>OZ030007.1:110412202-111832202 GCA_964023405.1 Apodemus agrarius | reverse complement strand
ACTGGATCACGAATAGTCAAGTCATGAGAAATCATTTGGGTTCTTAAGAAAGTGTGGCTGCAACACTGATGTTTACAGGGTGCCTCATGCTTTATAGAACACCGTGGTGGTTTGAATGAGAGTGGTCCCCCTACAGGCTGATGTATTTCAACAATAGGTCTCTGTCAGTAGCGCTGTAACAGGAAGCTATGGAACTTTTAAGACAGAAGCCTTGCCTGAGGAAGTATGCCACTGAGGCCTGGCTTTGGAAGTTTATTGCCCTACTCCCAGTTTTCTCTCTGCTTCCTGTGTGTGGTTGAGATGTGATCTCTCAACTTCCTGCTTCTGCCTTCATCCCTTCCCTGCCCTAATGGACAATAGCCCTCTGGAACCATAAGCTGAAATAAATTCTTCCTTAAATTGCCTTTGGCCATGGGATTACAAGAGCATGAAGAACAACAAGAAAAGTAACTAATACAGTTTCCACGCTGTAATCCAGGATGGAAATAACATATTGATGGAAAACAATCCATCTACAGCAAACCTGTTCAGGCTATTGCCAATGCCCAAACCTACAAGCTACTTGTTGAATGGGTTTGTGAAGTAAAAGGATATGATAGAGATAGATATTGTTCTGCAAAGTTTTTTCCCCCCTGAGGTAGATACTATTTATTATTTCTTGTTTTTCCTCTCATTGACATCAACTATCTTTTCTGAATTTTGGATTGGACTTAATGTCAAAAATACAGAAATGTAGACAAAATTATTCAGTAACAAAACCAGCATTCTGAATCCAATACAAAAATTTGTCCCTGTTACATAGCTCAAACATAAACTGTGTACTTTATTAAAAATAAAATTGTAACACAATAACTTAGTAACGACAAATCAAATAACATAACAAGATATGGGCAAATCTAATGAAGAGGCATTGATTGCTGCAGCTCGCACTAGTAATCTTCTTTAAACAGGAACAGCTGCTAGTCTAGTGGTTCTGGCCCCATCTGCACAATACAGGAAGAATACAAAATAGGTGCAAACAAACAAACAAACAAACAACGAAACAAAAATGATTAAGAGCACTGTCTGCTCTTCTGAAGGTCCTAAGTTCAAATCCCAGTAACTAAATGGTGGCTCACAACCATCTGTAACAAGATCTGCAAGTTTTTCTTCTCTAAAATACGTTCCTTTATCTGCAGACCTGCAGGAAAAGTTTTCCCTTCACTCATAACTGCATTCCTTTATTCTTTAAAGGATATTTGGTTTTTAAACATTTCCTTTGAACTGGTAATAATAAGTTTGCCTATGGTCAAATATGTATTATTTTGACACATATTAGGAGCAAGGAAGGCTCTTTCCAGAACCATTACAATATGCATGGTGACCTTTTTGTTTTGTTTTTCTATGTAGCTCTGGCTTTCCTGGACTCATTCTTTAGACCAGAGTGGCATCAAACTCAGAAATCTGAGTTTGGAGAGCTGGGATTAAAGGTGTATGCTACCATGCCAAACTGTATCATGGCTTTTTCAACAGAGGAGAGAAACCCAACTCCGAGTGCAGCAAAGAAAGCTTATAGGGACTGTGAGGAGTTCAGGGGACAGGGAATATTCAGAGAAGCTATCAAGAGTAGTAGAGAGTTTTTCTGAATCCACATTACAGGAGTCTTGGCCTAGGCCAGGTGTGGTGATCAGACATCAAGGGTGAATCTCTCTAAATGGGCATGGCAACTTTTTACTAATCCTGGGACATGCAAGCTTGGCAAGGGTAAGAAGAGGCCTAGTCTATAAAAGAGCTCAGAGGAGCCTGAATTTGGTCTTCATTACCCAACTTGCTGATAATAAAGTGTTTAAAAAGTCCGCACACAAAAATTTTTATATTTGTATGAGAAGTATTTTACTTTTTTCTGAAAATTATCTTTAAAAAAAGCTTGTAATTGCATCATATTGGCAAATTCTCATGCACAATTCGAGCTCACTGAAAGCTGTCTCCAGCTTTGTCCCTACACCCTTGCTGCCCTCAATTCAGAGCCTTGTTTGTCTCCAAGGCCTCTTGTCTTGAAACATGGGTTACCCCCAACTATGGAACAACGTGGAAAGAGAACATAAAAACAGCCCAAATAGAAACATCAGGTCCTTGAAAATAGATAACAGTAAACCGTTTCCCATGGAAGCTGATGATGTAGAAGTGCACACACCGGCAAAGAGGAGCGGGAGGAGGTTCAGCTATCTCTGGCACGCAGAGGAAGCTCAGTCTGGTCTCGTGCCTCAGCTTCCGCAGCTGCTTTCTGCAAAGTGTTGAAAACACCTCATTTGATAATGTGATCTCAATATGTTGCTATGTGTTCTTCACTTAGGAACCTGACCCTGTTTCCTTCACTTAGGAACCTGACCCAAGGGGACAGTCTGTTCTGCATGGGGTGGTTGACTGGAAACCTCTGCTGAGTGTATTAATGGGGCTTCCTGAGTTTGTTTCTGCTATGTGTTCTGAGCACCCACTTTGATGACAGTTTGCCTTTTATCATCTATCTATCTATCTATCTATCTATCTATCTATCTATTTTCATCATCATCTATCTATAATCTATCTCTTGCTATGCTTTCTTTTACTCTGGCTTGTTATATACTTAATTCATTCACTTAAAACCAAAAGTATGGTCATTGTAGACGATTTTCTGAACTAAGCAGAATAAATACAGAGAAAACATTTACTTGATTTATTTGTAGAGTTTACCAAACATATCTAGGACATATATCAACTAAATCATCTCTCAGAAAGTTCTGGATTCTCAACCCTATGAAAAACAATGGTTACTCAACAATAGTTAAATATTAAAATATTCAGGAAATATATTTCATAAAAGCAGCAAAAATAGAACATCACTTTTATTGTACATTCATCAAGCTAATTTTTTTATAATTAAAAGAAGAAAAAAGAAGACACTACTATGAGTAACTCATGCCGGCACAAAATGAACGCTTATAAAAGATGCAAATCTCAGACAATAGACATCCTGAAATGTTGATTATGCTATTTCCATTTAGTAAGAAAATAGTTACCATGGAAATGGTGTACTTACATACTATTTCAGCTTCTAAAAGGGATGCATTCAGTTGATGTTTATTCTTGATATAGTTCAAATGAGAAGCTGGCTCACAAAGAGAGGGGCTTTTTTCATTAGAATCATCATATGGTGATTTTTTAAGATGTTCCTCATTTTGTGAGAAAATAATTTGAGGCTGTTCTATCTTAGAATTTTCTTTCTTTCTTTCTTTCTTTCTTTCTTTCTTTCTTTCTTCCTTTCTTCCTTTCTTCCTTTCTTCCTTTCTTTCTTTCTTTCTTTCTTTCCTTCTTCCTTCCTTCCTCCCTCCCTCCCTCCCTCCCTCCCTCCCTCCCTCCCTCCCTCCCTTCCTTCCTTCCTTCCTTCCTTCCTTCCTTCCTTCCTTCTTTCCTGAGACAACATTTATCTATCTGTGTAGCCTTGGCTGTCCTGGAGCAGGTTGGCCTCAAACTCTTATGGATCCATCTGCTTCTGGCTCCCAAGTGCTGGGATTAAAGGTGTGTGCCACCACCACCTGGCCCTATTTTAGGAAATTTTACAGCCTTTATATGTGTTTTTTCCTAAACTACACTGTATGTGTGGACAATTTCATGTGTTTGTGTGCGTGTGTGTGTGTGTGTGTGTGTGTGTGTGTGTGTATGTGTGTGTGTGTGTGTGTGTGTGTGTGTGTGTGAGAGAGAGAGAGAGAGAGAGAGAGAGAGAGAGAGAGAGAGAGAGAGAGATCCTCTACCATGGCTCTCCAAGTGTTGAGCTTATAGTCTAACAATACCCAGCTCTCTTTTCTTTTGCTGGCAGGTTAGATTTCCTACAGCTTTTCTGATCCCAGAGTACCTTGTCTCAAGGGTTCAGTTCCTCGTTGCCCATCTCTCTCTACCCCTGGGCCTTGGGACGTGTAGGTGCACAGGGTTGAAGGACTGGCATGGCTGAAGCTGGGGTCCACATCTCTCTCTTTTGTAGACACCCTATCCCCCACTTCCTTTCCTTTCTATCTGTCAGCATTGCCCAGCTTGCTCCCTCTTCTCCATCTATTATGTGCTATGTCCAAAAACACTCATGTCAGTCAAGAAATGTATTGATCCTGGTAAGTAAGTAACTATTAATTTTATGGTTTGGGCTCTAATGTACCTTTGGGGATAAGACCAGGCTGTTTAAAGCATGCCTTCTCTGTTGTTCTATAGCTCAGCAGAGAGCTGTTTAAATATTTACAAGCGAATGCGAGGCCGACAGACCCATAGGCAGAGTGCTCTGGCTGAAAGTATGCAGCAGTAGAACTGGAATTAGAAATCACGTTCCAGCTCTGCCACCAATTTGCCATGGGACTTGGGTAAAATCAAAGAAGTGCCAGGACATCACAGAGGTTAAGTTGGAGAGGAAAAAAAAATCAATATCATTCCAAGAATGCGTAAAAGACCTTAGCATAGAGCTGGGTTTAATTGCCAATAGAGCATGGGCAAGTGGGATTAACAGCCAAGGAGTAGGGTTGGGGGCACGAGTAGATAATTGTTAAGAGGAAGTAGCATGATAAAGAGGATTCTAGCTCAAATGACTTAATAAAATGGCCATGAAGGAGGGCAAGGTGATCAGACATCACGCTGATCATACAAGGTGATATCAGAGGGCATACTGGAGGGTGTACTTCTTGCCAAACTGAAATATTGCACTTTGCAAGAAAATGTACAGATGAATTTAGAGAAGACTCAGGAGCATGACTACCATTTCAGGAAGCAATGAATCTTTTCCTGTCAATCACTCCATTATTACCACAAAATGAGTGGGCTAGACTATGCCTGTGATATAATTCTTGTAAGAATTTGAGAAAGCTTTAGATATCATAGTAGAAAAACAACACAAGTCAACATCTTCATCAACCAAAAGTTTCTAGCTTAGGAATCCGCAATGCCCAAAAGCACTTAACACAGGAATGGGGATCACACTTATGAAGTAGAGAATGTGAAGAAATAAAACAGCTCACTTCCAAAGTGCATCTTCAATAGGTTGCTTTGCTAAGGTGGCAGGCATAGAGGCAGAGCTCCACACTGTCACACTCAGCAATGTGAGGAGTTTCCTTAATCCTTTAGGGACCTCAACCCAGAATCCATGGCATTAACACAGAAAAGAATTTGGGGACTAATCCAGTTTGAACCAGATTACAGTTTTATTAAAATATTTTGACTGAAGAGATGGCTTGCTGGAGATCCTAAGTTTGAAGCCCTAACATTCACATAAAAGCCAAATGTGGGAGTGTGCTGGATGTTTTTATATCACTTGACACAATTCCCCAGCATGCAGTAAGGATACATGCTCCACTATGTCCATAGCAGCCTTATTTATTTATTTATTTATTTATTTGTTTGTTTGTTTGTTTATTTATTTATTTATTTATTTATTTATTTGGTTTTTTTGAGACAGGGTTTCTCTGTTTTTAGCCCTGGCTGTCCTGGAACTCACTCTGTAGACCAGGCTGGCCTCGAACTCAGAGATCCGCCTGCCTCTGCCTCCCAAGTGCTGGGATTAAAGGCGTGCGCCACCACCGCCCGGCAAGGAGCCTTATTTATAATAGAACCCAGATGTCCCTCAACGGAGGAATGGATAAAAAAAATGTGGTATATATACACAATGGAGTACTATTCAGCCATTAGAAACAATGAATTCATGAAATTCTTAGAGAAATGGATGGAGCTGGAGAACATCATCCTAAGTGAGGTAACCCAGTCTCAAAAGAATACCCATGGTATGCACTCACTGATAAATGGATATTAGCCTAGAATCTTGGGACACCAAAGACACAATCCACATACCAAATGCTGTCTGAGAAGAAGGAAGGAGTGGACCTTGGTTCTGGAAAGGCTCAAAGCATCAATGTAGCAGAATAGGAGAACAGGGAAGTAGGAAAGAGTGGATGGGGGAACACGGGGAGGGAAAAGGGCATGTGGGACCTTTGGGGGCAGGGAACCAGAAAAAGGGAAATGAAATGTAAATATAGAATATATCCAATAATAAAAAAAGAAAATTCTCATATAAGATGGGGCTGTAGGAATGCATGTCGTACCTTTTCTTAATTAGTGATTAATGAGAGAGGGCCCAACCCATTGTGGTGCTGCCATCTCTAGCCTGAGGTCGTGGGCTCAGCAAGAAAGCAGGCTGAAAACAAAGACCATACAGGGCTTGATCAAGGCCTCTCTGCACATACTTAGCTGATGTGTTTGGTTTTCCCAAGTGTCCTGAACAAATGGAACCGGGGCTGTCCCAATAGCTCTTACCTGTACATGGGATATGTTTTTCTAGCTGGTCTCCCTTGTCTGGCCTCAGTGGGAGAGGAAATGCCTATCCTTGAATAGACTTGAAGTGCCAGGGTTGGGGGATACTCAGGGGTGCCCCCACGGGCTCAGAGGAGAAGGGGAGATAGGGGAAAGATTGTGGAAAGGAGTAACCAGGAGGGGAGCAGTGAGCAGGATGTGAAGTGAATAAAAAAAATAAATAAAAAAGAAAGGGTAAGAAAGAAAGAGAGAAAGAAAGCAGGCTGAAAAGGCCATGAGAAGCAAACCAGTAAGCAGTACCCTTCCAGGGCTTCTGCATCAGCTCCTGCCTCTAAGTTCTTGCCCTGTTTGAGTTTCTGTTCTGGCTTCCTTTGGTGATAAACAGCAATACAGAAGTAAATGCAAACTGAATAGACCCTTTCCTCCTCACCTTGCCTTTTGGTCATGGTGTTTTGTTGCAACAATAGAAACCCTAAGACCAGTGAGGAAAGAGAATTGAATCTAGACCTTGCTGGCCAGCCAAGTCTAGCTGAAATTGTGACTTTGGAGATCTCTGAGACAACCTGTGTCAAAAGATAAGGTGAATAGCAATGTTGACACCTGATATTGACTTCTGGCTTCCTTATATATATACACACACATGGATAAATCCACTTGTACTCACTCATGCATATACATGCATTCCACATATGCACACATATGCATAGATATATGTTAATATTACAATAGATTTTAAGCCTGAGAACTAAGAAGAGAGTGTCTCAGAAAGATCATGGGGGTAGGGGTGAGCTTCCCTAAAGGATGGTTAAGACACCTTGATGAAGTTGCAGGATGGATCTGAAAGGCACTTCATAGGATTTCAATTGGCAGGTTAAGCTCTAGATCACAAGAATGATGGGGTAGGGGGGGTTAAGGTAGTTTTACTGTAAACAAAGCTAATAGTTTTGTTTGACATCCCCAGGAAATGTGGAGGGTTGGAGTAGGGAGTGGGTACAAGGTTAAGAATGGGATCTATCCAAGGTCATATATATTTAGATATTACATATGAAAGGAATATTAACCCTTAGTAGCCTTCACAGCAGGTGTTCTAGAATTCTAGTTTCTCAGCTGGTGAGGCTTCATCCACACCCCACAGTGAAGGGCTCCTTTCTCTTTTCATGTTCCTGTAACCTTCCGTGATCTTTCCACCCTGCTTCAAATTTTTAATCCCTGCCCCATTTCAGTCACCATCATAGTGTCATTCTTATGACATCCTTTTGTCTCTACAATAAATGATACCTTGAACAGGGCAGTAGGCAAAGAAGACAGGATTATGTGATCTGAACAAAGGCTCTGTAGAAGTTGCTAAGGATTGTGGGAAGGGATAGGGAGGAAGGGAGTCTGGAATGCTTAACAACAGCTAGATTGTAAAAGCCTTATAATTGTTGCTTCGATGCTGAATTTTTTTCTCTTAATAAAACTGTTTGGCTATGTTGTAATAGATAACAATGAAACAAAGAACAAATGCATTTTTTTGTTTTTTGTCAGAGAAGCTAAGAAAAAGACTAGTCTTTTCATTTGGGAAAAAAGTCAGCTAACAAAGGAAGTGGCTATAAACAATAGACTTAATTACCTCTTCTAGGTGTCTATTTAAGGCTATTGAATTTTATTTTAAATACTCTGTGGTTGCCTAATTTGCATATGTCTCTATGAAATACTAAATGAATGATTTCAGCTAATTACAGATCATGTCTTCAGGGCTCATCAACACGGAAGCAGAATGTAGTGTATAAAGTAACACAGAGAGAATGAAAAGGGTGCACAGTTTTCCTACTGGCCAGTTCCTGGAGAAGAAGCCAAGAGTCCTGGAAGACTAGAAAACCATCCATACATTGTCTGGAACAAGGCATCAATTAGCCCAACCCTCAGCATCTTGTCTAATTGAATAAAGCCTCGGATAGACCTAATAAAGTATTGACTTTGGCTCTTTATTCTAATATCTGATTAATGGATGGACTGGTTACTTAACATCAATATTTTCTTTTCAAGTTCAGGGTCTTGGGAGTCTCTAAGCTGGAGAGTGTAAGAAGCTGCAGCACCATCCTTAGGGAAGTATACACAGTTGTGAAGACACTAACAGAAAAGGAGTGTCCCTATTCTGATTGCTTAGTGCTAATGTGGACTAAGAAGTGTTTTTGTGATAAAGGGACAGTCAGTCCAAATTTCACTGAGTAGAAAAAGGAGAGGGGCTAGAATTGGATGTCTGAGTATGAGGGAAAAATGAAAAAGACTTAGAACCAGGGTAAATAAAGGCCCAATATTCTAGTTGCTGAATGCTCCAGGCTGTCTCTGCCTCTTATTGGATTTGAAATAACCCCATTAGTTATAGATAGCCAGCTGTGAGTATGGCTTTATTCATGAACATATGCAGAAGATCTGCCTATCTAGTGGAGAGAGAACTGATTTTTCCCTCTTGCCCCCACAGATGCCAAAGTGCTTCTGCTTGTAACTTCTCCTCAGCATTCTGCTAATCTACATACGCACTGCTCTTCAGATTTTATTTCCACAGTCCCAGAATATATTGGCCCTTTCATTGATTGATACATAAATAAGTCTTTGCGATGTTTCTACTTTATGCTTATACAAAAACTAAGAATTTAATTTAACCCCTTTGGCACAGGGCAGTAGAGTTATGAAGGATGATCAGAAATTATATCTTAGGAATAATTTAAGGTCTCTACTTTTAAAAGAGATTTTGTTATAAATCTTTTTTATTTTTAAATTATATGTATACATGCATGTAAGTGATAGTGCCTGTATGTAGAGGCTGGAAGATGCATCAAGTCTCCTGGAACTGTAGTTTTAGGTGGTTGTGAACATCAAGTGGGTGCTGACAATAAGCACTGGTCCAATGGAAGAACAGTGTGTACTCTTAACTGCTGAACCATCTCTCCACCACCAAAAGGTGGCTTATGTCTCTGTAGAGAAATGGGATTCTGATCTCCCTCAGCAACCCCCCCCACACACACACACACACAGAGAGAGAGAGAGAGAGAGAGAGAGAGAGAGAGAGAGAGAGAGAGAGATTAAAAACTAGGATCTACATATGTGATGTGTATTCTTGGCTGTCAACTTGATACATATTGGAAAGGAAACCTCAGTTGGAGAAATGTCTCCATTAGACTGGCCTGTTGTATGTCTGTGGTGCATTTTCTAGGTGACAAATAGAGCAGGGCCTGGTCTACTGTAGGTAGTGCCACTTTTAGGCTGGTGGTCCTAGGTAAGCAGAAGCAAGAAGCAATCCCATAAAGAACATTTATGCACAGTGTCTGCTTCCGTTCCTGCCTTGACTTTTATGGTGGTTTGAATGAGAATGACCCCCATAGCCTCATATATTTGAATGGTTAGTCTAGTTACTAGTTAGTTGAACTATATAGAAAAGACTGGGTGATATGACCTTATTATAGGAAGTTTATGACCTTGTTGGAGGAGGTATGTAACTGGGAATAGATTTAAAGGCTTCAATAGTCCACTTCAGGCCCAGACCCACTTGCCCCTGCCCACTGATTTAGATCAGACTGTAAAGATCTCAGCTACTCTTTCAGTGCCATGCCTGTCTGTTCCCTGCCTTGATGATCATGGACTAACCCTCTAAAACTGTAAGCAAGCCACAAATTAAATGCTTTTTTTTTTAAGAATTGTTTCAGTCATGGTATCTCTTCACAGCCAGAGAATATTAATTAAGTTGACATCCTTGATGATGAATTGTAACCTGTAAGCCAAAAAAAGACCCTTGCATCCTCCAAATACTTTTGGTCAATATTTTCTTACAGCACCATAAAAGCAAACTAGACAGAAACTAGTCCTAGAAAGTAGGAAATTGCTGTGGTGGACCTGCCCATTTGGGAGGATTGCGGGATTTTGGAAGTCTGAGCTGGAAACGCTGTTGAGTGATCTGGTCATAATGGACTTAAAAGATAATTCTGAGAGATGTAGAAGAGGGAAGCCTGGCTTGTGAATTTCAGAAGAGAGCAATGACTCTATCAGGATTGTTTAGGTTTGTTTGTGGAAGGGTTACTGAGTCAATTGCTAGTGATAAACTGGGGCTGAAGAATCAATCAGCTGCTATTGAGAACAGCATTACTGCAGTGACAATGTCTAGAAAACATTTTCTCAGGGCCAGCATAAAGGAACTGTGGTCTAGAGGGTGCCAAGACTGCATCTCTAGCTGGCAACTGAATCTGATAATGTTTGAAAGTATCCCCTGTTGCATTGTTTTTGGTGGCATGAAAACTGTAGGATTGAATGGGTCATGGAGAACTACTGAAGTTTGCCACAGTGTGATGCCAGGAAAGGCCATCAGTAAAGATGCAGTGAAGACTCTAACATCTCAGAGAGTGCAGGGTTATGGGATGTCTGGTAAGAATACTATCACGTATGGAGTGGGGCCATCCTGACCCTACCAAACTGAGTGTGGTGTAAATGGTAAAGCTGGAGAGGCAGAACTCCCTAATGCCTTTAGAACCCAAACATTCACTGCATCCCAGATTATACACCACATGGCTGGCCTTTGGTTTTATTTAACTTGGATGGTTTTGGTACACTGCTTTTTGACTCTTTTTTTTTTAAAAAAAAGATTCATTTCCTTTTATTTTATGTGTATTGATATTTGCCTGCATGTATGTTTATATACAACATGTGTGCAGTACTCCCACAAGCCTTAAGAGGGCATTATGTCCTACAGACCTGAAATTACATACAGTTTTGAGCCACCATAAGAATGTTGGGAACCAACTGTGGGTCCTCTGCAAAAACAGCAAGTGGTCTTAACCAGTGAACCATTTTTCAAGCTCCTGGTTCTTGCTTCTTAGAATAAGAAAGTATTTAACTTATCATTTTATTTTATTTTACTTTATATTTTTTATGTTATAGGGGCCCATAGTTAACATAGTTTTGATGTTTGAAGTAGATACTGAACTTTGAAACCATTAGAAAATAAATAAAATGTATATTATATGTAATATACATAATATAAATATATTTTATATTATAATGTTAATGTGAGATTATGGGGACAAAAAGAAAAAAAGGTAAGGCCTAAAGTAATGTGTTTGTGTGTCAAGTTGACAAGGGAGTAGACTTACAATGTATATTCTTGGTTGTCAATTTGGTATCTCTGGGAAAGGGGAGCTCAACTGAGAAATTAGGTTGAGAAATCATCAGATTGGGTATGTCTATAGGCTATATTTTGGATTGCTAACTGGTGGAGGAGTGTCTAGCACCATAGCACATGGTGACTGGTGCTGCTTCTGGGCAGGTGGTCCTGGGATGTGTAAAGAAGCTCCTGAGCAAGCTATGGAGAGCAAGCGTTGTGAGGAGAATTCCTCCATGGGCTTTGCTTCAGTTCCTGCCTTTAGGTTCGTGTCTGGAGTTCCTGCTTTGGTTTCCCTTGATGATGAAATATAAGCCAGGTAAACACTTTTCCTCCCCCAGTTGGTTTTGGTCAAATTTATCACAGCAACAGGAGCCTAACTATGACAGCAAATGAGAAACCATCCAGTATTTGTCTTTTTCAGTCTGGCTTACTTTACTTCATAATTTCTAGATACATCAGTTTTTCTGATAATATCGTAGTTTTGACTTTTATTTAGGGCTGAATAAAATTCCATTGTATATGTTATCACACTCTCATTATCCATTTATCTGTTGTTAGATATCTAAGTTGATTCTATTTTGTTTTGTTGTTATTGTGAACAGAGCAGCAATATACATGGATGTGTAAATATATAATATACATATACATATGTATATATACATATATGAGTGATATAGGTGGGTCAGATAGCAGTTCTATTTTTCTCTTTATTTTTTTCAAGAAACATGACACTGATTTTCTTTGTAGTGTCACTAGTTTATAATCCCAGAAATAATGAATAACATTTTTTTCTTTCTCCATATCTTTGACTGCTTTTGTTGTCTTTTGTTCTCTTGATGATAGCCATTCTGATATGGGTGAGGATAAGTCTCAAAATAGTTTTTATTTGCAATCCCTGGTCGCTGTGGGTGTTGATCAGTGGAATAGCATGAAAGATCCAGATATAAACCACACAGCAATAGCCACTTGAGCTTTGACCAAAATGCTAAAAGATACTCATTAAAATAAATAAATTAAAAGCTTTTTGTGGGTCCTGTGCCTCACCCAGGCAGCACAGTGGAGCTGGTCCTGGTGGCAGTGGTGTAGGTGAGCTGGCCCCAGGGGCATGAGAGTGGGTGAGCTGTCTCTGCCCCTCACGGGTTGTAGCATTCAGGAGAGTGGCCTCTGCATTTCTCCTGGACAATCCAGCGGAGCTGACCCTGATAGCAGAGGCACAGTGAGCCAGCCCTGAGGGCATACGAGTTGGGAGATCTGGTTCAGCCCCTTGCAGGCTGCGGCACTTGGGGAAGTGGGCCCCACACTTTGACTGGGCAGCACAGTGGAGCTGGCTCTGGGGGCATCGGTGCGTGGGTGCAGATGAGCCAGCCCTGAGGGCATGAGAGAAGGAGAGCTGACCCTCCTTCCTGCTCAGTGCCAGCATTGGGTGGCCTAATGGAGTACTGCTGGAGAGCTCACTCTAGGGGTGCACATAAGGGAGAGCCGGCACTGACCAGCTCAGCCACCACCCAGGTCCAGATCAAAGGCCCACCTCAAAATCTATATTATCTGCAAACAGTTGGGGTCCGTCTTACTGATCCAAAGCTGTAGGATTTCCAAGACACAGGGCAACAAAAGGTCAACTCAGGGGAGTCCCACTGAAGATCCACTATCGATGGTGTCACGGAAGCCAGAGACCTCGAACCAGACCAATGACTCAGTACAAGGAACATTTGCAAGTAAAGATGTGTGGACAGAGGGATATACTGTAGGACATACTGTGTATTCATGATGAAATGTTTTTCTACGGTTTGTTTCTTATGTGTGTGTGTGTGTGTGTGTGTGTGTGTGTGTGTGCGTGCGTGCGTGCGTGTGTGTGTGTGTGTGTGTGTATGTGTGTGTGTTATCTTGGGGGGAGGTTGCAAGAGTGAAGGACAGATATGAGGGAATGGAGAGAGGGACTGGGGTGTATGATGTGACATAAAAGTCAATAAAAAAATAAAAATAAAAACAGACCAGCTGTTACCCAGATATCACTAATAATTTAAAATTTTTCCCCTAGTGGGAAAAACACACACAGCTATTTTGATAAATGGTACTGAGAAAGCCGATCATCTGCACTGAATGAAATAAACTCACTCTCATGCCAGCCCTGTGTCTTGTGATTCTGGAGCACAAAGGTCTAGGTCTGGCTCTGACTTTAGTTCTAGCTCTGGACAGAGCTAGAGTGGTTTGCGTGGTTTGACTTTAGCTCTGGTCTTTAGAGCTGGCTCTGGCGTGAGAGCTGGTTGTGCCTGTGAACGTGGGCTCCCGCCTTCAGCTTCCAACCCACCTGTTCTGAGCGAGCACTGGCACAGGTGCTTGGTGTTCCTTCTGCTTAGCTGTTCCTGGCTCAACTAGATGCTGCCTGAAGCTCAGTCGTAAGGGCAATTGGTACTGTTCCAACAGCAGGAGAGCTGACGTAATCTCATCCCCACTGAGTAATATTTATCACATATCCAAGAGTGTGGGTAGGTAGGCAGACTTGTCTCCAAGTTTTTGTTAGTTTTATTAATATAAGATACTTCAGTAGGCAGCCCCCAAAAAAGCTTTCAGGGATCTGTGGACTCCAAGGTGCAGAAAGTAAAGGTCTCTTCTCATGCATTCAATAAACATTATTTACTCTTATGTATCATGAAGCCCTGGGGATGTAGCAATGACCCAAACGGGCAAAAATCCCTAATGGCCCATATAGTTTACGGAGGGAGGGAGACAATAAGCAGCAAGATTTGATACTGAAGGTAAGGGCTATAAATATGTCCAGTATGTTAAAGTTGGGAAGTAGTAAAAAGAACCAAGCAGGGGAGGGAACCGTGGGGTGTTAGCATTTTAAGATAGGTGACCTAGAAACTGCTCACAGAAGTGACATTTCAGTAAAGATCTGAAGAAGGTGAGGAAAGAGTCATAATTGTCCTCCAGATTCCTCCCAGGGAAGGATGTGGGGGGAAAAAAATCTCACAGCCAGCCATGAGCCTGAGTGCTACCAGAGGCAGAACTCTGGGCTTTAGTGATTCTAAAGCCGTCATTAGTGACTCTAAAGATATCTGATAAGGTTTGGGTGTGGCTATAATCAGTAAAGGCTTAGGATGGGTTGTTCACATTCATGCAATGAATGCTTTATAATTCAAGCATTTAAAAGAAAAAAACAACCTGTCAGATTCTTTAAGGGATTATAAATTGATGCAATGACAGGGATGCAATTTCATGTCTTGCTTAAGTTGTTTTTGAAAACAAGTGACAAAAAACAATGTGTCTTCAATATGCTGAGGACAGGTTGTGTCCTGCTGTAGCCTACCCCATCTTATGTCAAACAGTGGCTTTCCAGGTTGTGCCTTGCCCTGGGAGAGTCTTATGTTAGAAGCAGCATTTAGCTCTGTCTAGGAATATGTTTTTATTACTGTAAACAGGTGGTGCTGTTTATGTACACAATAATGCAGAGTCATGTTGTGACTTTGTACTCTAAGTTCCTGTTGGTGTCTTCTCTTGAACGTTGTCTCTTTCCTCCACAATACTTCATTTTACCTCTGCAGCTCCATTTAACCCCGAGGCATGGATCCAACCTATAACCAAATGTTGGTTTTTAGGCTCTCTCCAACGAGGTTTCTTGTCTAACCTACCCAGGGACACTTTCGCATTGCTATTAACTTTCAACCTGTTCTTTCTACAAGGCCTCCTATTCCTTACACTCTGCCAGGGACTCTTTGACCAATTTGTAGCCATTCTATAACCTACACAAATATTCATGGAGAAAGATGAAGTCTGTGGTGTATGATGTGTAATCTGGGAGTAAATATTAGTAGTTAAGACTGGACTAGAAGGACCTGTGTTTCCTCAGTTGCTAGGAAGCCAAATGGGGACTGCTTGGCAAAATGAAAGCAAGGCTGTTTAGTAACAATAAATTCTGACACTGTATAAAGATGTAACTACGTCTCTCTACTTCTTGGACACAGCACACTTATGGCAACTGTCTTTATTCTCTGTAAGCACAAGTGGAAGTAAAACGCACCTGTCACTGATTTCGGTCTTTTTAAAACAGTCCATCTCTTTCTGTGATTTCCTTCCATTCCCACACAAGTGAAGTTCCACTTATAATATTGCATGTGTCATGCCGGGAAGAGAGGAGATATTAATTGTCAGCACTTCAGTCCAATTTATGTGTCTCTGAGAAGTGCCAGGGCTGGTGGAATGCAGCCTTTGATGGTGATGAGTCAGCAGTACAGAGCAGGCTTGACCAGGCAGGGCCCAACTTGGAAGGAATTGGTGAAGTTCATGGGGTGTATATACACCAATTAGCTTGACCACATGAGGAGGACAGCTCAGAAGGAAATGCTGTTTCCGAAATGCTAATGGAACAAAGCAGGCTTAAGGCGAGCTTTTCACATCTCTCACTGTGAGGTGTTAGAAGCCCTGGATTGCAGCCTCTGCAGGGTCACTGTACTAGGCAGTACTCAGTTTGAGTCAGCAGTCCCGGGGAATTTCAATTTTAATTAAAACTACTGCTTGCTCTTAACCTCTTCTATCTTTTCAGATCAAATGGACTCAAGTTTGTGTGCTTGTGAGATTAGGGAGCTGGGTGGTACCTGGTACAGCCTAGGTGGGCAGTAAAGTTTGCAGAGTTTGAATAGCTCGGAGTGGCAGGATAATTTAGAGGTGAAAGTGAATGGAAAGCAGAAACTAAGCTCTGCTGCTTCTCCTCTGTATGCCTTGAAGTGGGGCATACATGCACATAGACATTGCCTCTGTCCCAAGAAGGACAGAAATTAGTCACCAGAGGCACAAGTTCACCAGCCCACAGACGATGCCACCTGTGTCTTACCTGGAAGCCCTAGTACAAGAGAGAACATTCTAGCAATACTTGTGTCCTGCCCTTCAGCAATCAGGAACCCAAAACAATGGAGAGGAAGACTAAAAGGCCTGGAGGCAGAGCAGCGACCTCTTAGGAAGAGATTTCACACAGTTCTGGCAACTTGGTGTGTCTTCTTTTCTATAAAATTATAACATGGCAACAGGACAAGTGGAGGAAATAGAGAGTATCTTCCTCTCCCAGTTTCGTCACACTGTACATCCATCTACTGTCTTTCATCAATTTCTCTTTCTTATTTTTTTCAACTAGGAATACAAAGGCATGGGGTTCCAAACCTATGTACCCAGGAACAAGGCCAGAGGGATCTATAGATCAAACCCGCTCCACCTTCCATTTGTTTACGTGATCTTTGGGTGTTTTTGTTTTGTTTTGTTGTTGTTTTTAATTGAACTTGTTCTTTGATAATCCCATGTATGTATATAGTATACCATTTCTCAGTCACACCCTTTTTTCTCCCCTTCCCTTCCCTTTCCCACAGTTTCCTTTCCCACATTGACAACTTTTTCTTTGTTTTTTGTTACCCACTGACTTTAAGCTGGGTCGTCATGTGAATGCTAATGGTCTGGAAAGTATCCCTGGTGGGCTCACATCAGATACACCACTGAAGACAGTCACTGTCCCTCACACAGAATCTATTGACAGTCAAGAACTCTGCAAGGGTGCAGGTATGGCCTCATTAGCCTCTTCCTGGCCTGTGATTGGTAGTTAACAGGCCCATTCTTCTGCAGTCTCAGTGTAGGCAACCACAGCTGTACTGAGATCTTGCTTGCAATGGCTGAGTCATACACTGAATATGGTCTTTCACAGTTGTTCTCCCTGTCATCTGGCTTTTATATTCTATTGTATCTTCTAGGATATCCTCGGAGCCTTACAGGGGGTGGTAAAAATGTTCTGTTTAGGGCTGATTGCTCAACCGTCACTGATTCTAAGTACCTGGAAGATCCCTCTGCTTTCACTGTCATTCACCACAGAGAGAAGCTGTAGAGGCCCCATTTCTAGCCATACCTTTGAAGTAGTCATCACTGAGTGCTCCCATGAGAATGAGATAATTATGTTAATAAACTTCTCTTTGTTCTTCTCTGGTTAATTTATCTTTTTGGCCATGTATCAGGAGAATTTTGCTCTGGAGGGACTAGGCAATGCCTCCCCTTCTTCTATATAACTCCAGTGACAACCCAAAATTCATCCTGGTTAAACTATGAGTTTATTGATCTTATTTATATAGTGTGGATGAACATTCATAGACAAGGTCCTGGATGATCTCACAGCAGCTATACAGGAAGGGGAATGGTACAGGAAGGGTCTGCACAGATGAATATAATGACTTTCCCAAGGCATCATAGATGGACCCTTCTTCCTCCAGTCCTTCCTATCCTGTATACTCTAACCATTCCCTGAGACTCTGAGGCCACATGCAATCAGGGCAGAATGCACACAACTGGATTGGAAGTGTGGGTTGATATTTGGGCGAGGGTCCAGAGATCCTCCTCATCCCATCCCTTTGGGAGATTGTGTCAACAAATCAGTCTGTGATGAACTGTGTTTGTGAACAAACACAGCTCAAATCATGAGGGTGGGAGCTGTTTGTATGGGAGGATAGTCCTGTACAACACCACTAATCTGATGGACAGATGTCAGTGTGAGAGGTCAGGGGAAGAGGAATTTTCTTCTCTAGACAGCAAAAGACATGCCATTAACCATAATGCCATCTACATGAACTGGTAATGACAATGCTGTTATCAATGCCACCTGGGCTGTGCCAGGCCCTAGGAAAGGTGTTCTTTATGTGCTTGCCTGCCTTCTCTCAACAACACCATGGATGGAGCCTGAAGGAGCATCTCCCACCAGGAAATCAGCAAGTTGTCCACTGTCAGTTCTCTTTCTAGAAGCATCCTTAATCCTGCCTCCACAGAATCATGATTTTTTTCATGATAAACAATACAAAAAATGAAAAAAAATGGTGTGTGTTTGTGTGCATTCGTGTTTGTGTGCATTCGTGTGTGTGTGTGTGTGTGTGTGTGTGTGTGTGTGTTGAAAGTTCTTGCAGTTCCACTGAAATACCAAATAAGGTCACACATGGAAAGAACCTTTGGCAAAGATTGAAAAATGAGGGCTTTTTACTTTTATAGCTATGTCCCACTTACAATCACTTTTCATTTTTTTTAAAAAGCAATTTCATGAAGTGCTAATTTTAATCAGCTTGCATCTGCATGAGGACCTCAGCCCTCCTCTTGCGAATTCTATTATATAACCAACTCTCCCCTTTCCAGACTCGACAGCCCTTGAAAGATTTATACCTACCTATGCTTGCAGCTCTGTATACCAATAACAGTGTTAGACTGTGCTTTCCCATTCTAAGCACCCCCTTTTCTCCTGATTATGAGTTATACAGACAGGCCTCACATTACAACCATGTCTGAGAGATTAGATGAAAACATCAGAGGAAATGTCAGGCTTTTTCTGCCTGGGAGAAGACTTAGCTTATTCTATTGATTTTTCTGATAACCTATGGCTTTCAGTGTATCTGAGTTGAGGTCAGGAGGTTAAATAGCTTCGCATTTTCATTTCATAATTCAATAGTAATGGCTATTGGAATGGTTTTCACCACAAATGTCATGGTTGAAGTGGTGTTTTTGTTAATGTCAGATGGCCTTTGCTGTCCTAAGACCACTTTCCAGAGACTTAAAAATTATGAGATATTTTCCTCTCTGCTAGAAATAGCTCCAATATGTACTCTTTGGGGTTTCGTATAGTTAGGGTCTGGGCAAGTTCTGGGTCAGTAGAAGTCACAGTGATTGGATTTCATAGGTATTCACCCACCCCCATGTCCTTAAAGTCATAGATACTGACCCCTCATGTGATAAGGGAAAAGCATCTCAGTGAAGGTAAGCTGTGAGGCGCTCTACAGTGTCTGCTGCAGGTAAGGTCGTTGTAGGCTTGGCTATGGATCTCCTTCCAGATGTACGTGGCCTCTTCGCTTCTCAGGCTCTGGGCTTCTGGGTGAGGTTGCTGGGCTTGCTTGTTTCCTCTTCCTTCCTTTTTTCTTTCCTTCCTTCCTTCCTTCCTTCCTTCCTTCCTTCCTTCCTTCCTTCCTTCCTTCTTATATGTTTGTGATGTGATACCACATTTCTGTAGAATTAAAAGAACTAGGTTGCAAAATAATTATTTCTGAGAATCATCCTGCTTCAACTCCCTATTTGAATCACTTAATAAAGGTCTTCCCATCCTCCCTCTTTTCCCTGAGATTCCCTTTTTATGCCCACACCCTCCGATCAAGACATCTATAACCAAGACATCTATAAGCATTCTATCCTACCTCTATCTTGGTCTCTCTGCCTCTTTCTCAATTGTTTATTTATGCTTATGTCAAACATACACATGGTCTCATATATATATATATAACTAATAAAATTTATTTTAAAATATACAACTCAGTATTGACATTTTTAAGTCATCAACATAATTTGTAATAGTTAAAGGCTTCTTAGACATGATGCTGTCTGAAGCTAAACGTAATATGCACTCAACCAGATTTTAAAATCTATTTGGAACATTACACATGACAGAAGTAGAAAAAAAGTCTCTTATGAAGTCCTCTATGAAAGGAAATTGTGAAAGGTTTCTGATTAGACAGAAACTGTTCCATCACCAAGGGAGAATATGCAGTGTAACTGTGGCTTCATAGAATGAATTGCGTAGTGTTCCTTCTGTTTCTATTTTGTGGAATAGTTTGAAGAGTATTGGTGTTCGGTCTTCTTTGAAGGTCTGACAGAATTCTGTACTAAAACCATCTGGTACTGGCCTTTTGTTGGTTGGGAGACTTTTAATAACTGCTTCTATTTCTCTAGGGATTGTTTAGATGGTTTTCTTGATTTAACTTAGGTATTTGGTATCTGTCTAGAAAATTGTCCATTTCATCCAGATTTTCCAGCTTTATTGAATATAGAATTTTGTAGTAGGATCTGATTATTTTTTGAATTTCCTCAGTTTCTGTTGTATATCTCTCTTTTCATTTCTGAATTTGTTAATTTGAATACAGTCTCTGTGCCCTCTGGTTAGTATGGCTAAGGGTTCATCTACCTTGTTGATTTTCTCAAAGAGCCAGCTCCTGGTTTTGTTGATTCTTTGTATAGATCCTTTTGTTTCTACTTGGTTGATTTCAGCCGTGAGTTTGATTATTTTCTGCCATCTACTCATCTTGGGTGTATTTGCTTCTTTTTGTTCTAGAGCTTTCAGGTGTACTGTTAAGCTGCTAGTGTATGTGCTCTCTTCAGTTTCTTTTTGGAGGCACTCAGAGCTGAGTTTTCCTCTGAGCACTGCTTTCATTGTGCCCCATAAGTTTGGGTATACTGTGCCTTCATTTTCATTAAATTCTAAAAAATCTTTATTTTCTTTATGTCTTCCTTGATCAAGGTATCATTGAGTAGGGTGTTTTTCAGTGGATTTTATGTTTTTGTTGCTATTGAAGACCAGCCTTAGTCTGTGGTGATCTGATAGGATGCATGGGATTATTTCAATCTTCGTGTATCTGTTGAGGCCTGTTTTGTAACCAATTATATGGTCAGTTTTAGAGAGGGTACCATAAGGTGCTGAGAAGAAGGTATATTCTTTGGACTTAGGATGAAATGTTCTATAGATATCTGTTAAATCCATTTGGTCCATAACTTCTGTTAGTTTCACTGTGTCTCTGTTTAGCTTGTATTTCCATGATCTGTCCATTGATGAGAATGGGGTGTTGAAGTCTCCCACTTTTATTGTATGAGGTACAATATATGCTTTGAGCTTTAGTAAAGATTCTTTTATGAATTGGGTGCCCTTGCATTTGGCCCATATTTATGCTCAGAATTGAGAGTTCTTCTTGGTAGATGTTTCCTTTGATAAGTATGAAGTGTCCTTCCTTATCTTTTTTGATAACTTTTGGTTGAAGGTTGATTTTATTCAATATTATAATGGCTACTCCAGCTTGGTTCTTTGAACCATTTTCTTGGAAAACTCTTTTCCAACCCTTTAATCTGAGGCAGTGTCTGTCTTTGACACTGAAATACATTTCCTGTATGCAGTGAAATGCTGGGTCCTGTTTATGTATCCAGTCTATTAGTCTATGTATTTTTTTTGGGGGGGGGGAAATTGAGTTCATTGATGTAAAGACATATTAAAGAATAGTGATTGTTGCTTCCTGGTATTTTTAACGTTATTTTTATGTATGTGTGGCTATCTTCTTTTGGGTTTGTTGAAAGGAAATGACTTTCTTGCTTTTTCTAGGGTGTAGTTTTCCTCCTTTTGTTGGTGCTTTCCATCTGTTATCCCTTGTAGTGCTGGATTTGTGGAAAGATATTGTATAGATTTGTTTTTGTTATGGAATGTCTTGGTTTCTCCATGTATGGTAACTGAGTTTTGCTGCATATAGTAGCCTGGGTTGGCATTTGTGTTCCCTTAGGGTCTATCTGACATCTGCCCAGGATCTTCTGGCTTTCATAGTCTCTGGTGAGAAGTCTGGTGTAATTCTACCTTTATATGTTACTTGACCTTTTCCCCCTTACTGCTTTTAATATTCATTCTTTGTTTTGTGCATTTAGTGTTTTGACTATTATGTAATGGAGAATTTCTTTTCTGTTCCAATCTATTTGGAGTTCTGTAGGCCTCTTTTATGTTTATGGGAATCTTTTTCATTAGGTTAGGTAAGTTTCCTTCTATAATTTTGTTGAAGATATTTACTGGCCCTTTAAGCTGGGAATCTTCACTCTCTTCTATACCTATTATTCTTAGGTTTGATCTTCTCATTGTATCCTGAATTTCCTAGATGTTTTGGGTTAGAGATTTTTTGCCTTTTACATTTTCTTTGACTGTTGTGTCAATGTTTTCTATGGTATCTTTTGCACCTGAGATTCTCTCTTTTATCTCTTGTATTCTGTTGGTGACTCCTGGTCCCTTTCCTAGGTTTTCTATCTCCAGGGTTGTCTCCCTTTGTGATTTCTTTATTGTTTCTATTTCCATTTTTAGATCCTGGCCAGTTTTGTTCAATTTCCCCCACCTTTTGGTTGTGTTTTCCTGTAATTCTTGAAGGGAATTTTGTGTTTCCTCTTTAAGGGCTTCTAGCTGTTTACCTGTGTTCTCCTGTATTTCTTTAAAGGAGTTAGTTAGGTCCTTTTTAAAGTCCTCTAAGATCATCATGAGATATGATTTTAAATCAGAGTTTTGGTTTTCTGTTGTCTTGGGGGTATCCAGGGCTTGCTGTGGTAGGAGAACTGGTTTCTGATGATTCCAAGTAGCCTTCTTTTCTGTTGTTTATGTTCTTGCCCTTGCCTCTTGCCATCTGGTTATCTCTGGTGTTAACTGGTCTTGCTGTCTCTAACTGTGATTTGTCCCTCCTGCAAGTCTGTGTATCAGTACTCTTGGAAGACTAGCTCTCTCCAGGAGGAATTTGGGTATGGACAGTTATGGCACAGGGTCAGCTCTGGGGTACAGACAAAAACTGGAAGGATCCTGTCCTTGGCTGTTCCTTGGTTCCTGTGTCCTGATGGCTCTGGGCATGTTTCTCTTGAGTCTGGAATTTGAGTAGAAGTGGTGGTCTTACGTGTGGTCACAGTTGTGTAGGCACTCCTGGGAGAACAGCTCTCTCCTGAAGGTATTTGGGTATGGAGAGCTGTGGCACAGGATCAGCTCCTGGCACTGTGGTACAGGTTCAACTCTAGGCACATACAGAAACTGAAAGGATCCTGTCCCAGGCTGTTCCTTGGTTCCTGTGTCCTGAGGAATTTGGGCAGGTCTCTCTGAGCAGAAGAGTTGGTCTTACCTGTGCTCACAGGCTTGTAAGTACTCCTGGGTGACCTGCTCTCTCTCAGAGGTATTTGGCATAAGATTTGCTCTGGGCACAGATGGAAACAGGGAGGATCCTGTCCCTCATGTGGTCTCTCTTATCCAACATGGTTAAATTCCAAAATGTCAACAGGATGTGTGGAGCCATGGATGTATTCAATTCTATACATTCTCTGAGTTTTCTATATATACACCTATGACAAAGTTTAATTTATAAATTAGGCTCAGTAAGAAATTAACAGGAGTCATCAATAATAGAACATGTATAGCAGCTTATTGCAATAAGTATTATTTACAATTTAGAGCTTTTCACTTCTGAAATTTGCCATCTATTTTTGTTTTTTTTGGGGGGGATGGCTCATGGCTGACTACAAGAGAACTTAAGGTCAGCTTAGGAGTGAGTGCTGCTCACTCTTGGTGTCACTGACAGGTAATGAGTTGTCCTTAGAAGCAGCTTCTGAGTCTCTCTGTTCTGGGCAGTGAACCTCGAGTCTGTTCTGGGCACCATCACTCAAGTCTGAGAGAGGTCAGAGCCCACAGTGTCCTGATTCCTTAGTGATGGACATGGCCTTGGCTGGACCTGCTTGTTAGCTTCCTCTCTAATTGTACATCTTCAATTCTTTCTTGCATCTGTCTGTTTCTTTTTCCCTTGTAAGATAATAGATTAGGATGTTCATAAAACAGCCATGGTGGATCATTTTTAAAGTAATTAGTTTGTGTTTCAGGCATAATCAAAAGATTGATCTGATAATCGCTGGCTGACAGCATGTATACCCACAGGTTATTGAGTTTGGTTTATCTCTGTTCTCTGGGACTAATCATTTACACATAAACCTCTTTAGATGGCTTTAGACACCAACGTGATTTTTTTTTTTTTTTAGCAAAGTTCCAAATAAATGATGCTGTATTAGTGTTTACCAAGGCAATGAAAACAGACTGTGGTGCCATGACCTGGTCACTTTAACCAAATCAGAACAAACTGTTTATATCAGTCTTTCAAAAGATAAATTTAATTCTCACTTTTAAAATGTGAGTTCTTGTTATTTTTATGATTGTAATTTTAGCTTTTCCTCACTCATGAGCCAAAATGTGATGTGCTTCTTTTTGCCATCTACATTGTTAGAAGCTGTTTTAGATGATTTCCACAAGAAATGTGAACAGTAACTTGGTTATTTAGCTTTGCCACAGCATCTAAAGCGGCTAATTGTTAATACACTGGGAGATGAGTCTTTCTGATTCAAACCAGTAATCAAAAATATTTGGAAGAGATATTTAGCAAGCTATTGTGGGCAGGCAATGCCATTGCCAAGCATTTTCAAGCATGTCCAGTTTTATTTAAATAAGACAATAAGCTTATATTTGTCATAATATTTGAGCATAAATATTTATTCAGAACAAGCCTATCTTTCCTTGACAGCTAAGCTGTATTATTTACAGCAACCATTAATTTGGGATTTTACTGTTTTACCAAGCTGGGCCCTCTCATTAGTCTCATTTTATGGACGAGAAAACAAACTTTTGTATCTTTCGTTTTCTTCTCCAGTGATTGTGAAGAATCAAGTCCAGCTCAGGATTTCATGAGGACTTTATAGAGCAAACTTAGTATTCTTTTTCAGAAAGATCTTCTGTAATTTTTCAATTTTGTCAAATTAACTACACTGAAATCTCCAAGCCAAGTAGAGATGGTAAACCAACGTCCTTTGTGACAAAGTCATTAAAATATAAGTAGAATGCTCCAAACATCTAAGTAGTCAATATTAGGTGTAACTCAATTAACATAATTGGAAGAGACATTTCCTTTTATTTCTTGAGACAGGATCTTGTTCTATAGCCCAGGGTGGCCTCAGAGAGATTATCGTACCTCTGTTTGCCTAGAACAAAGATAACAGTTGTGAGCCACCACACTTGACCTGACTTTGGGAATTTTATCAGATAAGAAGCTCCCCCACTATATTTTCCAGGGTGTTGTAGATATAAAGATAGCAAGGAACACATTTGCTTCCTAGACTGAGCTTCTCAGTGCTGATTAAGGAACATTTTAGAAAAAAAATCAACTTTGAATTTTAACAAATTAGTTTTTTCTTTTACTTTTTGAATCAAAGCATTAATAATTAAAAAGTATAAAAATTAAAACTATACAAATCTGAGACATTAGTTGTCTTTGTAATATACATCTCATGGTACACAGTTCTTCTGTCTAGGGTAAACAATATAACCAGAGAACGCCATGCCCTCTCTAGTGCTGTAGGCTTGTGCAAGTATTTGTGTAGATTCTGAAACCTAAGACATGCCATACAAGTTCCTCTTCACCTTGAACTTCTATTTGTAGTGGACCTAGTATATTGTTTGGCATAAATTCACAAGCCATTCACCATCTTCTTAAACTGCTGTAGTGTGGGGAAAGGTGGGGGGGAGTGATCCTCATCTCGCCAGAGTTCAGGACACTGGGCAGGCAAATGCTGGGAGTTAGACTGTGGGTGCCCCCACACTTCTGGGTGGGCATCTCTCTGTGAGCAATCTTGAGACCCCAGTCCACAGGAGGTGGGGAAGGCACAGTCTTGGGGTTCTCAGTCTTGGACACCACAGACGCTGCTGGATGTAGAAGAAGAGCTGAGAACTGGGTGGGTTTCCTGAGGGCTATGGCCTGAGGCTGAAGGGGAAAGGACGGTGTTAGAAGGGAGGTGGAGAGGTGCCAACTGGTTCCCACGATGGCAAGTATCCTTGGTTTGGTCCGGTGGCTGCTAGTAGCTTGGCTTAGTGGGTGACCATGGCTGGACTGCTGTGAGGTTTCCCGTGGGAGGTTAGGTACGGCTCCTTACTTCCTACATTGCTCCAGCATGGCAGGTCCAGATGAGAAGAGGCAGTCCATGGTTTTTGAGAGTTTATTGTAGAGAAGCAGAAAATGGGAGAAAATAGAGAAGTAGAGGCCGGCCATGGCTACATGGAGAGAGGGGGGATAGAGAGAGAGGGGGAGCAAGGGGACAAGGGACAAGAGAGACAAGAGAGTAAGAGAAGAGAGCAAGAGAGAGAGGAGGGGACAAGCATCCCCTTTTATAGTGGGCTGGGCCTACCTGGCTGTTGCTAGGTAACCGTGGGGAGGGGGAACATATGTGGCTGTTGCCAGATGACTGTGAGGATGGAGTCCAGACAGAATACTAGGGGCTTGGGGTGTTGCCTGAGTGACTGATGGCCATAAGATTATGGAGTTGAGGGCCTCGTGTCAGAAGTCTAGTGTTTAGGAGCATGGCTAACAGGTCCATCCCTTGTAGAATTAATCTACGGGGTCTCCAGGAGTTAAGCCTCACTGTAGATATTAGATACTCTTTTGTATGACCAAACTATGCTCCATCTGATGTGTCTTTGAATGAACAGACATCCGAGAAAATCTGCAACCCAGAAGACTGCTCTTCTGCTTCCTGCCCGTGCCTGACTTTGTTTCATGGGCCACAGCTTGACTTTGCTCCAGGGTTCACATCTACTCTGCTCTACTGTGCCTGGCCACACAGAGCCTAAGAGCCCAGCCTCGTCATTCCACAGCTGTCATGCATTTGCCAACACACTTAGACAATGAACGGTGGATCTGGGGTATTCTCCATAACCTACTGAAAACTGACATGACGTTTACTGATCCTCTGAAGTCATTTTCATCTGTCCACCTGCTCCAAGCAGACCTCAGCTGTTCCCCTCACAGTCCTCACCTGGATGATTGACTTAATACCTATAATTTTCAACAAAGCCACTTTCTAACAAGCATTGTCACAGTCAATAACTATCACTGTGGAAATGACCACAATATGAAAATCTACCAACACTGTTTAATCCAATAGGAGCACAATGAGTATTCACACTATTACTGATGATGGTTAGTGTGTAGATAGATGCATAGTCATTCTTCCATTGCTGTGAAGAGACACGTGACCATGGCAACTCTTGTAAGAGAAAGCAATTCATTGTGAGCTTCCTTACCATTTCAGAGCCTTGGTCCATTATCATCATGGAAGGCAATGTGGCAGCAGGCATGCGCAGGCTCAGAGAAGGTGAGAGCTATATTCTGATCTGCAGTCAGAGAGAAGGACACTGAGCTGGGCATGGGCCTTTGACATATTAAATCCCACCCCTAGTGACATACTTCCTTCAGCAAAGATAAGCCTCCTAATTCTTCATATTCTTTCAGAAAGATATTCTAAGCACTCAAATATATGAGCCTAAGGGTTAGTTTTTATTAAATTGCCACAATAGATAAATAAGAATTTTGCCTTTGATGGCTCTTAGAAGAATTCCAGAAAAAGATGTGAGGCATTTCTTCAAAGGTGATGGCTTGAGCTCATGTTTATTGAAACCAAATGACTTGAACTTCCTGTGCTAACCCAAGGTGACTGAAGGCTGTCTGGATTACACGATTCTCACCTACATCAGAGTTCCTTCACAGACCCATCACACAGGGAATTACTTTAGATCAGGGAGAGTGTCTAGGCACATGTTGAGATCACTAACTTTGTGGTCAAGGTACACAAAAGCTCCAAATGAAATGGAAACACTAGAGTTTATAGAATCAGTACCCAAGGAGAAGCCAGGGTAAGGATATGGAATAAGTCTAGAGTACAAGTAACGGGATTTAACATGGTAACTGAGGTTTTGCCATCCTCATGTCCATAGACACTGTCTGCTCCTGAGGAAATGAGAGAAGATAAATAATGACACACATCCTTGTGGATGCTGTACTTACGAAGACAAGAATTAAGATTCAAAAACCCTATGCTAACCATACATCTCCATCTGGGCTGATATGAGTTTGTTTGAGGTCATGCTTGGTCTTATCAACAGGTGCTGAATTTGGATTCCCCTCAGCCGTTATCCTAGAGAGGAGATGATTTTGTTTTTCCATCACTTTCTATATTTAAAAAAAAAACCTCTTTGCTCCAACATGCTTTAAATTTATCCCACAGACTGATGGTTGGCATCATTACTGCCTATACTTAGCATAGCACATGGATTCTTCCTATGTCTTACAAGTTACTTGTTTACTCTTATTTATACTCGACATGATTTCTGAGTGTTGCTTATCTCTTTTGTCTTTTGTGAACCAACATTTTATGAGCTCACACCCTCCTGTTACTTCTCTCATCTTCTAGCAGAACTGATTATTCTCAAGCATTATGGGAAGTATACATCATGATATCCTATTCTTGCTGAGCTACTGGGACAAATCTCAAAACACATCGCTATTAAATCTCTGCAGCTATACAGTGATTTTAATATAAGTTCTATTCCATATGAGGAAATCCAGCATTATAATAGGTGTATTTAGTTGGAAATGTTTTAATCAGGGAATTTTTTCTTTTTGTTTTATCTTTTCCTTTCCTTTCTTTCTTTACAGATTCCTTTCAATATTATCTTTCCTGGAACTATTTAAAATATTCAACCCTTCCCCCCCATTATTATTACATTCATGAACACCACATCAGCAAGTAATAATATTTAAATATCCACTGAGTTGAAACTTCTGATCTGAAATGTAAAGACTTCTTATTTTCTGTGCTTACTGTTCTAAATATTTTGCATTAATGTCATACCTGGAATTAATTCTGACCTTTATTTTTCTGATAGAAATATTTCCCATGATCTGAAGTCATTTGACCTCTCCAGGCTCTGAGAATAAGCTAAGATCTGCTGGGCTTTCTGTTTGCAGAGTCTCCCAGGTTTCCTAAGCACACACCGTTGGCTCAGACCTCTTCCTATTTGACCATCTCTGCAGTCCACTTACCTGAGTAATGCAGCTCATACCTACCTGGCCACAGAGGCCACGACTCATACCCACAGGAACTTTCTGTAAGTGGGACAGTACATTTTTGCTGATGTCTGTCACAATTCCATTGTGCTCTACTCAGAGTGTTTGAGACAGCAGCACACAGTATTCACCCTCTGCAAAAGTGGTTTTTGTTTTCCTTTATTGAAGCGATCTTATGTTAAAGGAGACATGTTGCCTTTGTAGTTGCTAAGATGTGACCACAAAGTAATAAGACTATAAAGGCAAAACATGAGGCCCAGAGAGAAAGGTTATGATTGTGGTGTCTGCCACACATACTCTTAGTTCCTTAGTTTTCTTTGATGGAGGACCATTACCCTCACCACACCAGCCCATCCCTGACTGACTTAAGCACATTTACATATGCCACATCTGAGTCAGTTCCCCAGACACTTAGACTTCAGTTAGTTTTGCAGTTTTTAATCAAAATTTCCCTGTCTGTCTGTCTGTCTGTCTGTCTATAATTTTAGAAAAATATAACACAAAATAATATTTTTTAAAAAATATGTCATATAAAATGTCATATAATAATTGCATCTTCATCCACGTTTTGTTGGTTCTTCTTCCCCGTGTCTCTCCCCTGTGGCTTTCCCCCTCCCTGTTGGTACTCCTTCTTGCCCAACATCCACCCTTGTGCCTTCACATCAGATGTGTTCTAGCTATCCTCTCTCATTTCTACTTCTCTCTCAAGACCTCTTTGTCCCCTTCTTAGTTTCATGACCTGTGATATGCCTTTATATATATATCTATATGTAAAAATTAGAATATAGGATCCACATATGAGAGCAAACATGCTTTCATTTCTGTGTCCTAGGGTCTTTAGTACAGGAATATGCTTCGCATGCTGCTTAATGTAAAATACCAACCCAGCCACAAATTCTTTGAACTATGATAGTGTTCTGCCTGCAAGATATGCTAGCAAATGGTAGCACAAAGTTTGTGGGAGTAACCAACCAATATCTGATTTGATTTAAAGCCTATTCCACAAGAGAACTCATAGTCAGCACAGATTGGGTAACCAAGAACATGAGACTAGATAGCCCAGGGTCCTAGGGGAAAAGCAAATACTACTTTTCTGAAAAAAAAAACAAAACAAAACCAACCAACCAAAACAAAACAATAAACCATAGTAATAAGATGACCCCTAATGACACTCTGCTGTACTTGTAGATCAGTGCCTTGCTCAGCCACCATTAGAAAAGTGTCTATCTACTAACAGCAGATGGGAACAAATGTAAAGACACACAGTTAAACATTAAGTAGAGAGTTAAAGACTTTATAACACTTGGTCCTAAACAGGATATCTCTATTAAACATATCCTTTCAGGGCTCAGGGAACCCCAAGGAGGAGGAGGGAGGAAAAAAAAGAACCAGAGCTGAAGGAGGACACCAAGAGGAGAAGGACCTCTGAATTAGCATGATCAAAGATCATGAACTGAGAGGCTGAGGCAGCATGTGCATGCAGGTCTCTACCAGGTCCTCTGCATACATGCTATGGTTTCCAGTTCAGTGATTTAATGGGATTTCTGAGTGTGTGAATAAGTGGGTCTCTGATTCTTTTGCCCTCTCTTGGCGCTTTTCCTTCTATTTATTTTGTCCAATTCTGATGTGTTAATTTTGGTTTTATATTATTACAATTTATTTTATTATAAAATAAAGCAACTCCCCCCGAAAAAAATATCCACTCAATATTAAGACCCTCATGCAGATGGTAAATCCATATCTGGCCACCTCTTCTCCTTTTACAGCAACAGGAACATAATAGAATAGAATCTTTCTCACTCTGTTACTAGTATGTACCCACCAGTTAAAACATATCTATAGAAATGAAGGAAATGCCTTTTTGTGCTCCTTAATGTCATTAAGTTTTAAGTTTGGAAGGACATTGATTGGTTTTGGGGCTTCAAGGCCTCCAAATCTGAGAAGCAGGATTCCTACCTTCCCAATTGTATCAAGGTGAAGATGCCTTTACACGTCTAATACATTATACAGTGTGTAAAAATGTCTGTAAAATATATGATCAACCAGAAAAAAGAATTTACAAATGGACTCTTAGGCATTCTTACTCCTGAGAACTGAACAGTGAACTGTCTGTTAGAAATGAGAACAAGGATTTTTTTTTTTTATTGGCTCGGGAGACATGTTACAAAACAAAACAAAACAAAACAAAACAAAAGAAAACAGTGGAGTGACGTAGAACTTTCTTTCTTGGCAGTACTTGACACTCAAAGACCAGTGGTAGGTAAGTTTCAAGTGGGTCTTATGTGGAAGTCCAAAGGGTTGCCTTTCTGTGGGTCAAGTGTCTGTGTCCTGTAAAAGCCACTGAAAACAATGGAAACAGCTCAGTACAATTATTCAGGGCAGGCTGAGAGCTGTCACTTGCCACTCTGTTAGGTGACATATTACAAGAAGGGCAAACCTAGAAGTTTAGAAAGCTTGTTAGAATGTTTGAACTCCTTCAGCAAGAAAAAGCACACTTAGGTTGCTGCTTTAGGCTTCATAGCCGAATGAGATTGGGTCAATCATCTGTAGAGGGCCAAGCATGGTAGAATCTTGAGAGGTAGACATGGCTTTCTGTTGGAGATTTATCATCCTCTGACCTTCTAAGTTAGCACTTTGCTCTGGTTGTAAATGGGCAACAATGAAAACAGTTCTCATTTACAGAGATGGGAAAGCCTTGTTCTTTAAATTGATTCTTTTTGTCCATTTGGGTCTGGGTATGGTTATCTTGACTTGCTTGGACACCCTGTTCCTGTGATTCAGCTGCATTTGGCCATTGTTATGGTTTGTATATGCTCAGGGAGTGGCACTATTAGAAGGTGTGGCCTTGTTGGAGTACGTGGCCTTCTTGGAGTAGTTGTGTCATTGTGGGCATGGGCTTTAAGACCCTCATCCCAGCTGCCTGGAAGCCAGTATTCTGCTAGCAGCCTTCAGATGAAGGTGTAGAACTCTCAGCTCCTCCTGTACAATACCTACCTGGATGTTGCCATGTTCTCACCTATATGATAATGGACTGAATGTTGTCCTTATTAAGAGTTCCCTTGGTTATGGTGTCTGTTCACAGCAGCAAAACCTTGAATAGGACACCATCTAGCCAGTGGTTCTCAACCTGTAGATTGCAATCCTTTTGGCAAACTTCTATCTCCAAAAATCTTTACACTACAGTTCATAATGGTTGGGGATTGCCACAATATGAGAAACTGTATTAAAGGGTTGCAGCATTAGGAAGATTGAGAAGCACTGATTATAACAAATACCTTATCTTGCACTGAATATATATAAAATTTCCTTTTGGAATCAATAATATTAAAATGAGGGGAATATTAAGAAAACGATAAACTTTAGGCATTATATTCTTGCTTGCCTGGTTAGGTTCTTAGGGATTATGCAAGGCAGTTTTTTATTTCAGTGAAGTAACTGAAATAAAATTTCACCTTTCTAACTGCTAGTGTTGTTGTCAAGGCTTGTTTCTCACACTCTGAAAGCTGGCAGTTGCCTCTGAGGAAGAATCTTTTATGAGCCTCCAGAGCTGCACTGCCCAGTAGAAATTCAACACAAGCCTTGTGTATAATTTAAACTGTTCCAGTAGTCATGTCTAGAAAGCTAAAGTGTTGACTTTAATGGTATATTGCCTAGTCCAATATATTTCAACATGTAATCAAACTGTAAAAAGATTTGTAATATTTTTCTTTGTTTTCATCTAAATCCTTAATATCCACAGTGTTTGTCAGATAAGCATGGACCACATTTCTAGTGTTGATAGTACTTCAACCATGTGGAATAGCAGCTACCTTACTAGGAAGCCTGGCTTTATGAGATAACATAAACAATATGATTATGATGTCTTTAATGCATATAGCATACTTCTGACAAAGTATTCTGTATATACACACATATAATTTTTTAGATAGATTTTGGATTCTAACAAGCAGTAATGAAATCATGTTATAAGTTATGGCATTTAAAATGAATCTATATAGGAACAATATAAAATATAGGAACAATGTATTTCTGTCTTGACTGCTTTTCATGTATCAACTGAGTTACCTTCTCCTCCTCCTCTTCCTCCTTAACAAAAGATTTTGTTTTTGTAAAGTGTCCATTACTTTTTAAGGACTCAAGCATTTTCTTAGATTTTCTTCATATATCGAAAAAAGGAATCTCAGAGCTCGGCACATTTAAGCCCACTATTGTTCTTTTCTCTGTTAGAAGGATGCATGCTTTTCTGATAGATGAAAAATTTATACCTCCGAGAATGATCTTCTCTTATTTTCCACCTTTGATTATTGACTATTTGATACATGTAATATATTCTTTATAGATTCTTGCTTATTGTTGTCAGATAAAATTCTGTTTGAATATTTTTTTCTTACTTTTCTTTTTAAAAACTGGGTCTTATCACATAGCCCTGGCTGACCTGGAATTTGATATGTAGATCATACTGGCCTAGATCTCATTTTCCTTAACAATGGCAAGACGTCACTGTAAGGTTGTGAAGTGAAATTCGATTTCCCTACTTGAGAGAGAAGAACTTCTCATTAAAGGTGAATGAGAAGAGTCCCTGTCAGTGATCAAACATGGAACCCCAGACCAGGGATTTCTACAACTTGGTTTCCTTTGAAATTCACTGATTCTTGTGGGAATGTGTCAACTTTTCATAAAAAATGATGTCTTTGGGGAACAGTGAAACCCCCGCACAGTGAGATGTGAGGAGGAAAGGTAAAAGAAAGTACAAAATACTGAAAGGATGCTGGGTGTGTTAATGGCTGTGAACAAGGTGCAAAGCAGAGTCAGGGAAAAGTTGCTCTCTGGAGTCACTTCAGCAACCCAGGTTCTCACAGTTGAATGACTTCCTTCTTTTAAGACTAAGGCCAAGAATGGTTTTGCCTGCAAAGTGCTAGTGTGGTGGTTTGAAAGAAAATGGCCACCATAAGCACATAGGAGTGGTACTATTAGGAGGTGTGGCCTTGGAGTAGGTGTGTCTTTGTTGGAGGAGGTGTGGCCTTGGAGTAGGTGTGTCTTTGTTGGATGGGTGTGGCCTTGGAGTGGGTGTGTCTTTGTTGAAGGGGTGTGGCCTTGGAGTGGGTGTGTCTTTGTTGGAGGGGTTGTGGCCTTGGAGTGGATGTGTCTTTGTTGGAGGGGGTGTGGCTTTGGAGTGTGTGTGTGTGTGTGTCTTTGTTGGAGGAGGTGTGTGACTAGGTGCTTGGACTTTGAGGTCTCAGAATTCAAGTCAGTTCACTTCTTGCTGCCTTCATAACAAAATGTAGAACCCTCAGCACCTTCTCCAGCATTATGTCTGCCTGTATACTGCCATGTTTCCCACCATGATGATAGTGAACTAAACCTCTGAAATGTAAGCCTGCCCCAACTAAATATTTTCCTTTAGAGGAGTTGCCATAATCAGGGTGTCTATTTCATTGCAATTACAAAGTTTCTGCAAAGCAAAGGACACTGTCAGAAGGACAAAACGGCAACCAACAAAGTGGGAAAAGATCTTCACCAACCCCACATCCAAAAGAGGGCTAATATCCAATATATACAAAGAACTCAAGAAGTTAGACCCCAAAGAACCAAATAACCCTATCAAAAAATGGGGCACAGAGCTAAACAAAGAATTTTCACCAGAAGAAATTCGGATGGCAGAGAAACACCTTAAAAGATGTTCAACATCATTAGTCATCAGGGAAATACAAATCAAAACAACCCTGAGATTCCACCTCTCACCAGTCAGAATGGCTAAGATTAAAAACTCAAGAGACAACAAGTGCTGGCGAGGATGTGGAGAAAGAGGAACACTCCTCCACTGTTGGTGGGATTGCAAAATGGTAAAACCGCTCTGGAAATCAGTTTGGCGGTTCCTCAGAAAATTGGGCATGTCACTTCCAGAGGACCCTGGCATACCACTCCTGGGCATATACCCAGAGGATTCCCCTGCATACAATAAAGACACATGCTCCACTATGTTTATAGCAGCCTTGTTTATAATAGCCAGAAATTGGAAGGAGCCCAAATATCCCTCAAAGGAGGAATGGATACAGAAAATGTGGTATATTTATACAATGGAATACTACTCAGCAATTAAAAATAATGAATTCATGCAATTTGTAGGTAAATAGTTAGACCTGGAAAATATCATCCTGAGTGAGTTAACCCAATCACAAAAGAATACACATGAAATGCAATCACTGATAAGTGGATATTAATGAGCCCAGAAGCCCTAAATACTCAAGACACAATTAGCAAGTCAAATGATTCCCAAGAAGAAGAAAGGAGAAGACCCTGGGCCTATAAAGATTGGATCCAGTTTTGTAGAGAAACAGTGGCGGGAGGGGGAATGATTGGGGAATAGTTGGGGGGGAGAGGAACTATGGGAAGTATGGTGGGTGGGAACTGGGAAAGGGGAAAGCCTTTGGAATGTAAACATAGAATATAGAAAATAAAAATTAAAAAAAAAAGAAACCCTAACTAAAACAGCCAGCTAGTACATCTTTTAGGATTTGTATTTATTACTTTTCTGTTTTTGAGACAAAATATCTGATAAAGGTGCCTTAAAGGAGAAAAGGTTTTGATTCATGATCTCATAGATTTCCACCGCTCTCTTAGGCATTTCTCAACCCATTCAAGTTAACAGTCAAGTGTAACCATCAAAGTGTGACATTGTCTGTCAGAGCAACTTAGATTTGCCACTGGGACTTGACAAGGAGATACAAACAATAAACACATGAGCAAACGTGGTGATGTTTTCTATTAATAAATATTGGCCCTGGGAAAACAGTTTTCCAACCCCAACACAAAGGTTGGTTAAATGGCTTTCTACTTTCTACAGGTGAACTGCTGTTAGTTCTGGAAAATGTGCACTCATTAGAGACTGATCTATCAGTCATGTCACATTTTCCACAAGAAGATATGGAGAGTTTATTCACATTCCCATTACCCCAGGGTAAATTTTATTAGAAATGCCAGGGTCTCTCAGAATCCCAAATTAGTTACAGCTCAGGACAGCAGAAGGTCAGCAGCCTGTTAGTGGTGACTTCTTGTGTAGGCAGGTTTGGTGACTCTGAGATGCTGCCTCACCGTCACATCCCTCATGGCGCACCACCAGCTCATCTGCCTCAGAACCAGAAGAAGAGGAAGGCAGGTGTAGCTCTTCCTTTTCTGGCTAAATGTAGAAGCATCTCATATCACTTCGGCACACACCTCATCAGTCAGCACTTAGTCACCTAGCCCCATCTATTGGCAAGAGAAACTCAGAACTAGCATAATCATATGTAGCTAACATTCTGAGACACGCTTGGTGGGTGGTTTCATTGTTGCACAAATATCACAGAGCACACTCATGCAAATCTGCATGGGAGAGCCTATTCCCCTAAGTTGTATTGCAATCTTATGGGACCACTGTCAGATGTGTCCACTGTTGACTGAAATATTGTTTCATATGAGTATTTATTCTAGATAGGCATGCCTAACTGAACTTGGGGCTTCTAATGTTGTAGAAAAGATGAACAAAAATTGGGAGACGTGTAGACAATCTCTTCTTTTACTAGTTTTCAGCCTTCGTGTTATATTTATGGAGCAATAAGGGTTGAGGGGAGTTACGTAGGTTATAGAGTTCTGTCTCATCATACTTTATATAACAGATTATATGCTGTGCTATTTGGAGATAGAGCTAAGGACTTTAGACGTGTTCAGAAAAGAATGACAAATGTGTACTAAACATAGTTATGACACTTTTAAGAATTTAAGTGGCAATTATTTCTCATATGTTTCTTCCCCTCACCTGAATCCATTGAAAAGATTATTAACACAATGCAAAATTATTTCCCATCAAGTTGAGTATGGGCTTTAGACTCCTCTATATCCTGACTAGGGCTTCTTAAATTCTAACCACTTGGGACCCATTTTGTGCCCTAAAACTTTGTACATGACCTGGGTATATGGGTATATAAAATAAGTATCCAAAGCAAATATTTACTGATGATAAATAATAAATAATTTTTTAAGAAAATTCTTTTGTATACATATCTATCATTTATTAAAGTTGAAAGCTGATTTGTATAAGAATAAAATTTGTACTCTTGTTGATTTTTTTAAATAAAAGATTAGATCTGTACTCAGCAAGATGTCTCATTGAATAAGGGATTTGCTGAATAAGACAAAGGAGTAGAAGTCTATGTCTGGAATTTACATAAAGGAATAGGTAAGAAAGGACCTAAAGTCATTCTCTGACCTCTATCATGGGCTCATATAAGCATATCATATATTCATATATACACATTCTTGTACAGAAAAATACGATTAAATCTTGGCTGAATATTCAACACTGTAGGATGTAGGTAATCACAATGCTTTTCAGAGTTGATCGATATTTTTTGTTTGATAATTGTCAGTGCTGAAAATACCACTTTGTATGAATATGTAGGACAAAATAGCGGAAGTACGTTCAGAAATTGTTAGAAGTTGTGTTCTACCCTGAAGTCAAAATTAATTTCATGAGACTCATTGGGAGCTCAGTAGCAGTGTTAAAAACCTGCCCTAACATGCTACAACTAAAGGAGCACTCGTTGGCTGGATGCAAGGAGTGGCGGGTGGTCAGTGCAGCAGTCATCATTCCTGCAACTGAACCGCTGTGTTCCGGAAGAGCAGAAGTTTTACATGAATAGCTTGTCTCTGTAATTCACAGTATAGTCATGAATTTGATTCATGATGTTTCAGGCAGTGCATATCTGTGTTCTGTGGCCAGAGAGCATGCTCAGTGTGAAGCCCCTGTGTTGTGTGCTCAGAACTAAGGCTGTGGTCCAGTATGATGCCACGCTGGCCAGCCCTGACAGACATATCCTGGGATCATCATGTGTTGGATTTTAAATTATTATTATTATTTTTACTTTTGAGCACAAAGAAACCAGGTACTGATGCCAATTTTTGGAGTCCTCCACATCCAGTTATGAGACACCATTTGAAGTCAAGACCCACAGTTTAAAAAGCTGTTTTTTTTTTAGATGTAGCCTCTACCAAACTAAGCAGAGTAGACATGCAATTAGCAATGGATTTGCTCTTTTATATTTAATCTTCTTTTTGCTCTTTTGCACTTTGATCTTATTTACAGATATCCATATGACAAAACATGAGTACATATTGCTTTTTTTTAATAAAATGATTTTGAATATACATACATCTCTCTCTATATGTATATATATATATTTATACACACACACACACACACACACACACACACACATATATATATATATATATATATATATATATCCATGTGGGGTTTATGTGCATATGAGTATAGGTGTTGTGGAAGCCAGAGAAGGTTATCAGATCCTTTGATGCTGGAGTTAAAGGTTGTTTTGAGCTACCTGATGGGGGTGGGTGTTAAGAATCATACTCAGGTCCTCTGTAAGGGCAATGCACACTCTTAACTGAAGAACTGTAGCTCCAACATTGCTTTTCATCTTCTAAGTCATTTCTTGTTTCCTCTTTTGTCAGATCTATAGCTTGTTCGAGTTCCCATGTCATACCAGATGTTCATGTTTTAAAGGAAACTGAAGTTACCCTTTAGTCACAAACCATGCATTGGGATGATTTTACTCAGGCTCTTCACTTTATGAACAGATATATTGGAACCCTAAATAAAGAAATTAGTTATCCATAGGAACACAGGAAGAAAACATCAGGAGTGAAGCTCCTCTCCCAGACTCCTGATTTTGTTCTCAAATTTACAGTGTGCCAAGGTCAGATCAGCATGTACCAAGAGTAATAAGAATTGCAAAAATTATGCAAAAATCATTACAATTAAGGTAATGGCAGGACTTCTGTTTCTTTTGTTTGTACGTGGGAACCAGCACATGTCACCTTAAGAAATGATGTCCTGAGAAATTCCTTTTAATGTTCAGCTGCTTGTAGAACTTTTCAATTTCACAAAATGGATTTGACATTGTCAAAAATAGAATTTGGAGCCTGCTTTCTAGTGCCCTAGAAATGCCTCATTTTGGTTAGGGCATCGGGAAGGATGGTCACCTTGACTTTTCTTTTCTCTACCAGATTCTTTTTCAAAAGCTCCAGACTCTTTACCACTTTGTAATACCTCCAAGATTAATTTGTGACATTAACCCTGAAATATTTTTAGTCTGCTGGGTCATGTTAATTCTCATACTTTTGTTTAACTCAAACTCTGTGTGCTCTTTTAGACAAAAGGTGTGTGTTCCAGTCTTCTTTGTGTGTGAACAGTTTCTCATCAGGCATGTGCATGAGAATCTTCTGCACTAGTCAGGTAAGGTTAGATTGTCTCAGACTTTCAAGATCAGGAGAGCAAAAAAAAATCAACAAGAATAATAAATTCAAGCAAAAGAAACCATTTACAAGACAAACATTCCTCGCAGTTGTCTATGCCTAAGTCTAAGCCTAAGAAAATACCAGCTCTTTTTCTTAAACAGATATCTTTAAAGATTGACTAAATTTTCTTCTGAAAACTGTAATTGGGCCCTCTATCAAAATTTATGGCACTTTCACATGACAGAGAAAATGAATCTAGTACAATAGACCAAAGGAAATTTTGATGAGAAACACTTTTTTTGATGTGACTAGTAATTAGGTGAAGTTTAAAAGATGCTGGAAAATTTCCCTCCTTTCATCTTCTAATTTTGAAGAAAGAGTTTAACAGCAGCAAATTGTCATGGCTACAGCAAAAAGACAGAAAATAATTTCAGTATGATGTAGTTACATCTTGAGCTATACTTCTTAGACTAAACAAAAAGCCGTGTAACTTAGAGACATAGAGGGGAAACAATGGTTCCCACACTGAGATCAACTGAAGCCCAAAGTAAACTTCAGAACAGCTGGCCATCACCAGAAGTCCCTCTGTTGGTACATGACGTTTAATTTCTGTTTGTTGCATCAAATCAGCTAATAGTTGGCCTATGTGTTCTTAATAGGTAAACAACTATTTTCCTGTCTTTGTAGTTTTTTTTTTTCAGGAAGTCCACTGATTGTAACTGCCCACAGTTACTTCAAATGGGTTACCTGGAAGGGAAGCTGGGGATGTATGGGAAGGGAGCAAAAAAGAGACGGAGACCAAGATTACAGCTGCTGCTATTCAAGGTCTCAAAGTTTAATGAAGAACTCCAAATATATATAGGCAGGGGGGAAAGGCTGGAAGCTTCTCAGCAGAATCAGTTCAGTGGCTAGGGTTTCTTAGGAAACTGCAGATCCTTGAAGAACAATAGGCTTCACCTTGGTTTGAGCACTCCACCATAGGTGGAGGAGATTGTGGTTGACACAGGAGTTCCCACTCAAAGGCTGGAGAAGAACTTCACATTTGTGGATATCAGGTTCCTGCCAGGAGGCATGGCACCTCAATAAGGCTCTCTACAACTGATATATTTTTTAGAGACTTTACTCATTTAACAACTATTTAATGAATATCTATTGTGAGTGATATAACATGTCACTAAAAATTGAGACAGTCAAAAGCACAGCCTTCAAAGAACCTGTCTAATGTATACAGCAGATGAATAAACCAATAATTTGTTTGCAAGAAGACCTGCCTTAAAGAAATCCTGCCTTAAAGCCTATAAAAGAGACAGTAGTGGGTCCTAAAAGCCTGGGTTCTTAGAGAAGAGAAAGTGGGAAAAGATTCATGGGCTCAAGTTGCATATATAGGGGCATTGCAATGCAAAAGACCATGTACCATAGTCTGGTAGGGGCTCAAGGAAAGGTGTAGGATTCATTCTAATGACCCAGCATTTGGAAACTGTGCTCTGTCTGGAGACTTGAAGGACGTGGAAAGGGATGTGAAATAGTCCTTGCCTTTGCAGATTTTGTAAAGTGACTCATGTCTCAAAGTGTAGTTAGAGACCAAGCAGCTGCCTCCTTTGTTTACTGACATCAGTTCATAAGGAAGTTAGCCCTATGCTGATGCCAGGCACCAGGCTGGTGGCAAGGGAATCCACAAGGTGAGCAGGGCATACTCCGCCCACGTGCAAGGACCATGGGAGGGACAAACACTGACCAATCAGTGGTAGTAGCTAAGAGCAATGTTGTTTAGAAGACTCTCTTAATTATACCTAGAATATAGTATTTGTTGTCATTAGAGAGGACACTCATCGCCCTGTACAGTACAGGAATTTCTCCATGTTTGTATCCTTAGCTCATTCTATATCAGTGCTTCTCAACCTGTAGGTCGTGATCCTTTTGGGGGGTCAAATGACCCTTTTACAGGGGTCAAATATTAGATATCCTACATATCAGATACTTATATTGTGATTTATAACAGTAGCAAAGTTACAGTTCCAAAGTATCAATAAAGTAATTTTATGGTTGGGGATCAACCAAGTGTGAGGTACTAAAGGGTTGCAGCATTAGGAAGGCTGAGAACCACTGCTCTATGCTGTAGGCACATAGAATTTTTAAAAGTAATCTGCACAAGAAAGTGATTTGGGAAACAAACTGTCTAAGCTCTTACCTCTTTAAGAACATTTGTTCCTCAGTGACCAGCATCTCTCCTGAAGGGGAATCCCACATTACAATTCTGCATGCTTAAAATTCTCTAGAGTTTGCTCTCTTTTTATTTTTGGCTATGGGATCTAAAGCTGAAATATTAAGCGTTCCTAATATTTCCTTTTCTAGGGGACCTTGTTTTATCAGATAGTTTTTCATTGCTGTGATCAAGGTGCCTGACAGAAAGAAGTTAAAAGAGAAAGGATGTATTTTGGCTCATGTTTTTTAAAAAAAGTATGATTTCTTGATCCAGTGAGCTAGTGGAGAGTAACATTGCAGCTGTTGAATCCTGTTTGTAGATGGACAGAAAATAAAGGTGTGAGGGGAAGGACCCTGGGTAATACACTCCGGTCTCACCCTGCTCCCCACTCTCCTACCCTGTGACCTGCTCCCCCAATACAGGTTCCACCTTCCAAAGCTTTGACAACCCCTCAAAATCAGCTCAGGAGATGATTCATGTTTAAACTCTACAGGTTTTGTTTCTGTCTGATTTTGAATAAAAATAAGAACATAACTACTCCAAGTATGGTTGTGGAAAAGAGTTTTATCATAGCTATGAGGGAGAGCTTAGTCAGAGGCAACTGGAAGAGGAAAGAGACAGAGGAGAGAAAGGGAAGGGAGGGAAGAGAGAGAGAAGAGGAGAGAGAGAGAGAGAGAGAGAGAGAGAGAGAGAGAGAGAGAGAGAGCACAAAGGGGCCAAGAGCGAGCCAGCCAGGGTCAAAAGAGTAGGTGGCCATAATGGCTGGATTATATTATAGGAAAAGGAGAAGCGTAAGGGAAGGGACAGGAAGGCCAGCCTCTGGGCTGGAGAGGTTTAGGCTAGGGGCTGCGTGGGAAGTGATGAGAGGAGCCCCAGCTACTGAGCAAGATGTCCTGGCTTTCACTGAGACCTGGCAAATCTTAGATTTCATCTCACAATTCTAGAGGGTTATTATAAAACTGAAAATACTCTTACACAGGAGCCATCAGTCATTCTTCTTGGTATTTACTCAAATGAATCGGAGATTCACGTCCATCTCAAAATCAGCACACAAATGTTTCCGGTGGCTTTGTTGAATTTGTCAAATTGCTGGCAACTAAGATCTCCTCCAACAGTTAGATTTTTGTCACCTCAAAGAATATGACTTCAGATAGAGCAAAAGGTTTACTTGGGCCATATGGATATTTTCCTTCAGCTCAAACATGCTGGGCCAGCTTTGATCACAGGAATTAAACTCAACCATGATACCGAGTAGGGAAAATTAGTGTATCCTTACGTTTTGGTTGTTGGAGTATTTAATAAGATGATTATTAAGCCTTTTAAAATATTTCGAAGCATTCTAAGTTTGAGCTACATTCAACAGCTTTTACCAGTGTGACAGATTCACAGTGTAATATCATAAAAAGGTGTTTCCCCAGGATAAATTCAAAGGCTGCTTCTTCCAAAGGTATCCCCCAGGGTTTCGAGACCATCTGTGCCTTTCTCCTCTGGTTTCTGTGACAGTGACTGTCAGCCCTGCTCTGCCAGTCCCAGGTTGAAAGCCTTTCAGAGTCTCTAAAGACAGAGAGTTTTGGATAAGCGCTTGCCATTGACAAGCTTAGTTTCTCTCTCCTGATCATTAGTCTCTATTTTATTCAGAAAACAATGCTAATGACTAGATTTAATCCTCATGGTGGGAATATGTAACAAAACACATCTATTCCTACTTTTCAGGACATTTGCTTTTGTGATATGTGAAGCATTAGTAGAATTGTTCAGAAGCTAGGCTGAGCCTGTGTGCTTTGATGATATTCATTTATCTTCTATTCTCCAGTTCTTAGAAATGCTAACAAATGATATTAATTATTTTAAAATGTGCATATTTGCAAATGCAATACTGTATTTTCTTGAATCGGTGACAGCTCATAGTCCATGCAGGGTACAGCCCGATCTTTCGCAGACGCTATTACCATATGGTATTATGCATGCAGAACTGTGTTTCTATGGTTTTGATGTTATGGGAAGTAGCAGGCTGTTTTCTTAATTTTCATAAGTTGCATATCCCCCTAAAGACTCATTATGAAAAGACACGTTGAAGTGAGTGGTGTCGTTACAAGATTGTTCTTGCTTGCCAACAAGCCATGCAAGGAGAAAAAAACATTCCTGACGATTTCTGAGATTCGATCATTAGAAATCACCTCTGAAATTAGTGAGATGCTAGAAAAAGGAGCCAAACAGATTGTGTCATCTGCAGGGCTTCATGGGGCCTTTAAACTGGGATGGATGATTTGCTGAACGTAGGCAGGAGTTTTCATAATCAACTACTTTCTTGCTGCTACTTCTCCAGGATGAAACCAAGCAGACCCACAATTATAAGCACTTATGTGAATACAAAACACTCTGACCCAGAGGAAACTGTAATTAAATTAACAGCGAAAGTGCTCTCTCTCTTCTCTGTCTCTCTGTCTCTGTCTCTGTCTCTGTCTCTGTCTCTGTCTCTCTCTCTCTCTCTCTCTCTCTCTCTCTCTCTCTCTCTCTCTCTCTTTCTCAAAGCTAGAAAAGAAATTCTCCCACCTCCAGCTACAACCCAAATTTTCCTCCACTGTTTCCACTACCTTCTGCCTGCATTGTCTCTACCTGCTGGGTGTCTTCTGTAGTGCATACTTCTGTCTCCATGGAGACAGACAGCTCTGAGGGTAAAGCCATCTGGACTCAAACCTCACCCCAACCCCCAGCTTCCTGGGCTCAGTCTGTTTTTGATCATAGAGCAGAGAGGTGGAGAACTTTTCTTCTCTCTAGTAAAGCAAAAGATTGTCGGCCACCTGAAATCCTCACTCTCTGTCCTGAGTGCAGCCAGGCAGAAAACGGAAAAGAACACCTTTTGTTTCCTGTGTGGTTAGGAGAGCAGCCTGTTTGCTGGGAGGATACAAATGCCTGAGAGACAGACTCACAACAGCAAGAAGAAAATTGTCATTCTCAAAACGTCCACCAGCTGTCCTACTGTTAAGGTGACAGGTTAACTAGAAATCCAAGAAATGTGTGGAGATCAGGTGCCTCTTCCTCCTTATAATGCACAGTTATTCTAAACAGAAAGACATCAAAACATGCACAGATGTTGTTTGTTAATGAGTAGAGGAGCCAGGTGATTCGAGCAAATGCTTATTTTACTGAGGAGACAGACCTGCAGATTTGCAGGAAAAAGCCTGTAACACAGATTTTCAAGCCCCCAACATCTCTGCCTTTTCATTCAGTGGAAATATTTTCATGCTAACGTTACTGTGAAACTGTATCATTACACTGTTAGGTCTGAGTCAAAAACTCATCCTGCTTATGTGAGAGTAGTTTTAATGTGTAAAGAAAAAAAATTAACCTGTGATGGCTAATGTTATGTTTTAAGTGTAAAACCTAGGCTTTAAGAGATCTATAGAACAGAAATGTCTCTAATCTGTGAGCTCCACTGGTTCAAGAATGCTGGGATCTGTTGTTCATGTTAGAGAACAAGCCCAGCTCCTTCAGTCCCTTCTCCAACTCCTCCATCAGGGACCCCACACTCAGTCCATCTGAGCATCTGAGCATCTGCCTCTGTATTTGTCAGGCTTTGTTAAAGCTTCTCAGGAAACAGCCATATCAGGCTCCTGTCAGCAAGCACTTCCTGGCATCCACAATAGTGTCGGGATTTCGTGACTGTATATGGGATGGATCCCCAGGTAGGACAGTCTCTGGATGGTCTTTCCATCAGCTTCTGCTCCATACTTTGTCTCCACATTTCCTCCTGTGAGTATTTTGTTCCCCCTTCTAAGAAGCACTGAAGCATACACCTTTGGTCTTCCTTCTTCTTAGACTTCATATGCTCTGTGAATTGAATCTTGGGTATTCTGAACTTTTGGGCTAATATCCACTTATCAGTGAGTACATACTGTTGTGTTCTTTTGTGCCTGAGATACCTCACTCAGAATGATATTTTCAAGTTCCATCCATTTGCCTGTGAATTTCATGAAGTCATTGTTTTTAATAGTTGAGTAGTATTCCATAGTGTAAATGTACCACATTTTCTGTATCCATTACTCTGTTAAGGGACATCTGGGTTTTTCCAGCTTCTGGCTATTACAAATATGGCTGTGATGAACATGAATCCTAATATAATACAGGTTGGAGCATCTTTGGGGTATATGTCCAGGAGTGGTATAGCTGGGTCCTCAGGTAGTACTATGTCCAATTTACAGAGGAACTGCCAGACAGATTTCCAGAGTGGTTGTACCAGCTTGCAATCCCACCAGGAATGGCAGAGCGTTCCTCTTTCTCCACATCCTCTCTAGCATCTGCTCTCACCTGAGTTTTTGATCTTAGCCATTCTGATTGAGGTGGAATTTCGGGGTTATTTTGATTTGCATTTCCCTGATGACTAATGATGTTGAACATTTCTTTAGGTGCTTCTCAGCCCTTCTAGTTTTCTCAGTTGAGAATTCTCTGTTTAGCACTCTTCCCCCTTTTTAAAAATAGGGCTATTTGGTTCTCTGGGGTCTAATTTCTTGAGTTCTTTATATATATATATATATATATATATATATATATATATATATATATATAGGATATTAACCCTCTATTGGATGTAGGATTGGTAAAGATCTTTTCCCTATCTGTTGGCTGCTGTTTTGTCCTATTGACAGATTTCTTTGTCTTACAGAAGAAGCTAAGGAGGGTTGTAGCCCCATGGAGGAAGCAACAGTATCAACAGGCCAGACCCACTCCCCCCCCCAGCTCCTGGAGACTGGACCACCAACCAAAGAATACACATAGAGGGACCTATGGCTCCAGCCACATATGTGGCATTGGGTGGTCTTGTTGGACATCAGTGGGAGGAGAGGCCCTTGGGCCTGAGGGTGTTTGATGTCCCACTGTAGGTGAATCCCAGGGAGGAAAGTTGGGAGTGGTTGGGTGGGGGGGGGGAGCACCTTCATAGAAGCAGGGGGAGTGGGGAGGAGGTGGGGGCTTCCAAAGGGGAGACCTGGAAAGGGGAAAACATTTGAAATGTAAATAAATAAAATATCCAAAAAATAAAAATAAAAAAGGATAAGAAGCCCACATGCTTTCCCTTCTGTAAAAAAGCTTGGTTGCCCTAGTTACAAGGATCACATGTGGGCAGAAAGTACACCAGGATGATGCTTGCCTCTGATTGGATGATGGCAGGAAGTATGTAGCCTTTTGAATTTTGTGTTTATTAGTCCCTGACTGATCTAATTCAGCCCCATTTTTGGAGAATGTGTCTCAAGTATGGACCTGGCAAGTATCCATGGTCCTGATCAGTTTTTAATAAAACCTTTTGTTCGTTAAAAAAATTATTAATTGTCAGACTGGCGAATCTCTGAGCAAAGCCATAACCATACAAACCAAAGTGTCACATCTGGAAATGTCAATCTCTATAACTTCTGGGCATTATTAGTTATTTTAAGATTTGAGGCACCAGAATTGCCCTCAACAGTTGTATAGAAAGGCATAATTGCCCTCTGATGTGCACTGATAACTCCAGGAATCTGGTATCAGACTAGCAGGAACTTGTGACCAATGTGTCACAGTAGATCTCTGAAACACCTTTTCAGTTTACTGACTTGCCTAATACATGCTTTGCGGACCCTGTCTTTGTATGGATCCTACAGTAAGGCTGGGAGATGGGAACAGTTATGCTCAATGAGACTCAGAGAGGTTAGCTAAGGTACCTACGTTACTCAGGTAGTGAAAGTCTCGGACCTTTGTTGTCTTATGTCAGGCCTTATTTCTTTCAACATGATTATTAAAAGTTTTCTGATATTAAGCATAGGTATTCTTTATTTGGAAAAAATATTTGTTTTGATTTTCTGTATATGGGTATTTCACACACACAAATCTATCTCTATCTCTATCTCTATCTCTATCTCTATCTCTATCTCTATCTCTATCTCTATCTCTATCTCTATCTCTATATCTCACAAGAATTCAGTGCCTGAGGAGGTCAGAAAAGGGTGTTGTATCTTCTAGAACTAAAGTTAAAGATGGTTGAGAGCCACAATCTGAACCTAGGTCCACTGAAAGGACAGGGTGTGTTCTTAATCACTGAGCCATCTCTCCAGCCCTGGTTTTCTTTCCTTGGAATCCAGAAAATGTCAGGCTACAGATCAACAGAGGGCCAAAGCAGGTTCTCTCAGAACAGAACTTTCCCTGGAGCACTGCCTGTGGTGTTTGCTTTGTATCAGGATAAAGAGAATTTCCACCCTACAAGCTCCAAAAACCCAGTGATTCCATTTCTTTTCAGATCATTTTTCTGGTGAAGCTAAAGTAACCTTCCAAAAGCCAGAAACCACAAATGACTAACGTTCCATAGACTTCTAAGACTCTCTTGGTCCTGCTTTTCTCTTGGTGCTGGTAGGAGAGCTTGATACTGAAATGGGAGAGGCAGGAGGCATGTGTTCATGACCTAGAATACCCTACCAGGATTTTGCATGTGACACTGTGTGTGATCATAGTCTGGTCATCCTCAACCGTCTGCCTGACACTGCCCCTGGGCAGCCAAAGAGACTCCAAACACCTAGTAAGTGGTCTCCGATCATTATTTTTCTGAATAGGAACAGTTTTGCAAAGTTTAGTTCAATGGCTATAGCACCAAACATTGGTGTAGATTTTCTACTATTGTTCTCTATGTTTGAGAGTATGAAAGAGAAGTTAAGATTTTGGGAAGTCACAAAACATGGTTGTCTAAAGCCACATGAACCTGTGATCCTAGGGGCTTGGAAGAGGCCTAACACGCCCTGCTGGCCCATCCTCCATCACTCGATGGCCCTGTCAAATACATATAATTCTCAGCATGAAGGGCAGTGGCAGTTATTACTAATTTTGTTTCACAGTGTAGCTGATAACATATTTGTAACCAAGGCACTGGCTTAACCCAAGATCCCTTCTCTGACCAACACTGGGCATGTCATATTAGCAAGCACTTTCCTGTTCTGTGTCTAAGACAAGAGATGGAAGAAGCACCTTTACCTCTTAGCTGGAGTCTAGTGATTCACAGGCAGTTCTATGGAGACATCCATTAGTGTATAATGAACTTAGTACTGTAGAGATGACAGTTGCAATCTTTGACTTGTTCAAATATATACTGGCCTTGATATTGTTTTTAACTAATATTAAATATTATCATTTCAGTATTATGATGGCTATTGCCAACATTTGTGACCATGTTGATAGCCAAAGCCAAAAGGTATATTGATTGCATCTCAAGTAGATTTATTTATCTACCTGATTTATTTTAGCTGCTCCCTAAGTTACAGGATAACCTAAAGTGTGGGTTTGTGGAAAGGGATATGAGGTCAGGGTGGTCCATCTTGTCAGCATACTAAGATTTAGAGTGGCTGTTCTATATTATTGTCATCCCAGAAAATATGTCAGTTATCTTTCCCTAAGCCTGGTGAATGGCCCAAGTTACCAATATAGTACTTAATTTTCCTATAACAGGTCCTTACTGTTCTGAAATGACAGTACTGAGCATTCTCCTGCTGCAGTGTTTGTCACTGCCACAGAGTTGACATGTTCACGCTGACCCCAGCTTCAATCCCTCATGAGAATGTGCCTATGGTCACGAGGGAACTCAAGGCTCTGTGTGTCTTCATCATATACTCATAGCACCTCTCCTGTTCACCTTCTGACTTCTGAGATCTTATAGATGCTGGGCTTTGCTAGGTATCCTGTCTGGTTACTATGTCACCTGCTGTGTGCCTTCAGGGGAAGACATAGATTAAGCCTGACATGCTGCTATATCCATGGTGTATTTTAGCACCATCATCAAAGTCTATGCCTGTAAAGTAGGCCATAGCCCATAGGTCTCAGTTTGTAATGAGATGTTTATTTATAAGGTTATTTATACTTTTCTTATTGCCTCTTACATTACTAATGTTTCAGATACTGTGATAAAACAAATAAGATAATCATTCAAAAACTTAGGAAAGGTTTATTTAGGATGATGGTTTAGTAAATGTTCATTGTTGCTTGGGGTCATCACAGTGGGGAGAGTGGGACAGGGAAATGCTGCTCACTCCATGATAGCCAGGAAACAGAAAGAGGGAGGGGGTAAATGGGGTAGAGAGACAGAGACAGAGAACTTCATGCCCCACATCCCACCCCAGAGATCTAACTCCCTCCCACTGGACTGAACCTTGTGAAAGTTGCAGCATCTCCCAATAGCACCACAGGTTGACAATCAAGCTTTTGCTGCATGGTCTTTGGGTGACATTTCAGTTCTAAACCATAGAATTACAGCAAAGTGAGTACCCTCTTGCAAAATCTTGGGGGTCTCACACAGACAAGTGCTAAGTTCCCAGTCTCTATCTGAACCCTGGGATTTGATATTGGGATAGAGACAAGATGGTGTTCCCATAGTCAGAACTGTGTAAGACACAGTTAGTAGTTACATTACAGGGTGGAAGCTTGTTGTCAAGCTTGTTGTCCATACTTAGACACACACACACACACACACACACACACACACACATACTCTCACACACACACATACACAAACACACAAACACACACATTCATTCCATAAGTTCTGTGACTCTGGAGAAAATGACTAAGACACCTTCTAACACATGATGGCACAGAATATGTTACTATTCCAAAGGATGAAAGGGAATGGAGTGAGGAAATACTGGACCAAAAAAAGAATAAAGACCAGCAGGGCAAATTCTAAAATCTCTATCTCCATGTCCAATGTCAAAGCACTTTTCAGAACTTCAATTCCTTACGGCTTTGTTAACTACAACATACTTTTCTCTCTTGGACTGGTTCCACACCTATTCTGCAGCTTTCCTTAGCATATATCCCACTACATTATATCTCAAACATCTTGGGGTCACCAGCACTATTCAGACTTCACCCCCAAGCTTTGCATAATGTTTTCTTTGGCTTTCCATGTAGGGACACTCCTGTCACATGCCTGGTCTCAGCAGCCTTCCTTAGTCACACAGGAAGATCCCATAACGCCTTTCTTACATTCTTGACTCTAAAACCAGAGCCACTTGGCTGAAGTTGCCAAGTTCTGCTGCTTACCGGGGATGGAACTTGCCCCCCTCCTTCATCACATTCACATCAGCTTTCTGTTGTTGCTGGTTTCCTTCTGTGCTTCAGCTCTTCTTTAATTCTTTTTCACAAGTTGGAAGCTTAGCTGGGTAGGGAGTGTCTTGCCCCGAGGTCTCCACTCTCTTTATTCCACGTAATGTCACAACCTTTATTTCTTATGTTTTTAAACCATTTGGTATTATGCAATAAAAGTGAGTATAGAGATGTGGGCTCATTTGCTTTTTTGGGTAATAGATTCTATTCAAGGCTCCCCTCACCCCAGTACAGCTTGAAAACCACCTGACAGTAATTAAATTATTCCAGCATCTCACTCCCATCTCCCACACACATTTTCCCCTTTTGTTTTGTTATGTGGCATTATGTACAATTTAATCTTCTTTAAAGCAACCGGCATAGCCACCCACAACTACACATGCTCACTATAAATCTGAACTGTGGGGATGGGAAGGACGAATCTCTTCCTTTTCCCTCACAGGTTGTAAATTGGTTATTCACATTTTCTTGGATGAGAATTTTAAGCACTGCACAGCATCTTCATAAGCACACACAGCAGATGGCTGGGAATACTGTGTGATAAGAAGAGGGAGCCAATTTCTTCAGTTATTTTCACCTCCTGAACACATTCCAAAAAAATGCAGTGGCATATTTTAGGGTGTCTCTACAAGACCCCTTTCCTTAAATATGAATGTAATTTGCTGCTGTGTTCACTTTAAGATGGATTCCTTTTGGGGCTGTCTTTATTGTAAGAGAACTTGTAGTAGTTTTACATAAAATTAAACTCTTGTTCAAAGCTCTCCTGGGTGTTGCTGCCTAGGAATTAACCCAGATGTTGCTTCTCCACACTCAGGCTAGGAAACAAGGAGGCAATGAAGCCTGATATTCAGATGGCTCCCAGTGACCTTCATTCTTCTCTTCCATAACCAGAGAAATGATAAAAAGTTTCCAGGTCACCTAGGTTGACCTGTGAACTGGCCCCAACCTTTAACAACTTGAGAACTTTAGACATGCTTCTTAGAGTCCAGATACTTCTGAGAAAAGGTATAGCTCTTTTTACCTACTGGATGATTGTTGATATAATGAGAGAATATATAGATGAAGCTCTTTCCTTATGGGTTCATTAATGGTCATGAAGCTAATACATCAATACTAGGGAATAATAAGATGTACCTGGTTGCCATTCTCAAGAGCATTCTTCATAGACTTATCTTACAGGTAAGTCTTTGGGGATAGCTCCTGCTTGTCAGCCAAGCTTTAGGGAGCTTTAGCTCAACCGAAAAAAATAAATAAATAAAAAAAAAAAACATCCTTTGGCCTCAGGTTTCTTCCTTATACATCATTTTTTCTTTCTTTTTTTTTTTTTTTTTTTTTTTTTGCTATGCTTGAAATTTTTTGCCTAATATTTGTCAATGGACTTAGTTTAATATCTGAAGAAGTTTATTTATATGGACAACTCTTGTACAAGTGTGTTTGGAAATAGGCCAAGTTCATTTGATCTGTTTTTCTAAGACCTTAAATCAGTGATGGTATGCAATAGCTCACATTAAGAAACAGAATCAGGCTAGAGAGATGGCTCAGTGGTTAAGAGCACTGACTACTCTTCCAGAGGGCCTGAGTTCAATTCTCAGCAACCACATGGTGGCTTACAACTATCTGCAGTAGGATCTGATGCCCTCTTCTTGTATCTGAAGACAGCAACAGTGTATTCATATACATTTAAATAAATAAATCTTTTAAAAAAAGAAGTAGAAGGCCTTTTGAGTTAATGCCTCAAGAGAGTTGATACAGACAGAATAAGATAGATCCTTCTGTGGCCTGAAGAATCTGGAGAATTGGGCAAATCTATATCTAATCATATACTGCCTTATATAGTGGCCACTAGATACACATGGCCTTATATAGTAGCCACTAGATACACATGACTATTCAAATTTAAATGACTAAAATAACAGCAGCAGCAACAGCAACATCATCAATGACAACAACAACAACAACAAAAACAACAAAATATTAATTCAGTTGTACTAGGCAGAGTTCTAATACTTAGTAGATACATTTGGTCAGGAACTATCATAGAGGACCAGTATGGTGACAGACACTGTAGAATGTTCTTTTGGACAGCACTGTTGTACTTGGAATTGACCTAAGGAGACAAAGATGTTAGAGGATTGTAAACCATGGGACATTCCAAAATGATAGTATAGGTGAGAATTAAGGATTGTTGGCCAATCTAAACTGATCCAAGACCCGTACCATCAAGCAGAGGTAGCTTAGGAGAGCAATCGTGTAGTCTAAGTGGGCATGCAGCTTGACCAAAAGTCATAGAGAGTAGTTATCCAGAAGCACCTGGCATATGGATTGGTTTTCAGACTGCAGGTTTGGGATGACTCATGCCTATAATGTTGCCTATGTAGTTTTATCTAGACCTGATTCAAGATAGGACTGGAAAAGATTAGATTCTTCTTCTAGACTCTTGGTTATGGTTGCGCCATTCTGAAAAAAAAAAATCTCTATTTTGGTTAAATAGCAACAATCCTCAAAATGAATGTAACTTGGTTTCATCTTGTATTTTTGAATTCTTACCTCTTGCCTTGTTGATTCTAGTAATGGCTGACCATAAGACTTGTTTATGGTTCATACATAACAGCCATTAACCCACCATACACCCTACCTTCTTAGCTATGCCAAGGGCTGACTGCAGACCCAAGAAGAGACCACTTCACACTTCCTTTTCATTCTTCTTTTGAAGTCCTTGCCTGTAAATACATGATAGACTCTGGTTCTCACACTAGATGTCCCTTACAGGTCTTTTCCCATAAAACCTGTGCTGGTGTTGGGTTGTTCTTCCCTTTTTCCGATTCCTTGCTGATCTTACAAAGAGGAATAAGGAATCTCTTAATAAATTCAGACTTCTTCAGAACTTCTTATGATATTTCCCTTTCTTTCTTTCATTCATATTCTCATTTCTTCATTCATTTAACAAACTTATCTAGAGAGCCTATAAGATATATATCAGAGAACAGAATTCCTGCCTTCCATAAACTTAGGCTGTAGGGCAAGAAGACAGGCAATGTAATATATCATATATTATATGAGTTTGTAATAAAAATTGTAGAAAAATCCCAAATAGGAGAAGGGAAGGAGTAATGGTTTTAAGCAGATATAGAAACTTCAGTGATCACAGAATACCTCAATGCAATTTGCAGTAAAAATGCAAATTTCAGCATAGATACACAACAATTTCTATACCTGCTGTAGAAACTTGTGCATGGACACACATACCTACATGTGGGAAATAATTCCAATAGGAATGAAGGGCAGTGGGAGGAGAGCATTAGGCTCTGACCCCAGAACAAAGGAGGAAAAGATGACTGAAGACCATAGCTCATGTGGGTGGGCCACTTAAATATACACATATTCTCTAAATGACATTGAAGGAAACCTTTGAAAGCTTTCTATTAGGGTTTGACACAAGTGGTTTATGTGAAAAAGAGTCACCATGAAATCAAGTTTGGAAAGAATGTTCAGAAACAATACTAAGAATATGGAGAACCAATTAGTTGTTGCAATGATTCAGAGATACAGAATCTGAAACTACACCAATAAACTTTTTGTGCAATGTTACACTGAAATACATTTGTCTGTGTCATACTGTGAATGCATTTTTACCGATGACTAGTTTGGCGAAGTTGTCATTCAGAAAATATCGGTATGATGAGTTGTGCAGATTTTCTAAATGTTGACACATTTTATTGTACAAGATAAAAAAATGTGTTCATTGATATCACCAACCTCATCAAAAAAGTTTTTAAGTATTAAAGAGCTGTCAAATCCCACAATGGCAGATATGAGTCTTCCAAAATTCTCATTTTCCCTTGAAATCTTGAATTTTAATATTAGTGAAATTTATGTGGCTTCTTTTCCTTGAAGTGACAAGATCATTCTGTTCTTTTTTTTTCTACAATGTATCTCCCAGAGACACAACAGAACAATGATAGCTTGTCTATCAGCTGTTATTTTAAGTCAAAAATGGTGTCTCCTGAGAAAAGTGGTCCTGTAAAAGTGCGACACAAACAAGTGCTCAAGAGTGCCCAGCGATTCACATGATGCTTTATGTACACACCCTTCATTGTCTCCTAGAGTAGAAGAGAGCAGAGTCAACGGCTGACAGCAACAAAATGAAAAATCAGTACTGTTGCTAAAAACATTCTATTTCTTTTTTTCTTTTATTGTCATTGCATGTGGTGTGTGTGTGTGTGTGTGTGTGTGTGTGTGTGTGTGTGTGTGTGACTGAGATGACGCTTGGCTTTCACTGTGAGTTCTCTAGATCCAGGACTCTAGTTAGGCCATCCGACTTAGCAGCAAGTGGTTTTCCCCCCTGAGCCAGCTTGTCAATTCTGAAAATATTCGTGAAGTCATCTTTCTACCTTCAGCGTCTTTCCCACATCAGATTGCAGTGATGAAATACATAAGAACGAAGTACAATTTTGTGTCTGTTAGGGGTGGAACTTGTCCCCCTAAACTTCAGATGTTAAGAGGTGATTAGGTATGGACACTTACCTTTGGTTGAGATACAGAAGACTATGCAGCACTCCTTAGCTAGCTTTCCAATGTGCTTTTCCACTGGAGAACATGGACATCAGTCAGCCGATAGCCAACCCTGTCAGCACATTTGTGTGGTCTTCTTAGTTCTTCCAGAGCTGTGAAGAAATATATTTTTGTTCTTTATACATTACCTAGCCCAAGGTATTTTCTCACAGTAACACAAAACTGTGAATGGACCAAGTTAGTACCGTTATGCAAAGTACTATTGCCTTGGTATGTAGCAACACACCAACAGTTTTACATCACTTTAAAAATAAGTACTGACAAAAATGAATGCTGTTGAAATTTCATATAATATTTTAACATCCTATTTCATTTATTAGTATGTGTGGATGTATGTAAGCATGTATGTCACTATGTATCTGTGGAAGTCAGAGTACAATTTGTGGAAGTTAGTTCTCACTTTCTACTACCTGTGTCTCTGTGGAGATCTGCAAACACCATGGCCAAGGAAGGAAGTCTGTTTCAACAATACTCAGTAGCCAATGTTAGATCAAACTTTGAGAGTCTGACACCAAGTAGTTTATTTCAGGCAAATTTAAATATATCACAATTTGAAAAAAAATAATGGTTCCTTGTGATTACAGCAAAACTTCTTGTAAAAAGAATATGTGATTTCTTCCATACAGATCAGGTGTCTTAGTCAGGGTTTCTATTCCTGCACAAACATCATGACCAAGAAGCAAGTTGGGGAGGAAAGGGTTTATTCAGCTTACATTTCCACATTGCTTTTCATCACCAAAGAAAGTCAGGACTGGAACTCAAGCAGGTCAGGAAGCAGGAGCTGATGGAGGCCATGGAGGGATGTTACTTACTGGCTTGCTTTCCCTGGCTTGTTCAGCTTGCTTTCTTATAGAACCTGAGACTACCAGCCCATGGATAGTACCACACACAATGGGCCCTTCCACCCTTGATCACTAATTGAGAAAATGCCCCTTAGCTGGAGCTCATGGAGGCATTTCCTTAAAGAAGGCTCCTATCTCTGTGATAACTCCAGCTTGTGTCAAGTTGACACACAAAACCAGCCAGTACAGATGAGTTCTATAGACTGACTAGGAAAGCAGGCTCAAGTTAAACAGCTCATGATAAAGGTCTGGCAGAGAGTAGATTCACTGAGATAAACAGTCTAAGGGAACCTGTTGTTGCCTGACCAAATGGGTAGTGCAGAGGTCACCAAGCTGTTAACCACACTCATACCCAGCCTTCTAAGTACAGAAAACAAGCTATGTTTCTTTCTTTGTATAGACAAACCTATGTTTAATATTGCTGGTGTCCATAGTGGACAAGAACCCAATGTCTCCCATATGTCCTAGGGATGGAACACAAGTCATCAGGCTTGGTGGAAAGCACCTTAACCTGCTGAGCCAATTTGTTGGCCTTCAAATGTGTGTGTGTGTGTGTGTGTGTGTGTGTGTGTGTGTGTGCGTGCATGTATGTTGCCTCTATGCATACCACCTGCATACAGTATGCTCTCAGAGAGTAAGAGAGACTCTGGAACTGGAATTTTAGTTTGTATTGTTTTGTTTTGTTTTTGAACTGCTTCAAATGGGATCTGGGAATCAAACCCAAGTCCTCCACAAGACAGCACATTCTTAATTGCTTTACTCTCTCTTCAGCCCTTTCAAACAATGTTCTAATGTTATGAGTTTTGAGGTGATGGAGCTGAGACACAAGGCCTTGTAGGTGCTAGGTGATTGTTCAACTACGAGCTATATCCCCACTGTTTGGTGTTGCTTTCTTTTCAAAGTGTCAAGCATATTTTGCTGAACTTTCCCTTCTGTGACTATCTTATGGACTGCCAGCAAAGTTCTTCAGTCTCTCTGGAGCTCATGGACTACAGTTTTAGAATCTTGTATTAGAAAGTGAGATCACCTTGTTCCGAAAGATTTGTTGCTCTTAGACGGGGAAATTGAGTAGATAAATATAATTCAAAGTTTACCACCTGCATAAGTACCTAAAGGAACAAGCAGCTGGTGAGGTGGGAAGAACAGGGTTGCAAGAGCGTTAGGGAAAGGACAGCAGGATTCAGGTCCAGCTTTGAAAGTCTTTAGTGATTCAGTTGTTACAGGCAGTAATACCATCTGCCATGATTTTAAATTAAAAAAAATTACGCATGGAAACAATGATTTAAGTCTTTGCTTTAAGAGTTTGGAATTTGATTACTGATGTATGCATGGGTAGTTAGCCTCTAAAATGGGCCCCAGTTACTCTGCATGCCTCTTTCTCTTGGGATGTGGGATAAATATTGCACTTACTTCTAATGGATACAGACATATAATGACTAATGGGGTTTTATTGTTGAGACTAGTTTAGAAAGACTGTAGCTTCAGTTTCCTGTGCTCTCTTTGGCTCCCTCTTATCTCATTCTGGTGAAGGATACCCATGGTTACCCAATGGGAAAGATTAGAGGGAGACTCCCTATCATCATGGAAGGTGCTATGAAGCATTAGACAAAATGGAGACTCATGAAGGCAATGATTAAAGTTATTGAGAAATTGAACCCATTAGACAAAGTGAAAAAGAAGGCTGGTAACTTTTATAAGAGCTAGACCATCTGTTAAACTGCTGCCAAGTTCATTATTCCAGAGTAATACACTCATAATACAGTCTCAAAAGCTTCTTGAGGAGTGGCATCATGGGAGACTTGGGTCAAGGAGAATGTTGAGGCACTAGAGCTATGTTCAAGGCATGCTGTAGGGATTGGGGAGAACACTTCCACACATTCACAAGGCCCTGGATTTGAAGGGCTATCGTAACTCTAAGGACAGATAGTAGGATATACGGAGGTGATGCGAGACAAGAATATTCTGATGGTTGAACTCATGACACAGTCACTCTCTTACTGAGTTTAGAAAGAGAACGTAGTGTGTGTGAAAATTGGCCTATTGATGGCTTTCTTTTTCTTTCTTTCTTTCTTCCTTCCTTCCTTCCTTCCTTCCTTTCTTTTTTTTTTTTTTGGTTTTTTGGAGACAGGGTTTCTCTGTGTAGTCCTGGCTGTCCTGGAACTCACTCTGTAGAACAGGCTGGCCTCAAATTCAGAAATCTGCCTGCTTCTGCCTCCCAAGTGCTGGGATTACAGGCATGCGCCACCACTGCCTGGCTTATTAATGGCTTTCTTAAACAGCACTGTGGAACTGTGGAAAGGTGAGACTATCAGGTCCTGAAAAATCTTTCTTTCTTTCTTTCTTTCTTTCTTTCTTTCTTTCTTTCTTTCTTTCTTTCTTTTTTCTTTCTCTCTCTCTCTCTCTCTCTCTCTCTCTCTCCCTTCCTTCCTTCCTTCCTTTCTTTCTATTTCTTTCTTTCTTTCTTTCTTTCTTTCTTTCTTTCTCTTTCTTTTTTCTTTCCTTCCTTCCTTCTTTCCTTCCTTCCTTCCTTTCTTTTTGCCTTCTTTCTTTCTTGCTTGCTTTTTAAAAAATCATTTTATGCTTTAACTATGCCCATTTGTATTTAAACATTTCGTTTACCTTTCAAAATGAACGTGCTATATTAAATTCGTCAATAAGCCATTTTTGTAGAATAAATTAAAAAATAAACAATGAATATCAGATTTAAAAACAAAGCAGACCCTTGCTTCTTTGTATATTATAAACAATGAAGCCTTTGAAACATCTACAATGTATACTTCTCGGCTGGGGATATAGCCTAGCCAGGAAAGCTCTTGCCTTGCAAGCATAAGTGCCTGAGTTCCATGCCGAGAACTCACAGAAAAAGCTGGGCTGATGGTGGCAATCCTCCTGCTGGGGAGGTAGAGACAGGAAGATTTCTGGGGGTCCCTAGCCAGCCAGCCTAGTTTTTTTTTCTTTTTAAGATCTCCTGGCTAGTGAGAGATCTAGCAACAACAGCAGGATAAACAAACAAATAAACAAACAACAACAACAAAAATCATTGGGCCAAGACTTACAAGAATAGCCTCTCTGGCAGCAGTGGGAGATTTGATTTGACCCTGTGTTTCCAGAGGAATTAATTCTTTTTTCTTTTAAATTTTTTTATTTTATTTATGTGAGTACACTGTAGCTGTCTCCAGACATAACAGAAGAGGGCATTACATCTCATGACAGGTGGTTGTGAGCCACCATATGGTTGCTGGGATTTCAACTCAGGACCACTGGAAGAGCAGTCAGTGCTCTTAACCGCTGAACCATCTCTCCAGCCAGAGAAATTAATACTTAAGGGATTTTAGTTGCGTTGGCTATTCAGATGTCTGCTTTTTGTAGCAATATATTAGAGATAGTAGGGAGATGGGGAACTGGTAAGTTGTCCACACACACCTTAACTGGCAGACAGGAGCCAGTTCATCATTTAAAACTTGCTGATGTGCAGGGAAGCTGGGTATAGGTTGAGTATGTAGTAGGCAAGAACATACAGAAACCTACCATAACAGAGTTGGGATTTCACTGCTTTCTCCTGTTGTTAAGATTCGTGCTTGTCTCAAAATTTCATTGGAGTTAGATGGGCCTGCTATTCCTGCCATATTTCTGCCTGATCCAACACAACCAAGTTTAAAAAGAAAAACACCATTCTGTGCTTTATTGGATGTTTGGATACTTGTAACTCTAAAGCTATACTTAATCAGAATGCTGGATTCACACTGAAGTAATTGCCTAGCTAATTATCCTCCTGGGAATGTGGCCTCAGATTAATCATTATAAATAATAGGAGACTAGATAAACTTAACTGTTGTTTCACAGCTCACAGCTCAAAACAGGAAAAGGAAGCTACTATTTTTATGGGTTTTTAGAATTCCCTCAATTTCCAGCTACTACAGCTGTGTCCTCATTGTACAATAAAGGGAGGGGGCAGGGAGAAAGCAAAGCAAAGCTCTCTTCAGCAGCTCCTAAAGTCTCAAATTTATAACCATGTCCAGGGTAATTCACCCAGAACCACCTTTAAACAACAGTGGTAGAGATAGACTCATCTGTTGGAGTGATTTCTTAACTGCAGAGAGGGTTTTCTTTTCTTTAAAAGCAAAGCTGTAAAAATCTATATAAATTTCAGTCACCAGAGCATGAAACTCTAATTTTTCCACCTCTCAAGCACTTTGAGTAAATGATTTTTTTTTTTTTGCATATGTGGGATGCCAAAAAAAAATCAACAAGATTGTATGAAGGAAGTGTAAGGGATTGATTTTCAACCACATGAAAGTCTTCGGAGGAACAGCATAAAAGGTTCTTCAAGTTAATTAGAACCCATAAGAATTCTATTTTGCTTGGTACTGTAAACTGTATCTTCCATTGATGCATTTTTTTTCTGCTTGATATAGCAGTGTCAAGTAAGAAGGCTGAGAAGCCTCAGGGAATCGGCATTGTAAGCAGCCTGCAGGTAGGCTGGGGGTAACATCATAAGTGCCTTGCAGTGTAGGCTGGGGGTTGGTACTGTGTGACCATGCTGGCAGGCTGGGGGTGATACTGGGCACCATACAGGCTGACTGGGGGTGACAAGTCATTGTAGCTGTTACTATCTGACCTAGAATTCCTGATTTCATGGTATGACAACGAAAGGGGTGTACTCTTCAGGCTTTTGTGTTTCCATAAAACTAAATACCTGATGGAAACAACTTGATCAAAGGGTTATTTTGGTTCACGGTTTGGGAGAATAGGTCCATTCTAGTGGGAGGAAGTGAGGGCTAAACAAACAATTCTTGCCTGGACATTTAGAAAGCAGGGGTGGGGGAGGGAGGGAGGGAGGGAGAGAGGGAGAGAGGGAGAGAGAGGGGGGTAGAGGAAAGGGAGACAAAGGAATCAGGGAGCAGATTCTCCTCCTGAAGTTGCATGAACTCCCAGGCCCACTAGATGACAGAGCATCAAACATGTAAACCTATTTGTCACCATTCACTCTTACACCACAGCCAGGGCTCCTGTACAAAGACAGAGCTGCAGGGCCATGCAAGTCTGTAGTGGTGGGAGTGGTGGGAGTGGTCATCTACGGAGAATGATGTCATTAGCATCAGGGTCTTACCCCAAGCTTCTGGTCTTATTTCTGCTTTCTTTCATCTACTCATTCATTCATCTAGTATTTTAGTTACTTAACAGCTTGGCAGACCAGCCTGTGTGGGTGGAATTAATGACCATATGAGGAGGCCTGGTTTTCTTTTCCCATGTGGCAAAAGGATAAATTAAGGTTTTTGTCGTTTAATTGGACTTATAAACATCGCTGTACCTTTGCTTTAAACACTCACCTTAAGGCAAACTATGGTTTCCATGAAGATCTGGACATATATGTTCTCTCCTCTGTGTATGTAATAGAAACTGAGATCAGCTCTTACCAAAATTTAGGAACTTAATATAGAATGGGAAACCAGGAAAAATTCTGTCAAACACAAACTAGCATCCATTTTTATCCAAATGTCAGGTATGAAGAATGGCGTTTTTCCATTTTCCCGATGTACTCCTCCAGTATAACATAACTTACCTCAGGAAATGGCTGATATTATTTTCACTCTGGTATGAAGACAGGCTTATGTATGGGCATGCCCAGAGCTATTCGTGTTTCAATAGTAATTTAGAGGTAAGGCTATATTTGAGTTTATTATTTATTGTTAAGAATGTAGCTCAAGTTGGCTTCAAACTCCTCATTCTCTTACCTCAGCATCTTACATAGCAACACTGGATTAGAGGCAGGATCTACCACATCTGCAAAACCATCTATTTGTTTAAGGAAATTCAAGAATAGATAAATGAATTAGGGAGTCATTTGGGGGTGTGGGACTATCTCAAATGTGGTGTATTTCTTCTTGATTAGTCATAAGATTGGCATTTCCTGTGTTTCTCACTAGGGGGTTAACAGATTCAATTTCCTTTCTGTTTGAAGGGGAGCCAACCCCTGGGATCGCAGGATGATTTGTGTCTTCCTTGGAACAGCATTTATTTGATAAAAGCTAGTTAATGAAAAACATTTCTGAATTGGTACAGAATATATGGTTTGTCCTAGATCTAAAATAGTGGCATAGGCATGTTCCTAGAATGTCTTCAAGAAGGAAATATTGACTGTCAATAGAAAACAAACCATATACCAGACCCTGAGCCATTAGCAACCTTTTAGGAAAGGAAGCTTCTATTAGCATATACCTAGACATGGCACCCACACATCTGCTATTTTGTTTATAGGTTCTTGTGTCTTCAAAAGAATTTCTGGCTAGAAACAATATTTATTTTAATAGGAGTAAATGGGAGATGTAGTCCTTTAGCTGGTCTCAGCCTTTCTTCAGATGGTTCTGCACAAAGCTGGTTTCTGTAAACAGTGCCTCAGCCTTCCATCATGTGGCCAGGGACTCTTTCATGAGCAACTGCATGTCCTTAGCCATTCTGTGATTCCTTGGTTGCTATCTTTAGCTTTATGCACAGTAGCTAAGAATCGTGCTCACAAAGTGTCTCATGAAGTCTGAATAAGTTTATATGTGTCTATATATGTGTCTAGAGAAATCAACCAAAATTGTTTGCAAGAAATAATGTGAAGGGAGAAGAATGAGCAAGAGATTGACAAAAAAATAAATGTTACCTACATTAGGGGAAAAAAAGGCATGTTGAGAGATCTGCAGTTAAAAGCACTGGCTGCTCTTGATGAAGAGTTTCCAGCACCCACATGGTGGCTCAAAACTGCCTGTTTAACTTCAGTTCTGGGTGATCCAATGCCCTCTTCTGGCCGCTGTGAGCACTGCATGGATGTGCTGTACATAAACACATGCAAACACTCTTACCCAGGAGCAAAAGACATTTCTAAATGTCTTTCTAAAAGTCTCTCTTTCTAAAAGAAGGCATGTGTGGTCTAGACATGGCCCCGAAGGCTTATGTGTTGGAATTCTTGGCCCATAGAAAGTGACATTTTCCACAGATTCTTATCCCAGGTTCTAAGGGAGAGGTTGTTGAAGAAAGAATGCTTGGAATAATTAAATTAAGAACAAACATGCTGACCACCAGTTGAACCAGCACCATTTGTTGAAAATGCTGTCTTTTTCCTAATGGATGGTTTTAGCTTCTTTGTCAAAGATCAAGTGACTATAGGTGTGTGGGTTCAATTCTGGGTCTTCAATTCTATTTCATTGATGGATGCTAAGAAAGGCTTGCTGAAAGGAGCCTGATATAGCTGTCTCCTGAGAGGCCCTGCCAAAGCCTTACAAATATGAGTCAGGTGCTTGAAGTCAACCATTAAACTGAGTGTGGGGGCGGGGGCCCAATGAAGGAGTTAAAGGACTGAAGGAACTGATGGGATTTGCAACCCCATAGGAAGAACAATATCAACCAACCAGACACACACACACACCCCCTCCCCCCGCACCAGAGCTCCCAGGGACTAAACTACCAACCAAGGAGTACACTTGGCTCTGGCTGCATATGTAGCAGAGGACAGTTGTGTCAGACATCAATGGGAGGAGATGTCCTTGATCCTATGAATGATCAATAGATGCCCCATGTAGGGGAATTGAAGGCAAGGAGGCAGGAGTGGATAGTGGATGGGTAGAGGAACACCCTCATAGAAGCAGGGGGAGGGGGCATGGAGTTGGGGGTTTCTGGGAGAGGGAGAAACTGGAGTAAGAGGATAACACTTGAAATGTAAATAAATTAAAAATAAATAAATAAATAAATAAATAAGAAGAAAGCACATGCATCTGAAGAGGATTGTGGGGCTTCAAGATAAGATGCAACTTGAGAAATGGATATTACAGCATGATCTAGGCGATCCTCCTGAACCTCCACCACTGTGGATTCTTTTCTCTCTCCCTCCCTCCCTCTTTCTCTCTTTTCCCCCTTTCTTTCTCTCACACCATTGTATGGTCTTGGTTTCTTTGTCAAAAATCAAGTGTGTGTGTGTTTATTTCTGGGTCTTTGCTTTGATTCCATTGATCAACCTGTCTGTTTCTATACTAATATGGTGGAGTTTTTATTACTATTGCCTTGTAGTACAGCTTGAACTCAGGGATGGCGATATCTCCAGAAATTCTTTTATTGTTCAGGATATTTTAGCTATCATGGGATTGGAATTTTGATGGGAATTGCATTGAATATATAGATTGCTTTTGGTAAGATGAACATTTTCACTACATGAATTCTACTAATACATGAGTATGGAAGATCTTTCCATCTTCTGACATCTTCCTCAATTTTTTCAGAGACTTGAAGTTCTTGTCATATAGGTCTTTCACTTGCTTGGATTGGTGTATACCAAGATATTTCATAACAGTTTTGGCTATTTTCAATGGTATTGTTTCCCTAACTTCTTTCTCAGCCTGTTTATTGCTTGTATAAAGGAGGGTTACTGATTTTTTTAAAGTTTTTTTTTATGGTTTTTTGAGACAGGGATTCTCTGTGTAGCTCTGGCTGTCCTGGAACTCACTCTGTAGACCAGACTGGCCTCGAACTCAGAAATCTGCCTGCCTCTGCCTCCCAAGTGATGGGATAAAAGGTGTGTCCCATTACTTGCACTTTGTTAAAGCTGTTTATCAGCTGTAGGTGTTCTCTGATAGAATTTATGAGGTCACTTATGTATATTAGCATACCATTGAATAGCAATACTTTGATTTCTTCCTTTAAATTCTGTATCCCCTTCATCTCCTTTAGTTCACTTATTGCTTTAGATAGAACCTTAAGTACTATATTAAAAAGATAGGGAGAGAGTGTTCAGCCTTGTCATGTCCCTGATTTTAGTGGAATTGTTTTAAGTCTCTCTCTGTTTAATTTTATGTTAGCTATTGGCTTGCTGCATATTGCCTTTATTATGATTATGTATTTGCCACCAATTCCTGATATCTCTATGACTTTTAACATCAAGGGATGTTAGATTTTGTCAAAGGTTTTTTCCATCATCTAATGAGATAATCATGAGGTTTTTATTCTTTCATTTTGTTTATATGGTGGATTATGTAGATAGATTTTCATATATTGAACTACCTCTACATCTCTGGGATGAAGCTGCCTTGATCACAGTCAATGATGTCTTTGATGTGCTTTAGGATTTTGTTTGCAAATATCTTATTGAGTACTTCTGAAATTCTTTTTTTGTTTTTGTTTTTGTTTGTTAAATCTTTGTGTGGTTTAGGTATCAGGGTGATGGTGGCCAAATAGAAAGAGTTTGGCAGTGTTTCTGCAGTTTCTGTTTTGTGGAATAGATTGAGGAGTATTGGTATTATCTCTGCTTTGAAAGTCTGGTAGAATTCTGTACTAAAACTATCTGGCTCTGGGCCATTTTTTTTTTTTGGTGGGGAGATTTTAATGACTTGGTCAAATTATAGGACTATTTAGATAGTTTGCCTGATCTTGATTTAACTTTGGTAATTGGTATCTGTCTAGAAAATGGTCTGTTTCATTTAGATTTTCCAATTTTGTGTAATGTAGGCTTTTGAAATAAGATCTAATGATCCTTTGAATTTCCTCAGTGTCCATTGTTATGTCTCCATTTTCATTTCTGAGTTTGTTCATTTGGGGTCTGTCTCTCTGCCTTAATGATAGTTTGGATAAGGGTTTATCTATTTTCCTGATTTTCTCAAAGAACCAGATCTTGATTTCATTGATTCTTTTTCTCTCTGTTTCTGATTTAATGATTTCAGCCCTGAGTTTGATTATTTCCTACTGTCTGCTTTTCCTGGGTGTGTCTGCTTCTTTGTTTTCTAGAGCTTTCAGGTATATTTTCAATTCATTAGTTTGAGACTTCTCCAATTTTTTATGAGTGAACTCAGTGCTATTAACTTTCCTCTTAGCACTGCTTTCACTGTATCCTATAAGTTTGGGTATGTTGTGCTCTCATTTTCATTGAGTTCTAGAAAGTCTTTAATTTCTTTCTTTATTTCTTCCCTTACCCAGTGATCATTGAATAGAGAGTTGTTTGGTTTCTAAAGATATGTGACTTTCTATTGTTTTTGTTGTTGTTTAAGTCTAGCTTTACTCCATGGTGGTCTGACAAGATACAGGGAGTTATTAAAATCTTCTTGAATCTGTTGAGTCTTGCTTTGTGACCAATTATATGGTCAATTTTGGAGAAGGTTCTGCAAAGTTATATTCTTTGGTGTTTGAGTGAATTGTTCTATAGATACTTATTAGGTCCATTTGAGTCATAACCTCTCTTTCAATGACTTGTCAGTAGGTGAGAGTAGGGTATTGAAGCCTCCCACTATTAATTTGTGGGGTTCAATGTATGATTTAAGTTTTAGTAATGTTTCTTTTACAAAAATGGGTGCCCTTGCATTTGGGGCATAGATGTTTGGGATTGAGATGTCCTGTTGGTGGATTGTTCCTTTGATTAGTATGAAGTGTCATTCCCCATCTCTTTTGATAAATTTTGATTTAAAGTCTATTTTATTAGAAATTAGGATGCCTACTCCAGCTTGTTTCTTGGGTTCATGTGCTTGGAAACTCTTTTTTCTAACCCTTTACTCTAATATAATATATACTTTTGTTGCTGTGATATATTTCTTGTGTACAGCAGAATGATGAATTCTGTTTATGAATCAATTCTGTTAGCTTGTGTCTTTTTATTGGGAAATTGAGTCCATTGATGTTGAGAAATATTAATGATCAGTGATTGCTAATTCCTGTTATTTTGATGGTGGTGGTAGTGGTGGTGGTGGTGGTGATGGTGGTGGTAGTGGTGGTGGTGGTGGTGATGGTGGTGGTAGTGGTGGTGGGGTGTGTGTGTGTGTGTGTTTCTATTCTATTGGTTTTAATCCTGTGAAATTATTTATTTATTGTGTTTTCTTGAGTGTAGATTGCCTCATTGGGTTGGAGTTTTTCTTTCAAGTATGCTCTGTAGGGCTGGATTAGTGGAAAGCTATTGTTTAAATTGGGCTTTGTCATATAATATCTTGGTTTCTCCATTTATGGTGATTGAAAGTTTTCCTGGCTATAGTAGTCTTGGTTGACATCTGTGGTCAAGACATCTGCCCAGGCTCTTCTAGCTTTTAGAGTCTCCATTGAGAAGTCAGGTATAATCCTGACAGGTCTGTTATATAAAAACTTGGGCTTTTTCCCTTGCAGCTTTTAATACTCTTTTTTGTTCTGTTCATTTAGTGTTTTGATTATTATTAGGCAGGGGGTTCTTTTCTGTTCAATCTGTTTGTTGTTCTGTAAGCTTCTTGTAAATTTATAACATCTTTTTTTGGTTAGGGAAATTTTTTTCTATAATTTTACTGAAGATGCTTTCTGGGTCTTTGATCTGGGAATCTTCTCTCTCATTGTGTTATTTTTAGGTTTGGTCCTTTCATATTGTTCCAAATTTCCTGGATATTTTGTGTTATAGACTTCTTAGATTTTGTATTTTCTTTGACTAATGTAGTAATTTCTCCTATCTTATCTTCTATTTCTGAGATTATCTCTTTCATCTCTTATATTTTGTTAGTGATACTTATGTGTATAGTTTCTGTTCTCTTTCTTAGGATTTCCATCTCTAGACTTGCCTCAGTTTGTTTTTTCTCTCTTGCTTCTATTTTCATTTTCTGGTCTTGGATAGTTTTATTCATATCCTTCACCTATTTGATTGTATTTTCTTTGTATTTCTTTTTTTATTTTATATATTCTTTGTTTACATTCCAAATTATTTTCCCTTTCCCTGTCTTGTATTTCTTTATATTTATTTACTTCCTCTTTTAATGCCTCTACGTGTTTATGTATTTTCCTGTATTTCTCTAAAATATTATTCATTTAATCCTTAAGGTCCCCATAAGATTGGACTTAAAATCATCCTCTTGTGCTTCAGCTTCCTTAGGATATCTAGGGCTTGCTATATGAGGATTGCTGGGTTCTGGAGGTGCCATATTATTCTGGCTCTGTTGGTTTTATTCTCATGCTGTCCTTTCAGCACCTGTTTTTCTCTGGCGTTGACTGGATGATCCTAATGAATGCAGGACTTTTCACGAAGGCTGAGGTAGTTGTGGGCTAGACAATAAAGGCCAGGGTACCTGACTCTGCTGGCTGTTCCTCAGACAGACCTTATTGGCAGGGGAATTGTTGGAGAATGTTCCAAGCTGGTTGTTCTTGGGGCCACCTACAGGCCTCTCTGAAGGTTGTTCTCTAGGCAAACCACACTGGGAGGGGATTGGTGGGATGGGTTTCTGAGCTGGATATTCTTGGTGCCCTATAGGCCTCCACGAGGAAGCATAATGGTCTTAGGTTCCACAAGGCACATTGGAACCCCATTTCCACATTTTTAAAAGCTAAGGAATTTTTAAAAAGTCCTTTTATTAAAGTAATTAATTAACTCATATGATGTTGTACCTCATGTATACCATGTATGTTCCTGGTGCCCAAGGAGAACATAAGGTTCACCTGGAATTATGGTTACAAAGTCACCATATGGGTGCTGAGATTGGCTCTTCTGCAAGAGTGCTCTTAACCACAGAACTGGTCCTCTACATTTTATTTTTAAATAATCTCAACAGTAGATAATGCTGTTTGATTTGGATGAATTAGGTGAAATCACTCAAAGACTGTGCCAAATTTAAGGTTCAACACTCAGGATCCTAACTAGTTTAACCAATGGTCACTGGCTCCTAGAGAGAGATGCTTCCCTTTGTTTGTACAACATCACTTGGACTGTAGAGCCCTAGCTATATTGACCTCTGGTCCTTCCAGCACACAACCTGAGTGGTCCTTGACAGCTTGCAAGCTGGGGTATTTCAAAAGGGTTATTGAATGAGGAGAGGAAACCTTCTATCAGCTGCTAGATTTCAAGTATTTTGCTTAAAGAAAATGAACCTGAAAGTTCTTCTGACTATTTTTTGAAATTCTGTCCATGTTATCAGATACCTGACAGGTATTTATTAACCTCCTGCACTTTTCTCTCTTCTTGCATTTCCATTTGCTGGGACACTTGAAACAATGGCAAGTATGCAGTTATTTAACTAAGACCTTTGTGAGCCATATTCATGGATCAATGGGTGGAAAACGATGTGGCTTATTCTGGGTGCATGTTGGAACTCAGAATATTGTGGCAATTGGTGAATTGGCACCACTTTTTGGAGTTGCTGGTACTTCAGCTGTATTTTGGTGGAAGAAAGGAGAATATGTATGTGGTAAGGTCAACAGCAGGAGCCTGACTGGCAGTGAGCAGAGGGCACTCTGCTTGTTGAACATTGTTGTAGAAAATTTTAATTCCAAGCTGGGGTTTCTACCCTGCCTCTGACCACTTAGTTCCTAGATAACACACACACAACCACAATATTTATAATAAGCCTTAATTAGCACTATAATTGGGCTTGTGCCTATCCTCTGTGCTATTAAAATCCATTTCCTATCAATATCCTGACTTATTACTTACTATGTTTCATTTGGGTTGCTCTTAACTTCAATTGACCAGCACTCATGGTTACGTTTTCTTGACTCCTAACCCATAGGAACTTTGGGAACTCTTCTCACCTTCTTCTCTCCCTCGTTGATTCTGATTCCTTTCTGACCCTCCCTACAAGGCCTGGGAACCCTAAAACCTGCCCATGTCTCTTCTACCTAGTTATGGTCTATAGGCACCTTTATTCACCTGTCAGAAGTAACTTGAAATACAGTAGCAGAGCCTCCAAGGTGACATCTATATACTGCTCAGCAAGTACTTGTGGGCATCAATAATTGTGTCTGGGTTTTGTAACTGTATATAGGATGGATCACTAGATGGGGTAGTCTCTGGATGGTCCTTCCCTCGACTCTGCTCCACACTTTGTCTTTGTATCTCCTTCTGTGGGAATTTTGTTCCCCCTTCTAAGAAGGACCAGAGTATCCATACTTTGTTCTTCCTTCTTCTTGAGCATCATTTGATATGTGAATTGTGTCTTCATATTCCAAGCTTCTGGGCTAATATCCACTTATCAGTGAGTGCATACCATTTGTGTTCTTTTGTGATTGGGTTACCTCATTCAGGATGATATTTTCTAATTCCATCCATTTGTCTAAGAATTTCACTCTCATCCAGCCATTAAACTGAGCACAGGGTCCCCAATTGGGGAGCTAGAGAAAGGATCCAGGGAGCTGAAAGGGTTTATGGTACCATTGGAGGAACAACAATATGAACCACCCAGTACTCCCAGAGCTCCCAGGGACAAAACCATCAACCAGAGAGTGTACATGGAGTTACCCATGGCTCCAGACACATAGGCAGTAGAGGATGGCTTTGTTGGACATCAAAGAGAGGAGAGGCCCTTGGTCCTGGAAAGGCTCAATGCCACAGTGTGGGGGAATGCTGGGACAGGGAAGCGGGAGAGGGTTGATTGTGGAACAGGGGGAGGGGAGATGGGTTATGAGACTTTCATGGGGGACCAGGAAAGGGGACAACATTTGAAATATAAATGAAGAATATATCTAATAAAATAAGTAAAAGGAGAAGGAGAAGGAGAAGGAGGAGGAGGAGGAGGAGGAGGAGGAGGAGGAGGAGGAGGAGAAGAAGAAGAAGAAGAAGAAGAAGAAGAAGAAGAAGAAGAAGAAGAAGAAGAAGAAGAAGAAATAACTTGGGGGCAAGGCCACATAGCATCCCTTGGGTTTTTGTGCAGACTCTCTTATCTCTGGAGCAACCAGGTCTTGAGGAACCAGTGTTAGTATTAAAATACAAGCAACATCAGGCCAACCCACTACAAAGTATGGTGGAAAATAATTTGAATTGACAAGTTCGTGTAAAACCATGAAGGCTTGGCCTCCGGTAGAGGGACTGAGGCTGTATAGGACACGTGGAAAAGGAGACACAGAAATGTGTTGGAAGCCATTTCTCAACAGAGTGACAGATGGAATAGTGCTTAGAAACCAAGTAGAAAGCACTGTTAACAGTCAAGGTGCTGGGAATGGTAAACAGCCATCTATCATGCTCCTAAGCAACTGCCCCCTTTGCTTTCACAATGATTTATTTATGATACCACCCCCCTCATTACCTAAAACATAGAGCTACAATTTCACATTCCATCTGTGAGATAGAAATGGTCATAATTAACTACCACAAATGTTCGAAAAAGGTGTTCTGCTAATTACACTTTGCTGATTATACTTGTCAGCATGCTCTTTATGTGAGAACCATGACATTCATTGTGAGAGGTGCTGCATTTTCTCATGTCTTCACTAGCCCATGATTCTTATATGGACCATAGAACTAGGAAATTGTGGCTTTATAATTCAGCATATTTTAGGTTTAATGTTCTCACCAATCCTCAATTAGGGACAGTAGTCCCATCAAAATTAGTCATAATACAAGCACACTAGTACAATAAAAATTTAAGTTTCCTGAAAAGGAGTTCTACTGATAATTGCATTATAGCACAGCTCTGTATTCCAAAATGTCTACTTCATATAAGAACAACATGAAAGGGAGGGAGAGATGGCTCAGTGGTTAAGGGCACTGGCTGATCTTGTAGAGAACTCAGGTTTGATTTTTATCGTCCATATTTGTAATTGCAGTTCCAGAGGACCTGATATGCCTTCTGGCTTTTGTATAGGCAAAACACTCATATGGATAAAATTAAATTAAAAGATTTAAAAATGTAAATGGAAGGGATCAGTTAAGGCATTTCTTCCATTCATGTTTTGTCTTGGACTGGGAGTGGAACATTTTGGTTGTGACACTGCCCGTGTGTGATCTATGCTCCAGTAACCCAATAAATTTACTCATTTAGCTAAGCTAGACTTGATAGACTCTCTCTGCCTTATTCAGTCTTCTGTTGTTTTTGAAGAGACACTGTGACCATGGCAACTCTTATAAAGCATTTAATTGGGGCTAGCTTACAGTTCAGAATTGTAGTTCATTATCTTCATGTGTCCTGGTGGCATGTAGAAAGACTTGGTGCTAGAGAATAGTTGAGAATTCTGTATCCTGATCTTCAGGCTAGAGAGAGAGAGAGAGAGAGAGAGAGAGAGATAGAGAGAGAGAGAGAAAGAGAGAGAGAGAGACAGAGAGAGAGACAGAGAGAGAGACAGAGAGAGAGACAGAGAGAGAGAGAGGATAACAGGATGGCAGCTATTATCAACTAACCTTTAAGACTTTCTCTAGTTTAGTGTTACCCAGAAACAGAAGACAAAAATCTTCAAAAACACCAAAGTCCATCCCTAGAGACACACTTTCTCCAACAAGACCATACCTAATATATATCAGTTAGTTCTGCTCCCTGATGGCCAGCATTAAACATCTGAGCCTGTGGAGCCTATTTCTAATTCAGCCACCATACTTCCTCTTGTTTGCCAGTTCCTTCTCCTTGGGGTTTGGGGCAGTGGTGAACAGATGTTTCTTCTACATCCCTTATGGAAAGTCAAGCAACAATTTGCTTCTTCACTCCCCAGGCCCTAACCATGGGCCTACTCATCTGTTCACTGTGAATGCACCTCAAGTTCTCCAGGATTCTCTTTGCTCTTAACTCCAAAGGTAAGTCGCACACTGATTGGGAGTTATGATTGTCATTAGCCTGTTGTGACGAAGCTGGGCTCATTGACAGAGATGTTTATACTGTCATTATTTCAATTAAGAGGTTCACTTTGATTCATAAGTGTTGACTTCCATCACTATTTGAGACATGTTCAGGAAACCTGAACACAATGATTCACCATTAATATCAAAAGCCACCAAGGGGATTCAGACACAAACTTGATCTTGGTAGAATAAAAGAAAAATGTTTGTTAGATATGGTCAGACATTTTGAGGCAAAGGTGGCTTCATGCTCTTTCCTTAAAGGATCATGAAATAATTGATAAATTAAAATATTACAAGCTATGGTTATCCTCTCAGGCTCCTGGGAGTAAAAGCAACTTTAAAGATGTTTAGGTCAGGAGTCTTATGCTTGAACTGATCAGATCCATCCCAAAAGTGTTGCAAATTCACACCATACTTGAACTCTTTAGTCATCTGATATTCCCTTCTAACAGTTTAGCATTTCATTATGAGCTGTACTGTTAGGCATTGCCTTCCTTGAGAGAAGGGTAAACATTTTGGAAGAAACATTCATCTCTTTGTGGCTTAAAATTAAGCAAGGATATCTTTAAAAATCATGTGATCCTGACAAGACTTATTTTAATATGAACTAGGCACTGGGATTACTTTACTAGCACGCAGTAGATTGCTTTTACTCTCAGGCTGCTCTCTGAGTGGTGGAAAGGGCAGATGTGACTGCATAGAGGCTTTATGATAAGGGATAATATGATCTGTGAGTGAGAGGGTTCTGTAGCAAAAACACCCCCAAAATTTGGTGGGTCAAGAAAGAGAGGTTTGTGTTTTCCTTCACACATGCCAACAAGGTGACTGTCTAGAATTTTTAGATTGTATTAGTTATAGGTCTCTTGGGGAGAGCAAATCACATTATAATTATAAGGGGATGTGTTAGACGTCTCACATGATCAGAGGCTGAGCTGTCAGTAAAGCAGGAGCTTCTTATTTTTTTATTCGATATATTCTTCATTTACATTTCAAATGATTTCCCCTTTCCTGGCTCCCCACTCCCCGAAAGTCCCATAAGCCCTTTCCCTCTCCCTGTTCCCCCATCCACCCCTTCCCACTTCCCTGTTCTGGTATTCCCCTACACTGATGCACTGAGCCTTTCTAGAACCTGGGACCACTCCTTCCTTCTTCTTGGACATCATTTGATATGTGGATTGTGTCTTGGGTATTCCAAGCTTCTAGGCTAATATCCACTTATCAGTGACTGCATACCATGGATGGGTATTCTTTTGAGATTGGGTTACCTCACTTAGCATGATGTTCTCCAGCTCCATACATTTGTCTAAAAATTTCATGAATTCATTGTTTCTAGTGGCTGAATAGTACTCCATTGTGTATATATACCACATTTTTTGTATCCATTCCTCCGTTGAGGGACATCTGGATTCTTTCCAGCTTCTGGCTATTATAGAAAGGGCTGCTATAAACATAGTGGAGCATGTATTCTTATTACATGCTGGGGAATCCTCTGGGTATATGCCTAGGAGTGGTATGGCTGGGTCCTCCGGAAGTGTAGTGCCCAGTTTTCTGAGGAACCGCCAGACTGATTTCCAGAGTGGTTGTACCAGCTTGCAATTCCACCAGCAGTGGAGGACTGTTCCTCTTTCTCCACATCCTCGCCAACACCAAGCAGGAGCTTCTTAACCCAAGAGGCTGAAGCTGCCATAGAACATGAGGAATCAATGGCTGATAGATTTTAAGATGCTTTGACATTTTTATATAAGCAAAATTTTAATAAACATCTTTAAGCTGAATATTGTACACAGATTGCTGAATTGTTTGGTAAAGACTAAAGAAGAGAAATTTGCAATCCCTAAATATAGTGGAGGCAGAGTCAGACTTTAAAGGTCATTAGCAAAGGTGGTCTCGCCTTTTGGTGAAAAATAAATTTATACCATAAGGGATTAATATTTGGAAGCTTCCTCTTTTGAATTCCAGTATTACCTGAGTTTCACAGATCTTCTCAGTTAGTCTTGAAATTGATAGCTGTCTTCCTAGTGCTTCACTAAAGAGTTTGGTGAAGGGGTCTGCTCACCATACTTATCCAATTAGCTGTTATAATTAAGGAAAGTCAAACTCATTTAAAAGTGTTACTGAATCTATTTATGATGCTTCATTCCAAAATTTTTTCAATCAGCTAGTGTTAGGGTATAAATTTCCATTGTGGGATTAATGTAAGGCTAATTAAATGTTTTATGCCATCTATCAACATGGTAGATTGGTGTTTCTCCTTTGATCTATTATTCATATGGCTTTTCCTTCTAATATTAAAACACCCTGAAGTAAGTTCAACATGGCTATTACATGTTATTATTTATTTTAATGGGGATGGCTTGAATGTGTCCATGCATAAAACGCTGCCTATTACTAGCACCTCATTTATAAGACATTTTTGTCTTCAACTCTATTTTCTTTTCTAATCCATTTCCAGTTTTAGTATCTAGGTTATACTGGTCTTAAATTTTTTTTTGGAAAATGCTTATCATTTCGTATTCTTTGAAGCTGTTTGAACACGACAGGCATAATCTACCCTTTGGAAGGACAGCCCTTTTGAAATATAGCTACTTAAAAGCATTTTCAGTATTGTCTGTGTCTTAAGGACCATTTGGGCTTTTCCATTTCCTTTAAAATTGAGTTTTGATAATTTGCATTTTCTGGAAGAGGCTAAAAATTATCCTGTAAATCTTATCTTGCCCTAGAGGTCTGAATAGATAGCTTGTTTTTTGTTACTTTTTAAAAGTCTGAGAGTTTCTACCTTATTGTCTCTGTCACGTGTCAGTTAGAAGAGTGGTTTCATCCTGTGGTGTGGCTGCTCTGGCTTCTGCACAGCGGCTTCCCCTACCTCCTGGTGAACTTCGTTTGGAGGATGGACCCTCCTGTATTTAATAACATGAGTCTTCATGACTTTACATTTTTCAAAAATCTCATTTAACAATAAAAAGAATGTTCACTTCTCTACTGGAGAAATGGTACTTTAATATCATAATTTAATATTGTAATTTACTATTAATAATAAAATGGTAATTTAATATTGATTAGAGAAAATACAATTTAAATTAATTTAATAGTATATTAATAGGACAGATATAAATTTACTTGACTACAGTAGAACTTGATGCATATTATCCATGAAATCTGTTGGCGCAGATATACACCTTGGCTTATAGATCACCTTAACAGCAGAGTACCTTCTGGGAAATGCACATCAGGCAGTTTCATTGCGTGAACACCATGGAGTATGCCTACAGACACACAGTTGCTGTAGCCTACTATAGCAGGAAGCACTGTGGTATAGTTCCTTCTCACAGATTACAGCCTGCACAGCTGTCACTCTACTCAATACCGTAGATGCCTGTGATATCTATGTGTAATGGTCAGTGTTAATTGTCAACACCATAGAATCTAGAATCACCTAGAAGATGGACATCTGGGCATATTTATGGTGCGTTTCCCTGAGTATATTGATGGAAGAAGGAAGACCTGCCCACTGGGTAGGTAGCACAGTTCCATAGGCAGATCCTGGACTGTATGGGTGGAGAAAGCGGATCAGCACAACTGCAAACATCCATTGCTCTCTTCCTCTGACTGCAGGCTATAACTTCCCTACCATGATAGACTGTAACCTGACTCTTTCAGCTAAATGAATTCTTCCCTGGGTTGCATTTATCACAGCAACAGGAAAATAAATTAAAGCAGGATGATATGACTTTTTTTCAGCTTCATGGTAACCTTAAGGGATGGCTATCATGTTTGTGGTCTGCTGTTAGCTAAACCATGGCTCTGGTCTGTGGCTATATTGACCCCATGCCCGTGGCCCATAGATTAAGGACTGACTTTTACACTTCTGCCATTTAGGTTGGGCACCACCCCCATGCTTGGGTCATTCCTTCTGTTCTCAGTGTTCTTCCTGTCTAATCTGCTTTTTCTCCTATGACCTGGAATCTTTTCTGTTCCATCCTGACTATGCCTGCAGTGCCCATCAAGTCCTCCATCCTGTTCCCAGAAGTGCTTGATCTTCCTAAGGCAGTGTTTCTCAACCTACCAATTGTCATATGTTGCAGTGGCCCACAACCATAAAATTACTTTGTTGCTACTTCATAACTGTAATTTTGCTACTGTTATGAATTGTAATGTAGATATCTGATATATAGGATATCTGATATGTGACCCCCAAATGGGTCATGAGCCACAGGTTGATAACTATTGTACTATAAGCAGCAATCAGGCCATCTCATGAGTCTTTAAGGATTTTATTTTATGGTCTTTTTAATACTGTAGATTAAAAAGCCCTCAGTGAGTGCTGACTATAATAAGTCACAGGTAAAAAAAAAATCAAATAGCATGTAATCATGTGAGGATAAGTGTGTTTTGTATTCACTCTCAGACCTATCTCTTCTTAGCTCTTTAGTTAGGCTGGGCACTACCCCATGCTTAGGTCATCCCTCAGCCCTCAGTGCCTTTCCTACTATCATTAAGACAGGTACAGCCTATGAGCTATGTATTTACATAAATAATTTACATAAATAACTTAATTATTTATAATTTACATAAATAATTTAAATGCATCATTTAATGTAAATATAATCATACATATGCACTCACATATTGTTTTTGAGATCAAGACTCGCTTAGTAGACAGGGCTAGACTTGAACTCACTAGGCAGCCCAGGATTGCCTCAAAATTCTGGTATTCCTCTTGTCTCGGGCTCCAGAGTGCTGGGATAATAGGTATATACCATCATGCTTGACTAATGTTTATACACCATTAAAAAATAAAGGGTAAATATTTCATGACACGTGGAAAGTATATGAAAATAAGATTTGTGTACATGAAGAGTTTTCCTTAAATACAGTGACCAATGGGGTCACAATAAGATGATATTTGGAGGAGGTGGGGGAGTTAGGGAGTGTGGATTGGGTATCTGGAGGAAGTAGGTCACTGGTGACATATGCTGGAAAGACATACCTTGTTCCTAGTCTTCCTGGTTCCCTGCTTCTTAGGTGCAACGAGGCCATTTCCTTCAATCTATTGCATGCTCTCAGTACCAGGGTCTTCTGCCCCACTTCATGCACAGAACAATGGATACATCTTACTACAGTCTGAATTCTTTGATATCATGGTGCTAAGAAACCTTTCCTCCTGTAAGTTACTTTTCTCTTTCTTTTGACAACCTAAAATTGACCAATACTCCCATAAGCTGCCTCTCCTTACATATGGGTTTTGCAGCATACATGACTCATAGTACCTGTGGGTCCTTGGGCTGATGTACAGGTATCAATCTTGTACTCTTGAACTATCTTGATTAGGTTTATACAGTATGAAACTAATATGTTGCTTAAATTAAAATTTTCTTGTTGAACACATATACAGATATAATTTTAATATGACAAAGCTGCTTTCATTGAATGTAAATTTCAAAAATCCTCTTATTTACTGATATATCCATCCAATTGCAAAATGTTTTATTTTTCTCTCTCAAAATGGTAATGGTTTTATTCCTTAATCTGCTAGTTAATAGAGTATTAGTGTACCACTTGTGTTAGCATCTGATGTTTCTGGTAACAGTTATGTGACCAATTAGACTTTATTCATTTGAAGAATGTTAATGTTTCATTTTAAGGAGGCTGTTAAGTTCTTATTTTTATTTTATCCTTGTTATTCTGAAATCTATTGGGGAATAGTTTACTTGTGTATTCATCTCTTCATGAATCCTACCCTCCTTCCCAGGTAAAATGAACAAATTTCCTTTTGCTTTCAGCTGACATTTTTGTCTGCATTTCTTAGTATACTAGCTACAAGTTTTAGGATTTTTTTTAAAGTATGCTTATGGGTCATGTGATTGTCTCATTGCTGTAACAAAATGCCTTACAAGAAACAACTTAAGACAGAAGGACTTCAGTGGCTCATAGTTGTAGAAGATCCAAACTCTTAGGGTGGGAAAGTTATGTGAATGGGAACACTGGGTGGCTGGCCACATTGTGCAGTCAAGAAGAGAGATGGATAGTGGTGCTCAGCCCACTTTCTCCTTTTTGATTCAGTCCATGGCTCAGACCATGGGCTGGTGCTGCCTACATTCAGGAAGGGTCATTTCTCCCCAGTTACACATTTCTGGAAGCAGACACACCCAATGGTGGCTATCATTAATGCCCTAGGGGTTCTTAAGCCATTCAAAATGAACACAGCAATTAACTAACTAACCATAGAATACACAAAGAAATACTGTCAAAAATTTGCATTGTTTTTTTCAGATAATATGGAGATGATTTCAGTGGGGACAAAGGGGTAATTAGAGTCATGACAATTTAAGGGATATGTTCTAGGGCAGAACCTGGTTTTAAAAGTTTTTTTCTATGTACTAATGGGAATGTGGTCCTAAAAGCCCTCTTCAGGAATTTAAAATTCTTTACACTGTATGTATGAGATGGATGCAATCTCTATTATGGATAGCTTGGAAATGTGGAATGCAATTTGGATTCTGAGGTAACTCAGTCAGTTTGGGCATTTGTATGCAGGGACAGAGGTAATAAACATTTCTCAGTAAATGGAAAAGCCTTGAGAAAGAAAGAATTGTGCAGGAAAAAGTCTGAAGTGTCCCACTGAGAGACACCATGAGTAGTAGACTACTGGATATCCTGCCTTCGGGATTCTTCTATCTTATAGCTTCTTGATGGGTAGGTACATGGTGGCCTTGCCTCAGATGGCTAACTGAGCATCTAACCTTGGGTGAAGGTAAATCTTTCTGTGTCTTTGCTTCACAGATAGCTGGAATTGCCTCTTTCCATCTTTCTGACTTACAAGGTTGGCCTACGATTCTTTCCTTAATGATCAGTAGCCGTGCCACTGTCTGAGCTGTTTGTCCTTTTCTTTATTCACCTCAGCAAGTTCATCAATTAGATCCGTTTGCTGCCAATCAAAGCTGTGGACCATGGGCATCATTCTCTGTCACAGATTGGTCATGGCATATATAAAATAGGTGACTTCTTATGCCTTGGAGCCAAGGGGCCTTGACAGCAAGTAGATTAAAGAAGCCTTTTAGCAGGACAAGGTCTTTGGCATAATAGTTTAACATTTTCTCAGTGTACCTGAGGGGAAGGAGCTTCAGTCACAGTAAGGCAAAGAGCTGAAGATTAACACCAGCTAATCTGAGCTCATCTCTGTCGCACTTTCATTAGCTTTAGAAGTTGTATTGACTCAAATACAATTTGAAAGTTCTCCATTTCACCTCAAAATATGTGCTTAATTCTGCTACTGGCTTGTTTCAAATGCTCTTTAGAGACAGATTTTAACTGAAAGATTCCTTTCCAGGGGACATTGATTATTTAAGAATAAATGCTTATAATTCTCTATGTAGTGTTGACCTTAATTTTTCTTTAAATTTGTTTATTTTGTTGTGTTTTAATATCTCTACCTCCATTCTAACCCTTATTCCGCCATGATCCCTCCAATCCCCCAATACTAGATAGGAGAGAAAGAAGATTAGAGAGGAAAGAGGACATAGATCTCTTTTGACTCCTTCCTGCTATTTAGGGGTGTGAGGTTCTTTGGGTTAAGTGCAGTCTTTGTTGTCAAGGTATCTCCAACTTCTTCTTGTCACTTTGCTCACAAACACTTGACAAACCACAACAATAGCAACTGATAGCAGCCTCCTTCTTCGGGCTCTGGCATTTATTCCTTCTCCAGAGTCCCCAGAATTAAACTATCTGCAGCTGGCAAAAATTATGCCCCTCCTAGAGTATGAGACAATCATAGTTAATGGCTGTGGACAAACTGAAGCATCCCTATAGCTCACACCTGGGATTAAAACAAAAGCACATTCATATAATGTAACTGGGTTTTAAAAGAAACCAAAATCCTCACTACAATGTAGCATAATCTGGGGACCACAGGGGAACAGACTGCAAGCTGCTCTTGTGTGGCTTCGCTCTTAGACAGAAGCTACCAGTCCTCTCTGCCTTTCTGTTTGGTTCAGATCTGGGTTTCTAGGGGTTGAGGACCTTCTCTACCCCTACTCATTAATGCCCTTAAATCTTTTCTCACCCACTAAATTTTCTCAAAAGTCTAGTGGACTTTTTTTGTCTGTCTAAATGGCTCACATGTAGATCATCTTACATAATGGTTTGACAAGTAACAACATTTACTGATCGCCCTATTCCTGAAGACCTGTGTGTGCTCCTCAGAGCCCATTGTGGCACGAGAGAACTGAGAACCAAGCCCTTGAAAACCTTTGGAGAAAACATTCTAACCCTTATTCCACCGTGGAATTCTCCGTTGAGGGACATCTGGGTTCTTTCCAGCTTCTGGCTATTACAAATAAGGCTGCTATGAACATAGTGAAGCATGTGTCCTTATTGCATGCAGGGAAATCCTCTAAGTATATGCCCAGGAGTGGTATGACAGGGCATATAGCCTTTGATCATTTGCTTTCCATCTAGGGATGAGTCCTTGTGAGACATATGTCCCATTCACATTAGCACATCAACCGCTGTTGTCATCACATGTAGGAATGTTGAAAAGCATGTTATGGTTAAAATAATAGTTTAACTACACTTGTGGTAACATGCTATCACTTGGAATAGAGTCCTGAGTCTATCCTTTGGTAGGTATATATTTAATTACTGACTCCCCCTACCCCCTGATTTCTTAATTCATAAAATAGGAATGCCTACCAGTACTTTGGATTGAAAATGAAGCATGGATCATTACTGTGAATACAATAATACTTTACATAAATATTTAAAAATTACATCTCCTTAGAAAAACTGTTTTCTTCTACTCTTCTAGTTTCTTTGCCTATTTTATGAATTAAGCTGACAAATATTTTTTCAAACATATTTCAATCATCTATTTTTTAACCAATAAATGATTTAAATTTAAATTATTCTTTGAGACTGTCATAACATCTTTTATTTTCATATGACTGGGTGTTTGAATGGATTATATATCTATGCACCAAATAGTTCTGGTACCCTCAAAGGACAGAAAAAGGCATTGGATATCTCTGGGAACTGGAGTGACAAGTAGTTATGGGTAGCCATAACTGGGAGTCAAGGTGCTGAGAATCAAGCCTGTGTCCTCTGAAAGTACAGCCAGTGCTTTTAAGGACTGAGCTATCTATGGAAACCTACACAATGCATCTTAATTATATTCAACACCTCAACTCCTTCCTCCAGCTCCTCCCTCTGCAATAGATTCATCTTCTGGTTTTTGTTTGCTATTAATAATCTCCTGGTCTAATTAGTGTTTCGATGTGGTGTCATTTGTTGGGCATGCAAAGCCTGCCAGTGGTCATCCACCAACAAATTCAGTTGCTGATAGCTCCTCCGCTAGTGATGGGGCAATGGAAGGGTCTCTCCTCCCTATTCTGATTTTTAAAAATTAAATATGACATTATCTTGTGCAGGTCTTATGCAGGCACCCACGGTTGTTGTGAATTCATGTATACAACAGCTATGACAATGGTTTAAGGAGAGAAAGATCATTAATTGCACACACGTAGCAGTCTTACAAAAATGTGCAACTCGAAGAGCAGAGCAGCTGCTCGAAGCTTATGTAATCCTAGTTAGCATTTAGCTGTCAGCTCGATACAGCCTAGAGTCACCCACCAAAAGAGTCTCAACTGAGTAATTGTCTTTATCAAGTTGGTCTCTGGGCATGTCTGTGAGGGAGTTCTTGATTGCCTTAATTGATATGGAAGGACCCCGAAGATCCGAAGGTAACATTTCCTGGGCAGATGGTTCTGAGTTGTGCAAGAAATCTAGGTAAGCATGAGTCTTCGAGTGAGCCAGTAAACTGCTTTCTTCCATGGTTTCTGCTTCCAGTTTCTGCTTGAGTTCCTTCTTTGATTTCCCTCAACAATGGACTATGATCTGGAAGCGTAGGCCAAATAAACCTTCTCCTCCTACATGCTGCTTTTGGTAAGAGTGTTTTCTGGCAGTAACAGAAAGGAAACTTAGACTCATATCATTCTGAGCTCTAGGAATAGCTAAGGGAATACAGGCTTGGTGTACTGAGTGGGAGGTGGGATGATGGATTATGGAAAGTGAAAGTGCAGGAAAGCTCCACTAAATCAAGGTCTGTAGATAAAATTGTTGTTGTGTAGATAAAATCTGCCAGGTAATAAAAGATGTCTCAGAAAAATTTCTTCCTAGTATGGATATTGAGTAAACAAAGAAACTTACCTTTATAAATGTGATTTCTTTTACAAAAGGGAAATTTATGCCTTGTTTTTATGTAGTTAAGAGAGAGATGTAAGGAATATTTTATGTGCTGAAAGTGTCTTCCTTTTAGTTTAAAAAAAAACAGTATCCATAAATGGAATATATTTTGCAGTTCTTCAGAGCATAGTTGGGATAACTTTCATTCTAGGGGATTTTACTGATCAATTAAAAACCAGGCAGGGAATCAAGGAGACTAACTAAGTATCTTCACCTATCCCTCAGCTCCTCAGAATCCCCCCCAGTTTCATCCTTAGAGCTATAACAGTCTACCTGCTGAGGCCACAGTTCACCCTCTCTCCCCCAGTGAACTTCATCTCCAATGGATCACACAGATCTCCTCTTAACTTTCCTCCTCCCACTCATTGTTTTATCCCAGACCCTAACTCCAGCAGCAGGGAGTCCCTGGGTTCCCACTGGTCACTCTAACCAGGGGAATAGGACTTTGAGTCTTAGCTAGAGCAATAAAACAACTCAAGGAGATCTAGGGGATATGAATCGGGAAGGAAGAAGTCAAAGTATCTTTATTTGCAAATGGTATGCTAGTAAACACAACTCACCCTAAAAATTCCACTGAGATATTCCTACAGCTGATAATAGAAACAAGTGGGCATAACAGAGTCTTGGCTGGTAATCTCAAGAGAGTAGGCATGGTATCATCAAGACACAAGGATACATTACTACAGGCTTAATGACTAGAAACCATAGCTGGAAGTCAGTGTTTGATAAGTGAAAGGAAAGGTGGCTAAAACATTGTATACAAGTAAAGATACTTTGGCTTCTTTTCTAATTTTTTAAGAATTATTTATTTAATTTTTGTATATGAGTACAGTGTAGCTGTCTTCACACACACACCAGAAGAGGGCATTGGATCCCATTACAGATGGTTGTGAGCTACCATGTGGTTGCTGGGAATTGAACTTAGGATCTCTGGAAGAGTAGTCAGTGCTCTTAACTGCTGAACCCCCAACCCCTTTTAATATCCTTTATTTGTCTTAGTGCCCCAGCCAAGACTTCCAGTTTGTTTATATGGTGGATTACATTTATCAACATGTATGCTGAAGAGTATACATAAATGACTCTAAAAATTCTGTCAAAAAAAAAAAAAAGAAAGAAAAGAAAAAACCAACCCTCCTCCTTGAGCTGATAAACACTTTGAGAAAAGTAGCTGAATACAATATTAACTCACAAAAATCAGTAGCCCTCCTATATACAAATGACAAATGGACTGAGAAAGAAATCAGGGAAGCAACATATTTTATAATAGCCTTAAATAGCATAAAATATCTTGGAGTAACTCTATTCAAGCAAGTGAAAGAGTTGTGATAAAAACCTTTCAAGTCATTGAAGAAAGAAATTGAAGAAGCTATCATAAGATGGGAAAATCATGAATCAGTAGGATTAATACAGTAAAAATGGCCACCCTACCAAAAGCAATCTACAGATTAAATGCAATCCTCATAAAAATTCCAACATAATTTTCCATAGATCTTGAAAGGACAATTTTAAGCTTCATTTGGAAATACAAAAAGTCCAGGATAGCTAAAACAATTCTAAAGAATAAAAGAACTACGGGAGGTTTCATTATCCGAGATATCAAGTTACAAGGCTATAATAATAAATACAGAGTGGTTTCTAATAAATTATAATCATGAAGTCTGTTCTTTTGCTAATGATAGTAAAGTAGTAGATATGGATGGGAGAGGATGTGGGATGGGCTGAAAGAAGTACAGGATGGAGAAGCAATAATCAGTTTATATTATGTGATAATATAATCCATTTTCAATTAAAGGGAGAAAACCCAGCATGGTATTGGCAAACAAAAGAAAATAAAAGAAAACAAAAACCAACCAAACAAACACATTGATCAATGGAATTGAATTGAAGACACCAACATAAATCCACACACTTGGACACATAAATTTACACACACACACACACACACACACACACACGTATACATACTGAAAAAAGGACAGCAATGGTGCTTGTCAAACTGGATGGCTGCATGTAGAAAAATTTAAATAGATCCATACATATTACCTCACACAAAACTCAACTCAAATTGATAAAAAAAGAAAAAAAAACAGAATAACAGCAAAAACAACAGATATTCTGAACCAGATAGAAGCTAAAATGGGGAATATTTTTGAACCCATTAGTACAGGGAATGACTTTGTAAATAGAACACAATTAGTACAGGCACTACTATCAACAATTATTAAATGAGATTTCATGAAACTGAGAAGTTTCTGCATGACAAAGGACACTGTGATTCAAACAAAGCTGCAGTCTACAGAATGGGAAAATATTTTTGCCAACTCCACATCTGATAGAGGGCTAATGTCCAAAATATAAAAAGAAATAAAGCTAGATATCAAGAAACCAAATTACTTATTTTAAAAAAATGATGGACACAGAACTCCAATAGAAGCAGGTCATCTTCACCAACTCAGAGGATTGTGTGTGGTATTTACCCATGAATCTACATGCGGTAAGAACTGACACAGTATCCTTTTTAAGACTTTACCTAAGGAGTCAAGGCTAACTGCCCTGGACTATTTTGCATGTGTAAATACAAAGATTTTCAGAATATTTACAGAATCTAGTTATGATCTTTTGAACATAAACCTTTCAAAAGTTTTGTATTAAAATCTTTAATGAAATAGAATTGTAAGGACTGAGTTTGATGCTTGTGTTATTCTCTAATTTTATGAGGTGTTTTAAAAATTATTTTTAGTTATTTCTCATTAATAAATACTATAGAATTACATAGAAAGCAAAAAAACGTGAGGCATAGATATAAACAGAATTCTCAACAGAGGAAACATAATGGCTGAGAAACACTGTAAAAATGTTTAACATCTCCATTGTCATTGGAGAAATGCGAATCAAAACTACTTTGAGATTTCATCTTATCCTCATCAGAATACTAAGATCAATAAAACAAGTGACTCTCATGCTGGTGAGGATGTGGAATAAGGGAATTCTAATCGATTGCTGATAGGAGTACAAACTTGTACAGCCACTATAGAAATCAATGTGGTGGTTCCTCAGGAAGATGGGAATCGATCTATCTCAAGATCCAGCTATGCCACTCTTGGCCATATACTCAAAAGATGCTTCATTCTGTGACAAAGACACTTGTTCAACCTTGTCTATGGGTGCTCTGTTCATCACAGCCATAAATTGGAAACAACTAAATATTCTTTAACAGAAGAGTGGATAAAGAAAGTGTGTTGTACCTAAACAATGGAGTATTACTCAGCTTAAAAAATGAAATTGGCAAGTAAATTGATTGAACTAGAAAAATCATCTCAAGTTACCCAATTTCAGAAATAGAAATATGGTATGAATTTGATAATATCCACATATATCTATATATCCATATATGGATATTAGCTGTTAAGTCAATAATAACATAGAAACACAATGGTTATATATAGAGTAAGAAACCAGGGGAAACAGATAGATTTCATTAGGAAACAGAAATAGAATAGATAGTTACTATAAATGGATGGCAGTTTCTGTAACAGGAGGACAATTGGTGAGGGGGTAGAGAGGAGATAAGAGAAGGTATATTGGGAGACACAGCTAAAATTAAATGTCTTTTGAGTGGTAGAATGGAAACCCAATATAGAAGAAGCTTACACACACACACACACACACACACACACACACACACACATATATATATATATATATATATATATAAAGACAATTTAAATAAAATTGCCAAATAATGAGGAAAGACAAAGTCCCAGCAATCTATCTCTTATCACCAAATGAAGCAAGCATCTAGTTCTAGGATTGGGTTACACATAATTAATTGTACTTTTGGCCAAAGAGATGACATGGAAATTCACAAATAACATAGGCTATTGCCAAGACTGTAGATTGTTGACAAACTGACAGCAAGGCCATTGCTGAAGACAATATCTACACAATTCATTGAACATGGAGGAGTTGGGCTGCAGCCTACACAGAGCCTTCATCCCTGTGTTGTAGCATCTTTGGTACAGGAAGGTACTCTACATGCTACCAAAAGAGAAATGTAAACACCAACTCAGCCACAAAATCTTTCATCTACAAGTGTCCTGCTTGGGAGATGCGCTAGTACAATGGTGGCACATTGTGGGAGTGACCACCCAATATCTGATTTGATTTAAGGTCCACTGGACAGGATGGAGCCCATATACAATACTGCTCTGATGACCAAGAACCTGAGATTAGATAGCTCAGATATCTAGAGAAAAAATCAAATACTACTGTCATCCTGCCAAAAAAGAAAGTAGGAATGAAATGACTCCTAATGACACTCTGCTTGCTGTACTCATAGATCAGTGCCTTGCTCAGCTGTCATCAGAAGCTTCCTCCTACAACAGATGGGAATAAATATAGAGACCCACAGCCAGACATGCAGAGAGTGATAAATAAACCTTGAAACACTCAGCCCTAAATGGAATGTCTCCATCAAAACCCTCCTCTCAATGCGCAGGGAGCCCCATAGAAGAGGACACAGAAAATGTGTAAGAGGCAGAGGGATGGAGGAAACTAAGAAAATAAGACCATCCAAATGAGCATGAGGAAACTCAGATGACTCACAGAGACTCAAGTCGCAAATACAGGTTCTGCACTGGTCTGAACCAGGTCCTCAGCCTATATATTATGGCTTCCAGTTTAGTTTTTTTATGGGATTCTTGCATGTGTTTCTCTTTCTCTTTTTCTTTCTCTTGGGTTTATTTCCTTCTGTTTGTTTTAACCACATCTGACGTGTTAGGTTTTATTTTATCTTATTCTGATTTATTTTATTTTATCATATTACCCCTAAGAAACCTCTTTGAGCGGATTTGGATTGAAGGGAGGGCAGCAAGGAACTGGGAGGAGCGGAGGGAGGGGAAACGTTAATCAGGATATAAAATCTATTTTGAATAAAAGGAAAAAAATAAAGACCTGTGTTTACTGAAAATGTGAGGAAAGAGAACCTAGGATGGTGAGAGCTGAGCATCATGGCTACCCAGTGCTCTTGAGGGATTCTGCTGTGCTGATGCTTTTCTGTAAATGTTTATCTCTGCATTCCTGCTCTTCCCAGTCTGTCTAGACAGAGGAGTGATGGTGAAAAGATTGAAAAGGAGAGTTATGTTCTTACCACAAGCTGTTGGCCTGCAAGTACCAATTGTTTTATTTCAACCATTCCTCCATCTATCTATCTAATCAACAGTGACTGTGCATCTACAAGTGCTAAGTATCATTAGCAGTAATAACTACCATTTTTTAGATATTGATTATGTGCCAGCCACTGTACCAGGGGCTTGTGTGTGCCCTCTGTCAACTCTTTCTGCAAAACTTGGAAACTACTGATGCTTTTTCCCCCCATTCAATGGAACAGGATTATGTACATTCACTTGTATAAAAGGCACCGTAGAACCAGTACTTAACCCCAGCGTCTTTCTCCAGAGCCCACTATGGTAAGTACATCAATCATTCCACTTCCATTGACTTCACAGATATTAAATCATGTGTATCCAGGGGCACTACATGAAAAACACAACAGTTAACAAACAGGATAATAACAATTGTTCTTTCTTGATTAGAAGGATCAAAGTTACTTGTTACTTCAATTTGTGCTACCTAATTTCTAATGGGTTGAAAGACTTGGTTCAGTAGGGATTTGCACTGTGCAGCAGAGACATGAGCAGTGTAGAATGCAGAGGAGAACTTGGCATTGAGAAGGTTGTACAATAAAGAGCTCCTGTGAAAGTCCCAAGCTGATCTGATCTTAGCATATTTCAGAAAGAACATGTTGTGTTGATTTAAAGCAAATCATATCTATATTTAAAGTAGAAACTGTTTTGTATTTTGGCTTTGAGTGTGTCTGATGTTGGCTGTGTACAACAGTAGAGTATGCCAGGCATTGTTAAGTTTTTAAATTTTACATTCTGTGACATTTTAATGGCAAGACTGTTGGTGTAAGCACAATTAACAGGGATGACTCTTAAATATCATGTTATTTCCAACTTCTCAACAAGTGGGGTAATTTTTTCCTCTGTTATAGTTAAGACACTTTCCCAGTGTCTCATGGAAAGGTTCTGTTTAATCTCAGGGCCCTATGTGGTGTGATCCTGTAAGGGCTTGGCTCAGTTTTTTTAAGTAGAAACAAGAGGTAACTGATTGGATATTTTTTAAATGTCTAGTGATGACTAGTCTTGCTTTCAGAATTCTGCAGCATCAACCTAAGCTCTCTCTGTGTGGGAAGCTACTCATATGGATAAAGTTGTCTTTCTGTGATAGTTCATTCAAAACTTTTACCAGTCGTGATAAAATGGAGGAGGAGGTTATTACGTAAACCTTTAGGGGGGGATGTAGGCCATAAAACAAAACCCTACAGTGAGCAGATTCTAGACTGCTTTAGACACACAATTAACTGATGGGAGGCTTCAGCGTGAATGGCTGAAGTCAACATGTAGGTTCCCAAATCACAAAGGCTTTAAGTTGTAAACCCTTGTTTGTGTTTTATGAGCCAGGAAGCTTGCCACTAAAACTGTTTTGATGGCTCAAAAGAACAAGGAGCAGAATAATCCATTGATAATCAGTTTTTAAAATAAATACTAAGTGGTAAATGAAAAAAAAATTGGTTAGTATGGAGTAAATAAGAAAACCTTACTATCAATTACTATTCATGGAGTACAATAGCCCAGTCACTAAAAATACACTAATTATATAGTTTACTTGGAATCCAATTATATGAAAGATTAATTAGTAAATTAGAGTAGAAAAGAAAACCCTGAAGTTTCTATACTGTAACTATTCATGGTTAGAGATGTATAAGGTAACATTTTTGTTTTTTTATTTAAATGACAATTTCATGGGAGAGAAGATAATATTAAAATCTTTGAGCTGGGGTTGTAGTGTAGTTGTAGAACTCTTAAAACTTTCTGTCTTCAGTCCTCAGCATACAAAAAATGCACACATATGATATTCATGAAGACACAATCACTACTGTTGGAAGGTCTGTTACTGTCGGATTTAACGCAATTAATGAGAGTTTGGAATATGTTAATTCTTGTGCAAAAAAAGTAACCCAATAACACTGACTAGTAGATGTCTTCCTCATTTTTATTGTAAGTTTATTTGCATGTAATCAAATTCTTTGTTAAAATAAGTAAAAATTGTGGTTATCTTCATTATGAGATCAAGCCCAGCAGCAGCAGCATGAGTCCAGACATGGCTTTGTTTAAAGGCTCCACCATTAAAACTGAAGAGGTACACCACTGAAGGGAATGCTTCTGAGCAGGGTGGAGATTTATATGGATGTTACCATAGTGATCTTTTTTTTTTTGTCGTTTTCAAAAAAAATAGAACTCCACTAATTCAAAATGAGTGCTACAGAAGGCAGGAGGTGGAATGAAGTAGACAGAGACCTATTAAAGAATTTCTTCTTTTGAATGTGCTCTTTCTAGAGTTAGATTTACTTTTTGTGCATATATAATGAGTTTTTCATCAAGCCTAGGTAGTATTTCTTGAAGGCCATTCTATGCAGTTTTACAGCATGCCCTGTGTGTGTGTGTGTGTGTGTGTGTGTGTGTGTGTGTGTGTGTGTGTGATATTTATACTTAAATAAAGATCTTATCACTAAAGGTTTAGCTGAGTTTATGTTGTGCAGTTAGTTCTGTTGGCAGGCAGTTTCAACAGCAGTTTTAATGTGTAATTCCCTTGAACCTATTAAAAACAAAAACCTTGGTAGGTGTTTGAAACAGTCTGAATTAGGCCCAGAAGATAGTAGGTGTTGCTATTTTAATGAAGTTTTGATTTGCGGATCAGGTTTGGTGAGACCCAAGTTCTTTGTCACTTTGGGAAGTGAAATCTTTTTAATACAGTTGAGAGGATCTTCATACCCACTCGTCACTTCTGGCTCCATAACCTTGCTCACTGCTGCCTGCCCTGTGTGTCTGTTCCAGAAGCTTTTATTTCTACCTGAAGATCATGCTGTCAGGACTCCTGAGAAGGGGATCCCTCTGTTTAAATCAGTTTCTTTCACCCAACACTAAAGCCAAGTTCTTTCCCCCAGAACGCTTCTCCTTCCCCACTCTCGCTGCTTTTGGGGACCAGGACAACACACTAGTCATATTTTCCACGTCTGTGACTAAGCCTTTGTTTTGATACTTGATTTGGACTGTTTTACACTTCTAGTTTTGCTTGGAAGTTATCAATATTATTGGTCTTCTCTGCGGTGTTGTTTTGAGAACTCCAGTCTCTTTTCCATACCCTTGGGTTCAGCTTTCAGAATCCCAATGGACTGAGCTTTGAAAACTCCAGAGAAAATTCTCTGATGGGGGCAGAGGAAGGTTTCTAAGGTAACTTCTGGGCTAGGGTGAGCTTCCTCTACAACTGCCTCTTTCATTTTGAGTTATATAAAAGGCTCTTCTAAACAAGACATGGATTTTTACTTTAGTAGAATCTTGTTAGGATTATTACATTTGTTTTTCTTCTTCTCTACAGTGGTATGAATTTCAAACTATCTGTTCATTGATAGTTGGGTATCATGCTGTTTACTAATGGAACACTCATTATATGTTTATATATAGTTTATTACTATGTATAGACCATATGGTCTATATATGTGGTAAATAATACATACATATTATTTCTCTTTAATATATGATTATTTCTCTTTAATATATGCTTAATTCTCTTTAATATATGCTAATGGTACTGAATTTTCTTGTGTAAAATGAAATATTTTTCATTTTTATGAAATGACACAGAAAACAGAAATATGGCCCAGGTCATTAAAAAGACAGTCATTTCCCAGGAGAACGTGTCAATTATGTGTTATCTGAAAAAAGTTCATATATGAGTGTTTAAAAACTTTGGTTTTAGTTTTCAAATGTTTCTTTGAGGGAGGGGATATTTATGTCCACTTGTTTGTTTATCCTTAATTTAAAAAAAATTAAAATCCCAGATGCTCTAAAATCTAAAACACTTTGAGTTTTGACCAGCATGGCCTTTATAAAAGCATTTACATTTCTGATTTTGGATTAGGGATGTTCAAACTGAATCATTCTTTTTAAGGATAGTCATAATAAGTGATAATTTGATTGCTTTTATTGAATCATATGTCATAGAAGTTTATATTAATACTACTCCAAGAAAAGATTTGTTGTTAAGCCCCTTGGATTGGGCCAATTGTTTTTCCATCTGGAGCAGGGGAATACTTTAATATGTTGATGTGAAGAAGTCAGATCAGAACCCTAGGATGTAGAGATAACAGTCCTGTAATCATACCTGCTCTTTGAAAGTGAGTTAAGGCTTTTATTTCTAAGTGTCCAACTGGTATTGAAATCTCTTAGCTTACTGCTGTTCCACTTAGCAAAGCATTAATACCTTAGTAAGGACTTACATATCAGACTGTTTCCCAACCTAAGGTCCAACTGAGTTGGAAGAGAACCCACAACTGGTAAATTCTGAAAAAAGTATGAGAGAAAAGGTTGACTAGTAATTCCATTCTTTAATCTTCATTTTCCTGGTTTGTTGATATGGTAAAACATGTATTTTTAAATATTTAGGATTTACTTTAAAAAGCTGAAAATATTTCCATGACAGCAGCCAGAAGTCACCCCATGATTTTGGTCTTGTGTAGAAAGATTCTGAAATTCTCAGTTTGGCTAGGGTCAATTTTAATTTTAGTAATGAAGAACTTGTTATACTTATTCATTCATGTATGTTTCTCTTTATTATAATGTGGGCCTCTTTAAGGCCCTGGTTGACAGAAGTCATGTTGCCTCTAGCTAAGTATTAGCCATAGTTACTCTCTAATCATCTTTTTCCATACAAATTTATAAAGATTTTTGCTGTCGTGTTGTGGAGTGGATCTAATTCTATTTATGTTAATTTGGCTGCCAAAATTGCACAGGAACTTGCACATCTGCCTGTAAGATGCTGGGGGTCCCTGCCACCAGTTGACCTTGATTGGTAAATAAAGTTGTCAGTGGCCAATGGCTGGGCAGGAAGACAGAGGTGGGACTTTTAGCATTCCTGGGCAAGGTACACAGAGGAAGAAGAACTGGGAGGGAGATGGTCCAGGCCTGAGAACTATAGTACAGAGAGACAGAGAGACAGAGAGACAGAGAGACTGCCAACATGTAAGATTAGGGGATTGTAGCCAGGGGGACTGCAGGCCTGAGTCCAGGGTGGCCAGGATGGAATATAGGTTTTAGAAAGTAATAGTTCAGGCATATCAGATGGGGAGAGTATGCTAGTAATGTGGAGGGTAGAAGTGGCCCAGCCATTGAGCTAAGGCATATTTAAATATAAGGTATATTTTATGTACTTGTGCATGTATGCATGTGTGTGTGTGTGTGTGTGTGTGTGTGTGTGTGTGTGTGTGTTTCTTTTGGGAACTCGGAAGATTGGGGCTGGTAGCAAGGAACTTGTACCAGCACTGTTGGGTGATTTGAGAGGACTTAATCACCTAATGCTACAGTCTTGGGTCAAAAAAATTATGGCATTCCTCTTTGTTTTAAGATTTCAATGAATAGCTCATAGGGAGTTACATTCCCATAGAAAAGGCCCTTAGGTCCTCCATGCAAATAAATACCCTGGCTTCTAAAACATTCTCATTCAAAATGTCTTTCCACAGAAAGTCATCTCCGTCTTTCAGTTGGTTGCTTGGTCATTCTTCAAGCAAACAGCTTTATGATATCATATAAATATAGTCAGAGCTTGATTGTTCAGCCTTTCAAAGTGTGATGGATTGTCTCATTCCTTGAGAGGTGACTATATCACTGCCTCATAAATCTTAGTAATCCGCTTTCCTCTTTGTTTTAAGATTTCAATGAATAGCTCATAGGGAGGTACATTCAGTCAGGGTGTCAGAAGCAAAGTGCAGAAAAATGAGTAATCACACTAAGAAAATACCTTCCTTTACATGAGTGCCAGCATGTGATGAGCTAAGCATGAGATGGTCTATGTTAAACTTTGCATCATATGTGTACGTGTACCTGTTATAAGAATTTTGCATAGAATTTCCATGAATTTTAATTAGAAATATTGGTATCTCAACCATGGTTTTCTGTTTCATAAGGTTTTTGGGCAGGAATTTAGCTGAGCAGGAGACTAGTCTATGACAAAAACAATTTTTTACTAATCCTTCAAAGAGTCCTTTTTAATTTGTATCTTGAAGTTTTGGGGGAAACTTCTGTTGACAAGACATTTTTATCTAGTAACTGCATATATAAACTGAGATGTAATAGCATTGTTCTCTTACCAGCACTAGTAAAGTATAATTGACAAATGAAAATTATTTATATTTAGGATCTATAATGTATTGATATAGAAATATATAGTGAAATCATGAAAGCAAATCAATTAATATATCCAATACTTTACATACTTATTTTTTTCACATCTAAGCATACTATAAAGTACTTCAGGACATCAAAAATATCTCTTTTACTATATGGTAAAAAAGTATATTTAAAAGAAATTCTACTATTCTGGTTTTCTGGGAATACTGACTCAGGAAATGTATCAATATACTAGAGTAATCACATTAGCTATATAACCTTTAAGCATTACTTTTAATGAAAGGTTGCTATTTTTAATCAAGAAATAACTATTTCAGAGAAAGAGATCTCATTCCTAATCTTTAAATTGCCCTTCATATATAATTTACACATTTGAATTTATTATAAATCTACTTTCTAAATTATAACTTAATATTGGAATTTTAGAGAATATGAGTATCTAGTATAAATTATACATTTAAAACTTAAACTTTGGCATTTCTACTTCTTCAACTTAAGATCTTGAAAGAATATAGGTGAGAGAGGTTGGCTAGTTGTTTGGTTAGGTAGTCTTCATCTTTGACAAATCTACAGTCTCAGATTATTATGTGCACTGCCAGAAGTATCTTTGTATTATTGTTATTACATATATTATACCCCAACTGCAGTTTTCCCTCTTTCCACTCCTCCCAGTCCCTCCCCTACCTTCCCTCTCACTTAGATCAATACCTCTTCTGTATCCCTTCAAAACAAACAAAAAGAAAGGAAGGAAGGAAGAAAAGTGAGAGGGGGAACAGGAAGGATGGAAGAAAGGAAGGAAGGAAGGAAGAAAGGAAGGAAGGAAGAAAGGAAGGAAGGAAGGAAGGAAGGAAGGAAGGAAGGAAGAAATAGCTTCTTAGCAATAGTAATGGAGCATGACTAACAAGATCCAAGAAGGCTAGGCATAATCCCTCATATCACAGCTGGATGAGGCTTCCCAGTAGGAGGAAAAGGATCCCAAACACAGGCAAGAGGCAGACACATACCCCTACTCCCATGGGTGGGAGTTACACAATAACACCAAATTACAAACATGTAAAAGGTATGTACAGAGAGCCTAACTCAGACCCATACAGGGTCCAAATTTGTTGCTTCAGTTTCTGTGAGCTCCTATGAGTCCTGCTTAGTCGATTCAGTGACCTTTATTATGTTGTCTTCAACCTCTCTGGCTCCTACAATATTTCTTCCTCCTCTTCTCTAGAATTCCCCTGGTTCTGCCTAGTTGCTGGCTGTGGCTCTCTGCATCTGCTCCTATCGGTTGCTGGATGACACCCCTGTGATGACAATTGGGCTGAGCAGTGATATGTAAGTACAGAATATCATTGGGAATCATTTCACTGATCTCTCTCTCTCTCTCTCTCTCTCTCTCTCTCTCTCTCTCTCTCTGCCAGTAGTGGTTCCTGGCCATCTAGGCAGTGCCAGCCATGGGATCTTTCTGTGGCATGGACCGCAAGTTGCACAAGTCATGACTTGGCCACTCTCACAAGTTCCTCACCAACATTGCCCCAGCACTTCTTGCAGGCATGACAGATTATAGGTTAAAGTTTTTGTGGATGGATTGCTGTTCCAGTCCCACATCTAGGAGCGTTGTCTGGTTATAAAGATGGTCAGTTACTAGGAGACATCTTCACTAAGTTCATTCTCATAGATTCTAGGGAGTTTCTACTACACTAGGTTTCCACATTGTCCCACTCCCAAGTGTCCCCTCCTCCCGTTCTCCTCATCTGTTCCAGTACCCTCTCCCACATTCATTCCACCTGCTCCATTCAATCTCTCTCAAGTTCATCCTGTTTACCTTTCCCAGGAAGAAACATGCATCTCCCCTCCAGCCCTCCTTGTTACTTAGCCTGAGTCTTAGTATGTCCATTACTTAATAGCTAACATCCACTTATAAGGGCACACATAATATGTTTGTCCTTCTGGGTCTGGGTTACCTAATTTTGGATGATCTTTTCTAACTCCATCCATTTGCCTGTAAATTTCATGATGCCATTGTTTTAACAGCCAACTAATAACTGTATTATGTAAGTGTATCATTTATTCTTTATTTATTCTTCAGTTGAGAATCTGGCATCGTCTAGGCTCTTTCCAATTACTTACTAGTATAAATAAAATCTGCAATGAACATGGTTGAGTAAGAGTCCTTGTGGGATGATAGAACATCCTTTGGGTATATGCCCAGGAGTGGTATAGCAGGGTCTAGAGGTATATCAATTCCCAATTTTCTGAGGAAGCACCATATTGATATCCATAGTGGCTTTACTAGTTTGTCACCAGCAGTGGAGGAAATTCTCTCTTACTCTGCATCCTCACCAGCATGAGCTGTCACTTGTGGCTTTGATCTTAGGCATTCTGACAGCTGTAAAATAGGATCTCAAAGTAGTTTTGCTTTGCATTTTCCTGATGGCTAAGGATGTTGAACATTTCTTTAAATGTTTCTCAGCCATTTGAAATTTCTCTCTTGAGAATTCTGTTCAGATTTACATCCCATTTTTTTTTTTTTAAATTGGACTACTGGGTTTGTTGATGTCTAGTTTCTTGAGTTCTTTATATATTTTGGATATTAGTCCTTTGTGGAATGGGAGGTTTGTGAAGATCTTTGTCCATTGTATAGGCTGTCCTTTTGCCCTATTGATGGTGTCATTTGCCTTATAGAAGCTTTTCAGTTTCATGAGGTCCCATTCATTGAATGTTGTTCTTAGTGCCTGTGATATAGATGTTCTGTTTGGGAAGTTGTCTCCTGAGTTCAAGGTTATCACCTCTCTCTTCTATTAGTTTAGTGTATTTGGTTTTATGTTGGGGTCTTTCATCCAGTTGGACTTGAGTTTTATTCAGGGTGATCAGTACGGGTCAATTTGCATTCTTCTACAGGCAGACACCCAGTTAGACCAGAACCATTTCTTGAGGATGCTTTCTTTTTCCCATTGTGTATTTCTGGCCTTTTTAAAAAAAAAGTCAAGTGACAATAGGTGTTTGAATTTATGTCTGGGCCTTCCATCCAATTCCATGGATCAACATTTTTTATGCCAATATCATGTAGTTTTTATTATTATTGCTCTGTAGTACAGCTTGAAATTAGGAATGGTGATACCTCCAGAAGTTCTTTTATCATGCAGGATTATTTTAACTATCCTGGGTCTTTTAGTTTTCCATGTGAGGTTGAGTATTGTTCTTTCAAGGTCTATAAAATATTGTGTTGGAATTTTGATGGGGATTGCATTGAATCTGTATATTACTTTTGGTAGGATGGATTTTTTTTACTACTTTTTAAATCAAAATACTTTAAGAATTTTCTTCAGTATATTTATAAATATAAGCATATGTTCATCAAAACATATGTATAAATTCATTTTTAGGACTGATGCAAATATTTAATACATAAAATTACACAGTTCATATAGAAGTCTGAATTCTTGTACCATGTTTGTTTTTGGAATGACTCAAAGTTCAATTTGATTAAAATACCCTTGTAGCAGCTGTCATGGAAATGATCATCTTCCATTCTATGTGAAAGTGACGTTTTGAACTCATGTAAGTACATTTTCACTATGTTAATCCTATCAATCCATAAGCATGAGAGATCATGAGAGAGCTTTCTATCTTCTGGTGTTTTTTTTTAAATTTTATTCTTCAAAGACTCTAAGTTTTTGTCATATAAGTCTTGTATTTGCTTAGTTAGAGTTATCCCAAGCTATTTTATATTATTTGTAGTTATTGGGAAGGGTGTTGTTTCCCTGATTTCCTGTCAGAAGCATCTTAATGTTGACAAATTTATTGCCTGAAGATAGTCACATTAAGTTCTTGATGTCATTGTGATGAACTGTCATCTATTGAAAAACAGAGACGTGTTTGAATGTAAGTTGGATATGATCTTCCATGGGTGGCAGGAGCATCACAATGGGCATGACACAAGTAAGTGCCTGCTGCTCGCTGATTGCTGTGTGCTTCCCTGCATTTTTCCAGACCCCTTTGATGTGGCACAATGGACTTCAGAAACAAGGAAGTGACACTTCCTTAACACAGGAGGAGAACATGGATCTCTTTCATGTTTCTATTCTCCTGTTGTAGAAACTTTAGAAGATGAGACTTAGATGAACTCACCAAAAGCAAAGCAAAGCCAACAAAATCTCCCTTATATTACAAATGCAGAGTCTCCATAAATAATGAGCATGTTCGTGTGTGTGTGTGTGTGTGTGTGTGTGTGTGTGTGTGTGTGAGAGAGAGAGAGAGAGAGAGAGAGAGAAGACAGTGTCTATACTTTCTGTCATAGAATTGCATGTAAACAGTAGTCCAACAATCAAAATTCTTTTCCAAAGCATTTCTATGTTTTGTTTGGGTCTTAAGGAGATTCTGGGAGGATGTGAAGTGTGTGTGGCAGAATATCTAGGAGGAGTTGGAGAAAAGGTAAGAATTGATAAGAATATATTCTATGAAATTCTCAGGGAATAAAATAATAAAGAAAGATTTCATGGAAACAAATTATATATAACAGTTATCAAAGAATCTTTTTTCATCTTCAAAAATTTTCTCCATCTTACAACTGGGGGTTAAGGTGGTATCCTCCAAAATGCCTTTTTAATATCACAGGCAGGAACAGTTTAGATGGCCATTTCCCCACATTGTAAATTACTCAGACATTATACTGACACACATAATCTCCTAGAATAATGCGCGCACGCACACACACACACATTATCTGTATATCTCTCTGTATATCTGTATTTGTATCTATATATATCATAATGAGATCATAACACCACTGCTTAGAATATGGATTTAACTCACTGCCAAAACATACACAGAGCTCTTCACAGACAGTACAATATATTAAAGATTAAACATGCTTGGAATCCTTTATCCAGTTTTAGTCAATGAAGGAAAAAATGCATAAGACTCAGGTAGCTTCACACCACATATTTGTTTGGAGGAAGAATTTGTGGTCTTGGAAGTCAAATCTTTCAGAAGCATTTAACAAGACTGCAGGCCACATGGATGAGGAGATACAGCTCTTACTCCATCCTGCTTCATATCATAGAATCCAGATGCGGATTCCATGAATACAATCTTGCTTACATCCTCAGAGGCAATGCCAGCAGCATATACCTTTCTGTTTTTACTTCAGGGATAAGAGTATATTGCTCTTATCCATCCTTACATGTATCATATTTTGGGAAATCAAACTATACATTTTCCCTGAGATCTAAACAAATTGCACTTCCTTAGGCAAGGATCTGGCTTTTTTATGAACAAAATATATTTAAGGCAATGATAGGCCATGAATGACCTTTGAAGGCATTGTGGTGTATGAAATAAAGCAGGCACAGGTATGGTATGATTGCATGTATAGTCAGTACATGAATTAGTCAAATCCATAGAAAAAGAGTGTGGAATGGTGATTATTATGGCGTTGAGGGTAGAGAGACAGGAGCATAATATTTAACAGGTTGAGAGTTCAGCTTAGGAAGATAAAAAGTTATTGATCTATATGCTAGTGAAGGTTGCCAACATTATGAAGGCGTTTATTTTATCCTATATTCAAAAGATAGTGAAGTTCAGGCTTAGCAAATTTGACCTAGCATGAGTACTTTGTAGTATTATTGTCACTCAGTATGGGACTTTCGGGGAGATCTACTGATGGGATTGCAGGTAAATAGTACCTCATGTCTGATGAGTATGGGTCTTCACATCCTATTAGAGAGGGAACAAACAAAAATTCAACATGGATGGATCATTTTATTTTGTTTATTTCAAATCTAAATAATTTGGAGACTAAATGAGATGAGAATTATCTCATTGATAAGACTATTAATCATCACATAATAGACACCATAAAAACAGCTCACCAAAACTCATTCTTGTTTTATTAATCCTATCTTTTGTGATGACTTCTTTAATATGAAAAACAATGGCTGTGGCTTTATTATCTGGTAGCTGTATGCTGTGCTGCACGTAAGCATGACAGCAGTGAGTAAGTACCTCCAGGATAGTATCCTGGCTTGTGTTACAAGTGATCTTGATGTGACTGTCCTTATCTTGGGGTTGATATCTGCACATTATCTGTGGAGCAATTTTTCAAGAGACACCAGTGCCATCATAGATTGCAGTGTCAGAGAGTTACAAATCAGAAGTTGAGGCAGTAAAACTCAATGTTATCTTCTCTTGAGACATTTATTGGTTCTAGGAAGCAGAAGTTTGTCACAGTAAAATATAAGTGGAACTAGTTTCTTCAGCTCCCTGACAATCATCTCCTCCTTGGTCCTTTGACCCTGTTATCTGAAATGTTCTCCATCTTCTGCTCACCTTTTAGGATCTCCCATCATTCAAAGCCTGTTGGAAATTCTGCCTGCTAACTGGGCTTCCACCTTAGCCCTAACCATCTATGATGTGTTTTCTGAGTCACTCATAATTAACAGTGGACTCCTATGCTTGTTTTCTGTAAGGAAAAACCTCCAGCTCCTAGTTGTCATAAACCTTTCACTCTTGTAAGTTGATAAAGGAATGGTTTAAAGAGAATAAGTTTTAATATTTGTTTATAAAAAGACTATATCTCCCCAGTGTTTTTCTCTCTCTCTTTTTCTCTCTCCATTTTCCCTTTTCTTTTTTTAAATTGATATTTTCTTTATTTACATTTCAAATGATTTCCCCTTTCCTGGATCCTCCCTCCCCGAAAGTCCCATAAGCCCTCTTCCCTCCTCCTGTTCCCCCATCCACCCCTTCCCACTTCCCTGTTCTGATATTCCCCTACACTGATGCACTGAGCCTTTCCAGAACCAGGGGTCACTCCTTCCTTCTTCTTGGACATCATTTGATATGTGGATCGTGTCTTGGATATTCCAAGTTTCTAGGCTAATATCCTCTTATCAGTGAGTGCATACCATGAGTGTTCTTTTGTGACTGGGTTACCTCACTTAGGATGATGTTCTCCAGCTCCATCCATTTGTTTAAGAATTTCATGAATTCATTGTTTCTAATGGCTGAATAGTACTCTATCGTGTATATATACCACATTTTTGTATCCATTCCTCTATTGAGGGACATCTGGGTTCTTTCCAGCTTCTGGCTATTATAAATAAGGCTGCTATGAACATAGTGGAGCATATATCCTTATTACATGCTGGGGAATCCTCTGGGTATATGCCCAGGAGGGGTATAGCAGGGTCCTCTGGAAGTGTCATGCTCAGTTTTCTGAGGGACCACCAGACTGATTTCCAGAGTGGTAGTACCAGCTTGCAGTCACACCAGCAGTGGAGGAATGTTCCTCTTTCTCCACATCCTTGCTAACACCTGCTGTCTCCTGAGTTTTTAATCTTAGCCATTCTGACTGGTGTGAGGTCAAATCTCAGGGTTGTTTTGATTTGCATTTCCCAATGACTAATGATGTTGAACATTTCTTAAGGTGCTTCTCAGCTATCCGAAGTTCTTCAGGTGAAAATTCCTTGTTTAGCTCTGTACCCCATTTTTAAATAGGGTTATTTGGTTCTCTTCAGTTCTTCATAGAGGTAGAAAGAGCAATTCTCAAATTCATCTGGAACAACAAAAAACCCAGGATAGCTAAAACTATTCTCAACAGTAAAAGAACTTCTGGGAGAATCAGTATCCTGGACCTCAAGCAATATTACAGAGCAATAGTGTTAAAAACTGCATGGTATTGGTACAGTGACAGGCAGATGATTCAATGGAATAGGATTGAAGACCCAGAAATGAACCCACACACCTATGGTCACTTGATCTTTGACAAAGGAGCTCAAAACATCCAGTGGAAAAAGATAGTCTTTCAACAAATGGTGCTGGTTCAATTGGAGGTCAGCATGCAGAAGAATGCAAATTGATCCATTTTTATCTCCTTGTACTAAGCTCAACTCCAAGTGGATCAAGGACCTCCACATAAAGCCAGACACACTGAAACTAATAGAAAAGAAACTGGGGAAGACCCTTGAGGACATGGGCACAGGGGGAAAGTTCCTGAACATTTTCCCTTTTCTTCCTCTCTTTTTCCCTATTCTCTCTTATTCTGCCCTCTTATTATTTTCCTTGAAGGAAGTGAAATGCCATGTCATAAGATGACTCAACTTGTCTATTGATAGAGCTAAGTGCTATGGAACAGCTGTCCCCTAAATAGCCATGATTAATTGAGGCCTGGTGGTGGTTGTGTGATTGAGACTGGAAGCAACTTCTCCTATGGTTGAGCCTTTTAAAGAGACCACAGTCCCAGCTAGCCCCAGCTAGTCCTGGCACTGTAAGTTTCTCAGACATCTTGAGTTCATTCCTAGCCAGTTAAGCTGCTCTCAGATTTTGGGCCTGCAGGCTACAGAAACCAATAAAAGTTGGTTATCTTGAATATCTCCTCAGTTTGAGAAATTTGTTATGTACCCTTAGACATATAATATGGTGTGGGGCGGTGGACTGTGAGAGAAAGCCTGGTAAGGTCATGCTAAGGCTAGAAGCCCAAGTATCCCTGCTTCTGGCATCAGGCCCTCTGTCCTATAGCCACAGCGCCCCCCCCAACCCCCACATAGAGAGAATTGTGGCTATCAGTCACATAGGGGGCAGGGCCCTGAAGTCCCTCCACATGTACATGAGGCATTCATAACATCTCAGACCAAGCCAATAGGAAGCGACTGCTATCGGACTCCAACCCACCCCAAAACTGTGTATAAGATCCTATCCAGAAGGAATAAAGGTATGTGAGGATTACTCCATCATCTGGGAGCACCTGTCACAAGAGCTGTAACATTGTCTGGAAGAGAACACTTTCCTGAAGTTTTCACCACCCAAAGATTCCCTGCACTCTGCTCACTGGCTAGCCATCCCCACCCCAGCCCATCATGCCCTGCTGGCTCAGCTTGGTTCTACTGGGCTCAGTGCAGCCAGTGCAGTGTCTAGGAGCAACAGTGGCTGCTGGGGTAGCATCTCCAGAGCAGAGCAGTAGCAGCGGTGGTGATGATGGAGGTAATTACCCCTCCCTGTTCATGCCTTCCCCCTTCTCTTGAACCCTACCACCTGGCCAGGCCAGAGATCTCTACAGTTAGCCTTCAGTACATAGACTGTCAACATGACACCTTCTATCTCCAGCTAGGCCATAATACTTGAAGAACTTCCAGTTGGGATCAAATGTCTATGGGATCACAAGCATTTGTTGGGGACATGGACTTGGGGGACTGATTTATCATTCAAACTACCAAAAGAACTTTAAAAAGAAATCATTAGGTCGCTGGGACCTGAGGTATAGCTGAACTCCCTAACTTTTTTCTAGGGAGGAATTGAACACTTTTTATTAGTTTAAGTAAACTTGTGAGGTAAAAAGACTTTTACTACTGAGGATGAAGAAAAGAAGACTGGAGTAGAGGGAAGAAGGAGGAGAAGAGAGAGGGAGAGAGAGAGAGAGAGAGAGAGAGAGAGAGAGAGAGAGAGAGAGAGAGAGAGAGAAAGAAGGAGAGAGAGAGAACTAAAGAGAATGTAGGTATTCCTGCAAGCACTGCAGTAGGCCTTGCCCCGCCCCACCATCTCAGAAGTCAAGTCTCTGCCTGGTTGAGATAAAACGAGTCAGGTTGGAAGAACAGTACTTAAATGTTACAGGAGGTCAAAGAGGGTTTATGTAGTTCTAACTGGCACATTTTTTTTTTTCAGTTGAAAAGTTCTTAGATTCTAAATTTCTTTCCACTTTGAAATTATCAAAGAATATCAAAGGACTTGCTTCTGAGCTCATCTTTGTGTTCGGATGGCTGTGGAGGTACCTAACTGAAGTGATTATCAATGGAAATGAAGCTGTATTCTGCTAGAGTTCAGAGGCCTGCATCATCAGACTCATCAATGGGGCAAGTAAATAGCCCCCTAGCGATGAAGACAGAGAGTGATAGCTTAAGTGTGGTTACATTTCCATGGGGAAAAGTTCCAGAACCCACCAGAGAGTCCAAATCTTTAGATGCTGCTGAAGTCCCTTATACATGGCAGCATGTTCTCTGCATCATCTTGGGCATACCTCCCTGTGTGCTTTACATCATCATTTCTCAGTCACTTCTAACAGCCAACACTATGTAAACAGCTCACATGCTGTGCTGCTTAAGGAATGATGAGAGAAGGTGTATGGCCACAAAAGCCACAGAGTCCAAGGGCATAGGCCTCATGGTCACAAGGGGATGCCTGGATGTTGAAAAATAATTTTAGTCATCCTTTCAAAGACTTCTTCAGGTTCAAAATTTACTGCTGAAGATACAGTTGTTAATATAGTCTATCTTAATAGTTTGCTTCTCTGAAAAAAAATAACTGAAGCAGCTCGATAGATGGGAGATTTTATAAATGTTCAGAGTAAGGCTGTACAAAACAAAGCAAAACAACAACAACAACAAACAAAAATTCATGGGTGTTTAAAAATCTAGCTTTCCCCGGTCTTCTATAAATTGCAGTGTAAGAATCTCTTGAAATGATTTCTAGTGGATCAGTCGTTGGTTTCATTCATGCCAATATGATATGGATAGGGTAAATGTTACATAGACTCAGATAGCCTCTCTATTCATACTCAAAATACCTTGTGTACTTAGCAATATTGCATTGTTGATCCTTTATAATTATACAATTCTAAGATTCTCTCATCCTAACTGCATTTAGCAGCTGATGGCTTCTATGCTAAATGTTCATCTAAGATTGTGGAGACTTTGCTGGTTAGTTTGCTCATTTCACAGAAACTGGAGTCACCTGGGAAGGAATATAAGCTGAGAAATTGCCTCCATCTGATTAACTGGTGAGCATTTCTGTGGAGCATTTTCTTGAATAATGATTGATGTGGAATCCTAACCCACTGTGGATGCTGTCCCTGGCTAGGTGGTCCAGGGCTGAATCAGAGAGCAAGCTGAGCAAGCCGTGGGGAGCAGTAAGCAACATTCCTCCCTGGCCTCTGCTTCAGCGCCTGCCTCCAAGTTCCTGCACTGCGTTCCAAGGGCTTCTGGGAATATCTGGGAACTTGTGTTGTGGGGAGGCTGTCTGTGAAATAATTGAGATGTTGCCCCTTTCATACTCTACGATTAGTGTGGAGTGGAGTAAGGAGTTGTTAGAGGCATGGGAATGTGTACCATCATTCTCAGAGCTAACATACCACAAGTTTATGTACCACATAGTATAAAATGCCTTACTTTCTGATTGGTATTCTCAATAGATATACAATATGAAGTTCCTTGGGATCTTAAGTAATTTTCAAAAATATATAAAGGTATCATTTGAAGGTCATTAGCTCAGAAAGGTGGGACCACATTATTGGAGGATTTACCAACTTTTGTCTAGAGGCCTTTGAAGCTAGAAATAGCCTAAAATACTGGATCACTCACCCAACTCTTTGCCATCTGTGATGGTCAGGTTTTATGTCAACATGGCACCACCTAAGGTCATTTGGGAAAGCAGACCTTCAGTTGAGAAGGTCTTACAAGATTGCCCTGTGGTGCATTGTCTGGATGATGATTGATGTGAGTGATCCAAGACCCCTGTGGGTAGTGCCAACACCAGGACCCAGATGATCCTGGATGCTGTAAGGAATAGGTGGAGTAGGTGATGGAGGAGCATGCCTGTAGTAAGTGTTCCTCCATGGCCTCTGTTTGAGTTCCTGCCTTCCGGTTCATGCTCTGAGTTCCTGCCCTCACTTGTCTGAGTGATGGACTTATAAGCTCTAAAGTGAGATAAACTCTTAACCCTCTAAGGTGCTTTTGGTCATGGTACTTCATCACAGCAATAGAAACCCCAACCAAAACACCAGCTTTTCTCCAAACTACTATTCAGCCTCCTCTAACCTAACTGGCACATTTTCTTCCCAAGGAATGTAGGAAAATGAGGACACTGAGTTTCCTTCGATCTAGATAACTTTTACGCCATTCTGAGAAAACACCTTAGTCAGTATGGTTCATTTGTCAGCACCTTCTGACATTCTGAGCAAAGCCCGCTTCTCTGATCACCCCCTTTACAATCCGCCTCTCATGGTGGGCCATGTGGCTTCTATTTCTCATATAAAGTGCCAGAAAGCATCCTGTCCTGCTCCAGTCTTTTCAGCTTTTAGGTCATTGTCATAAAGGCCCACCATAGTACTGATTGTGCCAAGTTCATAAATAGTGAAGGATGTAGAAGATAAGCAAAGACAGACTTTGTTAAAATTGTTTCCAGTGAAACATGCTGTTTGTTCTTTCCTATCCCAAATTGTCATAATTGTAAAAGTCTGGGAGAATTATTCCCACACATGAACCGACATCTGGAAAACAAAGCCCTGTTACAATTCATTCAAAGTGCTTATGAAAAGCTGGTAAAATGAGTAATTTGAAGAGCTTGGAAATATTTTAATACTGTATGAGGCAATCAAGCAGATCAGAAGGGGCCAAGAGGTCCTGGGTCAAACATGAGAAGGCGTAATGAGTGAATTTCAATAAATCCTAAAAAGTAGTATCTAAATGTTTCTATTTATTAACCTCAGAAGCTAGATACTTCATCCCACTTAATTAGTAAACTAGGAAGACCAGTGAAAACTAAGTAGGGTAGGTGGACGAGTAGGCAGCTCGAAATGCCAGGGCAATGAAACTGTTCCACGTTACTTTTGTCGGTGGGTACCTGCCACTGCACATTCATCCAGACTCACAGAATCAACACAAACAAAAGGAACTAGAATGTCAGACATGGGCTTTGATTAGGATGTGTAGGTTGATCATTTGTAACAAATATATCTCCTTAGAGAGGGACATAGACAGTATGGGAGGCTAAACAGAAGCTACTTTTTAGTTTTGGCTTTTTTGGACAGACTGAGAATTCTCCAAAAACAGAAAGGTCTTTCTTTATACTATTTTGGTTGAAAACAAACAAACAAACAAACAAACAAACAAACAGTGTTCAACTTGACACACCTGAGAAGAGGAGATTTTGCTGGGAAGATGTTTTCATCAGATTGGCCTGGGCAAATGTCTGTGTTTCATTGTCTTGATTGATGTTTGACTATTGACATGGGAGGGCCCATCCCACTGTGGGCGTTGCCACCCCAGGCAGTAAGCAGAGTTCATCAGCTGCTTCTTCTTCTGCCTTGAGTTCCTGTTATGGCTTTCCTGAACCTGTAGTGAAATAATCTCTTTCCTCCACAAAATGTGTTTTGGTTAGTGTTTTTATCACAATAACAAAAAGCAAATGGAAACACTGTGTTTACTACAAAAACTGATAAGGGCCTAAGGTGATAGATATGTTGACTAGTTCGATTTAGTAATTTCACAGTAAGAATTGATTGAACTACTACGTAGCTAAACTTTAAGTATGTACAATTTAATGTATCCATTACAATAACTTCATGAAATTGTGGGGGGCATCTTTTCTTTGGCTATCTTTCTACTCCTATCATGCTGTATGCAGCCAGGTGAATCTGAACCATGCCTTCTACATTGTTTTAAATGTCCTTAGTCAGGCCATTCCTGGTGCATTTTCTACTTTCTAAGCATATTCAGGAAAAAGTGTTGCTAAGCTTCCAGATACATCGTAAGATGTTTCACTGTTTCTATCTCTCCTCATCTCCCTTCGTCCTTCCTCATTTTTTTTATTCAATATATTCTTTATTCTTTACATGTCAAGTGATTTTTCCTTTCCTGGATCTCCCCTACCTGAAAGTTCCATAAGCCCTCTTCCCCCCCTCTCTGTTCCCTCATCCACCTCTTCCCACTTCCCTGTTCTGGTATTCCCCTACACTGATGCACTGAGCCTTCCCAGGACCAGGGGCCACTCCATCCTTCTTCTTGGGCATCATTTGATATGTGAATTGTGTCTTGGGTATTCCAAGCTTCTAGGCTAATATCCCCTTATCAGTGACTGCATACCATGAGTGTTCTCTTGAGACTGGGTTACCTCACTTAGGATGATGTTCTCCAGCTCCATCCATTTGTCTAAGAATTTCATGAATTCATTGTTTCTAATGGCTGAATAGTACTCTATTGTGTATATATACCACACTTTTTTGTATCTATTCGTCCGTTGAGGGACATCTGGGTTCTTTCCAGCTTCTGGCTATTATAAATAGGGCTGCTATGAACATAGTGGAGCATGTATCCTTATTACATGCTGGGGAATCCTCTGGGTATATGCCCAGCAGTGGTATAGCAGGGTCCTCCAGAAGTATCATTCCGAGTTTTCTGAGGAACCGCCAGACTGATTTCCAGAGTAGTAATACCAGCTTGCAACCCCACCAGCAGTGGAGAAGTTTTTCTTTTTCTCCACATCCTCGCCAGCACCTGTTTTCTCCTGAGTTTTTGATCTTAGCCATTCTGACTGGTGTGAGGTGAAATCTCAGGGTTGTTTTGATTTGTATTTCCCTGATGACTAAGGATGGTGAACATTTCTTATGTGCTTCTCAGCCATTCAACATTCCTTAGGTGAAAATTCTTTTTTTTTTAAGCTCTGTACCCCATTTTTAAGGGGGATATTTGGTTCTCTGGAGTCTACCTTCTTGAGTTCTTTGTATATCTTGGATATAATCCCGCTGTCGGATGTGGTGTTGGTAAAGATCTTTTCCCACTTTGTTGGTTGCCGTTTTGTCCTTCTGACAGTGTCCTTTGCCTTACAGAAACTTTGTAGTTTTATGAGGTCCCCTTTGTCAATTCTTGAACTTAGAGCATAAGCTATTGGAGCTCTGTTGAGGAAATTTTCTCCTGTGCCCATGTCCTCAAGGGTCTTCCCCAGTTTCTTTTCTATTAGTTTCAGTGTGTCTGGTTTTAGGTGGAGGTTCTTGATCCGCTTGGATTTGATCTTAGCAATCGACAGATTCAATGCAATCCCCATCAAAATCCTAACTCAATTCTTCATAGACTTAGGAAGAGCAATTTTCAAACTCATCTGGAATAACAAAAAACCCAGGATAGCTAAAACTATTCTCAACAGTAAAAGAACTTCTGGGGGAATCAATATCCCTGACTTCAAGCAGTACTACAGAGCAATTGTGTTAAAAACTGCATGGTATTGGTACAGTGACAGGTAAGTAGATCAATGGAATAGAATTGAAGATCTGGAAATGAACCCACAGAATTATGGTCACTTGATCTTTGATAAAGGAGCTACAACCATCCAGTGGAATAGATAGCCTTTTCAACAAATGGTGCTGGTTCAACTGGAGGTCAGCATGCAAAAAAATGCAAATTGATCCATTTTTATCTCCTTGTCCTAAGCTCAAGGCCTCCCTCATTCTTACCTTCTGCTGTAGGACACTGGATTCTCTGGAAAGGTTGCTCATATATTTAAGGTCTCAGGAATACACTTCCCCAATCTTCCCAGCTTTTGACCACTCACTGCCTTTGCTGAAGCTGCTGAGTACTGTCAGTTATTTGCTACTCTAGCACTCATTTCCAACTACCAAAGTACCAAAATATATAGCCATCAGTATGCAAAAATGATTGCAGGTCTTAGTAACTAAAGTTAAGAAGCAAGCACCTATGTGTTCACCATTTTTGTAGGTCACAAATTGAGACTAACTAGGCTGAATAGTTCTGGCTTGAAATCAAACAGGTTCAAACAAAAATTTGAAATGAAGTCAACTAAAGGTTTGGTTAATGGCTTCCAAGATGGCTCACTTACAAGACTGTTGGCAGGAAGCCTCGATTCGTCACTGGCTTCTGGCTGGAGCCCTCACTTCCTCACCATGGGTCTTATCGGCAAGGCTGCTTTTGAGGTTTATGGCTGCCGACTTCTCACCAAGCAAATGATTCAATACAGGAGAAAATTGTAGCTTCAGTGTATCTTCTGACATAGCCTGGGAGGCCCTACATTGGCAATTGCACAGTATCACACTGTATCAACCCTGTTCAGGATAGGAGGGGACTGCATCAAGGCAAGCAGTTCAGAAGGTGGGGTTCAAAGGTGGCTGTCTTAGCAGCTCACTACTGCCAAGCTAACATTCATTGCAAGTGTCTTATCATTAGGGCTTTCCTGATTGGCTAGAATTGTCAGTATGTCCTTGGTGCTCAGTGCTGAGGCTGACATTCTTGCTGTATAGGTAGGTATTGTATGCGTAAAACACAACACATTGCCTGAGATGAAAATGCATAGTGCTTCTTGTCATTCTTATTTTATAGAAGATTTTTATGGAACAAATATAAGAAATACAACTTGCCATCACCATACCTGTTTTCATGATAGCTAAAAGTCACCCAGACTCTTGGTTGCAAGCTTTTGGCTAAGTCCCTGGAAAGCTGGGCATGTAGACTCCAGGCAAGATGCCTACTTATTAAATGACTGTCTTAGTCTTGCATCGATTTTCTACCCCTCCTACCTCTTCTTCATTCTCCTAAATATTGTTAGCATCCTTTGTTTCTTCATCTCCTTAAATTTTAATGCAAAGAGTATCTAGGGCCCTGTGTTAACTCTAGGTTAATACACGCCAGAGTAATTTTTGTGCTTAATCTAGAACATCTCTAGAAGTGGAGAACTGAGGTCAATGCTAAATTTAGGAGAGAAACTCTTAAATTACTGAACAAATCATGGATGTTCTCAACCAATAAGGGTATCATCTATAACTCTCCTCCTAAATATCACAATCAACCATAAAATGTGAACATGACCACTGCTAAATGTTTTTAAATGATTTTTAATAATTTTGAAGCAAAAGACATTGCCTTTAAAGTATCCACATTCAGGGTTTATTGTCTCCTTCCTCAACACATGAACATTAAATGCAACACAATAAATTTGTATGGATGAAAGTTGGAAGGAGGGCCAGGAATCTACAGCATTGTTTGGATCACTTAATGTCTGGCATTTAAAGCACGATTGCTCAATGAAGGTAAAGATGTTGCTTGTAGTGTTACAAGGTGGGGAACATGAGTTGTTTTCAAATGTCTGGTCACACTCATCCATCTCTGAGCCTTCAAATGGATGCAGATTACCATACTCACACACCATACAGTCCCTAAACTGAGGCCGTACCACAGAAAATAGACACCCAGTGGCAGTTTAAAACTAGCCATAGCAACCACATAGACTAGAGGTTTCAAACACAAGTCCTACCATTGTTTTCTAAGTTTTCAGACTTTAAATTGTATCTCAGACACAAACTGAGTCTAGAATGGGGTAATACAAAAGGCACATAATTTTCCGGAAAAAAATTGACACTGAGGGAGAATGTGATTTGAGATTGGGCCGCCTTTATTTTGGGTTGTCTTTGAAACATTTAAATCAGAGAGTTACCAGATTTTCACAATCTTCCTGAGAGCCATCATGTAGGTGAACTGGGATAGCATCATGAATGGAGCCACAGATCTTGTGGAAGCATGTAGGTTGTAGATGTACGGCAAAGAATGAGAAAATCCAGGGAGGAAACACAGGCCTTAGGCGGGGGTGGGGGTTGGAGGTTGGGGGAAGGGGGGTGCAGCCTTCGACCTGTCATGAAGCTGGAAAAGACAGGAAGGAAAATCTGGAGAAAACCCAACATACAGGTGGACCCCGAGACAGCTAGAAAAGGTGACAGGTGATCGCTCTCTTCAGCTTGCTCTCTTCCTCTCATGTCTACACCTAAGCACCTTTAATAAGCATATTTTTGGGACAGCTCCTCCATAACAGAGATTATCTAGATTTTACAGAACTCAGTTGGCTGTTTTAGGCTTCAGATTTTAGCTCTGCTCTGACTAACATTTATCAGGTCTAGGCCAAGGCATTTCCTGTTCATAGAATCAATACTTTAAATTCTAAATACAGCACCGGACAGCAATCTCTGAACAGGCAAATGTATGTGTATAGTTTTAACCTGAACACCACAGTAGCGAGAGCTTCAGATCTGCTTCTTTAAAGCCAGCCCTTAGGTAAGGCAGCCTATTTTGTATCTCAATGTCATGGTGATGTACAAAGCCAAATATACAGAGTCTAGGCATCCAAGAACATTACTGGGGGCGACTTTAAACTAGCTATGTAAGGGGAATCAATGCTGATCTTTGCTCACAAGAAGTCAGAGCTGATGGTACCTCAGATTTTCTCTGTGGACATGGATGCAGGTCCCGGAAGGCAGCTCGCTCCCTGTAATCTTTTCATTCCCCCCCCCTTTCTGGTTAGCAGTCCTCCTACACCTGCTTTTCCACCTTGGTGAAGATGTTTCTCTTCTGTGGGTCAGCCTTTGCAGGAGACACATACAAAGGCACATACGAAGGCAATGAGGGGTAGAGCCAATCTAACCTTTTTGTATAGCCCTTGGTCTGAAGAAGCCATTACTCCTGCTTAGATACTTTCCAAAAGTGAAAGGCGGAGGGAACAGTCCGAGCCACCCAGGCCTTGTTCTAGGACTCTGTGATGCAGCCTCCTAAGGATGCCTCTGCAGTTAGCAGCAGCAGCCCACGAGCCTCAGGCCTCCACAGGGTGGGATTACCAACCCAGGCCCCTGCTAGGCTGCCAGAAAATGACAGCATGGAAAAGAACAGAAGCTATTTCAAAGTGGTCACAGCTATAGTCTTTGGGCTTGCGCTACAATGTTGACACATACAGAAAAAGTTTCCTGCCTGGAGTCTTAAGTTTTGTTTGAAAAAATTTCCATTAATTGACATGTTAATCATTCACAAGCCTTAAAGGGCTGTCTGGGATGGGAAAAGCACAGCTTGTAACTATTCTGCAATTCTGATTATCTAACCACCCACGCCTGCTAACTATATTCTTATTTGATCAGACTATGAATTTTCAGAAAGGTGGTTGATTTGAACTCAAACAGCCGAAACTGGCTTCTTTCTTTTAGGGAAAAAAAAGCTTCTTTTCATTCTTTTGCTTTCTATTACTCTGTTGAACATTATGGAGGTCAGGGCATCAAAAATCGCTGCCTGTCTTTACACAAGAAAGGTACTTATCTAAACCTGAGAGGATTCAGCAGTTGTGGGTCAGCGCTGTGCATTTAATTATATCTTATGTTAACAAGTTAAATAAACTGTGACAGTTTCTATGACATTTTCACATTAATTATTTGCTAAGGTCAGAGTGAGACTGGACCCATCTGAGCATTTGAGTCAAATGTCTGTCCAGTGTGATTATGTTAAGAAGGAGGGGAAACTTAGCATTTTTGTGTACAAAATTTGAAGAACTCGGCAATCATTTCATTTTGTTTCTCTTCCCAGACAGAAATGTACCTTAGGCAGAGATAATTTGTTTTTGATTTTTTTTTTTTTGCATTGGTTTTCTATGATTAAGTGTTGCTCTCCAGATATTTCAACTAATTATCATTGTCTCCCCAAAGGCTGATGAAACAAGGAAGCTGAGGATAATCAGGCTAATTTCACTCCATGGCTTATTAGGCATCCACACGCATGTGTAATGGAAGTACTGTAGCAGGCGAGCTAAATAGCTATCATCCCCGCCTTCCCCACAATCGCTCCCCGATATCCCCAACTGCTTGTGCTCACACAGGCAGGGGAAATAGCTGTCTAGCAACCCCATCCCCCTGTACTTGGAGAGAAGAAAGGAGGGGGATGCTAAAATGTGGGTTCATCCCTTTAAGTCGTCTCAACTCTATGTGGAAATAAGAGCCCAAGCATTGAACTTTTAGAAAACTAGCCTAGGGATCCAGTTAGGAAAATTGGCATTTTTCCATCTCCATTGCGGTGAAGACCATCTGTACTGTAAGCCTGTGCTGAGACCTTCTACTGACTGAGCTCATGAGAGACCTCCACTGTTTTCTGTGAAATAAGGAAAAATGAAAAGGATGATGCAGTCTTTAGATAGGGCTATAGTAGGTCCTGGAAATATTACCTATTGATTCCTGAATTCATTTAAGAACTGTTGAATATTGAGTGTGAGTCTATCATCAGAACGATCTACTAAGAATAATCCCAGCTGATAATGACAAATATTCTTCATTTCTGGACAATATACAAATAATAAATGCACAACAGTGTAGGGTATCATGAGATAACATATTCATGCCACAGGCTATGGGCTGAATACTGAAAGGGTATAGACGCTGTTTCCTGAGATGCAAGAGTGTTGGAAAATGTAATGTCACAGCAATTACAATAGCTTACTCAGGATTCGGGGCCCTGATGGTAAGGTCTACTGCCTGTTGGTAAGAACCCATGACAGGGAGTATGCAGTTGATCTTTGAGAGATGTGAATTGATGCTGGAGATGGTTTAGTAGTATACACTAAGGACCTAATGCACCTTTCATGCATTAGGTCCTAGGTTCAATCTAATCCAGAAGAAAGACAAGAAAGCTTCTACCCCTATCTAATGATTGCATCATTAGAAGCTAAAATCCAGCACTAGAAATATAGCCCAATGGTAGAGCTCTTTCCTGTGATATCTTGGGTTCAATATCCAGTTCCACTCAAACAACAAAAAGTAAGCCCAAAACAAATCTACTCTGTCTAAGCTATTTGCTCTTTGACTCAATTATATTAAGTATGACCATTAAAGCTGAGTTATACTGAGAAAAGAAAGAAAGAAAGAAAGAAAGAAAGAAAGAAAGAAAGAAAGAAAGAAAAGGATGGCCGGGAAACATGACTGATTTTGTCTTCCAATTGTGCTTGGCCTGTGATAACTCATCTGGAGCAAGGGTAGAATATGAAAGGGTGAATAGGAGCTGTAGACTGTAACTGAAAAATCTAGGTCAATACATTTGCTTATCTTCTCACCCCCCCCCCCAGAAAAGGTTTTATGGACATGAAACTTCACAAATGGAAACTTCAACAAATACCTAAATAAAAACAGAACGGAAAAAAAGGAGACATATCAGTCTGCTACTGGATCAGTGGGGCTTTCCAAGACAGTTTCAGATTAAAAAGGTATTTGCTTTCATTTTATGTATATGACTATTTGTCTGCATGTTTGTGTATGTGCACCAAATGCATGCGGTGCCCACAGAGGACAGAAGAGGGCATTGGATCTATTTGAGTGTTACAGATGGCCATGAGCTTCTCTGTGGAAACCAAACGCAGGTCCTCTGCAAGAGCCACCAGGATGCTCAACCTCTGTGCCATTGCTCCGGCCCTGGGAGATGGCAGTTTACTTGATTTGGCATGGGGCCTAGGCAAGACTAGATTTTAAAAGTTTACTTCTGATGAAGTACAACAATGTAAAGAGACTGTCAGCATAAGCTTTCAGAGCAGAAAGTTGGGACTGACAAATGTATTTTCTGTTACATTGATTATAAGGAAAAGCAAAAGAAAAAACGACTAATTAGATATAAAAATAATCAAAATACTGTATAACAAATCCTGCTTGGTACTATATTGGTCCACTGAGCTGTTATTGATTTCATTTTCCTGACACTGAAATGTTGTAGTAAAATTAATGAAATTCAAAATAAAGCCAATAGTTGAGTGTTTGGGGAGGTAGCTATGTCTGACCTGATCTGAGCACAATGTACATACATATGTATCAAGCATCACACTAACATGTGCGATGTCTACTAATATCTGCATTGTTTATACACTTCAGTGTTCAAAATATTGATTTCCAAATTTGTAACTGTAAACTATTGGGAAGATTGTTCATTCTGAATTCATCCTTCTTGAAAATCTAATCTATGGAAAGACAGGATGGGCAAGTACATGCCTGTCACCCTGTCCAGCAACTGCCACAGATTCTGCCTTTATTATTATTATGCCTCCTTCCTTTCTCACCAAAGATTCATTATTCTTGATTTTTTGAAATAGCACTCCTATATTTAGCCTAAGCGTTTCTTTTGCAGTTAAGTTAGTTTTCATGTATGATCTGAGATTAAGGTGAATGGTCCATGTCATTTGAATGGGATATAGCTGCTCCAGCACATGTTTAAAAAAAGATTGTTCTTTCTCTCTTGAACATCTTGGATTTCCTTCTCAACCAATCACAAGTGTGAACCTATTTCTGCCCCCCGCCCACTTAGGCCCATTTCAGTATGCTGACCTACGTCATATAATATCTTTGTGACAATTTTTATTGTTTTCAATGACTTTTTCAAGTGTCCAAGGTAGTTTCTTAACAAACCTCCTCAGAAAAGATGTTTTGTTTTACTAAGGGAGTGCTTTCAGAAGTAACCTGTAAGAAATGAGAGGGAACAGGAAAGGACAGTACAGTGACCTAGAGATAATTTTACGTTGGGAGGAATTTGGCCTGAGTATAATTCCACAGTGGACTCTGGAGTATGAATCATATTACAGAGAGCGATGCCCTCAAAGGGTTGAGCCTAAGTGAATTAGGATTGATTAATGGTCACCCCACATGGAGCAACGGAGTGTTGTTACCTCCAAAGAATTTCTATAAATGGATTCCCCACTGTCCATCATGGTCAGGCCCTGGAGCTGGGTGAGAGGTGAGCCAGAGAGCCAGCTGGGAGATGGGCAAGAGTACCAGGGAAAACAATAGAATCCTTGTTAGGAACATTTTTGAGGTTACTATCTGCTATTTCCAAACAATCTTTCTAAAGTAATTAGAACTTTTTTATTATTTAATAGGTTAATATTTGCCTTTATATTAAATTTTTAGTTTATTATTGTATATGTGTGGGGTTTTGATAGTGCATAACATTCATGCAGTACCTATGGGGGCCAGAAGAGGATGTCGGATCCCCTAGAACTACAGTTACAGGTGATTGTGAGCCACCATGTAGGTGCTGACAGTCAAATCTGCCACAGAAGCAGGCAATGCTCTTAACCACTGATCCATCTCTCCAGCTGGTAGGTAGTATTTGCCTTATCAATGTGATCGATGGGTGAACACGTGCCGTGGTGGTCAGTGTTCACGAGTTGAGAATCCAGTGATTCTAAAATCATGATGCTCTCAATAGGTCTTCAGAAACCAAAAACCTAACTGAGGAGCTATCAGATTCTCAGGGCCTGTTGTACTTGGAGCTGCACTAGATATTTCTGGAGTCATTAGCTTCCTACTTGCTGTGAAACTTGACCTTGCTGCTTTCATCATGAACTCAACTTTCGAGTGGACAACAGGAAGCACTTCTGATTGCTCACGTCTCGCTGAATTTCTGTGCTTGTTTTGAATGGGACCAAAAATAGAATTCTGTGTTGCTGCGAATAAATAAGGCAACTCTAATGCTCCAGGGTTCTGCAGCAGCATCTGCCTGTTAAGAGGAGACATGTGCAGGACAGGCCACCACTGCGCAAGCAGCTGCGTTCTTACTAGACTAGTTAGTTTTTAAACCTCATTCAGATCTCATGTTGTCAATAATGGAAGATCTCGTTATATAATTTGCTTGTTTTAAACATCCAAAGTAAACATACCTAAATTTGCTTATACTGTAAAGCATGGGAGATTACTCTGTGACTATCAAATCTTAAGTGCTCTCAATAACATTACCTCTTTCTCAACCACCTACTTTAAGATAGTCTTTGCTTTGGTCTGAATATCTTTTTACCTCTCTTCCCCCAAACTCAAACATTACAATTACCAACAAGGCCATGCATGCCAGGAAGTGGAGCCTTCAGACAGGTGAGTAAGGCATAGTAGAGGGAACGCTTGTGCATGGCATTAGAACCCATATAGAAGATGCCCAAGAGCTCACCTTTTCTTACTATGGAGGGACACAGTAAAAAGACACTATCTGTAAAACAGCAACAGGCTTCCACCACACAAACAATCTCTGGAGCCTCTCCTACAGAGTTCTAAGAAGCACGCTGAGTATTTAGAAGTCGTTCAGTTTATGATATTTCCAATGTTGCTATTGACTTCTTGTTCTGTTGGTTGTCTTCTGCCGGGCATGGGACCTACCTTTAAGAGTGCTTTGTTTACCCAAGAAGACTCCCTTGTGTGGGGGGAAACCCTAATTTTTCATCTGAAAGTAGCTATTGACTGGAGATAACTTTCGGCTTAGGGATAGGGTCATGTGCCCACTTCTTTCAGCAGAACTGCGCAGGCCCTGTGTCTACTGCCAGTCTCTGCGTTCATTTGTTTGCTAGCCCTGTTGTATTCAGAAGGCCTTGATCCCTTGGTTTCCTCCATCTCCTTTGACTCTTAGACAATTTCCACGTCCTCTTCTACGGGGCTTCCTAAGCCCCGAGGGAAGGGATTTTTGTCAAGTGGCACTTAGTTTTAGCTATCCATTCGCAAGTCCCCCCCCTTTTTTTTTTTGGTTTTTCTGAGACTGGGTTCGCTGTGTAGTCCTGGTTGTCCTGGAACTTACTTTGCAGACCAGGCTGGCCTTGAACTCCTCAGAAATCCGCCTGCCTCTGCCTCCCAAGTGCTGGGATTAAAGGCGTGCGCCACCACCACCAGGCGAGTTCCCCCTCTTTTGTTCCTCCCATCCTGATGCCCCACCCTGTCCATCTGTAATTATTATTACAATTCCTCTTCCTAGGGAGATCCCTCCCACCCCCAGTACCTTACATTTTACCTAAACTTTGTGGATTGCAACTTGCTTATTGATGACTTAACAGCTAATATCCACATAAAAGTGAATACATACCATATAGGTCTATATGTAGCCATATGGTTACCTCACTCTGGATAATTTTTTTTAGTTCCTTCCATTTGCCTGATTTTAGTTTTTAAATGGTTGAGTAATATTCAATTCTTTAAATGTACTGCATTTTCTTTATCCACTGACATCTAGGTTGTTTCCAGTTTCTGCCTCTTATGAACACAGCAGCAATGAACAGGTCTCTTTGGTAAGATGAAGCACCTTTTCAGTATACGCCCGATAGTGGTAAAGCTGGATCTCAAGGTAGATCAGTTCCCAGCTTTCTGCTGCATTGCCACTCTGACATCAAAGCGGCTCTACACATTTGCACCCACCAGCAGTGGATGAGTGTTTCCCTTCTCTACATCCATGAGCTGTCACTTGTTGTCTGGATCTTGGCCATTCTGACTGGTGTAATGTGAAATCTTAAAGTAATTTTGATTTGTACTTCTCCAATGACTAATAATATGTGGTAAAATTTCTTTAAGTGTTCCTCAGCCACTTGATTCTCCCCTCTTTTCTTGGAAAATCTCTGTTTAGATATGCATCCATTTTTTAAAAATTGAGTTATTTGTTTGTTTATGTTCCTTTTTTGAGTTCTTTATCTATTTTGGATATTAGCTCTTTAAAGGATGTGTAGTTGATAAAAATCTTTCCCATTCTGTAGCCTTCCTTGTGGTGTATACATTTAAACCTGTACTCTAGTGGCAGAGGCCAGCCTGGTCTATATACAGGGTTCCAGGACAACCAGGGTGACATAGAGAGACCCTGTCTCTACAAGTCAACAAACAAACAAGCAAACAAACCCCAACTAAACCAACAAAAAACTTAGAATACAATGAAATGCAATCTTAATGTTCATTTAGAAGTTGAAATAAACATATACCTCACTCATGTATTATATATAGCACTGAATAGGGGTCATCTAGGGCATAGTCTGTCACCTCTCTCCCCAGGCATGTGACACCTAGGACAGGTAGTCATCTCAGGCTAGCTCCCTGTCTGGGCCCCCTAGCACTGAGTGGCAGGCCTCTTTGTCCAGCTTTTTTAAAGGAGCATTAGACTACTAATCATTCAGATGTTCACAGGTCAGGACACTGGGCTTAGACACAGCCTTTCTCCCCTCTGCCACCTACTGATGAACATGTGACACAGCAGTCACACATGCAATGCCCTTGGGGCAGGACAGTTTTGATTTTTCTTTTATACTTTAATGGTTTGGATTTATTTAAAAAACATAAACAAAATGCAGCTCACTCGGAGTATGCGCGGTATGTTGAGCACATCACCCCTACCCATTACCTTCACTGTTCTCGCCCTTTGCCTTCCTATCAGTCTCCATTGATCCTGTAGACAATTTCTTTTCTATTTCCATGTTATATATACATACTTAATTTTATGTGTCTATATAAAACCTAGGAGCCACAAATAACAGAAAATATCTGATACCTGTTTGTTTGCAATTGACTCAATACACTTAATATGATCATCTCCAACTACATGATTGGAAAGCTTTCACATGCAAACACACACAAAGAATATTCTCTTTGCGCACTTTTTTGGTTGTTGTACTCTTAGGTTGGTTCCATAAATTAGCTGTTTACAAGTACTGCTACAGTAAACATTCATGTGAAAGTACCTCTGTGATATAACATGAAGCCCCTCAAATCAATATCCTAAAATTAAATAGTTGGGTTGTACAATAAATTTATGTTCAGTTCTCTCTCTCCCTCCTTCCTTCCTTCCATTCTTTTTAAAAATTTATTTCTTTATTCTCTTTATAACCCGATATCAGCCCCTCCTCTCCTACCAGTAACCCCTCATGCAAGGCCTCCCTCCATTCCACCTTCCCTTTTCTTTTTGAGAAGAGGAGCATCCTCTGTCACCCCCACTACCACTTGCCCACTGTAATTTTTATTTCTACTGCACAAGACCTAGAAGACATTTTGTTTCTCCAGTTCCCAGCTCCCCTGATGTAGTTTGAATCTAAAATATCCTTCACATATTCTCGCTTTGAATTCTTAGTGTCCAGCCTATCTCACTAATTTAAAAACTGTGGATCATTTAGGAGGCAGAACCTGCCTGGTAGAAGCAGGTCAATATGGTGGAGGTTTGAAGGGTATCCTGCCCCTGTTTCTGGTCCCCTTCTTTAATGGTCTTTCATCACGTGATCAGCATCTAAAGCACACTTCAAATGGCATAATCTGAGGCATATTGTGGACCGAGAGTCTCCGAAACTGTGAGCTGAAATAAAGATTTCCCTACTTAAGTTGTGGCTGTCAGGTATTTTGCTGACCGTGACCAATGTGTCCTCTGTTTTGAATTCCCCCACTCCAGTACTAACTCTAATAGTAACTGTTTACATGGCTCTTTGAGATGTTGCTGAAAGGCTATAAATCACAGCTTTCTTCTGTGCAGTATAACAACGTTGATGGGAAGATTACATCACTGAATTCTTGTCTGCTAATAGTTAAGTGTTTTATCTCCTTGATCCTGCTAGGCACTCCAGAAGGCACCATCAATTATTATCCTTAAGACAACATGTGAATTTTAGATACTTAGATTCAAATCATACGGCTTGCAAGTGGTAAAGAATAAGAGAAAAATAGCAAAGATTGAAGCCAGAATTGGAGTAGAGTCATACAGCCCACACCAGTGTCTTTACCACTGATCTTTTCCAACACTGCTTGGTGAATGTGAAGTAGTCACAGGCCATCTCTGCCCCTACACTGATGACCACATTTCCACTTTCCTTTAGGCATATATTCCTCTCAAACTACTAAATAAGATGCTTCTCTCCCCGCATCTAAAATATATTTCTAGACATAGGATGTTTTTAATGTATTAGGAAAGAAGTTTTATGGTCCCAGCTATGGTAAAAATATTTCTTCCTGCTTAAGTGTACTCTTTGGTTATAATTCTAGCAAGTCTCTTAAGTGTGCCTATTTATAGTTGAGATAATACATCATCTGTGAGAAAAGCTCTCTTACATTCTGCTTTTTCCAAGATAAATGCCCTTCACAATTCCCTTCCCTAGCCTCAGAAATCTGCTTTTCCTCATAGTTTTATTGCTTTTTCAGCCCTCTGTCTAATTTCTACTCACACTCTGAATATGATCTAGAATTATCAGCATGAACAATTCCCCCCAAAATTTTATAAGCTAGTAATTGAGGTTGATAAATAGTGGTTAATGTATGAATTCTGATAGTTTAATGTGTTACATATATATGTAGGCATAAATTTTTCCCAACCTACTTTAATAAGAGTACAACCTCTCCTCTAGCGCACCACCCACCAAATGTAGTGGAAGAGAAAAGTTAGTAGGATACAGGGGAAGTAGGCCTATTTAGAAATAGTTCTTTGGGGATGAATGCAATCTTCATTGTCAGGATATCAGCAGTTCAACCCAGTAGCAAACACCAAATAAGAATCAGCAGCTGCAGTTGAGGCCTCTCAGTGGACACCACACATGAACCAGTGCTTGCAGTTTGGTCCACTTGGCAATCACCACACATTAACCAGTAAGGGCAATTCAATCCAGAAAAAAAGTAAGGTTTACCAACTGGCCTTAGACTGTGGAAGAGTACAACCACTCTGGAAATAAGTCTGACAGTTCCTCAGAAAACTGGGCACAACACTTCTGGAGGACTCTGCTATACCACTCCTGGGCATATACCCAGAGTATTCCCCAGCATGTAACAAGAATACATGCTCCACTATATTCATAGTAGCCCTATTTATAATAGCCAGAAGCTGGAAAGAACCCAGATGTCCCTCAATGGAGGAATGGATAAAAAAATGTGGTATATATACACAAGGAGTACTATTCAGCCATTAGAAACAATGAATTCATGAAATTCTTAGACAAATGTATGGAACTGGAGAACATCATCCTAAGTGAGGTAACCCAGTCTCAAAAGAACACTCATGGTATGCACTCACTGATAAGCAGATATTAGCCTAGAAGCTTAGAGTGCCCAAGACACAATCCACATATCAAATGATGTCCAAGAAGAAGGAAGGAGTGGCCCCTGGTTCTGGAAAGGCTCAGTGCAGCAGTGTAAGGGGATATCAGAACAGGGAAGTGGGAAGGGGTGGATGGGAGAACAGGAGGAGGGAAGAAGGCTTATGAGACTTTCGGGAAGGGGGGATCCAGGAAAGGGGAAATCATTTGAAATGTAAATAAAGAATATATAGAATAAAAAAATAAAAGAAGCCACGGGAACTGCACAAGAAGTTCTTTGACTAGTGTCTATGGTGGCCACCATAAGTGGAGCTCAGCAATGCAATATATGGTGAACAAGTACATGCACATCATTAGTGAGGAATGACCAAGCAGAGCAAAGCAAGCCAATGCTCAAGTTCCCACTATCTATTGGGTCGTAGTCATATTCCTTCTGAACATCATGTGTCCTTTCATGTGTTTGCTATAGCAAAACATCCTTTCACCCATAACTGCTTCAGGAAAATATTCCTTCACATGTCTACTTTAACAAAACATCCTTTCACCTGTGTGTCCCAGCAAACAAAACATCATTTTACATAATTGACTCTCCAAAGAAACCAGAAGTTTCCATTTCACACATACAAATGCACACACATATTTACTTTAATTATTAAAGAATGAGAAGGGAATTTCCAATTAGCTGAGTTCTTGGAGTGACTCTTGAAGGCTATCTAGATTTTACATGGAAATGAGCAAACAGGCAATTCAGAGCAGAAGGGACACCAGGCATGAGCCTACAAGGAACAAAAGAAGAGCATACGAACATGTTGCTTGATGCTTCCCAACGAGAAGTTTCTAAGAAATGCATCTTTCTGCGATGTTTGGCCTGTTGTGACCGTTACATAGAAAACACTCATATAACCTAAGTTGGCTATAATGTCCCTGAGCAATGTAATCTAAAGGGATCATGTGGTGCATGCTGTCACTGACTAAAAGATTCGTATGTACTTATAAATGGCTTCACTGGAAAATTCACATCAGGGATAACTAAGAAAGCTGGCATAACTGACGGTTTATCTTAAATGAAGGAGTTTAAGTTTGATTCAGGACATTTTGAAGATTGAGAAAAGGATTTTCAAGAACAGGAGAGACTGGACGAAACATCATTTTACAGTATTCTTCCTGTGAATGTACCAGAACACACAAAATAAAACGGTTGAGATTTGCATTTTTATTTTAACAGCTCTATAAAGGCCAGTGTATCAGAAGGGAAAGTCAATTATGATAAAACCTCTAAATAGAAATAATTGTGTCCCAGAACTGATCATCATTTATCAAGATGAGTAGATAGATGAAGAAGAAGCTCATGGGAAAGAGGAAGTCACCCTGGGACATAGGAGTATATGACCAATGTATTGTGTTTGCAGAATCACTTTTTTTTCTTAAGACAAACCTAGTTGGATATACTTAGTTCATGCTCCAAAAGAATGTGATTTGTGCTTTGCGAGTTGCATAGGAATCCTCCATTAGGTTATCACATAGTTGTATTGATAGCCATATGATTCTTTGCTTTCAAATGTGAATATGGCTTCAGAGTTACATAGGGTGTTTTGGTAGAGTACAGGGTAGCCTCTAGGGAGATACAGACATGTAGTCAGGACCAGGGTATAGGAACTTGTCTTGGAGTTAGATCCAGTAAAACTAGACAAAAATCAAGGTAAGCCAAACTATATAGACCTGGCTAGGAAGACTGGTTTTGAATGAGAAAATGTCCCTGTAAGCACAAAACATTAATGTGTTTGAGCACTTGGTTCTCGTTTGGCAGTGCTCTTTGGGGAGGTGGGATATAGCCTTGGTGGAGAAGGAACAATCTGAGGATGGGCTTTGGGAGTTCATAGCCTTACCCCATTTCCTGTTTTTTTTTCTCTCTGCTTCATAATTGAAGTTGAAGATATAATCACTCAGCTTCTTGCTCTGGCCATTCACTACCATGCCCCCCCCCCACCATTACAGACTATCCCTCTGAAACCATAACCCTAAATAACTCTTCTGTAAGTTGTGTTGGTCATAGTGTTTTATCACAGGAACAAAAAATAACTAGCAAAAAAGACCAACAAGATTGGTTAAGATTGATGGGAGAGACTCTCAGACACCATTATTGTACTGAAAATTTCAGATTCTGCCTTAGTTCTGCAGGAGTGGCTTGAGCCCTCACCTAGATGAATGTCTTAGGGGGTTACACCTGGTTAGTCCTATCTCAGAAGCTGAGCTTATTACAAAGGTCTTCAATACCTGCTTCTGATTAGGCTGGGGAAACTGGGTTTATTAGTAGAACAGTCAGTGTAAGTATCCTTCAGGTCTAGCAGGGTAAATTAATCCCAATTAACCCCAATGCAGAGGTTTTAAAAAGACCATTGAAAGAATGATTACTTACAGAAGAGTGGGTAAGGTTAAGCACATCTCTCTGGAACACTGAGGCACTTAGGCACTGGCAGAGCAGAAAGCTAATTTTTTGCTCTTTCTAAGGGCAAAGGGAACTTCTGTCACTGGGTTCTGCTGTGAAGCATGTCTGCAACAAGGTAAGGGCCATCTGTGCAAGGTGTGATCCCAGGTAGCATCCAGCCCCAGGCCATGCCCCAGCCAGGGCCTTCAGTATCAACCCAAAGTGACACCAATCCCAGTTGTCAGGGCTGCTGAAGTGATTAAAAGAAGCCTCCAAAAGGTAAGAAAGGCAAGAAAGGAAGAACAATTGGTTAAAATATAGTTTTTTATCAATTTTGAAATAAACTATGTGAGTTTTGTGCAAAATAAATGCTTATGGGTCTCTAAATGTCATCATACCATCATAAGGTGGGAGCAGCTTTACAATTGGGGCACCTTGTTACACTTAGATTTTGTAGAACAATGAAGGTGACTTGTTCCTAAGTACTTCAATAGACTTCAAAGACTCATGCTTTTAAGTGATGTGGTAGCAACACCTTTTCCATCTGTACATGGTGTGTATTATGAATATGTACTTAAATGTGCCAACACTGTTTTTAAAACTCCTATGATAATTATTTGTAATGACACATAGTAATTGTACATATTTATGTGGTACAGAGTGGCATCGCAATGCATATATACAACATCTAATGATCATTCACATAATTAGCACACCATCATTTCAGATGCTTATTATTTTTTTCTGTTGAAAACATTTGAAACCCTTTTTATTAACAGTTCAAAATGCTGTTAACTCTTTATAACTGTGGTGGTTTTGCATGAGAACTCCCTCCCTCCCTAAGAATCTCTGGTGTTTGAGTCCTTGGTCTCCTGTTGATGGTGCTATCTGAGGAAGCTTAGAGGGCAGAGCCCTGCTGGAGGAAGCATGCCACTGGAGTCAAGTATATTGGTTTGGTTTCTATTGCTGTGAAAAAGATCGACGCCAAAAGAAAGGAGTGATTTCTTCATATTGCTTATAGTCCATCCTTAAGGAAGCCAAGCCAGGAACTCAAGCAGGGCAGGAGCCTGAAGCAGGAACAGAAACAGAGGCCATGGAGAGAAACTGCTCACCTATTTGCTCTCCATGCTCTGTTCTGCCTGTTTTATTATACTACCAGGACTACCAGCCCAAAGGGGTACCTTCTAAGTAGGCTGGGCCCACATCAATGGTCAATCAGGAAAGTGCCTCCATAAACTGCCTATGGGACAATCTAACAGAGGTGTTTTCTCAATTGAGGATTCTGCCCAGATTACTCTAGTTTATGTCAAGTCAACAACAACCACGACAACAAAAACCAACCAACACAGTAGTCTGTGAGATGTAAAAGACCTCATACCACTTTCAGCTTATGCTTCACAATATGCTCTGCACTTGCGGCTCAGTTCCTTCTTTTCTCTGCCATCATGCCTGCGTGTAAGACATGACTTCCCACCACAATGGACATTTACTTCTCTGGAACCATAAGCCCAAATAAACCCTTCTCCAAGTTGTCTTGGTCGTAGAGCTTTATCTCAGCAACAGAAAAGTAATTAATGCATCAGTCATTGTTTTCTTACCGCGTTGTAGAACATTTGAAGTTATTTTCTAACCCAGCTGAGTGTCTACACTAATTAACCAATTTCCTATATTTCCCCACCTCTCTCAGAATCATGGCTCCAGCCTCTATTTCTCTGAGATCAACCTTTTCATTTCAGTATATACACTTGGCAACATGCAGAATTTACTTTCTGTGCCTGGCTTATTGAACTTAGCATAATGCCTTCTACCTCCATTCACATTGCTTGAAATGATAACATTTCATTCTTTCTATGGTGGAATAATGCTCAATTGTGTCTAAATACCACTATTTCTGGTCCATACATTCATCAGTGGACAGCTGGTTAATTATGTGTCTTGGTTATTATGAAAGTCAAATCATTATTCTTAGTAAATTTATTTAGTTATGAGATTACTGGATTTTATGGTAGTGCTTTTCTTGATTGGTAAGGGATATCAATACTGTTTTCCTCAAGATGGTAGTTGTGTCTAATTCAACGGTGTGAGAGATGTTCCCTTTTCCCACATCCTTGCTAGCATTCACTTTCTGTCCTTTTGATAATAGCTGTTTGAAAACTGATATCTCCTTGTGCTTTTTGAGCTGCGTTTTTTCTGATGATTAATGACATTTGACATTTTCCTTATGCTCTACTTGGCTACTTTTGGAGTCTCTTTTGGGAAATGTCTATGAAGGTCAGTTACCCCTGTTTCCATCAGCCTTTTGTCCTGATTTGTTATATAGTTACATCGTAGAGCAATGATTCAGGGACTGTAGCTCAATGACAATTTACAGTTGCTCAGAACTTCTTCCAAGGTTGACTATAGAAGCATTTAAGATGTCTTTCTATGAAATAAAAAGTTAAAATCACTTCAGAATAAAGCAGTGTATAACCTTTTCAACTAAACTATACCTGTCCCATCTAGTATAATGTCTAGATGTAAGAAAGCAGTCACAGGATTCCTCAGAATTTAATTATCCCAGGTGTGTGCAATAACAGAAAGCTAAAATCCTTGCATAAATGATCATGTCTTTTATATTATGATAGTATTTATGTTGCGTTTTACTGCTCTGTGATCCTATAGTCTTTGAAGCTCCCTATAATCTTATGCAGATTTATCTACTTTTACTATTATCTATTATATGTGTCTCATAGCATCTGGCAAAATGTCTGGGACCTAGTCAAAGCTCAAATGTTTTGGCAACTTGAATTAAATATGCTAATTGTCCATCATAGAATTTCCTATTTCTTGAAATCATATGAATGGAAAGAGGAATGATTTGAAAAGTATAATTTCCAAATTGCAATAAATAAGTGTACTCCTTTCATCTAAAATGGAACTTAGAATACCAGCTATTTTCCAGGTTTATACATGTCTATGCTGTGACAAAGCTTATTTTGACAATTAAAATTAATATCTTAATGAACTCTAAAGAATTTTCCTTAGTTTTCAAATTTATTATGAAATATGGTTATCATTTATCTGAACAAGCCAGTTGCCTATGACTCTGTTGTGTATCATGTAGAGTGCTTTCTGAAGTTACAGTATTGGGCAAATCAGTTCTTATTCTTTTGGTAGGTCAAATCAAAGAGATCAGACAGTTTATCAGCGAGACTGGAATCTTGTGAAAATGAAATTGAATATTTCTAATACTTTAGGACAGTAGACATGTCTACCGTCACATGCCAAACAAAATGGTACATGTCCTGTTCAGTTGCAGGCTTCTTTGAGCATGCAAAAGATCCTAGACTCTCTTTAGAGAAACCCACAAATCTGTATTCCTTAAACTTGCTATAGGCCCCAAAGAGTCTAGGACCACATTAGTCTGCCTGTGGGACCTTACAAAAAGTCCTGAGTAAAACTACTTCGTATTTCCTCTTCGTGAGACCCTTGTGATCCCATCAATAATTACATAAATCTAGAATGCTGTTCAGATGACCGCATGAGTCATTGGCTCAGGTCATTCTGGATAGTTTCTCTCTCCCTCTGGATCACCAATTAGTACCTATATCCCTTTACCAATTAAGCATCTCTTCACTTTATGGTTTGAGTGTGTAACCTCCACTAGTAGTCACCCATGAAAAAGGGAGACACTCTGACAGCCACTAAGTTAACTTTAGTCCATTAGGTAGCCACTAAAGCCAGTTTCACTTAAGGACTCTGAGCACAAAGACAGAGTGCCAAGGCCGGATGCCACCCTTGTGCACCTGCACCTTCTGCAGCTCCACCATTCCTGTTTCATTCCGGAATCTCCAGGCCAGGGAGCTCACACAGTCTTTTGGAAAGTTTTCTGTATGGGCAGAATGTGGTGAGTCACAATAGTACTGGCTGCAATAGAAATGCAAATGTCTATTTTTCTATTTCCTATAAAAAATTTTGGGCTTCTTTTTTTTTCCATTTTAATAGAATAAGTAAGAAATACTGGCAGTTTGGAAAGTATTTAAAAAATGGAAATCAGGATGACAAAGGAAAGAGTAAGTTTAAATTCATAAAGGAGAAAAATAGAAAGGAAAATATGCATGAAATCCAGTAAATAATGGAGAATGGAGATGGTTATCATTTTAAAAGGATTGAGCCCACTTTTCCATTACCAAGGCAACAGTCGAACCACAGAATTGCAAAACAACGAGAAGTAAACAGCAATCATAAGAAGACCAAAATTCTATAAACAAGGACAGTTTGTGTACAGATGTGAATTTAATAAACAAGATGAAAGGCTGCTTTGTTCAAGCTAACTTTTTCTGTAGGAGAAAGGAAGTTTTTGTTTTTAAAGAAAATCTAATATCCTCCCTCTTCTACCTTTGGAATATCAGAGAACACACACATGCCGTTCAAGTTATGAATGGCATCCTGGCTGGATTTATAACTAGATAACTAGGAAAAGGGGCCTTCTCAGTCCTTTTTTTTCAAAGCTGTGAGCAGTTGGTTTATAGATAGTGATATTTGCTGTTTATTTAAAAGTCTCAATGTGATGAGTCTTTTGTTAGGTATTCCTTTTAGAAGTTTGAGTTTTAACTAAAACGTGGAGAAAATAAGTCGCCTTCATTCTGTTTCCCCTTTTTATGTATCCATTTTATCAAAGGAATTGGTGCTTAGCATTCCAGGTTAATAACGTGTGAGAAAGTTGGCTGGGTGAATTCATAAGGAGTATAGGACAAATCTAATGGGTGATTGAGATAAAGGGTGTCTCTTGTTTTTTATTGAAAGCTAAGCAGGACTCAAGTACATATATTTATGTAAATCTTGCAACAGGCTTGGTAGCAATGTTGCCTTTTTTTTCTAGTTATCTTTTAACACCCTCAACGTCTATCTTTTGCTGTTTATTTCAGTTTTGATCCTCAACTCTGGCATATAAATTCTAGGAAGGGGTGATAGAGAGTATATTTATTAATGCAAAAGCCTTCAAGTGTCTCTTGGGCAGTTTTGAGAATGACTATGTAATTCTGTATTGTGGAACCACTGTCAGGGAGCACCCAACCTCTTTATCCCTTTTTAATGGCAGCCCCCTGATGTCTGAAGAGGTTTTAGGTAGCATTCTGACTTGCCTCCCCTACAGTTCCATGTGATTGCATAGAGGGTAACTGGGAAAAGGCAGCTGGCCCATAATCACGAATTATGCATGGCACAATGCTTCAGCATGCCCACAGTCAGGCAAGCGTGAAGGATTAAGGAGGTGCACAGGAAGCTCTTGTTTCTTCAGCTGAACTGGGGAAATCCAGCTGAGCTGACTGAATGCTACCAGAAAAAAATTGTCAGTGTCCCTACGCCTGCCCTCTCTGGCTTTTTAATCTATGCCAACCAATACTTTCATTTTCCTGCCCATCTCTCTTAGACATCCAGAAACTCTGTCCTGACAGCTTGACATAAGAACCATTTCTATAAAACCCGTTCTTGATCCCATCTTGTCCTAAAAAATGATTGGTGCAGAAGTTTTTCTATCCTGACATAGAGGAAGACCCCTTCTGGTTTGAAATATCCCCAAACTGCTAGCTTGTCCCCTTATAGCCTATAAAGGATTGCCGTATTTATTTTAAGGCCAACACAATGTTTATTTCCAGGAATCTACCCAGTAAAAGCTTGCTGCACTGTACTTCTTTCCATAAACTTCCTAACAGATTTGAACACCCTATTGAAACTAAGCTGAAGGTGGAGGGGTACCCCTTTGCTATAGGAACAAATAGCAAATAGTTTATGAACAAATGACTTGTTAATTTTTTCTTGAACTGCTTTGCCTTTGACGATTTCAAGTCTGTGTCTGTCATTCTGTTGTGTTGGGTTGTGTTGGGTTCTGTGAACAAATATCTGATAATAAACAGAACCAAGAGCCGTTGGTTTCGGTTCCATGGAACGGTAGAATATTATGGAGGCAGGAACATGTGCAAGAAGAATCTACTCTGAGAATGGACAAGAAACAAAGAAATGAGGAAGAGAGTGGGTACCAGGTGTAACCCTTAAAGACGCACTACTTCGTCTAGCTAAGTCTGCCCTGAATCTTCCAAAAAAGTACCAGTGAGCTAAGCCTTTACTGGAGGAATCTGTGGACTCCATTCTATACCCAAATGATTACACATTCCATTTTAGCTTTGTGCAGATTTCTCTGTGGCATGCCCTTTCTGTGCATACTTGGATGCATACGGGAAGACTCTTGTCCTTCCCTTTGAACATAACTTGTAGTTATCAGTGCCACTACTGTTTGGGGTCATGATAGAAGTAGAAGCATCATGAGTCAGGGCCTGCATTCACTGGCCTGACAAGGCTCTGACTGGGGTACTGTGGGCCTGGAGGTTTGTTTCTTTGTGCCCTTTGCTGCTATTTTCATGATAGATCTTTCTGTCTTTTTTATTTTTTATTTTTACTTTTTTTGTTGTTGTTGTTTTTTTGAGACAGGGTTTCTCTGTGTAGCCCTGGCTGTCCTGGAACTCACTCTGTAGACCAGGCTAGCCTCGAACTCAGAAATCCACTTGCCTCTGCCTCCCAAGTGCTGGGATTAAAGGCGTGCGCCACCAACTCCCGGCTATGATAGATCTTTCATAGATAAGAAAGGGACCCTCTTTCCCTTTGAGCTTACTCCAGGCCTGGTTTTCTGATCATCCTGGTCCTGTGAGCTCTGTCCTGTGCTTTGATTAAATCTCTTCTGCCTATGTTAGCTTGTGTTGGGTCGTTTCACTTGCCGGAAACCTCTGCACTGATACAGAGCTTTACTGACATGAAATGAAAAAGAACTTAATGTGTTCTTCTTTCGGCTCACTGCCTAAGCTGTTTCCTCAAAGTGCTAACCTCATTCCTTGGGGGATAGATAAGCATGTATTTATGTGATGGGATCCCCAGGAGAGTGAGGGCAGAATATAGTCAAGGTGAGAAGAGGGCACAGAGGGGACGTGCAAGGGCTCCAGAGACATCCCTTAAGACCCGTCCTGTTCCCAAGAAAGACAGCAGAAGGGAGTAGAAAGGAAGGAGGGTATGCCCTCAAGACCACATTAGGTGACCTTCCATATGTGAGTTGTAGATTGGAAATAAGTCTATCTGAATGCTATATTGATGTCCCTTTTCTAGGCCAGTCCAAATCCTAGCAAGAAAATTCACCACGGAGGATGAGTCTAGATCATTGCATTGTCAACTGCAGCCATTTTCTCAGACTTATCTGGAATTCTGAAATTTCTCAGGTATGAGTAGTGGCTTCTGAGTCACTGTAGAACCGACACTCCTCTGGTCTCCTGGGAATCAGAATTAATGCCATTCGTTTAGACTAAGAACCAGACACCTGAGGCTGCATTGGCCTTCAAATCACTATATATCATTACCCTGATGACACTGCTGTAAAGCCAGGCAATGATTTTGAACTAAATCTTGTGTGTGACTGCTTTGCTCTCTGTGAGGTGTGGAATGCAGAGAGAAAGGAGCACAAAGATGAAGGACGTCAAGCATTCCATATTTGTAACCAATTAATTGCCTCCCCCCACCTTTTTAAAATACGTTTATGATGCCAGTTGGTTTAGCCATTCTCAAGAGTTCTTTTTGAGTGGACCTTGAGTTAGCAGCTAACCAGAGGGTTAGTCCTCTAATAAAGCAATCACAGGGGTGGGAGGTGAAGGGTGGGAGGTGGGGTGGGGCAGAGAGAGAAAGGGACCTGGATGGGAAAGGGGACAGGAAGGGGAAGGGGGGGACATGATCAGATATTGGAAACAGGACTGAAGCCCCGAGGGCCAGCAGAAAGAATGGAAAGAGGCAACCTTATTAGGTAGGAGGTGGGGGACCCTCTAGAATGTACCCAAGATTTGGGAGGTGAGAGACTCTCAGGACTCAAAGGGAGAGACCTTGGATAAAGTACTCTACAGTGGGGAAGGGGAACTTGTAGAGTCTACCTCTAGTAGAGGGACAGGACATCAAGTGGAGGGATGGGGTTGCCATCCCACAGTCAAAAGCTCTGACCAAAAATTGTTCCTGTCTGAAGGAACTGCAGGGAAAAGAACGAAGAAGAACATGAGAGACAGGAGGTCCAGTGACAGGCCAAAATTGGGATCCAGCTCAAGGGGAGGCCCCAGGCCTTGACACTGTTACCAATGCCGTTGTGTGCTTGCAGACAGGAGTCTAGCATGGCTGCCCTCCAAGAGGCACAACAAGCAGCTGAAAGAGTCAGATGCAGATACCAGCACCCAACCAATGGACAGAAGCTGGGGATCCTGTGGTTGAATTGGGGAAGAGCTGGAAGAAGATGAGGAGGAAGATGGTGACCCCATGGGGAGACCAGCAGTCTCAACTGACCTGGACCTCAGAGATCTCTCACATACTGAGTTTCCCACCAACCAGGCAGCATATACACCAGCTGATATGAGGCCCCCAACATATATACAGTAGACGACTGCCTGGTCTGGCCTCAGTGAGAGAAGATGCACCTAACCCTTGAGAGACTTGAGGCTTCAGGGATTGGGGACGTCTGATGAGGTAGGGGTGGGGGATATCCTCTTTGAGACTGGGGTGGGGTGAGGAGGTATGGGATGGGGAATGGTTGGGGGCAGGTGGGAAGGGGGATGAAGATTGGATTGTAAAAAGGGATTAAAGAATATAAAATAATAAAAGAAAAAAAAAGAAAAAAAACTAACAAGAAGAGAGGATAATGAAATGAGAACAGAAAGTTTTCTTAACCCCTGTTAACCCTAAAGAGATGCCAGCTGACAGTGAATCCTGGAAGGACATTCAGGTTCTATGCCATAAAGCAGAGCATGTTTTATCCTCTGGGCTAGTGCATATGTCCTACTCTTAGAAAGCCAGAACTAATTAATGATGGCCATACCACTAGCACTCTTGCTTTGATTTGTTTAGCTAAGTTGGCTAATAAAACCTAAGCTAATCAGAGAGCAAAATAAGGAAAAAAAATTAAAAAAGGAAGAAGACAATGATGGCAGACAGACAGCAGGTATCACTGCTTACAAAAATAGTAATGTTTTGATTAAACTGTGACGGTCTGAAAACTTATCTGTCAAGTACAATTTATTGATTTTAGGCAAAATACGATTATTCTTAAGTGGAAAATGTAAATTATTATTGGCTTTGCCTCTTATGAATTTCTTCTGGATCCTTTCATTTGAGAACATCCTTTTTGGTTTCTTCTGATTTATCTCCTATTTTCATCTGTTCTAATCTGTTGGGTCTTTGTTACATTTATGTCATGTATATGTGTATTTTTCTGCATGTGTGCAAGCACCCAGGGGTCCAGGATAGAGCTTTGAATCCTGCAGAACTGAAGTTCCTGGGAGTTGTGAGCCACCAGGTGGGTGCTGGGAATTGAACTCAGGTCCCCTGGAAGAGCAACAAGTGCACCTAACTGCTGAGCCACCTCTCCAGCCCTTTCCCTTGATGTTTTCTTTCTGAAAACTGGAGTTCATCGTCTTCCCTCCCCCCTCGTTCATCCCATGCTAATTCCTTACTTCCCAGCCCTCTGAAGAGCCAGAGGCTGTCACATCACTTAGGCTTAAAAGTACTTGTGAAGACATCCCTTATATCCAGCTTCATTCCCAGACTTTATTGTACATGTATATTGTTCCCCTTGTCTGTGACTTCCCATCCACACTTTCATATGTATAGTTCAGTACCCATTTCGTCTGAACATTCTTCCTACCTGAACATTCTTTTTCTAGTAGCTTCTTCCTGGGTTCCGTTTTATGTAGTAAAACTGACTGAATTATTATAAAGCAAAGATGTGATCATTTAGTTTCCTGCCCTTAACTGTTCCCTGCTTCATATATATATATCCCCCGCCCTAAAAAATACAGAGTTCATAGTTCAGTGTCCAGATTCACACATTCTACCTTTAGCTCTTGTCTCAGTCTTGTCACTGTCAGTGGTATTTTCCTGAGACCTACCCCATGGCCTTCCAGACTAGATCTCTTATTACTGCATGACTTCCTTGCTCTATGTTTATCCCAGGAGCAACTGTTCACAAACCGAGTGCACAGAAGGCAGCTGCATAGATTGTATATGAGTTAAAACCCGGGCTCCACAAAATTCCACCCATCAGCCCAGAAAAACAACCCATTGATTACAGTAATCAGACTGGATTCCAGTTTTCTACCTAATGAGTCAGATTGGTGAGAAGTCACTCAGCTACATCTCTACCAACAACCAGGGAAGCCAGCAGCAACTCCTGTTATAACCAGTTTCAAGCAGCCAGGACTTGACTCTTAACTGACAGCTTCCCCTAATTTTTCTTCCTGTTCCCAACTTTGGACTAATCAGAAAAAGTCAAATACGTCTCCCAACTAACCTATAAGATGCCCCATTTCTAGTTGGTCCATCTACAGCCACTCCATTCGAGTAGCCTCACCAGGACACACCTGAGCCTTTCATTTTTCTACTCTAAATATTTTCCCTCTGTAATGCCTGCCTACAAGCCTCTGCCAAAGTACAGACAATGGCAGTTAGTTCCCTGCTGCAGCAATATGTGAACAAACAGGCTTTGCTTGTTCATATTTGGTGGGTCTGTTTATTTCCATGCTGGCTATTTAAATTTAAATTAATGAAAACATTCTTCAGTTGTGTTATCCACATTTCAAATGATCACTGGATCCCCATGTAGCTAATGACTGCCATGTTGGACAGCATAAGTATAGGATGCTTCCATCATACCCAAGTTTCCACGAATAAGTCTGTATATACTCAGGTCTTTTCCACATTGTGGTGGTTTGAATGAGAAATGTTTCAGTCATTCAGTGCTTAGTGGCTATTGCTGATGTAGGGACAATCTTTTCCTGATGCTGGTCACCAAAAACCTTTGGAGAACTTTCAATGCTATAGATTTTTTCCTGGCAACAGATCCTGTGACCTGAGGGTATCCATGTGTTGGAAGATGCAAAGAAGGCATGCAGGATCTGGGTTTATAAAAGAAGCATCCAGTTGTGGGCTGGACTCCACGAAGGAAGAAGTGACACATCTTTGGAGCCATCTGCATTCAACTTTCTGGAATGTCACCAGTTCCCTGAGAGTTTGGATATACAGAATTTGTTCACTCAGATTGCATATTGCATCTGAATTCTTCATCTGTAGATGGATTTCTTAAAGCTTGTGTGTCTCTGAGTGTCTGGGGTCTTTTAGCTTATTGGTTCTTGTGGCTGAAAGTAAGGTTTTAAAATCACTCCTACTACAAATGGAGTCATTATGTCATTGAGATGAGAACTTAGGATGCAAAGGACATCTCATGTTCAGTTAGAAGTGACATTTAAATGTGATTAATAGTAGCTCTTTGTGAAAACATGCATTTTGAGGAGAGAAGAGAGGTGATAGGAGGCATTGGCAACATAAACACAGAGAATCTTAAACAGACGATGCCTGATTTTTGCTGACAAAGATGCTGACCTGTAGCCAGCTCTCACTGGGAGAAAGAACTTGACTGCAGCATTGATGAAGGCATGCATCTGTATCTAGGCTCTGGCTTTGTCATTGTGGCTGCCTTGGCCTTTGAGTTTTAACTTTGTCATTTACAAAATGATAGTTGTAAAGATTGCGCACATAGAAATAAAATGTGTGCCAGTGTGCTGGAAAACTCAGATTAAAAAAAATCCCTTTATGATTTCCAAACCCAGGGAAACAAAAGAGGGTTAAGTGAGTGAGGGGGTTCAATCCCCATGATGGTTCTTGTCACCCTGTTTTTCAAATGAAAGATGTGATTCTTCACATACTCTATGATCTACCATGAGGCAACTCCTTCCAAGATGAAGCCTTCCACCTTGGAAAGAAGCTGCTTAAGACACAAGGTGTTCAAGCAAGGGGATACACTCTGTCCTGTAGTGAAACTTGTAAATCTCAGGAAGTAAACAACTCACAAGCTTCAGGAAGTCCTTGAAACAGACCAGATTCACTTGTTCCCTCCTTTCTCCAGCTTTTTAGCCACAAGGACTGCCAAGAGACACTTTCAGATGAACTGAACTTCCTAGACCACTCTTAGATTAGTTGCGTCTAAGATGTGGCTCTGGTCAACTGAGATGTCTGGAAGAGACAATGTTGTCATGAGCTGTCCCACATGTCTGGGTGTCATGAGCTGTCACACATGTCTGTGTGTGCTTTTGGTAATTCACTTTTCTTTGAGTCCTTTCTACTCCCACAGGTAATCCCTTACATACATTCTTATAAGTAATCCTAGTAAAATTCCTTTGTTCACCAAGTTGAACTTTGGTGATATCTTTACTTTGCTCTGCCATCAGTTTCCTATCTGGAGTGGGTAGATATCTTGCACACAACATAAACTTAGTCTAAAGTACATGGAGATAGGACTGTCTTGAAGAGCCAATTTTCTATTATATTTCATTTTCTTTTCAAAGACTACTTTGTGTTTTTTTAACACATCAGTCTATTATAGGCAATATTTTCTCCTGCCTTTCCCCGCTAACTGTGTATGTGTTGTGAGATAAGCTTTAATAAAGATTTCCTGAGGGAGAGATATAAGTGTTTCTTATAGCTGATAATGGAATCATGCGGTACAAATATAAAAACACTCTGTTATTTTGGACAGGAAAAAGGAGAGAACATGGAAGTGTCTACACTTGGTAAAATATGGATCAAGATGAGTAGTCAGATGTGAATTCTTTCATCTGAAAACACTATAGCCATTTTAGAATAATATGGGCTGACATCTTTCTCTTACAGGCATGAGTAGAAGAATATTTACAACATTGATACTGGAGTCTTAAGGGGTTTTAGTTTTCTCTAATCCCACAGTTGTTGGTTTTTCTCACATCGATTTCTTCGGCTGTGCTTGGCTTTACTCCACAGAAGTAGAATATGGTTTCATAAATTTTAGATGGACAGTGTGTGTGTAGATTTTATTTCATTTCTCTTATCAGGAGAAGCTTCTGGCAGGTCTCAGCCTTGTGAAACATTCCCCTGAGCCCTTTGTATCAAGAGAAGCAAGAGAGATTTAAAAACATGTCCACTGGTTTGTTTGCTTATGTATACAGTCCTCACCTTGTCGGTGAGGTGTTGAGGAAGGTCTGCAAATCCTTATTTCAGTAGAGAAGGCCGAGGGGTGGAGCTGTGTGCACATTCTGGGCTCCTTCTTGTTACCTTCAGTGATGCCCTGAATAAATCTCAGGTGTTAGAAACCTCAGGGTTTGGGAAAATGGGGATTACATTATGTGATTAGGTCCTGAGGGCTCCTCTCATGAACAGATTAACACTGCACCATGTATAGTAGCTACTGTGAGCATGGACATGATAGAAAAGTGAATTTTATCTCCTTTTCTCTGTGCTCATATGCTCTTCTCCTGCCCTGTTAAAATGTGGTAGAAAGATCCTCATGGCAGGCTATTCTTTGTGGCTTCCTAACCTCCAGAATTTTTAACCAAATAAACCTGCTGTTCATTGTAAATTACTCAGTCTTCTAGAATAGTGATAATTTAGGCTGGGAATCTACACACAAACTCACCCTAACTGTAAGAGCCAAAGTTAACCTGTAACTTCCTGGAATGCTGGGAGTCATAGTTCTTGGGAAATGTCAAGGTACTTGTTTTTATTTCCCTAAAAAATTTTGTTTGAACCAACACCACCACATGCAGTTAGGAAGTATGGCTTGATGTATATTTGCCCCTGATTGGACATAATGAGAAATGAAATGTATTGTGGGTTTTGCCTTTTTAAGCTCCTGTAAAACATGTTTTGTGGTCATATCTTGAGAACCTGGAGGCAGAGTTGGCTGGAGACCCTTTTGCTGACTGGTATTTACTTAAAGCTTGCTTCAAATTTGGCTCAGAATTGTGGAACTGGTCTTTCTCCCTTGAATCTCAGGATTAACATAACCAAATGAACAAATACTTCTCTCAAATATAGACCCTTGTTACCCATCATCCTACCTACAAGCATATTCTGACTGTGGCTTAGCTCATCACTATCTTGCTCTTTGTTTCCTATTCTGGTCTAGGGAGATTTGGGTTTGTTCATTACCCACTACTGTGGGCATCCTCTGCTACATATGCGGCTGAAGCCATGGGTCCATCCATGTGTACTCCCTGGGAGCTCTGGGGGTATTGGTTGCTTCATATTGTTTTTCCTCCTCAAGTAACTCTTGTAGCTTGAGGTAGAAACAAGTGGAGCCTGCTACCTTCATTTTCTATCTCACCCCATGAGTACAGTTATATCTGGATTGCTGTGTTTGTCTGTGATCCAAAATTAATCATAGACTCGAACCTTTTCTCCCTTTACTGCTTTTGCCTCTAAAACCTGCTGATACTTAGAATTGAGAATTTCCCGAAGAGTGTTCACCTCTCACCTCGGCATCCCAAGTACATCAGGGAAGCTCTCCTAGTTAACACAAAGACTCAGGGGAACAATGTTTCTGAAAGGCCTCCCCCTTCCCAGCCCCCAATAATGCTTTGAAATCAGAAAGCTGAACAACATCAACTGTCAGGAGAGAGGCAAGCAGCCTCATTCGTGATGGGCTTTGGTGTCTGCTTAAGCAACATGAAATCAGAGAGTAGTCTTCAGAGCTGTCATGGGGATCTGCAAAAGCAGTAACACAGATTTTCAGAATTTCTGGGCATTTGTGTCTTCCGCAGAGGTCAATCAGCTCCACCTTCCAGGTTTCTTAATTACAGATTCGGGAGAGGAAAAGAGCTCACTAATTGGCTCTTTTGCAGTCCCATTCTTAGAGGTATTTTTTTTTTAGGTGATGGTGGTCCATTGAAGTTTGCCCATGTATTTAAAGTACCCCTGCATCCCAGTATGGTGGATGTTTTACTTTCTTCAATAAAGCTGTGTAGATGCTTCCAAGGCTCCATCACATTGCTCTCTTGTGATCAGCGAAATGCTAGGGGACATATCTAATCCATGACCTCCCCTCCATTAGCAGCCTGACCCATCTGATCACAGTAGAGCCTGCCTTTGATTCTGGGAACAGAATGCTGGTTATGACAGGGAAAGAGACCTCCTTGGTGTGACTGTAAGATGAAGGTGGTTGGCTTTGAAGTTCCTTCTCTGTGCTGTATATCAACCTTGGATGTCTTGAAAGAGTCTTTCTGTCTGTCTGTCTCTTTAATTAGAATAATAAACTGTTCAGGCTCCCTTCCATATAAGGGAAAATCCAGCAATTTTGCAATCTTGATTTCCTTTTGCACTAAAATGTGTTAAATGCCCATTAAAAATGTACTGAAACAGTCTCTTTAGGATTTTAGTTTTAACCATTTCTTGGAAATAATCCTAGACCTAAGAAACACTAAACAACATCCAATACACCTTTGCCCAGCTTCCCCTGTTGCTACAATCTTACATTAGTCTTCATTGTCTTATATTGAAACTGGGAAATTTTTATTTTACAATACTAGCGACTGATCTACAGGCTTCATTTTTTTCTAATCATCTTTCTCATGTACTTTCTCCAACCCAAAGCAATGCATTGGATTTAATTTTTCTAATACCCCAGAATCCCTGGTTTTAGAAGACTGTCTGTCTTTATTTATTTATTTATTTTTTGGCTTTGGAACTTTTGAAAAGAGCTCGCCTGTCATTTTGTGAAATTTCCCTCGGTTTGTTTCCGCCTGCATTGTGTTCATGGCCAAAATATAGCCATGTGTTTTGGCAGGAATTTCTCAATATGTTACTAGTGAGATCCACCTTGACTTTTTAGTTTGCAAAAACCCAAGGCATGAGAAAATGGGAAATGGTAGGATTATATACTTCTGTCTAATACTGTTCAGATCCAAAGAGAGAACTAGTGCCTTCACAATGGAAGACATGGCTGAGAGAGCTATATTCATTTTGAAGACATGGCATGTGAACACACACATGTGTACACACACACACACACACACACACACACACACACATACACACACATACACACACGCGCGTGCACACACACACACACACACACAAAGATTTCTAGTATCTAAGTTTACTTTGTGATTGCTACTATTAGCTTTTATTTTGTCATTATACCCCTGTACCCCAAAAAGAAGAGACTGGCTCTTCTTTTAGTCCTTAGAAGTTTGGGAAGGTGCAATCATGAACATACTTCATACCTCTGAAGAGGCCGGTGAAAGGTCTCAGAGCCTATGAACCTCATTAAGGTATTAAGGCATGCCACTTTATTTTTTTTTTTATGTGTGTGTGTGGGGTTCGAGACGGGGTTTCTCTGTGTAGTTCTGGCTGTCCTGGAACTCACTCTGTAGACCAGGCTGGCCTCGAACTCAGAAATCCGCCTGCCTCTGCCTCCCAAGTGCTGGGATTACAGGTGTGTGCTACCACGCCCGTCTGGCATGCCACTTTTTAACCAGCAAATGATATGTCTGTTTTTGGTTTATGTATTTTCTTCAAATCACTGCTTTCTCGTGATTTTGAAAAGGGCCTTGGGCATTTCTTGTTTTTTTCACAACTTTATTTAATCCTGAAATGTTGATAGTTAGAAAATATGCAAGTGCATCATTTCCCCCTTACTGAAGGGATCAATTTATCCAGTATGGATTCTTAGGTGCAGATGTGATTCAGTGACCCTGCTGACACACAGCACTGTCTCTATCAGGAGACTCTTTGTGGAGAAAAACCCACAAAAGCAGGACAACACAACTCTGTGTATTTGTAAATAATGGGATAAATAAAAACAGTGTTTTCAAAACAGAGATTCTAGTTTCTTGGATTTCTTTTGTCGATACAAGAAGATGGATGGATAATGGAGTATGCTATTTATTCTATTCTATGAGCTAGAGCCTGTCCAGTCTTGTATTAGGACAATAATGTGTATACTCAACGATTTCAGCTCACTCTGTGTTTTATCTGGATTTAGTCAGTTGTTTTGTCTGATTTTATTAGGAGACTGAATAGCCCTGCATTGGAGATCAATAGAAACAATGGGGTCAGGTAAGTGGCACACAGCACAGTCACAGTCTAGGCTTTGGAAGAAGACTGACTTCCTGTGGACCTTATCAGCACCCACACCCTTTTCTGAAACAGCCTTCTGATTCCTATTCTTAAGCCAGCTCTGGGGACCTCACTTGCAGCTGAGAGAATTAACAGCTGCCTGATGGGGAAAAATGGGAAAAAGTCTTCTTCTCCGCCCTACTGTCACTATGCTGTGGAGAATCTTGTGTGAAAGACACTAACTTGCCAGTCAACATAGATGGCTCGTTTATCTGCTGAGTCGCTGGCTAGACACTAACTTGCATCGTTAGTGTTTAGAAATCTGATATTTCCCCTCAGTGTTCATTAAACATTATTAAATCTTCACTCTGTGCTGTCTCACTTGACAAAATGAGCAAAAGGCTCTTCCTAACATATTTAATACAAACCGACATTTATAGAAATCTTAGGTGCAATTCAACCCCATTAGTAGAATGGCATGCTATAACAAATAAAGGACATCCTCGTGATGTAGTACCTTTTCTCCCCACCCCATCCCTTTCCATCTTCTGTTCATCTTAATGTCCTCTGTCACTCAAAACATATGAAAAATTAGCCTTATTCAAAAAAGCGTTACATGTCCCCAGTATAATTCATTCAGAAACAGTTGGCTATGGGCACCATCTCCATTTAATCTAAAACTTCTCTGCAAATCATTGGCACTTTGCCATGTAGAATTATACAAGCTAAGTGCTTGCATTTTGAAGCCTGGTCACCTCATGAGCTAAACTAGAAAGCAGTAGCCCACATGGAAATGCAGATGCATTCACCAAACCATAAACAACAGTAAGAGAGCCCCACTCTAGCTCCACACCTTTAGTCTGTGAGCCAGGACATCTGTGGCAAAAGAGAACAAAGGCCTTGCAGGAATCAGCGGCAGGGAAGGAAGGGGAGCTATGTTTTGGTGGCAGCAGTGATCTTTTCTCAGACTGTATGAGGACTCAGTTCCTTTGGTATGAGCTTATACTGGGGGCTTTCTGTGGTGTCTGCAGCTGCTGGCAGCAGAGGCAGGTCAGCAGCCCATCTACCTGAAATAGAGGTGGACAGCTTCCATAGAGGCTCATAGCCAATGGCAGACAGTGCCCTTGACCTCTGCACAGGTGGCCCTTCAGAAGCTATGTCTTTCTGTATAGTGTATTAGCACATAACAGGCCTTTAACTGTGCCAGGACAGGGTGTGATTGTTATTTGTAGACATTCACTAGATAATGAAATGATCTTCCATTTAATCTGTGAATTGAATTTGATAAGAACCTGGGAAGACCAGCAAGCCTCTAACAGTCTTGGTGAGTAAACAGGTGGGTGGGTGAAAGTGAAGATTGTACTGTATGGGCCCATGCAGGGCCTCGTTTAGCTGAAATCATCACAACATTTTCAGTAAATGTGCAAAGTAGGGAAAAAATCAAATTGTACATAGACTATAACCAAAGCTCAGAAGAAAGTCACAAAATGATACATATGCCTAAAACAACAGGATATCAAAAATGTTATTTTTGCATAGTGGGAATGTAGATACATTTTGCCTTCCCTTTCTATTTTCTACATTTTTTATAATAAGCTTGATATTTTTTGTTATGAAACTATTACTAAAACTTAGAAATACCCACATGCATAATATATACATTCTGAAAATATCTCTCAAAAAAGCATCTTAAGCCACTAAAGTCCTAACTACTGTGTATATATGAAACCTAAAATTCTCATTTTAATCTCATTTGTGGTTGAAAATCTTGCCTTCTGGAAAAAGCCCATATTTAACATATGAAATTCTCCACAATATAGGTAATGTTAATTCACAAACCCCTCAATATGAAAGTGTGCTTGATTCCCTAGTCTGGCAGGCTGCAAAATATTGGAATCCAAGGGTGTGAGGGCACAGGTGGTTTGATAAAGTCCCTAGTTTTGCCTATGTATGGCCCATTTCTTAGAGTTCTACATACCTTAGAGGATGCGGTGATATGAAAAACATTTTTAAGTTGGAGAAAGATGGAATGTGATGTGGTAGTTTACAGGGGGCCAAAAATGGTATCACCTTTTTGTCATTTTATTTATTTTTTATTTTATATGCTTAGTTATTTTGTCCATTTTTATGTCTATGTGCCATATATATATATATATATATATATATATATATATATATATATATCCATGGTGCCAGAAAAGGGCATCAGATTTCCTGGACCTGGATGGTTGCTACCCACACATGTAGGTGCTGGGAACCGAACCTAGTTCCTCTGGAAGAATAACCAGTGCCCTTAACCACTGAGCCACTTCTCTCCAGCTCCTCAAATGACTTTGCCTCCTGAGCAAATCTGACATCATAACAAACTGTACTTGATACATGTTGGCACCAATGCCTAGTAGTATCTTCAGGACAGGATAGGTCCTTCACTTGAAAACTGTGTATCAAAGGGTATAGATACCTAAGGGTGATTTATTATATTATTTTAATAATGGGGATCAGACCCAGCTAAAGAAATGTTCTATCATTGAGCTAAATCAATGTTTTATGTGATTTTTTTAAATTGTTTTGCTTTGTGGTGTATTCTCACCAAATAATTGCAGACTGGTCTCTTATCTATGAAAGGTGATAGTCCTGCCTCCACCTCTGCCTTTTTAGCACAGACCAGGGAAAGGCGATACCATCTTGAGCACACCTGACTTATATTTGATAGCCTATGTCAGACATCCTCTATGTGAAAAACATGATTAAATGCTAGGTGGGGGTCTATCAGGACACGAACAATTATCTGGAAATATCCAACAAAGGAAAAGCCACTGATCAAGATCAAAGACTGCCTTGCTGGCACCTCTGGCATCTTTGAAATGTGTGGCTGAGTTCTTTGCGGAGAGTCAAGGCATCCTAGAGGACTCACACACGTACACAGCAAGTCCCTTATTTATAGAGGCAATAGAAGCTGCCTTAGTGCTAAAGGTAGGCTGTTGCTGGGGCTCAAGCAACCAGGCCTGGAACTCTGAGTCCTGAAATAAAATAAACTTTTTTTCAACTGTCTAGTAGGATTGAATTAACTGAAAACAAGCTTGGGAAGGCTGACAGCTTTAATTACCATTTAATAGAGCCATTTCCTAAACTCTCTGATATCTTGTGTTGATTGTGATTGCAGAGGGTCCGATGAGTAAATCTCATTTAAATTGATGCTCAATTTGGCCAGGATTGAAGAACTTGTGGGTGGTAATTGTGGAACAAAATTGGGTAAAATTCCTTTCATCTTTTGGTGGCGCTAACACGAGAACTTTAGTACTTAAATGCGGCCCATCTGGAGTCCCTCAATGAAAAGCTTTCGTTCTCAGAGAAAGGATTGGGAAGTCCCTTTGTCTTCCAGGCAGTCAGCAATTAATAAATGAGATCATCAGCAAAATGCTTTTTTAAACCGAATTTTAATAGGCTCATTTCTCAACCTGAGCTTCATCCTGGTTGGGATGAAAGGAGGGTCGGTATTTGTAAGACTTCCAGACCGATCGTCAGGGAGAAAGAATGATAACCCTTCAGCCGTCCATGCTCATGTGCACAAGATTACTTTCACTAGGCACATAAATTATCCCCGTGGTGTATTTCTTTGGGGAAACATTCAGAAATTGCTCGAAGGAATATAATGGATCAATATTTATCATATAGTTTTTTTCCCTTTAAAAATCCTTTCCCACTTTCTCCTGTCTCTTCCCAGGTTCTCCTTGTCAGTTATTAATTCTGGACCTACCTTGTTCTCACAGGCTTCCCTCTGATGTCTCAGAGACAGAGGACACACTATCCTTTACGCCATTCTCATTAAACCTTCACCCTAGATTGAGTTCTGCTGCATAAATCAGAGGCGCTCCGGTGAGACCTTCTTAAGGATTATGTCTTCTTTTTTTTTATTGCTGAAATCCAAAGGCAGGTTCATTACAAATGTGATTCAGACTGGAGATAGTAACTCTCATCAATAGGCAGGAGGCCATTTCTCCAGCCTTTAAGAACACCCAGTCCTTTGCAGCTGCCAGGAGGTGAGGAGTGATACCTTCAGATCCCCAATACACTAGCTTACAGCATTGAAGTTCTTACAGATGCTGCAGCAGAAAAACAGTCAGCTGGAAACTCTTTAGAGAACAGGTAACGCCCATGGACTAAAGGAACCATCTGTTACAAGAGAAAGGTGTAAGAGAACCAAGCAAAACCATTCATAGTCTATATGGAAAGTAAGGCAAATAAGTGCACAGTAACTCACATTCTGGGCGTATAAGTGTGTCATTTTCCTAACTGCTTGTGATCTTTGGTACGAGGTTGCTGTTGTGTTTTAGATAGAGCATCAGTCAGGACTTAGCTATGAAACCAAAAGGAATTTCAGGGATGAAATTTCCTGACCTCACATTTTCTGACTCAATAAGAGATTAACATATGGAGACTCTTTACCTTTTCTACTTATGTAGATAGAGCATGTGGAGAATAAGAATGTGATGTCTGAATTAATTAAATATATTTGAAACAACAGCAAGCCCTTAGCACGGTCCCCACGTTAGAGATAGATGCTCTCATTTCCTGAGATTCAAAAGCAGAGGCTGCGAGCTGAAGCTCTTTGCTCATTTGAAGTAAATTGCCTTGACAGTGCATGAGAGGGAGTAGCTCTCTGAGATAATTGGGTTCAAAACAAGTGTTTGCTGAACGGAGACAAGAAGCCTTTTGTACAGATTTAACAATGTGCGAATGAATGATTAGGGCAAAGGTTCTCTCTGTGAAACACATACATAATTCAGTTGTAGGCTATATGATGAGGGGATATTTGGATATTAACTTAATAAAGATGACTGCCTACTGTGTGCTTAGTTGAGCACCCACAGGTTCAGCTATAGACTGTTATAGCACTGCTGTGAGTGCCTGACTCTGTCTCCAATGCCGCTCTGACGTTCTTGGAGATTTGGTGTGTGTGATGGTTTGAGTATGTATTAAATACTTGGTCTGTAACTAGTGGTAATATTTCAAAAGGTATTGAAACTTACAGAGGCAGGACTAGGTCCCAAGATTATGTCTTTGAAAGTATCCTCCACAGTGCTCACACACAGAGACAGACAGACACACACACACATATAACCCCCTACACAAGTGCGTGTGCACATGACACACACATGTTAGCTCGTTTGCTTCTGCTTCTGGGCTGCCAGGAAATAAAGAAATCCTTTGAATACATATTCTAGCCGTGGGATACTCTGTCCAAGCTCACAGGAAGCTTTGGATTGAACTCTCAGAAATAAAAATCTCTTTCCCCTTTCTGGCATTCTTGTCAGGGATTTTGGTCACTGTGACAATCAGACAGCTGGAGCTTTCTGCAAGTTTTATCTAGCCATAGGCTACATCTCCTCTCTGCATATCAGGCTAGCCAGCAGCAGTGGAAATCAAGAAAAATCTCAGAAGTAACCCAAATACTGAGAGATATTTGTTAGTATTCTGTCTAAGCTCTACCCCACAATTACCTGGCAACAGACAGGTACCCCCCCCGCCCCACAGTTGCCTAGCAACATCCAGGTAGACCTGGCCCACTATAAAAGGGGCTGCTTGCCCCTCCTCTCTCTCTCATCACTCTTGCCTCTTGGCACTCTCTCCTTTCTGCCCTCTTGGACTCTCCTCCCCTGCCCCTCTCTCCCAGTGGTCATGGCCAGCCTCTGCTTCTCTTCTCTTCTCTTCTCTTCTCTTCTCTTCTCTTCTCTTCTCTTCTCTTCTCTTCTCTTCTCTTCTCTTCTCTTCTCTTCTCTTCTCTTCTCTTCTCTTCTCTTCTCTCTCTCTCTCTCTCTCTGCCTTTTTCTGCCTCCACTACCCCATTAACTCCTATCCTCTGCCCTGAATAAACTCTATTCTATACCATGTCTGTGTGTGTCTGCTCCCTCAGGGGGAAGGGGTGCCTGGGCATGGGTCCACCTAGTCACCCCCTTCCCACAATGCCTTATACTATTCTCTAAACCTCTTTCTCTTTTTATGAACCCAACATTTGGTGCTGAAACCCGGGAACAACAATATTGTCTGAGACAGTGTTTTATTGGGTTCATGATTCTAAAGATTGGAAAGTTCAAAGTTGGGCAACTTCCTTCCAATTTACAGGAACCACTGAGTCTTGAAGCAGTTCAGGACAGTACTCAACTAGACAGTATTCTTTTTTTTTAAAAAAAATGTTGTTGTTTTTTTTTAAGATTAATTTATTTTATGTATGTGAGTACACTGTAGTTGTTTTCAGACACACCAGAGGAGGTCATTGGATCCTGTTACAGATGGTTGTGAGCCACCATGTGGTTGCTCAGGACCCCTGGAAGGCAGTCAGTGCTATTAAATGCTGAGCCATATCTCCAGGCCCTGAACCATCTCTCCCACCCCAGCTAGACAGAATTCTAGTTCGGTTTTCATTTCTTTTTATAAAAGTATGGGGTGATTGAATTACATTTAACTTTAAATTAACTTTAAATATTTTCCAAAAGTTCTACCTCCAGACATGTCAGCTGGCTTAGTTTCCACCTTCTGGAATCCTCTGGTGATAGAATCTAAATTTCAACAAAAGTTTGGGTGAGAACTTTCAGGTCACAGCACTAAGGCAGACATATTGTGATGGTCCCGTGCAGGGTGATAGAATGGCTCATGGTAGTCGCTCACTACTTAGAGTGACTTCACTTCACTTAGAATTCTTCCCTTTACTGTTTGAATTTAACAGAGCTGGACTGTGCAACTTGGGGACACTTGAACCCAGATTCTTTCTCAGGCTTTACTTTGGAGGGACTCCAAAGACAGAAGTTAAATCATGTTTGACAGAAATCTTGAAAAAAATTTTTACTCAAAAGATATTCATTTCATTTGTAGCACATTCAGAAGAATAGAGCTTAATAGGAGACATGAATATCTTAGGGATATGAAGATGTGTCATGTAGAGAGATGTTTGAGGGAAGTGGAAAGTCTCCCAGAGCAGTTGTAGAGCATATTTCATTAACATTTCAGAATGCAACTTGGTTCTTAGTTTTGAACAAATCCCGTGTGATGGATTATTTTGGTTGTCATCTTGACTCACTTGGAAAGAGGGACTCTCAGTTTGAAAGGATCCTCCACTGTGTGTACATACTGACACACACAGACAGACAGACAGACATATTGCCTCCATCATATTGGCCTGTGAGTCATTTTTTGGATTGACAATGGTATACAAGAGCACAGTCCACCATAAAAACAAAGGTAGCTGAGTGAGCCTGGAAAAGTAAGGCAGTAAGCCGTGCACATCCATGGTTTCTGCTTCGGTTCTTGACTCCAAGTTCTTGCTCTAAGTTCCTTTCCTATCTTCCCTGGATGATGGACTATGGTAACTAAGCCTTTCCTTTCCCTGAATTGTTTTTTGTGAAAGTGAGAAAGCAGAAGGCATCATCTATGAAACTTACATCACCTATAATAACCACAGTGGAAATAAGGGGAGGAGATTTGGGGGAAAACACAAGTAAATCTGTCAAGTAAGCGGATGGAGTCTCTACAAGTACTGTTCTTTCCCCAAAGCTCCACATCATCGTATTATTGTTTAATTTGCTGGTTGGCCTTGTGTGTGTGTGTGTGTGTGTGTGTGTGTGTGTGTACACATATAACATAGAATGCACATGGAGGTTAAAGTGGTACCTGTTCTCCCCTCCTGATGTTATCCAAGGTCTGGGGACTGAACTCAGATTATCACATTTCAGTAGCAAGCACCTTTCCTGGCTGAGCCATTCCACTAGCTCTCAGAAAGTTACATGTTTCTTAATAACGTTTTCAAAAGTATTCACATAAACACATATACAGTTTAGGTTTTTCCTTCTCTTTAGAAGATCCGGGAAAGGGGTTGGGGTGGGGCACAAGACAGAGACATCCCAGTGTTCTGCAGGGACTCACTGACCCTATGGTGCCTGTATGCTATGCATCTGTTTCTTGTCTTCTTCAAATATCTCAAAAGAAAAACAAACAAACAAACAAAAAAAAAAGGCCTTTTTACCTGCCATGCATTTCAAGTTGACAAGGACACATTGACACATTAGCGCTGCTAGCTTGTGCTTAGAAGTAACTCAGGGTAATTGCACCCCCCCCCCCGGCCTCCAAGTGTGCCTTGGCCTAGACAGTTTCAAAAGCTGATGCTACCTGTTTCTAATTCCATATTTTAAATCTCATTTTTTTTTTCTGACAAGGACTCAGGTCTTCTCTCAAGGTTGTGGGCCGAGCTGGGATGGGCAGGTCACAACAAGAAAACGGAAGTGGTTTTCCCAGCCAGCCTCTCTAACCGTCTGAGGTGTGGCTCCTTTCCAGCTTTCACAGCTGAGGCATTGCTAATTGTTGGATTTACATTAAGATTGTAAGCTCTGGCAAGCCTGAAATTCACATTGGCTCATTTCCCAAGCCTCATTCTGCAAATAGCAACTCCAGCCCCAAAAGCTGAGGTCAGGGTAGAAGGATTAAAATCCAAGGGCGCAGACTCTGGGTCTTCTCTTTCAAATCAGGGTGTTTGCAATGGAGGTAAAAAGAATTCTAAAATTGAAAACTAAATATTCCCCCAGCTAAGTGGTCACTGCAGAGCAAATGACTTTCACAGTCTCCACAGAAGGGACTGAGTTTATCCACACCAGAGTAATTCGACTGAAGAGAAGAGTAGTTCTTCTGGTTGGGGTGGGGGATGGGCAGGGGCCTCTGAGCATTTCCTCTAGGTTCTAGCAGCAGTTCAGAGATGGTGGTCTTTGTTTAAACCAAGGCTGGCTAGAACAGACAGTCCAGCCTCTTTTCAGATGTTATCATGTGACAGTGAAAACAACTGAACGAAACTGGTACACAGGGGAAAAAACAACAACAACAACAACACCAACAACAACAAACCTCAGAGGGCTTTGTTTGTGTTCATTCACTGTCAATAGTAAACAGCATCGGTGAATATTCCGTCTTTTAGCTGGTTGCCAACTACTTGCTGAAATGGGCCACTTCCTGGTTTTGGATTTAAAAGTTTATATTTTTGGAAATGTTTTAGATCAACATAAAGATTGAACAAACCATGTATTCACTTGCCTTGCCTTTATCGTCCTTGAGAATAATCATGATCATGATCCCTGGTTTCCACTTGTTATATACCGTGTGCATGTGCAGCCACTGGATATGTGTACATGGCTATCAGAGGAGCTCGGCGTCTGCACTGAGGTCCGCCTGTTCGTTCTGTGTGTTTACTTGATTCACATGAATGCAGTCTTGGGTGCAGTTCCTTCACAAAGCACCAAAGTACCAAAGCACCAAAGCACCCCCCCCCCACGTTTCCCAGCACCCCCTGCATCCATTGCTGTAGCCTTTCTTTCCCAGAATTCCCTACAGTTGTAATCAGACCATCTAGCTTTCCCCAGACTGATATTTACATTAGCAATACACATGGAGAATTTTCCCTTGGTCCTCTGGAAGTGCAGCCAGCGCTGGTACCCTTACCGAATGAGGACCATCATGGTTACTTCTAATTCAGGCAAATACAAATTAGGATGATTATTTTTGTCTTCTTTTTGTCTTGAAAATTATTTGTATGCATAGAACGTGCTGTGACCATGTTTGCCATTTTCCTCTCTCATCCTCTCCTGCCCTGTTGCTTTCCTTTTTCTCAACTATCCACCCCCTTCTTCTTGCCTTTTTACATTTATGCAGGGCTTGTGCAGATAACCCTAGCTTCTATGTTTGTGATTATGATTGCCGCGCCTTATCCAGAAGACCTCGTTTCATAGCATTTATCTCCATCCTCTGACTCTCAGAATCCTTCTACTCCCTTTTATAATATTTTCTGAGGCTGAAGGGAAGGGCATATGCTGTGTTTAGGGATGAGCACTCAATAGTCACTTGTTCTCAGTATTTTACCAGTTGTGGGATTCTGCATTGGCTATCACCCTCCATACAAAACTTCCCTGACCCAGGTTAAGAGCAGTACTACATATATATAAACATTGAAGAGGCACTTTGGCTACATGTCCCTTGAGCAAAACATCAGCTGTGTGTTCTTCCCTGGAGCCTATGATTTCCCTAGAGATCGTCCTGTGACCAGTTACCAGATTTATAGTATCCGACATGAATTCCCTCTAGTGGAGTAGGCCTCAAATCCAGTTGGGCAGCAGTTGGTTAATTCTCAAATATTCTTGCCACACATGAGAACACACACACACACACACACACACACACACACACACACACACACCTTTCTTGCTAGTAGAGGCACTGTTATCTGGTAATGCAGGTTATATTTGCTCAAATTCTTTTTGAATGTATGATTTAGTTAGTTACGCAATAGTAGCTTTCCTTCATTTGTGGTGGCCTTGCCCACAGCTCCCATCCTTCCTTGATCCCTTCTTTTCCCGTTTACACCTTTCTGTACTTCGGGTGATGTGTTGCTTTGAGCTATAGCTTTAAATGGAATTTCTATAAAATTTAATTGATTGAACAGAAACTCCGACCACAAAACTTGGTAGAGGAAAGTTACCCTTAACCTCATTAAAGCTGTCTCTCCTTAAATGCTAGCAGTCATTTTTCCAGAAAAAGTGGGGGTGGGGGTACACGGTAAGCAACAATGCCATTCCACCTGCCTCTCCTTGTCCTTCATGGATGCAGGCAAGGCTGGAATGAGCCACAATGTCTTCATGTTAAGTGCTCAGCCCTAAATGGGTCATATGTATCCTGCCCCTCCCCTCAGCACTAGGGATCGTCACAGAACAGGGGGCGGGCAGATGGTAAGAGCCAGGGGTGGTAGATGTGAAAAGAAAACAGTTTTCCAGGTGTAACAAGGCAGTTGCACAAGTGAACTCACAATGGCTGTGACAGCGTGTATAAGATGTGTGCAAGTTCAACCCAGATGGTATCTCAGCATGGCATGAGGGAGGAGATGGCCATGAAGCCACACCCCTAGCTGAGGAATGATTGGCATTTTATAGCTGCTGTGAGAGGGAGAGTCAGTTTTCTTCAATATTGTACTCCCTGCTATACTGGCCACACTTCAGGGCAGGCCTCAAACCTAAGAATAGTTGGGTAACACAAATTGGACTAGATGGGTTTAGAGTATGTATAATATAATATAATATAATATAATATAATATAATATAATATAATATATTCATACATATACACATATATATGTATATACATATGTGGGGGGAATACAAGTTGGGTGGGCAGGGAGAAAGGAGTAAGTCTAGGAGGAGTTGGGGGAGGGGTGGATATAATCAGAATGTATTGTATGAAATTCTCAAAGAATTAGTAAAAACCTTGGTTTTTAAAAGTTGTCATGTTAAAATTATAGTCCAGAAAAATCCATTATTGCTCAGAGTCTAGGTCAACATCTATATTTCAACCACTTCCACTGACTGAAGTTTGGTCATTTTTCTTTTGTATTTTCCAATTGGTGAGTTATTATTGACATTTTAAAAGAATTAAGTCTTTAAAGATGTCAGTTATCTGTTAAATAATCCAGCAATTAAGGAGCATAAAAACAAAGTAAATGCAAAAACCATAACCAACCATCTCTTATTTTAAATGCCAAACCTAATCAAAATGTTTGCTTCAAGGAATTCTTAGAAGAGTAAAACTTGAATCCAAAGAATCAGTGATTTCATTTTGTTTTGAGTTTTCAACTTGCAAAGGGTAATAGTATAGGTATTTTGAAGGACTAATATGGGAACATTTATAAATGACTGTGAAAATCAGTTCTTAAGGAAATATGTGTGAATCAGGTCTAGAGATGGTTAGGAGCTTATATTATTCTTTCAGAGCCCAATGCTCCATCTCTAGCATCTGTGTCAGGCAGATCTCGACCATCTCTAATTCCAGCTTCAGGAGATCTGACATCCTCTTCTAGCCTCCTTAGGTACCCATACACATATACAAACATAGTTGCACACACATTAACATACATCAGAATTAAGGGCTAAACTGAGGTTATGTGTTGCTGTGGACTAAGTCAGCCCCAGATTTGGTAGCTTAAACAATTGTCAGTGTGTGATTGCTTATGATGCTGTTTATGTCTTCCCATAGGAAATAATTTTAGCAGCACAGGTATGTTAAGCCTACGAGATGATTAGGCTCCATGAAAATATTTCACCCTTTTATATAAGGCACCCAAACAGTTTCAGATGTAGGCCTCTGCAAAGTATTCTCAACCAATGCACTTTAGCTTCAGTGGGACCATTATAGAACAGTGACACAGGGGAAGTTCACAGACCACTAGAACTCCTGGGAGAAAATTATGCCAGTGTCTGAGCAGTGTGTTGTATGCCTGAGTCCTGGACTCATTGCCTCTGTATTCCAACATAATTTCATTGCAGTTTGTATTAAAGAGAACACAAACAAGGATCTTAGTTATATTGCTCAATTTTTAGCAGTGTAATGTAAATATAAGATAGGATATAATTTTTTCATGAGGCCCTTTGTTTAAAGATTCAAATTTAATAAATTGAATCATAGACTTGGTAAGAGGTAGGTTCATTAATTCTAGAGCTGGAGTATGCCTTATTTCTCCCCTAAAGATTTTGTCATGCATCAATTTGTTGGGGACATTTTCTTTATCCATTTCTTTGGAGGCATAGTGAATTTGTTGTATTTTTCCTCCTCCTCCTCTCCATCCTTTCTCTCCTTCCTTCTTTTATAAGTATCAGTTACATTTTAGACTCAATGACAGGGCTGTACTACACTCAAGTTCCTGTCCATGCAGATGCTCAGTATTGACATTTTGGCTGACTGATTGAGTGATGTCCCTGACTTACACTGTTTAAGACTCTAGGATTACATTGGCAAAGGACAAAATTCCCACAGTTCCATTTAAAGATCTCAATGGCATTTTAAAAATTCTAGATGTAGTTTAACACTTCATTTTGTGCAATAGAGCGAGTATCCTTCTGGGCTGCAGAAAAGAGGTTGGTTTCATACATAGATGATGAAACAAAACACAGAACAAGAGTGGTCATCTCAACGTTACAGTCCTTGTAAAGACAGGCAGACACCACAGATCAATAAGGTAGTAACCGAGTTAATATAAAATTATTTTGGTTTTCTTCTTACTTATATGGATTAATGTAGAGAGACCCTCATTATCAGCCCTACAGGGAGATCTGACAGTCAGTTCCCTTGCTAATACCCAAATGCCTCTCGGATCAAAGGCTAACTCTTAAGTTGACAAGTAAGTGAATGGTGGTCTCAATGACAGTCATGTGTCTGAGGGACAGTTCACAGGAAAACAATGATGGAGGAAACAAAAGGAGGAAGGGAAAGAGAGAAAGAGACAGAGAAAGAAAGAATATGAATTCTTTCTTATCTTGTGATGTTATCTCATACTAAGATATCCATACTTGTGACCCCCAAGTCATCTCCCAATAGCATTATCTATAAATTCGATTAACAGGAGTTATGAATTCAACATAGAAACTGAGAGGACACACACATTCAACTCATGACATTGAGTGATACTGAAAGTATAGCCATTGTACAATATGACACTTGCCCTCTGCTGGGTGACTAGGAGTGCCAAGACTACCATTCATCAGAATCTTCTCATGGCAATCCCATAAGAAGTGCAGATTGCACAGTGGTTTTTAACAGATGTGATTTTAGCCCATGCCAAATCCAGGCTGGCTAAGTAAGTCTTCAAGGGAATGTTGTCTGGTGGTGTGGGTTCTGAGGGGTTCTTCACACATCTATGTGCTGCTCCTTTGGTCTACTCCTCTGGATATGAGGATGTTTCTGTGGGAAAGAACAGAGGCCTCTACTGAAAGCCAGAGCTAGCTTGATGACCATGTGAATGAGCCATCTCAGAGTTGTACTTCTGGTACCCAGATTCAGTGTTTAATTAAGTGACGTTCTGGCTAATTTTAGACTATAGTTCTGAACTATTTCTCCAAAGCCAAATTGCCCAGCTATGGTGTTGTCAAATTCTTGAAACACAGACATTGCCAAAGACAATAAATATTCATTGCTTTATGTTACAAAGTTTGGAGAAATTTACTATGTGCAGCTAATTAATTTGAGTATGTACTTTCCTGAGCACGGGCAGGGAACACTATGCTGGTGTCCAGTAACTATACATGATGCCATCCAGTGTGACTCAACTGGAGAGGAAATGGCCAGAGGGTTTCATATGCTTTCATTCCATTAAAAGGGGGAAGGAAGGAGTGATGTATTTAAAAATAAAGTCCCTCTAGTATATATTTTACCTCGTTTGCTAATATCTCTGAAACACTGGGGCTAGAAATATCACAGCATAGCATACAGAAGTGGGTAAAATACTGAAAAGCTTCCCAGGAAAACTCATAATTATGTCATTAAACTTTTCTTCTCCCCCCTTTCCTGGTTGATTACAGATTGAGATAATGAAGAGGGGAGGGCCTTCCTCACAGAGGTTTTAATACCTTACCCATCTCATGTGTCATTACAATCATAAAGCCAAAGGGTATAAATGAGGGTCAGGATTAGAAACTTGATGAAAGAGGACTGAGAAGAAATATGAGAAAAACAGCTCATTTTTCTCTCCAAGGAAAGTAATTTTTTCTAATCATAAAAATATGTTTTAAATAGACTTTGAATATTACTTTAAGGTTACAGAATATGTCTATATGAGGAAAAAGCTGGGAAACCAGGTCTCCACAAAGCCTGTGAATTACCTAGCTGATCCTGATCATAAGCTGATTCCTAATAATTCTGACTCAGGCCCCTCTACTGACATTCCCAGAAGACCCCGTGGCTGGCTGAGATTGTTCCACGGCTGTGCTAATTATATCTTACCCTACTCTAGCTGTCATCAGTATCTGCTCCACCATAGAGACCTTGTGTACCACATTGGATCCATTTCATGAAACCAATAAGCCCTACAACTCTCTAGTCTGAAATAAGATGGTAAAATGCGAGCTTTATAGATATTGCTTCATTGTGCTCACATCTCTTTTCCCATCTGGTGTGGAGAAAAGAAATTTGTTCTCCCTTTAATGCACCATGCTGTTCAATGCATGCTGCCTAAGAGCTTGAAGAGTTGATGCGTGGCTCTCACCAGCATGAAGGCCCTGTGGCTGAGGGAAAGGCTTTAATGCAAACTGATCATGAAGGACCTGGTGCTGTGGGCAGGGCTTTAATGCAAACCAAGCTACCAAAGGCTTCACATTGTTACATTGTTATTTCAGCTGCTTGCTTTTGGAAGAGGAGGAGACATCTTTTTTTTTTTTTTTTTGAGATTTATTTACTTATTTTATATACATGAGTACACTGTTTGTCTTGTCTTCAGACACAGCAGAAGAGGGCATCAGATCCCATTACAGATGGTTGTGAGCCACCCTGCGGTTGCTGGGAATTGAGGTCAGGACTTCTGAAAAAGCAGTCAAGTGCTCTTAACCACCTAGTCCAGGGAAGGAGAAATCTTTATGTCCTAGTTTGTTAGCAAAACTGATCTTCAAATTAGAACACACATTCGCCTCTTATTCTTCCTCTAAATTTATGTTATTAAGTAAGCCAGCCATCATCACAGTGTTTCAGAAATTTGACCCAATGAACAACACCTATTTTTAAAATTGTAATCCTATAGTGTGGTCATCCTATGAACACCTGTCATGGCCAGCTTGAGTTTTCAACTTCATACACACATGCGTCACCGGGAAGAGTGAGCCCTACGTGGGACTTGCCTCCATTGGACTGGCACATAGGCACATCTAGCTGGCACTTTCTTGATCATTTATGCAAGAGGGTCCAACCACCTATGGCTGCTCCTCCACAGCCTCTGCTCTGGTTCTTGGCTCCAGGTTTCTGCCTTGAGTTCCTACTTTGCCTTCCCTCTATGAGTGAGGATAACCTATAATCCAAATAAGCCCTCCCCTTCCCCTGCCTGGCTTTGGTTGTAGCGTTCAGTACAGCAACAGAAAGGCAAAATGGCGTCTTCTGGATTTCAGTGGATTGGTCATTAAGCTTCTCTCCTGAGGCTGGAATTCAAGCTCCTTCTGCAGAGACAGGGGTTGTTGCCCTTAACTCTCTGGATTCCAGAGAAAGAAGCTTGCCTCATGCATGCTTTATATTTAGCATACTCTCATTAAGGTGTCATTTCACTTATGGGAGAACAATTAGCCATTCATCTCTCCACAATAGGGAAGATACATAAAAATATGAGAGTCACAGAGGAGGCGAGAGAGGAAAAATACAAGAAAAAGGATGTGTCTGTGTTGCTCAAAACCCTGACGTGCTCATTAGGCTCAGAGCAAGCCCTCAGAAAAATGAATTGAAGGTAATGAAAAGTGAATTAATGAAATAAAATTGGGAAGCAATGATCATGGGGCAAATCTTTCTGTAATGATTGAGAACATAAACATTGAACCAGGAATTGACTTTATCATTATCATTCCTATAATTTTTTGTTTAGCAACTAGCACTATCCTTGTGTGTGTGTGTGTGTGTGTGTGTGTGTGTGCATGTGTGTGTATACTTGATAACTAATATTCATTGCAGAATGAGGTAGAGTAGTCTGTTTCCTAATTACATTATTGTGCATTCATCATTTTCAATCAAACATATCTATTTACTAGTTGTGAGCTTGAGAGCTCTCAAAGCAATTTTAGAAACAAAACCATATCCGCAGCACAGAGTTGCCTTGCTGTGAGGTTAGCTCTTTGTCAACTTGACGCAACCCTGGGTCATCTGGGAATAGAGAATTTCAGTTGAGAAAATGCCTCCATCAAATCAGCCCATAGGCAAACCTGTGGGGCATGTTCTTAATTAATGATTGATGGGGGAGGGCCCAGAATATTGTGGGTGGTGCCATCCCTGCGGAAGTTGTTCCAAATTGTGTACGAAAGTAGGTTGAGAAAGCCCTGGGGAGCCGGCCAGTAAGCAGCAATCTTCCTTGGCCTCTGCTCTAGTTCCTGCTCTGGCTTCCGGCAGTGATGGCCTGTGATCAGGACAAGTAAGCCAAATGAAATCTTTCCCTTACAAGGTGCTTTCGGTCATGGTATTTCTCACAGCAACAGAAAGTAAACCAGGACAGTATTAAAGAGAGATGAAGGATATTAGCTATAATTGGCAGCTACTCTATATTTTGAGTCAGATATATTTATGCATTTACATTGTCTTAGTGCACACAAATACTCTTCATCGTTCATATGGGATTTTCTCTCTAAGAAATATTTGGGGTGATTGAGAAGTTCCATGGGTTAGGAGGAAGTAGACTGTGTGAGACAGTTGTGACTTCAGCTATCAGGTGTATATTGTGACCAGAGAAGGCTTCTGCAGGGAGTTGATATTTGGAGAGGGTGAGAGATGGAAGGTTGGTATGCAAGAATTGGGTGGAACCTCTGGGTGCGCTGCCTGCCTTTTCCCAGATGGTGACATTCCGCCCCCCACCCCCACCCACCCCCGCCCCATGTAACAAGCAGGATTACACACCATTCTACTAGCAGAATAATATTCTGCCTTAGAGGTGTGACATAATTTTCTTTCCCATTCCGCGTTCCCACCCCCACCCCCACCGTAACAGTGCCCCCAGGGAATGGTCTTCTCCACACATCCGGAGATGATTTTTCTCTGATCCCACATGTGTTGCTTTGTTTTGGTCAATTTCTAGTGCCAAGAGTTGAACCTAGGGCCACACATGTGCTAAGAAGGCACTCCACTGGTGAGCTGTAATTTCCATCCAGCACTTGGACTGTTATTTCCCTCCAGCACTTGGGCTGTAATTTCCCTCCAGCGTTTGGTTCTTTATCACAGAACCCCACACAGCGCCGTTTGGCAGTAGCAGCTCCTAACGATGAGGGATCCTCCTGTCGTCCCACTGGGGACCCTTCCCCAGTGTCTTTGTTAATGTTGGAAATTAGGAACTTTGGAAATTCATATATCTGTTCTCTCAACATGCCCAATAGTAAAACTGTTAAGTTTCTAAACTAAGAAAATCCTATTCTTTGTGAGCGCTTGCTTTTTGTATTGTCTCCAGCCACGAAGCCCTTGATTTTTGATGGTTTCTCTGCTCCTGTTCACAGGTCATGCCCGTTCTAACTCCTCCCTCCAGAATGTGTTCTTTCTAGACAGCTCCAGAATCACTAATTCTTCGCAAGTTATTAATACATTTCTTTTTTTAAATATATATTGATTTTATTGGATATTTTATTTATTTACATTTCAAATGTTATTCTCCTTCGCGGTTTCCCCTCAGCTTTGCTAAGTCCCATGTTCTCTCCGAGGGAGCTTTGTAATAGGTTAGCTAGCAGAAGGAAGGGTCAGACAAAACTTAAATCTCTCCATTGTTCCCTATTATGCTCATTCCTACATCAAGTACAAACACCTCGACATGGTCTGTTAGCCTTCTACTGCTGGAGACTTGGCGATTTGCTTTCAGAGGAGCTTGCTCCTCTGCCCTCTGTGGCAACCTCCGCCATTATTTCCTGTCCATAGAGGGCGGATGCTGCTCCCGCCTTCTCTGCAGCTTTCCCCCTGGTTGAACCTTCACTCATCCTTTCAGACATGGCTCTCGCTTTTCTCCCAAGTGACACCAGGGCTGCCCTCCACAGCCACTGCCTGGCACCGACTTCTGCCATCTGTCTACCTTGTGAATATCACCATCGAAGCAAAATAAGAGAAGTATGTTTTCTTAGAGTTTAAAAAGCAAACGCTACTCTGGACAGCAGATTAAAGACATAAAATGAAAAATCTTTTAGTGAGTTTCTCAGACAAGGATAAGAAAAGCCCTGAAGCATGAGGGGGTGGAGAGATAGCAGGTGCCAAGCCCCTCCATCCATCCTGAATGCCACAGGCACTTGGTGTGTGTTTATTTCTGATGCTATTCATTTAAATGTTATTTTTGGCTCAAGGGTATTTTAATAAAAGGGACAAAGCACACCCTTCGTGGGCTCATAATTGTGCATAAAAATGATGTTGAACAGGGGAGGGCTATTTCTAGCTGCACTGATTTCAAGCAGCAGTGGTATGCTTTCTTGTGGAAGTTGTTCAAATAAAAGAGTAAAAATAGCCTGTCTGTGATGATAATAATGAACTACTCATCATTGTTTGCTCAGTGTCTGTCTCGCCAGGCTCAGGCTGAATGCTCTCAGAGATTTCATTCAATTTCAAAGAAACAAACAAACAAAAACAATACCCCCCCCCAAATCCTAAAACCTCTTCAGGTATTTTATCTCCCTTTGATACACAAATCCTCTAAAACACAAAAAAGTTCATCTCATCACCAAGTTGGGAACCTCTGGTCAGAGTTTGAATGTAACTCGATGGGCTTCACCAAGGTCTGGATGTGTCTTTGAATTCAACCTGTTAGAACAGCAACTGTGAGAGGGCGGTAGACAATACTGTCTATTCACACCATCTTGACATCTATTGACTATCTGAATATTTGGCGAAATAATTGAGTAATGTTTTAACACTGGCACCTTGATTCCTTTTCACTGTTTTATAAGAGTTCTATAGCTTTTGTTAGACTCATGGATCTTCTTTTTGCTGGGACTTGGATTTTTCAACATACTGTTTGTTTGCTTGTTTTAGGGAGAGTGTCTCCCTGTATAGCCTATGTTACTTCCAAGTTCAAATCCTTCCTGCCTCAGCCTTCCAAGTACACAGATTATATATATGGGCCACAGCATCTGCTTGTTTTTACTAGCTCGGTTTGTTTGTTTGGTTTGGTTTTTTGTTTTGTTTTGTTTTGTTTTTTGTACAGGGTCTCAAGAAAACGTAACTAGCCACTTTTCCCCTACATATTAATCTTTTGTGTTATATGAACAAGACAAGCAACTTGCATTAATCTTATTCGAGAATAGTCTCTTAATTTTATTTTTAGAATTTAGCTTTCTCTATTCCTCCTTTACTTTTTATTTACATTTATATTTCTATCTATTTGCAATAGATTGCTACAGAGAGAATATGATAGAAACAATATTTTTTTCTTCTTTTGCTTTGAAATCTATTTTCTCCAGCTATAGGACTTTGAATTGGCATTACTCTTTCCTCTGGAACTTTAAAACATTACCTAAGTTCTTTGGTGTTAGTTTTGGTAGAAAAGTCAGCCGATCTCTGATTGCCCCATGAAGGGAAGCGGCCTTTGCTCATTGACTCCAGTTTCACACGCTTTTCTTGTCTATCAAACATTTCTGTGTTTGCCATAGTGTGGTTAGCTTGGTGTGCATGCTATTTGGCCTTAGTAGATTCCAGAATCATTGTGACTCCGCTCTCTTGTATCTTCTGTTGTCTTTTCAAGGTCTCCGGTTGGTCTGTAGTCACATGCCACCGATGACATGCTATTTCTTTCTCCTCCTGAGACTGTCAGATTTTTAAAGAAATGCCAAATATGGCGTGTGTTTTTTCCCTGTATTTGTAATTCCTTGTTTCTCTTTATGATTGAATATTTTCTATTGGTCCATGGCTAGTTCATAAATTCTTTCTTCAACCATGTTTAGTCTGTTATTTAACTTGTTATGAATTTAGGTACCTTATTTTTAATTTCTACAATCCCCATGTGACAATTTTTCATTTATTTGTGTGTGTGCATATGTTTGAATGTGCATGTATAATGGCACACAGATGGAGGCTAAAGGACCACATGTAGAAGTCTGTTCACTCCTTCTTTGTGGATTCTGGGGACAGAACTCAGTCTTCAGGCTTGGCAACAAGCACTTTTCTCACAAGCCTCACCATCTGATTCTTTTAAAAGTCATAGTTACCTGGTAATTTTACTCTTTGTAACTTTAACTTTTTCAAGGCCTACATTTAAGGATGGTTCTTAAACCATGCTATTGGGGAAGAAAGGATATGTTTAGTTGTTTGGAGCAACTCCCATCTGTGGAGTCTGGAAATCGCCAGTTCAGTTCACAGGTTAGTGGGGGCAGCTCAGTCTACCCGCAGACACCTCACAGCTACACCAGCAGTCCAGTTCAGAAGAGTCGGGATAGAGTGGGGACAGCTGTCTACCCACAGACACCTCACAGCTACACCAGCAGTCCAGTTCAGAAGAAGAAGAAGAAGAAGAAGAAGAAGAAGAAGAAGAAGAAGAAGAAGAAGAAGAAGAAGAAGAGTAGGGATAGCAAACGCCACTCAGCAGTGGTGCCACATCCTAGCAGAGACAGCCAGGCCTCAGCCTCAGCACATGTCAGCAGGAGGCACCAGCAGGAACACCAGGAGAAGTTCTCAGCTGTGCCTCTCCCAGTGATCTGAAGATCAAAAAAGACTCAAGACCAACAAGCTTGCATAGCTAGCACTAGCAGCAAGCCTAGCCCAGCCCTTGTTACTGTCCGCGGAGTCCTGTTTATATTCTTCCCAACATCATGTGTCCTCTACAGGTCTTGCCTCAGCGTGTTCGTCTGTCTCAGTCACCGTTACTCTGCCAGTCAGCCCTACTCAGCAGAAGTGGCAAGAAACTGCACCAGAAGTTTGGTGTTTTTTTTTGTTTGTTTTGTTTTTATTTTTATTTTTTGGTGCATTTCTTCATATGGAGTCCCGACAAATGCAGCTCAACTACACAGTGTAAGGTGGACCAATACAGGCATCATTAGTGAAGAATTCTTCATCATGTGTCCTTTCACGTGATGCTTGCTTTGGCAGAACATCCTTTCACCTGTGTCCACTTCAGTTAAATACTCCTTCACATGTTTGCACCAGCAAAACACCATCCAACACAACTGACTTTCCAAAGAGCACTTATGTTTCCACTCCAACTCTCCCTATATTTACTTGAATACGAGTACAGATATTCTTTTTTTTTTTGAATTCCTGAGAATTACTTGCAGAAACTTTGTAATTTTAAGAGGTCCCATTTGTCAATTCTTGATCTTAGAGCATAAGCTATTGGTGTTCTGTTCAGGAACTTTCCCCCTGTGCCCATGTCCTCCAGGGTCTTCCCCAGTTTCTTTTCTAATAGTTTCAGTGTGTCTGGTTTTATGTAGAGGTCCTTGATCCACTTGGAGTTGATCTTAGTGCAAGGAGATAAGAGTGGGTCAATTCTCATTCTTCTGCATGTTGACCTCCAGTTGAACCAGCCCCATTTGTTGAAAAGGCTATCTTTTTTCCACTGGATGGTTGTAGCTCTTTTATCAAATATAAAGTGACCATAAGTCTGTGGGTTCATTTATGAATCTTCAATTCTATTCCATTGATCTACTTGCCTGTCGCTGTACCAATACCATGCAGTTTTTAACACAATTGCTCTGTAGGACTGCTTGAGGTCGGGGAAATTAATTCCCCCAGAAGTCCTTTCATTGTTGAGAATAGTTTTAGCTATCCTGGGTTTTTTATTACTCCAAATGAATTTGAAAATTGCTCATTCTAGGTCTATGAAGAATTGATTTGGGATTTTGATGGGGATTGCATCGAATCTGTAGATTGCTTTTGGCAATTTGGCCATTTTTACTATATTGATCCTGCCAATCCAAGAGCATGAAATATTTTTCTATTTCCTGAGGTCTTCTTCGATTTGAAGGACTTGTCATACAGATCTTTCACTAGTTTGGTTAGAGTCATGCCAAGATATTTTATATTGTTTGTGGCTATTGTGAAGGGTGTTATTTCCCTAACTTCTTTCTCAGCCTGCTTGTCCTTTAAGTACAGGAAGGCTACTGATTTGCTTGAGTTGATTTTATAACTGCCCAACTCATTCTATGAAGCCACAATTACCCTGATACCAAAACCACACAAAGACCCAACAAAGAAAGAGGACTACAGGCCAATTTCCCTTATGAATATCGATGCAAAAATACTAAATGAAATTCTTGCCAAGTGAATCCAAGAGCACATTAAATTGATCATTCACCATGATCAAGTAGGCTTCATCCCAGGGATGCAGGGATGGTTCAATATACGGAAATGCATCAATGTAATCCACTACATAAACAAACTAAAAGAAAAAACCACATGGTCATCTCATTAGATGCAGAAAAGACATTTGACAAAATTCAGCATCCTTTCATGTTAAAAGTCCTGGAAAGAACAGGAATTCAAGGCCCATACCTAAACATAGTAAAAGCAATATACAGCAAACCAGTAGCCAACATCAAAATAAATGGAGAGAAACTTGAAGCAATCCCACTAAAATCAGGGACTAGACAAGTCTGCCCTCTCTCTCCATATCTTTTCAATATAGTGCTTGAAGTTCTAGCAAAAGCAATTAGACAACATAAGGAAGTCAAAGGGATACAAATTGGAAAATAAGAAGTCAAACTATCATTATTTGCAAATGATATGATAGTATATGTAAGTGACGCAAAAAACTCCACCAGAGAACTTCTACAGCTGATAAACAAACTTCAGCAAAGTGGCTGGTTATAGAATTATTTTTATTTTATTTTTATTTTGTTATTTTCTATATTCTTTGTTTACATTCCAAATGCTTTCTCCCCTTTCCCAGTTCCCCCTCCCCATATGTTCCATAAGCCCTCTTCCCTCCACCCATTCCCCAATCACCCCCTCCTCCCAGAGGACCCTGCTATACCACTCCTGGGCATATACCCAGAGGATTCCCCTGCATGAAACAAGGACACATGCTCCACTAAGTTCATAGCAGCTTTATTTATAATAGCCAGAAGCTGGAAAGAACCCAGATATGCCTCAGTGGGGTAATGGATACAGAAAATGTGGTATATTTACATATGGAATACTACTCAGCAATTAAAAACAATGAGCACAGATATTCTTTTTTTAAGTGTATATTTTTATTGGATATATTCTATATTTACATTTCATTTCCTTTTTTTGGTTCCCCGCCCCCCAAAGGTCCCACACGCCCTTTTCCCTCCCCCTGCTCCCTCATCCACCACTTCCCACTTCCCTGTTCTGGTATTCCCCTACACTGATGCACTGAGCCTTTCCAGCACCAGTGTCCACTCCTTTCTTCTTGTCACATTTGGTATGTGAATTGTGTCTTTGGTGTTCCAAATTCTAGGCTAATATCCACTTATCAGTGAGTGCATACCATGGGTATTCTTTTGAGACTGGGTTACCTCACTTAGTATGATGTTCTCAAGCTCCATCCATTTCTCTGAGAATTTCATGAATTCATTGTTTCTTTTTTTTTGTATTTTTTATTGGATATATTCTATATTTACAATTCATTTCCCTTTTTCTGGTTCCCCACCCCCAAAGGTCCCACATGTCCTTTTCCCTCCCCCTGCTCTCTCATCCACCCCATCCCACCTTACTGTTCTTGTACTCTCCCACAATGGCTGAGAAATACCTTAAAAAATGTTCAACATCATTAGTCATTAGAGAAATGCAAATCAAAACAACCCTGAGATTTCACCTCACACCAGTCAGAATGGCTAAGATTAAAAACTCAGGAGACATCAGGTGTTGGCGAGGATGTGGAGAAAGAGGAACACTCCTTCACTGCTGGTGGGAATGCAAGCTGGTACAACCACTCTGGAAAACAGTATGGCGGTTCCTCAGAAAACTGGACGTGATACTTCTGGAGGAATTCATTGTTTCTAATGGCTGAATAGTATTCCATTGTGTATATATACCACATTTTTTTGTATCCATTCCTCCGTTGAGGGACATCTGGGTTCTTTCCAGCTTCTGGCTATTATAAATAAAGCTGCTATGAACATAGTGGAGCATGTATCCTTATTGCATGCTGGGGAGTCTTCTGGGTATATGCCCAGGAGTGGTATGGCTGGGTCCTCTGGAAGTATCATGTCCAGTTTTCTGAGGAACTGCCAGACTGATTTCCAGAGTGGGTGTACCAGCTTGCATTCCCACCAGCAGTGGAGGAGTGTTCCTCTTTCTCCACATCCTCGCCAACACCTGATGTCTCCTGAGTTTTTAATCTTAGCCATTCTGACTGGTGTGAGGTGAAATCTCAGGGTTGTTTTGATTTGCATTTCTCTAATGATTAATGATGTTGAACATTTTTTAAGGTGTTTCTCAGCCATCCGAATTTCTTCAGGTGAAAAGTCTTTGTTTAGCTTTGTACCCCATTTTTGGATAGGGTTATTTGGTTTTCTGGGGTCTAACTTCTTGAGTTCTTTGTATACATTGGATATTAGCCCTCTGTCGGATGTGGGGTTGGTGAAGATCTTTTCCCAATTTGCTGGTTGCCGATTTGTCCTTTTGACAGTGTCTTTTGCCTTACAGAAACTTTGTAATTTTATGAGGTCCCATTTGTCTATTTTTGATCTTAGAGCATGATCACAGATATTCTTATATTTGTCTCTGGTCACCTGATGGTGCTGCTGTTTCTGCAGCTGCTGTTTTAATTTTTCCTGACTTTTCCTCATTTGATCTTCTTATACGTCCCTGACTTATTAAGATTCTCAATTACTGGGGATGATGGGAATGTTGGTATGTCATGAGAGCCTCTGTTTAGTCAGTTTTCTCCATTTATATCTCTCTTGCTGTTAGATGTAGGCTTATTCTGTCCCACAAACTCTAGGTGCCCATACAGAGCTCTTGACCCCTTCTGTGTGGTTCAGAGAGAGAGGAGGTGGAGGTCCATTGCCCAGAAATCTCTGTTTGTTGGAGAGAAGGAACGTACTCTGCCATGCATTATCCTTTTCCTATGAGATTTTCTCCTCAATCTCAGCCCCTCCTCCTTTTAGCCCTACTAAGTACCTTTATAGACAGCTTTATACTTCAGAATGGAAGAGCCCTGTTCCTGTTTTCTTGGAGTCTCTGTTGAAACAGAACAAGTCAGTTATAATCTGAGATAACACCACTCTCTTCAGGCATTAAAAAATTATCTCTTTGATTTTAGTTTAATATGCATGATTTGAGACCATAGAGATGGTGTTTAGCTTAAAAGCATGTACTGCTCTTTCAGAAGACTATAGTGAGGTTATCATCACTCACAGTGGCCTTCTCACAACTGCACGTAACTAGTGCCATGGGATCTGATGCACATGGTCCGCTGAAGGCTCCTGGACACAGCTGGTACACATAAACTCACACAGGCACATTTACATGTACATAATACAAATAATAAATTCTTAAATGTGCTTGATTTTAATCTTTTAGTGTTCACATTCATCCTCTAAAATATCAGGCTTTGATCTATGTGTGCCATCAAATACTTAGATATGATCCTGCTCAGATCCTTCTATTGCTGGGCATAATTCCATGCCCTGTCTATTAAAAATCAAAACAACCTAAACTTTGACTGGCTGCAGTCATACACACACACACACACACACACACAGAGAGAGAGAGAGAGAGAGAGAGAGAGAGAGAGAGAGAGAGAGAGAGACAGAGAGACAGAGAGAGACAGAGACAAGACAAAGACAGAGACAAAGAAACAGAGACAGAGAGATACAGAGAGAAAAACCACATATATGTATATGTATTATCATATGGGTGTTTTGCATGTATTTATGTGTACCATTTGCATGCATGGTACACACAGAGGCCAGAAAAGGGCATCAGATCTCTTGGTACTAGAGTGACCCATGATTATGATTGTCCACATTGGTACTGGGAATTGAATCCAGATCCCCTTCAAGAGTAGTAAGTATTTTTAACTGCTGAGGCATTTCTCCAACCTTCTTGCAGTCACCTTTATGGTATAGTACATTATAGAGATCTGGAGAGCATTCACATCTGGCAACAAGCCAAGGTATGGTCAGAATTACAAATCAGAACCTCAGACGTTAGAATATTATTCATAACTAGAGTCAGAAATGATGGAGCTACTTAGACTGAGAACATAAGATAGAAAGATGTTGGAAGTCTGATAGTCTTAGACTCAGTGAAAATGAATTGATAGTCTTAGGACTTATACAGAAATACTCATTCAAGAGTCACTTCATCTCTGTGTAGGCAAACTACTCTGTATTTGCATATTGTTACTGCAATAACAGTATGCAATCCTGTTTGGTATGTCATGACAGCCTCTGTTTACTCAGTTTTCTCCATTTATATCTCTCTTGCTGTTAGATGTAGGCTTATTCTGTCCCATAAACTCTAGGTGCCCATACAGAGCTCGTGAAATCCTTACTTTTTGGTGAAGTACTTACTTTCCTGACCAAGACATACACTCTTTATATGTAGTGTATGCATATGTGTATACACACACACTCCAACTCACACACACACACACACACACACACACACACACACACATTATATATATAAAATTATTTCTGAATTCACCTACTCAAAACCAAATTGAAAATGAACAAAGATTGAGCTAAATCCTTCTGTGCATATATTTGTGCATGTGTATACATTGTGTTCATGTGTGTGTATGGTGCAGCAGCGCCATGATCCTGAAGTGACTGATAATGATGTCTTAAAGATGATAAGATGATGATGATGATGATGATGATGATCATGGCATAAATGTGACATTTTAACCAAAGCAAGCTGTTTCTCACGTTTTATTTCATTCTTTGCCTGTTACCCTTAGTGATGTCTCATATATTTTAGACTTCCATTGCTGCAGCATTCCATCGCTGCTCCCTGCCATTAGCGTCCTGCTCCATAGCACTCTTGGAGAATATCAACTGCCCTGTGAATTGACCCAGCAATTATGACCATGTGCTTTAGGAAAGTTTCTGCACGTTATAAACACATCAGTGAGCCAGCGGATGTGATAATGATAAAATTACACTGTCTTGCTTTCAGCAATTTGCTGAAAGTCACTCACAAGGGAATGCTTCTTGGTCTAAGGGCAAATTTCTTGGTCACCAGTTCTTATAGTGACTGGGGCTCTGGGAGGCAGAGAGATTAGATCCCAAGGGGTGATGGTGCCTGCATTTGTCTTAACTTGCATTAAATCTGTAAGAAATTGAAGCATAATATTAATAGGACCCTCAGAGGTTCTTTTGCTCATTGAATTTAGATAAATTATTAACATTAGTGAATTCCTTTTCTCTAAGCTAAAGTTTTCCCTGGCTGGAGATTGCCAAGTTGAGCACTCATATGCCTTGAAGGGTGTAAGCAGACACAAAGGGAAATAGATTTAAAAAAAAACAATCCTGTTAGTATCACACCACACACCATTCCAGGAGCAGGGAGACAATTTTGCTCTGACAGCATCATGTTACTCTACATATGACCCTGACTGTGTAGCATATGTGTGCATAGTATGTGTTTGGGGAAAGCAAAAATACTGCCTAGCATTTTAGGGAACATCTAGGATCACTCTGAATGGATATAGCCATTCAGATCCTTCAGTGAGTTCTTTTTTTTTCTTCAGTAATTGTATTTATTTACTTTATGTCTAGATTACAGCTTCCTCTTCCTCCTCTCTTCCCAGTTGCTTCCTTCCCCCTCCCCTGACTCTATTACCCATCCCCTTACTCCTCAGAGAAGGAGAATCTTCCCATGGATATCAACATGCCTTGACATATCAAGTAGTAGTAGTAATAGTTGCATCTTCTATTGAGGGTAGATTAGGCAGCCCAGTTAGGTGAAGGGATCCGAAGGCCATCAACAGAGTCAGAGACAGCCCATGTTCCTGTTCCTTTCCTGGGTTCTTGTCCTCTAGTTGTAGGATTTTAATAAGATATTGCTTTCTCTATTTTCATCACCATCTGTGATCCCTTCTTACTACACTTTTGTCAGTAGAAAAACTCTGTAGCAGTCCTAGCATTATATATATATGAATGAACAGGACATGGCAAAGATCTTTGGATGTAATGTTATTGCTTTCAGGTTTAATGAAATTTAGGACAAGACTGATTCTCTCTGAATTGTGATTTTCTTCTCTATAAAACAGGGAGTGAAAAGTGAAAAAAAAATTATGTTTCATCTTCCATATATCTATTCATGAAATGTTTGCTGAGGTACTCATAAGGTGTGACACAGATCACTGAAAACTTCATGGTAAAGTAGAAGAGAGAACCTGTGCACAGTGAACTCATATAACATGGCAACCCCATTACACAATGCAAGAAGATCATGCTATGTGCAGGAACAAATACTGCTTTGGGACATCATTGGGAATTTCCACAAGTGAGAGGCCTCTTGGCTTTGCTTTGAGAAGTGAAGAGAGTCTGACCTGACCTGGTGGTGTTCTGGGGAAGGATATGGAAGGAAACACACAACAGTGGCCATATATTTAAGGGACTTATAGACACATGATCAGTGGGAGAAGTGGAGTGGCAATAGATGGAATGTAAAAATGTGCTTTTAAAGATCACCAAGGACACTGAATGCTAACCTAACATACTTAAAATAATGGAGAGTCAAATGATCTTTCTTTATTGCTAATTTTGAGAATAATAAGACAGACACAAATAGTGTAAACAGAGCTAAACCATAAAGATTCTATCTTGCTCAGGTGATCTTTCAACGAAACATTAAAAAAGAATTTGTATCACATTGTGTCTCTCCAGTGCACTGTGGGATTCTCATATTCAAGGGTTTGTGTCACCTGTTGGTGTTTACCTGAGATATTGGAATTTGGACCAGCTTTTAAACTCTCCTGGCATTGCTTCATCTTTCCAGACAGCTGCTCTTTTGAAGGATCCTTTTAAGAGATGATTCTTCACTTATCTAGACAGAACACATTCTTGCCAATCAAGACATAAATAGCACCCAAGGCACCAGCACATCCAGAAGATGGAAGGGAGACAGGGCTGTTTTCCCATTGCAGGGCTGCCAAGTTTAGAGTGATGGGATTTTTTTGTTGCCCTCTGAAATGGTAGAACGGGGCCCCACACAAAAACCTTGGCTTTTACTGTCATTGTTTCATGTGCCCATGTTTCACATTTCTAGTAAGTGTCTAAAAGGCTTCCCAAGATTGACCAATTATTCCACTACATTTTAAGCGTACTTAAGGTCACTTGGGCATACTTTCCACTGCCTTGCTTTCTTCCAAAGCATTAGAGTTGTTACTTTTGCTCCTTCTGAAGCACTTGATACTTACTCCCAAAGGCTCAGTTTTGCATAATGCAAATCACTCAGGCTCCTCTATAGTGTCCCACAACAATGAAGTCCTCTTGAGTTGCTAAAGATAATCTGCAAAGGACAATCAGAGGGTGCCATCCATTCATGGGGTCTGAATGAGAGCTGTCCCACACGCCAGGGGTAAGATTGATCCCTGGAGTTTATGTGAAAGCTTCAATGGAGCTTGCAAAGGTCCCGTCACATTTCTTAGAATGAGAGTTTGTGAGTGTGATTTTTTTTCTGTCCTGCTTTCTCTTTCCCTTTCAAAGGCTGCCTAGAAAAACAAAACAAAACAAAACAAAAACAAAACCAAAACCTGATTTGGCAGAGCTGAAAACACACAGATCGCCACAGAGACCAAAGAGCTTCTGTCAGGTATTTTCCCTGTCAGGTATTGCTAGGAGACCCATTCCCTTTGGGTCACTACTAACTATGGAAACTCCAGTAACGTGGGTGGGCAAAGAAGTCACTGGCAAATTCCTCACAGGAATTGTAGGCTAATATCTAAAGCCAGAGATAACTGGGTTAACAGACCCAGGTCTGGTCTTTGCCAACTGGGTGAAGAGTCTTCTGTGTTTCCTGAGAGCTAGAATCAAGGCAAGGGGAGCAGAGTAGCCAAGGTAAACTGCAGAAGAGATGATGTGTCTCTACCACATAGGTTAAGCTTTTGGGCAATGCCACACTCTTATGCTTTGTATCTCTCTTGGGAAACAATGTTGTGTTCATGTATTCAGAAGCTTTAGTGATGGAAAAGTGGCAGAGGAGAATGGTCCCATAGACTGGGTGATTTCTGTCCTCAGAGAACTCTGTGGTCCTTCAGCATTAATTTACGTTTTCCTGGTAAAGGAGAAAAGATGTTGGATGACATGGCTCCATGTCCTAGAAATGAGATGAAAGAGCTAGGTACTGATGACAGCTCCCAGAATGCACTGCTGTACTTGTCAAACTAACTGTGCAGATTATTTTGTTGCTGGATATTTCTACATGGAGAAAAATGAAAATCATGGTTTGTTAGAGAAATTCATCACCATTATTGATTTATTGTTGTTATCTATGGCCATGAATTGGACATTACTTATGTGCTAATCACTGTTGTAAGTTCAGGAGTCATCAGTACTAATATCTTTCAGCCAGTCTACTGCAAATTATAAAAAACAACACAACCCAAGTAAAATACATACCGAGATCATGGCAATATGATCAAAGGAAGAAAATAAAGAGGAGAAGGGGTTACAGGCTGAGTACAGTAGCCAGGGAGGATTTTATGTCAGGATTCATTTATACAAAGATTTTAAGGAAGTGGGAGAACATCATGTGCAATTAGAGCATCTTAAGAAGAGGGAAAAGTCTTACGTGCCAAGACAGAGTATAGAGCATGCCTGGTGTGTACAAAAGGTATAAAAAGAAAAATGGCCGGAGTGATACAAGAAGAGCATTGGGTAGACACTGGTGTGTAACACCAGCAGATTCACTTGAAAAGGCTTGGGCTCTGCAGCTGTTTAAACTTACATTAACTGTGGGGATGGAGAGACGGCTTAGTAGTGATAGCACTTGTTGCTCTTGCAGAGGACCTGGGCTCAGGTTCAAGCACCCACATGGCAACCATCTCTGTGACAATACAGCTAAGTTAAGGGAAAGGGTTCCACAGACAGGAAATAGCTTTAGGGATAGCCCCCACTCCGGTTGTTCAGATCCTCATGAAGAATGAGGTGCATATCTGCTACATTTTGTGGGGCCTAGTTCAAGCCCATGTATGCTATTCTGTTAGTGGTTCAGTCTCTGAGAGTTCCAAGGGTCCAGGTTATGGTATACACACATACACATGCAGGCAAACACTCATACACATAAGTTAAGAGAAATCTAATAAACTTGGACCAATGAGTCCTGGAAAAAGAGAAGGCACAGGGCAGTTCCCAGAGGGGAACTTAGAGGAGAGCCACTGGCAGTCAATAATGTCTGAGAGCTGGAGGATGAGAGCTGTGGTTATCAAGGGGGATCCGAGCATGGAGTACATCAGTTTCTATACGTTCCAGTGAGACAGTATGTTGTTACCTCCTTTGTAGGCAAGGAAACTGAAGTTTAAAAAGATTAAATATGCTCTTTGGGTTTTCAAGGTTCCATGTGATGTACCAAGGCCATAGATTGGCCTCCTGATGTGGCAATACCCAGTCCTCAATCACAATAACCCACTCTCCATCTGCATGCCACAGAGTCTGTGTGGCTAAGGAAAGTGTACTCACACCTGTGATGTCCACATGCCTCCTCTTACAGTGAGCCACTGTGGCCAAACTCTGTGTCCTCAGCTATGTCGTGGTCAACCTCACATGATGTGGGGCCATGAATATGTTATGGAATGGCATACTCCTGCATATATGATAGGAAACAAACTTGGCCTCCTCTTCAACCTCTTTCTCTCCCTTCTCCCACGCCCTCCATTCCCCTTCTCTCCTCCTTCCCTTGCCCTCCCATTCCTCCTTCCTTTTCTCCTTAACTTTCTTGCCACCCCTCCTTTCTTGTCTCTCCCTCCCTTTTCTCCTGTGATTAGTTTATATTATATGAGTCCTGTGCCCAGGAAATGACTAAATTCTATTATTTTTAAAAGAAAATATTAAACAGGCTAGGTTCAGTGGTGCATGCCTTTAACCCCAACACTCAAAGGCAGAGGCAGAGGCAGAGGCAGAGGCAGAGGCAGAGGCAGAGGCAGAGGCAGAGGCAGAGGCAGAGGCAGAGGCAGAGGCAGAGGCAGAGGTGGGCTGTTCTGTGAGATAGCCAGGACAGACTGGTCCACATAGCAAGTTCCAAGTCAGTTAAGACTATATAGTAACACCATGTCTAAACAAAAGCAATAACAAAAAAAGCTGGAAAAACTAATTCTGGAAATTGAATGTAGAACCATGGGGGCAGAGGCTTTGAGGTAGTGTACTGGCTAGTTTTGTGTGTCAACTTGACACAGGCTGGAGTTATCATAGGAAAAGGAGCTTCAGTTGGGGAAGTGCCTCCATGAGATCCAGCTGTGGGGCATTTTCTCAATTAGTGATCAAGTGGGGGAGGGCCCCTTGTGGGTGGTACCATCTCTGGGCTGGTATTCTTGGGTTCTATAAGAGAACAGGCTGAGCAAGCCAGGAGAAGCAAGCCAGTAAGGAACATCCCTCCATGGCCTCTGCATCAGCTCCTGCTTCCTGACCTGCTTGAGTTCCAGTCCTGACTTCCTTTGGTAATGAACAGCTGTGTGGAAGTGTAAGCTCAATAAACCCTTTCCTCCCCAACTTGCTTCTTGGTCATGATGTTTGTGCAGGAATAGAAACCCTGACTAAGACAGGTAGGAATGGCCCCCTTTGAACATGCTACTCCAGAGATACCTGAGGAACGTTTAGACTAATGAATATGAAACCCCAGCTTAAAATGTCTGAGTATTATACATTTTCCTCCCTGTGGATTTGAATGTTAATCTACTACCCCCTAACTGCATTTTCTTGTGGTTTCTAAGTGCAGGGACATAGCAGGGGTGTTGAGCAAAGAATCAAACCTCAAAGAAGCAAAAGTTAAGTTTAAAAAATTAATATTTTAAAAATTTATTTCTCTTCTTTTATTGAAAACAGGTATTTTCCCTCACACCGTATGTCCTGATTACAGTTTTCCTTCCCTGTACTTTTCCATTTCCTCCCCACCTCCCATCTCATCCAGATCCACCACCTTTCTGTGCCTCATTAGAAAACAAACAAGATTTTAAAGGATAAGAAAATAAAATATAATAAGTTAAAGCAAAACCACATTAGAATTGGATAAAACAAACAAACAAACAAACAAACAAACAAACATTAGGAAAAGAGCCCAAGAGAGGGCACAAGAACCAGATTCAGAAGTGAAGACCCCTTCATTTGCATACTCAGGGATGCCATGAAAACACAAACTGGAAAGCCACATCCTACTGCTTTATATACTTTGTATAAATTGTGTATATGCATATATATATGTATATATATATATATATATATATATATATATACATATATATTCTAAACCTACAGGTCCTTTGTGTGTTTGTGAATATATGTGTATATATGTGTACATGTATATGTATATGGGCCTTGAAGTGACATTATGAGACAAGAACCCTCCAAAGATGCCTTGAGTTCATGGTCTTTTGGCCATCTGCTACTGAGCCCTCAGCCTACCTTCAACAGTGATTTGTGTCATATTAGATAGAGCTTGGGGAGTCTTATGGAAGAGTTGGGAGAAAGATTGAGGGACCCGAAGAAGGTAGGGACTCCATAGGAAGACCAACAGAGTCAACTAACCTGGACCCTTTGGGGATCATAGACACTGAGTCACCATCCAAAGAGCTAGCACGGGCTGGACCTAGGCCCCTGCACTTATGTAATAGATGAACAGCTTGGTTTTTATGTGGGTCCCCCAACTACTGGAGCAGGGGCTGTCCCTGATCCTGTTGCCTGCCTGCCTGCCTGTGGACTGTCTAGTCTGGCCTCAGTGGGAAAGGATGCATCAAGTCCCACAGTAACTTGACTTACAGGGCTGGGGGTGGGCAATGGGCAGTGGGGAGTGGGGAGTGGGGAGTGGGTATTTGGAGTAGGGGGTGGGATGACACCCAGAGGAGGGCTTCCTCCTTCTCAAGAGAAGGGGAAGGTGAAATAAGGGGAGGATTTGCATGAGGGGTACTGGGAGGAGTGGAGGGGCTGATATGGGGTTGAAAAGTGAGTAAATAACTTTGAGACAGACAGAGAGAGAGAGAGAGAGAGAGAGAGAGAGAGAGAGAGAGAGAGAGAGAGAGAGAGAGAGATATTCTCCTATAAGATTCCCTTGGAGAAAACTGTGGTTATCAGTTTGAGATCATTTCAGGGTCAGGGATGGGAGCATCTATCTCCTTCTTTCAGTTCTTATGTGATCCGATGCAGATCTGTGCACACTGCCTCTGTCTCTGTGAGCTCATATGTGATCTATGCTGTTCATTTAGAAAGCCTTGTTTCCTGGTGTCCTCCCTCCCCTTTGGCTCTTGAATTCTTTCCATCTCCTCTTCCACAGGTTTCCTTAGCCAGTGAGGGGAGGGGTTTAATGGAGACATCCTACAGATTGAGTGTTCCAAGGTCTCTCATTCTCTGCATAATGTCTGTCTGTGGGTCTCTGCATGTGTTCCCATCTGCTGCAGAGAGAAGCTTCTCTGATGGTGGCTGAGCAAGGCCCTGATCATAGTTGTCTTTCTGGGTCTGGGCTACCTCACTCAAGGCAGGATTTTTGTTTTCTTTTGCTATTTTTTTGTGTGTTTGTTTGTAGTTACATCCATTTACCTGAGAATTTCATGATTTTAATTTCATCAATGGCTGAGTAATAATATTTCATTGTGTAAATATACTACGTTGTCTTTATTTTTCTGTTGAGAGGCGTCTAGGTTGTTTCCAATTTCTGGTTATTATGAATAGTGCAGCAGTGAGCATGGTTGAGCAAGTGTTTCTGGGGTAGGATGAAGCATCCTTTGGGTATATGCCCAAGAGTAGTATAGCTAGATCTTGAAGGAGATTGATTACCATCTAGAGGAACTGCCACAGTGAGTTTTACAGTGGCTGTATGAGTTTGCACTCCCCCCAGCCATGGAGGAGTGTTCCCTTGCTCCACATCCTCGCCAGCATGAGCTGTCACTTGTATTATTGATCTTAGCCATTCTGACAGGTGTAAGAAGGAATCTCAGTGTAGACAAAACTTTTTTTAAAAAAAATCATTGTCCTCTTCTTTAGTGGCTGGGGAGAGTATCTGGCAGATCCCAGAACCTTTTTGTTTACTTTGAGAAGATGTACATCTTTATAATGATTTGAGATTGGCCAAGAACCCTCAATTCCAAACATCTAACGTTCAGAGAGAGGTCTGTTTGAGGACATTTAACTTTGTTTAATGTGAAGTTGATGACATTCTGTGACATAGACCTTCATGAACCAGGAAGCAGGAGAAGAGAGCTGGTATATTAGTTATTCTTCTATTGCTGTGATAAAGCAATACCAAGACAAGACAGAAAGGTAGCTTTATTTAGGCTTATGGTTCCAGAAGGTTACTGTCAAAGATCGTGGCTGGAGCACCAAACCCAGAGCTCACATTTTCAACTACAATCATGAATTCCTGGTTATTTCAGAGGAGTAGATTTTTAAGTTCTTTCTAAGCTGGTTCCCACCATTTGAAATCACTATGAGTAAAGATGCATGCCATTCTGGGTGACTATTTATGTGTTGCTCCTTCATCCAGAGGTAATGACGGAATGAACCCCTCCCGGCACCCTACTAGACCCTTTTTGTGGACCTGTTCCTCTAGGCAGCTTTCCTGACTCAAATAGTATATAGATTCTCATTCTGCATCCATTCCTGCCTCTTACATCCTACACTTGACGGGGAAAGGAATTTGAGCCATGCTGCCCCAGTTACAATGGTGATGTTTCTTGCTCTCCTTTGCTTGTAAGATTTTTTTGTCTGTTTTTGTGCAGGAGTCTGGCTGGATCCACAATCCTTTTCATCTTTCTTGGACAACAATCACTGGAGCGCTGTACTTTGAAATTCATGTACATACCTAGTGAACCCTCTGGGGTGATTTCCTCTCTCCTCTCTACCCTTCCTCCCTTCCTTTTCTCTTTCTACTCCCCTTCTTCTCCCTCTCCCCTCCCTCTTCTTTTTCCCTCCTCCCTCTACCCCACACAAACACTTCTTGCTTTATCTACAATACCCTGGGATCAGTATTGCGTAGCCATGGCTTCCTGTCTTGCTTTGATCTATGACATGTTTTCAAGGTGAAATCTGTGTTGAAGTGTGGGTCTGGTCTGGTCTGAGGTTCTGGTTCTCAGAAGGTCTTCTTCTCCAGACTTGTATGCATATATACACACACACATTCCCATACACACACACACACACACACACACACACACGCACACGCACACGCGCACACGCACACGCACACGCACACGCACACGCACACGCACACGCACACGCACACACACTTGCTTAGAAGATTCCAAGAATTTCAGCTTGTTAGTCAGAAATTTCACACCCTAGATTAAACTGGAAAGAAGCCTAAAATTTACTATTGTCACTTTACATTCTGAAATTCTCACATGCATTTACTGACAGACTTGCCAGGGCATTAAAATGAGCTTTGAGTCTAGGGTTCATTTGCATATGATCCATCCTATGATATTCACTTACTGCATGACTTAAGAGTCTGTTTTGTTGTTTTAAGATGCTCTACAAATCACACACGTATTTATATTTGAGATCTCCTGTCATCAAAAACATCAACATTCTGGCAAAGACATATATAATTGACCATCTGTTACTGTTCCCTTACCTTCAAGACTCATGTATTCCTTGTACAAATAAAATGCTATAGTATTTTTCTGTAATCAGATACACTAGAGTCTTATTAAGTAGGTAACTAAGCTGAATGAAGTATCTTAATCCTCTGCAATTAAACATAGTTATTTAATTATCACTTACACTTTGATAGAGTATTGTAGACCTCACTGGAGATGCAGAAGTGTTGGCTTCTTGTACTCCAGTGTATATGGTTTGATGTAGAGATATGGCCTCCGTGTAAGCCATGGTCTTTTAGTTTTAATTTAGTTTTTAGGTTTGCATACAAAGTAATGGGCTGCATCCCAGCACCTTCATTCCTGTCGTCCTCCTTTATGCTCATTTCCCTCCCTGAGCTCCCTCTTTGTCCTGTGCCTCTTACCACCCTCCCTCCTCCAGGTGCTTTGCTTTTGTCCTGTCAGGCCCCATTCTATTTTCCTATTGCCTGTGTCCCAATACCCTCTTCACTCCAGGCCCCCCATATTATCTCTACCTCCCTTTTCAGGATCCCATTCTAGTTTGTGATCTGTAGATATGCATATGTAAACACCCATATTATTGCAAAGCTAGGTTCGGCATATGACAGAAAGCATGAAGTGTTTCTCTTTCTGAGTCTGGCATATTTTACTTAACATGGTGATTTCTAGTTGAATCCACTTTCCTACAAATACTGTACTTAACTTTTTTTTTTTACAGCTGCATAAACTTTAATTTTGTATATACAGCGCTCTTTTTCATTCATGCCTCTGTTGATGTACATTTAGGGTGGATTTCTTTCTTAGCTATCATGAATACTTTAGTGATAAACATGGATATGCAAATATCTCTGTGGAATGTTGGTTCAAAGTCCTTTAGATGTGCAGCTAAATGCTATCATAGCTCAACTTCCAGAATTTTTTTTTTTCATTTGCAATTCAGGCTTTATTTTTGAGTTAAGAGATTAATTACAGAGTTCTCAAAGGACACCAAGCAGCCAGTATCTGAGGTCAGAAATGAAGTGGAGAATTGGCAATCAGGGAACCAGAGGACAATTCTTCCCAGCCAAAGGAAAACAACAAAGGCCAGAGATCCAGGAGTGGAGGATGGTGGACAGCAAGACTGGAAGTTAGAATGCAGATCAGTAGAATCCAGATCCAGTGCCACAGCTTGGTCTGTAGCAAGGAGATTGACAGGTTTAGAAAGATTCATACTGATTTCCATGGTGTCCACACAAGTTTACAATTCCATCAGTAACTAGTGTAGGTTCTCTGCAAATCTCTTCATCATATTCATGTCTATTGCTTTCCATTTAGACACACTGAGATTACACTTGTCCTTTCCAAGAGTCTACTAATAGCCAATAGTTAAGAGGTGAGGAGTGGGTCCCCATGAACTGCTTCTCTCTCTGCTGACTGTTGCTAGGGCCTAATGCAGGTGAATGTAGTTAGTTAATGATGGTAGTAGTTGTGTTGAGTCTAGAGGTGGTGTTCCATAGAACTTACTCCCGTCTTAAAGACTTTCTGCCCCTTCTTTTGCAGTGTTCCCTGAACCTTAGAAGGTGTAGCTTGCACGGCCCTTTAAAATCTGAGCCCACAGCATTTCTTGTTCTTTCTCCTGGGCAGCCACAGGTCACCACAGTTGATTTAGGAGAGGTTTCTTTGATTAAAGCTGGGATCAGCTTTTGCTTATGATTAGAAGCATGGACGTTTAGAAAGCAGCTTGATGCTTTGACAGTATCTTAGTTACTATTCTCCTGTTGTGATGAGACACCATGACCAGGGCAACTTTTAGAAGAAAACATTTAGCTGGGTGCTTCCTAATGTTTCAGAGTATTCATCCGTGGCTGTCAGAGCAGACAGTGTGGTGACAGATAGGTAGGCATGGCACTGGAGCAGCAGCTGAGAGCTTATAGTCTGATCCACAATCTGTACACAGAAACAGATAAGACTAGGTCTAACGTGGGCTTTTGAAATCTCAAAGCCTACCACCTAGTGTCACACTTTCCCCAATGTGGCCACATTTCCTAATCCTTCTTAAATAATTCACTTTAACTGGCAACAAAATTATGCAAATATGTGTGCCCATAGGGGTCATTCTTGTTTCAACCACCATCGGTAGGTTAGTTAAACATTATTAAGTCCCCTGCCTGGTATATAACTTCCCAAATCTGGGTTGTTATCAGGGCTTATAGAACTAGGCATAGGGCATCCCATGGATCTCAACTTAAATCATAGAGGAGTTGGTTACCATTACCACAGTTAAATTACTATTATACAGTAGGCATATCTTACCTGGCAGGCTGGACTTCTAGTTCATAGAGATCACAGCTTGGCAAGATTCATGATGCATTTTTGTCCCCAGCATCCCATTCAAACCACCACTCCATAGTCAGCATCAGGTGGGCAGTGATGGAGAGACAAGAACAAGAACCCTTAGAAATATGGAGCAAGCATCACTGTTGCTATATGTATTATACTGATTGAAACTCAATGGTCCTAGGTGTAACCCTGTGTATTCTGACATGGAATGGGGGGGCATAAGATGTAATACTTTGTCACATTTAGAGGATTATTGTGATAGTAAATAGGAAAACAATACAGGAACTTGAAAGTTCAGCTCCCACATCTGTGTGTCACATCCTTCCTAAATTCTTTCTTGAGCAAAATAATGTTGCTGTTGATGAGAACATTCTTTAGAAAAACTCAGGAGACAGCAGGTGTTGGCCAGGATGTGGAGAAAGAATCCACTGCTGGTGGGATTGCAAGCTGGTACAACCACTCTGGAATTCAGTCTGGTGGTTCCTCAGAAAACTGGGCACGGCACTTCTGGAAGACCCTGCTATACCACTCCTGGGCATATACCCAGAGGATTCCCCAGCATGTAATAAGGATACATGTTCCATTATGTTCATAGCAGACCTATTTATAATAGCCAGAAATTGGAAAGATCCCAGATATCCCTCAACAGAGGAATGGATACAAAAAAAATGTGGTATATATACACAATGGGGTACTTACTATTCAGCCATTAGAAACAATGAATTCATGAAATTCTTAGACAAATGGATGGAGCTGGAGAAGATCATACTAAGTGAGGTAACCCAGTCTCAAAAGAACATTCATGGTATACACTCACTGATAAGTGGATATTAGCCTAGAATCTTGGAATACCCAAGACACAATCCACATATCAAATGATGTCCAAGAAGAAGGAAGGAGTGGCCCCTGGTTCTGGAAAGGCTCAGTGCAGCAGTGTCGGGGAACACCAGAACAGGGAAGTGGGAAGGGGTGAATGGGGGAACAGGGGGAGGGAAAAGAGTTTATGGGACTTTCAGGGAGTGGGGAGCCAGGAAAGGGGAAATCATTTGAAATGTAAATAAAGCATATATCGAATAAAAAAAGAAAAGAAAAGCAGAGGGATGTGCTAGCACATGACACCATACAGACAGAAGGCAAAATGCAGCTTTAGAACATTTAGTGGCTGTTATGAATCATCATGTGACAGAAAGAAACAATAGTGTATTTATATATGGCTTTCAGTCAGGCACCTAGTCTCTGATTACAGGATATAAATGATCTCATTGAAAGTTTTTTCTTCATGTTGATAAAAATTTTACAGGTATTAAATGTTCTGAAAATTGTTTTCTCAAGTTGTTGATTAACTAATTTATTTCTTTTAAGATCTGAGTATTGGGGGCTGGGAAGATGCACAAGTGGTTAAAAGTATTTTCTCAGTTCCCACCACCCACATTGTGATGTTCATGATGATCTGCTACTGCAGTTCCGGGAGATCTGTCACTATCTTCTGGCTGCAATAAGCACCTGCACTCAGGTACATACTCATATGCAAACATAGATACATAATTAAAAAATAAAGTAAATATATCTCTGCTTATTTCAGTAATTGCTACCCTTAAAAGTTTAACTTGTATTTTCTTTATATCCTGCAAAATATAAAGATTCTTCAAAGTAGAAATTTGGATGATAAGCCTATTACTTGAGCATTGCTCAAGATCTGAGGCCTCCAAGCCTACTTTTGTTCTTGTCACTTTTGTTTAGTACTTATTTTGCTATAAGGGCCAACAGGATTAGAAATAAAAGATAAGTACAAAGTAGTGTTATTGTGCTGAACTAGAGAAGGTGGTTTTTAAATTAAACAGTATAAGTTAGCAGCAAGGCATAAAAAAAAAATCTTGACCAGCATGGTCAGGATCTCAGATTTGAGCCCTGGCACCATATATAGGCAATAAAACAACCACAGTCAAATAGCACAGATATTCCCATAGGCTTTCCCTGAGAAGACAGAGAAAGCTGGACTGAGAAGGCCATTTTTGTAGAACTGATTATTGAAAGGATGTAGCATTGAGGATAGGGGTAATATGCTTGCCTAGCAAGTATAAGATCCTAGGTTTGATCCACAAAATTGGTTGTGGAAGAGGAATTTGGGTGTGATTGTATACTTAGTGCTACTGTGGTGATTTAAATAGGAGTAACCGCCATAGACTCATGTGTTTGAATGCTGGGCCCGTGGTACTATTAGGAGGTGTAACTTTATTGGAGTAGGTATGGCCTAGTTGGAAGAAGTGTGTCTTAGTCTTCCTCCTGCTGCCTGTGGTTCAAGATGGAGAGCTCCCAGCTCCTTTTCTAATACCATGTCTGCCTGTACGTTTCCATGCTTCTTGCCATGATGATGATGATGGACTAAACCTCTGACATTGCCGGCCAGACCAAATTCAATGTTTTCCTGTGTAAGGGTTGTAGTAGTCATGGTGTCTATTCATAGCAATACAACCCTAATAGGACAGCTCTCCTGTGCTACATGGCAAGATCCTGTCTCAAGAAGCAGAGAGCCAAAGACACAGTTCAGTTGCAGAGGACTTGTCTAACTGACCAGAGCTCTGGCTTTGAAGTCCCGGAGAAAGATATCAGGTTTGACAAGGCAGAGGGGCAATATGTACCATAGTTGACACACATGCAAAGATCCGCACAAGGACAACTCTACTGGATAAGCCAACGTGCACAGGGAGATCTTGGAAGCGCCCATCCCCAGATGGAGAGCTACAATCAGTGGCTGCTGATAAAGCTCTAGAAACTTGTACATAGAGTCGATGCTAAATGGACCCAGAAAGATGTAAGTTAATATATACAACAACAATAATTAAAGAATTGGAGGTCAAGAATTTGGGAGAAAGTGGGTGAGGGAGCACAAGAAAGGTTGGTGTTGGGAAGAGATGGGAGTGTGGTAAACTCAATGCTTATGAGTGAAGTTCTCAACAAAGTTAGGATTTAAGAAAACCACACAGCAAACTTGGAAAACTAAAGAATTTAAACTGTGGTCAAGTGAATAGAGAAAGATGAGTACCCCCACATCAAAGAAGGCTATGTTTGTCCTCCAAGTTCACATTTCAGTGTGGACAACCTTGTTGGTTATAGAGAGACAATAGTCTTTTTGTGCTACTGTTGACTTTAAATTATCATACAGTGAATAGGTCAAGTAACAGGATACATTATTTGTTTTTGTTTTTTTGTTTTTTGTTTTTTGAGACAGGGTTTCTCTGTGTAGCCCTGGCTGTCCTGGAACTCACTCTGTAGACCAGGCTGGCCTCGAACTCAGAAATCCGCCTGCCTCTGCCTCCCAAGTGCTGGGATTAAAGGCGTGGGCTGCCGCTGCCGCCGCCGCCGCTGCCGCCGCCGCCGCCGCCGCCGCCGCCGCTGCCGCCGCCGCCGCCGCCGCCGCCGCTGCCGCCGCGGCAACAGGATACATTTTTATAATTAATTTTGAAGTTGACGCTAGGCACATAAGTGAAAAAATTGTAAGGGTCTGAATTTAAGTTATATTTTTAATAACTTGAAGATTCCTTTTAAAAAACCTTTAATCTTACTTTCCTTTCACCTTTCTTATTTCCTTCTTGGTGTGTAAAGACAAACCAAGATCAATACTCCCCAGGTTCTTTCAGCTATAAATGGAAGGGTGTTGGTCTGAATAGGTGGGGAGCCATATTTTAACCCTTGAAATCTTTCATTCAGATTAATGTCTATACATTCTTTTGTTATTGTTGTTGTTGTTAAATAATTTATTTACAACAAAAGTAAACAAGTGGTTCATGGGGAACAAGGTCAAAATGTCAAAACTTTATTCTCAAACCTCAGAAACCCCAATAAGAAAAAAAAAACACTTTTAAACACACACACACACACACACACACACACACACACCTGTTCAGTCTTTATGCTATTACTTGCACGTATGTTTTCAGAGCTGAGATTTTGTCATTGTATAACCATCAGGGTAGGGTGTTCTTTCCTGATTTGAGTGGGGTAGTTTCATGTTTTCATTTAGGATGATGTTGGCTCAGATTTCCCCATCGATAGCTTTTGCTGTGCTGAGGTATGGTCACTCTAGTTCTACTTTCTCTCGGACTTCTATCATAAAGGCATATTGGATTATGTCAAGTGCCTTTTCTGCACCTATTGAAATAACCATGTGAATTTTGCCTGTAAGTTTTTTTATATGATTTATTACATTCATTGGCTTGTGTATGTTGAATCCTTCCTGCATTTTAGAAATTGAAGTCATGGTGGATAATCTTTTTGGTGCATGTCTATATTTTGCTTGTAAGTATTTTAGGGAGCACTTTGGGATCTACACCCATCAGGGTTACTGATATGTGCTTTTCTTTATTTGTTGTGTCTTTACTGATTTTACTATTAGAATGATACTGACTTCTTAGAAGGAATCTGAGAATGCTCCTTCTCTTTCATTCAATTCTTTAAAAATAATTTATAGATTGACTATAGATCTTTTTTGAATATATGGTAGAAGTCTTCTGTCAGTCCATCTGTCATTATTGTTGGTATGTCTTTCCCTTCTACAGTTCTCAGTGAGTCTTCTAATAGGCTCCAGGATCTCTTGGAATCAACGTGTATCTGAGTATTTTTTTATTTCTTTCTTTTTTTAATTTGATATATTCTTTATTTACATTTCAAGTGATTTTCCCTTTCCTGGATCCCCCCTCCCCAAAAGTCCAATAAGCCCTCGTCTCCCCTCCCCCGCCTTCCCCAATCCACCCCTTCCCACTTCCCTGTCCCGGTTTTCCCCAGCACTGCTGCACTGAACCTTTCCAGGACCAGGGGCCACTCCTTCCTTCTTCTTGGGCATCATTTGATATGTGAATTGTGTCTTGGGTATTCCAAGCTTCTAGGCTAATATCCTTTTATCAGTGAATGCATACCATGAGTGCTCTTTTGAGACTGGGTTACTTCACTTAGGATGATGTTCTCCAGTTCCATACATTTGTCTAAGAATTTCATGAATTCATTGTTTCTAATGGCTGAATAGTTACTCCAATGTGTATATATACCACATTTTCTGTATCCATTCCTCCGTTGAGGGACATCTGGGTTCTTTCCAGCTTCTGGCTATTATAAATAGGGCTGCTATGAATATAGTAGAGCATGAATCCTTATTGTATGCTGGGGAATCCTCTGGGTATATGCCCAGGAGTGGTATAGAAGGGTCCTCCCGAAGTATTATTCTCAGTTTTCTGAGGAACCACCAGACTGATTTCCAGAGTGGTAATACCAGCTTGCAACCCTACCAGCAGTGGAGGAGTGTTCCTCTTTCTCCACATCCTTACCATCACCTGTTTTCCCCTGAGTTTTTGATCTTAGCCATTCTGACTGGTGTGAGGTGAAATCTCAGGATTGTTTTGATTTGCATTTCCTGATGACTAAGGATGTTGAACATTTCTTTAGGTGCTTCTCAGCCATTCAATATTCCTCAGGGGAAAATTCTTTGTTTAGCTCTATACCCCATTTTTTTTTTTTTTTTTTTTTTAGGTTTTTCGAGTCAGGGTTTCTCTGTATAGCCCTGGCTGTCCTGGAACTCAGTCTGTAGACCAGGCTGGCCTCGAACTCAGAAATCCGCCTGCCTCTGCCTCCCAAGTGGTGGGATTAAAGGCGTGTGCCACCACCGCCCGGCAACAGGATACATTTTTATAATTAATTTTGAAATTGATGCTAGGCACATAAATGAAAAAATTGTAAGGGTCTGAATTTAAGTTATATTTTTGATAACTTGAAGATTCCCTTTAAAAAACCTTTAATCTTACTTTCCTTTCACCTTTCTTATTTCCTTCTTGGTGTGTAAAGACAAACCAAGATCAGTACTCCCCAGGTTCTTTCAGCTATAAATGGAAGGGTGTTGGTCTGAATAGGTGGGGAGCCATATTTTAACCCTTGAAATCTTTCATTCAGATTAATGTCTATACATTCTTTTGTTATTGTTGTTGTTGTTAAATAATTTATTTACAACAAAAGTAAACAAGTGGTTCATGGGGAACAAGGTCAAAATGTCAAAACTTTATTCTCAAACCTCAGAAACCCCAATAAGAAAAAAAAAACACTTTTAAACACACACACACACACACACACACACACACACACCTGTTCAGTCTTTATGCTATTACTTGCACGTATGTTTTCAGAGCTGAGATTTTGTCATTGTATAACCATCAGGGTAGGGTGTTCTTTCCTGATTTGAGTGGGGTAGTTTCATGTTTTCATTTAGGATGATGTTGGCTCAGATTTCCCCATCGATAGCTTTTGCTGTGCTGAGGTATGGTCACTCTAGTTCTACTTTCTCCCGGACTTCTATCATAAAGGCATATTGGATTATGTCAAGTGCCTTTTCTGCACCTATTGAAATAACCATGTGAATTTTGCCTGTAAGTTTTTTTTATATGATTTATTACATTCATTGGCTTGTGTATGTTGAATCCTTCCTGCATTTTAGAAATTGAAGTCATGGTGGATAATCTTTTTGGTGCATGTCTATATTTTGCTTGTAAGTATTTTAGGGAGCACTTTGGGATCTACACCCATCAGGGTTACTGATATGTGCTTTTCTTTATTTGTTGTGTCTTTACTGATTTTACTATTAGAATGATACTGACTTCTTAGAAGGAATCTGAGAATGCTCCTTCTCTTTCATTCAATTCTTTAAAAATAATTTATAGATTGACTATAGATCTTTTTTGAATATATGGTAGAAGTCTTCTGTCAGTCCATCTGTCATTATTGTTGGTATGTCTTTCCCTTCTACAGTTCTCAGTGAATCTTCTAATAGGCTCCAGGATCTCTTGGAATCAACGTGTATCTGAGTATTTTTTTATTTCTTTCTTTTTTTAATTTGATATATTCTTTATTTACATTTCAAGTGATTTTCCCTTTCCTGGATCCCCCCTCCCCAAAAGTCCAATAAGCCCTCGTCCCCCCTCCCCCGCCTTCCCCAATCCACCCCTTCCCACTTCCCTGTTCCGGTTTTCCCCAGCACTGCTGCACTGAACCTTTCCAGGACCGGGGCCACTCCTTCCTTCTTCTTGGGCATCATTTGATATGTGAATTGTGTCTTGGGTATTCCAAGCTTCTAGGCTAATATCCTTTTATCAGTGAATGCATACCATGAGTGCTCTTTTGAGACTGGGTTACTTCACTTAGGATGATGTTCTCCAGTTCCATACATTTGTCTAAGAATTTCATGAATTCATTGTTTCTAATGGCTGAATAGTTACTCCAATGTGTATATATACCACATTTTCTGTATCCATTCCTCCGTTGAGGGACATCTGGGTTCTTTCCAGCTTCTGGCTATTATAAATAGGGCTGCTATGAATATAGTAGAGCATGAATCCTTATTGTATGCTGGGGAATCCTCTGGGTATATGCCCAGGAGTGGTATAGAAGGGTCCTCCCGAAGTATTATTCTCAGTTTTCTGAGGAACCACCAGACTGATTTCCAGAGTGGTAATACCAGCTTGCAACCCTACCAGCAGTGGAGGAGTGTTCCTCTTTCTCCACATCCTTACCATCACCTGTTTTCCCCTGAGTTTTTGATCTTAGCCATTCTGACTGGTGTGAGGTGAAATCTCAGGATTGTTTTGATTTGCATTTCCTGATGACTAAGGATGTTGAACATTTCTTTAGGTGCTTCTCAGCCATTCAATATTCCTCAGGGGAAAATTCTTTGTTTAGCTCTATACCCCATTTTTTTTTTTTTTTTTTTTTTTTTTTAGGTTTTTCGAGTCAGGGTTTCTCTGTATAGCCCTGGCTGTCCTGGAACTCAGTCTGTAGACCAGGCTGGCCTCGAACTCAGAAATCCGCCTGCCTCTGCCTCCCAAGTGGTGGGATTAAAGGCGTGTGCCACCACCGCCCGGCAACAGGATACATTTTTATAATTAATTTTGAAATTGATGCTAGGCACATAAATGAAAAAATTGTAAGGGTCTGAATTTAAGTTATATTTTTGATAACTTGAAGATTCCCTTTAAAAAACCTTTAATCTTACTTTCCTTTCACCTTTCTTATTTCCTTCTTGGTGTGTAAAGACAAACCAAGATCAGTACTCCCCAGGTTCTTTCAGCTATAAATGGAAGGGTGTTGGTCTGAATAGGTGGGGAGCCATATTTTAACCCTTGAAATCTTTCATTCAGATTAATGTCTATACATTCTTTTGTTATTGTTGTTGTTGTTGTTAAATAATTTATTTACAACAAAAGTAAACAAGTGGTTCACGGGGAACAAGGTCAAAATGTCAAAACTTTATTCTCAAACCTCAGAAACCCCAATAAGAAAAAAAAAACCACTTTTAAACACACACACACACACACACACACACACACACACCTGTTCAGTCTTTATGCTATTACTTGCACGTATGTTTTCAGAGCTGAGATTTTGTCATTGTATAACCATCAGGGTAGGGTGTTCTTTCCTGATTTGAGTGGGGTAGTTTCATGTTTTCATTTAGGATGATGTTGGCTCAGATTTCCCCATCGATAGCTTTTGCTATGCTGAGGTGTGGTCACTCTAGTTCTACTTTCTCCCGGACTTCTATCATAAAGGCATATTGGATTATGTCAAGTGCCTTTTCTGCACCTATTGAAATAACCATGTGAATTTTGCCTGTAAGTTTTTTTATATGATTTATTACATTCATTGGCTTGTGTATGTTGAATCCTTCCTGCATTTTAGAAATTGAAGTCATGGTGGATAATCTTTTTGGTGCATGTCTATATTTTGCTTGAGGGAGCACTTTGGGATCTACACCCATCAGGGTTACTGATATGTGCTTTTCTTTATTTGTTGTGTCTTTACTGATTTTACTATTAGAATGATACTGACTTCTTAGAAGGAATCTGAGAATGCTCCTTCTCTTTCATTCAATTCTTTAAAAATAATTTATAGATTGACTATAGATCTTTTTTGAATATATGGTAGAAGTCTTCTGTCAGTCCATCTGTCATTATTGTTGGTATGTCTTTCCCTTCTACAGTTCTCAGTGAATCTTCTAATAGGCTCCAGGATCTCTTGGAATCAACGTGTATCTGAGTATTTTTTTATTTCTTTCTTTTTTTAATTTGATATATTCTTTATTTACATTTCAAGTGATTTTCCCTTTCCTGGATCCCCCCTCCCCAAAAGTCCAATAAGCCCTCGTCCCCCCTCCCCCGCCTTCCCCAATCCACCCCTTCCCACTTCCCTGTTCCGGTTTTCCCCAGCACTGCTGCACTGAACCTTTCCAGGACCGGGGCCACTCCTTCCTTCTTCTTGGGCATCATTTGATATGTGAATTGTGTCTTGGGTATTCCAAGCTTCTAGGCTAATATCCTTTTATCAGTGAATGCATACCATGAGTGCTCTTTTGAGACTGGGTTACTTCACTTAGGATGATGTTCTCCAGTTCCATACATTTGTCTAAGAATTTCATGAATTCATTGTTTCTAATGGCTGAATAGTTACTCCAATGTGTATATATACCACATTTTCTGTATCCATTCCTCCGTTGAGGGACATCTGGGTTCTTTCCAGCTTCTGGCTATTATAAATAGGGCTGCTATGAATATAGTAGAGCATGAATCCTTATTGTATGCTGGGGAATCCTCTCGGTATATGCCCAGTAGTGGTATAGAAGGGTCCTCACGAAGTATTATTCCCAGTTTTCTGAGGAACCACCAGACTGATTTCCAGAGTGGTAATACCAGCTTGCAACCCTACCAGCAGTGGAGGAGTGTTCCTCTTTCTCCACATCCTTACCATCACCTGTTTTCCCCTGAGTTTTTGATCTTAGCCATTCTGACTGGTGTGAGGTGAAATCTCAGGATTGTTTTGATTTGCATTTCCCTGATGACTAAGGATGTTGAACATTTCTTTAGGTGCTTCTCAGCCATTCAATATTCCTCAGCGGAAAATTCTTTGTTTAGCTCTATACCCCATTTTTTTTTTTTTTTTTTTTTTTAGGTTTTTCGAGTCAGGGTTTCTCTGTATAGCCCTGGCTGTCCTGGAACTCAGTCTGTAGACCAGGCTGGCCTCGAACTCAGAAATCCGCCTGCCTCTGCCTCCCAAGTGCTGGGATTAAAGGCGTGCGCCACCACCACCCGGCTCTATACCCCATTTTTAAAGGGGATATTTGGCTCTCTGGAGTCTATCTTCTTGAGTTCTTTGTATATCTTGGATATAAGCCCTCTGTCAGATGTGGTGTTGGTAAAGATCTTTTCCCAATTTGTTGGTTGCTGTTTTGTCCTTTTGACAATGACCTTTGCATTACAGAAACTTTGTAGTTTTATGAAGTCCCATTTGTCAATTCTTGATCTTAGAGCATAAGCTATTGGTGTTCTGTTGAGGAAATTTTCCCCTGTGCTCATGTCCTCAAGGGTCTTCCCCAGTTTCTTTTCTATTAGTTTCAGTGTGTCTGGTTTTATGTGGAGGTTCTTGATCCACTTGGACATGAGCTTAGTACAAGGAGATAAGAATAGATCAATTTGCATTCTTTTGCATGCTGACCTCCAATTGAACCAGCACCATTTGTTGAAAAGGCTATCTTTTTTTCACTGAATGTTTGTAGCTCCTTTATCAAAGATCAAGTGACCAAATTCTGTGGGTTCATTTCTGGGTCATCAGTTCTATTCCATTGATCTACTTTCCTGTCACTGTACCAATACCATGCAGTTTTATTTTATTTTATTTTTTTATTGGATATATTCTATATTTACATTTCATTTCCCTTTTTCTGGTTCCCCGCCCCCCTAAGGTCCCACATGCCCTTTTCCCTCTCCCTGTTCCCCCATTCACTCCTTTCCATTTCCCTGTTCTGATATTCCCCTACACTGATGCTTTGATCCTTTCCAGCATCAGGGTCCACTCCTTCCTTCTTGTCAGACATCATTTGGTATGTGAATTGTGTCTTTTGTGTTCCAAGATTGTAGGCTAATATCCACTTATCAGTGAGTGCATACCATGGGTATTCTTTTGAGAGTGGGTTATCTCACTTAGTATGATGTTTTCCAGCTCCATCCATTTCTCTAAGGATTTCATGAATTCATTGTTTCTAATGGCTGAATAGTAATCCATTGTGTATATATACCACATTTTTTGTATCCATTCCTCCGTTGAGGGACATCTAGGTTCTTTCCAGCTTCTGGCTAATACAAATAAGGCTGCTATGAACATAGTGGAGCATGTATCCTTATTGCATGCTGGGGAATCTTCTGGGTATGCTCTGTAGTACTGCTTAATGTCTGGGATACTGATTCCCCCTGTAGTTCTTTTCCTGTTGAGAATAGTTTTAGCTATCCTGGTGTTTTTGTTATTCCAGATGAATTTGAGAATTGCTCTTTCTAAGTCTATGAAGAATTGAGTTGGGATTTTGATGGGGATAACATTGAATCTGCATATTGATTTTGGCAAGATGGCCATTTTTACTATATTAATCCTGCCAATCCAAGAGCATGAAATATTTTTCCACCTTCTGAGGTCTTCTTCGATTTCTTTCTTCAATGACTTGAAGTTCCTGTCATACAGATTTTTCACTTGTTTGGTTAGAGTCACACCAAGATACTTTATATTGTTTGTGGCTATTATGAAGGCTGTCATTTCCCTAATTTCTTTCTCAGCCTGTTTATCCTTTGAGTATAGGAAGGCTACTGATTTGCTTGAGTTAATTTTATATCCAGCCACTTTGATGAAGTTGTTTATCAGTGGTAGGAGTACTTTGGTGGAGTTTTTGGGCCACTTAAGTATACTATCATATCATCTGCAAATAGTGATAGTTTGAATTCTTCTTTTCCAATTTGTATCCTTTTGACCTCCTTATGTTTTCTAATAGCTCTGGCTAGAACTTCAAGTACTATATTGAATAAATATGGAGAGAGAGGGCAGCCTTGTCTAGTCCCTGATTTTAGTGGGATTGCTTCAAATTTCTCTCCATTTACTTTGATGTTGGCTACTGGTTTTCTGTATATTGCTGTTATTATGTTTACGTATGGGCCTTGAATTCATGTTCTTTCCAAGACCATGAAAGGATGCTGAATTTTGTCAAATGCTTTTTGTAGCATCTAATGAAGTGATCATGTGTTTTTTTCTTTGAGTTTGTTTATGTAGTGGATTATATTGATGGATTTCCATATATTGAACCATCCCTGCATCCCTGGGATGAAGCCTACTTGATCATGGTGAATGATTGTTTTGATGTGTTCTTGGATTTGGTTGGCAAGAATTTTATTGAAAAATTTTGCATTGATATTCATAAGGGAAATTGGTCTAAGGTTCTCTTTTTTGTTGGTTCTTTGTGTGGTTTTTGGTATCAGCGAAATTGTGGCTTAATAGAACGAGTTGGGTAATGTTCCTTCTGTTTCTATTTTGTGGAATAATTTGAAGAGTATTGGCATTAGGTCTCCTTTGAATGTCTGATAGAATTCTGCACTAAATCCATCTGGTCCTTTGCGAGTTTTGGTTGGGAGACTGTCAATGACCACTTCTATTTCTTTAGGGATTATGGGACCATTTAGATGGTCTATTTGAAGGTATGTCCTTTTGATTTAGGATGTAATGTTCTATACGAATCTATTAAGACCATTTGGTCCAAAACTTCTGTTAGTTTCACTGTGACTCCATTGAGTTTGTGTTTTCCTGATCTGTCCATTGAAGAGTGTGGGGTGTTTAAGTCCCCCACAATTATAATTGTTGAGGTCTGTCTTGTGACCAATTATATGATCGATTTTGGAGAAGGTACCACATGGTGCTGAGAAAAAGGTATATTCTTTTGCCTTAGGATGAAATGTTCTATATATATCTGTTAAATCCAATTGGTCCAAAGCTTCAATTAGTTTCACTGTGTCCCTGTTTAGTTTCTGCTTTCCTGATCAGTTAATTGAGGAGAGTGGAGTGTTGAAGTCACCTACAATTATTGTGTTAGGTGTAATGTGTGCCTTAAGCTTTAGTAAAGTTTCTTTTTTTTTTTGTATTTGTATGCCTTTCATTGTATCTGAGATTTTATCAAAAAATCTTCAATTTTATCAATTTCCCAATGTTATCATCCATTTTATCATCCGTAAGTTAGATATAAATCTTCAGAATTAACATGTCTCCACATCGCTTTTTCTTTTTTTCTTTTTAATTTTTTTATTTATTTTATTTTCTATATTCTATGTTTACATTCCAAAGGCTTATGAATGAGGGTGCCCTTACCTTTGGAGCATAGATGTTCGGTATTGAGAATTCTTCTTGGTGGATTTTCCCTTTGACCAGCAAGAAGTGACCTCCTGTGTCTCTTTTGATGACTTAGGTTGAAAGTCAATTTTATCTGATATTAGAATGGCTACTCCAGCTTGTTTCCTGGGACCATTTGCTTGTAAAATTGTCTTCTAGCCTTTTACTCTAAGGTAGTGTTTGTCTTTGACACTGAGATGTGTTTCCTGTATGCAGCAAAATGTAGGGTCCTGTTTCCATATCTAGTCTGTTAGTCTGTGTCTTTTTATTGGGGAATTGAGTCCATTGATGTTAAGAGATATTAAGGAATAGTAATTATTACTTCCTGACATTTTGGGTGTTATTTTTTATATTTGAGTGGTTCTCTTCTTTTGCGTTTGATAAGAGGGGGTTTCTATCTTGCTTCTTCTGGGGTGTAGTTCCCCCCCTTGTGTTGGTGGTTTTCCCCTATTATCCTTTGTAGGGCTGGGTTTGTGGATAGATATTGTGCAAATTTGGTTTTGTCATGGAATACCTTGGTTTCCCCATCTATGGTGATTGAGAATTTTGCTGGGTATAGTAGTTTTGGCTCAAATTTGTGTTCTCTTAGAGTCTGAATGAGATCTGCCCAGGATCTTCTAGCTTTCATGGTCTCAGGTGAGAAGTCTGGTGTAATTCTGATAGGTCTTTCTTTACATGTTACTTGTCCTTTTTCTCTTACTGCCTTTAATATTCTTTCTTTGTTTAGTACATTTGGGGTTTTGATTATTATGTAACAGGAGGTATTTCTGTTCTGGTCCAGTCTGTTTGGGGTTCTGTAGGCATCATTGGCATCTCTCTCTTTAGGTTGGGGAAGTTTTCTTCCATAATTTTGTAGAAGATATTTGCTGGCCCTTTAAGTTGCATATCTTCACTCTCATCTATACCTATAATCCTTAGGTTTGGTCTTCTCATTGTGTCCTGGATTTCCTGAATGTTTTGGGTTACCAGCTTTTTGCATTTTGCATTTTCTTTAATTGTTGAATCCATGGTTCCTATGGTATCTTCAGCATCTGAGATTCTGTCTTCTATCTCTTGTATTCTATTATTGATATTTGCATCTATGACTCCTGATTTCTTCCCAAGGTTTTCTATCTCCAACATTGTCTCCTTTTGCGATTTCTTTGTTGTTTCTACTTCTATTTTTAGATTCTGGATGGTTTTGCTCAGATCTTTCACTTGCTTGTTTGTGTTTTCATGCAATTCTTTAAGGGATTTTTGTGTTTCCTCTTTTATGACTTCTACTCGTTGACCCATGTTCTCTTGTATTTCTTTAAGTGATTTTTGTGTTTCCCCCTTATTGGCATCCATTTTTTGATCTATATTCTCCTGAATTTCTTTAAGTGATTTTTGTGTTTGCCTTGTAAGGGCTTCTAGCTTTTGATTCATTTTCTCCTGTATTACTTTAAGAGATTTATCTAAGTGTTCCTCTATCAGCATCCTGATCAGTGATTTTAGATCTGAGTCTTGTTTTTCTGGCGTGTTGGGGTATCCAAGACTTATTGCTGTCGGGGAACTGGGTTCGGATGCTGCCATATTGCCTTGATTTCTGTTAGTAACGATCTTACATTTGCCTTTTGCCATCTGGTTATCTCTGGTGTTAGTTGGTCCTGTAGCTACTAGCTGGTTCTTGAACCTCCTGTGGGCTTGTAAGGCTATTTCCCCACGACTGGGACACCTGATCCACTGCCCTGCTCGCAGATTGCTGACAGGTGTCCTGAGTCCCCAGAGGTCTTAAACTCGGGATATCTCGGGTACCTGGTTTCGCCTGCTGGTTCTGCCTGCTGGTTCAATACAGCTGGGAAGATGGCGGAGGTTGCAGGGAGTGTGGAGGTTGCAGGGAGTGTGGGGTCTGCCTTCAGGGCACAGAGCCTATGCCTGGCTTGGGCCCTGGAACTGCTGCTCTGTGTGCAGCTCCTGCTCTAGGCCTGAGTTCCCAAAGGTCTTAAACTCGGGATATCTGGGGTACCTGGTTCCTCTGGCTGGTTCGAAACAGCTGGGAAGATGGCAGAGGCTGGCTCCCCGGCTGGTTCAAAACAGCTGGGAGGATGGTGGAGGCTGGTTCTGCTGGCTGGCTCGAAACAGCTGGGAAGATGGTGGATGGTGGTTTCACTGGCTGGTTCGAAACAGCTGGGAAGTTGGCAGAGGCTGGCTCCCCAGCTGGTTCAAAACAGCTGGGAGGATGGTGGCGGCTGGTTCTGCTGGCTGGCTCAAAATTGCTGGGAAGATGGCGGATGGTGGTTCTACTAGCTGGTTCGAAACAGCTGGAAAGATGGCGAGGCTGCAGGGAGTCCTCTTATATTTCTTTAAAGGAGTTATTTATGTCCTTCTTGAAACCCTCCATGATGCCCTCCATTAACATCATGACCTGTGATTTTAAATCCAAATCTTTCCTGGTATGTTGGGGTATCCAGGACTTTCAGTCCTGGGAAAATTGAATTCGGATGGTGTCATATTGCTTTGATTTCTGTTAGCAAAGTTTCCATGTTTGCCTCTTGCCATCTGGTTATCTCTGTTGTTAGTTGGGCCTGCTGTCACTGGCTGGAGCTTGCCCCTCCTGTGTGTGTGCCTTCAGGCCTATCTCAGCAATCCTGGGTGAGCTGCTTTCTCCTGGCACAAATTGCTCTGGTGCTGCAGGGTTCCTGGGTGCAGGTGGAGTCCTGGTGAGGTGTGTCCCACGTGATCCTCTACTCTGGTGAAACCTGCCTACCAATCTTGCACAGTCACAGAAGCAAAGATGGCAGCTGAGACCCACTCTCTTGTATTTGGGTATGTACTTCTGTGGCCCTGATCAGCTCTGGATGCAGGCTGTGCTGGCTGTCTCCTCTAAGGGTGTTGGTTTGAATAGGTGGGGAGCCATATTTTAACCCTTGAAATCTTCCATTCAGATTAATGTCTGTTACATTCTTACAATGTAAGAATTTAAGTTTACCCAGAAATCACATTTCTTATTTTAAGACGTAGGTAATTCCAAATTCCCTTGGACATATTTTGTACTTCAGAATTCCCTGCCAGTAGGAATTCATTTGTCCACACAGGCATTTCTGAAATAGAGCTTTAGCAGGCAACGCGCACAACTTAAACTGAATATTTTGCAGAAAATTATAGTGAGTATGAAATGGGCTACTTAAAAACACCTGTCCTGTCCAGATAGTGAAATCTTAAAGATTTTAGAATAAATTTCACACAGAGCCTGGCTCATCATGCAGGGAAGAAAACAGCATTTTTTTTTAAATCACCAGGTTTATTATCCTAAAAGCTTTTAGGTTTTCTTTTCCAACTTGGATTCAGATCAAACTCCTAAATAAACGACATATCTTTTTCCACTTTTGAAAGCTGTTTTGACTCTGAAGAACTTGATTTTCTCAGGCTGGAGCTGTTCAACATTTTGGAATGAGGCAACTAATGAAGTGGTTTTGGTTTGGGCTGGAAGGCTTTCCTTTTCTCTGACTAGAATTCTGTCTTCTTCATTGAAGCCAGTATGTCTCAGTCCCATTTTTGAATTTTGGTTTAGAAAATATCATACCTCAGTAAAAAACAAAACCAAAAGACTCAAACTACTACAAATGAAGGATTTGACAAGAGCTGAGAATCTCCTTTGCTCATTTCAGACACCAAAGTGGAATTTATACCCAGAAACTATCATTACTTTTGTGTAAACTCATGGCCTGTAATGAAATATGTCCTTATTATTAGTATTTGAATTGTCTAATATCTGTCTTACATTTATGAGGATTTGATTTGAGGGTAAAGTGATTTCCTTTACCAACATTTTTGAAAGCTTCTATTTGCCACTTGAGGTGATACACTTTGATATAGATTCTTTATTATGTGTCCTTACTGCTGGGATGAAATCTTTTATATGTAGGCCTTAAACTTACACTGTTTTAATTTTTCTTTGAGATAGGATGTTACTATAAAGCCATGGCTTTCCTGGAGCTCACTACGTAGACCAGGGTGGCCTAGAACTCACAGAAATTGACCAATTGATGCTTCTCCAGTACTGTGATATTCCACAATGCCATTCTTGTGCATTGTTCAATCTTTCTTACAGGGCATGCATCAGGCACATGGTAAAAGATTACAGAAATGCTTCCTGACTTGTGACTATATGGAAGGAACAGCTGAGGTATAGGCCTTTGCATTAAAAGAACCTAGACAAGTAGGGATAAAATATAATGCATTGTATATTATTGTAACCACAGGCTGAAGAACCCACAAAAGCATGGTGTGATGGACATTATAGGGGGCAATGGTTGTGAATTATTTGAACTCATTGAGAAACTGGCTTTAGAAGCAGGATTGCACTCCCAACCTTGTTTTTGACCCAAACATGTTTGTCTCAAAGTGCCCTTAAAAGCCCCCAACGTGGGGATGGGTTGCCACCTTCAACTCAGACAGGGAGGAGAAAAAACAGCAAAGCAATAAAATATGAAAAACATCATTCCCTTGAGAAGAGCCAGAAAATCAATCACTTCCAACAGAGATTGCTATTGTTTATCCCACGAAATAGAAATGTTTGTAAACAAAAAGAAAAGCTGGAAGTTGAGCTTTGGGGAGCACAGGCATGGAGAGAAAGTTCAACCAGGAGATTGAGCTCCCTGCCTCAACTTTTCCGGTATCTGCCGGATGTTATGAGAACCTGATCTGATATCTACCTGCTGCTGTTTGTTCTTTTATTTGAAAGCCTCATCTGAGGGAACCCTCTGTGGTACCTCAGACTCTCAACAGTGAACTCCAGCAGACTGCCTCAGTGGGGTTTCCTCAGTAGGTTTCTTTTGGATGTTCTGAGGGCCCAACCTTCTTTTTCTTTATTTCTTTGTTTCTTTCTTTCATTTTTTCTTCTATCTAGTCTATCTATCTGACTCATGAAAACAAGAAGTGTGGCTATCATAAATAATTTTCTGGATTGTATGAAACATATGCTTAAAAACCACAGGGACAGATTCTTCTGAATACAAAACAAAACAAAACAAAATAAAATAAAAAAACAAAAACAAGGCATGGCAGGAAAAGTTTTGGAGGAAATGTTATCGGAAAATTATCTTAAAGAAGAAGAGCTCCTCAGAGCCCAGGAAGAGAGAAAAACCAAGGATTTATGACCAAAGAATGCCTGTAGTCAAGGAATGCCAATTTGAAGTATTTGGGAGACATGAAGTGGGAGATTCCCAGTAGCCTTGGAACTTAAGATAAAGACACCATGTAAGCTTGTTACATAAATATGAAAAGGGTTTATATTTTAAGTCTTTGTTTCGAGCTTGGGGACACTGTGGCCACTAAATATGTAGACTAGTTAAGATTTAGACAACACTAATACACACTTGTATAGAATAAGTTAAAACTGTTCGTTTGATGCATTGCAGCTAAGAAAGAAACCATGCTTCTAATTATAGCTATGATCTCAACCTGAAGGTTAGTTCTTCTCTGAGGAGGCACAGGGACCAGAGGTCAACCATGTCCTTGATATACACTAGGGGCATCATTAGTGCAAACAAATCATTTGGTCTAGATCATGTCAGATATGAATGGAAAGGATTTGGGATGCTACCACCCGTATAGATTAATCTATACATTTCCATATTGACCACAAAGTAAGGGAAGAGTAAACACTGGGAAAAGCTACTCAAGCTGGGCTTCACAATTTCAAAGGCAGCACAGAATGGAGTATAGAGGAAGGCCAGCTATCCTGAGCTCAGTCCTGACTGATCCTCAAAAGTGCATTGAGCATCAGTCCAGCATGCAAAAGTGAGGCCTCAAGAACTTGTTTGCTAAAAAGATAGGTCAGGTAGATGGGCATGTACTAGCTGAGTTTGGAAATGTTGGCAGGCCAGAGCTAGGTGACTATCTGATTATGTAGGGGCCTAGGATACAGTTGTGTCCTACAGAAGATCAACAGCATGGGGTTCTAAAGAAGGCATGCTTAAAACATAGAGAGATGGATCTAGATATTGTCTTCAGGATAAAGGGAAGTGAGAACACACAGCTTGTCTCTCCATTTTCTTACAAAAATTTTGTATTGTTAAAAACACCAAACAAATTATACAGACAATCTCAAAGTTCAAACACATCTGTCTAAGTAAGTTCAGACCTTGGGATGCTGTTCCCTTAATGTTTTCTGTAGGCAGGACAGTGACTCTAGAGCTATGACCCAAGACTTCCCTGACATCATTATTTTGATGAAACAGACGTATTTGTGGTGGGACATTGGCATTCTGAAAATCTCTTTACATGGCAACCTTGAAAGTCAACGTCCCCTTTTTCTTCAAGTGAACATAGTAAATATAAGAACAAAGAATTTAATTCCAGTGACCCATAAAGCAAATGTTATGTTTGTTTTCTCTGCTTAGGTAATCAATTATATGTAGTCTGAGCACATACTAATTTTTCCTTTAGGGGAAGGTTCAATGGTGTCAAGAATTTCCTTTGTACTTTAGCTTATTAATGAAAATTGAAAAAAATCCCTGGGAAAAAGGTAAACAATATGAGTGCTAGGAAAATCAATATTGGTATTAAAAGGGCACAGGAGTAAATGGAGTTGACACTGAGACAAAAGACAAGGATAAAATGCTCCCACCTTGCCACTCCATGTCTTTACTTTAGTTACTTTACTGTTGTTGTGATAAAGCACCATGGACAAAAGGAACTTATGGAAGAGTTTATTTTGACTCATGGTTCCAGGAGGACAAGAGTCTATTGTGATAGGTACGGCAGTAGGAACAGGAAGTTGGGAGATCACATCATCAACTGCAAACATGAAGCACAGAGAGAAAATTAGAATTGGGGTGAGGCTATAACCCCTCAAAGCCCACACCAGTGACATTCCTTTGCTAGCAAGGCTCTACCACATAAAGGTTCCATAACCACCCCTCTCAAACAGTGTCACCAACTAGATATCAAGTGTTCCAATACTTGAGCCTATGAGGGAATTTCTCTTTCATATCACAAAGACTAAAACCTTGCTTGGAGAGAAAATAGTATGCCATTTCTTCTGGAAACATTTAGAACAATTTTAAACATGAAGGAATAGAATCATCTTCAGACCCCAGATAGACATGGCTCCTCAACACCCCAACCTATGCCGTACCATTTACAGTGTTAAGTGAGGGTAGACAACTGCATACCAACAGGACAACAATATAAGGAAGCCTGTCAGAGCCCAGTGCCTTTCCCATTTGATCATCAATGCCTGTATATCTGCTTAGGAATACACCTGCTATAAAAGAAAACAAAACAAACAAACAGAAACAACATCAGCAGCAACAACAACAACAACACAAACACATAAAGCCCTGAGACACTTTCACAATGATTTTGAAGATCTGAGCAGAAAGTTGATACACTTAGAAGCTAGTGGGATGCTCTTTTGTCTTCCTATCTCATAACTTTAGAAGTTATTATGAGAATACATATGAGAATACACATGAGAAGTCATTACATGGTAAGATATGTACAAAAATGAAGTTTGGGTTCCAAGTGTCAGATAACATCCCATGAAAACCAAAAAGAAAAGGATTGAGAAAGTAACTGATGGTCTTCTGAAGACGAGGAACATATTTTATTCATCTTTGATTTGAAGCTACAGTCCTTTGTATATTAGTAGGTTACAATTAAAAGCTTTTGAAAGACAAGAAAATTGTTAAGCATAAGAAACTATAAATTATAATTGTGTAAGTGATGATGGGTGTGGGCAAAATAAAAACTAACAACTTGTGAAAGATGTGTTATTCTAAGAGGGCACAGGGAACTGGTCATGAATAACTTGTGGCTATGTGTGAAAGCACAGAAGTGCAGAACAAAGGAGTGTGAACAGAGGAGCAAGAAATGATAGCATAAAATTCAGAACGGATCTCATAGCTGCTGCTACACTCCACTTAACCAAATCAATAGGAGATTATATACTGTCCTAGAGAAGTAGGTTAGGTAGGGGTCTGGTGTGTATAGTGGGTTTTTGGGCAAAAGAAAAATATACTAAGGCAGAGCTAGAAGTAGATAAAGACTAAGATGATATTGAAGATTTCACAGTCACAAGTGTAGATAAATATACAAACATCTCACTAAAATAAATGTATCTAAACTATAACCAACATGCCCCAAAAATACTGAATTAGCTTCCATGACAAAGTACTATAGACTGGGTTCCTTACACAGCAGAATCACATTGCCCCACTGTTCTAGGGGATGGGAGCCTGGCACCAAGGCTTGGCAGGAGGCTGTGAGGGAGAAACGGTTCCGGGTCTCTCAGTTAGCTTCTCATGGCAATCTTTGTTAGATATTGTCTGTGTTGCCTTGGCTTCACCTTGAGGATGAGTTGGGCATTCTCTGTCTTTATCTTCATATGGCATTATTTCTGTGTGAGTCTCTGTGTCCACATTTCCCCCTTTGAAAATAAGAATCATATTAGGTTAGGAACAACCATACTGAGATGCTCTGAGATTGATATTTAGTTCTAAATAAGGTATTAGTCATAGGAACTAGGAATGATATCATGATACTTTAGAGGATTGTATTTCACACCATAACAGAATATAACAGCCCATGGAAATATATAACATGGTTTGACCAGATAGTAACTTCAATATTTTGTGCTAGAAAATTGATATAAAGTTGAGAAATGAAATGTTTGGGAGAAGATATCTTCTCGTTTGCATTGGAAACCATATTTTTTAAAGTATTTACTTTTTATTATGTGAGTGTTTTTTTTCTGTATTTATGCCCTGCAGTATATGCATGCATTACCCACAGGGGCTAAAAGAGAGCACCCTCTGGGACAGGAGTTACACGTAGTTGTAAGCCCCTGAATAGATTCTACTAACAGAACCTGGGTCCCTCTCAAGAGCAGCCCATGTTTTTAACCACTGAATCATCATCATCTCTCTAGAGTCCAGAAACCATTTTATAAGATAGAACTTGGCTTATTAGATCAACAAGCCTCTCATATCTACTATTGACCAGAGTTCTTATGTAATACAACAGATTAAAAATTCATGAGCTAACCATAATCTCCAGAATGACTTATAAAAATACTTTGTGTGTGTGTAAAACTTATTTCCTACTATGTACAGAAAGCAGTGCATGTTTTCATTGACAATTTCTTAGACAGAACTAATTTCTGATCATAAAGGAAATTACTGAAACAAAATCTAGAACAAAGCGACTACATTATTGAGAGATCATTATAGTGAGGAAATGATTATTAGGTCTAATCAGACACACTGCTAGATGCCAAGAACACAATTTTTGTAAGGTACAGGAACAAACCAATTCTGCCTGTTTCTGATGCATATGCAAAACCACCTGGCCATGTCCAATCTTACATTAAATCTCTCTTCTGGTGCCAGAGTAAGCTGCCCATCTCAAACATATGACTCTATTAGCCTCTTCTCAAATTTCTTCACTCTGTTGCCCACAGATTAAATGGTACTAATGATTTTCATGATGAAAAAGTTCCACCCTCAATACCTGAACACCCTCTCAATCACTTGTTTTATTCATTAGTTAAAAATAGTTTATTTACAAATTGCAATGTCTCTATACTGGTGCTGGAGAAGCCGAGATATGAGTTCAGTTGGACAGATGAAGAAAGCACCCCAGTGTTGCTATTGCTTAGATATGGTGTGTCCCCATGAAGGGTCAGGTCTTCCCTGCTTGAGCCTCCATGCAGCAATGCTCAGAGGCAGAGCTTTTGGAAGATGATTGGATATGAGGCCCCTGGCATAATCAATGGATTCAATCACTGACAGATTCAAAATGTGATGGGGATTTTAGGAGGTGGTAGACACTAGGAAGTGGAGTCTTAGCAATAGAAGTGTGTCCCTGTTTCTTCTGGTCTAAGCCGGTATCCTGAGCAGACGTTGGGTGCTATAGCTCAGCACCCATTCCACAACACTCAGAGGAAACTCGAATCCTAGGTGCTTTGACACACCCAGGATCCCAGGATCCCAGAATTACAGGATCGCAGAGACAGCTGGATTCTGAGGAAGTGTGTTCCTGGAATCTCAATCTAGAAGAGTGGCTATTGTCCCTGATCCCAGTCTCTGACTCTCATTCTACTTCCTGCTAGCTATGCTGTGGGCACAGCTCTCCTCTGATGAACCTTCCACAATGATGAACTGCTTCCTGGCAGATTTAGAAACATGGGGTCATGTGTCACTGGCTTGAAACCATTATCTAACAAACTATTTTTCTTTCTGATTGTTCTCAGTTACTTTGACATAGTAATCAAGTGTGGACACATATATAAAACAAAGAATGTTATAATTATCTTCTTACTATCTTATGAAGGTACAGAGAAAGGAGAAGGGAACTTTGTAGGAGACGCTTAGAATGTGTATAGATTTTGTTTTTTCTCTCAGAACCATTTTCTGACCATGTATACTCTGCAAATATACTCTTAAAAGGCAGTGTTTTCTAGTGTCCTACATTCTGGGAAGGTACCATAAATAACTCCTGAGGGAAGAAACCATGCTATCCCCAACATCTTATTTTCAGGCACGCTTTCCAGCACATCTGTTACAACTCCTCCCTGGCCCACCCTTTGCCTGACAGCTCTCCTGTGTGTGACATGTGTTCATGCAGTCTATTAACAGGGCTCCCCTTTATGAATTTAGTAGCTCTGGTACCATCTTACTCTGTCTAGTAACCCTGGTTACTTTTTTCTGATAGACTCATTAGCTTTCAGCCTCTATGTAATCGTGCCCAAAGATACAGTGTACAGAAGCATCGAAAGAGTGATTTCTCTTTCTTCAGTGAATTCTGTCTGGTTCAGAAGGTAACAATAAAGTTTTTACTAAGTTTAGATTTCTAATCTAAAAAGAAATTGGAAAAGTTTGGCTATGTTAAAATTTATTCCTTGACTTATTCTTGTGTTGTGGGAGCTTTCTTTTCTAGAGGAAATGTGACTTCTAAAGTGCATTCCTATGATCAGGACAGATGTGGTTCCTTCTCTAAAATGTATCATGGTGCATGAGTGAAGGAAGCTTGCCTAGAACATGCTAACTGGGACATCAAGGCCACCAACACTTACATTTCCTTTAAAATAAAAAGTTCATTAAGGCTTTTAGGTCAGAAATTGGTAAATCACTATGCACTCACTTAACACAAAATATGTTTTGGAAAAAAAATGTTTTGGAAAACCTTGGGAATGTGACAAGACCCCATCCCTGGTGAAGAACTACAGACAATCAATGAATGACTGGTGACAGAGGGATGAGTAATCTCCAGGGATGGGAACCCTGCTGTGTTATCCAGTCACAAGTGGTCAGCCCTGAACACATGTGCAGAGAAACATTGTTTGTGCTTATGTAACAACAAGGAGGAAGAGGTCATTAATTTGAGAAGGAGTGGGGGGCAGATATAGAAGGAATTAGGAGAGGAAATGATATAAATACAGCACTCACATAGGATATTATCTAATCATAATAAGCTAAATTAGTTACATGGAGACTACTTTTAAAGAAAAAAGTCTAAACATCAATAGGCAATGAATCCTAGACTCCAGGCAGGTCTAAATAACCCCAGCTGATATGCACTAGCCTCCTAATCAGTGAATAGGAAACACATGTACTCTCTCTGTGCGCCGCTGTGTCTGGTAAGGACTTCTCTTCACAAATTGCTTTTGTTTAGGAAATCCCTGATATTTCTTTAGACACTAGTCTAAATTGCTTTAAGAATCAATGGTTATCTCAAAGAGATGAAGGATGGGATTAATCAAACCCTAATTCTTTGGGTAGGAACCTAACAAACTTATTGTGCTTTGATCAAGAAAAATCTTTTTCAAGAAGAAAGGAGTGGACACTGGCGCTAGAATGGACCAAAACATCATTGTGGGAGAGTACAAGAACAGTAAGGTGGGAGGGGGTGGATGAGGGAGCAGGGGGAGGGAAAAGGGCATGTGGGATCTTTGGGGGTGGGGAACCAGAAAAAGGGAAATAAATTGTAAATATAGAATATATCCAATAAAAAAAAGTTGAACAAATAAAAAAAAAGAAAAATCTTTTTTTTTTCAGCATGTTCAGGCTATCAGTTTTAACATCCTTCAGAAATGTATCAGATCTCAAAAATTTTGATTTTACTTATATCTCCTACACTCTTAGCAAAGGTAAAAGGCTACCATCTTTTGTAGAATGTACAACTTCAACTTGTTCATCCAATTTTTTTCTTTTATTGAGTATCTACTGCTGTGGAGGACTCTGAGATGAAGTCTGATACAATATGGACCATTTGAAATCATTTTCACCACGCAAGGATCCTTATTTTAAAGTAAATTGTTCTACTGTATGTGTGTTGGGGGCCTCCTATCGGCTGCTGTATGGTGGCTGGTTGGTACTCCATTGCTTGAGAGATCTCGGGGGTCCATTTTAATTGAGACTGCCAGTCCTTCTACAGGCTCTCCCTTCTCCTCGGCTTCTTTCAGCTGTCTCTAATTCAGCAACAGGGGTCAGCTGCTTCTGTCCACTGGTTGGGTGCAAATAACTGCATCCGATTCTTTCAACTGCTTGATGGGTCTTCCGGAGTTCGGTCATGCTAGGTCCCTTTTTGTGAGTGCTCCATAGCCTCAGTAATAGTGTCAGGCCTTGGGATTCCCTCTTGAGCTGGATTCTGCTTTGGGCCTGTCCTGGACCTTCTTTTCCTCAGGCTCCTTTCCATTTCCATCCCTGTAATTCTTTCAGACAGGAACAATTATGTGTCAGAGTTGTGACTGTGGGATGGCTCCCTTTCCCTCATTAGATGTCCTGCTTTCCTGTTGGAGGTGGGCTCTATAAGATCCCTCTCCCTACTATAGGGAATTTCATCTAAGGTGACCCTTTGTGTCCTGAGATTCTCTCACCTCCCAGGTCTCTGGTGCATTCTGGAGTTGCCTGTTTCCATTCTCTCTGCTGGCCCTCAGGGCTTCGGTTTTTTTCCCTCACCCAATACCAGATCAGGTAGAGGACTGCCAGGTCTGGATTCATTCAGAGATGATGCCCCTAACCCTCAACAGACTGAAGGCCCCAGGGAGTTTAGAGGTCAGGTGAGGTGGGGGTGGGGACATCCATGTGGAGAGAGGAGTGGGAGGTAGGAGGTATGGGATGTGGAAGAGTTGGAGGGTGGACAGGGGTAGGGGGAATAAAATATGGGTGTTAAATTAATTCATTAATTAATTAAAAAGGAATTTGTCTCAAATTTTCCAAACCCTAATTTTTCTTCTTTTCTTGTTTCCCTTACTTGCTGTAGTATACTGGGAAGATCTGTGGTTTTCTGTCAGAGAGGGTGTCTGAGTCTGTAAAATGACAATACTGGCATTTACTACACAGGCTTATTTTGAAGTTTGAAAGAAATCTCAAATATCCACTGAATGTTAGGTCATACTGTCATTATTATTTCAATCCTATCTCTGCAATGTCTCTTTTATTGGTACAGCTAATCCCCCATGTGTGTATTTCTTTTTAGATTAATTAAAATGAAAGAATTAGCAGGACTCTCCACAGTTCAGCTCTCAAGAGGAGACCATGGCTCATGGCTACCTCATTGCACAGGGCAGTGGGTATAAAATGATTTCAATGTCACAGAAAGTCCTATTGGATACCACTGTCTTTAGGATCCTTGAATAAAGGGAAGAGATAGAGAGGGGTTAGGAGACTATAAGACTCCCAAATATTGGCTCTTGGAAAAGCAGTAAAAGCAGGCCAGACCTGTTTTTGGTGGGTTTGCTGACAGTTCCATCTAAGAAGCCAGTCTTTCTTCCTCAACCCTTTCAGAAGTGTTATAATCCAAGGCTTACAATGCATATATAGCTAGAATGCCTGGACTCTGATATTTATTGTCTGTGCACCTTGGGATAATCTTATATCTAAAAAGTATTTTATTTAATACTTATATGTGCATATAATGCATTTGGATCTAACCCATCCGCCATACGCTCCCCTGCAATTCCATCCCAATGCTCCTCTACAACTGCTTTCTCTTCCAACCTCTCTCTCTCTCTCTCTCTCTCTCTCTCTCTCTCTCTCTCTCTCTCTCATTCTCTTTCTTTCTATTGGATATTTTTTCACATTTCTAAGTCCATTTGGTGCTGCCTGTATATGCACAGGTGTGGGATCATCTACATGAGTAGAATGGAGACCCTTTCCAAAACCTCATTTCTAAAGAAACTGACACTTCTTCCCCAGCAGACACCAGCTGCCAGTTAGTCCTCAGAGAGGGCAGGGATGTAATGAACTTTCTCTGCCCCCACTAAACCCATCAGCTCTAGGATTTTGGCTGGCCTGATCTTAACACAAATCTTGTGTATGCAGTCCCACCTACTGAGAATTCATATGTGCAAATATGCTGATATGTTTAACAAATTCTGTCTTCTGCAGATGCCCATTCTTTCTGCCTCTTCCAGTCTTTCTATCCCCCTCCTCCATTATGATCCCTGAGCTCTGTGGAGAAGGGGATATGATGTAGGATCAGGTACTTAACTTCACTATTTATATAGAGCCTCACTGTAAAGTGTGAACATATAGGATTTATATCTTCTACAAATCACCCACCAAGCACCGATAACACTCAGTGAGGCCATACCACAGGGCATTTTGGCAGGCACACATGGCTTGAATAGTCTCTACAGGGCATTGCCACCTTTGCCTCTTCTTGAACTGTTTTTGGAAGATTTTCTGGATCTCTATTTTAAAAATAATGTGACATTTTAAATATAGACTCATTCAAAAGTAGAAACAATATGCATACAGAAGTATCTTCACTCCTGCATGATAGTGACTTTGGGACAGAATGATACTTTGCATGTTACTAAAATATATGCTTCTCAAATGGGGGCTGTGTATGAAATACATGTGTGTGTGTGTGTGTGTGTGTGTGTGTGTGTGCTGTGAGACATTTGATGGAAACATTTCTCTCCTTCCCTCCTGTTTCCTTATTGAAACCACTACAAAACATAAGCCAACCTGGATTTGATGGCTGGTCATCCTTCAGGATAATCTAACCTTGTATGTGAGCAAAACTGCCACAGCCCTGTGAGAAAATGAACAAGTTTTGTAAAGCAGATAATGCCTTTTCTCTTCTCACACTCTGATCCCTGTATTTTGAGTTTTCAGGGCAACCCAGATTACTGTACATTCTTAGTTACCTAAGGAGTAGAGGGGAGAAATAATGAGAACAATTTAATGAGACAGGTAACCTAAACAATGGATGGGTATAGGAATCATTAATATTCATTTATTTTAAAATGTTGCTTGATTTAATCCCCATTTGTCAAGTCTTCCAGGCAAAGCATTGCACTGCTGCTATTTATCCCTCTGAATAATTCTCATGGAGGATTTACCCCAACAATTGCTTAGTGTGGGCTTATTTTAAATTAGTTTATTTTCTCTAATATAGACAGACTGACTTTAGAAGATGAAGTGGCTCAGGGTATCAGGAAAGAATCGGGCTGAGATTAGCATTCTTTCTGTCAACAATAAGAATGTAATTTCATCTGTAAATGAATAAGGAGATAGGGTCTTTATCGATGGGCGTATTTAGCATAGCAGGGGCTTGTTCTAGCCTCAGAGGATCTGAAGACCTATTCCACATCCTTGTGCAGGTTGCAGCAATGCCTACAATTCAGGGGCTTCCAACAGATCTGAAGGTCGAGTGCAGGGATAGCACATTAACCCAGTGTGAGCACACAGGAACCATCTGTCACTGAAGTCACAGTACAATGACTTCAATAAATTGCCCCTTCCTTCCTTCCTTTGTGTCTCTTCTGGAATGCAGGGTGGCAAGATCCTCCCACTCTGCTGAAGGAAGCCAACTGACAAATACCAGTTCCCTGTGCTTTGCTCTGACTTCAACAAGTTGGGCCCTGGAACATGTAGAACACTAACTAAGGTTTTATCTGCTAGTGCCCTGAGATTTGGGAGACAAAAAGCCAGACAGTGAACCATGACACATTCTCTGGTCTCAGCAGGCAGTCTTTTATAACACAGGTTGTTGTAGACTGTAAGTTGCCCTCAATAAACTGACTGCAAAGTCCTATTGCTGAAGACAACATACACAGAATTCAATGAACCTGGCAAAGTTGATCTGGTGTCGACACCAGCCTTCACCTCTGCATGATAGTGACTGTAGGAAAGGAAGGTAGTCTGCACGCTACCAAAGGAAAAACATAAACACCATCCCAGCTACAAACTGATCTGCAAAGGTATCCTGCCTGAAAGCTATACTAGAGCAATAATGGCTCAAAGCTTGTGGGAATATCCAACCAACATCTGATTTGACTTAACACTCACTCTACAAGATGGAATCCATGCATGACACTGGTTGGGTGACCAAGAACCTGAGACTAGGTTGGTTGGGGATACTCCAGTAAAAGAATGTAGCAGTCAAAGGGCTCCTAATGACATTCTGTTATACTCGTACTTGCTTAGCCATCATCAGAAAAGCTTCCTCCTGCAACATATAAGAACAAATACAAAGACCCGTAGTCAAACAATATGCAGAGAGTGAGAGACCTGGACCACTCAGGCCTAAGCGGGATGTCTCCATCAAATCCATCCCCAGAGGGCCCAGGGAATCCCGTAGAAGAGGAGATGGGAAGAATCAGAGTCAGAGGGAATGGAGGACAAGATGGAAACAAGACTCTCTAAATCAACAAGACTGGTTCACACATGGACTCAGAGAGACTGAGGCAGCATGCACAGGGTCTACACCAGATGGTGACTTAGAGTTGATAGAAGAAGTGGGTACATATCTTCACCCCTAACCCAAAAGTTATCTCCAATTGAAAACTATTTCCAAATTAAAATTTGATTTCTCCAAGGTAGTCTTACTGGAGAACTCTTAAGGACAGACTGAATGCACAGCGGTACGGAAAAAGAAAACCCAAACCCCAAAACTTTATGGCATCTTTGGAGATCCCTTGTGCCATAATGTCATGCCAGGGCTTTTTTATATCACTATTTTATTATCATCCCTTAGAAGCCTGTTTGTTTTCTAAGCAGAGACAGAAAGGGAGTGAATCCAGAAATTAAGGAAAGGTGGGGAGGAGCTGGGAAGAATAGAAGGGAAAACCATAATCAGTATGTCTTCTCTTCATGATGGACTCTACAAACTGTAGGGTGAAATAAAGCCTTTCCCTCTCAAGTTGCTTTTGCTCATAGTCTTTATCACAGCAACAGGAAATGAAGGCATCCACTCAAGTTGCCCTTCATGGTGACTGTTGACAAATGTGAGCACTTCGTTTCTTGTGTATGGGATAAGAAACAGAATAATAAAGAGTCTGAGGGCATTAGCATTGGGTTACCTTTTTACACGGCTGAGCCTTGGGTAGAGACTTCATTTGCAATTTAGTGTAATTATTGACAAAGTTAAAGATGTGTGCATGAATCCTTTAACGTTGTATTTATATTCCGCTGGGAGCTAAACAAAAGCCTTGTAATTAGGGTGCCCGGCACATTTTTCTGTGCCACTGGTTATGTTCACAGGACAGAATGGTTATAGAGCCAACACCCATATAAGGTGGGCAGAAAACAAAGGGAACGCACACACCTTCCTGTCTCACACCAGCTAATCAAACACACTTATAGTCTTCCTCTCCAAAATAACCAGTCTATCGGGAAACACTCACATTTCTCCATGCTTGATCTGGATGGAAGCCAACAGGATAAAATGAAACAAGTTATCCTTGTTTATCTCAGGAAAATGGAGAGGAGCTAAGAGGAGACTCCAATTGCCCACTTCAGTCATTCCCACATAGATTTCCTGGCTAAAGATGGAGAGCCAGTATAGTGTTGTTTTGGCAAATAATAATAAAGATAAAATAAAATAAAATAAATAAATTAAAGAAAGTAATAAAAATTGCTCCAGTGAGAGTGAAAGTTGGAGGCATCTGCTACCTTTTCTCCAGCCCATTATCTTTCGACCAGACCCAAACACCGTCCATCCACCTCCTGGCTTTATTATTTACTTGCTGGTTTTGATAATGGGAGAAATATGAGCTTTATTAAGGAGGGGCAATGTTCTCAGATGGGAGTGGAACGTAAATAGAGGGAACGGGTCCATTTCCAAAGAGATCAAATGTTACTTCTTAGTTATCCCAGGGCAACGGATGCTTTGTTGAACAGAACATCCCCTCTCCATCTGACTTGCATGCACCTGAATAAATTCAAACCTAAATTGGCAAAGTGCTCTGTAAGTTGCATCCCAATCATTCTTTAAAGTTTCCAAATTTTTATACAACTAGAACAAAAGTTTTAATAGGGCTTGTCCCCACCAAAACTCAGGCTGTAATTTAATTCCTGATAGAATGGCACTGAGAGGTGGCTGGGGCTTTGCCCTGCAGTATCTGATTTAAGAGGGAATCAGTCTTTTCTCTTGGGACTGATTTCCTTTCTCACAGGCCTGGGCTTGGTACTGTTAGAGGGGTTTATTGTAGCGTGAACCTGGCACCTACCTTCTTCTTTTTCACAGGTATTCTGCCCCTAGCACACTCCTACTCTTCTGCTGTCTATTGTGAGTTGAACCTCCTTGAGGACCTGACCAGAGCCAGACAAAGAAGATGATAGTACCATACACTTGGACTTCCTTATTTCTACACTATGGTTCCAAATAAACTTTTGTTTATAAATTACTTAACCTTATATGTTTTTTAATAGCCCCAGAAAACAGACAAAGACTGACAGTTTATGAGTTCCCCTTCACCAAACCTTCCTTGATTAGGTAGAACTTAACATGAAATCTCTGGGCCAAAGTAACTTGCACCTGAAGAAGAAACACAAGATATCATCTAGACTAAAATGGAATTATTACAAAGAAGGATGACAGCCAGGCTGAGGGGAAGGGACACTAGAAGTCAGCTTTGGAAGGAAACGTCTGGATTTGAAGGCAGTGTAAAAGCTGTAATGAGCAAAGAGGAGGGACCACAAACATGATTGGCACAGGGAAATGGGAATTCTTTTTTCTGTTTTACAGAAGATCTGTTGAGGATGTTGCCTTTAAATGAGATGTCGTGGGATCTACCTGTGGCGCCACTGGCTTTGTGTTGGTGAGTAAGGCTTTCGGGTCTCTTTCTTTGAACCATGCTTAATAAGACACAACAGACATTTTGCTGAGAAGAAAATAGATGACTCCCAAGCATCTCACCATCTGTTACATAAATATTGAATAAGGTGGGGTTTGTATGCAATATTCTCAGGCCACAGAAACACAAATGAGGGGGTAAGAAATTTTATAGAAACAAAGAAAGATCAGAATGATCTCGAAGGACTGATAAGCATTTTAAGAATGAAGAATGGGGAAAGGACAGTTTTTCTGGGCACTATGCAAGAGCCAAACACATGGTGTAGGTAGTTGATTGATACTTTAGGGAAGAGACAGGCATGGATGGAAGAAAAAATGTAGAATTAAGATTTCTTAGGAGACTGTTGGCAATAGATAAATATATGTCTTGCTTGTGTTCATGAGGAAAACAGAAATGGTATCTCTCCTTCAGGACAATAAAGACATACTGACAAAGCTTTTTCTTTACTAATCAGGCCTATCTCTTTCTTGTTAATTGTGGAACAAACTGAACACTAGTGGTAAAGCCAGTAGCACATATCTCCTGTGACTCTGGAGGCCAGACATCCCTGTTGATCCTTAGGGACCACAGTAAAGGTTTTAAGAGGGATTGTTCATTCTGGAAGCTCTAGAGGGGCACCGAGTCTTTCTTTCCCCACCTCTCATTGGCTGGGATATTCTGTTGCTCACGACACATGCGTGGACTTGCCCTCTTTTCCACTCAAATCTCTTTTTCTCACTTATGGAGACACATGTGACTGAACCCATGGGGATTCGCTGAGATTATTTGTACAGCTCTAGGCTTTAGGGTTTCAACTTGAACATATATTTTTTGGTGTGTGTGTGGCCTTGTTTTAGTTTCTATATAAGATAATCACAAGGTGTAGGGCATGGTTATCTTTGTGACTATGCTTGTTTCCTTGTGTGTGCCTATTTGTTGTTGTTGCTATTGTTGTTGTTGTTGTGCTTTGGATATAAGATTTCTCCCAAAGCTTTATGTGATAGATGTTTAGAGAAGTTTAGTTGACTTTTGGGAAGTAACTCAGTCATGACCACTAGACATTTCCCTTCCTTCCTGGTTCTCATCTTGTGGGCAGCCCCCTCACCTACATGTTCCCCCCACCCTAACACCTTACTTTGTCTCAGGCTCAGAGTAATGGAGGCAGAAGACTATAGGCCAAAACCTATAAAACTGTGCACGGAAACAAATCTTTCCTACTTCAAGTAGATGCTCTCAGATGCTTGGTTCTCATGATAAAAATGCAACAAGCTGAGGGAAACTGATGGTACCAGCATTGCATTTTAGAACTTGAAGAACACAATGCTGGTGAGAGCACAGCAGCTGTGGGTAGCAACACCACAGCTGAGAAATGTTAGCCATGGAAGACCAGCATGCATGGCAGAGTACTGTAGGACACCGAGGGGAAGGCAACGGTTTCTGCTGGAACAGGATCAGATTGACTAGAGAAATAGAGAAAGGACACATTTCAAATGCCAGGATCCCTTGTTCCAGATCTGCTTTTTGGTCCCTTTTGCTCTTTCTTGTTTTCCCTACCTATGTCAGATCTGGCATCTAGCCTGCATGTTTTACTGTCCTGGTATCTGTATCTTTTCCATTTTATCACAGAGTTACATCCATGCCAAGAGTCTGATCCTCCCTAGCCTGGACCACAGAAACCTGAATTTCTCCCTGTGGCATTCAAGCCACTGCAGCATGCACGTTTGCTGTAATCTGCTCTTTACCTGTTCCTCTCTGGTGTCTTGTCTGAGGACATCCTCATGGTGAGCTTCCACAGTGGGAACTTGTTTCTTGCTGTACATCAAAACACAGCTGAGTTCCCTGTACTGCCTACTTTTTCTTTTCTCACAGTCCTTGTCTTTTCAGTCTAATGGGTCAGTCTGCTTCTTCTGCTTCCTAGAACCTGCTACCCCTGAATTTGACATGTGATCTCCCTCTAAGCTATTCATAGTGACTAACTTACAGTAACCATTAAATCTGTAGTTATATGAAGGATGAATGTGGCTTCACTCTTGTGCCCCAACAAATGGAACATGTCCTTTATACTTTCAGCATGTTTTGTCTCGTGGGGTGAAGCAAAACTGGACCAGGAGCTGAAAGGTAAAAAATTCTTATTTTTGTCAACTCTTATTGTTGTCATCACCATCATCATCATCACTACCACCATATACCATCATCATGATCACCAACCATTACTACCACCACGACTGCCACTATCATCATCGTTAATATAACTAAGTTTGCATTATTTTATAGATGAGCCCTTTCTCCTTTGTTAATTGGCCTCTATCAAAATAGTCTGTGTTTGAAGATGAGTTCTGGAATCCAGTGATCAACATATCTTTATTCATGTTTGGCACAACACTGAACCCAGAAGAACACTTAGATAGTGTTATCCAGTAATGATAATTGTTTACTAAGAAAGAAACACACGATGCCTCAGAATGCCTCATTACATGATATGATGACTTTAACCTTGTGCTGTGTTTTGAATGAATATGGTGCTCATAGGCTCATAGGGAATAGCACTATTAGGACATACGGCCATGTTGGAGTGAGTGTGGCCTTGTTGGAGAAGGGTGTCACTGGGGGTGGACTTTGAGGTTTCAAAGGCTCAAGCCAGTGCCTTTCTCCCTGCTGCTTGCTGATCTAGACATAGGACTGTCAGCTGCGTCTCCAGCACCATGTCTACCTGAAGAGCACCATGCTTCCTGCTATGACAGTAATGGACTAAGCCTCTGGACTGTAAGCCATCCCCAATAAAATATTTTCCATTACAAACCAAGAGCCAAGGACTCAGCAGAGATGCAGACACCAGGTGTCATCAGTATAGAAGGGATATAGAAGATCACTTTAGTAGTAAGGCCATGTGATGGCACACAGGACCAAACGTATTCTGAATTTATTGCTTATTGTCTTAAACTACATATATATATATACACACACAAACAGAACAAATACAAACCTTTGGAAAATATAAGGATTTTTATTAAATCCTAAATAAGATAAGTTAGAAGAGTTTTATGATTCTTTATCATCTGATGTATGAATTTATCACATGGCTAATAAAAATCAAATCCTATAAAGATTAAGACAGAAGTAGGAACTTTTTGTAGTTGAGTTGTGCCCTGTCCTGACCCAAACATCTGGACATGCAGGGTATTTCTTCTTCTTTTTTCCTTGCTGCTGTGGGAAATGCTGTGTGGACCTCCAAAGAGACTCACATATGTACAGGATGGTTGGGAATTTCCAAAATGAAGAAAGACAGAAGTAAAACATGGACCTGGCCTACCTTACTCACTGAACCACGGCATGATGATCCAAACAGAGCTTTACTGCTGGCTATTGGACAGATGGCCAACTGACCGAGTTCAAAAGCCAAAGGGCCGCAGCGACACAGCTTTTCTTCCTTTGAATGTCAAGCCTGGTTCCACCTTGTCTGGCCTCTGCTAATGCCCTGAATGATAAACAGTCCTCCTGCACGCCTAGAGGACCCTCTCTGTGGATGTCTGCTGCATACAGAACGACGGCCTCTGTGTCTCCATCCTCTCTCTCCTCAGCTTCCACCAGGGCCAGTTCATTTTACATTGGTTCATTAAAGCATCCATTGCGAGGCAGTTTAGTCTGTGTTTGCTTTCTTCCTAATGTGTGTTACATTTTTCAAGATGTGACAATTGGTCTTTAAAAAAAATTAATTCTTCCAAAAAGTTTCCATACAGTCAATATGCTTTTGCAACATTACTCAGAAATACATTGATGATGTTAAAAACAACAGAATATACATTCATTCTACATTCTTTATTCAGCGAAGTCCATATCTGTTATTTTTAATGCCAAAAATATTTTCCTCATTTTAAAGAGCAGCTTTAGACACTGGCTAGTTTTAAAGTCATGTTTTGTAAACATTTATTTTTTGTAATGCTTTTCTTTTTATTTCTTTCTATTTTTTATTGAAAAAGGAAGTAAGAACATTTCATGATAAAATCTAATATTTATGCAGAAAATATTTCTGATAAAATTGAAGAAATATATAGAAAAACATGTTAAAATTGACCGTTTTCATAGAAAATTAAAAAGTAAAATAGTAGACATAAAAACATTGCTAATTTAATTAAAAAAGGAAATAGAAACATTTCATGATATAATTGAAGATTTATGTGGAAAATATTTCTGATAAAATTGTAGAAAAATATAAAATTGAAGATTATAATGGAAAATTATATAGATAAAATGGTTGGCATAAAATATTTCTAAGTTGATTGAAAGTGGAATTATAAACATTTTCTGATAAAATTGAAGATTCACATGGAAAATATTTCTGATAAAATTGAAAAGGTACATACAAAACATGTCAAACTTGAAGACTTTCATGGAAAATAATATAGATAAAATGGTAAACATAAAATAAACATTACTAAATTAATTGAAAGAGGAACTATAGACACTTTCTGACAAAAATGAAAAATATCTCTGTCAGTCTGTCTTTTTATTGTCCATTGGTGTTAAGAGATATTAAATAATAGTGACTGTTGCTTCCTGTTATTTTTGGTGTTATTTTTATGTTTGTGTGGTTACTTTCTTTTGGGTTTGTTGGAAGAAGATTGCTTTGTTGCTTTTTCTAGGGTATAGTTTCCCTCCTTGTGTTGGCATTTTCCATCTATTATCCTTTGTAGAGCTGGATTTGTGGAAAGATAGTGTAAATTTGGCTTTATCATAGAATTTCTTGGTTTCTCCATCTATGGTGATTGAGAATTTTGCTGGGATAGTAGTCTGGGCTGGCATTTGTGTTCCCTTATGATCTGTATGAGATCTGCCCAGGATCTTCTAGCTTTCATTGTCTTAGGTGAGAAGTCTGGTGTGATTCTGATGGGTCTGCCTTTATAAGTTACTTGCCCTTTTTCCCTTACTGCTTTTAATATTCTTTCTTTGTTTAGTGCATTTGGTGTTTTGATTATTATGTGCTGGGAGGACTTTCTGGTCTGGTCCAGTCTGTTTGGAGTTCTGTAGGCTTCTTGTATATTCATGGGCATCTCTTTAGGTTAGGGAAGTTTTCTTCTATAATTTTGTTGAAGATATTTACTGGCCCTTTAAGTTGTAAATCTTTGCTCTCTTCTATACCTATAATCTTTAGGTTTGGCCTTCTCATTGGGTCCTGCATTTCCTGGATGTTTTAGGTTAGGAGTTTTGTTTGTTTGGTTGGATTTTTTTTTTTTTTTTTTTTTTTTTTTTGCATTTTGCATTTTCTTTGACTTTTGAGTCAGTGTTTTTTCTATGGTATCTTCAGCACCTGAGATTCTTTCTCTTGTATTCTGTTGTTGATGCTTGCATCTATGATTCCTGATTTCTTTCTAACTTTATCTCCAAAGTTGTCCCCCTTTGTGATTTCTACATTGTTTATGCTTCCACTTTTAGATCCTGGATGGTTTTGTTCAGTTCCTTCACTTGTTTGTTTGTGTTTTTTTGTAATTCTTTAAGGGATTTTTGTGTTTCCTCTTTAAGGGCTTTTACCTGTTGATCTATGTTTTCCTGTATTTCTTTAAGGAAGTCATTTATTTCCTTCTTGATTTCCTCTATCAGCATCATGAGATGCGATTTTAAATCCAACTCTTGCTTTTCCAGTGTGTTGGGGTATCCAGGACTCGCTGTGGTGGGAGAACTGGGTTCTGATGTTGCCAAGTAGCCTTGTTTTCTGTTGGTGGGTTCTTGCACTTACCTTTTGCCATCTAGTTATATCTGGTGTTAGTTGGTCTTTCTGTATCTGGCTGGAGCTTGTCCCTCCTGTGGGCTTGTAAGCCTGTGTCTGTACTCCTGGGAGACCAACTCTTTTCTGGCAGGTTCTGTGCACAGAAAGCTGTAGAGCTGCCTGACTCCCTGGTGTAAATGGCACCTGGGAAGCTCCTGCCCCCATTGTTGCACTCATTTTATGTCCTGTGCTCTCCTAGCTGTTCCCCTCCAGAGAGATATTGGAGAGAAAGTAGAGATCTCACCTCCACGCTTAGAAGTGGAGGCACTGCTGGGAGATCACTCTCTCCTGATAGGCTATGCATGGAAGACTGTGGCAGCACCTGGTTACCTGGGGCAAATGGAGACCCAAAGACTCCTGTCCCAGCAGCTCCACTGATCTTATGTCCTATGCACTCCTACTGTTCCCCTCCATAGAGATATTGGAGAGAAGGTGGAGATCTCTTCTCCATGCTCAGAAGTGAAAGGACTGCTGGGAGATCATTCTCTCCTGGCAGACCATGCACAGAAGGCTATGGAGCTTCCTGGCTCCCTGGTATAAATGCTTGTAATGCTTTTCTAAACATAAAGGTGTGTCAGTAAATGGAGGAGGAATGGTAGTGGCTGTCTACATGAATGCTGGGTGGGGGAAGTGAGTGTCCTGCAGTCACAAAGACAAGTCCTGTAGGAGGTCCTAATTGAAGACTGCCTGAAAGACCAAAGATTATGAACACAGACCATGCCAACCAATAGGGAACTGCTGTTTGGAAGATATGCTTTCTTGAGACCAATGGGGCACAAGTGGGTGGAGGGTATTAAAGGACCTTGCAGCAGAGTTCAGAGGAGCTTGCTGTGGCTCCCTCACTGCTCCCAGTGTCTGTGCCATTGATTCCACCTCACCTCCAACCCCCACCTCACCTCCAACCCCCCCAAGGGCAAGGAAGGTCAAGCAGAGGGTGGACCAGGACACAGGCAGCAAGAAAACATTTATTTACATTGGCTATATAGGATTCATCTTTCTTGCTTATGCAAAAGAGTTCTATGGAAGATTAAGGGAAGAAGAATTTCCATTCCTGAATCCTCACCTGCTACAGAACAGGCACCTGAGCACATCTGGATCGGCAGCTGTTCTCCCTAAGATACCAAATTTAAATCCCATTGTGACAATAGGAACAATGGCTGCCTCCTCCCCAGGGTGTCAAAATCAGAGTCTGTGGTTACAATGTGCAGAAGAAATGGGGAAGTGCTACTGTGGTAATGACTATGGCATCCTGCCTTAAGTTGCAGATGCCATGTTCCAGGATCCCATGTCAGTATTGGCTCAGATGTCAGGTAGAGTGTTGGTGATTTCATAAGACTGGAAGCAATGACAGTTGTAGCACCGTGGCCAGACTCCACCTTTAATTGTTTGGACTTACATAGGTTTTGACTTTCCACACCCAGTTGCACAGTCTTCAGGGTAATCCTGTAAGAACAGCATGGTCCAAAGCATTTTAGAGAATATCAAAGGAAATTAGTTAAAATTAAACACAGCAAAAGAGTTGTAAGAGAAGAGTGCATAAAAATGTAGATTTCAGATACGGGAAATGAGATAGTGAAATTTCCTTTGTCGTAAAGGACTCTGAGTGGTTAACTCTGAGTTCGGAACAGAGAAAGGAACTGACATTAAGTCAGATGGGACTGTCAAATGGGAACTAAGAGGCTGGAAGCCCAATTGCCATGACTGTTTTTCTCCATGTGGGTAGGAGCAGTAGATACAAACATGGTATCCTTTTGTGAAGCATTCCTGGGTCCTGACCTTTATATCTTATTTGGGTTAACTGGTTCCTCTTCAGATTGTCTGCCTCTCATGTCGCTGCCTTGCTGAGACTACTCCCTGCCACTGGGCTGGAAGTGATGAGCACTTAGGAAGGAGCAGGCCCTCCCTGTGGATACAGGAGAGGAACTGGTAAGGTCAAGACCACAGTCAGCTTCACAAGCACCACCTTTCTTGATTTGCCTTTCATACTGTTTGCATCTTGTTTTCCTTGGGAAAAATGTGTACTGATGATGTTTTGCTGTAATTAAGCAACTAAAAATAGCTCCTAAATCTTCCCTCCAGGTGTGGCTTCTTTTTGTACTCTGGTCATGGCGTGCGAATCTTTCTGGTTATTTGGATTTTTGATACAATCTGATTAGATGGCCTAACGTGTCTGTTTCCTGCACCCACACTGTCAATATCTTATTTTTTTTTATATAGAAAATCAACAGTAGGGGCTAAGAAGAAATGTGTCGGTGGTTAAGAGCACCAGCTGTTCTTGCAGAGGACTTTGGGTTCCATTCCCTGAACCTACATCATGACTCACAACCATCTGTAACTCAGTTTTGGTGGAGCCCCCTTCTGATATTATTTTCTCATGCTTTTAGTGGCGATTTCCACTCGCATTCCAGCCATGACTAAGGGTCACCATCTGTCTGGGGACAGACTCTAGTGCACACTTGCCATCCTGCTGCTTCCTCCCTTTTAGATTTAGGCCTGCCTGTCTGTCTGTCCCTAACTCTTAAGGGCTATTTACTGATGTCAGGGTGTTTTGTTGTTATTGTTTAATCACAGGACTGATCATGTGACTCTCTCATTGTATGCTGTGTAGATTCTCCTCAGTTTTCAAGCTAAAGAGCCCAGTCATTTACTTAATACACACGCCTTCACTTTCTAGACTCATCCCATGTCCCTGTTCACTATTTTTCAAGCAATTGTCTAGGGATATTGAGGAAAAGCAAGAGAGCACAGTTCTCCCATCCTTGTAATGTGCATTATGAAGCTGTAAGAGGTAGACTGTGACGTGCATTAGGGAGCTATCTTAGCTAGGGTTTTGCTGCTGTGAACAGACACCATTACCAGGACAACTCTTATAAGGACAACATTTAACTGGGACTGGCTTACAGGTTCAGAAATTCAGTCCATTATCTTTGAGGCAGGAAGCATGGCAACATCCAGGTAGACATGGTTCAGGAAGAGCTGAGAGTTCTACATCTTCATCTTGAAGACTGCTAGCAGAATACTAGCTTCCCGGCAGCTAGGATGAGTCCTAAAGCCCATACCTAGAGTGACACACCTATTCCAACAAGGCCATCCCTACTCCAACAGGGCTATACCTTCTAATAGTGTCATTCCCTGGACTGAGGATATATAAACCATCATGGGAGCTATGAGAAGGGAATTACTACACAGTGCTTCCAAAAATGGTGTGTTCAAACTCTTCTTCTTCAAGGATGGTTTCAGGTTTCTAGTAGTCCACACACCCAATTTGGGGCATTCTCTTCCAACCATATCTCCAGATACTTGTCCTTGACAATGTAATTTACCCAAATCAATCTCTCGGGGGCCCTAGGATAGAAAGCTTTTCCCAGACCCTGTGTTGTTCATGGAACTTCTTTCAGATCCAGTAAACATGCTAATATTTTAAACCTAAGTACCTCCCTCTTTTTCAAGATGTCATAGCCTTTGAGTGTCATTGCTTTCCCTAAGTCTGCTTTTATGCACCTTCTTCTGTAGGTCTATCAACTTAATTGAGACCCACACAATGTATTCAAGGCTGACACTGTACTCGACTGATTTCCTCCTTGTCTTCATAGGGATTTGTTTTAGTAAGTGTACAAATGCACATGTTGGATATGTAGAGGACAACCTGGGGTATTGTTTGTTTGCAGATGCCATCCACCTTGCTTTTTGAGACCTGGTCCCTCACTGGCTTGGAGTGTACCTGACTGGGCTAATCTGGTTGTCCAGTAAGCCTTGGAGAACTGCCTGACTTCATCTTCCCAGCCCCAGGATTGTGATTGTGTGCCACCATATCCAGTATTTTTATGTAGGTTCCTGGGATCCAATCAGGTCCTCATGCTTTTATTGACAAGTGTTTTATTGACTAAGCTATCCTCACGCCCCTTCCACCTTACCTCCACATTGGTGGAAACTAGTATATTATCTAACACAAAGCAGGTGGTTTAATAACCATTAAAGTCATAAATACATGAAAAGGTTAGACTGAAGAGGGTGAAAAAGTACGGCTCACAAGAAAGGCGGCATTTTCTCATGAAATATTTGTCATTGGAGCAATAACTGGAATTGCCTGGGTCACTCAGGAAAGCAGGGCTTAGGTTATGAAGGCTTGAGGAGGCTGAAGTTTCTCTGGAGCAAAGGACACAGTGAAAAATGTTATGGTAGAAGATTTGGGTTGGTGCATGCATTTTCCGAAAATGTAGAATGGATGATTTCAAAGAATTGCACGTTGTTCTTAGTCCTGGAGATTGAACATGGGCCTTGCAAATTCTAGACAAATACCCTCTGGAAAAGCAACCTTTTCATTTTTTTAAATTTCAATACAGAATCTAGGTTGAATCTAAGTTGCCAAGGCTGACCTTGAACTCACTCTATGTCCTAGGAGGCTTGTATTTATGATCATCCTGTTTTAGCCTCCTGAGTAGCTGAGATCACAGTCCTATACCTCCAGGCATGACTTAGAATTAATTTTTTAATATTATTTTCCTGACAATAAAAAATATGTGCCATAAATAATCACTATAGCAAGTTTAGAAGTCACAGGAAAATACACCAAAGACAAGAGACTGTATTATCCAAAAAGAGTGTTTGCTAATATTTGGAGCAGGATTTCATCTTATATTTAACAAAATAGAATTACAGTGTAATGTTATTTTGAGACAATCTTTTCTTTACTTAATAATATGATATTATTTTCCCAGTTATAATTGAATATGATATGATATTTTAAATGACTTTAGTATATTCATATGTGATGTGATATTTTAAATAAATGCAGTACATTCTAATGCATGCCACTTCTAATTTTGTTGATTCATTATTTATCATTGGCCATTAGGCTCTTGAAAGAATTTTACTACTTTAAATAACATTGTGATGGATACTTCAGCATACTGGAAATTCCTGAGAGTTATTATCTTCAGGTAATTTTGATTTACAGTAAAATCTTTTCCTCTAGAAAGATGATGTAAATTTATGGTCCAATCAACAAAATACAAAAATGTTATATCTCATTCATTCTCATCCATTTCATTCTAAAACATATTTTGACTATTTTAGTAGATGAAAAATGCTATGTTAATTTCAATTTTTTAAACTACTATTAGACTGGGAATTCTTATCCGTTTACTTATTGGCCATTTTTACTTATTCCTTTATAACTCTCCTTTATTCATTTTTATTGTGCTCTCTTTCTCCCCTCTCTCTTTCTCTCATTTTTTCTCTCTCCCTCCCTCCCTCTCTCCCTCCCTTCTTCCCTCCCTCCCTTTCTTCTTCCCTCCCTCCTTTGTTTGTATGTGTGTGTGTCTAAGTGTGGATGTGCTTCAATGAATACATATGAGTATATATGTGATACTGATGATCTAAATCTAAACAACTGATGGGAATAAATGCTTAGTCGTAGAGGACAACCACTTAAGCACATTACAGTTCTCAGGATAAAGTAGTAGAACTTCCACTTCATCAACATCCAGTTGATTGTTATGTTTTTCCCCTTTGTTTGCAGACAAAATACTTGTTTATTATTTTTTCGTAGCATGGAGGATTAAAGTTAGCACTGAACTCTTACACCTGTATGCCATTCACACCAAGGCAGAGTCAGCCTACACACTACTTGCTCCCAGTTTTTACAAACGTAGGGAGTCCATCCAGAAGTGTTGGAATCGCAGGAGGACTTGCTGAATCACAGCAAGACTCAGAACTCCTTGAAGTTGCCAGCCAAGTGAGCCCCAGAGATTGAAACAGGTATGCAGGATCTTCGCTCCCTGGGGACTGTGCCCTTGCCAGAATCAATGTATTTTAAACCAAACGTACCAGTTCTCTAGACCACATTTCCTTCTCAGTAACCCAGTTTCTGTGAGTTGTATCACGTTCAATTTCTCTGCATCAGTCTTTGTAGGTAATTGACCCTCCTGCTGGCCTTTGTGAAATGTTCACTTTCTCTGTTCTCCTTTCTGCTCCCAAGCTTCAGCCTCTATATAAGTTTTTGGGACATTGTAAATATACCTTATTGCTAGAGGATGGTTCTGTCTTTAGTTTCTCCCAGACTCCAGGCAATTTTCCATAATTTGCACACCAGCCTGAGTCTCTTGGAGCTTCCTTTCCAAGTTCCCTGCTGTTTACCCCTCATGCTTGCATTTTAGTGTAATAATTCTTCACACACACAAGCATTCCCTTTCTGCCATTCAGAGCCAACCAGTCCTGCTTTGCTCTGAAGTCTGTATGCCCTTCCGCCTGCCTGTCACCTCCCAATCTGTCAAAAAAACTGTAAACACCTTTTCAGGCTTAGCTTGAGGTCTTTTCTTCCTTTGTTTCCCCAGATTCATGCTCATCTCTTACCTATCATTGGAATTTTTATTCTCAGGTCCTTACTGGCTTCATGTATGCTGGTTTCTTTGTTTTGTTTTGTTTTGTTTTGTTTTGTTTTGTTTTCTTTTATAGCTGCACTGAGAAAGGTCTTTAAAAAGGCATATGTACATATGTAGCTTTCTCAGTGCCAACCTGGATGTAGGCTAGCCAGCCCTTAGCAGCTTCTGTTAGTCACTCTATATGTGACCTGTCACAGGGCTGCCTTGAGTCATGGCCTTCCTACCCCACGGATATCTTACATCCTGCTTTCTGGAAATGTTTTCTCTCTACTACTTCAGTATAATCCTTAGTGACTTTCTTTTTCAAGCCACAAATCTATATATTTTTGTTTACTCCCAAGATTTCCACAATGAGACTTCTTTATGCTAATATTTGTAAGAGTCAGCCAGTGACATCAGTCATTCCTCCCCAGTTCATACATAGCAAGCCTTTAGAACTCTCAGCTTTTTTTTTTTGCTTTTTTTTCTCATTTTCTTTTTTTTCATCACTCTTTCTCTTTTCTAGACAGGTCTCGTGAAGTCTATGCTAACCTTGAACTTGTCATATGATCCCCCTGCCTCTACTTCCCAGTGGAATCCCCTGGTTTGAGAATGCTGAGGCTTGTTTACGAGCAGAGGCATGACCTCTGCCTGCTTCTTGCACTGCTGTGCCCAGCTATGGCTCCACCTTTTTTCTTGAGGCTCTCCTATGAAGGCTGTCTGCCCTCATCCATGATGATATGTTTCAAGACTCCCAGTGGGTTCCAAAACCCATGGATAATAGTGAACTTTGTTTTTTCCATATATACGTATGATAACATATAAATCAGGTAAAATACATATTTGAAACAATAATAAGTCACAATAGCTAACACAATTATTCAAGACATCATATTAAAAGCTTATTCATTGCTTATGGCTGGACTTGTCATACTTGGAGAGCATGATTGACTGAAGATAACTGGAACTGTTATCAAGTGGAGTCTGTATATCTTGACTGCCCCTGGAATCAGCCTTGATGTCACCGCAAACAAGCATAGAGAACATTTCCATCTTTAGTATCCGGCTTACCACCAAGCAGAATGATGAAGGTAGAAAAACCATTTAAAATGAAGCCACATGCCTATGATTTAAGTTACATAAGTATTGGATATAACTATTATATCTTATTTATAACGTATGGCTTCTTGCCACATTTTACTGCCTCTCTTACCTCTGAATACTTTCCACCCTTCTACACTGAATAATTATGCATTAGGCACTGGGCCAGAAATAACCAGTAGAAAGTAGAATGAGACACAGTTCCTGTATCTGCTCACAAATTTGATCAAGTTCTTGTGTTAGAAAGACATGTCAGATGTGACCCACACATGATTGTTTTCAGGATCTCCAACTTAGGTTTTTAAATCCCATTTTCCACAACACTCTGCAGGCTCATAAGTGTAACCACAAGAGAAATAAAGTCTCTGGCTGGTTGAATATCTCCTGCATAGGCATTCAAAGAGAAGACTGACACTATACTAGAAATGGTGATTTGCCATTCTGATTGTATACTTCCAGAAGACACTCTAAAGCACCACTATACTGTGACTGCTGCTCAAAGTCCCCTTATAGGCACTTGCATACACATCCCTAAACATTAAAGATTAGGCCTTGTGGCCATTTGAATGAGAATGACCCCTATACGCTCAGATGTTTGAATATTTGATCCCCTGTTGAAACTATTTGGAAAGGACTGGAGTGTGTGGTCTTATTGGAGGAAATGTGTCACTTGGGGCTGGCTTTGAGATTTTTAGAGGCCTGCAACATTTACAGAGTTGTGTTCCTGGAAACACTCCCAGATGTAAAGTTGCTTGTTGAATGTTAATCTTGAGTGTCAGACTATAAGATAGTAGGAAAAGCAGACTTGGGTAGAGGAAGAAGCTGACCTGCAGTGCAGTTGTTACATGAATAAAATGATTTAGTATTCTGGAAAAATCCATTACAGTGAGTCATATGGCCTGAAAAATCAAACTTAAGTGATATTTCATAAACGTAGTGTGGACTAGCTTACCAACTCAAATTGTCACCTCTTCCCAGGAGACTTTAGTCTAAAGTACAGTTGACATAAACTAACAGCCCTACTGTGAACAGGAGAATTATTTGACTTCTAAAATTTAACTTACAGTCTTCTAACATGTTTGAAGTATATTTTGATTGATGCTGAATCTGTATTATCAGATTTAAGAGAAATGAGAAAGGGATTCATACCAATCAATTTAATTCATCACCTACCTGAGCACCATACTAAGAATAATGCCAGGATTTTTCTAGGAGAGCACATGGTCAAGCAGTCACAGCATTTGTTCTCTGTCACGAGCTTTGCTGTCATGGATTTTGATTGGCCAATAAGTAGATAGGACAGGAGCTAAACTCAAAGTAGAGACAAACCAAAATACATTGAGTTACAAAGTGATGTGCTCAACCCTTACCCCACCCCAATCCACTTCCCTTTGTGAGAGGTATCAATAACATCCTGATTGACCCCAGAAGGCTTGAGTAGACCTGAGCAGAGTAGCCAGCTTCTTTATCAGGCAAAGACAGAGCTCCAGCCAACATACAGGAATGAAAGCCAATTTGATTTCCCACTGGAGCAAAGCTCACGGTGCCTTAAACGGTCTGCTGAACTTCTTAGTTTGGTTTTCTATGTCTTTCTCATTGTGTTTCCTGCTGCTTAGGCAGCAGAACTTTGTGACAGCTTCTTGGTTAACTGTTAGGTTGATGGAAATCTCCGTGCTGGCTTCTCTGGCAGAGGCTGCATATACCTTGTATAACCTAGGTCCTTTCTGGGATTATTTTGCCTACTATAAAGCTGTGCTTTCCCTAAATACTCTCCCAGAATCATGGTGAATGTGTGGCTTGGGGAGGTGTTATTGAAAGAGAATAAAAGGATAGGGAGGAAAACAAGAGAATTACCACCTCTAGGCCATTAATGTATTTATAGATTTTCAAGGTAAAGGACATTTTTGTATTTATAAGGATGTATTCTCAAGGCTTGGTGGATGCTTGACAGTTAAAACAGTGTATTTCTCCTGCATATGACTTAAGTACTGTTCCCAGGATACATGTTCAATGGCTCACAACTGGCTTTGCCCTCATGGACACACACACACACACACACACACACACGCACGCACGCACGCACGCACGCACGCACGCACGCACACGCACATGCACATGCACACACATGCACACACACATAGATGCACACATGCACGCACACTCCCTCTCCCCTCCACACAATGCACTGACATAATTAAAATGAAATCTTGAAAAAATATTTACAAACCCATTCTGAAACTAACATTTGTTTGCTCCTTCATACTAAAAAGTAGGACAGAATCAAATTTCTCATATAGAACTAGAAATGAGAATCAATAAGATTATTACTAGTTTCCCATGGCTGATGAAACAAAGACCACAAACTTAGTGGATTAAAACAATAGAAAGTTACTATCTTCTATGAATCAAAGACCACAAATTCAGTGGATTAAATTACTAGAAAGTTAGCATCTTCTTCTAAAGGGAGTGGTGTTCTACATTTTCATGAAACTGGAATTGAGATATTGGTGGAGCTGTGGTCTTTTGGAGGTTCTAGGGAACAGTCATTGGGTTGCTCCACAAGTCAACCCACATCCCCTGGCTCATGGCTCTGTCCCTCTTATTTGCACCTCTGTTGTCACTGCCCTTCTTCTTTCCTTTCGATTGCTCAGGGCTCAAGTAAAGTCAAGCACAGTCTCTATCTTAGAATTTTTAACTTTACTGCAAGGCCCCATTCACCAAGTGACATGACATGCTCACAGGCTTCAGGGACAGGCATGATGTTAGGGTATCACTATTTTCTGCACCACTGACTGTATTGGTCTGGGTGTTAAAATTTTGTTTGAACAGATAAAAGGTATGCCCCTGTGTGTGTGTGTCATTCATACGCAGAATGAAGGTGATGGCACCTGTCTCTCTATATACTGCTTATTGCTTGTGGCCCCTGTGCCTCTGCAGTAGACACTGCAGGAACACTGCCTTCACACGCTTGCCCACTTACCCCTCACTCTTAGTTCTGGGCGATACTTAGGCACTTAAACCTGTACTGGACAAAAATTCACAACCAAATATTTGGATGCTTCCTAAAGTAACTTTTATTCACCCTAAGTAATTGTCATCTCTGAGACTTACTGTCTCTGTCTGCTAACCTAGGCCTAGCTCTGGAAGCTTTGAGTCTCTATATAGTCTAATCTAGGTCTAGAGCATTTTTATCCTCTGAGTCTTTCTGCAGATTAAGCTCACCACTTTGTAGTTCTAAACTCTGACTGGTTGATTCAATTCAACTCTTCTGGCTCAAACTTCTCTCCAAGCTGACTGACTCAATCTGGCTTCTCTTAGCTTCTTCTGAAATGCTTGGCTTGACCTCCTACTAGCTTTGTCAACATATTCTAATCTTCTGGCTCCTTTTGAAGCCTTTTCTGGCTTGTTCTGTCTTCACCTATGATTAGCTTGTTCACTCTCTGCAACCTCTCTCTGTACAACCATCCCAGTAAAACTACCTCCTTCTCTCTCCCTCTGCTGCTCCCTCATAAGTAGCTTCCCTTTCCTCTCTCTTCTTGTGAGAGTTGGACATAGTTGAGTCTGTCAAGTCCCTCTCTGAATTGTCACTTTGTCTAGCTCTCAATTAGATGTCATTTCAAACTAATTTTACTTTCATTGTTTGGGATAAAGGTGCATGCTAAGAGCTTGTCTGTATTCTAGCCTGAGTAACCATGTTGTTGGATTAAAATTCCTCTACAGATGCTACTGATATCAAGGCACCATTACCGAATGGGGACTTCTTTCCTGTAGTTCTTCACTGGAAGCAGCTGAGACTTCCATGTACTCCTCCCAGCCAAAGAAGAGCTTCTTCAGGCCTATAAAATTTTTAGTCATGAAATAGCTGCCATCCACACTCAGGATCTCCCAAGAACATTATCAAGTGAGATTCAAGTCTCTGAAACATTCCAACTATATCATATAGTGACTCATCCATTCTTGGGATAATTAACAAAGAGGAATAACACTTCTTTATTTCTTATCAGTAAAGATCCTAAGTAAGGTTTTCCAAAAACTAGTTTCTAAGGTAACAAAGTTTAGAGCTCCAGTTAGGTTGATGCTTTAAAAAAAACCTCCATATATCTACATTTATACAGATGAGAGATGGCTCTACCTTAATAGCAAATGTAATAGTAATTGTAAATATAAATTCTATAAGACTGAGTGATTCATGGGGAATTTCAGTATACAGCATCATGTGATTCTTTAATCTGTTTATGGAGGCTGAAGAGATGGCTTGAGCAGTTAAGAGCACTGCTGCTCTTCCAAAAGACCTTGCATCAATTCCCAGAACCCACATGGTGTCTCACAACTATCTATAACTCCAGTTCCAGGAAATCTGACACCCACTTCTTCCCTCCATGGGTACCTCATGCACAGCCATCCACTACACACACATAAAAAAATTTAAAAGACCTAATGTTTTCTCTCACAGAAGAACAGCAAATTTGTGTTTGCTGTAAAATGTTTTTCATTTTCTTTTAGTTTTTCCAGGATTCATCTAGTGTGTGTGTGTGTGTGTGTGTGTGTGTGTGTGTGTGTGTATACATGGGTGTTTTAATGTGTTCATTATTTATTCTGGATAGAATGGTGTAGTGGTGGAATGTGTCTCATAATTTCTTAATTGGTGATGCATAGCCAATCACATTTTTGCTTAAGAGACCAAACTATTAATTCACAAAGTGTCTCCTCATTTGTAGCTGTAGTTGTAGGCTATGATAATATTATTATTCACAAAATTAGTTTCTGAAAGATGGAATATTAATTTTGCATTTTCTTGATGATTAAAGGTTTCTGAGATGTTTATGGTATTAAGGAATCTGAAACAGATTCTATACTCTATAACACAGTCTTTGTTTTGAAAAGTTTTTTTCCTCAAGTAGGAATATTAAATATTTTTCAGTTTTGTGATCAATCCCTTGGGGGCTATTCTTTGGCTTTCAGTTTAGAAATTTAAGATGTGTATACATGGTGTTTGTATTTGGGTGGTATGTGTGTTTAACAGCAATTAAGTCAGAATAAGGCAAAGATGACAATAATAGCCAGTTGTCATCATGAGTTTTAGGAATATAAAAGTTAGATTAAGAGATTATTTTATTTTCATAACAGTTTTACTGAAAATTCAAATACCATCCTAGAGTGTGTTCTAGCATAGAATATAATTTAGAAGGTCCATGGATTGCTCTCAGATGGAAAAAAAAGGACTAAATGCTATGGTGGTATAGAAATAGACACATGTCATTTTGCTTGGGACAACTAATGAATCTTCACAGAGCTGTCACTTCAGATGCCATTGCACAGAATTGTTGTTTCATATGCCGTTGGGTCTTTGTGGTTCAAAAGGATAGTGTTGAGGGGAGGATTACTCTGGCTTGACCCATCAGTTAGAGGAAAAAGACAGGGATTTCTCTCATAAAGAAGGCAAAGCCACAGTAGGTCTGATAAATCACTGACACAGGACTTCAAATAAACAGACATGTTTCAAGAGTCTTATTCTGTTAAAAGTGGAGCAGATGATAAGCTTCTGCCTCTACTTGCCAACAAATGACGGCCCCTCATCGTCTAAAGGCAGCCATGAACAGAAAAAGAGTTGGTGAAATAGCATTTCTGATTTGAAACATTTTTTATTTTGTAGAAAATTTTTATCAGATGTTTTGAAAATTGCAGCCAAAGCACAGATTCAAGAATTTATTGAAGCTAGGCTCAGAATCAAGGCGCCTTACTGCTTTCCAGGGGAATTTCCCTGAGCAAATAATTTATTTTCATTGGATCTTATCTTCATCCACTTGTATAAAGAGGAAGCTGTTTATTCACATTGTTTGATTTGGACTTGGGGTGGCCTTTCCTCCATCCCCTTTCCATGAATGTGTCTCTCTGTGTGAGTTAATGTGTAAGAATATATGTGTGTACTGGTGCAGCACCTGTGGAGTTGAGGCTGATTCAGGAATCATTCTTGGTTGCTTCTCCTCCTCATTACTTAAGGCAGGATCTCTCTGTCAAAGCTTGTTGATACAGCTAGTCTCACCAGTCTACTTGCCCTAGTGCACCCTGTCTCTGTTTTCTGGAGCTGGCATTGGAGGTGACATACAATGACTACTTAGCAGGTATGTGGGCTCTGAGAATCTGAACTCCAGATCTCAGAGTCTGGAACTCCAAGGCCTAAGACATAAGGATGTTTGCATGGCAAGTACTTTAACTACTGAGCCATCTCCCCAGCCCATCAAAGAGAGATACTGATGGCTGATGCAATTGAAAACTTGTAGAAACCTTAGGAAGCAGGGCCTGAGTCAAGGCCTTCCTGTCATGGGGAATAAATGAACTGTCCGGTGGGAACCCTGCCCCTCTGGTTCTCTCTCTATTTCTCTATCTCTCTTCCCACCACCCCTTTTTTTCCAGGAGATGAGCAGTTGTTCTATGATGTCCTCTATCAAAACAACAGGGTCAATCCAGCTTAGATTGAGACATTTGAAACCATGAGCAAAAGCAGATCTTGTCTTTTACCAGGTGAAGGTTGCAGGTGAGCATTTCAGCAAGATAATCTGGTGGACACATAAAATTGGTACTAAGGAGTACATGGTTGGTTCCGGGTTCCATCTGCACTGAGAGCTGGCCCTGTGCCACAGTCCTCTTACCCAGGTCCAACCATGATAGTGCTTGCCTCCCAAGAGTGCTGACATACCTGTGAGCACAGGTAGGACCAGCACTTCTGCTCATATTCCAGGCCCAAGAGGGACCTACCCAGAGCAATCAGGATACAGGAACCAAGGAACAGCCTGGGACAGGATCCTTCCTGTTTCTGTCTGCACCCCAGAGGTGAGCCTGTGCTATAGCTGTCCATACCCAAATAACTCTCAGAGAGAACTGGTCTTCCAGGAGTACTGACACACAGGTTTACAGGAGGGACAAGCCATAGTTAGAGGCAGCAACACCAGAGATAAGCAGATGGCAAGAGGCAAGGGCAAGAACATAAGCAACAGAAACCAAGGCTACTTGACATCATCAGTACCCAGTTCTCTCACCACTGCAAGTTCTGGATACCTCAACACACCAGAAAATCAAGACTCTGATTTAAAATCACATCTAGTGATGATGATAGAGGACTTTAAGAAGGACATAAATAACTCTCTTAAAGAAATACAGGAGAACACAGGAAAACAAGCAAAGCCTTTAAAAAGGAAACACAAAAATCCCTTACAGAATTACAGGAAAACACAATCAAACATGTGAAGGAATTGGACAAAACCATCTAGGATCTAAAAATGGAAATAGAAACAATAAAGAAATCACAAAGGGAGAAAACCTGGGAGTAGATAACCTAGGAAAGAGTTCAGGAGTCATAGATGCAAGCATCAGCAAAAGAATGCAAGAGATAGAAGAGATAATCTCAGGTACAGAAGATACCATAGGAAACACTGACACAACAGTCAAAGAAAATGAAAAATGCAAAAAAACCCTCTTAACCCAAAACATCCAGGATAATAGGTATAGAAAAGAATGAAGATTCCCACCTTAAAGGGTCAGTAAATATCTTCAACAAAATTATAGAAGAAAGCATTCCCCTAACCTAAAGAAAGAGATGCCCATGAACATACAAGAAGCCTATAGAACTCCAAACAGACTGGACCAGACTATAAATTCCACCTGTCACATAATAATCAAAAAACCAAATGCACTAAACAAAGAAAGAATATTAAAAACAGTAAGGGAAAAAGGGCAAGTAACTTATAAAGGTAGACCTATCAGCATCACACCAGACTTCTCACCAGAAACTATGAAAGCTAGAAGATCCTGGCAGATGTCATACAGACCCTAAGACAACATAAATGTCAACCCAGACTACTATACTCAGCAAAACTCTCAATTACCATAGATGGAGAAACTAAGATATTCCATGACAAAAGCAAATTTACATAATATCTTTCCACAAATCCAGATCTACAAAGGATAATGGGTGGAAAATACCAACACAAGGCAGGAAACCACACCTTAGAAAAAGCAATAAAGTAATTTTCTTTCAACAAACACAAAAGAAGATAGCCACACAAACATAAAAATAACAACAAAAATAGTAGGAAACAACAATCATTTTTCCTTAATATCTTTTAACATCAATGGACTCAATTCCCCAATAAAAAGACATAGGCTAACAGACTGGATACGTAAACAGGACCCAACATTTTGCCCTACTCAATGATAACATGGTCAGAAATGAAAAGGGAGAAATATCAACAGAAACTGAAGAGATTTAAAAAATCATCAGATCCTACTACAAAAGTTTATACTCAACAGAATTGGAAAATCTGAATGAAGTGGATAATTTCCTAGACAGATACCAAATAGCAAAGTTAAAAAATCAGCATGGGGAACTGGGGGTAGCAAGCAGAAAGTCCCAGATGCCAGCATAGCAAGAGCCTCCCAGGACACTATGGGGATGACATTAGCTGAAATACACCACAAAAAGGAGGGAGAACCTGTCAAAACCATATCCAGAGATTAGGCATGGCCCCCTGGTTGAGGGATTTGGCCATCTACCCATTTTCAAAATATTAACCCAGAGTTGCTTCTGTCTAAAGGAAATACAGGGACAAATAATGAAGCAGAGACTGAAGGAAAGGCCATCCAGAGACTGCCCCGCCTGGGGATCCTTCCCACATTCAGACAGCAAACCCAGACACTCTTGTGGATGCCAAGAAGTGCTTGCTGACAGGAGCCTGATACAAGGCCTCCTGAGAGGCTCTGCCAGATCCTGACCAATACAGATGCAGAAGCTCACAGCTAACCATTGGACTGAGGACAGGGACCCCAATGGAGGAGTTAGGGGAGGGCCTGAAGGGGCCTCATCTGGCATCAGTGTGAGGGGAGGTCATTGGTCCTGTGAAGACTAGATGCCCCAATATAGAGGAATGCTAAGGTGGTGAGGCAGGTATGGGTAGGTGGGTGTGGGAGCACCCTCATAGAAACAGAGTAAGGGAGGATGGGGTGGGAGTTTGCAGAGGGGAAAACAAAAAAGGTCAGAACATTTGAAATGTAAACAAACAAACAAAAAACTAAATAAATAAGTAGATGTTTGCCACAATGGTTCCTGAGACAGTGCAGCAAAGCTTTTGGAATTATTTTACTGGGGGTCTTAGAAACAAGTGCAGGCTGGGGAAGCAGGTGGAACTTAATAGTTCTGGTGGGGACTCAAAATACCAGAATGACAATAGCAAATGGAAAAGAAACATATATGTGTTAAAGTTACATTCCAGTGTGGAAATGACAGCAGAATCAGTATTCAAATGAAAATGGGACTAGAACCCACCTATGTTACAGCAGGGCAAAGAAATCACACACACCTCATCCATGCCCTGGGACTTTGCGAGAAACTGAGCTTAGAAACAATGGGTCAGATATTCGGCAAAGATTTTGAGTCATCACAGTGTTGCAGGTCTTAAAGAATATTGCTAGCTGCTTTCTGGCAGTGTACTAAGAGTAAGAAAGAGAGAAAGGAACTTATGAAAAATGTGACTCATGGCCAGAAAAATGTTTGTGCATAGATGCAATCCCAGAGGGTAAACTTGCCAATGAAATTAGTGCCTTTCAGAAGAATTAAGAGGTTTTAGGCAGGGATAGTAAAAAAGATGGATGGCGTATGGATATCTTAGAAATTGAAAAAGGCTCCCCCTGAAGCAGGTTCCAAGATGTAGAAAGACAAGCTTATTCTTTTAAAAAGGATTGTAACAGAGCACAGTCTTCTTAGAGGGAAGCCCCCATTCCTCTGTTCGCCTATGATTGTCTACGCTGGGAAGACACTCAGAAACCCTGGCAGTCATGGGCCCAGTATGTCTAGGCAGAGCTTGTGTCAGCAGTAGGACTTGGTGGTCTTCTTTAGATATTGGTTTTTCAGGCACATGTGATACAATGTATGGGGTTTAGTGTGATTTAATCTGGGAGTCATAAATAAGCATCTAATTTCTCCTCCCCTGGCACCAGCAGACCAAAGAAGTGATTCTATCAAAGTCCTACTCTAGCAAACCAATGAGTTTGCTGGGGTTACTTTGGGGAGCTTGAATGGATCAAAGGCAGCTGTATCACAAACTTACTCCATCCTGGGTACCAGCTTATAAAAACGGTAATCCTGGAACTCTTTGTACAATGTGCAGTCAGCTTAATAGACAGACAGAAGAGTGGTCTTTATTTACTCCTTGGGAGAAATGGCTTTTATAAAATTTATAAGTTTCAAGAGTTTTCTAATTCTTTTTAAAAATATTTATTTTATAGGTATGACTGATTTGGTTGCAAATGTTTCTGTGTACCTACAGAGGCCAGAAGAAGGCATCGAGTCCCCTGAAACTGGAGTTACAGACCATTGTGAGGTGCCACGTGGGTGCTGCGAACTGAACCTGGGTCCTCTGGAAAATCTCTTTGCCACTGAGCCATCTCTCTAGTCCCTTACTTCCTGAATCTCAGTAAGTCTTCCTCCTGGATGCCGAGAGAAACTGCAGGGAGCATGCAGAGCCAGTCCCAATTGCTCAGCATTCTGCAAACCAGCGGTTTAGCTTACCAAGCCCTGGGAAGCCCATGTCACATCCCAGTGTGTCCTTGATGTCTACGGTGGAATTATAGGGTTTAATCTTTGCCCTGTTGGATTTTGAGTAACTCTGATCTTTTGTTGTCTTTATAATCCAGGAGCGATACCCTTTGCTTGTCCTTCCATTATGTCTTAGCACTGTGCAACTTGCGGTTCAAGCATAAATTACATTAACTGAAAGCTGGCTAGTAAAACACCACACAGGGTCCTTGCCAGCTTTAAAGGAGATACAGCTTGTAAAGTGCTTGACAGATCAAAAGTATGCAAATGCTTATTGCTATCGTAATTAAAGGTATCTTTTAAAGCAAAGCGAATGAAGCTGTTATAGAAGCTTCCTGTCACTATTCTGTTCTTTGCCAGCATTACCTTGTGTTTACAAGCTTGGTTTCTGGTGTCAGAAGGAATAAACATGTTGGAAGCATTCAAATCAATCATGTGCTAACAAGACTACCATTCGTTTAGGAGTTTAACCCTTTTGCCATTAATAAATTGGGAAGGTATGCAGGAATAAAATTTGCTTTTTCCTTCCCTTAATATTAGTTGTGAGCTGCATCTAAATTTTTTTATGTAGGCAAGCAAAATCTTTTTTGTGTATCACAAATCAATTATGTAGTAGAGAAAGACATATAAATGCATAAATAATGGGGTACGATAATTATTTGGTGTGTATATTCTATTAATTACTATTTCTCCCCCCTGTAGATTTTCAAAGATATATGTGCTGTCTTTTAAAACTCCATTAACAAGAGATTATCAATTTTAATGGGACATGTTGGAAATTCTACCTTAATTTTAGAGCACCATGTTGCAGGTAACTTCAGCTATTCTCTTTAACTATTCACTATGGTTCATTAAGGATAGAAATTAAATACGGTGTTAGTACCAAATACATTGATATAATTTTTTGTGTTGGAGATGATTAAATCTTACATATTGATTAGTTCTTTTAAGAGTGTCATTCAGTGATTTTGATCAAATTTGTTCCTCCTTCACCTTCTTCCAAATCTACCCCTTCCTAAACCCCAAATGTAGAGGAAGACCTATAATGAGGGACTGCAGAAGGCCAGCCCTAAACAGGACCTCCATATCATGCCCTGCCTCCTAAGCCTCAGGGATCATTGCAGAATAGGAGGCAGAAAGATAGAAAAAGCAAGAGGTGATGGATGACCATAAGGAAGCAGTGTTTTCTTGACAGAGCCAGGCAGCTTTCAGACATAGCAGTTATAACAACACACGCAGCAGAACAGATCTGTATAACCCCAAACCAGACAGAATCCCAGCATGGAGGGCATGGGAGGTGAAGATGATCAATGCTTTAATACTGCAAATAATTGTGTTAAGAGAAAAAAGTCCTTTAACCTGTTTAGAATTTTAACAGTAATTAAAGTTTGCTTAGCAGCCTGTGTGCATATGCATGCGTGTGTGTGTGTGTGTGTGTGTGTGTGTGTGTGTGTGTGTGTTTGATTTAGTAAATAATGTATTAAGAAAATCTGGCTTTCCCAAATATAAATTTCTTCATTAACTTTGGGGTAGCTTAGAAAAGTATTTGGGCTATTTTAATGTTTTCTGAATAAAAAATTAAAAATTAAATCACACAGCATTAAAAACAAACAGGTCTGTGTGTGGCAGGCGGCAGTTGTTCTCACCAGGGTCCTCTTTGGACATGTTGCTGACAGTTCACTCACTGGGCTGCCATATAGTCTTTGTAATATTTTTCTTCCTTTATGGAATGGGTTTTGTATTTGATAATATTTGTAGGCCTCTAACTTTAAGAAATGAGTTTGAGGCCAGCCTGGTCTACAGAGTGAGTTCCAGGACATCCAGGGCTACACAGAGAAACCCTGTCTCATAAAAAAAAAGTCTACTGAAGAATTAAATAAACAAATTCCAGAAACTGATGTGAAGCTAATTGACAACTCTAAGAAAGAACCTAACTAAGATTCTCCTGGAAGATTTTTGGGTTTAGAAAAAAAAAATCTAAGTAGAAAAGAGAAATTTTTCTCCAAGAGAAATTGCTCTTTAAAACTGTCAAGAGTAAACAAACAGCAACAATTACTCTCTGGTTCTCACTTCCTGAAACACTAATAGTTCCCTAGATTGGCCCTTTGGGAGAAGAGAGGCCTGTGCATGTTTTGTAAGTAATAAGTTTTGGATGTAATCTTATACTTGTATTTTTCCCCTTCTCATCACAGTAACAATTAAGCTCTGAGGTTTTCTAATATTTCTTCTATTTGATCTCTATACTGTTTTGTAGAAGATATTAATCATCAGCTAATTCCATTCAATTCTAATTTTGTTTTTGTCTTAGTCAGGGTCTCTATTCCTTTACAAACATGACCAAGAAGCAAGTTGGGAGGAAAGGGTTTATTCAACTTACATCTTCCATATTGTTGTTGATCACCAAAGGAAGTCAGGACTGGAACTCAAGCAGATCAGGAAGCAGGAGCTGATGCAGAGGCCATGGAGGGATGTTTCTTACTGGCTTGCTTCCCCTGGCTTGCTTCCCCTGGCTTGCTCAGCCTGCTGTCTTATAGAACCCACGAATACCAGCCCAGAGATGGTACCACCCACAAGGGGCCCTCTCCCCCTTGATCACTAATTGAGAAAATGCCCCACAGCTGGATCTCATGGAAGCACTTCCAAACTGAAGCTCCTTTCTCTGTGATAACTCTAGCTTCTATCAAGTTGACACACTAAACCTGTCAATACAGTTTTTAAAGATCTCTCTCTCTCTCTCTCTCTCTCTCTCTCTCTCTCTCTCTCTCTCTCTCACACACACACACACACACACACATCATATTTTATTATGAGTTATCTCCTCTAAGATGTGATATGGTTGTGTGTATGTGTGTGTTCTATAATGAAAACTCAGAAGACTGACACAACTCAAATAACTGATTAAAGACTTTGGCACATTGATTAGCTTTCTTGCCAGCAGCAGTTTGATTAGAAAATTTAAGCTGTGGGTAGCCTGTGCTGTAGAACGATCCCCAAAGGCAGAAGCTGCTACAATCCCACTCTCCTGACAACCCCCATCTTTTGCAACTGTAGCAGGTTCCAGTTTCTGAAATAACATTTTATCTCTTCTGAAAGATACGATCCGGAATCAGACACTGAGTCACACACCTGACCAGGCAAGGAGAGACTCGGAGTCAGTTAAGTCTGAATTCCTACAGTGTTCTAGGGCCTTAAATGAATACAGAGGAGGAAATCTTTTTTATCTATATCTAATGTTGAGTTACTGGGGCCTGAAAGTCAAAATGAAAGTAAGGGTAACTGGAGGAAAGTTGATTAACAATGATTCAAATACATGAAATTCATAGAATAAAAGGAAAGAAAGAAATAGACTGGGGGGACTTATATATCTTTTTAGCAAAAGCGAAGTTTAGGTTTCAAAAGATATAATGGAAATAGCCAGGAGATATGCGGGGATGGGAGATAAGGACCACATTAGTAAGAAATGGAGGCTCATTTGGTGCCCCCTCCCTCTCTGATGTAGGAGTGTTCCCATCTCCAAGATCTGTCCCTTTGCCTATAGGGACAGTTTCAGCCAAAGGAACATTCGTCTCCAAGGGCAAGTAAGCTTTCTGTTACTGTGATAAAATACTTAGTTACTCAATTTAAAAGCAGGAATAGCTCATGGCTTCAGGGGGTCACTCCACGGTTGCTTGGTCTCTGTCATGGGGCAGCATTAATGCAACATCTCAAGGCAGAAGCATGTGGTGAAGGCAGCCCACTTACCTCACAGGGAAGTACAGGGAAGGAAGAGGAGCTTGGGTCCCAGCATCCACTCAAGGGTATACTCCCAATGACCTAGCTTCCTCCCATCTGGTCCCACTTGTTAAACGTTTTGTCACTTCCCAACAGCACCATGGGCTAGTGATCAAACCTTCATTACTGGGACTTTGGTAGATGAGTCTTCAAACCACAGCCAGCTTCTGCTCTGAAGACAGGAAGTTAGCAGATGGCTCTCTTCACCTCTCTCTCTCTCTCTCTCTCTCTCTCTCTCTCTCTCTCTCAGAATTTTTTAAAATTTATTTTATTTTTACTTATTTATTTTTATTCTTTAGATCATATTTTATCCCCCTACCGGTCTGCCTTCTGACTGTTCCACGTTCCACACTTCTTCTTCCCACGCCTCCCCACCCCAGGTCTCCAGGAGGATGTATCCACTCCCCACCAGACCTCCCCACTCTCTGGGGCCCCAAGTCTCTTGAGGGTTAGGTACATCTTCTCTGACTGAGTCAAGACCTGGCAGTCCTCTGCTGCGTATTTGATGCGGGCCTCATTCGGCTGGTATATGCTGCCTGGTTGGTGTCTCTGTGTCTAAGAGATCCCAGGGGTTCAGGTTAGTTGAGATTGCTTGTCTCCCTATAGGGTCGTCCTCCTCCTCAGCTTCTTCCAGCTTTTCCCTAATTCAACCACAGGGATTACCAGCTTCTGTCCTTTGGTTGGGTATAAATATCACCACACACTTGATCTTAAATGTGAGGCTCAATATACCACATTGAATTAGCAATTCATCCCAGAGTTCCAACAATGAAGGATTCACTAGCCTATGCAAAAGAAGGTAGTGATCCCCTGTGCCACAGCAGTATCGAGGCCTTAGTTCCTTGAACATAAAGCAGATGTGAGACAGATGCAGATACCCACAGACAAACATTGGACAGAGGTTGGGGACCCCTGGGAAAGAGCTGGGGGAAGGATTGAAGGCCTTCAAGGAGATGGCAACCCCATAGGAATACCAACAGTGTCAGCTAACCTGGATCCCTGGGAGCTCCCCGAGACTGAACCAGCGACCGAAAGAGCATGAAGGGGCTAGTCTGAGCCCCCAAACAAGTATGTAGCAGAGGGCTGCTGTGTCTGGCCTCAGTGGGAGAGAATGCTCCTAATCCTGCAGAAATTTGATGCACAACGGTGGTGGAATACGGGAGGGGGCACCCTCTCAGAGCAGAAGGAGAGGGGGATGGGAGGAGAAACTCTGTAAGGAGGGGTGGGGGAGCAACATTTGAGTTGTAAATAAATGACTGAATAAAAAAAGACAAAACAAACAAATGTCCCTGTTGTGCCCCTCTCTTGTTGACATAAGGTCTAGCTGTGAGGGCTTCCTTCAATTTAGTCTTTAGCACCCAAGACAGTTTCTGTCCTAACTTGGTTGTCATCATATCCCTTTCTTTCTTTCACATGATTTGTCCTCAGAACAAACTTGACATCATCTTCCAGGAAGAACGTTGCTTTCTCTCCGTTTGCCTCCCATGCCTCCTAGCATTGTTTGACCAGCAGACATCTGGCTGCAGAGTGCGAGCCAGTCTTCTTTTCTGAACATATGGGGTTTAGTGACAGTCCACTAAATTTGACTTCAGTGTCATAAAATGTCTGCACCACTTGATCTACTGCAAACAACTTCCCGTGTACCTAGGGAATTGCAGCTCTGCAGAGCTGCCAAAAACAGAATTGTCTTTAAAAGTCATCTTCTCTGCACATTACTGATTTCAAGGTTCATAATAATTCTGTTTCACCCAGCCTCCTGGTAGTTTGTCTGAAAGAACTATAATATCTCAAGTTTCATTATAACTTAAACAGATGTATGAATGTAAAGAGAGGATGAATTACAAATAGATCCCTTTCTGGGATTTATAGGTACAATTAATTTACATCTGTCTTTTATTTGGAAGCTAGAATATCCACAATCCGAAAGAAAAATTTTAATTGACCTTGTTTCTACCTGTGGTACTTGAGAATGAATCCTTTCCTTCCAACATGATAGATTTCAAACCAATTATTACATGTTGTCCTGAAATTAACATATAGAAAGTAGAGGGACCTTCACCCTTTTTAAACTTCAGGGAGCACACAATGTATGTCCATGGAACCCCAATGTGCGGTTCTGTTTGTTTACCTTGTATTCTGTGTGCTTACATCCAGTGAATGATTGGACTCATTTGGGGGTTTTAAGGAAACACCTGGGAGCAGGGTGGTGGTGTGCATGCCTTTAATCCCAGCACTTGGGAGGCAGAGGCAGGCGGATTTCTGAGTTCGAGGCCAGCCTGGTCTACAGAGTGAGTTCCAGGACAGCCAGGGCTACACAGAGAAACCCTGTCTCAGAAAACCAAAAAAAAAAAAAAAAAAAAAGGAACCACCTGGGTGAACATTTGAAGTATCCTCTTCTTAGGAGATTTTTGTTGTTATTTTCTGTTTTTAACATTGTTTCTTGAGTTCATTGCTAGGTCTACAAAAGTTTTGGATTCATAAACCTAACTTATCCATCCTTCATCCACAATTACTGATTTCTGAGGAAAACAACTTTATTCATTACAAAGGAAATGAAAATAAGACAGAGTAAAACAAAAAGCAACTCTCTACATGCACACTCAACAAAACCCACTGTGGAGATGCGGTACAGTTGGTAATTGTGTTATCATTCAAACTTTACACAGAAGTTGAAGGAACTGTGTTCTCTTTCATAGAGTTGGGCAAAAGTTATTGCCTTTCTGTTGTCCTTATGTCCCTTCACCAAGCCTGTTAAATTTTTTATTAGCCCTTTAATGTGTGGGTTGAAATCAATAGCAGGCAAGCTATTAAAAATTATTAGTCAGCTGTGGCTCCTCTCTAAATATTAAAGCAGGCTGGTAAATTAGCTCACACACCCAATCACCAGACCTGAGAGGAATAACCATCTAGGCAAACTGACATCAGAATGCAAATAGAAGAGCATTGCCAGGAGCAATGTGCAGAGTCTTTTGGCTGCTATTATTCACAGCTAATATTATTCTGTGGTTTTTCTCCTTTATTAGTATGAGGAGACAGGGCAGAGAACAGGTTGTTAAGGATGCTGCCTATTAATGGTTAGGTATCAAAGCAATTTGGGAGAAACTAGAAACAGGCATAGAAACATCTGAACTATGCTGTCTGCCTGTGGAATACCCAGGAGGAAGGGGCAATTTTCTAGGTGGGGTTTGCCTTATATTTTAGAAATATCAGCCTGCAATAATTTACTATATGTGATATAGAAAAGACTGTGCAGGGAAGGTAGTCTGGTGCTAGGGTACAGTGAAATGTAAGTGATATGTAGGGAAAGATGGGATCTTATCTAATAAGTGAAGGGGAAAGGGCACCGTGTGAGGCTGAGCCTGTGGGTCAATGCCTGGAGCTGGAAGACTCTAATTTGGATCCCCGCACCCCAACAAGTGGCACTAACTGAAGACAGAAGGATTTGTATTTGGACAGAGGCTCTGCAGGGTACCTCCCCTCTTTATGTTTCAAATTACCCGAGCAAATTAGTGTTTCCAGTAAAATTACTGATCAGCAAGAGACAATTTTTAAAATTCAATGTTGATTTTTTTAAAATAAATAATTAAGAGTGAAATATTTTGTATCTCTGGGTGTAAAATGAGCTGCTGAGTCCTGCTTAGCCATGGCAAGGATGCCATGACATGGGTCCCGCCCCCCAGACAGAGCTAGTGGAGCGTGGCCTCCATAAGTGTCAGTGGTTGCTGTGGGCAGAAGTCTTGTTGGTTAAAAATCAAAACAAAACAAAACAACACACACACATATGTATATACATATGTGTGTGTATATATGCACACACACACACACACACACACACACACATATATATATATATACATGCATACATACATTCATATATGGTGTGAGTCTGGGAAGTGAGGGTATATCTAATGTCTCAGCAAAATGGTTGAGCATTGTGACCTTCAGGACAGCCCTTAAGGCTGTGCGTAAGAATGCTGAAAATATATAGTTTCTCAACTATGCAAAATATAAGGATGTAATATGAATTATATGAGGGGCTTCGCAGACTGAGAAAAACAGAGGTAACTGCACTATGAACCAGCTTGTCAGAAAGATACTAAAGAAGGAGATAAAGAGAATTAAGGAGAGTTGATCACAGGGCAAGATTCTACCCAGTCCAGGTTTGTTGTTGTTGTTGTTCATGCTTACAAAGGCAGGTAGATTCCTGAGTTCAAGGTCAGCCTGGGATAGAGGGAGGAATGGTAACTTCAGAGTGGAGTGTCCCTCCCTCCCCCTCCCACCAACCATCTTATTGTTTGTGCTTATGCTTGCTGTTTCTTTCTAAGAATCAAGAGGCTTGGGTCATTAGATGTTGATTCATTGGATAATCAAAAGAGAACCTGGGTAATGACTGAATTTATGTTTAAATGAGAAACTGGGCTTTTGTTCTGCAAGAGATGAGCTATCTAGAGAATTGTTAGAATAGCAAGAGAAAGCTCTCTCAAGCAGAATACACAGGGAGGGCACTGTGGAAAGCAGTCTTGAGCAGAACATAGGCCATCGGCTCCTAACCCGCGATTCGACTATGAGTTTCTTGTTCTGCTGCTTCCAGATATCCCTTCTCTCAGGAACCCTTCTCCAAGCCGAGGCTTGTCCTTGGCAATGAGGAATTTATAGTTTGTCATATCTCTGTGCCATGCTCTCGGTGGTGTTTGTTCTAATCAGATATGGAGAGAGAAACAACACATTTTGCATTATGAAGTTAAGAAATTAATCAAGAAAAATCTCTTATATTTACTTTTTAATAGATTTAATAACATAAAACTTAAAGCTACTGTGTCTTAGTAGTACTTGCCATGACATTTATAAGTTGGAGGCTCTTGATTTTTTTGCTTATTCTTTGGTCAAAGGAACTACAAGACATGACAGGGAATATATGTTGCTTTGTTGTCTCGCAGGACATGAGCAGCAATTTGGTTGACCAAATCACTTCCTGATGGCTTATTCTCTGATGATCCTCCATATACTGCTACATTACTCAGGATTTTGCAAAGCAGGTAAGAGCTCTGTGAAAACCCTACTTTTCACTGTTCACTTTTTTATTGATGTTGATGGAGTTCTGTTTTCACTTAATAAAAGTTCCATGTACATTATAGACTTTCATTCTTCTATAGTGTAAGTAACAAAGGGTGGCTACCCAAGAGTCCTGTAAAGCAAAGGATCTGTACTATGGACAGGAAGGCTGAAGAAGACTGATGTCACACGTGACTGTAGGGACACCAGTAGGAACTAGCAAAGCGGCATACTGTTTGGCCTGCTGATTTTTGATCTTGCCTTCGTTCCATACCTCCTCACTATGCTCCCCTTTGGGATTGTAATATATATTCTGTGCCATTAGGTTAAGGCCCAGATAAAATGATAAGACCTGGGTAACTGTTACCTGGCTAGCCTGCCATTATCAGGAAACTTTCTCATATGTTTCTAGGAAAATTTCTCATGCTCAAGTTGATTACATATTCTTTTATATTCTGTACCCTGGGAAATAAGTCATGATAGAAGTCAGTAGAACTACTTTGTATAGTCACCCACTATAAGCTTGGACCCAAAACAAGCACCTAGCAGCACTTCTTACAACTATGTATAAACTTTTATAGTATTTGCTTTTATCAGATTCCCCTGGGCTGTACCCCAACATAAGAGAGACACCTGCACCAATATAAAAAGCTATTTGGAATAAGACTTCTGCCACGGACCGACTCAGTCGGAACACACTCCCGTGGGGAAATCAGGGTCTTTGGTATGCAGGAAGGTACAGGTCCGGCGAATGACAGACAGACACACACAAGATCTGAATGCGTCTGAATATACTTTACTGTTCTGAGGCAGGTATTTTTATACAAACTCAAGTTGATATTTCAGTGAAATGTTTACAAAGAATGGTTACCATGAGTAACTGGCACAAGGAAATACAAATGAATCAGGCATGAACGTCAGAGATTACACCCAAGGTTATCGCGTCCCTCTGTAGTCAATAATAAATTAGTAATTCAAGAGTCAGAGACTACACTATGTTTTGTTTATCTTCTTGTGAGAATTTCTCAGGCTTATTTTGAAACTTTACTAACTGATGGTTTCCATGTCAGAGTGCCAAAGACCAGCTAGCCATACAAATAGTAAAAATTGTTGGGAGGTTAATTCTTTAATGTATCTAGGTAATAACTGTACAGCTAATTAAAAACAAAGCAATGGATCTCTAGAAGAAATCATGGCCAGTGCTGTAGTTCAAAGAATAAAACTCTGAGTGAACTGTCACGCCTGGAATGCTCGCACCTCTGGCTGGCAGAGACATCTCGTAAGTAAAAGAACAGGTCAGAAAAGGATCACACAGCTTGCCATGAGAAACTTCAGCTGAGCTCTATCTGCAGCCAAGGAGGCCCACAGCGGCATTCACCTTGAACAGCCCCTGTAAATATCACACAGCCTTCGTCTGGATTGCAGCTTGGCTGCGTGAAATTACGGGATTCAAGAGAAGCGTGTGATAACTTCCATTTAGATTAGGGGACAAGTAAAGTTTAAGTTCCCAAGACCTCCTGGGAATTAACAACCTACTGGGCAGGAAGAGAAGTATACATGGGTAACTGACATCCTGGTTGGCAAATTCAGACATGAGCGTTACACAAGTCCCATTCTGGTTGACAAATTAAGACATGAACATTAGCCAAGGCAAGTCCCCGGCCACAATTGAATCCCCCAACCAATGGGAGCAGAATAGGTATACAACCAAAAGATGCGCCTAAGGACCTCTCCTATTTCTAAATCTTGATTGGTGGAATAACTTGGCACAAATGTTTGTGGATTTTAGGTTTAAAAGCCCTGTAGGATCTTAACTCAGTGCCATGGTTCAGTTCCTGAATTTGGACCATGGCCATGATCAACCAGTCCTGGGATGTATGCTCAAACTATCCCTGTCTAACTGAGATTGGTGTTCATGTAGTTTGTGAGGTGACTCCAGGACTCCAACACATTATATGATTTTCATTTTGATTTTGTAGGTAATTATAATTAAATTATTGAATGAGTCTCAGAAGAAGTGTTGAATTTTGGATTTTTAAACAAGTTTGAAGCTGTTATAGTCTATGGGGACTTGTGAAGTTGGACTGAATGGATTTTGTACTATGATATGGCAATATGCCTACAGGAACCAGGGTGTGGTATGTGGTGGTTTGAATAAAAATTGTTCCCATAGGCCCATAGGGAATAGCACTCTCAGGAAGTGTAGCCTTGTCGGAGTAGCTGTGGCCTTGTTGGAGGAAGCACATCACTAGGAGTTGGGCCTTGAAGTCTCAAGATCTCAAAATAGGCATAATGACCCAGTCTTTCTGCTGCCCACAAATCTAGATGTAGGACTCAGCTCCTTCTCAAGCACCATGTCTGCTTGTGCACCACCATAATTCCCACCATGAATAAACTTCTAAAACTGTAAGCCAGCTCCAGTTAAATGGTTTTTTTTTTGTTTGTCTTTAATAAAAGTTACTGTGGTCATAGTGTGTCTTCGTAGCAATAAAACCCCAATTAAAAACACATACTAACCAAAGGGAAAAAATGACCACCTAGAATACTTGCTCTATTTCCTGACAAATATATTTTGGTATGGTTCTCTGATTGTAACAAAAATACAATGACATAAGATAAAAATAATTATACAATAAAGTCATTACAAAGTAAATTCATGTACCCACGTTCAAGAAGATATGGACATTTGAATAGAAAGTTGATGCCATAGGAATGATGTTTGGCTAGCAAAGAATAAAAGGAAAGAGGCAAATGAATCATGTTTCTCTTGGCAAATAGATTCCTTTTTAAAAAATTATTTGTTTTAATTTATATGACTATACTGTAGCTGTCTTTAGACATACACCAGAAGAGTACATCAGACCCCATTACAAATGTGGTTGCTGAGAATTGAACTCAGGACCTCTATAAGAGCAGTCAGTGCTCTTAACCACTGAGCCATCTCTTCAACCCAACAGATTATTTATATGACCACTCTTTCTATACTTTCTGCTATGGTTATTAATCAGTAATTGAGAAAGAAACCATACACATGGGTTGAGTGAAAAGCACTTCCTAAGGACTGGAGACATGGTACAGTAGTTAAGAGCACTGACTGCTCTTATAGAGGACTCAATTTCAATTCCTAGTACCTGCATGGCAGCTTACAATCATCTATAACTCCAGTTCCACCCTTTTCTGGCCTCCATAGGCACTGCGCAGATGTGATCCAAATATGTTTTTAGAATGTCAAACATCACCAAATGAACATTCTTACAATCTTCCAATCTTCCAATCCCTACCCCTTACAGGTCAAATATTCCTAATATAAAAATCTGGAATTAAAAATTCTGCAAATTGAAAAATGTTTTGAGCACTTAAATAATGCCCAAGAGGTTTGAATTGTGGGACATTTTGGATTTGAGGTTATTGATGTTGTTGTTGCTGTTGCTGTTGTTCTAAAGACTTGGTTTGTAGTACAGGGAGTTTTTTGAAGTCTTGGGATATTCAGCCTGAGAAGTTAACATCCAGAACACTTGCTTACTGCTCTTGAAGAGATGGCTTTCTCAGAGGATGCGCCTTCTAGAAATACATCTACACTCTGATGGGAAGAAAGCATTCTCTCTCTGGTGGAAAAAGGAGCCACACAGATAGGGATTACTCAGCAGGGTATAACCTCAAGAAAGCTAATTTTTTAGAACCTCTTAGGTCCTCTGCAAGACTAATACATGTTTTTAAACACTGAATCATGTCTCCAATCTTACCCACTAATTAATTATTTACACTGACAATATATATATAAGTGTAATGTACATGTGGTATTTTAGTTCATGCAAAGGTCATGAAATGTCTATAAAACCACTTAGCATACCACCTCCTAGACGTCTTTTTAAAATGAGAACACTTCGTATCAGCTTTCAGCAATTTTTGAATATATAACATATTAAATACATATTAAATATATAACCCATTAGCTATCACTATGTTATACAGGGGATCTCTCCAAATTATTCCTTCTATCACACTGAAAATATAATCCTTCCACCCCAGTTTTCCCAGCCCCAGCGCAGGCAAGAACATTTCAGTTTTTAGACATTTTAATTTATTTAGTTTCAATTTAGAGTAAGTCGAAGAAATTGAACTATGACAGCACCTTTGATCTCAAACACACACACACACACACACACACACACACACACACACACAGAGAGAGAGAGAGAGAGAGAGAGAGAGAGAGAGAGAGAGAGAATAACATATTTTATTCTGATGTTATATGTAATATTTTCTTAAGCCTAAACTTTACTAACTTTTAAATTCTTAATTTTTCTTCAATTTTAAGCATTCTGTTTCTTGGAAACTTCGTCTTGGTCCCTGGCCACCATATGTTTCCAAAATGGTATCTGCACTGACATCTAAGTACAAAGGTCATATCAGCAAAACCAGCCCTGATTCTTCTCATTCTAAGATCACGAGACATAAAAAAGTAAAAAACAAACAAACAAACAAAAACAAAACAAAACCAAAAAACCCCACCTAATCCTTACCAGAGACACTCTATGACATAATCTTATATTTTTTTAAATAAGAGAAAGATGTGATAAATTACTTTATCTTTTCTTTTATTGTAGGCAGCATTTTGCCCTCTGTGCAGTTTTGTTCTCTGAGTTTCTAGCTGTTCATGATGAACTAGAGCTTGAAAGTATTACTCAAAAGGGTTCAAAACAAACAGTTCACAAGTTTTACTTATTTGTGTTTTCAGTGATGGGAAATCAAGCCCATAATCTCACACATTAGAGGTAAGTGATCTACTCCTGAGCAATCTCCTCAGCCCCTGTCCGTATGTTTTAGTGATGTTCTGGAAAACATGATAAAATAGCAGGTTCTACCAATCTGTTCTGCTTGGAGCATAAATCACAACTTTATTCTGTATGTATGTAAAAGAAAACCTATGCGCGCGCGCGCACACACACACACACACACACACACACACACACATTGTTCCTGTCTGTAATTTTGGGCATCTGCTGAAAATCCCCCAACCTACACACAGAGAAGATTCCACGAGAAATTCCACGTGGGGCTACTTCAGGGCTGAAGTTCTAAGCTTAAAATGATGCTCTCCAATTTATTTGTTTCCTTGTTCTTAATTATGTGTACATGTGCATGTGGGCGAGTAGAGGTGGCCCTGGGAGGCCAGAAGTGTAGGACCCCTTGAAGCTGCAGTTACTGGTGATTGTGAATGGGTGTTGGGAACTGAAATCATGTCCTCTGGTCCGGAAGAGCAGTACATTATCTTAATCACTGAGCTATCTCTCCAGCCAGTGATCTTTCAGTAAGTGAGTGTTAAATGAAGAGTGTACAAAATCACACTCTGCAAATGTCAATGCATCTGAAGGGATGTGTTTGAATTTATGGTGAAGAGTCTTAAGTTTTAAGTGATAAACCAGCCCCAAACCAGGGCAACCCTTCAATAAAATCCTATTAAAATAAATGAAGGCCTTAGGCTCTTCTGGGATGATAGCTGCTCTCATTTCTGAATGAGCCTAGCTTCTCATTCATCCCCAAGCTCCAGGCATACTTTTACCCATAGCTCATCTCTTCTATAATCCTTTGGGACACAGTTCCCAGGAATATCTCTTTCATGGCTAGGCTGTTTGCCAGTGGCCCAGGTGAGGCTTAAATCTTGAATGGAATATTCTCTTCCAGGATGGCTTTAACCTACCAGCTACTGTAATTTCATTATCTTTCCAGAGATATCTGTGTTTCTGTCAGAGCGATGGAAGGGCAGGGTGTCTACGAGACAGGGGGTATCAGACATAGGAGTGCTCTGTCAAGGAGCTGGTTTCCTGGAATCATAGATATTCCAAAGCAGCGTCTTGCTCAGCCACAGTTTATAACATGCTTGGATTTTCTTTCCCAGTATGGATTGACGTCCATGATTTTGTGAGTAATACAGACACAAAGATAATTTACTTTATATTTTCAGTTAGACAGCTCAGTGTTCCCATCTAAATGAAACAGTAGTCAGGAACAGTAAGGCAACCACTTCCTCAGACTTCAGCAGAGTGAGCCAAAACCAAGCCACTGGGAAAAATAACACCAGGCTTGCAATGAGAGTGTGTAAGAATTATGATTCTAGAATAGTGGCCTACACCTTTAATCCTAGCACTTGTGAGGGGCAGGAGCAGGGGCATCTCTGTGGGTTTGAAGCCAGCCTAGTCAACATGGGAAACTCCAGGCCAGCCAGGGCTATACAGAAATAAACAAATATTTTAAAACTATGAATGTTGAAATTCAACACTATAATTTCTTCAGGAAGCTAAGTCGGTTTAAAGAAGATTCTCTTTAGAGCCTTCTTCAGGCCCCTCTGCATGAAGCTGGGAGGGGTGGGGAAGTGGATGTGGTGTGGGGAAAGAAAGGAAAGGACGATCAAGAGCAACGGAACTTGACCTCATGTGTGAAAACTACAGTCACTGTTGAGTCATTAAATTCAGTAATCCCTCTCCCTTTATGTCTATGATAGTTTAGAACTATGTTTTAAGGGAGATGAATTATATGCATTAAATATTTGATTTTGCAGGAATTTATCTTTTCCCCAATCAATTTCCCCCCTCTTTCATGATATCACATATTTACATTCTGGCCAAGCTTCCCAATAATCTCAGAGGACTATCCTAGGGGGGAAAAAGAGCTAGTTTTATGTTTTTTTGCTTTTGTTTTTCCCATTGGTTGTCAAAGGCATTTCTTCCCTCCTCTATAGAATTCCCTTGCTTCTCTTATAGTCTTCAAACAAAACACTAGTGTGGCTGTAAATTCTTTGGAGAGAACTGACATTTCCAGGTTGTTAAATGTTTTCAGCTTCTGGCAAAATAGATGACTTAGATGAGGACTAGTGGTGACCAGAGTCTTACCCCTACTCCAATTCCCAAAGCTACTGACTTTCATAGACACCTCTCTCTGGTTTCATTGTTTGAATCAATAACCAAGGGAGGGAAGGGCAGACTCACTTGGTTGTTTGCCTTCATATACATTAATTCATAAAAGTAAGGACTTAAAGGGAGTATAATGATACAGCCCCCCTCGTGGCCCTGCTTCTGATGAGATGTTCGTTTGGATAACTCAAGAGAGAAAATCAGTCACCCTGAATGGCATCAATAAGAAATCCTTCACTTTCACAGCTTGCCTCAGTGTCTTATTATTCCTCACAGGCTGGTGATTCTTCATGAGCTTGAGCTTAGCTAATTCCAAAACAAGCTAAAAATAATGCTGCTGTTTGATTCATTTACAGTTATCTCCAATTGCTCGAGAGAATGATTGGTGTCCTGTAGGTATTAGCTGGATACCCTCTGAATAGGGAACTAGATAATTGAATACATAAATAAAATTAAGCTATACAACAGAGAAAATGGCATGCTCATTCAAGTTACAAGGACTCATCAGGGAACTTAGGATGCACATACCACTGTTAGGGCAGCATGTACAACTCAAAGACAAAAAAGGGGAAAATAGTCTGCTAAGCCTAGATTTTGACTACTTAACAACAGTTCAAAGCAAGCTATGACACAGGATCCAATATGTAATGAACGGCATGAAAGCAAAGCGTTCATTTATATTGGGCCTAATCAGGATGACCTAGAGATGACACAATAAAATCTAATCATCTTGGAGCCGGAGAGATGACTCAGCAGTTCAGAGTACTGGCTGCTGTTGCAGATGATGCAGAAACCAGGAAGCTCACAGCCACCTGTAATGCCAGTTTCTGGGAATCTGATACTCTTATGTAGCTTCTGCAGGCACTACAAACATGTGGGGCATATACCTGCTCACAGGCAAACATACATACACAATTAAAATAAATAAATCTTTAATTTTAAAAGGTTTAATCTGCAATTACTCTTTTTTGTGAATTAAGATTGTCTAACTATGACCCTATGATGATTTCTGTGCTTCATTTGTACATTCAATAAGCAGGTCTTTTCTTCTTGCACTCACCCAGAAGCAAGATGTGGAAAAACATTTTCAGGAGCATTACTTTCAGGAGTTTGTTAAAGTGTGGGATCTGTTAGTACAACATTGATGCTGATAGTCCCCACTACAAAAATTAAACAATGCCATTTTGTTAGATATTTATTTTATTAGGGACAACTGTTTCATTTTCATCTGATATGTTCCACACCTAGAAGACAATATATTCCCAATATAAACCCAATATATTAATGATAATATCTGATTATATAAAAATTGACTCTCCCCCCCTCTCCATATACCTGAAGTCATCCGACCAACATTCTTCTAAATGTGTATCAAGCTGGCAAAGGAAAAATAAACTTTGCAAGTTGGCAAGGTGGAAAGAGGATTTGAAAAGAATAGCTCTGAACCTGTGGTGGTTTGGATGAGAATACTTAAAGCTAACCCTCATTGGTGTATTAGTCAGGGTTATCTAATTCATGGAGTATAAGTCAGAACTTAGAGAACATCTATCTATCTATCTATCTATCTATCTATCTATCTATCTATCTATCTATCTATCTATGTCTTCACAGGGATTTATAGAATGACCTCCAGGCTGTGGTCCAGCAAATCCAACAAAGGCTGGATTTGAAAGGAAAGTCAAACTTTCAGTAGTTGCCTAGTCCACAAGGCTGGATGTCTCAGCTGTTCTTCAGAATATGTTTTGAATCCCAAAGAAGTAAGTTCTATTGCTAGTTAAGGAATGGACTTGCTAGTGAGGTGAGAGCAAGTAGGCAAAGAGGAAAAGCTTCCTGCTTCTTTGTCCTTATATAGGCGTCCAACAGAAGGCATGGGCCAGATTAGATATGGATTAAAGATCTGGATTAAAGGTATGTCTTCCTGCCTCAAAACTCTGGATTAGAAATAGAGCTTCCAATTTTAAATTATGCAGAAATTCCTCATAGATGGACCCTCCATTTGGGGGTTTTAGTTAATTCCAGATATAGTCAAGATGACAGTCAAGAATAGTCATCACAAATGGGCTATGCAATATCTTGGCCAGTAAAGGGCTAAAAGATGACAGACTAAAACCCAGTAATCAATGCCAAATAGAGAAGTAAGAAAGCCAGAAAAAAAGGATGATATTCTGAAAATACTATATAACTTGAAGAAATAAATCCCACTCATATCATTTAAATGGAATGAGTAAATTCAATTTAACTTAATTATAAATAGATTATAATTTTTAATTTTGGATTTTATTTAGATTTATTGGATTTTAAAAATATGTGTGATTTAGAGACACACCATAAAAATGATTGGGGGGGGTTGAAGGGGAAAAACCCACAGCAAACACTTATGTGTACACCCCTGTTTTGTTTACATATATCTTTCTTATATAAACACATACTTAGTGGGTTATTGAGATGGCTCAGTGGACAAAAATTCTAAGCCTGAGACACAAGTTCAGTCTCTAGAATGCATGTGAAAAATCAGTACTCCTACATGGCAATAGGAGGTGGAGGCAGGAGGATTGCCTAGAAATGCATTGCGAAGCTTGTCTGGAGTACACAACATGGCAGAAACAACAGGAGACAATGTGCCTTAAAAACAAGGGGTAGGACTGAGGACATTAATAGATCATTTATAGAATGACCTCCATGCTGTTGTCCAGAGAATCCAACAAAGGCTAGATTTGAAAGGAAAGTCAATAGCTCAGTGGTTAAGAATGCTGACTGCTCTTCTACAGGACCCGAGTTTGGTTCCCAGCACCCATGAAGCTCATAAGCACCCATACTCTAGTTCCAGGGATCTATCATCATTCTCTGGCCTTCCTGGAATCAAGTATACAGACATACATACAGGCAAAACATCTATACACAGAAAAAGTAATTATGGGGGAAAAAGAGAACAAACTAAAGCACACAAGTACTAAGGCATGAATATAGTTTAAACCTTCTGTGATTTACACTTGCATGTAGGTACAAATAACACAAGGGACTGGCACAGAACTTTATCTCCCAGGAGGATGGAGTATCTTTTTTTGGTTTCCTGTATGTGTACTGGCAGAATGAGCTAGTGGCATTCTGCATTCTGAATTCTGGCCCTTTATCCATGTCAACTTTTGTGGATCTTCCAAAGGCTGTGCAGAAGATTCGTCTTGGTGAGATGCTAAGAAAAGCCAACTTCAGTTGCAGTATCTTAAAAATGGATGTCTTTTGATTGGCATGGATCCATTTGGGCCCTTGTGTGTTTCCCAGCGTAAATGTCTTGCTTGCTTGAAATGCTTTGCTTCAGACAGAAGTGGGAACAACTGAAAAGCATCTTTACCATCAACCATTGGACAGAGAAGGGAGTTTGAAATGCCTGATGCATTTGGCCTCCCTTCCTGAGCTGCTTTTACGCAGGGATCTAACATGAGCCACACCCCTGGCACATAGGATCACAGTATTTCATTTTCTAATTTTAAGCTTTCCCACTGAGCTCAGGCTCAGCACCTCTTGGTAGTTCTGCTTCATTTGGCATGGGGATTCCTTTCTTTCTCTGTGTTTGTCTTCATAATTTATTGGACTTGGGAAAGCAGAGGAGAGTAAATTCCTTCACCAACTTAAGAAATATTTCTCTGTCATATTTTATGAACCTGACCCTCTGGTACCTGGGTTTCAGGAATAGAGTGGCAAATCTAGAAGGTGGTTGAACTTGTCTTGCAGTGGGTAGCTCAGAGAGCAAACCTGTAAGCAAGCAAATGTGTAATACGCGAATCGTTGGCAAACTCTTTGGGAATATAAAGTAGGGGCTAGAAGTTCTCTTCTAGGATTTGTTGTTGTTGTTGTTGTTGTTGTTGTTGTTTTGGTGGAGGTCGTGGTGGTGGGTGTGCATGCACACAGACTCCTAAGATTTGAACACAGGGCCTTGTGTTTACTAGGCAAGCTATGCTGACTAGCTACACTTTTTCTATTTGTTGTTTTAAGGTAAGGTCTCTCTCTGAAGCCAAGACTATTTTAGGCTAATTATGTAACCCAGATTTGCCTCAAAATCATGGCAAACCTCCAGTCTCAGATTCCTAAATATTCAGATTATAGGGGGGAGTTATTGTGCATGGAATAAAATTCTACTTTTTGCATGGGGTATTAGTGATAATCTTAATCTGAGAGAGAGAGAGAGAGAGAGAGAGAGAGAGAGAGAGAGAGAGGTGGGGGGAGGGAAGGGGAGAGGAAGAGGGAGGGGGAGAGAGAGGGAGAGGGAAGGGGAGGGAGAAGGGGGGGGAGAGAGAGAATAGAGCCATATAAAATATATAAAAGTTAATGAGCTCATCATGTGGGTCCAGACTCAGAGGATGCTTGGAGTAAGGGAGGCGCTTCAGTGCTTGGACTTCTTACTTTAAGTCTTCCAAAAGTAGAATTTCTATAAACTTTAGTTTCTTCATCTTTGATTTTCTTCCTTTAATGGTAGATGTAAAGCTGCTGAAATATTTAAGAAGAGATAAGACAAATCTTGACTTACCTCTAAAACATCCCTCTGGCAAAACCTGAGCAATGTTTATATCTTTGGCATAAAAAATAGTATTTTACATAAAATTTATTAAGTAAACAAGTAAGTTAAAAGGAAAAGTGAATCTTCCAAGATCATTTCTCTACACCCTTTCCCTGCATTTGCCGGACATATGCTCTGGTTTTAAAAATGGTATTAGCGATATTGCCTGCAGCTTCCTGCCCAGCTGGTGGTGGGGAAGCCGGAGGGTCACCCAGCGTGCCAGGTGCTCAGAACCATCCGGCGGCGGCGGCGGCGGCAGAACCAGGTACCCGAGACAGCCCAAGCTTAAGACCTTCGGGGACTCAGGCCTGGAGTGGGAGTTGGGCACAGAATAGCGGGTGCACTCTGCACTCGCGCTGCGGAGGACCCCGAGCTCCCTGCAGGCAGCTGCCATATTGCCTGCAGCTTCCCGCCCAGCTGGTGGTGGGGAAGCCGGAGGGTCACCCAGCGTGCCAGGTGCTCAGAACCATCCGGCGGCGGCGGCAGAACCAGGTACCCGAGACAGCCCCGAGCTTAAGACCTTCGGGGACTCAGGCCTGGAGTGGGAATTGGGCACAGAATAGCGGGTGCACTCTGCACTCGCGCGCGGGGCGGACCCCGAGCTCCCTGCAGGCAGCTGCCATATTGCCTGCAGCTTCCCGTCCAGCTGGTGGTGAGGAAGCCGGAGTCAGCCAGTGTGCCAGGTACCCAGACCCAGCCGGAGGCCGAACCAGCCTCCCATCCAGCCAGTGGCAGGGAAGCTGGAAACCGGACCCAGCCAGCTTCCCAGCAGCTTGGGACCAGCAGGCAGAACCAGATAACTGAGATATCCCAACTTTAAGACCCCTGGGGAAACAGGATATCAGACAGCGAACCCTGAGCAGGAGCAGTGCAGAGCAGCCGCCCAACAGGCGGAACCAAATACCTGGGATATCCTGAGGTTAAGACCTCGGGGGACTCAGGCCACCTGTCAGCAATCTGTGAGCAAGACCCCCGCAGGACAGTGATTCAGGTATCCCAGTCACTGGGAAATAGCCTTACAACCCCACAGGAGGGTCAAGCACCAGCTAGTATCTACAGGACCAACTAACACCAGAGTTAACCAGATGGCAAAAGGCAAACGTAAGATCGCTACTAACAAAAATCAAGGCAATATGGCGGCATCCGAACCCAGTTCCCCAACAGCAATAAATATTGGATACCCCGAAACACCAGAAAAACAAGACTCAGATCTAAAATCACTGGTCAGGATGCTGATAGAGGAACACTTAGATAAATCTCTTAAAGTAATACATGAGAAAATAGATCAAAAGCTAGAAGCCATTGCAAGACAAACACAATTAAATCCCAGATATCTCAACACACCAGAAAAACAAGACTCAGATCTAAAATCACTGGTAAAGATGCAGATTGAGGATCACTTAGATAAATTTCTTAAAGTAATAGAGGAGAAAATAGATCAAAAACTAGAAGCCCATACAAGGCAGACACAAAAATCACTTAAAGAAATCCAGGAGAATATAGAGCAAAAAGTGAATCCCAATAAGGGGGAGAAACAAAAATCACCCAAAGAAATACAAGAGAACATGGGTCAACGAGTAGAAGTCATAAAGGAGGAAACACAAAAATCCCTTAAAGAATTACAGGAAAACACAAACAAGCAACTGAAAGATCTGAGCAAAACCATACAAAATCTAAAAACAGAAGTAGAAACAACTAAGCAATCGCAAAGGGAGACAATGTTGGAGATAGAAAACCTTGGGAAGAAATCAGGAGTCATATATGCAAATATCAACAATAGAATACAAGAGATAGAAGACAGAATCTCAGATGCTGAAGATACCATAGGAACCATGGATTCAACAATTAAAGAAAATGCAAAATGCAAAAAGCTGGTAACCCAAAACATTCAGGAAATCCAAGACACAATGAGAAGACCAAACCTAAGGATTATAGGGATAGATGAGAATGAAGATCTACAACTTAAAGGGCCAGCAAATATCTTCTACAAAATTATGGAAGAAAATTTCCCCAACCTAAAGAGAGAGATGCCCATGAATATACAAGAAGCCTATAGAACCCCAAATAGACTGGACCAGAACAGAAATACTTCCCGTCACATAATAGTCAAAACCCCAAATGTACTAAACAAAGAAAGAATATTAAAGGCAGTAAGAGAAAAAGGACAAGTAACATATAAAGGAAGACCTATCAGAATTACACCAGACTTCTCACCTGAGACCATGAAAGCTAGAAGATCCTGGGCAGACCTTATGCAGACCCTAAGAGAACACAAACTTCAGCCAAGACTACTATACCCAGCGAAACTCTCAATTGCCATAGATGGGGAAACCAAGATATTCCACGACAAAACCAAATTTGCAAGATACTTATCTACAAACCCAGCCCTACAAAGGATAATAGGGGAAAAATACCAACACAAGGGGGGAAACAACACCCCAGAAGAAACAAGATAGAAACCCCATCTCATCCAACCCAAAAGAAGAGAACCACTCAAATACAAATAATAATAAAATTCCCAAAATGTCAGGAAGTAATAATTACTATTCCTTAATATCTCTTAATATCAATGGACTCAATTCCCCAATCAAAAGACACAGACTAACAGACTGGATACGGAAACAGGACCCTACATTTTGCTGCATACAGGAAACACATCTCAGTGTCAAAGACAAACACCACCTTAGAGTAAAAGGCTGGAAGACAGTTCTACAAGCAAATGGTCCCAGGAAACAAGCTGGAGTAGCCATTCTAATATCAGATAAAATCGACTTTCAACCTAAAGTCATCAAAAGGGACACAGAAGGTCACTTCCTGCTTGTCAAAGGGAAAATCCACCAAGAAGAATTCTCAATACTGAACATCTATGCACCAAATGCAAGGGCACCCTCATTCGTAAAAGAAACTTTACTAAAGCTTAAAGCACACATCGCACCTAACACAATGATTGTAGGTGACTTCAACACTCCACTCTCCTCAATGGACCGATCAGGAAAGCAGAAACTAAACAGGGACACAGTGAAACTAATTGAAGCTTTGGACCAATTGGATTTAACAGATATATATAGAACATTCCATCCTAAAACAAAAGAGTATACCTTTTTCTCAGCACCGCACGGTACCTTCTCAAAAATTGATCATATAATTGGCCACAAGACAGACCTCAACAAATACAAGAAGACCGAACTAATCCCATGTCTCCTATCGGATCACTATGGAGTAAAAGTGGTCTTCAATAGCAAGAAGAACTACAGAAAGCCCACATACACATGGAAACTGAACAATACTCTACTCAATGACACCCTGGTCAAGGAAGAAATAAAGAAAGAAATCAAAGACTTTTTAGACTTCAATGAAAATGAAGGTACGACCTACCCAAATCTCTGGGATACAATGAAAGCAGTACTAAGAGGAAAACTCATAGCCCTGAGTGCCTCCAAAAAGAAACTGGAAAGAGCATACACTAGCAACTTAACAGCACACCTGAAGGCGCTGGAACAAAAAGAAGCTAACTCACCCAGGAGGAGTAGAAGAGAGGAAATCATCAAACTAAGGGCTGAAATCAATCAAGCAGAAACAAAGAGAACCATACAAAGAATCAACAAAACCAAGAGCTGGTTCTTCGAGAAAATCAACAAGATAGATAAACCCTTAGCTAGACTAACCAAAGGGCACAGAGATAGTATCCAAATTAACAAAATTAAAAATGAAAAGGGGGATATAACAACAGAAACAGAGGAAATTCAAAAGATCATCAGATCCTACTACAAAGGCATATACTCAAAACAACTGGAGAATCTGGAGGAAATGGACAATTTCCTAGACAGATACCAAATACCAAAATTAAATCAGCATCAAGTAGACCAGCTAAACAGTCCCATAACCCTTAAAGAAATAGAAGGGGTTATAGAAAGCCTCCCAACCAAAAAAAGTACGGGACCAGATGGTTTTAGTGCAGAATTCTACCAGACCTTCAAAGAAGACTTAACACCAATACTTTTCAAACTATTCCACAAAATAGAGACAGAAGGGACACTGCCCAACTCATTCTTCGAAACCACAATTACGCTGATACCTAAACCACAAAAAGATCCAACAAAGAAAGAGAACTACAGGCCAATTTCTCTTATGAATATAGATGCAAAAATACTAAATAAAATTCTTGCCAACCGAATCCAAGAGCATATCAAAACGATCATTCACCATGATCAAGTAGGCTTCATTCCAGGAATGCAGGGATGGTTCAATATACGGAAATCCATCAATGTAATCCACTACATAAACAAACTAAAAGAAAAAAACCACATGGTCATCTCATTAGATGCTGAAAAAGCATTTGACAAAATTCAGCATCCTTTCATGCTAAAAGTCTTGGAAAGAGCAGGAATTCAAGGCCCATACCTAAACATAGTAAAAGCAATCTACAGCAAACCAGTAGCCAACATCAAAATAAATGGAGAGAAACTTGAAGCAATTCCACTAAAATCAGGGACTAGACAAGGCTGTCCTCTCTCTCCATATCTTTTCAATATAGTACTTGAAGTTCTAGCGAGAGCAATCAGACAACATAAGGAAGTCAAAGGGATACAAATTGGAAAGGAAGAAGTCAAAGTATCATTATTTGCAGATGATATGATAGTCTACTTAAGCGATCCAAAAAACTCCACCAGAGAACTTCTACAGCTGATAAACAACTTCAGCAACGTGGCTGGTTATAAAATTAACTCAAGCAAATCAGTAGCCTTCTTGTACTCAAAGGACAAGCAGGCTGAGAAAGAAGTTAGGGAAATAACACCCTTCACAATAGCCACAAACAACATAAAGTACCTTGGCGTAACTCTAACCAAACAAGTGAAAGATCTGTATGACAGGAACTTCAAGTCCTTGAAGAAAGAAATCGAAGAAGACCTCAGGAGATGGAAAAATATTTCTTGCTCCTGGATTGGCAGGATCAATATAGTAAAAATGGCCATCTTGCCAAAAGCAATCTACAGATTCAATGCGATCCCCATCAAAATCCCAAATCAATTCTTCATAGATCTAGAAAGAGCAATTCTCAAATTCATCTGGAGCAACAAAAAACCCAGGATAGCTAAAACTATTCTCAACAATAAAAGGACTTCTGGGGGAATCAATATCCCTGACCTCAAGCAGTACTACAGAGCAATTGTGTTAAAAACTGCATGGTATTGGTACAGCAACAGGCAGGTAGATCAATGGAATAGGATTGAAGACCCAGAAATTAACCCACAGACTTATGGTCACTTGATCTTTGATAAAGGAGCCACAACCATCCGGTGGAATAAAGATAGCCTTTTCAACAAATGGTGCTGGTTCAACTGGAGGTCAACATGCAGAAGAATGCGAATTGACCCACTCTTATCTCCTTGTACTAAGATCAACTCCAAGTGGATCAAGGACCTCCACATAAAACCAGACACACTGAAACTATTAGAAAAGAAACTTGGGAAGACCCTGGAGGACTTGGGCACAGGGGAAATGTTCCTGAACAGAACACCAATAGCTTATGCTCTAAGATCAAGAATGGACAAATGGGACCTCATAAAATTACAAAGTTTCTGTAAGGCAAAGGACACTGTCAGAAAGACAAAACGGCAACCAACAACGTGGGAAATGATCTTCACCAACCCCACATCCGACAGAGGGCTAATATCCAATATATACAAAGAACTCAAGAAGTTAGACCCCAAAGAACCAAATAACCCTATCAAAAAATAGGGCACAGAGCTAAACAAAGAATTTTAACCAGAAGAAATTCGGATGGCCGAGAAACACCTTAAGAGATGTTCAACATCATTAGTCATCAGGGAAATGCAAATCAAAACAACCCTGAGATTCCACCTCACTCCAGTCAGAATGGCTAAGATTAAAAACTCGAGAGACAACAAGTGCTGGCGAGGATGTGGAGAAAGAGGAACACTCCTCCACTGTTGGTGGGATTGCAAAATGGTAAAACCACTCTGGAAATCAGTGTGGCGGTTCCTCAGAAAATTGGGCATGCCACTCCCAGAGGACCCTGGCATACCACTCCTGGGCATATACCCAGAGGATTCCCCTGCATACAACAAAGACACATGCTCCACTATGTTTATAGTAGCCTTGTTTATAATAGCCAGAAATTGGAAGGAGCCCAGATATCCCTCAAAGGAGGAATGGATACAGAAAATGTGGTATATTTATACAATGGAGTACTACTCAGCAATTAAAAATAATGAATTCATGCAATTTGTAGGTAAATGGTTAGATCTGGAAACTATCATCCTAAGTGAGCTAACCCAATCACAAAAGAATACACACGAAATGCAATCACTGATAAGTGGATATTAATGAGCCCAGAAGCCCTAAATACTCAAGGCACAATTAGCAAGTCAAATGACTCTCAAGAAGAAAAAAAGGAGAGGACCCTGGGCCTGTAAAGATTGGATCCAGTATTGTAGACCCAGAACAGAGAAATCGGGGGGGGGGAAAGAGTGGGGAATAGCATGGGGGGAGAGGAATTATGGGACATATGGTGGGGGGTACCTGGGAAAGGGGAAAGCCTTTGGAATGTAAACAAAGAATATAGAAAATAAAAAAAAAAAATGATAAAAAAAAATAAAATAAAAAAAAAATGGTATTAGCAATGGTACCCATAGCACAGATCCAGAATGACTAGTTCAGTCATCACGTTGAGCCCTATTGCTCCACTTCTTAGTTCTTAGTTTCTCACTTATAATAGAATCTAACTATTCTGGAAAACTTATTTGAGCAGAATAATAGGTAGGATGTGGAATCACTCAGGCTGTGTCCAGGTATTTTAAAAAGAGAATGCTCAGGTCTCAGGTGACTCAGAATGAAGTCAATGAAACGTCACTCTTACACCTTTCAGTTAAATAAAGTCTTAGTGACTCATGCTCATCAGTTTGGGAAATAATGATTGTTTATTATTAGACCCAATTTGAGATATGAACAGTAAAATGAGTTTTTTTCCTGTGTCCAGATACCCACTTACTCTCAGAGGTTTTAAGAATTGTACATTTCTCTACCTTGGGGAGTTTCATGGTATGTAAAATGAAGTGTGTGTGTGTGTGTGTGTGTGTGTGTGTGTGTGTGTCCCAAGACTTATCGATAGGATGTGGCAATGCTTTCATTGAACTACTGTCTAAGGAAATGTTCTTTTGGGGCCTTGATTTTTTTCCCTTGTGTTTTACTACTTTTTCACACGATATTCTTTCCTTAATTTTTCACGCCCCCCCCATTTTGTACTAATTTTTACTCTCAGATAATTTCACATATATATTGAATTATATCCTACTGGAGTTAAATGTGATTGTGAGGCACCATGTGGATGCTGGGAACCAAACCTAGATCCTCTGTAAGGATAGCCAGTGCTCTTAACCACTGAGCCATCATCTCTCCCAACCTGGAGAAAGAAATTTGAAAATAAGAAATAGTTAATGAGATTTCAAGGTATCTTGTAGAAAACACACTGCCAATAAACTGCACCTGCAAACAACAATCTCAAAAAGCCAAGACTAGAGCTGAGGGTGGCAAAATTGCTGACTTCGCTGGGAAAAAAGGCCAAAGAGGGAGAAGGGAATTAAAACTCTTCCAAAGATATTGATAAAAGGCACACACTGGGAAGCAGGACTACAAAGAATAGAGATGGAGCAATCCATGTTGTCTAAAGTGTCTTAGATGGAACTGCTTGTAGAACTCTGTCTAACAAGGAGAATATCCTCTAGGCAGTGGACTATAATGAGGATGCATCTCATTAGAAAATGATCTAGGCAGCGAATGGAGTATCTGTATACCAGTAACCTGCGCTCAGAGTCCTCCAGCATATCTGTACTAAAATACGCATACTGGCAATTTTCTGTTTAAGCATACAGGCAATTTTCTGTTTACACCACTGATTTATCCAGGATTGCAAACAGGTTCTGACTTCAGCCCCTAAACACCCCCACAAAATTTGAAAAAAAAAGTAGAATTTGTGATGTTCCAAAGGATTGATAAAAATGCCACACAACTAAGGCTATGAGCTTTTTCTCTTTTTCCCATCCTTCCTTTCTTCCTTCCTTCCTTCCTTCCTTCCTTCCTTCCTTCCTTCCTTCCTCCCTCCCTCCCTCCCTCCCTCTCTTCTTTCCTTCCTTCCTTCCTTCCTTCCTTCCTTCCTTCCTTCCTTCCTTCCTTTCATTGTTGTTGTTTTTGTTGTTGTTACAGTGCTTGGCATCCTCAGCATCACTGTAGTCTGTGTACGTGTGTTTTCTGGTCCATCATCCTGGTCATTGTACTCAGTTACCAGCACCATGTGGGCACAGTACACATAGGTGGGCTGTCTTGGTTAAGCCTCTACCTGAATGCTCATGCCAAATTACTAAACTACCCAAGACCTTCTTTCCCTAATTTGTAAAGCTAGACTTCTTTATTATCAGAGCAATAAGATAAACACACACTTCCTTGGGGAGTCAGGGATGTAGCTCAGTTAGTAGAATGCTCCCCCAGCACGCAAGCCTGAGCTTCATCTCCAGCAGTAAATAAACTGAGGAGAGTTCTGCAAAACACACTTGTCATCCCAGCACCCAGGAGGTAGAAACAGGAGGATCAGGAAGTCTAGGCCATCTGCTGAAACATAGTTAGTTCAAGGCCAGCTTGGAATAATAAGACCTCTCAAAATAGGAGGAGGAGGAAAAAGAATAAGAGGAGGAGGAGGATGAAGAGGAGGGGGAGGAAGAGGAGGAGGAAATGAATAGAAAGAGGGTGAGAAAGAATAGGAGGAAGAGAGAGTACATGAGAAGGAGGATGAAAAGGAGGAAGAACCACCCACTCCTTAATAAAATCAATGCCAATAGCCATTTTCTTAGACTCAAAAACAATGCTAGAATTCTGAGAGTGCATTTTGAGAGGGGAAATGTGCTTATGACTAAAACTCCTTTCAGATTACACTGATTTTCCTTCCAGAGCATAGTGACTACCAGCAGAAGTCGAGTGCAGCTACTTGAAGATGTGAGTGGCACAGGTCTGCATTTATCTGTAGCCTTTAGACCGAAAGATTACCCACTGAGGGTTGCCTTGTTATTCGGAAGGACCCTAGGGAAGGTTGAAAAATTACAAACAGGGCTAGAAAGTTTAAAATGTACCATGACCTCACACAGTTAATGGAGATATTGGGAGATCGTCTCTTAACCCACATTACAGCATCAAAGCATGTCTTCATCCTTTTCACACTTGTACATTTGGGACAATAAAGGATTCTTTTTGGCAATGAACAATTGGTTTGCTTCTGGCTATCTGAGGGTTGGGACTGAGCAGGGATGGAGCCCCAGGTTCCCAATCCTGCTGGTACCAGGCCATACACTTCACTATTAATGAACCTCCCAGAGGGATGCTATAGACAACAGGAACTCTTGGTGGATGCAGACCTGAGGGGTTGCATGAGAATTTTAGAAACTGATAAAATGCTCAAGTTAGGGAGAATAAAACCACAGAGAACATGTCTGTACCAAAGCATCTCAAAATCTGGAGTACTGCTGTAATTTTTATGATATTTCAATTTTGGGGGATCCTTGGAACATTACAGCTCTCACTCATATATGATGATCTCCATTTTATCTGCAAGATTGTGCAGTGTTTTAATCAATGGTAGTGATAGCAATGGTGTGGAGTAGCTCATGCCACTGAGAATGGAATTTCCCTGTTTTATTTCCTATTACAAGAAAGGGGTGCTTGCTGCACCAGCAAATCCACACCAGGAAGCACCACGTCCTTCAAGTGGCAAAAGGCATCGAATAGAAACTACATCACATCCTTTATTGTATTTGTGTGGAAAAGGCAAGGGAGGGAAGGGATTTAGGTTTGGCTAGTGTCCTGGCTGGTTTTGTGTGTCAACTTGACATAGGCTGGAGTTATCACTGAGAAAGGAGCTTCTGTTGGGGAAATACCTCCATGAGATCCAGCTGTGGGCATTTTCTCAATTAGTGATCAAGGGGGAGGGCCCCTTGTGGGTGGTGCCATCTCTGGGCTGGTATTCTTGGGTTCTATAAGAGAGCAGGCTGAGCAAGCCAGGGGAAACAAGCCACTAAGAAACATCCCTCCATATCCTCTGCATCAGGTCCTGCTTCCTGACCTGCCTGAGTTTCCGTCCTGACTTACTGTGGTGATAAACAGCAATTTAGAACTGTAAGCTGAATAAACCCTTTCCTCCCTATCTTGCTTCTTGGTTATGATGTTTGTGCATGAATAGAAACCCTGATGAAGACAGCTAGTTTAGATAATCCTATCAGTCTTGTAGGCAAGTACTCTCTGTCTGGTGCTTGTCTTATGTCACATGTTGATGTGCAAAAAGGGAATCCTGGTTTGGTGTCTGAGATTTCGACAAAGGTTATTGGGAATGTAGGTTGCGAGTGGAAGACTTGTTCTTGGGGAGCCCTTTGTGGAACTAAAGTGTTCTCTCTGCCAGGTGTACTTTTGTTAGTTAGCTAGACTGAAACTCCAGTTCATCAAGAATACAGAAAATAAGAGCTGAGTATGGCTTACTCAATAAAGTGTTTCCCTTAGAAGCAAGGGACATGAATTTGATCCCTAGTATCCATGTAAATAGCTGGGCACTGTGGCTCACAGCTATTATCATAGCATTGAGATAGATGAAACTCTGAAGCTCATTGACCAACCAACATAACCTAATTGCTAAGCCTTTGGTCCCAGTCTCCAAGGTTGACTTCTGGCTTCCATGTATATATATATATATATATATATATATATATATATATATATATACCCCACATGCAGGTATAAATCTCTCTTCTTCTTCTTCTCTCTCTCTCCCTCTCATTCTCTCTCTCTCATATATATATACCTGCACACCATACACACATGTGTGTTTATATGTGTGTGTACAATGATATAAAATTGATATATAGATAGAGTTGAATTTTTTCATGTACCTTGAGGCTCAGCTTTTTAAATATGCAACAAAGAATTCATGCATAGAGTTCGTTACATGGGTTTGAATTCCTGAAATCAGATTAGAGGTATATAGCTGATAGTCTGTGTATCTGCTTATCCTTTGTCTATCTATATACTATGACTTGAAGGATTCTCCATATTTCCATGTGTTAGAAAGTTGACCTCCAAATGATTATGTTAATGGTACTGAGAGATGAGGGCTCTCAATGATGGGATCATAAGAGTCTGTCCTTATGATGGCTTATTCTATTCCCTCACTTAATTTATGGATTCTCAAGAGACTGATTTTGTTGAGAAGGTGAGCTGAAGAAGTTCTGCCTCAAAGTGAAATGCCCTTAGCTGCACAGCACCAAGGAATCCCTCACCAGGGACCAAGATAACACTGGCCCCACTCTCCATTAAACAAACCCTTATCATTATAAACACACCTCTGTCTCTTTTCTTCCAGGATTATTTGGTCTATGGTATTTTGTTAACAGTGGTGGGGAAAAAAAAGCTGACATGATTTGTGCAACTGATGTCAGGGTTTACATTAGATTTATGAGGGGGAAAGCATGGAATAAGAAGGGCTATTTGAAGCTTAGAGTACCCAATACTATAGGAACAGAGGAAGATAGAATTTGCTACTGAAACAGGTGGCAATATCAGAGGGCTGGCCTTGACTCTATGGTGCTTACTTCACTGCAGCCTAGCAGAGGGTATGGGTCAGTCAAGTATTCATGTACCCCGATTAGAACTGATTAAGGTACTTTCGTGTAGAAGAGCCAGACTCTAGGCTCTTATGTTTATCTAGCAAACTCTACAAAATCCAAGCTTTCTGTTTCCCTCCTGAAATGTGCCAATGTTTGTAAATTTTGTGTCCCGTTTAAAGACATTACTTTGCAATGCAGGCAGGAGGGAGGACCCTCATGTCTCCTTTCTGAAGGACTTTTCCTTTCCCACTGTGATGTGATGTTGAGCTCTTGAATATTCTCAGCCTTTTGTCCTATTAAAGTGCTTGCTATTTGCCTCTCTACTCCCTGTTAGGAGTCGTCTATGATAACTAATTAATTAAAGCACAGAGTTTGTAGGCAGGTAAAACTTGGTTCAAATCTCAAACCTGAAATTAAGTTCAGTGCGTGAAGCTTTACTTTCTTCATCAATGAAATGGAAGTGATTGCATCCAGGGAATAATTTGAGGAGTGAAGATGACAGGCAAATTGCTTCAGCAAGAAGATGCTAAAATTTGAATGTGTTCAATGAATTAAAAGTGCTATTTTTTCTGACTAATTTTTGATACTGGGTCATGTTCATTCAATCTGAAAATTGCCACCATTGTAGAATTTAGAGGAATGTACGTCAAAAAGTCAATATGCTCTCAAACCATAAAATTTTGTAGAAGAAAAGAAAGTAACCTTGAAAGATTAAAATTTTATTTGTAACAAATTGATCAGTCTCAGAGTTTTACTCAGGCTTATAGCCTAAAAGTCCAGATGTGCATGAGTGTGTTCTGTTGGGTAAGATACCCACAGGAACATGACTCTTCCAAAGAGCTCTGATCTGAGAGAACTTGAATTTTGAACAGAGACCTTGGATCTCCTGATCCCTTTGGTGATTTTTTTTTTAAAAAAATAATCTGATAACCTTCCTCAGATCTTTCTATTTAACTTGGACTTCAAGTACCAGAAGATAATTTTACCATTTAACTTTCAGTAATGTCAAGACCTATTTGATCCTCCTTGACTCTCTTTTTTTGTTGTTTTTCTTTTTCTTTATTTGATATATTCTTTATTTACATTTCAAATGATTTCCTGTTTCCTGAAATCCCCTCCCTGAAAGTCCCATAAGCTCTCTTCACACCCCCTGTTTCCCAATCACCCGCTTCCAATTTCCCTGTCCTGGTATTCCCCTACACTGCTGCACAGGACCAGGGGCCACTCCTTCCTTCTTCTTGGACATCATTTGATATGTGAATTGTTTCTTGGGTATTCTGAGCTTCTGGGTTAATATCCGCTTATCAGTGAGTGATTCCATGCGTATTCTTTTGTGACTGGGTCGCCTCACTCAGGATAACTTTCTCCAGTTCCATCCACTTGTCTAAGAATTTCATGAATTCGTTATTTTTAATATCTGAGTAGCATTCCATAGTGTAAATATACCACATTTTCTGTATCCATTCCACCATTGAGGGACATCTGGGTTCTTTCCAGCTTCTGGCTATTATAAATAGGGCTGCTATGAACATAGTGAAACATGTGTCCTTATTACATGCTAGGGAATCCTCTGGGTATATGCCCAGGAGTGGTATAGCAGGTTCCTCTGATAGTATCATGCCCAGTTTTCTAAGAAACTGCCAGATTGATTTCCAGAGTGGTTCTACCAGGTTGCAAACCCACCAGCAGTGGAGGAGTGCTTCTCTTTCTCCACATCCTTGCCAGCACCTGTTTTCTCCTGAGTTTTTGATCTTAGCCATTCTGACTGGTATGAGGTGAAATCTCAGGGTTGTTTTGATTTGCATTTCCCTGATGACTAAGGATGTTGAACATTTCTTTAGGTGCTTCTCAGCTATTTGATACTCCTCAGGTGAAAATTCTTTGTTTAGCTCTGTACCCCATTTTTTTTTAATTTTTAATTCTTTTTTTGTTTTTTTTTTTAATTTTTATTTTCTATATTCTATGTTTACATTCCAAAGGCTTTCCCCTTTCCCAGTTCCCACCCACCATACTTCCCATAGTTCCTCTCCCCCGCAACTATTCCCCAATCATTCCCCCTCCCCCTCGGTTTCTTTACTAAACTGGATGCAATCTTTACAGGCCCAGGGTCCTCTCCTTTCTTTTTCTTGGGAATCATTTGACTTGCTATTTGTGTCTTGAGTATTTAGGGCTTCTGGGCTCATTAATATCCACTTATCAGTGATTGCATTTCATGTGCATTCTTTTGTGATTGGGTTAATTCACTCAGGATGATATTTTCCAGGTCTAACCATTTACCTACAAATTGCATGAATTCATTATTTTTAATTGTTGAGTAGTATTCCATTGTATAAATATACCACATTTTCTGTATCCATTCCTCCTTTGAGGGATATTTGGGCTCCTTCCAATTTCTGGCTATTATAAACAAGGCTGCTATAAACATAGTGGAGCATGTATCTTTATTGTATGCAGGGGAATCCTCTGGGTATATGCCCAGGAGTGGTATGCCAGGGTCCTCTGGAAGTGACATGCCCAATTTTCTGAGGAACCGCCAAACTGATTTCCAGAGCGGTTTTACCATTTTGCAATCCCACCAAGAGTGGAGGAGTGTTCCTCTTTCTCCACATCCTCGCCGGGTTATTTAGCTCTCTGGAGTCTAACTTCTTGAGTTCTTGGTATATCTTGGATATTAGCCCTCTGCCAGATATAGGGTTGGTAAAGATCTTTTCCCAATTTGTTAGTTGCCACTTTGTACTCTTGATGGTGTCCTTTGCCTTACAGAAACTTTGTAATTTTATGAGGTCTGATTTGTTAATTCTTGAACATAGAGCATAAGCTATTGGTGTTCTGTTCAGGAAATTTTGCACTGTGCCCATGTGCTCAAGGCTTTTCCCCAGTTTCTTTTCTATTAGTTTCAGTGGGTCTGGTTTTATGTGAATGTCTTGGAGTTGAGCTTAGTACAAGGAGATAAGAGTGGATCAATTCTCAATCTTCTGCATGCTGACCTCCAGTTGAACCAGCACCATTTGTTGAAAAGGCAGATGATATGATAGTATACTTAAGGGACCCCAAAAAATCCACCAGATAACTCCTACAGCTGATAAACAACTTCAGCAAAGTAGCTGGATACAAAATTAACTCAAGCAAATCAGTAGCCTTCCTATACTCAAAGGATAAACAGGCTAAGAAATTAGGGAAATGACACCCTTCACAATAGCCACAAACAATATAAAGTATCTTGGTGTGACTCTAACCAAACAAGTGAAAGATCTGTATGACAGGAACTTCAAGTCCTTGAAGAAAGAAATTGAAGAAGACCTCAGAAGATGGAAAAATCTTCCATGCTCTTGGATTGGAAGAATTAATATAGTAAATTGGCTATCTTGCCAAAAGCAATATATAGATTCAATGCAATCCTCATCAAAATTCCAACTCAATTTTTCATAGAATTAGAAAGAGCAATTCTCAAATTCATCTGAAATAACAAAAAACCCAGGATAGCAAATCTATTCTCAACAGTAAAAGAACTTCTCGGGGAATCAGTATCCCTGATCTCAAGCAGTACTACAGAGCAATAGTGTTAAAAAACTGCATGGTATTGGTACAGTGACAAGCAGGTAGATCAATGGAATAGAATTGAAAATCCATAAATGAACACACACACCTATGGTCACTTGATCTTTGATAAAGGAGCTACAACCATCCAGTGGAAAAAAGATAGCCTCCTTGACTCTCTTAGCCAGCACTGACCAAGAACAAGATCCAGTTGATATTCATTATCCCTTAAGTCTTGAACAAGGTGATGCCCAGTGTGTCATCTACTATTTTCTAGTTAGATTCAAATTTTAGGGATTTGTAGGTTAAGCCATGTTTCCTTGAAGTCACTGAGAAGCCATTCACTTATTCTTTTCCAAATCATTAATGATTGCTTGTTAGTACCACCAAAATTATTCTTGAGAACTGGTAGCAGCTTTTCCAGGATAGTCACTCACTATTCAAGATTTTGAGGATAACTTTGATGACCACTGCCCCATTATTCTTTGTAGAACTAACATCAGAATGGCTCTTGAGGTAATTCGGTCTAGAAGTTGTTTGTAGTCACACAGAATCCCTTCTTTAGATGCTTGTTGAGCCTCTGACTGGTCAATATAATCTTCACAGTTGAAAATGCAAATGATTCTTTCATTGATCAAAATATTAATTGATGCTGACAAACTCCTATTCCTCATACCATAAAACAGATAGTTTTCCCCCCTCACATCTGCACATTCAGATACTGGCATAGTCATGTTGTCAGGTTCTGGTTCTGGGTTCAGAACTAGTAGCCTATCACTTCCAGAAGCTCCTTGACCCACTTTAAGCCTTATCTGTGGTCAGTACAAGACAAAGGAGAATGCTTACCTAGAACCTCCAAATCATGAACTGTCCAACAGCCTTTTATAACACCATTAATCAACTGTATTTTAAATAAGGTACTCATTACAACGACTGTTCATATTTCCCCCCTAAATTCATCTCCAGTTACCTGTCTTGTCTCTCTCCTTCCATTGCTTCTAACCTAGCACAGGTAAGTTATTAGAAAGTAAAGATTTTAACACACATACATCCATACACACACACACACACACACACACACACACACACACACACCACAGCATAGCTTTACAACAAGGCTTAACTACAGAGAAGAATCTAAGATCCTATCTGTCTGGACTCTAATCCTAATCAACCCATTGCTTCAGCCATTCATTTTTATCTTAGTTTCTGGACGCTCTCTGTCTAGAATTAGAATTTGTCTGCACCAATTGTTGTATATTCAAGCATTTACTTTTCTGTTAGAAAGTCAAACAAGGACAAGAAATTGCTCAATTAGCATTTCCAATCTCTAGTCTCCATAAGTCATGGGTTTTATATATACAATGCATGTTTTTTTTTTGAGAAAGATCTCACTATGTAGACCAGGCAAGCCACAGAGATCCTTCTACATCTGCATCATGAGTGCTGGAATTAAAGATGCGTGCCACCATATAAGGTTATACTTCAATTCATAATGATATCTCCCAATTATAGTAACACTTAGCATATTATCTGTGATAGAGAGTGTTATTATCCTGAGATTTCAAAACAACAATCGAATGTGGAGTGCAAACTAGAAATAGCTTGGAGCTACTTCAGTGAATGAAGAATTTTAGGTCTTTTTCTTGTTGCTGTTGATTTCCTTATTAGTAGAAGTATAAATGGATAGATATTTCTCTTGTGAATTCCAGAGAGTATAATTTTAAATATTTATTTATTTGTTTGTTTATTTAATGTGCTTGCTTGTTTTCCTGCATGAGTTCATGTGCCTGGAAGCCATAGGTTGTCGTTGTTGATTTTTTTGGTTTTCCGAGTCAGGGTTTCTCTATGTAGCCCTGGCTGTCCTGGAACTCACTCTGTAGACCAGGCTGGCCTCAAACTCAGAAATCCACCTGCCCCTGCCTCCCAAGTGCTGGGATTATAGTCATGTCTCACCACCGCCTGGCAGCCCTGGGTTGTCAAATCCTTCGGAATTGGAGTTTCAGGCCTATGTTAGCTACCCAAAGTGGGTACTGGGAAATGAACCTGGATCCTCTACAAGAATAGTTAGTACTTCTAACCACTGAGGAATCTGTGGTTAATTAAAAAAATTGACCCATATGATCCAGTTATAGAGCATTTTCTTACTCAGTGACTGGTGGAGGAGGGCTCAACATATTATAGATGGTGATATCCCTGGGCTGGTGATCCTAGGTTCTATAAGAAAGCAGACTGAGTAAGTCACAAGAAGCAAGCAATTAAGTAATAAGCACTTCTACATGACCTTTGCATCAGTTCCTGCCTCTAGGCTCCTGCCCCATTTTAGTTCCTATCCTGACTTCTTTCCATGATGAACAGTGTTGTGGAAGAATGATGACCCAGCCTGACTCTGTCTTAAGATTAGAAGCTGCCTTGTAACAAGGTCAAAATAAGTTCATTATTTTTTCCTGTGAAACATGAGTTTGAATGTGTCTTATCCTTTTTCCTGAATTTGACATGTTCCATACTCTATACTTTAACCTCTACCCTGATAGGATAAGATGTTCTGTCAAACCTGACAAGTTTCTATGTAACTAAGAACCCTAGAAAACCTCTTAGCCTTGCAGTTTGGGGTCTAAAAAAAACCCTCCATTTCTCCTGCGTTCATAGCTATTCTCTCAAATCTCACTGTAGGAAGATAGCTTTGTCTGACAGAAAATAAAGCTTATTTTATTTGACAAAAACAAAAACAACAACAAAAAAACAGTAGTCTTTATTCTTGGTGGGTGGGATTAGCAATATAATTCAAATAAAGACTTTTCCTCTCAAGTTGCTTTTGTTCATGGTATCATGGTATTTCATCATAGCAATAGTAACCACAAGAAATTGTTACTAGTATAGTGAAGTATTACTGTGACAGAACAGGCTATGTTTTGGGGAGGGTCATGGAAGGACTTTGGAACTTTGTGCTACAAAAGACATTGAGTGTTGAGAACTCATTGGCTGTTTTGTCAGAGCTTTGAGGATAAGCATGTTGCTAGCAGTTCAGACAATGGAGGCCTACCTTATAAAGTTTGAGAGGGAAGCAAAGATGCTAATGGGCCATTTGTGTGAAGAATCTGTGATGTCTGGTCAGCTGGAGCTGAAGAATTGGCTAATTAATGAGAGACCAGAACCACTAAAGTAAAACCTTTACATTACTGGGACAATTGATTCTGGTCAGCCAGAGCTGGGAGATTAGTGTCAATTAAGAAGAGACCAAACCACTGAGGCAAAATTTTCTGGGAAGTGTTTTCTCATAGAATCTGTGTTCTAGTGGCAGCCAAAGTTGTACCTGAAGCTGAGAGCTGAATTTGGTAGTATAAGAATCTTCCAGGTGGTATTTATTTTGAAGGCATGAGTCATGGTGAATAGCTGAAATATGGTAGGTACTGTGAGAGGCTAGGAGGGGGCGTTCATTGCTGAAGGTGCAGCCACAATGGTAGTTGAAGACCCAGATTGAAGGGATCATGCTGAAAAGTTGAGACTTGTCACCATGAAGAGAGCCTAGGAAGGCCGTTGGTAAAAGTGGAGCCCATCTGTGGCCAGAGACCTCTGAATTTTGGAGATGGCAATGTCATGTAATGGCCAACAAGAATAGCAGTAGCCTTGAAATGGAACTTGCCTAAGTTTAAAGGTCAAGCTGTATGTGCTGCAGAGGGCAGAGCCAAAAAATGACCTAAGCTCCTTGGAGGAGCCCAGAAGTCCATGAGTGGATCTCAGATACTGAACTTTGAGTTATTTCTACTGTTGGAGTTTGGTTCTGCTTTATAAAAGGCCATGCTAGCACCTGGAAACACAGCCATCTGCTCACCAACTCCCCTTAATGCATACCCTACATCCCTAAACTGCACCCCCTGCCCCTGGGCTCCATATTCTGGTTCATAACTTTAGCAGAAGACTTCTGTTTTGCTGGATGCCATAAACTATTAGGAATCACAGAGACCAAGGAGGTACCTAGGACCTCAGAAGCTATACAAGTACTTGGAACCCTAGTATCAATGTTGGTACCCAAACCCAAGAGGTAACATAGACCATAAAAGCCCCATTGGAGACACCTTATTAGACCCAAAGAGTCTCTGGTCACTAGAATCTATGTCCACTTATGGCAGAAGACCAGAAAGGAAACAGAAACTAAGTGGGAAAAGTCTAAAAAAGATAAACTCAGAAGTTAGCACCTAAAACAATAATAACCCCAAATCCAAGTGATAACAGGCCGGCATTAAGAATACAATAAAAACACCCAGGACAATATGGCACCATCAGAGCCTAGTTATCCTATTACAGGAAGCCTGGAATATCCTTAAACAGCCAAACCACAAGAAGATGAAAGTAGATCTAATCTTAAAACATGATAGAGGTCTTTAAGAGAAAATGAATAAATCCATTAAAGAAAACCAGGAAAATGTAATCAAAGAGGTGAAGGAAATGAGTAAAACTCATTCAAGGCCTGAAAATAAAAACGTACAAACTAAGGAAATCCTGGAGATGGAAAATCAAGGTAAGTGAACAGGAACTACAGATACAAGCATTGTTGTGCTACAAAGTGTTCATGAACCAACCTCAAAAGACCGCCAAGGAGTCATTTCCAATGCAACTGCATTTTAGGATCTCTTGATTATAAGCTCAGGCTTGGGCTCTCCTCCAACCCAACCCTGGCACAGAAGGATGAGAAGGTGGAGCAATCTCAAACCCTTAGCAGGATAAGGTTTTATAGGAAATGGGAGCAAGTGAGAGGATGTCAAATCTGGCAAGCATCTAATAGAATGACTATTGTAAGCCAATAGGCAGATGCTCTGAAGCAAAACCAGGAGCAATCACAAATGGTCTGAAAGTACATCTAAAACAATCACACTAATCTTTTATTGAAAGTGGCTAAGAAGTAGATCTTTTTCTTTTAAGATGAAGGCCAGTCCCAAGATAGAGTAGGTTTGGCCTCTCAGCATCACCAACAGAATGCAAGTAATGGAAGAAAGAATCTTGGGCATAGAAAATACAGTAGAAGACATAATATATCTGTCAAAGAAAATGTTAAATCTAAAATGTTCCTGGCAGGAAGCATCTAGAAATCTGGGACACTATAAAAGGACCAAATCTAAGAATAATGGAAATAGAAGAATATTCCTAGCTTAAAGGCTCAGAAAATATTTTCAATAAAATTGTAGAAAAAATTTTTGTTAAAGAAAGAGATGCCTATAAATGTATAAGAAGCTTGCAGAAGACCAAATAAATTAAACCAGTAAAGAAAGTCACTCTGCCATATAACAATCAAAACACTACAAACAAAGAAAGATTATCAATAGCTGCAAGGGAAAAAGTCCAAGTAATATATAAAAATAGACCATCCAGTTACTACCCAACCTAGGAATCCATTCCATATACAATTACAGAACCGAGACACTATTGTGGATGCCCACAAGTGCTTGCTGACAGGAGCAGGATATAGTTGTCACATGGGAGGCTCTGCTAGTACATGACAAATACAGGAGGAATTCCTCAGCCAGCCATTGAACTGAGCACAGGGTCCCTGATGGATGAGACAGAGAAAGGACCAAAGAAGATGAAGGGCTTTGCAGTGCCATAGGAAGAACAACAATATGAGTCGCCAAGTACTCCCAGAGCTCCCAGAGACAAAACCATCAACCAAAGAGTACACTTGGAGTTACCCATGACCCCAGACATGTGAGCTGCAGAGGATGATCTTGTTGGACACCAAATTGGGGAGAGGTCCTTGGTCCTGGAAAGACTTGATACCATAGTGCAGAGGAATATCAGGACAGGGAAGCGGGGTGGGTTGATTGGGAAAGGGGAGATGGCTTACAGGATTTTCAGGGGAGGGGGGAACCAGAAAAGTGTACGACATTTCAAGTGTAAATAAAGAATACACCTAATAAAAAAATTTAAAAAATAGATAGACCTATTAGAATTTCATCCAACTTCAAAAAGAGACTCTAAAAGCCAGAAGGGCCTTAGATATATTGCAGATTCTGAGACCATAGATGCCAGCCCAGACTACTATATTCAGCAAAATTTTCAATCACAACAAATGGATAAAACACGATATTCCATAATAAAACCAAATTTAAACAATATCTATCTAAAAATCCAGCACTATAGAAGGTACTAGAAGGAAAACCCAACTCAGGAAATTTAACTACACCCAATAAAACACAGGAAATAAATAATTTCATACCAGCAAAACCAAAGAAGCGAAACAGACAGACAGACAGTCACACACACACACACACACACACACACACACACACACACACACGCCTGTGGGAACACTGCCACTACCAACATCAAAATAACAGGAATCAAACATCATTGGTCACTGATATCTCTCAACATCAATGAATTCAATTTCCCAATAAAAATACATAGGCTAATACAATCAATGTGAAAAAGAATCCATCATTCTTCTGCATTCAAGAAATACACCTCAACATCAAAGGTAGACATTACCTCAGAGTAAAGGGCTAGAAAAATATTTTCCAAGATAATGGATTAAAGAAACAAGCTGGTATAGCCATTCTAAAATCTAACAAAATAGGTTTTCAACCAAAGTTAATCAAAAAAATATGGAACAACACTTCATATACATTAAAGGAAAACTCCATCAAGATGGCATCTCAGTTCTGAACATTTATGCTCCAAATGCAAGGGAACCCACATTTGTGAAAGAAACATCACTAAAACTTAAATCTCACATCGAACTCCATACATTAATAGTAGGAGACTACACCATAATCTGATCAATGGACAGATCATCCAATCAGAAATTAAAAATAGAAATAATTAAACTAACAGATGTTATACTCAAATGCACCAACAAATATCTACAGAACTATTTACCCAAATAAAAAGAATATACCTTTTTAGCACATCAAGGAGCCTTCTCCAAAATTGACCATATACTTGGCCACAAAGCAAGTCTCGATAAAGACAAGAAAACCCCTAGTATCTTATTAGACCACCATGGAATAAAGCTGGAATCCAATAACACAAGCAAGGGAAAGATTTACAAACTCATGGAAACTGAACAACTCTCCACTGAATGACTACTGGGTTAAGGAAGAAACAAATGAAATTAAAGACTTTCTAGAATTCATTGTAAATGAATGTACAACATATACTAACACTAGGACATAATGAAAGCAGTGCTAAGTGAATAGTTTATAGCACTAAGTGCCTTCATGAAGAAATTAGTGAGACCTAGTTTATAGCAATTTACAGCACACTTGAAAGCTTTAGAACAAAAAGATGCGAACACACTCAAGAAGAATAGATAGCAAGAGATAATCAAATTTGGCCTGAAATCAATAAACTAAAAACAGAGAACAATACAAGAAATGAATGATTCAAAGAATTGGTTCTTTGAAAAAATCAACAAGATAGACAAACCCGTAGCCAAACTAAAAGATGAAGAGAATATCCAAATTAACAATATCAGAAATGAGTGGAGGAAGGACATAAAAATGGAGACTGAGGAAATACAAAGAATCATTAATTCTTACTTAAAAAACCAGTACTCCACCAAATTGAACAATCTAAAAGAAAGGAATGAATAATTTTCTTGATAGATACTATTTACCAAGCCTAAATCAATATTGGATAAACAATTAAGTAGACTTATAACCCCTAAGGAAATTGAAGCAGTCATTAAAATTCTCACACCCAAAATAATCCCAGGGATAGACAGATTTTGCACATAATTATACCATACTTTCAAGAAGAGATAATATCAATACTCCTCAAATTATGCAACAAAATAGAAGAAACATTGCCAAATTCATTTTATTAAGCCACAGTCACACATAGGGTCAACATATAAAGAAAATTTCAGACTAATTTTTCTCATGAACATGGATGTAAAAATATTTATTAAAATGCTCACAAACCAAATACAAGAGTGCATGAAAAAAGAGCATCCAATATGATCAAATAGGCTTTATCCAAGTGATGCAGGAGTAGTTCAACATATGAAAATCTGTTAATGTAATCCTCAATATAAACAAACTGACAGAAAAAAAACCACATAATTATCTCATAACATGCTGTCTTAGTTAGGGTGTCCATTGCTGGGAAGAGACATCATGGCCATGGCAACTCTTATGAAGGACAACATTTTTTGGGGGATGGCTTACAGGTTCAGAGGTTCAGTGCATTCTCATCAAGGGGGAATTATGGCAGCATCCAGAAAAACATGTGGCTAGAAGAGTTGAAAGTTCTATATCTTGTTCCAAAGGCAAACAGAACACTACTCTCTTCCAGGAAGCTAGGAAGAGGGCCTCAAAACCTACCCCTACAGTGACACACTTCCTTCAACAAGGCCACACCTACTACAACAAGGCCACACTTCCTAATAGTGCCACATCCTGGTCCAAACATATTCAAACCACCACAGATGCTGAAAAGGCCTTTGACAAAATCCAACATCCCTTTATGATAAAGGTATTGGAGAGATCAGGGATATAATGCACATGCCTAAACATAATAAAGGCAATGTGTAGTAAGCCTTATAGCTAATATAAAATTAAGAGGCAAGAAACTCAAAGCAATTTCACTAAATTTAAGGGCAAGACAAGGCTGCCTACTCTCCCCATATCTATTCAATATATCACTTGAAGCTTTAGTTAAAACAACAAGACAACAAAAGGAGATCAAGGTGATACGAATTGGAAAGGAAGAAGTCAAAGTATCACTATTTTCAGAAGATATGATAGTATACATAAAAACCTCCAAAATTCTACCAGAGAAGTCCTCTAGCTAATAAACAGCTTCAGCAAAGTGGATGGAGACAAAATTAACTCAAGATAATCAGTAGCCCTCCTATACCCAAATGATTAATAGGCTGAGAAATAAATCAGGGAACAAGCAACCTTCACATTAGTCACAAATAATATGAAATACCTTTGTGTAACTCTAACCAAGCAAGTGAAAGACCTGTATGACAAGAACTTCAAGTCTCTGAAGAAAGAAATTGAAGAAAATATCAGAAGATAGATCTATCTTCCATGCTCATGGATTGCTAGGATTAATATAGTAAAAATGGCCATCTTATTAAAAGCAACCTACAGATTCAATGTAATTCCCATTAAAATCCCAAAACAAATATTTACAGACATTAAAAAAAGCAAACTCAACTTCCTATGGAAAAACAAAAACCCAGGTTAGCTAAAACAATAAAAGTTCTGGCAGTATTAACATTCCTGATTTCTACCAGTACAGAGCAATAGTAATAAAAAACACATGGTATTAACGTAAAAGCAGTCAGTTGATCAATGGAATCAAATTAAAGACCCAGAAGTACATCCACACACCTATGGATACTTGGTTTTTGACAAAGAAACTTAAATTATACAATGCGAAAAAGAAAGTACCTCCAACAAATGGTGCTGGTTTAACTGAATGTCAGCAAGTAGAAGAATGCAAACAGATCTATCTGTTGCCTAGCACAAAACTCTAGTTCAAGTGGATCAAAGACATATAACTAGATACACTAAACCTGATAGAAGAGAAAGAAGGAAAGATCTTTGAGCACAGTGGCACAGGAGACAATTTCCTAAACAGAATACCAATCATGAGGCACTAAACTCAACAATAAATGGAACCTCATAAAACTGAAAAGCTTCTGGAAGGCAAAAGACTATCAGAATGACAAAATGGCAGCCTACAAAATGCAAAAGGATCTTCACTAACCCCACACCTGACAGAGGACTTATATCATATATATATAATATATATATAATGTATATATGTATATTATATATATATGAAATTTGACACATTCATATATATATATGAAATTAGACATATATATTCATATCTATGAAATTAGACATCAACAAATCAACAAACCACATAATCCAATCAAAATGGGATAAAAAATGACAGAATTCTCAACAGATGATCATCTAATGGCTGAGAAGCACTTAAAGAACTGTTCAGTGGTCTTAGTCATCAGGGAAATGCAAATTAAAATGACTTTTAGATTCCATCTTATACCCTCCAGTTTGGCTAACATCAAAAAGGTCAATTGACTCTTCATTCTGGCAAGGATGTGGAGCAAGGGGAATACTCCTCTATTGCTGGTCAAACTTATACAGTCACTCTGGAAATCAACTTGGTGGGTTCTCAGAAAGCTGGGAATATACCTATGTCAAGACCCAGCTATCCTACTCCTGTGCTTGTACCCAAAGGGTGCTCTACCATACTACAAGGATACTTTCTCAACTATGTTCATATCAGCTTTATTCATAATATCCCCAAAACTGGAAACAAACTAGATTTCCCTCAACCAAAGAATGCATAAAGAAAATGTGGTACATTTATAGAATGTGGTATTACTCAGCTGTTAGAAACAATGACATCATAAAATTTGCTGGCAGTGGAATGGAACTAGTAAAGATCACACTGACTGAGGTAATCCAGACCTAGAAAGAAAAGCATGGTATATCCCCATAGTAGCCATAAAGTAAAGAATAACCCTACTACAATCCGCAGACACAAAGAAGCTAAGTAACAAGGAGGACCTCAAGAGAAGAATTTGTGAATCTCAATGAGAAGGGAAAATAGAATATATGTTGTGGGTAGATGGGGGGAGGGGACTGAGCAGGAATGGGGTTGGTCATTGGAGCAGGAGGGATCAGGTAGGAAGAGGACTGAGGCAGAGCATTCAGAGAATTGGGTAAGGAGGGAGAGCTGTGCATCTCTGGGATGCTCTAGAAACCTAGAGCAATGAAAACTCCCAGGTATCTATGAGGGTGACCCTAGCTAAGACTCCTAGCAATGGAACCTGAAATAGACATCTTTTATAGCCAGGCAAGACTTCCAATGGAGCGACTGGGATGGCAATGTAACCACAAAAACTTCGACCTACAATCTGCCTTGCCTTCAAGATGTAGTTTCAACAGAAGGAACATAAATTGAGAGAGTGGCCAATCAATGACTGACTGGCCCAGCTTAAGACTCATGGCATGAGAAGGAACCCACTCCTGGCACTGCTAATGATATTCTGCTATACTTGTAGGCAGGAGCCTATCATAATCCTTATCAGAGAGGCCTCACCCAGCTAGTGATGTAAAGGGATACAGAGACACACAGCCAAATATTAAGCAGAGCTTGGGAAATCCTGAAGAAGAGAGGGGAGGAAGGACTCTAGGAGCCAGAGTGTCAAGGACACCACAAGAAAACCTACAGAATCAATTAACCTGGACCCATAGGAGCTCCCAGAGACTGAACTGCCAAAATAGGAGCCTGCATGGGACTGACTTAAGCTCTTCAGACTTATACTACAATTGTGTAGTTTAGTTTTTATGTGGGACTCCTAACAGTGGAAGCAGACTCCACTCCCTGCCTTTAAAACCCTTTCCTCCAATTGGGTTGCCTCTTCTAGCCTTAATAGGAGAGGATGTACCTAGTCTCACTGCACCTTGATACACCAGGGCTGGTTGATATCCATGGGAGGCCTCCCTTTCTCTGAAGAAAAATGGAGGAGTGAACGGGTGTGGGGTCAGAAAGAGAAGGTGAGGATAAGGGACTGTGAAGAAAGGAGGGAGGGAAAACTGCAGTTGGGATGCAAAATAAACAAACTAACTAACTAAATGGGGGGAAAAGTTCCTCTTGAGATCCCTGCAAATGTAATGGGATCGAGCCTGAGAGAGGGGGAAGACTAAGATTCAGGTCAGCACCACTCTATCAGGTGCTAGGTCAAAACTTCTAGTGTCTGACCTCATGGTTAATTGTTCTTATAGGCTTAAGTGTAATAAAACTTTGTGGGGGAAAGTCTCCATATGACAATTCTCGTAACAAAGCTTCAGGACTCCCTTGCAAAGTCCACCTTCATAGCAAATCACCTAAGACCCTTACAATAAGAATGAGTTCTACTGACTGCTAAACAGTACTCGGGGTAAGGGTCTATGGAGAGAGCACAATAATAATGATAATGATGATGATGATGATGATGATGATGATGATGATGATGATGATGATAAGCATAAGCATAAGGATAGATTTTATTGATGGAGTAGGCAAAGCAATTGGGATCTCTTTGATAAGGAAGGGACCCATTCATGGAGAGACAAAGTTCAGGCTTAGGGCCTAAACAATTCTCAGGAATTCAGGTGATGGCTGGCTCCAGTTACTGGTGAAAGGATCACCAGGTTGTTAGAGAGCATCAACTCCAGTTTCCAGAGGAAGCAGGACTGCTTGTTTTACAGTTCTGGTTCCTCCAGTGCTTTCTCTAAGCTGTGCCTCCTACAGGTTCCCACCCCATTGTTCAATCACCACATTAACAATGCATCTGATCAGAGAGATTACTGCATCTAGGAGCTTTTCTGAACTTGAAATGGCACTTAATACTTTCTGGAAACATTTCTCCTTTACTGAAACCATAACAGAAAACATCTATGCTCTGGGGATCTTTTCCCTCCTTTGTACCTTTCCTTCATTTCCTCCAAACTGCAAATTACCTCTCATCTCTTGGGCCCACTTATCATTAAGTAGTTTTTGTTTTTTTATTTTTCCTGAGAAAACAACTTAAGGGCAGAGGAAAATTCCAAATTACAGTCATATCATCAACATCAACTAGAAACTTTTCTTCTCTTTCAAATGAATCAAGAAAATAGAAAATGAGTATTAGCCTCGTCTTGAAAGAAGTTCAATAAAGAGCTGAAACAAAATGGGCTTCAGGTTTGAAAGCTGTGATGATCTTGGAGGAAAGCATGTCCTTCAGTGCTGCAGAAGCAGCAGGGACTGTAGTAATCCGATTTCAATGAAATGGGTCATACTAATGTCAAGTGTTATGTGTATTGTCCCATCCATCTACAGTGCATCAACCGGCTCTTTTTTTCTAGCAGCATATAGATAAAATACTTGGAGCTGAGATCTGTAGCCTTAGGCATCTAAAGAAATATCTAATTGTTGTCATGGTAACAGAGTACCATCTCTAAAAGCATTGATCTCTCTCTATATATATAAAGAGAAAGCATGCATATATATATATATATATATATATATATATATATTCTCATATATGCTTAGAAATTTATTCCTAAAGCAGATCTTTTACATTCCCATTTACCTGGATATCTTTGCTCCATGAAAGCTTTGCTTCTAGTTTTTATTTACATTCAGTGTCCCAGGAATAAAGAGCACAAAGCAGGTAAACAGATGTGTTGAGGTTCTGCATTGAAGAATTTCCACATCACTTCTTTGCCTTTTGGCTAAAATAAAGCAGGAATTTTCCATGATACATTTTAGCTTTCAAACTAAATGAGCATTGCTTCCATAAATCAAATAGTGTTTGGTTCTGTGCTTGTTTTTTTCTCCTTTCTACTGATTTTTTTGTGTCTGAATTTTTATTTGGAAACTACAAGGTCAATAGGTTGGAGAAATAATGAACTTCTCTTTATAGAATGTGTTTTCGTGTGTCAATTGAAGACTTGCCTTATTAGAATTTTGCATTTTCACTTACCTTCCCAGAACCTGCTGTCCTTCAGGTAGGTTCTAAGACAGATGAACTCACAGTTCTGTGTGAATTTCCTCACACACGGAGGTTCCTCATAACTCCTCATACCTCCAGAATTAAGACACATATACAAAAAGTACAGTAAATAGGATCTCTATGTAGTGATAATAGCACTGGAAGGAGCTAAGAGGCCATGAACTCAGCTCTAGTAGTAGTAGTAGTAGTAGTAGTAGTAGTAGTAGTAAAGGAGAAAAATGAAACAGAGAAATAAAGTGTCTTATCCATGGGTTCGTTGAGTTAAAAACAAGATCTGGGTACTGTAGAGATGGTATCTTACTTAGAGTAACTATAATAATGACCAAAAATAACTTGGGGAGGGAATTTGGCATTTATTTTGAATATACTTCCACATCGCTGTTCATCATTGAAGGAAATCAGGGGAGGAACTCAAACAGGTCAGGAACCTTGAGGCAGGAGCTGATGCAAAGGCCGTAGAGGGGTGCTGCTTACTGACCTGTCCCTTTGCTAAATGTGCTCTCTTTTATAACCCAAGACCACCAGCCCAGGGATAGCACCTCTCACAATGAGCTGGGCCCTCCAGCAACAAACACTTATTAAGAAAGTTCTCTACAGCTGGACCATATAGAGGTATTTTCTCAATTCAGGTTCCTTCCTTTCGGATGACTCCAATTTATGTCATGCTCATATGAAGCTAGCCAGCAGAATTGACTTCTTGTCAGCTTACAAACACATCCCTAATAGGTCACAACCTTTTCTTTCTTGTTTGTCCCCAAGAGCACAAATTAATGTCAACATCAAAGTACAGAACATTTCACAAATCTAAAAAGTCCCACAGTTCTTACAAATTAAAAAAACTTTATAAACATTTACTCTCTTTGAAAATCCAAAGTCTGTTTTAAAACCTAAAACCTTTCTTAAAAAATTCAGTCTCCCAACTGTGGGCTCGAGTAAAATCAAATAGAAATTAAATACTTCCTTACTTCAAGAGGGAAGAAACAGGACACAGTCACTATCATATTAAAGCAAAACCAAATTCTAATAGTCTAAATGTCTAATATCTGGGATTCACTCATGATCTCTGGGCTTCTCCAAGGGGCTTGGGTCATTTGCTGGCTCTGTCTTCTGCAGCAGACACTCAGATTGTCATCTAAACGCAGGCAGACTATTCCACTGCCGCTGCAGTTCTCATTGGCCATTCCACGGTACTGACACCTTCAAAATGCTTTCCTTGACACTTTTGTCATTACTGTTTGTCTTAGTTAGGGTTATTATGACTTTCATGAAACACATTACCAAAATGAAAAGAGTTTATTTCATTCACAATTTTATATAACAGTTCATCAACAAAATTATGAGGACAGAAACTCATGTAGGGCAGGAACCTGGAAGCAGGAGCTCAGTAGTAGAGGAGTGCTGCATACTGGCTTGCTCCAATGGCTAGCTCAGCCTGCTTTCTTGTAGAACTCAGAATTACCAGTGTAGGGATAGCACCACCCACAATGGGCTGGGTCCACCCCAGACACTAATTTTTAAAAATGTTCTACAATATTTTCTACAGCCTGATCATATGGAGGCATTTTCTTTTATAAAATTATTTCCTTCCCTCCTCTTCTCCTAGTTTTCCCATCTCCCCTCCCCCAAGCCCCCACCCCACCCCATCTACTCCTCTATTTCTTTTCAGAAAAGTGGAGCCCTCCCATGAATATCAGCCCAGTCTAGCATATCAAGTTGCAGTAAGAGTAGGCTCATTCTCATGGAAGCATTTTATTTGTATTTTATCCATTTATTTACTTATTTTATGTACACTGGTGCTTTGATTTCATGTATGTCTGTGTGAGGGTGTTAGTTTACCTGGAACAATAGTTACAGATAGTTGTGAGCTGCCCTGTGGGTGCAAGTAATTGAACCCTGGTTCTCTGGAAGAGCAGCCAGTGCTCTTAACCACTGAGCCAACTCTCCAGTCCCTTGAAGGCACTTTCTTCATTGTGCTTTCCTCCTCTCAGAATAACTTTAGGTTTGTGGCAAGTTGACATAAAACTACCCAGCACAGAGCTGAAGATGTTCTAAACATGGGCATGAATACCCAATGTGCTGTGTTCGTAGAATCATCTTAGGTATATGTTGTATAATGACTCGGCAAGAACTTAATGAGAAGAGGGGACTAGCCATAGTATAGCATAATTAGTAGAGGAATGAAGGTCTTGTTAGGTTATTTAATTCATGTGATTGTTGGAGCAATTCAGCCAAGTAGAATGGAGTTTTTCTTTACATAAATCAATGTTCATGAAAGTTCATGGTAATTATGTTTCTTTATGAGAATTTGCTTAATAAGTGATTTTTTAAAAAGAATTATTCCTCTTCATGAAGCAAGTAGGATTAGGCTTTCAAATTGTTCTCACAGGGAAATGAAATAAGGCATAAGTGCTAAGCTTGCCCTCCATTTTGAAAGTTATTATTAGATGATACACAGGCATCATGCATCTTAGAGGGCCGTATTGTGGCTCACTTACAAAATTCTGCCGAGTACAAATTATAACACTGAGTCTCATGGGACAGAGGAGTGGCTGTCAAGATGAAGCACCAGTCCAGAGTCTTCTTCCCCTGTTTTTTAATATCTGTTCCTAATGATGCCTCAAAACTGACAACTACTTTGTACTTGTGAAGAAATGGCTAGATGGTAACAGGATCCTAGACCGTGGTTATTTCCTGTCATGGTTGCAGTGAAGATGCCAGGGACACAATGATTCTGGCAGTGTTTGACAATCACCTATGTAGCCATTCAAGGCCAGGAAATTTCCAGGACAATAATCTTTCTCATTATGTCTTATTTAGTGCATTTGTGTTGATTAAACAATGGAGTTTAAATTACATTAGTTTTTCTTCATTGTGACAAAGTACTTGAGGTAAACAGCTTAAAAGAGGAAAAGGTGGTTCATGATTTCATTCTGTGGTCATTTGGCTATGTTGCTTCTTAGCTTGTATTGAGGTAGAACACAATGGTTGAGAGCATGTATTCATTGAAAGTGACTTACCTCATGGTAGATAGTGGCCAGGCAAAAGTGATGTAGATTCAAAGAGGGATGGTAATAATAGATACCCGCCAACAAGGGTACACCCTCTATGGCATCCTTCCTAAATTTAGATGCAACGTTCCAAAATGACTATCATCTGATACTTGGTTAAGTTGTAAACTTATCAATGGATTGATGGGTGAGACCAAAGTCCTCTTGATACAATCACATCTGAAAATCCCTATCTTGGATTTGTACATTGACAATCTTGGGCCCAAACTGTCAAACTATAAGACTTTGGGAAGACATGCATAACTAAAATACATCACAAGTTATTAAAATAGAATAATTTTAAGCAAGTGTCCTGAAAAGTGGCTTCAGGAAAAGGCATGGTGTAAGGAATGAAAAACTTATAGCTTTCATTCAGTCAGTCAAAGTCTTACATTCAATTGTAATGGAAAAGAGGTTTTTTTTGTTTTTGGATTTTTGCTTATCAGTCTAAATATTTATGAGAGGCATCACTTATAGTCTTAATGTGGCTAAACAACACCTTATTATTGACAAACTGCACAGCTCTGTGCACAGTTGTGTCTTTTTGAGGATGCTAATGGATCGATATCTATCACTGAGCAGAAAGAGAAGAGGATTAGGAATTCACAAGACAAATTAATGGTTAAAAAGTTATTTTTTCTATTGAAAATAACACATACATGCATGTTATGGCTACTGTTAACACACGTCTTTATTGACAACAGCCTGGAATTGTATTTGAGTCTGTTTCTCCCCAGTGTGCATTCCATTTGGCCTGTGCTGGCTCCACAGGGGAGAAGACAGGACACACTACCAGAGTAGGTCAGTACATAGCAGATTCCTGGCCTGTGATTGGTTCATTTTGAGCACAAGATTCAAGGTAGCCTGATCAGAGGGATCTCAGACCCCATGCAGACTTGAACCTTCAAATACATAGACATAACTCATAACTGTGACTCCCAACCAAGACTTTTTTGACAGAGTCAACATGGGAGGGGGAATATAGAGAGAAGCCAGCATCCTGATTGACTTGACTCCTATATTTAAGTATTCTTAGAAAACACCTTGCTCAGAAATTGAAATAGGGAATCTGGTAAATTTCTTTAATCAAGTTGAGTTGAGTTGAGACCAAATAAGTATGAGGAGGAAACATTCCTCAGGAAGGGAACTTAGAAAATAAAGGTACAGAAGTTATAGTCACACTTACTTTAATGGATTTTTTCTATTTTATTTCTAAATAAATACAGGCAACTTTGGTTTCATGTCTGAGGTCTGTGACCATCATTGTTCATACGTAGACAAATAGGTCTATCAAATTGCTTTTTGAATCACTATAATGACTTTACATTCCCAAAGACATACACAATATTATTTCTTACTATATCTACGAATTTAGTAGCCAAACGTTATTATATTTTCAAGCTGTCTATTTTACTATTTAGAGATTGAATATTTTTTTCCTCATTTGCTCATAGATTACCTGTGTTTATTTTAGGAATTCATGTCAATTTCCCATCCCCCTTTGTAATTTCATTGCTTTTTCTCTTATTGAATTTAAACTTTTCTTTGTTTCCTAAGCAGTAATTTTAAGCCCAGAGCATGACACCAGTGACCGTTTTGACACTCAATGGGACATTACCAATAAAGTGCTGGGGCTGCCAACTCCTGAACTCCAAACTGTATCGAGAGATTTTTCTTTTCTCAAAGTGATAGCTGAATTGACTCCTGAAACAAATAAACAAACAAATAAACAAGAAACAAAGCAAAACAAATTGATTATTTCTGTATAGCCATGGCCCAATGGGGCTAAGATTGGGAAAAAAAAAAGCTAAAGTGCCCAACTGACCTGCTAGCAATTTAGCAGTGTGAAGAAATCTGTGCAGTTTATTACACGCCATTGTATCTCACAGATGTTATTTTTTACTTAAGGCATTTATTGGGTGTAAAAACCTGCTGGAGGGTTTAAAAAAATTCTTCTTTCCCATAAACTGTCACCTGCTAGCCTGCAACTTTGTTTTCCAGAGAGAACACATTCTATTTTTTCAGATTGCTGCTGTTTTTCCTCCCGTGAATCACAGCATGACATCTGGTCAGTTCTTACTCAGGAGGTTGTCTCTCCTCTGTTTGGATGCTGGATCATTTCCCAGGGATGAGAGATGGTAATAGGACTTTGAAGCTCATGTCCACAAAAATCACCACTTTATAAAGCTACTCTTATTGACCCAGTGAGTAAACGTGGCAGTCTACTTTCCTGCTATGGAGAAAAGAAATGTCAATCGAAGGAAAGAAGAAAGGAAGGAAGGAAGGAAGGAAGGAAGGAAGGAAGGAAGGAAGTGGGGGAAAAACTTGGTAATTTAAAATCATTAAAATCTAAAACAATTTCAGGTCTGTTTGACTTCCAATGATGAAATTCCTATTACTAAGTAATTTCCTAGTAAGATTTTTCTCCTTTAGAACCTTTTTTTTTAAACTTTCAGGTTAATTATTGTCCTACAGAGGTTGAAAAATGACATAAAGCTCTTTCAGTGTGATATTTACCACCATGCCCCACATTTATGCACATGGATGGTATTAGAACATGATTCTGTCGTGTTAATTACTACAGCACCTGTGACAGTTTCACTTTCCAAACTTTATTTTATGCTATTGTTATTTTTTATTTTCTATATTCTTTGTTTACATTCCAAATTATTTCCCCTTTCCCAATTCCCCCCTCCCCATAAGTTCCATTAGCCCTCTTCCCTCTGCCTGTACCCCAATCAACCACCTCCCACTTCTCTGTCCTGGTAATCCCCTACATTGCTGCATCAAGCCTTTCCAGGACCAGGGCCCTTTCCTTCCTTCTTCCTGGGAATGATTTGATAAGTGAATTTTATCTTGTGTGTGTGTGTGTGTGTGTGTGTGTGTGTGTGTGTGTGTTATGTCTGTGTGTGTGTGTACTTGGAAACTTAAACTTTCCTAGAAAGGATCTAGAGAATGGCTTACTGTTGAGAGCACTTGCTGCTCTTCCAGAGGACTCAGGTTCAATCCCCAGCATCCACATGACAGGTCACAACATTCTAACTCCAATTCCAAGGATCTGTGGGCATTGGGCACATATGAAGAGCATGGACATACATTCATGCAAACCTCTCATACATACAAATTAAATAAATCTACAAGAATCAAATGTGTAAAATTACCTGTGAAGATAGATAAAGCAACAGTCACTCAGAAAAGAATGTAGGAAGTATTCATTTGCTCATTGATGAAGAGTCTATACGAAGGCAAAGGAAGTGCTCCGGTCTCTGTCTTCTATTGGGTTCTCCAGCCATGGACTTCCTTCAGGCTCTGTTACTTCTTCACCCAGAAGGAAATTAGCATCTAACTTCCCCCTGTACAACTGCAAAGAGATCAGTAACAAGTGTGGAAGGGTAAGGGCATGGATATTGTGTGCCTGATACAGACAGAGGCCTCAGTACCTCAGTCAAAGGTTAGCAGGAGAGACCCTTGATTCTCTCCTCTCCCCTATCCACCACCCTTTCTGCCTTTTCTGGTGAAGTTCTGCACCACAGACATTTTTCTGAAACAAATCCAATCAGTTCAGCCTCAAACTTAAGGTCATGTGAGGACCTGACTCATGCATATCTAAAGATGACATATTTGCTTGCACTTAGGAACTGTCAGATGGTATAAGTACGGTTGTTTGAATAAAAATGGCCCCAATAGGCCCAGAGGAAGTGTCAATACTAGGATGTGTGGCCTTGCTGGAGTAGGTATGGCCTTGTTGGAGGAAGTATGTCAAAGGGTGAGGGTTTTGAGGTCTCAGATGTTCAAGCCAGGCCCAGTGTCTTTCTCTTTTTCTGCTATCTGCCAATCCAGGTATACAATTCTCAGATCCTTCTCTAGCACCATGTCTGCCTACATGTTACCATGCTTCCCACCATGATGATAAGGAACTAAACCTCTGAAACTATAAGTCAGCCCCAATTAAATATTTTTCCTTTGTAAGAGTTACCATAATGTCTTTTCACAGCAATAGAAAACCAAACTAAGACAGTCTGGTGTTGCTACTTTGCTTCCAACCCAATTCCCCTGTAAAAGAAAGCTCAACTCAACAGTCAACCAAACAAGCAAGCTACAAGCCTAGATTGGGCAACCTCCCACCATACTACTCTATTTCCATCTATATTATCCCATATAACCTGCGGTTTCTACAGGCCATGAGCTTCTCCCTCTGCCACCTCTCTGTTAATCTCCTGTAGCTCCTCCCCTAGACTCTCAGCCCCTCCCACTTCCTCCTGCCCAATCATTGGCTCAAGCCTTTTTTTTGAAAAGTTAAGGTGGGGAGAAGGTTCACAAGGCAACTCCTCATCTGCAGCCCCTCTGAGGAGTGGAATTACCATCAAAATACAAGCCCAGGGCTATCCACAACTTTCTGGTACAGATGATGAGGTTGCCTAGTCAGACACATATGTATAGCCTGCTAGCACCACCTTCTCTTGTGCTCCTTTTAGTGTCTGCTTATTGCAAGCAGTCCCTGGGCTACAATGACAACTAATAACTCACCCTTTGGGGTCATGGCTCTAGAAGCTCTGAGTTACTTAGCTCAACAATAGTGGGTCATAAGGGGCTTTGTCTAGAAGGGTCAGGCCCTCTTGTGGCTCCATAAGCTAATATGGTTCCTGTTGGTATAGTCCTAGCATAGGCAATCAAAGATTGGTGGGGACTCATGGAGGGTACCTGGGAGACTCAATTTGTCCTAAGAATAAAGACTTGTGGGGTAAGGTAGGCCTATTTTGGAAGATACACCCAATGGACAGGGTGTATCAAATTGTGATCTTTAAGCATAAAGATTGTACAAGTCAAAAGAATTGCTAAGGAGAAAATGGATCTTCCCTTGGGTGGAGTGGGGACCTAACCCTAGCCTTAATTCTATGTGCATACACACACACACACACACACACACACACACACACACACACCACCATGATTTCAGTTAAAAAACAAGAACAGATGGAATTCTTTTGCCATAGCAGGAACAAGAAAACAAATGTAAGCTGCCTTAGGGCTCAGTTATAAAATGTCATATCACTATGGTTCTGGGTAAAGCTCTGTCAAAAAGCTTGCTTAAATGCAGACCACAGCTCTGGATAAAGGCAATGGTATGCCTGTGGGTGTTTATGAAACTTCTGGCACCAATTGTCTTTCATCATTTGCCCATCCATTGTGATTACAAGGAAAGATGATTACCTTCCCCCAGCATTCCTCTCCCGCCCCACACACACATATTTAATGGTGGCAAAGGCCACAGTGCTTTCTGCTTTTCACCTAATAGCACACCTGTGGGAGGTAGGGGGGTTCTTATATCCCCTGGGCAATGATAAAAGGCTCTCTGAAGTAACAAAGATCATTCTTTCTCTCCAGGATGTGTGGAGGATGTAACAGTTTGAAAACTTAAATGTGACCTGGAGCCATTCAACAGGGGGACTTTACACCTTAGGCAGAGAGCACAGAGCTGGCACCTATTATACTCTTTATCTATCATCTTAGGGTTTCTATTACTGAAATTAAATACCATGACCTAAAAGCAAGTTGGGAGGCAAAGGTTTATTTGGCTTACATTTTGGTATCATCATCTAAGGAAGTCAGTACAGGACCTCAAACAGGAAAGAAACCTGGGGGCAGGAGCTGATGCAGAGGCCATGGATGGGGTGCTGTTAATTGGCTTGCTTCCTATGGCTTGCTCAGCCTGCTTTCTTATAGAACCCAGGACCACCAAACCAGGGATGGTACCACCCACAATAGATTGGACTCTCCTTCATCAATAACTACTTTAATAAAGGCCCTACTCCTGGATATTATGCAAGTATTTTATCAATTAAGTTTTCCTACTTTCAGATAGCTTTAATTTGTTGTGATGGCTTTTCCTGGTTGTCAACTTGACTACATCTGGATGAACTACAATCCAGACATGTAGAGCACACCTGTGATCCAGTTTGTGAGGCTGGAAGATACAGGTTTCTGACCTGAATCTTGACATGGAGACCTTGAGGCATAGTGTCTATGAAAAGCTTAGACACAGGCAAGGTAGTACTCACCTTTAATCCCAGGAGACTGAGGCAACCAGATTTTTGAGTTCAAGGTCAACCTGGAACAAAACATGTCATAGATCCAGGCATGGCAATATACACCTTTCATCCAGGCCACATCTTTTGCTGGAGGCCTACATAAGGACATTAGAAGAAAGATCACTCTTCTTTGACTGTTTGCACTTACTTGCCAGCACATCTGTTGGAACCCACTTCTACAGAATATCAGCTGAAACAACTGGCCTCATGGGACTGACCAACTACTGGATTTTTGGACTTCCCTTTCACAGCTGCCCATTGTTGGGTTAGTTGGTCTACAGACTGTAAGTTATTACAATAAATTCCTTTCATATCTAGGGACATTCCATAAGGTCTGTGACTCTAGAGACCCTTGATTACATTTGTATATCTAGTTGACATAAGACTAGCCAGCACAACCCTTGTCAACACAACACACAAACATATCACTGGTAAGCCACATCACTCCTTTCTAATCCATCCCCAACATCTCAGATTAACAACAAATAACTTCAAAAGTCCCAGTCTTTACCAATTCAAACACATTTTAAATAAAATATCCAGTCTTCTTAAAATTACAAAATCTTTTTTTAAATAGTTCAAAGTCTTTTGGCTGTGGGCTCCTGCAAAAATAAAAATTAAACTAAATACTCCCTTCAAAAGGGAGGAAAGATCCAGGGCACAGTCACAATCTGGAGCAAGCAAAAGCAGACTCCACCAGTATCAATAACTCAATGTCCAATTATCTGGGATTTACTCACTATCTTCTGGGTCCTCCAAGGAGCTTGCACCACGTTTCCAGCTCTGCCCTCCAGCTGCACACACGGCTTGTTTTCTAGGCTCCAGCTGGCTCTATCCCACTGCTGCTGCTCTTCTTGGTGCTCATCCTATGGCTCTGGCATCCTCAAAATGTGAGTGTTTTCTGTTGTAAGCGGGCTGCACTTTCACCAACAGCCTCTCATAGGCTCCCTTCATGATTCAAGCCTCAACTTCTTTGCATGACTCCTTCAGTCCTGGGCAGTCAATTGCCACTGAGCGTGCACCTTCATCAATGGCCTCTCCTGGCCTCCCACAGTATCAATCCTTAGCCTTTCATGATCCCTTTATGCCTTCAAATCTAGTACCATCTGGGTGACTCTTGAACTACTGAGTTTGGCTGTCAGCACAAGGTCCAATCTTGGTTGCCTCTGGAACACAGCTTCGGTGTGCTGACTCTCAGGAAACACTTCCCAGAAGATTTCGCCTAGGCACTGCTGGTCTCTTCCTTATCACTGCTAAATTCTCAGCTGACCAGCATTGAGTATCCCAGCAAAGCAAAGGTATCACTTCAGTAATGTAGATATCTTGCTAACCAGAGATTATTATTCAACTTCAGCTAAACAGAATGTCAGAATCTTAAATCAAAATAGCAAATGGCCCTGATAATCTTTAAATTTCCCTCTGAAACGTCACAATCCAGGCCTCTATCCTCTGCAATGTTCTCAACAGTCTTATCTTCCAAGCTCCCACAGAACATCCCACTGAGGTTTCAACATTCAATGGCTTTTTGAGCCAAAGTTCCAAAGTCCTTTCAACAATGCTCCCTGAAAACATGATCAGGTCTGTCACAGCACACCCCACTTTGGGGACCAATTTCTCTATTACTTAGGGTCCTTGTTGCTGTGAAGAGACATCATGACCATGGTAACTCTTATAAAGGAAAACATTTAACAGGGGCTGGCTCACAGGTTCAGAAGATTAGTCTGTTATCATCATGATGGGAAGCATGGCAGTTTGCAGACAGACATGGTGCTAGAAAAGGAGCTGAGAGTTCTACATGTGAATTGACAGGCAGGAGACAGAGACACACACACACACACACACACACACACACACACAGAGAGAGAGAGAGAGAGAGAGAGAGACAGAGAGAGAGACAGAGAGAGAGACAGAGAGACAGAGAGAGACAGAGAGAGAGAGAGAGAGAGAGAGAGAGAGAGAGAGAGAGAGAGAGAGAGAGAGAAAGAGCTCAGAGAATACCCTTAATAATACACTTCCTCCACCAAAGCCATACCTACTCCACCAAGGCCACACCTCCTAATAGTACCACTCCCTATGGACCTATGGGGGACATTTTTATTCAAACCACCATACCTATATCACCCTGAAGGCTGTCTTCCCCAGTCATCTGGGGACAATTGAGCACATTACATGTATCACTATATGACCAGACCATTTTTTCCTCTATTAGGATACTAACCATAGTTGCAGCTGCTGCTGTATTTATTATGATTTAGACTCCACCTACATAAATGTAGAGACGGTCAGAGGGAAATTTTATAATTCCTATATTATGAAGTCAGTTTTATTCCAGTTAGCTAAAAAAACAAGTCCCCAAAGTCTAAAACAATAGATGTTGCCCAATTTTCTGCTGTATATCTACTATTTAAATAAACAAATCAAAGTAATAAATCTTATAATTGTATTTTTATGACTCTAGCTCTACATATTCAGTATTTACATGAAAGTTTCAGAAGCATATTGAAGCATTAATTTTAATACTGTCAATACAAAGTCAAACTTACATAAATATTTGAGAGCAGATATAACTACAGAATCCAATAATAAGAACTTGGTTGTGTGTTCCTGAGGGGAGTGGAGGCATGCTTGCACCTCTGAGGATGTTCTTGCAGCAGCTCGTCTCCTGACTCAGTCTGTGTCTCCTGTGCTCCACAGCCTGCAAGCAGAGGACCTGCCTCCCACCTGGACACCCTCTTTTCATTGCTTTATTTTCTTGATTTTACTTTGACTAGTTATTCTTACTATTGTAACATTCATAGTGTTGGACATTCTGTTTTGTAGCCTACAAAAAGATCTAGAATATAGCAAGGGCTCAGTCTTATTTATAGAATAGATGAATCTTTAGACACACAAAGAAATTCGTTAAACTGATGGGCAGGGAGAGTTTATGCATTAGTCACAGTTCTCTAGAGAAACAAAACTAATAAGATGAATATTTATATATTAAGATGGTATTCTTAAAGGGACTTATAGGCTGGGGCCCAACTATTCCAACAGTGGCTGTCTTCTAACAGCCCAAGAATCTAATAGTTGTTTGCTTCATGTGGGCTAATGTGTCAGAGGATCTTGTGTATGAAAATGTAGGCTGGAATGCCAGTGAAGGAATGAACTTGCCAGAGAGTGAGGGTAAGCAGGCAAAGAGCAAACATTTTCTTCCTCCATGTCTTTTATATAGGCTACTAAAAGAAGATGTGGCCCAGATTTAAGATGTGCCTTCCTATCTCAAATGATTTAATCAATAAGAATACCTCACAGTAACATGTACCTAGAAGCTTTTATTAGACTCTAGATGTAGTCAACTTGACAGTCAAGTGCTCCTTTACCTCTAAAAATGCCCCGCAATGCCCCTTTATATACAGCACCAGCAGCTAGTGCTCATCCACTGAAACACAAAAGCCTGTGAAGGTACATTTCACATTCAATTCATTACAATGTATTTGCTAACAAATCAACAAGAAAGCTAAAATGCACTAGTACCTATTGCCTTAGAGATTTGGGATGTTGGATTCCCTTTTGTATTGCTGTGGAAGAAGGAATCACTATAACCATTCTGGAAAGCAAAAGAGAGTTGTTCATGAAGTTCTTTCTACCTTTAGTTGAAGATATGCTGGCAATTGACAACTGCTGGTGCAGTCCCTTTTGGTTTTAGGGTATGGCCCTGATAGGTTGACAATGTTCCAGTGGATATGTTATCTATATAAACATAAGGGTATGTGGGCAGCACAAATGGACCCCTTGGGTTTTAGAAGGCAACAAAAACACAAAGTTGGTGAAAGGAAGGGTCGTGTATCTGGGATGAGTTGGAGGAAGGGGTGAATGTGATCAAAATACTTTGAATGAAACTCTCAAATAACTGATTAAAAACCCTAAATATCCATATTGTGTGTTAGGAGCTCCTGGCTCCATAGAGGCTCAGAGGTTAAGTTGTACAAGCTTCATTCTTCTTAGGTTTCCATTTATTCTTCTTTCAAGAAAACATACCAAAATTAGAAATACAAAATTAAGTCTGGGGTATGTGGTGAGTATGTCCATCAGTACTCCAAAGCTGAAGGTTAAGCAATATCCTAACAAATCTTGCTGATACTCACATACTTTGATGTGAAGTTCCAGGTCTGTGATTACATAGTACAGAATCAAAAGGCTTGATATAAAAGATGCACACGAAAGCGTATTGTCAGGAGCACCATTGTATTAGTTACTGTTCTATTGCTGTGAAGAGACACCATGGTCATGCTAACTCTTATAAAAGATAGCATTTAATAGGGAGCTTGCTTACAGAGTCAGAGGTTTAGTCCATTATCATCATGGCAGGGAACACAGCTTCAGGCTAACATAGTGTTAGAGAAGTAGGTAAGAGCTACATTCTGATGTATAGGAAAAGAGACTCTGGGCTTGGCATGGGCTTTTGAAATCTCAAAACTCATTCCCAGTGACACATTTCCTTCAACAAAGCCTCATCTCCTAATCCTTTCAAGTAGTGCTATTCCTTAGTAATCATGCATTTAAATCTATGAACCTAAAGGGACCATTCTCATTCAATCTACCATAACCACTAATCATGAAATAGAAACTTAACTGAGTATCTCTTATCTTTTTTTTTGAGACAGGGTTTCTCTGTATAGCCCTCGCTGTCCTGGAACTCACTCTGTAGACCAGGCCTTGAACTCAGAAATCTGCCTGTCTCTGCCTCCCAAGTGCTGGGATTAAAGGCATGCGCCACCACCGCCCGGCAAGTATCTGTTACTAATGAGGTCAAACAAATACAATACATCCATTCTATGGATTATTATTCAGTTATTAAGAATCACACCCACATTTTATCATATAGGAAAGCTTACAACTGCTGTAAATAATGTAACCCATTTTGATAAATGCAAAGAGAATAGAAAGAACAAATATAAAATTAACACTCTATCTACATATGAATACATTTGATTATGTGTATTTGCACATTGTGTTTCTATATACAAAACAAAGATATGGAAATATATGGCTGATTAGCACTGAGTCTTTTCAAGGGGTGCATAAGGTGAGAATAGATTGGACACAAATGGTAAATTTTTCTCTATACATCTTTGAATGATTTGACTAGTACCGATAAGTCTGCCCATACTGCTTTTTGGTTTCTTTGTTTGTTGTTTGTTTGGTTTGTTTTGGTTTTCCTTTGTAGTGCAGAGGATTGAGCCCAGGTTCTTGTGCTCACTAAGTAAATAACACTGAATTTTATTCTAATTTCTAGTCATATCCAGGGCCTATGGATGCTAGGTAGATACCATTGCATTGAGGGTACTCCAACCTCCATTCATATTCTTGTATTAAAGAAAAGAATAAACTATTTAAATAAAGCCACTAAAGTAATATTCTCCTTCCTTCCTGTGATGACGTCATGGAGGAGCTGATGATGCCCACTGGACAGGTCTGATTTGGCACTCCCTGCAAAGCAAAGTTAAGTACCTCTCCTCTGGAAGCAAACAGAAGCAAGGGGCATGATTAGAGTTTTTAATCAATGAATCAATAAAAAGCAAGATGTATTCAAAATGGAGAAAAATGGACGAGTGGGGGTATGCTACATCATGGTAGAGAAGTTGTATAAAACCACCTTAAGAGCAAGCTGGTCAAGGGAGCACACTGTCCTCCAAAGGACAAATGCTCAAGTAATGTTGGGTGGGGCTGAAGAGATGGCTCAGTGGTTTGAAGTATTGGCTGCATTGAACACAATCTGGGTTGAGTTCCCAGCACCCTCATAACTGTCTTGTAATTCAAGTTCCATGGGACCTTCTCTTCTGTTCTGGCTTCAGTGGGTATCAGGCATACAAGTAGTATACAGACATATACAGAGGTAAAACATTCATACATACACAGGAACAGAAGAGCAAAGAGTAAAATTAAAACTAATCTTAGCTGATGAATGAAGGTACAGTACCAGAGGCCAGGGCACTATGATTTCAGATGTTGTAGGATATTCAATAACTCTATTAGTTTTTATTATAACCTGGACAGCCTCCCAATAATCAAGTCAGAGACTTGTTTGAGGATCCTACACATGACATATGATACATATCAAAGAGAAGCAGTAAACAGAATTAATAAGAGGCCACGTGAGCAGAAGAAAATTCTTGCTACTTAGAACTTGGCAGTATTAGAGTTATCATGTGTTTTATTTTGTTGTAATGGTAGGGACCAATCAGCTTCATCAGCTGCCATATACTACAAATTTGTTGGACTCTACCACAGCACAAAATAAAGAGCAAAGAAATAACTTATTGGATAAATAGAAACTTATAAGCCAGGAGTCTTTAAAAGATAGGATATGTCCTCTTAGCTATCCCCAGAAAACGGAGCAGAGTGTTAGTCTGGGCCTACGGTGTGTTTCTACATATTTGTACAAAGACATACCTCATGCTTCCTACAGTTGTCTGGGAAAGAATAAGAAGGCATCTCTTTGTTTCTGTGTGCGTTTTATGGTGGCAACATGCATGAAAGGTGAACACATACTATAACTGAGGTGGCAAAATAAGGCACAAAGCTCTTTTTTTTCATTGTTTTGTTTTTAATTTGAGTCATAGAAGTTTTCAATCATAGCAGACATTTCCAGAATAAGAGGCACAAAGCTCTTAGTATCTAAAAGAAAATTATCAGACTTCTGTTAATCTATTTGGCTGCTATTGTAACAGGCCCCCAGACCTCAACCCAGGTAATTGGTAACAGTCACTTTTGTTTTTACTTTATTCATTATTATTACAATGCCATGGCAGAAGTACCATTCAGGCCTTGGAACCCAGCATGTAGGTAGCAAACCTGCCAAAAATGAGAACAAAAGATGTAATCCGTCAAAGTCCAAAGATCTGGAAAAGTTACTAAATGTACTATACTTGGTTTTTAGCTTTTGTAGTTCCATTCTGGATAACTATTTTTGTGAACATTTGTGTTAACCCAGGTTGTGTCTTTTATGCTTAGAAGCCAACCCTAAAATAGGCTTGGGGACTGTACTAGGGTCCCAAATATTCCATGTAACCATCAGGCAGCTGGATAATATAGACTTTCTGAAGGCTTGAACCCATTAAGAGTGTTCTTCTCTGGTGGATACCTCATAATGCTGTGACAAAATATTCAAGGTAAACAAGTTAAGAGAGGGAAATCTGGGCATATGGTTTTACTTATCCACTTTCTGCTATGACAATGAATGCCTCAGAATAAAAAGAAAGAAAAGAAAAAGAAAGAAAGGAAGAAAGAAAGAAAGGAAGAAAGAAAGAAGAGAAAGAAAAGAAAAAAAGAAAAGAGGGAAATCTTATTTTGACATGTAATTTCAGAAGGTTCATTTCAAACTCAGCTAGTTCATTGCTTTTAGGCCCAAGGTGAGGCACAATACCATAACAGAAAGTGTGGGAGAGGAAAGATACTCATAGACTTATAGCCGGGAAGCATAGCCAGAAAGACAGGAAGTACCCAGGGACAAAATACAACCTTAGACAATGTGCTCCAGTGGCATAGCACCTAGGTTTCCACCACCATACAAGAACGCCATCAAAATTTTACTATGACATTGATTTAATTCACAGGGGATAACAGAGAGCTCAGGATGTAATCACTTCTCCAAAGCCCTACTTCTAATGTGGCTGCATTTCAAACCAAGAAATCAACATGTGGATCTTTGGGGAACGTTTTATATCTATATCATAACAAGGAAGGAGTCTTTGTCAGTGATCCTTGACCTTATCCATGGGAATCCTGGGACTAGACCAGTAACCCTTGGTCCTTCCACATCATGTGACATGGAATGTGGTGGACATATTTTTTAGAAGACTTCACCTCAGTGGCTCTCTTGGCTTGCCTAACCAAAATAAGAAATCAAAAAGGTATCAAAGAGCAAAAGGAAAGATTTACCTAGGATGACTAACTCCTCAGAGGCTAGGAGGGCACTTCCTAGGCTTAAGAATCCAGATTAGGCAGAAAAAAAAGAAATAAGTCCAGTGTTAGGGTCACTAGGCATCAGAGCTTCTGGTCTTACTACTATAGCCAGCTCTTCTAGAATCAAAATGACTCTGTGCACAGGTTTGAGGTGACTCAGGACATAAAATCTAGAAAATTAAGACCCTTTAAGCCTCCCAGGCTTCTGAGTTTACTCTTCTACTTCCTACAAGTTTCTGTTTCAGAGAACAAGAAAACAAGCGGCCTTCTAGATCAACAGAGCAAAACCACCAGCCTGCAAAATGAATTGTTTAAGCTCTCTTTTCCCTTCTTTTGAAGTTCCTTTCAAATCTGATGATTAAAAAAGAAGATGGGAGAAAAATGATGACTCAGATGATCTTCAGGGTAGGGCAAATGATCTTTATGACTGACTGGGATTGTCATCTCTGCAGCTAAAATGATGTACCATGGGAACTGGTAATAGTTGACTTAACAGACGGCAGGCAGCTCTTGAGAGAGAGAGAACACTATTCAGCTTGTGAGCCTAGTTGAGCTGTTCATATCTGTATAAATTAACATTTTAAAAGCTGTAATACCCCCAGGAGAATTTTCAAGGTAAACATTGCCAGTTTTCCAGATCTTTCCCGTGGAAGAGTTATCAATGGACAAAAGTGAGTTAACTTGTTCTAAGGAATGTAGTCCAAATTCAAATGGAGAAGGAATGCCTCTGAAAAAGATAGAAATTCGGTGACTAAAGAAATTCTTTCTCTTGCAACACATGTGTTTTTAATGTAAGTTCTGTTGTCTAAATGGCTCCTTGGGGCAAACATCTGCCTACTTGAAATTTTATTAGGGAAATAGGTTCATTGAAATCTTTCCTCATGCTCCTTTTATGCAAATGTCTGTACACAGTCAACCTAGCTAGAGAAATTGAAGTAATTATGTGTGTGTAAATTAGCCTATTTTAAAATTTCAGGTACCATTTCCAATCATTTTTACATGCAACTAGATGCTTAACCCCAAATATTCATTATTTTCTTCTTTTGATTAACTGGGACTTCTCCAACAGTATCTGCAGCTTCAGCAGGTGATGATTTATCAGTGCAAGTTGTTCTTGGGAACTGTCAAACTACATACTGCTAATTGAATTGACATCTGTTAGCCTCGATTTAAAGCTGACATGGTAAAAAAATTAAATTGTCATTTCTAAGAGATAAAATTGTAAGAGAAGGGATAAAATGTAAATGTAGAGAAGAAGAAAATTTACTTCAGCTTGAACTGATGCTACTTGGAGCTATCTTGAAAAAAGAAACCTTTACATGCATGCACGCATCTATCCATCCATTCATTCATTTATGTGTATACACACTCACATGTGTCATGCTGCAGGTGTGGAGGTCAGAGGAGAGTCTATAGGAGGTGCTGTCTCCTTCTACCATTTGGGTTCAAATGGGATTGATCTCAGCTCATCAGTTTTGGGGACAAGCATCCTAACCTTCTGAGCCATCTCACTGGCTCATTTGTAATTATCGTTTAGTCAGCAAAGAAATACTAGTAATCCTTATCATTTGGACAGAGGTGTCCAATTCAAATGGTCCATATTTTGAAATTTTGACAGTTATTACGTATTCATAGTTTAAGACAATCAGGTTGAGTGGAAGTTGGCAAATTTCAAAATGTCTTTCTACGATCCTGTCGACCATTGTCCTAGCCACATCCCATTGCCTAAAAGGTGCAGTCATTTGTTTGTTGCCTCTTCCAGGGGCATCTTCAATGTATCTATGTCATATGATTGCAGCAACATTTATTTTGAGCTTTAACAAGTGTGAATTGATGCAGTAATGGATGAAGATTAAAGAATTCATTCTTCCCTACTCGACTTCCCACTTCTCTGTTCTTGGCAGTAACAGTATAGATTTTGAAACTTGTTTGGCTTACTTTTGCAGTTGTAAATAATGTGTCCAAGACTCTTTTGATCACCTTTGGACAGTATCTTCAGATGCCCACTGGGAGAGGGAATATGGCTTTGCCCATTGATCCCGAGATTGGCTCAATTGCTTTCATGCTGTCAAAGAAGCCAGAGGTTATTTTCTATTCCACCCAAATGTCAAAGCTTTGACCCCCAGACTGCTACCCTAGCCTTCTCTTAGTGGATTGGAACTTTTGAGAATATTTCTTCCTTAACCTCGAGGCAAATTCAACTCCTGCTAGGACCTTGAGAGATATTGGCAGAGTTGAACCTCTGAGATGCTTAGAAGCACAGTTATTTCATAGATTAAATGCTCAACTATCGCCAGGTTTTTGCCTTGATTTTTCCCTTTCACGTCCTCTCCTCCAAGTATAGAGATTTTAATTTTGGAGAGAGGACTTCTGTGGTTTTTTCATCCACAAATGTATTCCCACCAATATTCCATTCATTCCAGAAATTTACTAAGATCCCTGGCTGGCTAAGGGCTCTTTTTAATTCTCAGTGGTACTGAATATCTATTGATCTTTCATTTTGATACTGAGATTGGTTTTGTGGGGGTGGGGAACTTTAGGGGAAAGAATAACTCATATATCATATATATACACATACATACATATACACACATATGCATATATGCGTATATGCATATGTGTGTATATGTATGTATATATAAAGGCAAGTTTATTGGGAAGCTGCTCTTAGTTGGGCAAGTTTGCTGGCTCCAAGAACCAAGGCCAGATTGTAACCATCCTCTGCTATAAGGTTCTTTTGCCAGGTGGTGGTGGTGCACGCCTATAATCCCAGCACTTGGGAGGCAGAGGCAGGCAGGTTTCTGAGTTCGAGGCCAGCCTGGTCTACAAAGTGAGTTCCAGGACAGCTAGGGCTACACAGAGAGAACCTGTCTTGAAAAAAACAATAAATAAATAAATAAATAAATAAATAAATAAATAAAAGAACCAAGGCTAGGGAAGTCACTATGGGGAAGTAAGGGAGGGGAGGGAGAGAGAAAGAGAGAACGGGCTTGCACATAGAGAGAAGACAGATAAATTTATATATTCTGACCCATGATCATAAGCAGAAAGTCTTGCTCTTCCATGTCTTGTTTGTAACTACAACATCTGACTCTACTGTATTTATGTAGGGGTTGGATATATGTAGCTCTACCCAGTGTTCTCTGTAAAAGATAGAGAATATTTTTCACAGAAGTCTTTTCCTGTTCCTAGGCTGTGAGGCACCTCTCTGATTCAGCTCCCACCCAGAGAGCTACAGTCTTGTTTCCATGGATTTCTTGAATGCTTTGTTCCACTCAGAAAGATGACTCACCTTTTCTAAAGGAATCCTTAATTTTCTGCATCTATGCTTTTGTTCTGCAGTTCTCAACCCCACCCATGATGGTCCCCCGTTGCTGTATCTGGGTCCTGAAGTGCAATCTAACCAATGGTGGTATACAGTGATCAGTAGCGTCCTCTCTGGTCAACCTCTGCCCTGAGTTGATTCAAGCTTGCTCTGCTGTGATCATGGAGTATTCATTTCTTACAGTGGCATTTATATTTTCTTGGGTTAAACCTACCTGGGAAGAGTATCATTCTTTTGAAGTCTCATGAAGGAACAAGTGTGTATCTATATAATTCTTAGAACATGGGGAACGGCATTCTTTTCTGCCCCTGTTATATTCATCAAACCCATTTTCTAATTTTTTTCTGTACCAAAGGCATTGTTTCTTCAACAAATGGTCATAAGAATTGTAATATTAACTCCTTTTTTGCTTGAAGTTGCTCCAGTTAGATACTCTCTATAAACATAAGATGGACTTCAGGGAGGGGGAGCTGGAGTGATAAGAAATCAAACCAATGTGAACTTTATCCTCTGGGTACCATAGTGGTATCCTTTAGGGCCTAAAGCATTGCATGATAACTTTATAAGCTTCTGTGTTAGGTGGAATATATCTAAAGGGAAGAGAATGATTAGAACATAATATATGTGACCCTAACTCAGTAAAATCATCTGTGGGATCCTGATTTGTTTCTATTGCTGTGATTAAAACACCAAGACCAAAACAACTTGGGGAGAAAAGTGTTTATTTGATTTTTCACTACCACATCACAGTACATGATGCAGAGATATCAAGGAAGAAACTAAGACCAGAACCTGGACATAGCAACTGAAGCAGAGACCATGGAGGAATTCTGCTTACTGGCTTGCTCTCCGTGGCTTGCTCAACCTGCTTTTTTTGTACATCTCAGAACCACCTCTCCGGGGAAGGTTCCATGGACAAAAAGCTGGACCCATCAGGAACTATCATTAATAAAGAAAATAACCCACAGAATTGTCTATAGACCAATCTAATGGAAACATTTTCTCAAAGAAGTCCCGTCTTCCCAAATGACATTACGTAGTGTCAAGTTGACAAGAATCTATCATACAAAGTAATAATGATAACAAGAACAACAAAAGTGTAGTTAAAAATACAAATAAGTTCCTACATGATCAGACATTCATCGCAGTCTTTATCTTTAACAGAGTCTGAAAAGTAAGTAGAAGGCACACACTTTCAAAGGTTAATTTATTAGCCTAAGGACATTCAGCTAAGTGAGGAAGAGAACACATATATATTCTAGACCAGGGCTCCTTGAATCAAGTAATAATTCTAAAGTCTGTCACTTTATCATAGGAGAATATGGTTGGCCATCTTCCAACATTTACTGGAGCCAAAAAAAGATGGAGCAAGGAAGGAAATATTCAAATGAAAAGGGAATGGGAGTTAGCATGTGTGGAAAACAACACCAAATTTCACATTGCAAAGCACTGATACAGTTAACACCTTCCTTATCAACTCATCTGTTTTATGGGGTGAAGAGGTCACTGGCGAGTCAAGACTTCCTTTACCTTCTTGATTCAAATTGTCTGTATAATTCATGGGTGGAAAGCTCAGCAGGGACCAGGGAAGAGATGCAAGTTGCTCAAACAAGTCATCTCTAATAAATCTAAAAACTTTCTCCTCCCCACCCCCCTGGCGTGTTTATCAGGAAATAGAGTAAATTTGCTTAGAGTTCTTCTTAACTGTGGTTTCACATCAGAAGTGCAACCTCTTTGTAGAAATATTCAGTGTTTTGCTTAAAAAACTAAGGTTACCCTGATGGTTGAAACCATAATTAAGGGAGAATGGATAGCCATAATAACCCAGATATTCCCCCACATGACAAAAGTAATCATGAGCAGTGATTGAGTAGTAGCTGTGTGTTAGCAGGAAATATTAAACAAACCTTGCAAAAATAAAGGTAATTGCGATATGAGATTTTAAAACCAATGGAAAGAGGAGAGTATTCCCATGCTATAAAATAGGACGAATCATGCCTCCATCATATGACTAAAGGAAGAAATGGTGTGAGGTTTCTAGCACTAGACAACAGTTTGAATTATTATCCCCAAGTCCATAAAATCTCTGAAACAAGGATCTTGTTTTAGCTAAAACTCTATATTTGATTCAAAAGTGATTGCTGATTTATAAACTTTCAACAAACTTTTATTAAAAGGATGGATGATAAATAGATTAATAAGTCAATTTAAAAAATGAAGATGTTAAGTGAAAGGAAATACTCCTGAGAGAGTGTCATGTAATGTAGAAGTATGTGGAAATACAGGCATGATGCATGTTTCAAATCTTTAGAATTAGCAGAAAGAGGGTCTTGAAGAAAGGTCAAGTTTCTGAATTACCACAGCAGATGATTTCAGATGTTCTACCTTACTTGTCTGAGAACATTGTCCCACCATGAGAGTAAAGGCTATTCTCATGAGAACACAATACAAGCGTAGAGATGTACCACGAGAAAACCAGTGATGAGACCATTCCTCATTACTCCGTTCCTTTGATTCTAGTTAGAATTGACCATCTGCTGGCAGCAAAAGGACCGACCCTTGTCCCATGAGCCTTAGAGCAGCTGACCCTCTACCTTCATACTTTTACATCCATCCATAATGTGCTTACACCATTAGAGTCAGCTGCCACTGGACACAGTTTCCAATACTTTGCACTGGCTAGCCCCTTACTTTGCCCCAAACACCCAGACTTTACAATTTGACCACAAGGTTTTTTAAGTTAAAGCCTTAGGTTTGAGGGAATGGACAGCTTCCAAATTGAAAAACTAAAACTCAAACAACTGTGAAATTGTGTTATTCATATTGAGTTATTGCCAACTGAGTAGAAGACTAAAAACATTGTTGAAGGTACCCAGGTAAACACTGCTGTCCTGAATAGGGTCTGGGATATGAAGTTTTACAAAATGGAGATTTCAGTAAGAGGGATAATATGAGATTATGGTCTGATATTCTTGGATGTCTGTAGACTGCTTTTTTGATGAGGTACACATAACATTACTCAGAGCACATTAAATATTAGGTTATATAGAGCCTAAAGCAAAGCAAAGTGAAGTGACTTGCATTTTGTTGAAAAATGAGTCACTAAAGGCTCCAGAAATTGAAGTCTAGACAGAGTGAGTGAATAAAGGCAGCGGCAACAGAACCAGTAATTGCCACAGGATTGACAGCGCAGACTGCACCATCTGTGCCCTAGAGAGGCTATCCAAAGGCCTACCTCAGAAGGGCACACTCCCTTCTCCAGATCTATCTTCAGTCCTGGAACGAGCCTCAGATTGTTTGCCATCATTGTACAGAAGCAAACTATCCACAGTCCAATTATTCACATTATACTCATCTCAAACTCACTGGGCATCCTACAGTTGCCCCTACAAATGTAAATATGTTTTTGTTCTACATCAAGTTAGAAAACATGAAACTTTGTAATGAAAGACAAAGTTTTTACTTACCAACTTAGTGTTTTCTTATAGACTCCAAAAGGAAGAGAGTCTCTAAATTCCTATCAAATAGAAATCATTTTCTTTAACACGGAGGGGACCACACTGTGTATATGCACCTCAAAGACCGCCCTGTATACAGCAGGTACTCCATAATCTTTGATGAATTAAATATGTTGAAATTCATGTAACAAGTAATATTTAATCTCAGCCTCAGAATTTTTTGGAGGTGGTTCTTTACTGGTCCATTTATTTCCTCTCTCCTCCTTTCTCTGCCTTCACTTCCTCATCTTCTTTTTGAGTGTCCTAGGTACTCACATGGACCCCCATACTATTCATTGAGGGTTAATGCCAAATTCTTTGTTTTTTTTTCTGGATGACTTTGTAAGATTTATTTTAGTTCTGTTCAGCATCAGTAGAGCTACAGTTTAAACATCTCTTAACCCAGTCTTTTTTATTACACATCAAAAAGCACTTTCTTTGTCAAACAAGCCTGGTAGCAACAAGGTTGTTTCAGTCAGGAGGCCCACCATTAAGCACTGTTTCCTCTAGTGTCTCACTGTTGTCATGGCAATTCCTCGTCAGGCTCTTGAGAACTGTCTTAGCTCCTCTCACCTCAGTGAGAAAGGATGGAACTTTCCATAGGTCTCATGAATACGGAAAGGACAACAAAGGACAGAAGAGTGTTTATATACATTTAATGACAGGTTTACATGTTTGTTTTTGTTGTTTTCTTAACTGTGTGCATGTGTGCTTGTCTGGGTATGGGTATGTGCATGTGAGTGTTGAGTGTGTAAAGGCCAGAGGAGGATATTGGTTCTATAGGACTGGAGTTACAGGTGCTGCTGAGCTGCCTGATGTCAGCGCTGTGAACTGAACTCAGTTTCTTCACAAGAGTAATACATGCTGTAAACCAATTGTAATGGTTAACTTGACTGCATCTGGAATTAACTAAAACCCCCCAAATGGAGGGCACAGCTGTGAGGGGTTTTTGCTTGAGCTGCAGTAGGAAGTAGGAAGATCCACTTCTAATCTGGACCTTTGGGGTAGGAAGACACCAGATTCCTACTCCAAGTAGAAGTTTTAATCCAGATCATTTGAGGTAGGAAAAGACTTACTTTTAATCTGGATCTTGAGGATTTGGTCTAGAAAAAATCCACCTCTAAGCTGGAATACATCTTCTGCTGGAAGCTTCTATGAAGACAAGGAGGAAGGAATCTTTAGTTCTTTGCCTCTTTGCTCTCACCTATAGAGTCCATTTTGTCACTGGTATTAAAACCCACTTCTTCAGAATCCTAGGAGTGCTAAACACCAGCTGAGATATCTAGCCTTATGGACTGAGCAAGTCTAGATTCTTGAACTTTCCATTTAGCTGGTCATTATTAAATTATCTAGACTGCGCCTAGTAAACAATTCTAATAAATCACACACACACACACAAACACACACACACACACACACACACACACACACACACGCATTCATTCTATAAATTTTGTTACTCTAGAGAACTCTGACTAATACATCACTGAACAATCTCTTCAGCCTTCATGTTAATGTTTTCATAAGAGAGGGAGAGATCCTGAGATTTATGGCAAATGAAGATATAGCTAAGAAAAGCCCTTTATCACTAGAGAAGTCAGATTCTGGAATGTTCTCAAAAATGTAAAAGCTGATATGGAGCTAAGGTCTCTTGGCACAGATTTTTGTCTCTAGGGTCTCACCTGTGTTCCCTGACAGTGTTGTGTTATATAAGCATCACTGCCTTCCCTGGGTCCTCCCTGATTTCTATATGTGGCCTGTGACTCAGGTACCAGAATGCTAACAGGACCACTCCAAGCTCCTGATCCAGGGGCATGGACTTGTCATCATTTGTCTTCTCAGCCTGTTTTGCCCTAGCTTGCTGTGGGAGATCCTCTCAAGATGTTGAACTTCAGCATTCTTGTTGGGTTCCGATTAGAGAGTGGCAGACCATGTGTTCCATCTCCCCTCTGTGGTGGAAGACATAATCATGCTGTATTCTAATATACCACTGGCTTTGGTCAAAGAACTATCAGGTTACATGGCAGATAGGCTAAATTTATAGGACTAAATTCTATTTCTCTTTTTTTCCATCATTAAGCTGAAGAAAACTAAGGGCAGAAAAAAATGGCTACTTATATCAGATTCTTTTTCACTCCTGGAGATCAACAATGGCTTTTTTATGGGACATCACTGAAGACATTTTACTCAGAGCACTCCCTTTAGTTCTGGAGATGGGGAAGTGGTTTGCAGAGGACCAGGAGCATTCATCTGGGCCTTGGAGTTTTCAGAATATACTTATATGTCTATATATCATTCTTCTGTATTCAGTAGAGTTGCCAGTTACGAGTGATTGGCCACAGATGCCATAAAGTCCTGCACTGATTTCTTTTTCTCCTGGCTGATGCCCTGTTACTGATACAGAAGGCAAAGGAAACACACAAAAAATTTTTTAGTTAATTTATTTTTATAAATGTAGGTGCTTTTCCCTACCTATAGGCCTATCACATGTGTGCAATGCCTACAGGGGGCCATAAGAAAACATTGGATACACTAGAACTGGAGTTACAGATGTTTGTGAGCCACCACGTGGATTCTGTGGACCAAATCCGAGTCCTCTGGAAGAGCACCCGGATCTCTGAGCCTTCCTTCCAGATGCCAGAAATTCTTTTTTGTTTTGTTTTTTAATAAAGGGATTTTATAATTTAAGAATTAGAGAACCCACGGAGAGTAGGAACCATCTCAGGTGATTGATACCAAGAAAAAGGTCCAAGAGAAGAGCACTTTGCATGTGTTTTATAAAATAGCTTAAATATATTTAGGAACATTTCGAAAAGTGCTAGAAATGTTGTCCTAATATCAACTCAAATTTCATCCAACATTTTTTTATGTAATCCAAACAGGAAATTTAAGATCAAATATTTTAGTGCAATAAAATACAAAAATATACTAGTTTGATATTTGTGTGCTAAGGAATGGGTATGGAGAACAGAAATCTCTTTTTCTACAATTAAACAATTATGTTTATTAAACAGTAAAACCCTTTGAACATACAGTAAAAACACTGCAATCCTTAATATATGATAATTTCAAATATGCACTGAAGTACTTGGAACAGCACTGCCTCAGTGAGTCATGTCACCACTGCCTGGGGCCATGAAAACTGGGCATGTTCTATGCTCAGAACCAAGGCTGTAGTGAAGTCACGTGAGGCAGCACTCATGACTGTTTCTAGGGACAGCCCACATTCTGTTCACTTTTGACTTTAAATTCATTTTTGCTCATTGCATATCTTGAAATTTGTTCTTTTGCCAATTTTTTTTGTGAGTCACCCCAATTTATTTATACAATCATATGGGGTCATACCTCAGAGTTTAAAGAGTTGTGCATTAGAGGTATGCATGTGTTTAAGTGGCAGGCCCTAGAATCTTCCCTTTGTTGTTTTAGGGTAATAGATTTTTTTGTATTAACAAGCCTTTAGAACGGTCTTCCAGCAGGGTGATGCTGACACTGGCTGGTCCCACGTTTATATGACTGAGTTGGGCAGACACTGTTGGAGCAGTCTTCATTCTAGGAGTTTGAGACTGAGGGGGAAACCTCGATAGATGTAGTGGTAAGATGGCTGGGTATGTAGAAATGTGTGGGCTTCTCTTTCAGAACAACTTTTTGGAGGGAAAGCTGAGAAAGAGCTGAAGAAAGAAAAGTAAAAGAATTGTCAGGTAACAGTGCCCTCTTCAGATGGTTCAGAATGACACTATGCCTAGAAGTCCAAGGGAGGTTTAGTTCCTTTTCTCATTCTGTTCACCAAAACAATCCTCAGAAATGGGGTTTGAGTACATGGCAGTGATTGTTTGATTTGAAGACTTAATCACCACATGGGATATTGCTCCCATGAGAACTTTATTTAATTCCCAAACAATTGGCCAACATACCATGCTCTTCAAAGTAGCCAAAAGGAACCAGCCAGGACCATTGCTGACTTGTCTGGGAGCCCCACAATGAAACAATGAGCATTCAAGTCATGATGGTTTCTGTTAGGATTACACCTGGATTCCTGATCTCATTGATCAAACTTGTGGCTCCTTGAGATTTTATAGCAATAAACTCAGAAGATGCTGTTTCTTATACAGTTACTAAGTTGGCTTGGAGGAAAAGCTGTCTGCTATCTTTGTGAAAAACACATTTGAATATTGCAACTCTAAAGAACTTACAGAGTGGGTTGACTTAGTTAGGTTTGTACACATACAAAAGCTACAGTCCACTCAGTGTGACTTGTTCTGAGAAGCCCATAATATTTTGCTATAGAACATATCCCTGTCTTCCCTAAGCCCTCCAGCTGAAATGCCAGCAGTGCCTGTTGTGTTCTTGGGCGAGGTGTGTGCTCTGTGGACTCTCAAGGGGTGTAACAAGGAGAAGTGAGTTCACTCCTTAATGCATTCCACACTACAATGCCTGTCTTCCTAACTCCCTTTCAAGAGGAGGTGAGATGATGTGTGTCCTTTAAAGGCCAGTTAAAAAAACCATGCAGCAAAGTCTTGCCACTATATCCAGTGACATAGAAAATAAGGATGGTAACAACTTCTGGGTGAATAGAATGATTTTGTCTTGTTTTCTTTGCTTTTATTTTTGCATTGCTTGTTTTGTAGTCATTTGCACAAAATTGTTCATGTCTCTGAAGGCTAAGTGTATTTATATGTGTGTGCATGCATCTGTGCATATCGTCATACCTGTGTGTATGTAGGCATGCATATATTTGTGTGCATAGATGTCTCTTTCTGTGTGTATCTATGCATATATAAGTGGGGGGGTGTTGGGTGTGTATATATGTGTGCCCATGGTTTTGTGCCTGTGTGTCTATTAGTCTTGTACTATAAGAAACAAAAGAAATGCTTCATATATTTTTAAATAATTATTTATTTACTTTATGTATATAAATACCCTGTAGCTGTCTTCAGACATAACAGAGGAAGGCACTGGATCTCTTTACAGAGGTTGTGAGCCACATGGGTTGCTGGGAATTGAACTTAGGACCTCTGGAAGAGCAGTCAGTGTTCTAGACTGCTGAGCCATCTCTCCAGCCCAATGCATTATTTTTAATAACATAATTTTAAAGAGTGAATCCCAGGGAAGAAGAAGGAGAAAGCAGTGAGGCAGAGAGGGAGAGCAAGCAAACACAGCGGTCTGAGCTTGCTGCCCTTCATGATGAAAAAGCCATCACTACAGTTTCTCAATGCTGTCTTCAGATGAGAAAAGGAAAATATTTAATTAGCTTCCCTAACTTGTTGATCAAAACTCACCCGCACAGTGTGTTTATACTCTCCACTCTTCAGATCCAAATCTGGACTAGCTCACATCTGTGACTGTGAAGCCACCACAGGGAAGAAGTGGGGTCCTGGCATAGCCTGGGGGAGAAGAATGCACCCACAGTGACAGAAGGGAAGCTGTTGTAGGTGATGGATTTGGATGTTAAAGACCCGAGGGGTTGTGGGGTTGGAATGAGACATAAACAGATAGAATAGAACAGTTCCCAGAGAAAGGTACTTTAGACTATTTCTGCTGCCACTGTGCAGAGTGGACTTTTGGAAAGGGAGGCTATTTTGGTTTTAGTATTGCTGAGAGCTATACTGAAGCACCAGTAACAAAGATGATTAGATATATGGAGATGATCAGATCTCAACTTGTCATGGATACTCTGAGTAGTTGCAGGCTTGATATGAATCAGCATTGCCTGTGAAATCCAATGGGTTGGGGGCAAGAATGATATAGGGAAGGGGATGGAGAGGAGGCTCCGTGATGAATTGTGATTGGTGCTTTCTCAGAACTCTTGAGTTTGTTTCCCAGCACTTCCACGGGGGCCAGTAGCATTCAATTTCCTGTAAATCTAGCTCCACCATGTGTGGCATACACCCACACAGACACATACATGTAAAGAAAAATTAAATTTCAAAGCAACAACAACAGCAACAACATGTTGTTGAGTTAATGAGTTAATGAGACTGGGAAGACAAGCTAATAATGCAAAGGAAAATGTCTCCAAACAGTCAGGCAAATGAGTCATATGACTAAGCTTCAAGCTCAGTAGCACAATTTACAGAAAGTCTGTGTATTACTCAGGATTCTCTAGATGGATACATAGCATAAACCTGGAAGAGTTACTGGTGTTCAGCCCATGTTGAAAGACCAAAAATATGGAGCGAGGTATCTGTGGATGATAAATGCAGAGACAGACATGCTCAGGAAGGAAAAAGATTTGCCTGTGTTTGCCCACTGCTGTCCTCTTCCTCCACCTCTTTTCCATGTGGAACTCCAGTCCATTTGATGGTGATGCTCACATACAGGGAAGGTCTTTATTTCGTCTCCCCAGTTACTGTCCTAATCATCACCCTACTCCTAGAATTGTTCCTACATAAATACTCACAACCATGTCTCAACAGCCCTTGTAGCACCAGGAAGATGGTTTAAGGTTGAGCCAGGAGGAAATCAGAGTCCTGTGTTTGACAGACACAAAACTGATGAGTTCTCAAGTTGAATTGGATAATAATAGAAATTCAGAAACTGACAAATGCTAAAAGCAATAAAAGAAGGGAAATTGAGGTAGAATTTCCTTTGAATCTGATGCTTACCATTATCAGCAGCTGGAGGGGGGCCAAAGATTTCTGTTTGATGTATTAGGAAATAAAGAACAAGATGGTCACTGTGGATGAAGAGTGCTATTCCACAGTATAATATGGGCTCTTGGGATGTAGCTCAGTGGTAGATCATTTGCCCAGCATAAGTATGGCTGTAGGTTTGATTCTAGTCATTGTGTGAGCAGGCATATCAATACCACCTCCTTCATCACCACCACCACCAACAGAAGGCTGAAAAGATAATTCACTTGGCAGAGTTAGTACTTTCTAAGCATGAGGACCAGAACCCATGGAAATAGCTGGAAGAGGTTGTGTGAATTTGTCATCTCAGCCAGCCATCATGAGAAGGGAGGTAGAAATAAGAGGATTGTAGGAGTTTACTGGCCAGCTACAATAGCCAGCTACAAAATCATAGAAAAATAAAAGACCCAGTCTCAGTCTCAAAAGAATACCCATGGTATGCAGTCACTGATAAGTGGATATTAGCCTAGAATCTTGGAACACCAAAGACATAAATCACATACCAAGTGATGTCTGACAAGAAGAAAGGAGTGGACACTGGTACTAGAATGGACCAAAGCATCATTGTGGGGGAGTACAGGAACAGGGAGGTGGAGGGGGTGGATGCGGGAGCAGGGGGAGGGAAAAGGGCATGTGGGACCTTTGGGGGTGGGGAACCAGAAAAAGGGAAATGAATTGTAAATATAGAATATATCCAATAAAAAAAAAGACCCGGTCTCAAAGGAAAGATGGGAGGTAGAAGGTGCCTGCAGAATGACACTACAGGTCTGACCTAAACACACACACACACACACACACACACACACACACACACACACCTCTTTCTATAAACACATCCATATTCGACATGAACCCATGAAGAGTAGCATGTGCTTCCAAAATGTGACCTCACATATTTTTATGCTCTGATGCATGACCTCTTTGTTCCTATCTGGTTTCCTGGGACTTTGAGGGAGAATTGGCAATGGCTCTCAAAGAAGGGAAATTTTCCTTGAGCTTGAGGCCCTGAGACTAGTGGGATCATGGGAGCAATAATGACAAACACCTATGTATCCTGCTAAACCTGAATTTCCCAATTGAACAATGAATGGAAGGATGTTATATGTAGAAATAAGTGATGAGGTAAAAATCCCAATGACATGAGGATGTGTATATGAAGAAATCAAGTCGGTGTCTAACAGCATTGAAGAACCACTATGTAGCATCTGTGTTTGTTCCAAGGGTCTAGGTTGTTTTTCAAAAGTTATCACTTGCAATGAACATATATTTGTTGTGTTTAAATCTAAGCCAAAGGACAATCTTTTTAAAAAAAAATTTAAACATCATCCACAAACTCCTTCTGCCCCCCTTTTAGGCTTGATGAATTGTTTCAGGGATGTTTATTGCTTTAGACCTGTTCTATTGCCAAGCACACAGGATGTGAACTGCTTTGCATTTGCCTACAATGGTGAGTGATTAGGCATGTGACATGGCTCTAAAACAAAAGACAGCAAACAGGTTTAACTGGATTAAGAGAGAATGGTATTTTTTTATGAAGTTAGGCTGCTTTTAGGAATTAAAATATGCCTCCCCTGGATTTGTTTTTCCATTGCATAATATAATAAGCAAGAACATGGCAATGTTCCTTAGGAGAGAGGCTGACAATTTGTTCTGTGTCAACGGCAATATTGAGTGTTTCAGATGGCTTCAGCTGGGATCGCCAAGTTCTGAACAAATTTCTAGAGTCAGCACCTGTGGAATAGATACTGTGTTTGACCACTAAGTCTGATGTTCCTGAAGTTGGTTTAGTTTCCTATGACAAAGGCAAGTGGCTCAGACCAGGTAGGTGCTGCTTGAGCCAAGTGCCTCTTTAAATGTCATTGTCAAAGTCATTGCCTTGAGAGGTGCTGTTGCTCAACCTGACTTCTCCTCCTGAGTGCTGCAAGTTCTTACTGTAAATTTCTGTAAATTGAGTGAGGTCATAAAGTAAATGAAGGTGAGTGCTTATCATGTATCTTAGATTTCACAAAACAGAAAGGCGTGAAGGCAGCCACAGTGCAGTGAAGACTGGTAGGGAAGTGATGAGCCATAGGGAATCCACACTGTGTCTCCATTCAAGCTCTCAGCTACTTCTCATGCTCAGCCTGACTGCTCTCCTTCTACTAAGACTCATTTCATGCTCCTTCATCTCTAGGTGCAAAATGGCCATTCCCAGCGGCCATGCTTATATGTTTTGATTATTGCCACGGTCTCTGCACATCTGTACCAGTAATCAATTACTGTGTGTACTGGCTAGTTTTGTGTGTCAACTTGACACAGGCTGGAGTTACCATAGGAAAAGGAGCTTAAGTTGGTGAAGTGCCTCCATGAGATCCAGCTGTGGGGCATTTTCTCAATTAGTGATCAAGTGGGGAAGGGCCCCTTGTGGGTGGTACCATCTCTGGGCTGGTATACTTGGGTTCTATAAGAGAACAGGTTAAGCAAGCCAGTAAGGAACATCTCTCCATGGCCTCTGCATCAGCTCCTGCTTCCCGACCTGCTTGAGTTCTAGTCTGACTTCCTTTGGTAGTGAACAGATGTGTGGAAGTATAAGCTGAATAAACCCTTTCCTCCCCAACTTGCTTCTTGGTCATGATGTTTGTGCAGGAATACAAACCCCGACTAAGACAAATTGGTACCAGCGTAGTGGGGTATTCCTGTGACAACCTGACCATGTTTTGGGGAGGACTGTGGAAGGACTTTGGAACTTTGGGCTAGATGGTCCATTCAGTGTTGAGACCGTTGTGTAGGAGCTTGGAAGATAATGTTGAGAACAGTGCAGAAGATGGAGGCCTGGCTTGTGAAATTTCAGAGGGAAGATTAAAGACTCTTATCAGGGCCATGAGGATTCTGTGGTTTTGGTTAGCTGGGGCTGAAGAATCAGCTGTAATTAACAAGATACCAGAACCACTAAAGTGAACCTTTGTGTTACTGGGACTATTGATGCTGGTTAGCTGGAGCTAAGAAATTAGCGGTGATTAAGAAGAAACCAGCATCACTGAGGTGAAATCTTCTGGGAAGTGTTTTCTGAGAGCACAGAGAGTGTGTTCCAGATAGCCAAGGTTGTGCCTCGTGCTGTAGCAGGACTTGGTACTGTGTAAGAGTCACCCAGGTGGTACTGCTTTTGAAGGCATGAAGGCATCATGAAGAACAGCTGAGGCTTGGTACTGTGAGAGGCCATGGAAGGCCATTGGTGAAAGTGTACCCTCAGTTGTAATTGACAGCCCAGGACTGAAGGGGTCATGCAAAAGAGTTGAGGCTTGGAGATGCCAGTACCATGCAATGACCACCAAGGACAGCAGCAGCAGTGGAGTACAGGCATCCGGAGCCTAGAAGACAAGGTGTGTGCTACAAAGGGCAGAGATGGAGAAGTGACCCAAGCCCTTGGAGGAGCCCAGAAGATCGTGAGTTGGATCCCAGACATTGAGTCATTGGAGTTTGAGTTTTGCTTTTGATTGTGACTGTGCCCTGATATTTTTCCCTCTTGAAAGAAGAAGGTATTTTAGTGGAGCCCACAGTTAAGAGACTTTGAATTTTTAAAAGACTTTGAATTGTAAGATATTGCACATTTTAAAGGGATTGAACTTTTAATATGTAAAGACTGTGGGACTTTTAACGTTATTTAGATCTTGGGGATGAATAAGAAAGTAAGGGTTGAGGCTTAATAGTGATATGTTGGTGTGTCAAGTTGACAAGGGGTCAATTGTACTGGCTAGTTTTGTGTGTCAACTTGACACAGGCTGGAGTTATCATAGGAAAAGGAGCTTTAGTTGGGGAAGTGCCTCCATGAGATCCAGCTCTGGGGCATTTTCTCAATTAGTGATCAAGTGGGGGAGGGCCCCTTGTGGGTGGTACCATCTCTGGGCTGGTATACTTGGGTTCTATAAGAGAACAGGCTGAGCAAGCCAGTAAGGAACATCTCTCCATGGCCTCTGCATCAGCTCCTGCTTCCCGACCTGCTTGAGTTCTAGTCCTGACTTCCTTTGGTAGTGAACAGCTGTGTGGAAGTTTAAGCTGAATAAACCCTTTCCTCCCCAACTTGCTTCTTGGTCATGATGTTTGTGCAGGAATACAAACCCTGACTAAGACACTGTGTAAGAAATTGATCCAAAATTTAGTGGCTTAAAGGAACAGGCTTGTATTACCCATACACTTAAGATGGACTGAAAATTCAAATGTGGTTCATCTGAGTATTTCTTTCTCAAAATCTCACCTGTGGATACATTGGCAATCAAAGTGTTGACTAGGCTAGAGCTACAGACTCTTACAAAAGCTTTACCCGGGGAGGCTGAGCTCCTAAACTGACTCATATGGATGGTTTTGAAAGATTCAGTTGTAATAAGATTGTTAGAATCATTGCTTGAGAACTCTGTCAACATGGTTCAAACCCAGATTCTCTGCAAATTTGGTTATTGCTCTTAACCACTGAACCATCCTTCCAGTTCCCTAAGAATCTGTTTCCAGTCTTTTAATAATCTGTTCCATGTGATATTAACTTTTTTATTATTATTATTATTATTATTATTATTATTATTATTATTATTATTATATCCATTTCTACAGTCCAGTCTTCATCCCCCTCCTGGTGTGCCCGGACCCCCAACCACTCCCCATCACATACCTCCTTTTTCCCTGCCGCATCTCCAAGAGGATGTCCCCACACTCCCAACCCCACCTCACTAGACCTCCCTACTTCTTCAGGACTTAAGTCTCTCCGGGGTTAGGTGCATCTTCTTTCACTGAGGCCAGACCAAACAGTCCTCTGCTGCATATGTGTCAGGGGCCTCATATCAGCTGGTGTATGCTGCCTGGTTGGTGACTCAGTGTCTGAGAGATCTCAGGAGTCCAGATCAGTTGAGACAGCTGGTCTTCCCATAGGTTTGCTCTCCTTTTCAGTTTCTTCCAGCTTTCCCCCAATTCAACCACAGGCATCCCCAGCTTCAGTCCATTGGTTGGGTGCTAGTATCTGTATCTGACTCTTTCAGCTGTTTGTTGGACCTCTTGGAGGGTAGCCATGCTAGGCTCCTGTCTGCAAGCACACCACAGCATGGGTAACAGTGTCAAGCCCTGGGGCCTCCCCTTGAGCTGGATCCCAATTTGGGTCTGTCGCTGGACCTCCTGTCTCTCATGCTCTTCTTCATTTTTGTCCCTGCAGTTCCTTCAGACAGGAACAATTCTTGGTCAGAGCTTTTGACTGTGGGATGACAACCCCATCCCTCCACTTGATGTCCTGTCCCTCCACTGGAGGTGGACCCTACAAGTTCCCCTTCCCCACTAGAACACTACATCCAAGGTCTCTCCCTTTGAGTCCCTAGAGTCTTTCACCTCGCAGGTCTCTGGTGCATTCTAGAAGGTCCCTCCAACCTCCTACCTCCTGAGGTTTCCATTCTTTCCTCAGGCCTTCAGTCCTGTTCCTCACCCCTGAACCTGATCGTGTTCCCTGTTTATCCTTACTGTCCTCTCTCCCACCCAAGTCCCACTCTCCCTCTTTCCCTCCATGGTTATTGCTTTTTTCTTCCTCCTAAGTGAGATTGAGGCATCCTCAGTTGGGCCATTGAGCTTGTTAACCTTCTTGAGTTCTGTGGGTTGTGTCCTGGCTATTCTGTACTTATTTTTTTTTTTTTTGCTAATATCCACTTATTAGTAAGTACATACCATGCATATCATTTTGGGTATGAGTTACGCACTATTAAGTTTTACAAGTTTTCTTTGATTTTTAAATTTTGGATAAACCTCCATAAGATATAACAGTCATAACCATTTGTAAGTGTACAGCTCAGTGATATAAATTATGTTTGCGCTGTTGTACAAACCATCATTACCATTTGGGTTCCTGAGTGTCTCATCTTCCCCCACTGGAACTCCATAGTCATTAAGTAACAGCTTCCATTTCACTATTGTCTAGTCCACTCTATGTCTCTGTGAGTTTGACAGTTGAACATATGTCAGAGATGTGGTGAAGCACAATATCTATTCTGTTGAAGATATTTTCTTTAGTGTATCCGAATCTCCTTTATTTTAGAATTCACATATTCTGTTTTATGTGTAAAACTATACCCTGTTTGTCCAGTCACCTGTCAGTGGGTCATTTCTACCTCTTGACTGTTTGTACAATGGGCATGCAAATACATGAGCTTTTCATTCTTTGGGTTTTATACCCAGAGGCAGTATGGTAATTCTACAGTTCATTATTTGGGGAACTGCTATTCTGGATTCCATTGTGGTCATATTATTTTTATATTACCAGTTCAGTGGCAGGGTGATGATTTTCTGCCTATTTGCCAAGAGTTATTCTTCATATTTTTCATCTGTGTATGTTTGTGTGATAACGTTTCCAGTAGGTAAGAGGTGGTACATTGTGTTTGTAATATATAGTTCTCTTATTAATAACATTGAACATCTGTCCCCTCCTGTGCTAATCTGTCATTTATGTTTTGTTGGATGAATTTCTACTTGAGTCTTTCTGTGGCTGTGATGAACCACTCTGACCAAAAGAGATTTGTGGAAGGAAGTGATTATTTCATCTTACAGGTTACAGTACACCATTAAGAAAAGTCAGAGTTCAAGGGAAGCAAAAACCATGGAGGAATGCTCCTTACTGGCTAGCTCAGCTCTGTTTACTATACAACTCAGGCCTACCAGAATAGGGGTGGCACTTCCCACAGTGGGCTAGGTCCTCACATATCAATTATCAATTAATAAAATGCCCCATATACATCATAGACATGGCCACGGGCCAAGCTGATCTGGATAATTCCTCTATTGAGATTCTCTCTACTCAGGTGACTCTAGGTTTGTGTCAAGTTGATATCTAAAGCTACTATGAGAAAGTGCATTTATTTTAAAATTCTTTTTGTTTATGCAACATATTTGGAGTTCTTCGTATGTTCTAGTTATTAACCTATTATCAGTTATAAGATTTCCAGTTTCTTTTATTCTGAAAATTAGCTTTACTCTTGTGGCAATGTCATTTGATGACTGGATGTTTTCAATGTTTTTATGTAGTCTACTTTATTTTTTAATATATAATATATATACACATACATTTTTATTGGATATTTTCTTTATTTACACTTCAAATGTTATCCCATTTCCAGGTTTTACCCCCACTCCCCTACCAGAAAATCTTTATCCCATTCCCCCTCCCTCTGCTTCTATGAGGGTGTACCTCTACCCACCCACCTACTCCTGACTCCCCACCCTCAATTCCCCTACACTGGGGCATCTATCAAGCCTTTATAAGACCAAGGATCTTACTTCCAATTGATGCCTGACAAGGCCATCCTCTGCTACAGATGCAGTTGGAGCCATGTGTACTCCTTGGTTGGTGGCTTAGTTCCTGGGATCTCTGGGAGGTCTGGTTGGTTGATATTGTTGTTCTTCCTGTGGGATTGCAAACCCCTTCAGCTCTTTCAGGCCTTTCTCTAACTCCTCCCTTGGGGACCCCACACTCAGTGCAATGGTTGGCTGCAAGCATTCAACTCTGTGTTTGTAGGGCTCTGACAGGGCTTCTCAGGAAACAGTTATACCAGGCTCCTTTCAGCGAGCATTTCCTGGAATCCACAATAGTGTCAGGGTTTGGTGACTGTATGTGGGATGAATCCCCAGGTAGGACAGTCTCTGGATGGCCTTTCCTTCAGTCTGTGCTCTAAACTTTGTCTCCATATTTGCTTCCATGAGTATTTTGTTCCTCTTTCTAAGAAGGACCAAAGCACCCACACTTTGCTATTCCTTCTTCTTGAACTTCATGCCATCTGTGTGTTGTACCTCAGGTATTCCAAGCTTCAGGCTGATATCCACTTATCAGTGGGTGTGTGCCATGTGTGTTCTTTTGTGATTGGGTTACCTCACTCATGATGATATTTTCTAGTTCCATCCATTTGCCTAAGAATTTCATGAATTTGTCATTTTCAATAGCTGAATAGTACTCCATTGTGTAAATGTACCACATTTTCTATATCCATTCCTCTGTTGAAGGACATCTGGGTTCTTTCCAGTGTCTGGCTATTATAAATAAGGTCACTATGGTCGTAGTTGAGCATATGTTCATGTTATATGTAGGAGAATCTTTTGGGTATATGCCCAGGAGTGGTATAGCTGGATCCTCAGATAATACTATTTCCTATTTTCTGAGGAACCCCCATACTGATTTCCAAAGTGGTTGTACCAGCTTGTAATCCCACCAGCAGTGGAGGAGTGTTCCTCTTTCTGCACATCCTCACCAGCATCTTCTGTCACCTGAGTTTTTGATCTTAGTCATTTTGACTAGTGTGAAGTGAAGTCTCAAGGTTGTTTAGATTTGCATTTCCCTGGTGACTAAAGATGTTAAATATTTCTTTTGGTGCTTCTCAGCCATTTGATATTCCTCAGTTGAAAATTCTTTGTTTAACTCTGTACCCCATTTTTAATAGGAATTATTTGGTTCTCTGGAGTCTAACTTCTTGAGTTCTTTGTATATCTTGGATATTAGCCCTCTATTGGATATAGGATTGGTAAAGATATTTTCCCAATCTGTGGGTTGCCATTTTGTCTGATTGACAGTGTTCTTTGCCTTACAAAAACTTTGCAGTTTTATGAGGCCCCATTTGTTTATTCTTGATCTTAGAGCATAAGCCATTGGTGTTCTGTTTAGGACATTTGTTTGAGGCTCTTCCCTGCTTTTTCCTCTATAAGTTTCAGTATATCTGGTTTAAAGTGGAAGTCCTTGATCCAGCATCAATTGTTAAAAATGCTGTCTTTTTTCCACTGGATCTGTTTAACTCCTTTGTCAATTATCAAGTGACCATAGGTGCGTGGATTCCTTTCTGGTCTTCAATTCTATTCTGTTGATCTTCCTGCCTGTCTTTGTACCAATACCATACAGTTTTATCACTATTGCTCTGTAATACAGCTTGGGGGCAGGGCTGATGATCCCCCAAAAAGTTATTTTATTGTTGAGAATAGTTTTCTCTATACTGTTTTTTTGTTATTCCAAATGAATTTGCAAATTACCCTTTCTAACACTATAAAGAATTGATTTGGAATGTTGATGAGGATTGCATTGAATTTATAAGTTCTTTGGTAAGATGGCCATTTTTACTATATTAATCCTGCCAATCCATGAGAATGGGAGACCTTTCCATCTTCTGAGATCTTCTTTGATTTCTTTCTTTAGAGGCTTGAAGTTCTTGTTATACTGATCTTTCACTTCCTTGGTTAGAGTCACACCAAGGTGTGTAATATGTGTGATTATTGTTAAGAGTGTCGTTTCTCATATTTTTTTCAGCCTGTTTATCCTTTGAGAAGAGGACAGTTACTGATTTGTTTGAGTTAATTTTATATCCAGCCACTTTGCTGAAGTAGTTTTCCAGCAAATTATCTGGTAGAATTTTTGGGGTCACTTAAGTATACTTAAGATATCATAACTGCAAGTAGTGATATTTTGACTTCTTCATTTCCAATTTGTATCGCTTTGCCCTCCTTTTGTTGTCTAATTTCTCTAGCTAGAATTTCATGTACTATGTTGAATAGATAGAGAGAGAGTGGGCAGCCTTGTCTAATCCCTGATTTTAGTGGGATTGCTTCAAGTTTCTCTCCATTTAGTTTGATGCTGGCTACTGGTTTGCTGTCTATTGCTTTTACTATGTTTAGGTATGGGCCTTGAGTTCATGATCTTTCCAAGACTTTTAACATGAAAGGACATGTTGAATCTTGTCAAATGCTTTTTCAGCATCAAATGAAATTGACATGTGGTTTCTTTTTCTTTTAGGTTGTTTATATAGTGGAGTATGTTGATGGATTTCCATATTTTGAAACATCCCTGCATACCTGGGATGAAGCCTACTTAATTGTGGTGAATGATCCTTTTGATATGTTCTTGGATTCAGGTGGCATGAATTTTATTAGGTATTTTTGCACCAATATTCATAAGGGTAATTGGTCTGAATTTATTTTTCTTTGTCTTTGTGTGGTATAGGTATAAGTGTAATTGTGGCTTAATAGAAAGAATTGGGTAATGTTCCTTCTGTTTCTATTTTGTGGAAATGTTTGAAGAGTATTGGTATTAGGTCTTTTTTTGAAGGTGTGATAGAATTCTCCAATAAACCCTTCTGGTCCTGGACTTTTTCTGGTTGGGAGACTATTAATGAATGCTTCTATTTCTTTATGGGTTATGGGACTGTTTAGATGGTGTATCTGCTCCTGTTTTAACTTTGGCACCTGGTATCTGTCTTGAAAATTGTCCATTTCATTCAGAATTTCCAATGTTGTTGAATATAAGCTTTTGTAGTATGATTTGATGATTTTTTTTATTTCCACAGTTTCCATTGTTATGTCTCCCTTCTCATTTCTAATTTTATTAATTTGGATACTGTCTCTGTGCACTCTGGTTAGTATTGCTATGGGTTTATCTATCTTGTTGATTTTCTCAAAGAACCAGCTCCTCGTTTTGTTGACTCTTTGCATAGTTCTTTTTGTGTCTGTTTTGTTGATTTCAGCACTGGGGTTGATTAGTTCCTGCTGTCTACTCTTCTTTGTTGTATTTGCTTCTTTTTGTTCTAGAGCTTTCATGTATTCTGTCAAGCTGCTAGTGTAAGCTCTCTCCTGTTTTTATTTGGAGGCAATTAGAGATATGAGTTTTCCTCCTAGTATCGCTTTCATTGTGTCCAATAAGTTTTCGTATGTGTCTTCATTTTCATTAAATTCTAAAATGTCTTTAATTTTTTCATTTTTTTCTTCCTTGACCAAGTTATTAATTAGTAGAGTGTTGTTCAGCTTCCATGTGTATATGGGCTTTCCACTGCTTTGTTGATATTTAAGACCAGCCTTAGTCCATGGTGATCTGATAGGGTGCATGGGATAATTTAAATCTTCTTGTATCTGTTGAGTCCTATATTGTGACAAATTACATGGCCTATTTTAAATAAGGTACCATGAGGTGCCAAGAAGAAGGTTTATTTTTTGTTTTAGGATGAAATGTTCTATCAACATCTATTAGATCAATTTGTTTCATAACATTTGTTAGTTTCACCATGTCTCTGTTTAGTTTATGTTTCCATGATCTATCTGTTACTGAGAGTTGGGCATTGAAGTCTCCCACTATTATTGTGTGGGTTGTGATGTGTGCTTTGATCTTTAGTAAAGTTTCTTTCATGAATGTTGGTGCCCTTGCATTTGGAGCATAGATGTTCAGAATTGAGTCTTCATCTTGGAAGATTTTTCCTTTGGCTGGTATGAAGTGTCCTTCCTTATCTTATTTGATAACTTTTAGTTGAAAGTCGATTTTATTCTGTATTTGAATGGCTATTCCAGCTTGTTTCTTGGGAACACTTGCTTGGAAAATTGTTTTCCAACCATTGAATCTGAGATAGTGTTTGTCTTTGTCACTGAGGTGTGTTTCCTGTATGCAGCAAAATGTTGGGTCCTGTTCATACGTCCAATCTGTCTGTCTTTTTATTGGGGAATTGAGTCCTCTGATATTAAGAGATATTAAGGAAAAATGATTGTTACTTCCTTTTATTTTTGATGTTAGAGGTGGTATTATGTTTGTGTGGCTATCTTCTTTTGGGTTTGTTGAAAGATTACTTTTTTGCTTTTTCTAGGGTGTAATTTCCTGCCTTCTGTTGGTGTTTTCCATTTATTATCCTTTGTAGGGATGTATTTGTGGAAAGATATTGTATAAATTTGTTTTTTTTTTATGGAATATCTTGTTTTCTCCTTCTGTGCTAATTGAGAGTTTTGCTGGGTATAGTAGCCTGGGCTGACATTTGTGTTCTTTTAGGGTCTATATGACATCTGCCCAGGATCTTCTAGCTTTCATAGTCTCTAGTGAGAAGACTGGTATAATTCTGATAGGTCTGCCTTCATATGTTCCTTGACCTTTTTCCCATACTGCTTTTAATATTCTTTCTTTGTTTAGTGCATTTGGTGTTTTGATTATTATGTGACAGGAGGAATTTCTTTTCTGGTCCAGTCCATTTGGAGTTCTGTAGGCTTCTTGTATGTTCATGGGCATCTCTTTCTTTAGGTTGGGGAAGGTTTTTTTTTCTATAATTTTGTTCAAGATATTTATTGGCTCTTTAAGTTGGAAATCTTTGCTCTTTTATACCTATTATCCTTAGGTTTTGTCTTTTCATTGTGTCCTGGATTTTCCTGGAGGTTTTGGTTTAGGAGCTTTTTGATTTTTATATTTTCTTTGAGTGTATTTTTCTTTGGGTCAATGTTTTTTATAGTATCTTCTGCACCCAAGATTCTCTCCTCTATCTATTATATTCTGTTGGTGATGCTTGCATCTATGACTCCTGATCTCTTTCCTAGATTTTCTTATTCCAGGATTGTCTCCCTTTGTGATTTCTTTATTGTTTCTATTTCCATTTTTAGATCTTGGATGATTTTGATCATTTCCTTTGTCTGTTTGATTGTGTCTTCCTCTAATTCTTTAAGGGATTTTTGTGTTAACTCATTAAGGGCTTCTACATTTTTACCTGTATTCTCCTGTATTTCTTAAAGGGAGTTATTTATGTCCTTCTTAAAGTCATCAATCATCATCATGAGAAGTGATTTTAGATCCAAATCTTGCTTTTTCTGGTGTGTTAGGGTATCCAGGACTTGCTATTGTGGGAGAATTGGGTTCTGATGATGTCAAGTAACCTTGGTTTCTGTTGTTTATGTTCTCATGCTTGCCTACTGCCATCTGGTTATCTTTAGTGCTAGCTGCCCTGGCTATATCTGACTGGAGCCTGTCCTTCCTATGATCCTGATTGTGTCAGAGCTCCTAGGCATCAAACTGCTTCTGGGACACTGAGATCCTGGTATGTCCAAGCTCCTGGGATCCTGTGTTGCTGTGATCCTGTGATGTGTGTGGGTGTGTTGGAGCGCCTGGGAGTTTCCTCTGGGTGTCGTGATACTGTGTGAAGAGCTGTTGTCAAAGGTCTTCTCAGGGCATGGGCCCAGACCAGAAATTCTGCTTTATTTTTTTCTTTTGCTTCCTATGCTATTCCCAGTAACTACTACCAAACATAATGCCATTTAGGTACCCTTTTTGTTTTTTTCTAATAGTTTTATGTTTTAGTTCTTACTTAGATATTTGAACCTTCATCTTCCATATGTCAACCCTAAGATCCTAAAAACACTACCTTGACTTTACATTCATTAGTTACATGACCATACACCATTTTTGTTCTAAAGCACAAAGAAGAAAGCATTACAAACATCTCCTCCTAAGTCACTTGAGAATCCTAAACACATACAAATATTAACAGGTATTTAGTTCTCCAATCATTTCACAATGTGTCTCAGGGTCTCTGGTGGCTATTATATTATTATAGAAATCCTGAACTCCACAATGTAGCAAGTACACTTAAAAGCTTTGGAAGGTCTTATTAACATTAATATGATACAGATGAGCTGACTCCTCACTGTGTTTAATAAAATCAGTTTGCCATGATAACACTAGTTTGTGTTCTGATATTTGGTAAATTTCTATAATCTGGGACTATGCTTCATTCTGTTTGTCTTCCCTTTGCTAATTCCTAGTTTCTTTCACTATGCAAATCTTCTCCTCTGCACCATAGGTATTTATTATACACCTGTTCTTTGCATACTCATCAGTGAGAAAAAGAAAACATTTTCCCATAAAACAGGGCATTAGTCAGGGCAACTGTTGTATGAAAAAAGCATCCATCTCTGGCACCTGTAGCTCTTTTGCTGTGGGAATCAGTGGAAACCACACAGGTGAGTGAGGAGATGAATTTTATAAAATCACTGGCTTTCATACTTTAATTGAGGCCCTGAGAAACCAATTCAGGGCTATCCAACTTCAGTCAGAAAATTGAGAAAGACCCCAGAATGGCTTTATGGTTGTATGCCTCTAGTGATTCACCCAGGGATAGAGTAATTTGTGCTTCCCCAGGCCAATGCAAGCTGTTTCTCAGGCTTGGCTGAGGCTGAGAGAACAAGATGTGACATTTCCTTATTTAACAGTCAGTACTATGGTATGTGACAATGCTGGGCAGTTGAAATCTGCGTGGACCATTACAGCCCATTCAGCTGCCATCCAAAATCATACTCTCTATAGAGTGTTCAGTAGACATAGTAGGCTCACTTGTAGAAATAGACCAAAACATGACAGTTTAAAATAAGAGAAATCAGTTTTAAAAAAATGAGCTTGGACACATCTCAAAAATATCTCTTAGCTTTCAGGAACTTTTCATGAAAACCCAGAGTTCACTTTGTACTGATATAAAGCAGTGGAAGTAAATATGCTTGGGAGTAGGATTGAGTTCTCTCTTTGTCCTGGGATATATAAGCATCAGAGAGGAAATGCTTCCTTATATTTCTGGCATTATGTTATCTCTCAATCTGATTTTGCAGCTTTGGCTAGCCCAGAACTTTCTTGGCTGGCTTATCCTTCTGCCCTGACTTTTGAAACACTGGGATACAGGGTTGTGCCACCATGCCCAGTTCAACTCAGTTTTCAATTATATTTATATTATCAATAGCATTTTTTGTGTATACCTCCACTATAGAAATAGCAACCCTTAGGCTTTTTAGCCTAAATAGCTGATTAGGATTTCATCTTACAATATTTTCACAGAAAATCCATTACTTTTGATGAACTTACACTATTTACAACTGTGTAGTGATGTTGTACAGCAGTGAAACATTAGGGTTAAGGTGGATCATCCATTATAAAATCCCATTTTATTTTTTTTTATTTTTTATTTTTTTTAAATTGATTTGTTTTTTATTGGATATATTCTTTTTTTAATTTTTATTTTCTATATTCTATGTTTACATTCTACAGGCTTTCCCCTTTCCCAGTTCCCCCCTCCCTATGTCCCATAATTCCCCTCCTCCCCAACTATTCCCCAGTCATTCCCCCTCCCCCCACGGTTTCTCTACCAAACTGGATCCAATCTTTCCAGGCCCAGTGTCCTCTCCTTTCTTCTTGGGAATCATTTGACTTGCTAATTGTGCCTTGAGTATTTAGGGCTTCTGGGCTCATTAATATCCACTTATCAGTGATTGCATTTCATGTGTATTCTTTTGAGACTGGGCTAGCTCACTCAGGATATTTTCCAGGTCTAACCATTTACCTACAAATTGCATGAATTCATTATTTTTAATTGCTGAGTAGTATTCCATTGTATAAATATACCACATCTTCTGTATCCATTCCTCCTTTGAGGGATATTTGGGCTCCTTCCAATTTCTGGCTATTATAAACAAGGCTGCTATAAACATAGTGGAGCATGTGTCTTTATTGTATGCAGGGGAATCCTCTGGGTATATGCCCAGGAGTGGTATGCCAGGGTCCTCTGGAAGGGACATGCCCAATTTTCTGAGGAACCGCCAAACTGATTTCCAGAGCGGTTTTACCATTTTGCAATCCCACCAACAGTGGAGGAGTGTTCCTCTTTCTCCACATCCTCGCCAGCACTTGTTGTCTCTTGAGTTTTTAATCTTAGCCATTCTGACTGGTGTGAGGTGGAATCTCAGGGTTGTTTTGATTTGCATTTCTCTGATGACTAATGATGTTGAACATCTTTTAAGGTATTTGTCGGCCATCCAAATTTCTTCTGGTGAAAATTCTTTGTTTAGTTCTGTACCCCATTTTTTGATAGGGTTATTTGGTTCTTTGGGGTCTAACTTCTTGAGTTCTTTGTATATATTGGATATTAGCCCTCTGTCGGATGTGGGGTTGTGAAGATCTTTTCCCACTTTGTTGGTTGTCGTTTTGTCCTTCTAACAGTGTCCTTTGCCTTGCAGAAACTTTGTAATTTTATGAGGTCCCATTTGTCAATTCTTGATCTTAGTGCATAAGCTATTGGTGTTCTGTTCAGGAACTTTCCCCCTGTGCCTATGTCCTCCAGGCTTCCCAAGTTTCTTTTCTAATAGTTTCAGTGTGTCTGGTTTTATGTGGAGGTCCTTGATCCACTTGGAGTTGATCTTAGTGCAAAGAGATAAGAGTGGGTCAATTCGCATTCTTCTGCATGTTGACCTCCAGTTGAACCAGCACCATTTGTTGAAGAGGCTATCTTTATTCCACTGGATGGTTGTGGCTCCTTTATCAAAGATCAAGTGACCATAAGTCTGTGGGTTAATTTCTGGGTCTTCAATCTTATTCCATTGATCCACTTGCCTGTTGCTGTACCAATACCATGCAGTTTTTAACACAATTGCTCTGTAGTACTGTTTAAGGTCAGGGATATTGATTCCCCCAGAAGTCCTTTTATTGTTGAGAATAGTTTTAGCTATCCTTGGTTTTTTGTTGCTCCAGATGAATTTGAGAATTACTCTTTCTAGATCTATAAAGAATTGAGTTGGGATTTTGATGGGGATTGCATTGAATCTGTATATTGCTTTTGGCAAGATGGCCATTTTTACTATATTGATCCTGCCAATCCAGGAGCAAGAAATATTTTTCCATCTTCTGAGGTCTTCTTCAATTTCTTTCTTCAAGGACTTGAAGTTCCTGTCATACAGATCTTTCGCTTGTTTGGTTAGAGTTACGGCAAGGTACTTTATGTTGTTTGCAGCTATTGTGAAGGGTGTTATTTCCCTAACTTCTTTCTCAGCCTGCTTGTCCTTTGAGTACAAGAAGGCTACTGATTTGCTTGAGTTTTTTTTATAACCAGCCACTTTGCTGAAGTTGTTTATCATCTGTAGAAGTTCTCTGGTGGAGTTTTTTTGGTCACTTAAGTAAACTATCATATCATCTGCAAATAATGATAGTTTGACTTCTTCCTTTCCAATTTGTATCCCTTTGACTTCCTTATGTTGTCTAATTGCTCTCGCTAGAACTTCAAGTACTATATTGAAAAGATATGGAGATAGAGGGCAGCCTTGTCTAGTCCCTGATTTTAGTGGGATTGCTTCAAGTTTCTCTCCATTTATTTTGATGTTGGCTACTGGTTTGCTGTAGATTGCTTTTATTATGTTTAGGTATGGGCCTTGAATTCCTGCTCTTTCCAAGACTTTTAGCATGAAAGGATGCTGAATTTTGTTGAATGCTTTTTCAGCATCTAATGAGATGACCATGTGGTTTTTTTCTTTTAGTTTGTTTATGTAGTGGATTACATTGGTGGATTTCCGTATATTGAACCATCCCTGCATCCCTGGGATGAAGCCTACTTGATCATCGTGAATGATCGTTTTGATGTGCTCTTGGATTCGGTTGGCAAGAATTTTATTTAGTATTTTTGCATCTATATTCATAAGAGAAATTGGCCTGAAATTCTCTTTCTTTGTTGGATCTTTTTGTGGTTTAGGTATTAGCGTAATTGTGGCTTCAAAGAATGAGTTGGGCAGTATCCCTCTGTCTCTATTTTGTGGAATAGTTTGAGAAGCATTGGTGTTAAGTCTTCTTTGAAGGTCTGGTAGAATTCTGCACTAAAACCATCTGGTCCCGTACTTTTCTTGGTTGTGAGGCTTTCTATAACCCCTTCTATTTCTTTAGGGGCTTTGGGACTATTTAGCCTATGTATTTGATCCTCATTTAATTTTGGTATTTGGTATCTATCTAGGAAATTGTCCATTTCCTCTAGATTCTCCATTGTGCTCTTGTCTCCAAGTCAGGGTGGTCTAGATCAGAATATTCCAGCTTACTCAGACTTACAGGATTAGTATATTAGCATGGCTCTAAGCTACTCTATTTGGGGGTTGCTTTTACTCAGAGTAAGGGAACTGGAACTGATATAGTCTCTCTGTCTCTCTTCTCTTTTCTTCTTCTTCTTCTTCTTCTTCTTCTTCTTCTTCTTCTTCTTCTTCCTCCTCCTCCTCCTCCTCCTCCTCCTCCTCTCTCTCTCTCTCTCTCTCTCTCTCTCTCTCTCTCTCTTTCTCTCTCTTTCTTGTGTGTGTGTGTGTGTGTGTGTATGTGTGTGTATTTCCAGAATTTGAAACTTATCATGAAGAATGTCAAAGCACAAAGGAAGGAGAAAATAAAAACAGAAGACCCAGGATTTATAAGGAGAACATGAGACCTTGGTCCTTGAGACATAAATATTGAAATGTTAAAAGGTCTTAAGCTGAAATTCCCTGAAGGCAAACTTCATTTCATATTATCTTACTCCATAAAGATCTAGGGTAAGCAAGGAATGAAAAGGAACCAAGAAAACACGGAGGATACCTAATCTCAGAATGCAAGTCTCAGTGCTCACAAAATAACAACAGGTGTATTACTGGGTATACCATGGCTGCTGCTATGCTTGGCTTTTCTAAAGGTCTGTTTTACTGAAAACTCTTACTAGTCATATGGAGCAGATATCATTTTACTCTTAGGTATAAGAGAGGAAGCTGAGCAGTCAGAGCCCTGGGAACTCACCACCATTCTCCTGATAACTGTAGCAAATACGGGGTTTTACATGGTAAGGTAGATTGCAGACTCCTCATAACTCTACCTTCCAAGATGGAAACTGTCAATTATGCTAAAACCAGAGATAATATCCAGAGTAAAAGAACTTAAAAGAGACAATTAAGTCTGGTTAGGAAAGATTATTAGCTGTACTGGGGACAAAGCTGGTAGAACTTTAGAAGGAGCAGAAATCAGGTCATGATGAATTGACAGTCATGAGAGTTTAAGTGAATTTAAGGTGTGAGTTCAGAATGAGGGGATAGGAATTCTAGAACATCAATGGAAAGTGGACAGAGCATCAATATGTCATGAAGCTTTGGCTAAATATTAGTCTTTGACTGAGGCTGACCAGTCTTCAAGGAAAGTGGGCTCACTGTGGAAGACAGCAACAAGGGACACTAGAGTAAGCTGGAAAACTGTGGGGAAGTGGCAGGGCATGAATATGCCATGCCAAGAAGAAAACTTGGAAGCTGATAAAGATGTTATCTGGCACAGGTTGGCAACATGGCTCCATGAAGAGCACAGTCTGCTCTGTTGTATGCTCAGAGCAGTGGTCATCGTAGTCATAACAGATTCAGAGCAAGAATTAGAGATGAAAAAGAAGGTGCTAGTCTTCTCTGTTCCACTCACTCCAACACTTGAAATTCCTCAGATACAATGACTCTTAGCAGTTTGCTCATGTTATACTCTCTACTTTCCTTGTCTGCTTAATGTTTTCCCTAGATTTCATCAAGGCTAGCCACATTTAATTTAAACATCTCTTCTCAAAGGGTTCCTCTAGCTATCATGCCTAAGTCATATCTCCTTACAAAGTAGTATTTCTTATCTATCATATACTCATTTATTTTTTAATAACTCTCCATTAAAGTGAAAATTTGCCTGTTTTCAGTGCCCTATCTGTGAAAGTAGAGACATGCATGTATAGGAAGTAAATCAGAGCCAGTTGAGATGGTTGAGTTGGTGCAAGGCTTTCTGCACAAACATGAAGACCTGAGTTCAAAAACTCAGTATCCACTTAAAACAAAACAGCAAACCAAACCAACCAACCAATCAACCAACCAAACAAACAAACAAAGAAAAACCAGATGTGGCAATGTGCACCTTTAATCCTAGTTCTGGAGAGATGGAGACATTAGGATTCTTGTGACTCACTGCCAGCTAGCCTGGCCAAGCAATGGGCCCCATATTCAGTGAGAGACTCTCAAAAATTAGGATGGAAAGTAACTGAGGAAGACTCCTTATATTTACCTCTGGAATTCCACATATGTCTGCACACACAGTCAGATAACACAAATAAAATACTTTGTATGCGAATCAGGTACCAGAGGGGGGTGGGGAAGTTAAGTCAACCATTAAGTAACTTTTGAGAAACACATATTCTTCCCAGTTCTCATTTTTTCTCCTCCCATAAAATGAAACTCTGAATTCAGTGGAAATCTTGATGCCAAACATTAATGAGTTCAGTAGTTGGGTCATTAATTTAAAAAGTATGTATCTGTAGTCTGTCTCTATTGTAGAGAGGTAGAAATAGGATGGTCCACCATTAGAGTCAAGAGTTCTCTATGTATTATGCTTAGTAGCTTGGAATGTATCTTTTATTAAAAGATTTATTTGTGTGTGTATGTGTGTGTCAATTCTACATATGAGCAGGTACTCAGAGGCAGAGGCAGAAGGAGGAACCAAATCCCTTGGAGCTGAATTTACAGCCAAGGATGAATCTTGGAGATCACTTGAAAGAGCAGGGTACACTGTTAATTGCTTATCCAGCTCTCATGCTCCTTAAAATATTCTCAAAAAATACAAAGGTCCACTTACTATCAGATATTTTACCCAGAGTTCATGCTTTTTGTTGGGAATAGTTCCACTGGTTGGAGTCTTTGCCTGTGTATGAAGCTAGCACGAACAAGATTGCCAAGGAGATCCTGCTTTTGTTTTAAAGAGAATAACATGAAGGGAGCTTAACTATAGAACTTTATCCCCAGCTCTTTATCTACCTCCTAATTATCCCCACTCCTGTTCTTACAGTTGGCTGGCCCATGACTAATTTGATTACAGTTGTTTTGTTTTTCTAAATTTAAGTGACTTTTCTTCTGGATCATTCTACTTAGTTTTCACAGAAACTAACAATTGTCTCTCCTTTTAACTCTAGGTCATTGATATGTTAATTACCACTCCATTAAATTGCCTAATTACAACTGCAACCAGTTTGTAAACTGGTGTTTCCTACACTGGGCAAAGCACTGAAATAGGGTGAATAAAAGTCAGTGAATATCTAGAATGGCAGTCTCCAGGCTAGCTGTGGATTAGGGGCTACTTAGAAGGGCGTCTGCCACCAATAGAGTCCATAGACCTCAATGTAGGCACAGAAAGTTTCTAGTGAATTTCATAGAGTGGCCAAGAGCATTATTGGAAAAAATGAAAGCTAGTCAAACAGATTTTGGATGAATCTTCTCCACTTAACTCAGAGCCATTCAGCATTATGACAACCCCGTATGAATTTCATTTAGATAATTAGGTAATAAAGTCTGTGATTTAAATTTTACACTCTTTTATGTCTTGCACCTATTGCTTTATGATTGTTCCTTCTCATGATGCTTCTGAATAGTAGCTATATCCTCCCTATAGAGGGATTTCTTGTTCTACTAGATGCCATGACCTTGACAATGCATGACTTTCATTTCAGTCTAAACTGGGAGAAGACTACCATTAAATTTCCAGAGCAAAGTGCTAGGCAGGTTGCCCTTTAAAGGCTAACTCCATGTGATTTTGCTTCAGGCCTGTAGAGGTATTTATTTATAGCTGATCTCAATATTCTGTGATGTGTTACAGTAGAATTCTCGAAAAGTCAAATAGGAGAAAGTATCTTTCTTTCTACGTCTTGGGTGTGCAAAGGTAACATTGGGAAGCAGTTGTGCTCTTCATTTTTAGACTGCATTTATTTAAAAATAATTTTTGATGTTGGCACAATAAAAGGAAGAAAAGGTGAGGTAGGCAAGTGTGCTACTTCTGATGAGTCTGACTTTTCTTTTACTGGCTCAGCAAGATATGAATTGTGTACATTCCTGAATTCACTTTTCCTGCCAGGGAAGGTCCTCTCTGATCATTTGTCTGAAAAGATGGAAGAAATACTGAAATCCCCATCACTTATACTGTTGCTTAGAGAAAGAATAAATATTGTTTCATCAGTCAAGTGAATTATATTAGAGAAATTGATGCTATGAGGTTGGAGATCTCTTTCTTTTCTCTGGCTGTTTTTTGAAAACATTATTATCCAGTCGTGTCTTATGAATTTGGGTTATTAATTTGCTGACTATTTGTTTGAGAGGTCTGGACACTGCAAAGGGTCCAATTGTGTGTGGCCATCATAATTGTTCACCAAATCCAACAGTGACCCATTATGTAGTCAACAGGCAGCAAGGATCTTCTCTTCTTCTTAAAAGCCATTGAAGGGATTGGGAAGGGAGTTCAGAGGAGATAGCCAAATCTTTAAGAAAGAATCTCTTCTACCCAGAACTTCTTGAGATGTGTTGTATATATAAACAAAGAGCAGAGAGGAGATTTTGGCAAATTTGTTATCTCTATGTGTCAGAGGCAGTTAATTCTTCTCTACTCTGGGCATAAGCAAGTCCTCATTTCAAGAGACCTCAGGTATTTTCCTGATAAAGTATAAATAAGATGGCTGAGTGGAGGGAAGGAAACAAAGGAAATCAAGAATCCAAGTCTCAAACACAGACTTCGTTTCTGACACTAGTCACATGCATTTTGGTTGGGTTTAGTTTATGGAGTTCATTTGCACTGCATGTCTCAATGTTACTGGGGTAAATATGTTGGTCACGGGATAGAATTCTGAAACAGCACACACTACTCATTAAAATGTCTGATATTAAAAGCCTACACAATACAAACAAAATGCCTAGTTTGTAAAAGATGTCTTATGACTAAGATTATAGAACTTAGAAAGTTGAGAGAGAGAGAGAGAGAGAGAGAGAGAGAGAGAGAGAGAGAGAGAGAAATCATGTCTGGGTCCATGCTTGTTTCTTTGCTTTGCAGTGTTACAATACTTTAGATCCTAATATGTAGGATAACCATTATTTCAAGCTTTCTGAGAACCAGCAGAAGGGTTCTGTGTTCTGCCTGTTTCTATCTATGAATCTCTAGTCTCCATCGATAATGTCAAACATATTTGATTTGGGTTGACCCACAATTATAAGACAGTTAACACTGGATTCTCAACCCCTACTCCAAAGACAGAAGTTCGTTATTTTGACAGATCATTTTTAACAATGACTTTGTAACTTTGAAGGATGCAGCCTTTGTGCTTGTAGTTTTCCAGTGAAAACTATACTTCACTTCTCTTTAGTTCCTTTGCTTACAAGGAAATAAGTCATTTCCTTGGGCAACAAGTTATAATGTCATCATTTTAAGAGTGACAAGAAGGGTTGAGCATAAGTAGCTTTCTTACTTTGTTATCTGTTAAAAATGTAAATTCTCCTTGGTACAGTTATTATATTCATGATATAAACTCCCAACAAAGGTAACTCTAATATCAAAATTTGTGTATTGTCCTAGGAACTTATTTAGTACCCATTACAAGATTTATTTTTCTTTTAATGAAGAATTACTGTTGGTATTCTGTCCAAGCTTCACCCCACAGTTACCTGGCAATAGCCAAGTATGCCCCGCCCCATATGCCTGGCCCACTATAAGAGGGGCTGCCTGCCCCTCCTCTCTCTTCTTCCTCTCTCATCCTCTTACCTCTCTGCACTCTCACCTCTCTGCCCCTCTTGGGCTCCCCTCCCCCTTCTCTCCACGTGGTCATGGCTGGCCTCCACTCCTCTCTCCTCTCTCTCTCCTCTCTCTCTCTCTCTCTGCCTCCACTATACCATTGCCTCTCATCCTCTTCCCTAAATAAACTCTATTCTATACCATGTTGGTGTGTGTGTGGTCCTTCAGGGGGAAGGGATGCCTAGGCATGGGCCTGCTTAGGTATTCCCCTTCCTCCATGCCGCCATGCCATACTCTCTAATACCCTTTCTCTCGTTTATATCCCATCAATCATATGGTGCCGAAACCCGGGAACAACAACAACATTAGGCAACAACACTAAACCATCAATTACTACTTACAGTTGTGCTCAGATCAACTTAAATGGACTTGATAAATCCTCACTCTCTCTCTCTCTTGCCAGCTGGTCTGTGAAAACAGAATTTTCACTTTAACACATGACCAAATGGGAAAGATGATGGGTGATGTTCCTTTTTGTTTTTAGCAAGACACATGCAATCTAACACCTTTACTTTTCTGACAACAAGCAGGGTGCTTATGGAAAAGGTGAGGGGTCCTTGGGCATTGGCAGTTTTTCATGTGTGACAGGCTGGTTGGGAGATAACAGACACACTTAGTAGGTCCTATTGACATCAGATGGAAACATGGAAAATGTGTAATTCATATCTGTAAGAAATATATCTGGGGGAAAATGTTGAGAATTTCTGCAGTAGAAAATACAGGAATCTATTAAAATAGCATTGATGAAGTAATTTTTTTCAGTAATTTAAGAATATAATTATATAACCATTACCACTTTCTATTATTTGGTTATTTTTTTTTTACCCTTTGCCCCCAGCAAGTATTTGTGACAACAACAACAAAATATCTAAAACAAAAGAATCAAGTGGGAATTCTATTTATCAAGAGTATTAATAATAAATAACTAAGCCATACAGAGTATTGATGAGAATTTATTACCCACTGTGGTCATCAGCCCAATGCATTGCATTCACAGAAGCCAGAATACAAATTTCCTGAAGAAATAACTACACATAATTTTAAAATTGCCATTTAAATGCCAGGAGAGCTAGCTTAGAAGTTAAAAGTAGTGGTTACTTTGGTAGAGGACCCAGGTTCCATTTCCAGCAACCACATGGTAGCTTATAACCACCCATAATTCCAGTTCCAGGGGATTTGACATTCTCTTCTGACCCCTATGGGCACCAGGAATGTATATAATGTAGAGTCATACATGCAGGAAAACACCCATACAAATAAAATAAAATTAAAATTAAAAAAAGTACTTTTAGGAACCAAGAGATCAAATGAGCATTAGCATGAAGTACACTCAATTTCTATTGTAAATCATTTTACTTTGATCCAATGGTTATTCCTATTATCTGGCTTTCTTCACTTTTTCTGCCTTTCTATGCCTGAAAAACTGCTGCTGAGAAGTTCATCCTGTTGTTATAAGAACTTGCTGAACAACAGGGGGAAAAAAGACAATTTTACACCAGGATTATCAGCTGCTTTAAACAAAAAAATCAGCCAAATCACTCCCAAGTATAGATTTGTGTTTTCAGTGAATGTGAACCACAGAGTAAAGCTTTTCATGTTCATTCAACAGAAAACACACCACCTGCAATCACTGTAGATTCTGCTGTAGACTCAAACATGAAATGCCAAACACAAATTCATATGAATGTCAGTATTGGTATGTGGGGTGTGGCAAAAAGGGAAAAATTCAGACCTGAGAAACAACCACTAAGATAGATCATATTTAGAATTAGAAGCAGGGATTACAAACCAATTGTCTGCTCTGAATGTTGTGCTTCTAAAAAATCACATGATATTATGATATAAAAAGGAATTTATAATTGATCTCTTGGTTCCTAAAACTCTTGTAATTACTCAGCAATAAACACTGCAAAAGCACCTGTGTAACAGTACTGAATCTATGACCATGTTCCTAAACATACAGAACCCAATGCTTCCAAATTCCTGGGAGGGGATTGTGAAGGAACTCTAATTTACAGCTGGCCATTCACAGAGGGAGTAAAATAGAATGATCTGGGAAGTGTGATTGGCACCAGAAGCATGGGGTTGGCTTGTGTTACTGAGCCATTAATATAGAGTCTGTACTAACTGGTGTCAGATTAGACTGATTTATAGAATGCTCAACTAGTATCGGGGAATTTATTGATGTGGGAATAAAAATCACATACATATGGTCATAAAATTGCTCGGTATTGAGTCCTGAAGACAAAAACATTTATTACCATACTTCACAGATTATTAAAGTTAGCATTTAAGAAATAAATTTAGACCAAAGAGGACCCCAAGTTGAAGGGGAGAATTGACACCTAAAAGTTGTCCTCTGATCTGCATGCGTGTGTAATAATGTATACTCAAATAAAAATAAAAAATTAAATAAACATGTTTACTACTTTATGATCTTTAAATTCTCACCATCCTTCTGCCCCTTATGTCTCTATGGCTTGAGTGGAATATTGCCTTTACTATGCAGAGTAGATTAAATTGTCTGTTTCTCAAATCTTATCTAAGTCAGAGAGAGGAGGGCAGAGGAAGGAAGAAGGGAGAAGGGAAATAGGAGGGAAAGAGGGAGAGGAAGGGAAAAGGGTGAGGAGAGAGAGGAGATAGAGATGGAGGGGAACAGGGAAAACAAAAGAAAAGGAAGGACTTGTGAAGACAGAAAACTTCACCTTAGCTTTTACACACCAAACAATGCTAAAGCCTTGAGGTTGCCAGAAACTAAGAAAGCAAGAAGGAATCCTTCCCTAAGGCTTTCAGAGACAGCAGGGCCCTGCCAAGCTCTTGAGAGATTTCCAAAGAATAGATTTTTGATCTGTCAAGACCTCCAGTGTGACTTCAGGGGAAGGAGGATCTAGGAGACAAAAGCCCACCTCTGCCACACAGAAGAACGTCACCTGCCCTTCCAGGGTTATCTCAGCTTCTCTGAAGAGACAAATTTTATCACCTGCTGAAGTCTCATTAGAACACAAACTTCCTTAGTTTGTATTGTAAAAGGTTCAGTATCAAACTGTTTTACTACACTATCAAGCAAATTATTATGACTTGAAAAAGAAATATGATTATTCTGATTTTTAAAATATTTAGTATTTTTTATCTTATTACTTTATTTAGTGACTAACATAATGATAATTTCTACTTATTTGTTTTTTGTTAACACTGAATTGTATAGAACCTTGGTCAACTAACTGATCAATATTTTCTGGTCACCCTCTCTGGAATTCTTTGTAAATCATGAAGAAAAATGCAAATTAAAAGACTCACTCATCATTTCTTCTTAGCTAAATTTACAAGTTTATAAATTGGCAATACAAGCTATACTTGACTTTGCTATAGTAAGCAGACAATTCTTAAAAAATCCATATCTTCCTGAATTTTATATATAGTATCACGTTGCTAAATAAAATATTTGTTTATTGAAATGTAGATGTTTAAATAAGATATTAACTCATTGATGATAATTACTTCAGTTCTTGGAGAATGTCATACAATCAATTCCATTATATCTACTCCTCCCCCAACTCCTCCCAAGGGCCATGCACTTAAAAGAAAACTGTCTCTTTTTCTTCCCAGCTATCAATTTCCAATCACTTTTTACCTTAGTTCTGGACTTCCTGCCCACCTCTTCTCTCCATGATGGGATTTTGCCTGGCTTGAGCTTGATTAGGTCTTACATAGTCAGCCTTGGGAGGTTGACTATGTACTATTGGGTGGCCACACACCCAAGATTATTTAGGCAGCAAAAACTGGATTTGATCTTTTGTTTCTTTTTATCATTTTTTTAAAAAGAGGATGCAAAATTGGATGGGTAAGGAAGGGAGTATGGATCAGGCAGAAGTTGGGGGAGGAGTAGATATAATGGAATTGATTGTATGACATTCTCCAAGATGCTGTCTTACAGCTGTGAGAGCATGCTCACAACTGCCACATTGTATGTGAGAAACAGTTTTATTATAGTTGCTTACTGTTTCTGGCTCTTATACTTTTTCTCTCATCTTTTTCTACAAAGATCCAGGACTCTAGGAAAGACGGGTGGAAATAGGTGTCCCATTTAGGGGTGAGCATTTTCTGCTGCTGTGATAAAATACTATGATCAAAAGCAGCTTATAGTAAAGGGTTTTATTTTCACTTAGGGTTCTAGAGAGAGTGCCTATAATGTGGGGAGGGCATGTCACAAGATGGCAGGAGAAGGAATTTGGCAGTTGCATTTTCATGTAATACACACAGAAAGTAGAAAAAGAAAACAGTAACACCCTAATGGCATACTTCATCTAGGAAGACTTCACCTTTAAATTTTCCATAATCTTCCCAAACAGTACCAAATTAAGTAAAAATATATGAGCTTTTGGGAGGCCATTTCTCACTCTAACAGTCATATTTGGTGTTTTTAGATCTGTATAAGAAGCATAAATTTGTAAGGAATCCAGAAAACAGCATAATGTGCCCTTACTCTTAGGCAGAATAGTTTCTATATCTTTTCTCAAACACCACACTCTCCACCCTCCCTAGATTGTCTGTTCTGAGCTTGCATGAACCTTGGATAAGGTGTCTAGATTCTAGAAGTTTCTTTTCTTGTTCGGTCATTTGCAAGGGGACAGAGGGAAGGTCAAGTCACATTGCCTCTGAGCCCTTATTCCATCCAGAGCAATATGAGACATCTGGGTGGGCCTCCTTCTGCTACCCTCAATGTCCTTATTAGAATTGGACCCAAGAGATAATGAATCAGAGATGGATGGGGGATTTATAATATTCTTTTTCCCTCAGTATCAGGCATGACATTTCATTTCAAGGAGAAAAACAAAATCACACGGTGTTTGAGAGTAGGACCTTTGAGATGACATAGCTCATAAGTCAAGGTTAAGACACTTAAAATCTGAGTAAAAAATTGTGTAGCTTATTTACCCTTTCTTCAGCCTTCATCTGTTAAGTATAATAGAGCCCTGAAATAACACCCGCATCCCAAGGACTGCTCAATTGTTAATGCGATAATCCATTAATTCACTTAACATACCTTGCCATTGTAGAGTTAGCACTGAATAAAGTCTATGGGTGGGTGGTACTTCAGAATCTTCTATGATACAGGAAAACACAGGAGAACCCACCTAAGGCTTTCATAGTCAGTAATCATATTTTTTGTTACCATTAGCAAGAAAGGTAACTCAATATTAATCAGAAATTATATTGCTCCATCTTGCTGTCCCTCCTTGCCCTCCCAACCTTACAGGAGTTACCTTGATACCAATTTTTTTTAGCAAAGTTACTTAATATTTTTGTATAAAAATATTTATTTTCACCTTATAAGGTAGGTATTTTTATCTGTGTGTATATATGTGCACCACAACCAAGCAGTACCTGTGAGGCCAGAAGAAGGTGTTCCCTGGAACTGGAGTTACAGATGGTTGTGAGTTGACTAGGAACTGAATCAGGTCATATGCAAGAGCATCTAGTGCTCTTAACCCCTGAGCCAAGTTGTCAGCACCTCATTTGATACTCTTAATGTATCTTATCACGTAATTTATACTATGTAGTAAAGAAGAAAAATGGATTCAAGAAGAATTCTGGAGGTTAGCAACTTAAGTGAGGTATACATTTTGCTAATTCCCAAAGTAGTTCAAAATAAAATATCACAATGAGAGCACTTGAAAGCATACAGTGAGCCTTCTGAAAAATCAGTGGCTTTGAGTGTCTCTTTTTTTTTTTTTTTTGAAGTTTTTATATAGTGAGTTTTCTCTAAGGCACCACCTTTCCCCAGCATGTCTAATTTTTTTGCTAGTCTACTATCTGATGTATCTAATTTATTTTAGATTTGTGAAGGCAGCACTCTGCTTTGTTTTAGCTCTTCAATGCACTTTAAAGAAGTAATCTAGCTGAGGAAAATTGGAAAGAGCCTGTTGAAAGTATTTTAGATATCCCTGGTTTCTAATATCTGAGATTCATTTCCCTGTTATGACTACAGAATCTCTACAGGAGGTCATTTTGGTAAATGATTTTTATGTTCTCAGATTCATCATGTTCATTCATTAATAAGGTGAGGACATGCCTATGGGGAAAATGTGTGGGTTTGGTTGGAAAGAAGGATTTAGGGTGAAGAGTCTGTATTGAATTATGACTTTAGAAATATGGCCCAGACAAAAGCAGATCTATTTTTTACATTCATCACTCGCAATTTCAAATTCAAAAAGAAAGAAGGAAGCTTATTGCAAAGCAACCTGTGTGTTCTTACCTTTTGTATATCTGTCCACACATTGTCTAAGTCCATGCCTGTTAGGGGATTGATGCTTTTTAAGGAAACTATCTGGCCTTCTCCAATGTTTGCTGATGAAACTGATTTAATATAAAAGACCTACATTCTTTCCTTAAGTCCTTCCTGGAATTATTTTTATGGAAATGATCTTATACACAATGTTGTCACATCAATCATAAGACCATAAGCTGTGGAAAGAGTGATAGAAGCGTTGGTTCTTAAAATGAGGCTGCTTGGTTTAATAAGAAGGGTCTTATATATTTGGACACTGAGCTCAAAGCTTAATGCATAATCCAAAGTGTTTCTGATGAGCTTCACCTGACCCTTGTGTGTGTGACCCGTGTGTGTGTGTGTGTGTGTGTGTGTGTGTGTGTGTGTGTGTGTGAGATTCCTCTCTGTTTAAAAGAGAACATTGTCTTTTTTTCCCACTTGTCTTTGCTATTCAAGTCATTGCCAAAACCGTTGACTCTATAAATCAAAAGAAATTACTTTATAAAACACAAAGGAACCAATAATAGGTTTGTATCTGATGAAGGCTTTAATTAAATTGTCCACCGTATTAGTTATTGTCAACTTGACAGAGACTAGAGTTGCTTAGAAAAAGAGTACCTCAGATGAGTTTTTATCTCTGTTAGATTGGCCTGTGGACATGTCTGTGTGATATCTTCTTATTTGTTAATTGATATAGGAGGGCAGACTCATTTCGAAACAGGTGGGCCTGAGCTGACTAAGTAGCTGAGTAAAGTAGTAAACAATATTCCTCCATGGCTTTTCTCTGCCCCTGCTTCAGGTTCTGCACTGTCCTCCTCAGTGTTGAAGGTATATGTACATGTAAGGTGCCAAATAAACCCTTTCATCCCCAAGTTACTTTTGGTCATAGTGTTTATCATAGCAAGAAAAGCAAGCTAGAACACCCAATGACACTGAATAGTCTACTAAAGACAATATTTACAAATATATTTATGTATAGATGTATATAATGTGTCTTCTAAATCATATTTGTATAAATTTTGGTTGCTTGTATATTGTACTGTCCCATATATTTTGGGCTTATTGCTATGTGATCTGTATCAGTAATTTTGCTTTTTAAATTAAATTAACTTATTTATTTAGACCTGGGATGGATCTGTAACACAGGCTAGTTTGGAATTTGCTGTGTAGACAACTCAGACTCATAATCCTGCTGAATCAGTCTCTTGAGTGTTGGGATGATAAACATGGGCTACCACATGTGGCCTTCACACTTGATTTTGACTACAAAAAACAATGAAACAAAAAAAATCCCAACCTTTTCTCTTTACAAATCATAAGTTATCTATATTATTCTACTTTGCATGAAGCAGAGAGACTTACAAAAATATTTATTTGTTGATGCTTATGATGATTACTTCTTGATTTTTCTGATTTGGAAATATCTGAGAACTTCAGATAGTTTTCAACTTGATGATGAAATGTTTCAGAGTTCTGGGACTCAGCCTGTTTTTTGTTTGTTTGTTTGTTTGTTTGTTTGTTTATGTACTGGAGTCCTTGGGTGTAGCTGAAGTTTGCATCTATTTTAACTTAGACGTTGCAGAGGTGATTCCTACTCAGCTTCCACACACTTTACTAGTCTCTCAGTCCAGGGAATCTTGGAGATAGGAATTTAGTTTACTTGGCATTACAGCACATCAAACATGCACCTGAAAGATGATAAGGAAATATGTAGTAGACACCATGAGGCCATTGGAGGCCGACTTAAGATTCTGAAGCTGAACGTGTAATTCATAGAGTAGAATTTCAGCAATACTGAACAGCATGGTACACTGGACGCATAACCATAAAAATGGATGATTTTTAAGATCTCAATTCTGCTCCCAGATGAGGCACAGATCTCTCCAAGCAGAAGGGAGGTTAGGAGAAAGAGCGACTATGGTGAACCAAACAGGTGGTGCTTCCCATTATAGCCAGAGTCCACATGGAGCCTTTTGTGCTGAAGAGGGAACTCCCACGCTCTTGTTGTTACCATGCTGTATTTGGTTTGCTGCAAAATTAAAAAAGTTGATTCTAATGAATAGAGAGTGCACAAAGCAAACTGCTTCCATGTGAAGGTCATGGCAGTGTACTCTTACTGTTTTACCTTAGGGCAATGCCAACCCTACAAAACACATATGCTCTAAAACACCGATTACTTACAATTGCATACCATGCTGGGTCATACATATTAACATTATGTTCTTGATATCTGGGTTGTCAATTTGTGTTTTACTAAACAGCCTCAGTCATATGTGAGTTCTACATACCTTTCTTAAAAATTGATTATGAGGGCTGGAGAGATGGTTTAGTGGTTAAGAACACTGACTGCTTTTCCAGAGGTCCTGAGTTCAATTCCCAGCAATAGCATGGTGGTTATAATGGGATTTGATGCAGTCTTCTGATGTGTGTCTGAAGACAGCTAGAGAGTAATCACATAAATATAAATAAATAAATCTTTTAAAAAATTGATTATGACATTTCTGCCTCTTAGATGTGCGTGTTGGGGGTGTTTCCTCATCTGAAATGGGGTGGAGTGTTTTTATTGCTTCAACCACAATAACACAACAGACTTGGTGTAATGTGATACACCAACTTCTAGGCTGATATCATTAGAGATGAAATGGCTTCCGTCTTACTCAACAGACCACCACCCGTGTTTAAAGTCCTTACAGACTGTAAGAACAGCAAGTCAGATGACTGGAAGGACTAGAGGAACCACACCAAGTCCCATGACTGTGAAGAAGCATGGCTGGCGTCCCATCACAGCCCATCTTTGCCACCATCAGGTACACTTTGACTGAAGCTGTATAAAGAGATTCTGAATGGGGGCTCCCAGCTGCCCACACCTTCCCACCCGACTCAGAGTCGCCATGAGAGGCAGGAAAATAATTGTTGTTCTTTAAATCAACTTAGCTGTTGACTGATTTGCTACACAACAGCAGATGGCCCAAGCACCTAGTGCGACACAGGTCTGTCCATGGTAAAATATAAACCACAATGAAAATTTATGTGTCTGTCATCCCAGAGTAATTTCTGGTACTCCTGTAATTGAGGGCATGTCAGGATATTACATCTAAAGTGAAAAACAAGCTTCTATATTTTTCACAATTCATAGCAATTAAGAAAGGGATTTTGGGGACTCTTGAAGGCAATAATTTATCACATTTTAGAGGCAGCTAAACCAGGCTGTATTTTAAGCTGTTCTGTCTACTAGTTGGATGTCATTGCGACAAGAAAGTCCGTATTGGGTAAACATTCATATGTCACACTCTGGGGATCTTGTGGAAAGATCATTTTGATAGCTGTCTATAGACTCTTTGGGGTTTAGAGGCCAGTTTACCTTCTGCAGAAAATAACATATTCACTTGTTACAAAAGCACTCTTGTCTTGCTACTCTTGCCCAGGGTAGCCTTGAAAATTGAACATCTATCATAAGCAAGGTGCAAATGACTCCTTAGGATATTTGATCATCAGATACTAAATTATGTTTGCGTGTGTACTGATGGCACCAGTGTGCTTTGTACATACTTCAGCCTGCTTTTATAGCACAACCCACTCCAGGTGCTATTATTACATTGCCTATGACTCCCTTACACTACAAATATAGCCTCATTGGGAGGATACTCAACCAGGATTTACAGATTCTTTGATGTAGCTGTTGGAACCACACTGGCTGAAAAGAATATCATTTAGCTTATAACTTACTTACAGGCTAACCCAGAAGTGAATTTCTCCTAAGATCAGAATTTCAAGTTTTGTATCTCTAAGTTTGCTTAGAAAAACAAATCAGAAGTGTGGGATCTTATAAATATTAGTGTAAAGTTAAAAGCTGGTAATGAGAAGGTGATTTATTGGTTGTAGGGAAAGCACAAAAGTATGTTGGTATAAATCTGTGTGACACAGAGCATAGGATATTGATATCTCTATCTGTATTCTCCGAAAATATGGTTGTACAAGGGTCTTGACACCATTTCAGATGGCCTATGAGGGCCAATGTACCTCCATAATGGTTCCAAGATTTTCACCCACAGTTTTTCATGGCATTATGGACCATTTTAAGTGGCTGTGATATGTGATATTTTAATATACATATTATATAATTTTATATGAACCATTGCCATCTTCAATTAAACCAAGTGATAAAGAGATTTGTAAAGAAATATTAAAAATTCCATGTGTACCAGTCATTCATTAAGTCTTCAAGTATGTGCAATTTGTATCAATACTAGATATCAGTATTGTTTACATAAATTAATAAAATATATTTCAAACATAAGTTTAACAATTACTATATTTAGTGACAATTGACATTATTCTTATTAACAAAGTGCTTTAAAGTTAATGGCAGTCTTACAAATCTCTCTTCTATTCTGTTACTTATGTTGTTGCCTTTATTAATACTCTCTGGTCCTGCTTTCATGCCCACTAAAATGAATTCTATTAGGCTTCATATAAAGACTAAGTTGAAGTGGCCAGTGAATCTGCATTTTGATGATTTAATATTTATTTTACTTTTTTCTCCCATTGTACTTACCTAGTGACTGATCCTCACCCTTTCACCATATTGCATCCTAATAAAAATGATGTACCACTCTGGGTATGGATTGCTCATCACCACAGATGTACTGGTGGTTGTTACTTTTTATTGAGGACCAGCAGATGATAATGCATCAATCCTTCACAACTGACGTGATCTAGATCATGATGCAGCACCAGACCACCATTAGCAACAATATCTCCTGGGACACAAAGAGAAGTCACAGTATAGTCATGTCAGTTATGCATGATTGTGGTCTTCAACAATCTGGATCTATTCAAAGGGGTTATTGACAGGACTCAAGTTCAAATTCCTTCTCTTCTAAGCTGGGCCTCTGCTGGAACATCTGCTCACTTTCTTTTTCTTTCCAGCTGAAATGTCTGCTGAAATTTAGTCTAATTGGACACACACAGTTCTGGTTTCATCCAAGGGGTTGGCAGTAGTTTAGATGAGGAGCTTGGATGCTCCCTCCAATCCTCCTTTCCAGAATCCCCCACTTCATTTCCAGCTTCTCTGACAGTTTGAAACTCCGCTTTCTGGTATGCCAAGCCATTCTGAGGTTGTTTTCTGTTAGTTCTAATCACTATCTTCAAGATACAATGGTGTAGGAACACAAACTTTACCTGGTACAGTAACCTTCTCTCGTGGTGGCATCTCCTGAACCCCACTTAGATCTTTTTGGAGATGAGCTCAGTGTACATGTTTTAAAATATAGTTTATCTAACTCTCTATGTTCAGTTTAGTTTTGTAGAAGATAAACAAAGCATCACTTTACTTACATGTTGTCTCTAGATTAGAAAGTATTATGAATAAAATCTATTTCCTTTACAATATATAAATATTGGTTGGAGAGAAGTCTTAGTGGTTAAGAGCACTGGTTGCTCTTCTAGAGGACATGGATTTAGTTTCCAATACTCACATTATAAATCCTAGCCACCTGAAACTCCAGTTGCAGGGGATTGAATGCCCTCTTACAGCACTGTGCATGCAAGATACATAAAAATGTATGGGGGGAAAACACCATACACATAAAAGTTTTCATTTTAATTTAAAAATAAATACATTATATAAGTGGAAAATACAAGCTACTAATGTTATGATTAGCCATGTTTTATTTTGATAACTTCCATTTACCAATACACATACAGATTATTTGGGGATAATGGCCTACTCTCATGAGGAATATATTAAGGATACATCCTGTTCCTTATAGGAAAGGAATAATTAAAGTGCTTCACAGTTTTAACTGTATTCCTAATGTACTTCCTACTTTTATGATTTGGTGACTACTTTCACATATTAACTTGGCTATAATAACGTACTATGAAGGTGTGTTTCAGATAGGGCTAACATATCTTTTATGGTTGACAAACTTTAAAATAAATTGTCTTCCATAATATAGGTCATCCTCCTCCAGTGAGCTGAAGATCTTGGGTGGAGCCTGGGGTTTCCTATGGTGGTGTTTTTCTCAGGACTGTAGCACAGACTCCCTCTCTGAAATTCTACCATGTGGTTGGACCTGCAGATGTGAGATTTGACAGTCCATGCATTTGTGGGAGTCAGTCGGTTTCTTCAATAGACCTCGCTGCCTGTACATATTATTATTGGTTTTGTCTGTCTGGATGTCCCATGCAATAAAAAGAGAACTATGTAATAACCAGTAACTATGGTGATGTGAATGAGAATGAGAACCAAACTCATTATGGATAATTACATAATCTTTAAATATAGTCCCCAGTCACTGGAACTGTTTCAGAAGGATTAGGAGGTGTGTAGATTGTGTGTCACTGTGTTGAGGGCACAGAGCTCCTTGGACTCACAAGAAGCAATAAGAGAAGGACTGTAAATCATGAGTAAATCATTTACTCATGTAAATCATGAGTAAATCATTTTATCTCTTCAATCGAGGAGATAAAATCATATACCCGCCTTCCATTCAGAAAATTGGGAGCAGATTTTAATAATGACCTGGTGACATTTTTGTTATCTGTGGAGGTAGGCCTTACCATATAATTCCCCAGGAATGTGAGATGTCACATGTACTTAAAGACTGGCTGACCTCTTTGCTATTGGTTAGAGACCACATTGGATTCTAGGCCTTTTAGCTATAAACTCCACCCTCATGATCACATGTACTTTGTAAAAGAGTTTTTATGTAGCCACACCTTCAGCTTTATTGTATTCCTGATTGGACTGATGGTTGCCTGGAAACCACCCCCCTCCCCGTGATACCGTGTTTTAAATATGCTGACAGTGAACCCCCTGGCATTAGACTACTTGAAAGCTGATCCAGATTGACAAAGTCAAACTGCATCAGGTTTTCATTCTTATCTCTTCACGACTTTCTCTTCCCTGTTTGACACCTGAAAGGACCCAAACATTACTGAGAGCTAGATTTGCAGATTCAAAATCATAAGCCAGGTTAAATCTTGCTGCCTGAAACCTTAGACTAGCGTGTGGCCTCTCAGCTACTGCTCCCGGGCCATGCCTGTCTGCTGCCATGCATCCTACCGTGATGGTCATGGACTCACCCCCTGAAATAGTAAGCAAGTAGTAAGAAATTAAATGACGTCTTTTACAAGTTGTCTGGGTCACGGTGTTTCCTTATAGCAATTGTACAGTAACTAAGACAGTTACTATTAGACAGCAACTAGAATTATTATCCAGAAATTGAGATCTACCCTGACATCTTGATTATAACCTTTTTAACTAACAAACAAATAAATCGCATAAATAAAATCCCCATTTTACCGCAAGATTTTACTTTTGAGAGAAAAAATAAATAAATGGAAAGATTAAAGAGAATCAATTATTTATTACTTTGTATTTAATACGTTTGTATACTAAAGAGACATACTCTAAATATAACACAAATTAAACAATTCGAGAATAACTTCCATGGCTTTTCAGGAATTATTAAGATAAAGGCATTGTTGATTGAGTGAAGCCCAATAGTAGTATACCGGTCTCTCATGCCTGGGGCTCTAGATTTTATCATACTGCTTCACCCCTCAAAATTACACACATGCACACACACAAACCCCGCCCCACACACACACACACAAAGAGAGAGAGACAGAGACAGAGAGACAGCAAGGACAAAGTGATTGAGAGACAGAGACAGAGACAGACAAACACAGAAAGAATGACATCACAACTACACAGGTGTCCTGAATTAAATGTTTTCTTCACTGTATGTTTAAGTTCTGAGAGTTGTGGATATGAGCACTGTATTTATATTGTTTTTCCCTCCTCTCCCTCAACCTCTCTCCTTCCCTACACTCCCTCCCAAATTCATGACATCTTCTTTCTTATTATTGCTATATGTTCCCTCTGCTGTGATTCCCCTGAGGGCAGGGTGCCCTGATCTTTTATTTCGCATCCATCAAAGGCAAAAAAGATTGAGAGTCATTCTTTTCCACTTAAATGGATTATTGCACAAATGCCCTTTTGTCAAAGACAAACATCAGGACATGAGCACAGCTGAGCCAAATGTTTTAAAAGTGCTGAGGGGACCACAGAATGTGAAGGGAAGCTGTGGGGTTTGCAGGACATGTGGCACCACAAATCATCATCCAGGTAAAATTACGGCTCCTTTTCCTGGAGCCGGAAAATGTATTTTACTTCCTTGCTTTCTTTGTATTTTCTGCTTTCTCATGGAGCTGGATTCATACTAAAAGCACAATAAAGCTGTCAAGAAATCAGAGATCAAATCTATTTACAGCTCGTGAAGCAGTAAGGATTGTTCTTCAGTCATGTGAAGGCACCCTTTCTGCTGACAGCCAGAACTACTTAACAGAACTACTTAAACAGAGTGACGTGACTCATGGAGGGAAAGATGGCGGCCTTTCATGTGCTTTCCCTACCCGTCTGCAGTGTCTCACTAGAAGACCCATAGAGCACGGCTACCTTTCTCATCCTGTGATATGACACAGAACGATCCAGTTCAGGCAGTGCCTACTTTTCAAAGGTTATATAACTTTGGATCATATAATAAGGAAATGACGGAGCATGTGCCACTCAGAGGCATCTTATTCAGAGTTTGAAGGCAGCAAATGCCATCCAACATGCCATTCACAGCATAAAACTCTGAAATAATCACAAGCACATTGGTAAATAATTTAGATCTTCTTAGGTCAACTGGAGGAGTCTGTAGCCATACAAACTACAAAGTCATGTTGATGTCATCTCTACTGAGTCAATACTTTGGAAGGGTTGGGAGGTGATCTATATATATGTTTATCTCTCTCTCTCTCTCTCTCTCTCTCTCTCTATATATATATATATATATATATATATATATATATATATAATATTTTCCCATTACTTGGAGCATATTGAGAGAGAGAGAGAGAGAGAGAGAGAGAGAGAGAGAGAGAGCAGGATTCCAGCTTTCTCAAAAGGTTGCTTTTGACAATGTGGTATAAATCTGCACCCAGATCTGGGGCACAGCCTTGCAATGAAGAGACAAAAGCTTAAGGAGAAGAATTTAGTAAGCCTGGGTAATTAAAATTAGTGTCTTAATTTAAATGCAAATATTTCCAAAAAATTCTCCTCAAGGTCCCCCCATTGTTTGTCCCTAGTCCTTTTAAAGTGGGGTCCCAAGAAGAACAGCCTCCACTTACCAGGGATTGTCAGGCTCCATTGCAGATTTACTAGATTTAAAACTTTGGGGGGATGGAGCCTCAGATTCTGCATGTTATAAAACATTTAGTTGGGATGGGAGAGATAAAGTTTGGCAACTATTGGGTCCACAGGATAAAAATTAATGTGTTTTTGGTTTTGTGTTTTAAAGATAAAACCTCCTGTAGCCAAGGCTGGCCTGGAACTCACAAGGAGCCAAGGGTGATCCTGAAATCCTTATCCTCCCCCACCCCGCCCCCTCTATCCCCCACCCCATACCTCCTAAATGCTGAGATTCCAAGCATGTGACACCTTGTCTTAGTTCAGATTCCATAAAGAGACACCATGACCACAGCACGTCTTATAAAGGACAGCATTTAATTGGGGCTTACTTACAGGCTCAGAGGTTCAGTCCATTGTCATTATGGCGAGAAGCATGCCAGTGTCTATGTAGGCTTGGCCCTGAAGGAGCTGAGAATTCTACCTACTGTTCTCAAGGCAGCTAGAAGAGGACTGACTCCCACAGGGTGAGGAGGAGGGTCTCATTGCCTACCTCCACAGTGACACACTTCCTCCAACAAAGCCACACCTACTCCAACAAGGTCACACCTCCAAATAATGCCATTCCCTAGGCTAGGCATATTCAAATCACCATACATCTCTACCCTGCCTTAATTTATTTTTTAATTTTTATTTTTAGAATTTTGTACCTGAGCACTGTATTTATATACTATCCATGGCCTAACCCCTCTCATATTACCTACTCCTTTTTAAATTCATATTTTTCCAAGTATTGTTGCCATATACACATACAGTTATATATGTATGTATGCATGCATGCATGCATGCATGCAGGGTTTCCAACCAAAGGTTTCATCCATAGAAAAGACTGATTATTCCTATCTTAACAGCTGTTGCCAGTAGCTTTTCACCTATGGAGTATGAGATGTCCCTCATCTGTGTTGGTATGTCATCTGGTGTTATCATTGCACAAGTCTTGTTTAGGCAGACATATTGTTGAGATTTCCCCTGTAATAAAGAAAACACAACCTCACAGCAGATATCTTGGTCCTGTGGCTTTTACGATCTTTCTGCTTCCTTTTCCAAGATGCTCCTTGAGTCTTAATTTTAGATGTATCAATTAGGATTAGGTACTTCATGGCCAGTTGTGGATCTTTATAATGGACTCCATCTGCTGTTAAAGTGAGCTTCTTGATGAGGGGTGAGAGCTTATAAGGATAAGTAGTTAAAATGCGTTAGAAATTATATTGACATAGGAAAATGGCTGTAGCAGGTTCTCTTCTTAGGATCCACAACTTTACTAGCTACATGTAGTTGGCTCAGTTTACAATATAGGTATGAATGCTTCGTTCAATTCCCCAATTCTTATTTGGTTAGGTCTTGTTAGGAATCTGTGGCTTAGCCCTAAGATATAAGTGCTACTATTGCATTCTTGGGGGATATCTTGCTGGGCTAGTCATTGTTGTCATTAACAATGTTAGAACAACCATCAACATAACAGCTGTGGAGGACCATCAACAACTGTGTCTCTCCCTTAGCAGCTTGTGTACTGTATGGGAAGAGGCTTCCAGGTCAGGTCCTGCTTGATTCATTCAAATCCCATATCTGAAATATGTGGTGTCTTCAGCAAGACAGTCTTAATTTCAACATCTAGGAGGAAGCCAGGGGCAATGATAGTAGCATATCTTATTTGGAGAATTTATTGCATTGCTCTAACTAACAATTCAGAGGAAGGTTTCCTACAAAATAATGTTTCCTGATGGATTTATCATTTATTCCTGATGTTATTTATCCTTCTTTGCCCTTCTCTCTGCTTTGAGGTACTTTGTTTACAGGAATTAAGAACTATCTTGTACTCTGACCCTCATCTGATCAATTATTCTCTCCCAGACCCTAGTACAGACCCATACTTCCTGCAGCTTTTCTTTTCCAAGAAGCTTTGACAGATGTCTTCTTAACAAAATCTGACCCAATTTTCTAGAGCCAGTTAAAAGAGCCTTATTTTGGTGCTGCTGAGGTAACAAAGAGTTAAGGAAGTGGGGGTGGGGTGCAGATATTCAAATGGTGGCCTTGCACAAGCAGCAAAGAAGCCCTCTAACTGCTTGTCAGTGTTTGCTTATAACTGACTATGAAGCTGAGAGAAAAAGCCTTTCAAATGATGGGAAATCTACGAGAAGCTTCTATCTCTTCTAACTACTTACAAAGGGAAACACTAAAGCAGCTGTAAAAACGCACCTCTAGATACCTTTCCACTCTAAGTCAGCCTGCAAAGGTGGAATGTGATTTTCTTTTCCAAAGCTGGATGCCAGTCTGAGTGGAGCTGGCTTTTATTCCCAGAAGTCCAACATTTTCTTTCTAGCACCAAATCTATAGTCCATGAAGACCAGAGCCATGCCCAGGAGGGCTTGTAGTAAACAATTATATATTGTAAAAAGATTGTAAACAAATTCAGGAGACTAGTGAAAATGAAACCTTTTTTGGTTATCATTCTACAGAAGGAACGCCAGCATAGAGAAAGGATAAAAATGATTGACTTATGGATTTGACCCCTGAAATTTTTCTGGTCTCTTTTCCCCATTGGCTCAGCCTTTTGAAATTCACAACAGCATGGCCTCCTTCTCAAATTCGCCATTCTATTGATTTAGAAGGCAAAACTATTTTTTTTGTTATTCACGTTTATTTCTTTTTATTTTATTTTTCTAGGCATTTTGTCTGCATGTATGTAAGCATATCATGTGCATCCAGTATGCAGTGAAGGCCAGAAGAGGCTGTCAGATCCCCTGGATCTGGAGTTACAGAGGGTTGTGAGCTGCCTCTGGGTGCTGGAAATTAAACCTGGGTCCTCTGTAAAAGTATTCAGTGATCTTAACCACTGAGCCAACTTAGCCCTAAGAAAGTGCTGTGTTGTTGTTGTTTTTTTATTTGTTTTGTACCACTCCTGAGCATATACCCAGAAGATTCCCCAGCATGCAATAAGGATACATGTTCCACTATGTTCATAGCAGCCTTATTTATAATAGCCAGAAGCTGGAAAGAACCCAGATGTCCCTCAACGGAGGAATGGATACAAAAAATGTGGTATATATACATAATGGAGTACTATTCAGCCATTAGAAACAATGAATTCATGAAATTCTTAGAGAAATGGATGGAGCTGGAGAACATCATACTAAATGAGGTAAGCCAGTCTCAAAAGAATACCCATGGTATGCACTCACTGATAAGTGGATATTAGCCTAGACTCTTGGGACACCAAAGACAAAATCCACATATCAAATGATATCCGATAATAAGGAAGGAGTGGACACTGGTGCTGGAAAGGATCAAAACATCAGTGTAGGGGAATACCAGAACAGGGAAGTGGGAAGGGGTGGATGGGGGAACACGGGGAGGGAAAAGGGCATGTGAGACCTTTGGGGGTTGGGGAACCAGAAAAAGGGAAATGAAATGTAAATAGAGTATATATCCAATAAAAAAAGTTCATTCTAAAAAACAAAACAAAGGCAAAACTTTATTTAATGAATAAACTTGGGGCTTGTGACTGCTCCGTTTTGTGACCAAGGCCTCAGCCACATAGCAGTCTGCCTTGGAAGGAGTAGAGAAGCCTCGAATGTGCATAGTCCTGAATGAATATATATTGTTGACATGGCACAGGCATGCTTCAAGGCATCGACTTGTGGGACATTGGCAAAACCATTAATGATATAGGCCAGGCTCTAGAGGAATAGCAGGGCTCTTCTTGGGGTGTCTCATAATGAGTCTGTATGAGGATTTCATCAGTGTGTATGAAGACTACCACCTATAACTTTCCTGCTCTTAGATGTTTAAATCCTGAGATTGCTCTTTCGCAGTTCTCCTACCTAGACTAGGTAGTCCCTCCCTCTGTGCTGAACCTAATAAACACACAGGCCATAGACTGCCTGTAATTTTTAAACTCTCACTTTGGAGACAAGCAGGTTACAATCACCAGCGAAGGGAGAGAAGGGACAAGCACCTTCTGTTTATCTACAGCTAATACATTCTCAGCACACCTCATACTGAAAATGGACCCACTTTCAGTCTTATAGTAGTTGGACAGGATCTGTTCCAGGTTCTTTGTGATGACCCCAAGCCCTCAGGGTATCAAAATCTGTAGGGCTTTTATAGCTAATGGCTTGATAGTGGTATTTTTATATTGCCTATTTATATATTCCAATATGCTCTTGCTAAGTAAAAATTTACAGTAAACAATGTTTCTTGCCAAACACATACTAAATCCCAACAGACTAGGCCAAAAATCAAAATGGAGTCACTGAGGCTAAGGTTCCATGTCATCAAGATGAACTAAACTGTGGATCTGACCTTCTGAGAAAGCAGGATTAGAGAGATAACAACTGAATTTTGCAAACAGGCCCTTTTCAATTGTCAAGATAATGAAATTCCTTCTACTTTAATCCTTACACAATAGAGGTAACCTGAAATAAACTCTTGTTAAATAAGCAATCATTTTCCTATTGTTCTATTTCTCTGTCCTTTCTTTCCAAATAAAATAACTTTGCAATGACCCTTTAGGGTTTCTTTTACCTTATTTCTGCTTATATTAGCCCTTTTCTGTATATAAAACCAACCTTTTCTGTTCAGCCCTTGGGAACGTAGATTCTATTTTACAAAATTAAGAATTGTCAGATTCTAGAATTGCAAAGGAAGCAAATTAAGATTATTAGACTAAATGTCCCCAAAGGCTCCTGTGTTGAAACTTTGGTCCTAAGATAATGGAGATGTTGGGAGGTGGGGGAATGTTTAAGAGGTGAAGTCCACACTGCAGAAAGTAAGACAGTTGATAGCAAAGCATTGAAAGGTAATTAGGGCCCTAGCCCTTTCCTATGGGGCATTTCCCAGGTACCATGAAGTAAGCATGCCTCCTCCACCATGCATTACTCTCTCCAGAATGTTTTGTCTGCTCCTTCCTCCAAAGCAACCGAGTTAACCCATTGTTGAAGCTAGGAACCAAAGACCATATCCTCCTTTTAAACTGATTATCTCAGGAATTTTCTTACAGTAATTAAAAAACTAACATAAAACAACAATTTAAAAAATGCTACATATTTAGTACAGATTGCAAGTATTTAAAAAAAAACTATCTTAGCTCATGTTTAAAAACAATATTTTTCCCCTCTGTGATGTGATGTAATTTCCTTCCCTAAGTCAGATCTTATTGTGCTACACAGATGGTGGCCTCTTATGAGAGGGGCTGGGGAGAGTGGGTTGGTATGTCATTGCTCAAGGCCAAGGGCACCATATGGCAAAGGGCTTTTCTTTAAGGTACACAGTGAGATTGCTAATCCTTGAAAAATATTGGGCCTGTGTCTTAAGGGCTACAACAGAGCATAATGCCAGATAATCTCTTTACCCGCATTTATTTACTTAAGGTAATCTAGTCAAGGCCTCGTTTGCCTGTCAAAGTCAGAAGGTGAAATATTAGCCCTGTGATGTCATTAGCAGGAAACAGTTCCCCCAGCAACAGCCATAGTCACTTTAGAGACAAACACAAAGCTGGATCCAGTGGTGCTCCTGCTCCTGACATTAGGCCAGCAGGTTCAAGACATACTGCAAAGCTGTCTTAAGTCACAGCTGTGCCGTCTCATTCTCACTTGTTTGGAATTCATAAAAGCAACTAAAACTGAATGGAAATCACATAAAACTAAACTCAGTTAAGTGTGTCACTAGAACACCACCCCGCACTTGACAACTGTATGTTATTTCAGAGAAGTTTATGAACTACATACTTTTTGGGGAAAAAAAAAAGCACACCTAAATATCTTGAGAAAATTGTCTCTTTTAAAAAAATCTATCTATCTATCTATCTATCTATCTATCTATCTATCTATCTGTCTATCTATCTACTCATTCATTTATTTTAATTTGTTTACATTTCAAGGGTTATCCCCTTACCCGTTTCCCCCTCGTGAAACACCTTATCCCATTACCCTCCTCCTGCTTCTCTGAGGGTGTTCTTCTACCCATCCACCCACCCACCCAGTCCGTCCTCCCAATCCTCCATTCCCCACACTGGGGCATCTATTGAACCTTCATAGGTCCAACAACCTCTCCTCCCATTGATGCCTGACAAGGCCATCCTCTGCTACATATGCAGCCAGAACCATGTGTACTCCTTGGTTGGTGGCTTAGTCCCTGGGAGCTGGGGAGCGGGGGAGGGGGTCTGGCTGGTTGATACTGTTGTTCTTCCTCTGCAGTTGCAAATCCCATCAGCTCCTTCAGTCCTTTCTCTAACTCCTCCATTGGGGACCCCATACTCAGTGCAATAGTTGGCTGTGAGCATCCGACTCTATATTTGTCAGGCTCTGGCAGGACCTCTCAGGAGACAGCTATATCAGGCTCCTTTCACCAAGCCTTTCTTAGCATCCACAATAGTGTTGGAGTTTGGTGACTGTATCTGGGATGAATCCCCAGGTGGGCGGTGTCTGGATGGCCTTTCCTTCAGTCTCTGCTCTGCACTTTGTCTCCATATTTGTACCCACGAGCATTTTGTTCCCCTTTTTAAGAAGGACTGAAGCACCCACATTTTGGTCTTTCTTCTTGAGTTTCATGTGGTCTGTGAATTGTATCTTGGGTATTTGGAGCTTCTGGGCTAATATCCACTTATCAGTGAGTGCATACCATGTGTGTTCTTTTGTGATTGGGTTACCTCACTCACAATGATATTTTCTAGTTCCATCCATTTGCCTAAGAATTTCGTGAATTCATCAGTTTTAATAGCTGAGTAGTACTCAATTGTGTAAATGTACTACATTTTCTGCATCCATTCCTCTGTTGACCTCAAGCTGTACTACTGAATAATTGTGTTAAATACTGCATAGTATTGGTACAGTGACAGGCAGGTAGATCAGTGGAATAGAACTGAAGATGTATTATGAAGTATGTTATGAGAATTAAAGTTGTCTTTATGCTTGACCATTAAGTACTCTCCAGCCTAGAAAAACCCTTTTGTTCCAACATTGGTTGAGTTAAATCACATCTGTAGAATATAGATCTCATCAAAGATGAAGGACAAATTCCATTTCCCTTTGTCTTATTGTTAAGTGACATGCAAGGAGTGAAGCCATCACTAATTGTTAGAATTAGCAGTGTAAGGGTTCCAAATGGCTCTGGACTGAAGGAGAACCTATGAGGCACTGGATTCCCAGGAGGAAACCGAGAATCAGGAGCCTCAGCTCAAAGTGGTTAGAGAATTATGAAAGCATTATGGGCATGGAAGTGCCTTGTAGTTCCTGGTCACAAGGGACCTTACGACCTTGTGTCCTAGGGAGGTAGACTTCACATTCTGATATGCTGTGTAGCAGTTTCTGAGGTAGGGGTGGTGATGAGGGAAACTTCTTAAGATATAAATTGTAAAAGGAAAGTGAAAACAACAGGATATTTTAAGACAGGTGTTTTCAGGGAGGTAAACCACTTCATCCTTCAGGGAAGCTATTTAGGATAGGAAGTAAACAACATACTAGCTTCAGGAATTCCCTGAAACTGACAAAATTTTCTAGGCTCCTTTCCTAACAAACAACATTATCTAAGCAGTAGAGACTGTTCAGGGCCACTCTCAGACAAGCCTAGACATCTAGAAGAAGCAGAGGTCAGCCAAGCAGCCCAAAGGAGGCAGAGACCAGCCAAACTGTGACAAAGAAACAAATACCAGCCAAGCTGCCTGGAACAGACTCATGCCAACTAAGAAACCTGCAAAGGGTACTCTTCTACCTGTTGAGTTGTCTGCAGACTGTGCAGTGTGTTCCAGGATTCCAGGTTTCCAAATCTCTCACTTATACTGGGATGGACCTTGCACCTGGGGAGGTGATGCAGTTGTCTTTGAACCACTTCTCTTCCTTTAAGTAGCTCTTCATCTATATTCCTACAAACAACACCAACAAAATGTATTAATTCATCAAGTTGGACTTTGGTTGTATATTCTTTGGATCTATATTCAGTTTCCTATCTGGAATTCATGTCTCCCTAGAAATAGTGTCTTACAACATGATACCCCAGGATTCAATTTGGTGTCTTAAAATTGTTTGAATGATCAGAGAATATTATTGAGTCTTTTAGGCTCCTAAGTGACTCTTGTATAAAATGAGACCAGATACAGGAACTTAAAATAGCAGTCATTTATCCAGCATTTCTGTAGGTTTAGCTCTTTTATTACAGCCACCTTATGATGTTAGTAATGGGGCCTCCCATCTTAGAACATAGCAATCATTGACTATGAGCCATACAAGAAGTAAATGTATAGGAGAATGGATATGAATGGAACCAAAGGAGTTATCTGTCCCTTTACTACATGATCTTATTAAATGAGATTTTATGTCCAACATGCAGCAATAGAGCCAATGCAGTTGGAATTTTAATAGGCTCTGTTATGCCCAGTTCATGAGACCCTCAAGAGAATACCAGGGACCCCAAATCTAATGCAAGTACATGAGAGTCTTTATTCAAGCTCGAGCTTGGTCCACAAACCTTCCTGGTGGAACAGGAAGGAGAGTGACCCCAGCTCTAGGTGAAGGGGGTTTATAGAGGAAAAAAATGGAAGCAGGACTTTTTAAGCCTTGGCATTGCATGAGAGGGTAAAGGAATGTTGGTCTATTTTTCATAGCCCAAGGGCAGGTGTCATATCACTTCAAGGACAGCAAACAGTACCTTTCTAGACAGTAGCTTTCTCCTAGGACAGTAGTTTGGAGGACAGGATGGAATCTGTCCTGTTGGTTTTGCCTCTTTATTGGCCATGTCTAAGGGCAAGTTAACTTAGAATGGAGTCTTAAGAACAAAATGGAGTCTATTCTGCTACCTCAGTTCCTTCAGATCCAGTTGGGTATAAGATGGAGAGGGGGGCGACTTTATACTGGGGAGAATTTGGGGTTGGGCATGGACATGAAACTGTCTACTTTCTCAAGTGCTTTTCTTCAGCTATGGGCAACATGTTCTTACAGCTTTGCTTCCTTGACCCAGAAATCCTTTCTCACCTGGAGTTCACCAAATCCTTATTTCCAGAAAGAAAAATCTTTATTTCAGAGTCAGTAGCCTTAATCCAGTTATCAAGGGTGATATTTCAAACAACACATAGAGTATTAACTTCTGGCAGAGGTTGGAGCCCTGACCTACGCTCCTTGGAGAAAGCCCATGAGTCAAGTGCCATGGCCTCCAGGTCTTTTCATGCTCCTGAGAGCTGAATTCCCCACCCAATTGCTTCTGTGCACAAGAATCATTTTCCAAAGAATTCTGGCAGGCTCCTGACAGTAGAAACAATGCAGGGATTTTACAGAAATGATATCCATTGAGAAAGAGCAAATGCAGGCCCATTTCACCAGGAACATTATTTCCTGGGCTATTCTGGCCAAGGGATTCAGAGAAAGTTTTGCATGACTGAGAGATTTTTGGAAAGGAATGCTTAGCTGAAAGCCAAGGTGATTTTTGGTGTCTTTATATAGAAAAGGAAAAGGGTCCTTCCCTTCTACCCATTTCAGGTTCTCTGGAAAGGGCCCTAAGTAGTAAAATTTTGGGATTTTGGTTGCTTTACAAAACACAGAAATATTATAAGAATATGTTTTCATTTTAATCCCAGGTATGGGATATGTAGCTGCTTCAGACTGTCCACAGCAGGTGACTATGATTTACATTGAGCTTGAGGGAGGGGGCATGATTTTGTCAGAAACTTTCCACCATTGTGTGACTTTTGGAATTCTGAGAACTTTTCAGAGTGTATATACATGCTAGAGCCCTGAGAGATGGGATTGTTGGTTTGTTGGTTGGTTGTTGCTTTTTGATTAGCTGCTATTGGTTGTTTGTGGTCACAATTTTTAAAGTAGCCATACACAAAAGAGAAAAGAGTAAAAGAGATAGAATATCCTGACAGTGAAGCTCAAACTTCCCCCCTCCTTTATATCCTTTTTCATCTCCTGTCTAGTGTTAGGGGTAGAAAGGGTAGAAAAAGGATGGAGAAGGATGGAAGAAAAAAGAACCCATAAGAAGCAAATGTTAGCTTCAGTCCTATAAAATCCCTACAAATTAGGTTGACAAAGGATAGAATAATAAGAGGAAAGTATTCACCCAAAAGTATACTTATATCTACCCTCTCCATGATTGCATGAACATGGTACCAAAGAGATGAGTGATAATGAGTTTACCAAACATCTTAGGTGTAACACTCTGGAAACACATTTTTGTAGAAGTTGGACTTTATCATGTCTTACCATGGCAAACATGGCTCTGGCAGGCCTTTCCCTCCTCCCAATTCCCCCTACCTTGCTAAAATCCATTAGATTACATTCCTAAAGCTTGCCATCAAGGTTGATTTGGGTACTTTCTCCTGAGGCTTACTACCAAGGTCCATCTATCAAAGTATTAAAGTCCAGCAATCACAAGTTTAATTAAAATTAAACACAGGGTTTCCCCTCTTACCTTTATAAAAAGTATTTGGGGGAAACTCTGCCATTTGCCTATGAACAATGTCTATTTCCTTTCTCCAGAGAAAGTCTTTCATTCCCCAACCCAGGACTCTTTTCCTCTTTTCCCTCTTCGTTTCCTTTTCCTCCCTCATCCTCCATTTCTTGTCCTTGTCTTTTCTTCCATGCCCATTGTCTTTCTGGGGCAAATACATCTCCTTTGTACTGAGAACTTGGACTTGGGGTGTCCTGAGCTGATACTGTTCTCTTTTATAAGCGGATACACAAAACCAAGGACTTTGGATTTCTGAGATGGTAGGAAGTGTGAGGGCAAATATTTGGGAAGAAGCTAGTAAAAGACAAAAGTTTGCTATGTGGAACCATTTTGTGTGGCTATAAAAGTCCAGCTGTGGTCCTGGAGGTGACAACTTCCATCTTTTCTGGCAGACAAGAACAGGGTGACCTTTGCTTCTTTTCAACTGAGTTACCTTAGAACAACCTATCAATGTGGCATGTTTTGCAGGAAGAACAGGAAACAAGAAGCAATGGTGGAGGCTCTGGAGAGCCTCAGGGGACCTAAACTTGTTTCCCCAGGACATAGGAATGCCTATTTTCTTAATGGCTCAACTTTACCGGCTTGGCTTTGGTTTGTCATTGTGCAGTATAGTCTACAGCACTGGTAAGAGAACCCAGTTCTTCCTGCTCTGCTGTTAATAGTCTCCGCCCCCAACAGGATCCTCTTTCCCACTTAGCATCATGGAGCCAGTACAAAGACTGAGCACCAACTGAGCAGACTTTTATATTTCACTGAGAATAGGAGAGTGGGTGAATTAGGACTTCTTAATAAAATTAACTTCTCCAGACTAGGGGGCCAAGAGTTTATAAATGCCGGCTAGAGGAAGAAGGGGTGGACTACCAAGGCTGAGAAATGCTCAAGCATTTTCTGGGAATGGCAGGGAATTTCAGGGATTTCAGACACCTTTATTCTCTCTGTATGGTTATGTGTGGTCATTGTCACATTAACTTCTAGGTCTTATAGTGGTAGTGGGGTTGATGAGGAGGAGTAGGAGTTTCACTTAGCATGCAGGTGAAAGTATAGTGAAGCTAGAGGCTTTCTGGGGTCAGTCTGGAAGTCATCTTAAATCCAACCAGTTTGGGCTAGCCTACCTGAAGGGGAATTCTGGGCTGTCTGCAACCTGTCATCAAAAAATAAGCAACGTGAGGACAGGGTAGAAATTCAGGCATGTCACACCTAAGCAGACAAGAGGCTTCACAAGTTCTGTGTAACCTGACTTTTGGGAGAGTGAAGAGTAGGCCTGTCATGCCTTGAGTTGCTGCCTTCCCCACTAAAAGAATTGCTGGAACACTAGGCCCTAGAACATGTGAATAGAATTCCACTTAACAATGAACCTTTGCAAATATCGTGAACTGAAGACAAAAGCCATCAATTGGGGCCCCATCAAAGAAGACTGGCGTTTTTATACACAGTGACACACAGAATGGAGACTACATGGAAAGTTGGATACCAATGTAATCCAAGGAACACCTGAGATAGCAGAAACTTCTCCTGGGGGCTCCTGAGGGCCCATGCCCTGAAAGATACCTGTACTTCAGACTTTAAGCCTTAAAAACTGCAAAAGGATAAGTGTCTACTGCTTCTGGGGGAATCAATATTCCGGACCTCAAGCAATATTACAGAGCAGTGGTATTAAAAACTGCATGGTATTGGTTCAGTGACAGGGAAGCAGATCAGTGGAATAGGATCGAAGACCCAGAATTGAACCCACACATCTATGGCCAATTGATCTTCGACAAAGGAGCTGAAAACATCCAGTGGAAAAAAGATAGCCTTTTCAACAGATGGTGCTGGCTCAACTGGAGGTCAACATGCAGAAGAATGAGAATTGATCCACTCTTATCTCCTTGCACTAAGCTCAACTCCAAGTGGATCAAAGACCTCCACATAAAACCAGACACACTAAAACTAATAGAAAAGAAACTGGGGAAGACCCTTGAGGACATTGGCTCAGGGGAAAAATTCCTAGGAACACTCCTCCACTGCTGGTGGGAATGCAAGCTGGTACAACCACTCTGGAAATCAGTATGGCGGTTCCTCAGAAAACTGGGCGTGATACTTCCGGAGGACCCAGCCATACCACTCCTGGGAATATACCCAGAAGATTCACCAGCATGCAATAAGGATACATGCTCCACTATGTTCATAGCAGCTTTATATATAATAGCCAGAAGCTGGAAAGAACCCAGATGTCCCTCAACAGAGGAATGGATACAAAAAATGTGGTATATATACACAATGGAGTACTATACAGCCATTAGAAACAATGAATTCATGAAATTCTTAGAGAAATGGATGGAGCTGGAGAATGTCATACTAAGTGAAGTGACCCAGTCTCAAAAGAATACCCATGGCATACAGTCACTGATAAGTGGATATTAGCCTAGAAGCTTGGAACACCAAAGACACAAATCACATATCAAGTGATGTCTCACAAGAAGAAAGGAGTGGACACTGGTGCTAGAATGGACCAAAACATCATTGGGGGAGAGTACAAGAACAGTAAAGTGGGAGGGGGTGGATGCGGGAGCAGGGGGAGGGAAAAGGACATGTGGGACCTTTGGGGGTGGGGAACCAGAAAAAGGGAAATGAATTGTAAATATAGAATATATACAATAAAAAAAATCAAAAAAAAAGTTACCTAGTTTGTGATACTTTGCTATATATATCCTTAAAAAGCTGACACAAGATTTCATTCTAGGATTGACAAGGAAGCCTGAGGCAGGAGCTCCCAGGAGTGAAAAATTGTGCTTCACAGCCACCTTCAGATACTAATATGATGAACCCAAAGGAAAAATTATCTTGGAGATACTAGCAGTTGGATAGCTATCTCTTCATGGTGGATAGAGAGGAATCTGTCTCATTGTGCTGTCCAGCTCTAACACCAGCACTGAGGCAGAAACCAGTACCTTTCTGAATACAGAGCCTGCTAGTGGTCATGCCTCAGGCTTCAAACCATTCCTCACTACTTTCCTTGGTTTGGCTCAGTCTTTGTCTAGAGAACCAGTCAGCAAGGTCCATTGGAGTTCAGAGAAGCAGCCTTGGCCAGTTGCCTTGACAACCTGATGATGTAATGCTTTACAGTACTTCCTGGCTGCCGGTCCACTGAGATTCTCCACATTTCAGGCTTCTCTCAGCTGGGTGGCATGCTCTACAGCAACAGCACTGCAGCCCTGCACTCTTAATGATCCCCTCAGAGGCATCTGCAGGATGCATTTGCATGAGCAATGAGAGGTAACCCTGCTGGTTGCTAAGCTACATAGACTTTTTGCCCAGGGGACACAAGGCTACTGCTGGCTGATTGGCTTTTGCTGTGTGCACTCCCAGTTTGTCTTAACTGCTGAGAGGCCCCCTCCATCCTTGTTAAGCACTAGGTTGGATTCCCTGCAGCAGCTCAGTAACAGACAAGAAATGTGACATTCAGTGGAAAGGATTTCCAGAAAATTCCCAGCCCTGAGGTGGACTCCCTATATTTCAGATTTCATCCCAAGTGATTTCCTAACACAGCAATTTCTCTGTTTCCAATCATTTTCTTCCTGTAAAAGTCTTTTGGTTTATGCAAAGTGTTTTTAGAAAAGCAAAATCATGTCCTCTGGTGCAAATCACACCAAAGTGTGCATTCTTATTTTTCTGGCTTTTTTTTTTTCTAGTATTTGTGCAGAATGACTCCTGAGCAATTCCCCATTAGTTAAAGCAAGCAGGCCAGGATTCCTCTGGAGAAGAGCACATTGACAGATGTCTAAGGTGGATACATATCCACCATGTGAGAGAGATTGGATTTGATGGGTTTTTTTCTCAATGAATAAACCTCCTAATGGTGGGCAAGACAGGTCATACACATGACCCCGCCCATATGCTGTACTTCTCCAGTGTTGGCATTAGAGTTAGATACAATAAACTGAGCAGAGAACCCAGTGTCACAGCCTCCTTCTCCACAGTTCACATGAGGTGGAAATCCAGGTGCCTTTGACATTGAGAGGAGCCATTTTGCAAAGATGCATTGATCTGCTCAAATGACCAAGGTATAGCCACTGGTAAATCCCTACTCATCTTTCTATAAGAAAATAAATGGTTAGAAACCTAATGTCTCTGACTGCCAAACCAGGTGATTGGGGCCAGAGATGTGCTGTTGTCTACTGCTGTTTGATTGGCTTTTGCTGTGGGTGCCCCTAGTTTTTCTTAGCTACTTTGAGGTCCCCTCCATCCCTGTTAAGCAATCCACATTTAGAGTCAAAACCAGGGTGTTTGAAGTTCCTTGTTCAGAAGTCCCCAGGACAGAGGATAGTTTCTGAATGGTCAAAAGAAGTGAACTGTCAAATGGTTCAAAACAGTTATTAAATGACTGACAGGCCCAAGCAAGGCAAACATGGCTCTGGCAGGTCTTGCCCTTCCCCACTTCCTCTCTTTTGTGTGTGTGTGTGTGTGTGTGTGTGTGTGTGTGTGTGAGAGAGAGAGAGAGAGAGAGAGAGAGAGAGAGAGAGAGAGAGAGAGAGAAGACAGCGATATGTTTGGTAGAGCAAGGTATGGTGGTGGGGAATGGGGTGCCTCTGCAGGCCCATGCTGAGACATCCCTTACTCCTGTGGTACCTGTCACAGTATACAATAGACTTTATTTGGGGCATGTGGAGAGAAGTGAAGGAGATAGAGGCCGAAAAAGTGAGAGAAAGTGTGAGAGAGACAGAGATAGCGAGACAGAGAGAAAGAGACAGAGAGAGAAGAATTCGGAACAAGGAGGAGGAGAGTAGAAGTAGACTATGAGAAAGTGTGGAAGAGAGAGGGAGGGGAATGGGGAGAGAAGGCACAGAGAGGGAAGAGAGTAAGGGAGCAAGAGAGCAAGAGAGGGAGGAGGAGGCAAGCAGCCCCCTTTATACTGAGTCAGCCATACTTGGCTGTTGCCATGTTATTGTGGGGTAGAGCCTAGAAGAAAAGCTAGCACTCTCCCTGGCTTAATGATTAGATTCAATTTCTAAAGGGGGAGTCACTAAGGTCTAAGAAAGATTCAATTTCTAAAGGGGGAGTCACTAAGGTCTGTGTTCCTTATTCAGCCACTCCCTGACTAAAACTTCGAGGTCCAGCAATTAATGTATTATTTAGCTGCATTGGGTAACATGTACAATCAGGACTTACCGACTCATCCTAACACAAACATCGTTTTTTCCTTTTCTCCTGAAAAACTGCTCTTGCAGAAACACCAGCGGCTGTCTTTGCTCAATCCAGAGGGAGATCCCTTCTCCCACTTGTCCTTGGGGTAATAAACCTCTTTTGTGCTGAGTATTTGATGTCTGGCTGTATTTTGAGTTGACTCAGAGGCCTTTCAATTATTGCTTTTCAATATCTAGCTGGCCTGTCTTTACGGCCAGGCTTAAAACATTACTATATGTTATTTATACATAATGACGGGTTGCATTACAATATTTTCATGTGTGTGTGTAATGCATTTTGGTCTATCTCGCCTTCCTCATTGCACTGTCATCCTCTGTCACTCCGGCTGGTCTCCTTCCTCTTTCTCCATGGGTCCCCATCTACCCACATATCTTCTTTCTTTGTCCTTTTCTGTGACCCCCAATGAATTTAATTCAATTTTCTTTTAAGAACATGAGTAAAGGATTTAGCCCTGGGTACACTACTCAAGAAATTGTCTTCTGGTTCTCCAGAAACAATGAGCTACTTACATATTCTCAGAGAAAAGAGAGGTGTCTGTGGTACTCTGAACCTGTTTGTGATGGATTTATGATTGATCCAGGTCATCACAGGATTCAAGAGTACAATGGCCATGTCACATCCAAAAGATAGCATCCCAAAATTCTCGTCCCTTGGTCTTGCATTCACTTTGACCCCTCTTCCAAAATGTTTCCTGAGCCTAAAGTGGCGGGGAGGTGGTGGTGGTGCTGTAGATGCCTCACTTAGGGCTGAGCATTTACTAGTCACATATTCTCAGAATTTCAATCAATTATGAACCTCTGTCCCACCATTCAGAAAGAACATTTTCTAACCAAAGGTAATAGCAGTAGTCTATGGGCATAGACATGAATGATCAGAATGTGATTTGTCCTGGTTAATACTTCTATATGTGAATGCCTTATATAGCAGGCTTCAAGTCTAATCAGAAAGTTGTTGGTTACCCATCACACATGCCAGTATTGCACCAGTGAGCCCATCTTGTTGGGTAGGTTAGGTGGTGCAGCATGTTGAGTAAGATTATTGGAGTATTGAAATGGTGATTGAATAGAACTAGGTGTTCCACCACCTAGAGAACAGGAATAATATGGGACAGCAAGTATGAACAGAATATAAGTCCTTGGTCAAAAAGAGCCTTACATTTGTAGAGACATATTAATGATATGTTTTGCTCTCCTCTTTCTTTAAGCAACATGCACAATGCATCTTTTCATGTGATCAAGGATTCCATCTTAAAATGAGTTCTTAATATATAGCTACATACCAGGAAGATATTTGTATCAGTAATTTACAACTCTTGGTCACCTTTTAGTTCCAACTATAGTAAGAACCAAGGCCTACTTACTGCACATCATTTATAGATGCTTCTGAAAATTGCAGATTGTCATGTGATTTCAGCAATTGCCTTGTGTTGTTTTCATTGATAATCCTTTTAATGTTAGTTGAAAGCAATTGACATCAGAGAACTCTGAAAAGAAAGTTTATATGGTGTTCACATTGGAAAGGGGATAAAGGAAGGGAGTCATGCTGGGACTTACAGACTATAGGCGTGCTGAAATCAAAGAATTTGTGCTGTGGCAGCCAATGCCATATTTATATACAGAGAAGTTTTATTATGCATATATATATACATATATATATATATGTATATATACATATATATATATATATATATATATATATATATATATATATATAACAGATTCACCCATAACCATTAATCAGCAAAAAAATGCAGTAGTAAAATAAAAGGAATACGGAGCTTTCTGTTGATTCTAGCAGTAAGTGGACTAGATACCACTCTAATTCAAATTCCAATAACACTGTAAAATGAAACTTATCTCCCACTGAACAATCAAGACATTTGGAGAGTTAGCTGGAAACATCTCATTAAAATTTGCATCTTGAGCCTGACAGAAGTTTGGATTTCATGAGATCTGAATTAGCAAACAAAGTTTTTAGATTAGTGTCTTTATTTATGAACTTATTATGACAAAGAGGTTTGTATTTAGTTTCTTTTGCAGTTTCAGATAATACAGATAAGTTATACTTACATTGAGAGTCTGTTGGACTCAATTATCTTTGAAAAGGAATTGGGGTAAGAAGATGCCCACATGTTTTTCCCAATGGTTCCTGTCATCTGTTTTGCACACCCTGTTAATCATCTCCCACTTAGTTTAGGGGTGATCTCTATGACTGAGAGAATTGGTGAGAGAAACTGTGAAATACAATCTCTCTCTCTCTCTCTCTCTCTCTCTCTCTCTCTCTCTTACACCCATCCCCCCCCTACACACACAGTGTTGCATCTCTTGCTCTGGAGAAGACACCTGCTGTGTCACAGATACCTGGCTAATCTAGTGTAGAAGTTTATTGAACAGGGAGCTGAGATCTCCTGCCAGTTCCAATAGGAGCTGAGCATGCCATCTTGGAAGTGGATCATCCAGCCCTCGCCTACAGCTGATTATAGCCCGCTGGGTGACAGCTTAACTGTGAATCTACTAACTAAATAACTCATGGATACTTGATCCTCTGAGACTGGGATGCATATTTATTATCTTAAGCATCAATTTCAGAGTTATATAGCAGTACATATCTGATGCAAGAATCTGTACATAACCAATGAGTAGAAAAAGCTATCAAATGCCACTTCCTGAATTGAGATTGTGCGTCAGGCAGCATACACACATACATGGCTTAGTTATTGATACAGCATCGGTGTGAGCATTTTTAATGAACATAGGCTGGCATCCTAACACAAGACTGTGACATTGACTCAATACTGATACATTCTTTTCAAAAAAGGTACATATAAAGCTTGGAGAGATAACTCAGTGATTAAGTGTATTTGCTGTTCTTTCAGAGGACTCAGGTTCAGTTCCCAGCACCCATAAGGCAACTTACAGCCACCTGTAACTCCAGTTCTAGGAGATTCAACACCTTCTTCAAGTCTCTGTGGGTACTGCAAACACATGGTCCACACACACATTCAGGCACATATGAAAATTTATATAAACATATAATAAAAAAATATGGTTCACTGAGGACTTCTATTTCCCAATATTGGCATAAACCACCCCATTCAGAGGCTCATCTTGACCCAGATGTCCAATTCTCTTGTTCATTCACTCATTCTTTCCTAATTCTCTTACAATTTGTTCACAGCTCAGTTTGCAAATTTTACTCCTGAATTGGTTGTCATGGGCAGTCTATATGGGCTTGTTTTGTTTTCTAATTCTATTATACACTGTTTTTTCTATTGTTGGATACTTGGGAACAATTTAACTAAGACAACTGACAAGTGACTTTCCTCCTCTGACTATAATGCAGTCTGATTTTCTATTTAAGAAGCAATTCCAACTCACTGCTTTAGAGCAATGGTAGACCATGGCTGTCCCCCATCCTATCTGTCATCTCCTTGCTTAGCATCTAGCTTCAAATAAAGAAATTATGTTGCATGTGCTAAGAATTCTGATCATTACAGGTTCTCAGAATTAAACTCAAGTACCTTGTTCATGGTGTGCGCTGGCTCCCTGACTTCTTGAGTGGTACCCTCTGTCACAAACCTGTCCACAACTGCATTCTGTATACTCTCTGTTTTTGTCTTGATTAGTGTTCGACAGTCTTCGCAAGTCTTATTCCCTAAATCTTCTTCCATGAGCGATGGGAAGGCTCTGAGCCTCTAGTTTGACTTCTACTCAGATCCCACCTGGGATGTGGTTAGCATCCCCTCAATGGAGAGCTTTGTACTGTGGTTTCCATCAAGCTTTCTGGGTTGCTTTACTCCTATTTGTGCTATTTGGAATTGTGGAGAGCCAAGGAAAGCTAAACCTCCAGGCTCACTTTGCCCAGCAACTAATTTGATTTAGGTTTGTTGTGAGCAATGCAATTAAAAGAAACATATGAGAAAATTCTCTTTTGAGATTTGGGATTTTTGCCAAACATTACTTATTTAATACATACTTACAATAGGCTAAAACTTATATTTGACCAGTGTACTGGTTTTTCCTTATGACTTTTCTACCTTTATTGTTTTTCCCTATTTTCTGGGCTCCTATGTCCTTTCCATGATGTAATGTCATTGGTCTACTATAGTAAGCCATAACCCCACCAGTATGTAGCTCAAAGAAGCCTTTTCCCCCCTTCTTATATCATGAGCAAAAAAATAAGAGCAGAATCCTCCAGGATAGACCACAAACACAATTAGCTTGTTAGTAATTCACGATATCCATGGATTTTCTCAATTTTAATACCAGAAATCAAATGCAAGCTCATTGCTTTCCTGCTCATTCTCTCTGGAATAATCTTAATTTCCTTTGTAACTAGATGTCTTGGAATAGTTCTTGGCAGAGGAGGGACCAATAATTTAGAGAGCAAAAAGGAAATAAGGAAAATGTAAAATAAAAGTTTCCATTCAGATTTGTCTAAAATAGACCACATCATGCCATGCCTGGCTCTGATACTTTTATTGCTGAGTTCTTTTTTCTTTTGGACATAGATTTCATCTGGAAAATGCAGATGGTTATACATTGGAGCCCAGGGCTGAGGGCTCATCTGGAAAACTCATAGAGTAGCTGTTATTGGAGAAGAGCGAAGTGATTAATGTTCCTTTTTTTTTTTTTTGAGTAGCCTTTTATACAGTTAGCATTAATGCAAGGCAAGAGAAGAAATCAACTTACACATGGAAAGCATAAGCAAGTCAGGCTTAAAGCCAAGGACCTCAGCAGAGCTGTGTTCAGCACAAAGGAAGTGGTGAATGGGTAAGTATAATATTCATTGGTCATGGGGACACCAAGTAGCTTTACAGTGACATGCTTGGAGGGGAGAAGTAATTTGAAGACACCACCATGTCTCTGAAATGCACCCTTCCTGGTTCTGCTGTCCCACCTGCTTCCTCAAGAGGAGCTGTAAGGAAAGACAGAGATATAGAGGTGCTGATGTGGACCTCATAGTCTAATTGGCACCCTTGAGAGGGTGCCTGATGACACTTCTAGGACTTCTAAGACAGTACTTCTACGACAGTACATGCTTTTTGCAGTTCCCAACTACTTAGGAGGGCATACTAGCTCCCAGGGAGAGCACATTACATTGTTACTTACCAGCTCAATTGAAAGTTACATACTGAAACCTTGACATCCATAGAAATGAAGCTCCCTGTGTGGGAGCGAGCAAACAAACCAACCCAAGAAAGCTGAATGTGGTGGCATGTGTGTATAATTCTACCATTGGAGAGGCAGAGACAGGCTTATCCCCAGCATTTGCTGGGGAAACAAACAGTATATCTCACTCTGAGAGTCCTAGGTTCCACCGAGAAACCTGTCTCAAAAATTCAAGGTGGATGGTTTCTGTGGTAAAAACAAACACCTAAGATTGACTTCTGACTTTAACACATAGGCAGACATATGAGCGTGAGCACCCATATACATGCATCTATATATACACACATATAAGAACATGTGTATACACAACACACAGTAGAAAACATGTTTCTTGAGATCTCCAGAAGAATGCATTTTAGACTTCCCTGAATTGATGACTAACCACAAAGCTGCCACTGTCATTTACAACCCACTCCGCTTTGGGTGACAATGCCACCTCCTCCACTTGGGAAGCCCAGCCCTGTTGTCAGAATCCCATAGAACTTCTTTTAGAAAGAAATAGTTGCCAAACACTTTTTCCAGGTCATGGATCTGTCTTTCTGAGACAAATACCCATTTCAAATCATCTTTCTGAGAGCAATTTCTCATAGCAGCTATGATACAATAACACAGGAATGATTACATGTGACAGACCTCATGGATGGCCACGGCCAATCTGGTGTCATTTAGACAAGAGGCCTGAATGACTCATGGTACAGCCCTCCATTAAGACTAGGTGACAAGTGCTACCGTTTGGATGAAAGTCTCTCCCTCTCTCCCTCCCTCGATCCTACCTACCCTCCCTCTTTCTCTCCTCCCCTCCCTTCCTCTCTCTCTCTCTCTCTCTCTCTCTCTCTCTCTCTCTCTCTCTCTCTCTCTCTCTCTCTCTCTCTCTCTCTGCAGAATCCAAACACTTCAAACATGGGGTTGGGACAGATATTTCAAGGTGACGGTTGTAGCTGTGCCCAGCTGAGTGAGGCAGATGGAATGCCCATTTTGGTGGAATATTAAGGGTGATTCAGAAGAGGGGAACTTGTCACAAATTCTGGGGTCAGTAGCCCAAATTATGGGTTCAGGAATCAAGACAAAGTGTGCTTAAGAGTTCCTGGGACTTGATAAGGAACTGCTGTTGGCGTCTTGATGATGTCAGGGAGTAGGAGACTCTAACCTGCTTAAATCTTAGTTCAGTTGCTGCTAGTTGATTTTGAAAGCAAAGCGGAGAGGTTTCAGCCATGAAGTTATAGCAATACCGAGGAGTCCTTGATACCCAATGGCGTGATCTCCCTCTGCTCTCCCCTCTCTGCCCTGCTCTGGTTTTCCAATGTTTATATTCCTTGTCTTCTTTCACCTTCAAGGATGAGACCTGATTTAGGAATGGAGAGGGTTTTCCATTTCTCTTTACAAGGTTGCCTGAAACTTTATTCTTCTCTATGGAAACTTTTCATCCTCCAATATGCCCACAATTCTAATAATATCATTATTATTGCTGTTTTTATTATTGTTGTTGTTATAATTGTTATTAATCATTATTGCACTGTTCTTGGTTTTAACTTCTGACATCCAAATACATGGTGGAAAGAGCAAAGGTGTGGCTCTACTTTACTCTAAAAATCATAATGTTTTCAATTTAAATATCAGTGTGTAGCTGGGAAGAGACTGTCCCTAGACTTTCTTGAATTTTATAGGAAAGAAAGTGAAGTGCTGGGTTCTGCGTTATCTGGAAATACCTGCTTGGTTTTCAGAAGCCCTCTCATCTTTGCTTGGCTTTATGTCACACAAACACCCTCCTCCTCCACATTCCAGGGTCCCATGAAATATGGATGCTGCATTAAAAACAGGAGGTACAATGTAATCATTCCATCCTACACACATAAAGATGACGCTCAAGTGTTCACGGGAAATAAAACACCAATTCCAGGTAACAGCTTTACAACTGTCATCCAAGGTGACAGCTCCTCTGGAGCAGTGCCTTAAAATAGAAGTTGGTGACATCTGTTTATTAATTTGGTCTACATGTATTCTAGGCAAATTGGATTGGGGTGGGCTTTAAATCACAGGGGTAACAACAGGCATTTCCCACTTCCCTTAATTATAGAATTTTTACTATGGAAATGGCTTATCAGCAACTGCAGTTTGTTTATCTGTTTCCTTCTTCTTGAAAATTAGATCACATAAACTGTAAAGGTTTCAGATTGATTTTGCAGACATTGGATTATTTTAAACAAACAAAAAAAGGCAACAGTCTCAGAATAATTGACTCAGTCTTGTTATATAGACACAGCTCCAGGCCAAAGCGCTAGGCACTTTTGCATTCCATATTCTTGCTTGAGAAAATGCTCTGCAGCTTTTCTAGGCACTATTTGAAATTTATTTTTGCCTGTTCCAAATGCATTGCATAGTCAAGATAGCCTTCTTTATCCTTACATTTCACATTCTAAGAATTCATGTTTAAGCATCAGACTGCCTTTAAAAACATTCCGAAGGCATGCGGCTCTGCTGTTTCCCTTCACAAAGGCTCCTCTCAGCCCGGAGATTGTTACTGGGTGAAGTCAAGTGGTAAATCTATCCTCATCTGGGGTGTGTTCAGTCTACTGACTGGAATGCTTTGGTGGACATGATTTAAAAAGCTCCAACTCTGATCTACTTAGCTTCCCTTTGTCTTCAATGATGTACAAAATCTCTTCTAGGATATTATACATTTTCTTCCAAGTTTATCTCCCCTTGTCAACCAAAGGACACTCTGTTTCATTATACTTTTTATATGTGCCAAATCATGGCATGCAGTTTCAATTAACAAGTGCCAAAAAAACATGTGTCTGACATCTGTCCCTGTAACCCATGGTAGCCAGTTTTGAAACATCCCTGGGAATTGCTCCAGAGAAATAGGGCACATTTTCTGACATTCAGTCCAAATTATGTGGCTTTGTTAGTAAGAAAAGAAAATTCTATTCAAGACCTTGGTTTGAATTTGGGTCATAACTATTAAGTTAGGTGTAACTATCTGATTACATTTTGAAAAGCAGCTCCCTCAAAACAAACATATTTTAGAAGGGTGATTCTCTCCTTTTGGCTTCATTGTGAAATTCTGGATTCATTTTACAGGATAGGAAGAACACACTTCTTTTTTTTTAACCTTAAGTCTTTTTAAGGAAATATTCATTAATGAAGAGGCATTTGTGAAATTTGAAGAATATTAGACTATATTCAGCAGTAATAAAAACAGGTCTTCTATTTCTTGCTAAGTTTTCTATTTTATTTTTGTAAATCATTCATACAAAAGTTCACAGTTGGAGAATTGCAAGTAGACTTTCTTGTCCCCTAGTCTTTCTTTTAATGGGGTAATGTCCTCACTTTTGTTTGTCTTGACCTTGCCTTTGTAGTAAAAGGCCATGATCAGAACAATGAGGCATTCTCTGGAGACCTACCTATAGTAGTTCCTAGAAGGAAAGTGAGAAAACTAAAGAAAACCCATTTCCAATCATCCTGCAATCTAATGGCTACTGTGTTTCATTTTACAAACTGCCACGTATTTCACCATTTTTTACAATTTTTTTCCTTTGATGTCGAAGACTATGTGATGTGATTGGCAATGCAGACAGTTAAAAGAACCCAATTAAAGGCCCAGGGATGAATCTTGGCCAATATTGCAGGCCAATGATCCAAATTCTATCTAAGGCACCTGAATAGATACAAATTTTATACAACATGAAATCTCAGCCACTCATTCTCTTTCCATTTCATCAGCAATCAAACCTCAGGCCTGGGCAGAAACCCCAGAAGAACACAGCAGGCAATGTGCCTCCATCTAGACTGAAATTGCACATGATAAAGAAAAGAGCTTTAAAGCTTAGACGTTCTGAGAATATTATGATTCAAAACAGTAGCCTTTGTGTTCAGTTACTATGTAGCAAGGAGAATTAACTCACGATTTTGAGTGTAGTAGGAGAAATGAAATAACTGTCTGGGTAATACAAATCAGAACTAAACTATTGATCATCTACTCTGTGATTGATCCAGAGTGAGGCTGTTCTTAGAATATGTAGGCATAATTGTCTAGAATGGTGACTTCAGTCCTTTACTTGATAAATTTAGAGTAATATATGGTATACAAGTAGCATATTGCATAAAATGCATATTTAGATATTCTTAAGGTATATGAGAGATAAACTATCACAAGCATGCACACTCTATGACTCTCTCCTAGTTCAGAATATAGAATGTTCTAGGAACTAAGTCTGTTGTCCAGACAGATCCTTCAAGCACACATGTTAGAAGGAGTACAATTATGGAGCAGGCCTCCAGCTGTCAATTCTTCTGGGTCACATTTATAGTAGCTTACTCCTGACCAGTGACCACACTTGGCTCATACTCTAGACCAGCCCCTTCATTCAGGACACAGGACAGTTTGTGTGGCAGTCTTTGTTGGTGTGTGTGTATGGGGTAGGGGAACTACACATCTGTCCCAAATCTTTTCAGAACTGTAAAGCACTCTGAAGTTCTCATGATCAAAATTTCATGTCATGCTCCTCTTCATTCTAAATATGAATATCTTAATATATAGGTCAGAAATATATTGTAGCAGATTATTCTACCAACTCCTGCTAGCTTTGCCTTGTCCCATCACAGGTATTTTTCTAATAAATCTCTATACTTCTAATATTTTGGGGTGTGTGTGTGTGTGTGTGTGTGTGTGTGTGTGTGTGTGTTTATGTGTGTGGAGGGGCATGCATGTGCATATGTAGGCACATATTGAGAATTTACAATGCTGCTCTTCAGGAGCCATCCACTTTATATCATGAGTAAGAATTTTTGCTGGCCTGGCCCTCTTCAAGGAGACTACATGATTTGGCTACTGTGTCCTAGAGATCCAAATTTGTTGGGAAATGTTTAACTGTGTGGTTTATAGTTTTCTGTACTAAGGACAAGGCAATATTACCTGACAAGTGGGTCTTAAGAAGAGAAACATCATTCTGGTATTTTGGGTCAGCAGCAGCAGTTTGGGTTAGTGCATAGATGATTAGAAAACATCTTTATCTGTGAGGCTGTCAAACACTTGTTCATTCAGTGTCAGATGTGAGTATAATAATAATTATTATTATTTGCAACATAAAGTGTACCACTTAGTTTCTCCAGTTTAATTCAATTAACCTATGAAGAGCTAAATGTTGTAGGGATGAGGACCAATTATCATTTTGTTTTGGCAGTTTAAATTTGGTTACATATCCAAGTACATAAAGCAAAATAATTGTCTAAATTGAGTCTTCAAAGTAAGTTTAATACATATTTTCAGAAAGCTAATATGCTGGTTAGTTTCATCTGTGAAGAGGAAATCTCCAGTGAGAAAATGCCTCTCTCAGAATGACCTGCAGGAGGCTGTTTCTTGACTAATTGTTGATATTGGAGGGTCCAGCACACTGTGGGCAGTGTCGCTCCTAGAATGATGATCCTCGTTGTATAAGAAAACTCATAGCCTAGTGGGTGGTCTGGCTGTTTCTTTCCAGATATAAAGATGTTACAATCCTTGCTCACAAAATTAGACACCTCTTCTTCCAATCTGCAGTTCCTAAACCAAATCTAAATTGTTGAAAATCATCCTTGAAAATGGGTCTGATCTTGCTTAAGCATGTAGTAAAACTTTAAAAGTCGAAATGAATATATCAAACTGAATTTCTTTGTTTAGGCTATTTAGGGACCCATTAAGTAAAACCAAGCACGATCTGTTAACATCTAATGAAAGTCTATGGTTGCTAAAGCCAGGAAGAAGATTTGCAAAGCAACCTAAAATTCTTAGTATTTTCATGTATCAGGATACATGTTATTGTGGAATATCTATGCACATATAGACTTCACTTCCATTTATATGCACAATTATATATAACTTGTACATTACACACATTTTATCATATGTTATATGAATATATATATATCATATCCATATTTCCTAGCTTTCAACTTCAAAACCTCTTACAACTTCCTAACTAACATTAATATATTCTGGTCTTTGTAAAGATGAATCCATTAAGTGAATCCATTTAAGTTTATGCTGATGTAGCATGAAGACAGGAGCTGGTTATCAGAAAAATAACCATATGATGGTTTAGCCCTGTTCTAATGCTTCTAGGCAGGCCTCTTAGAACTTAAGTTTCATCCCATGGCTAATGATTGTGCCGATCTTGCCTAAGTAATTCAAACTTAATCAAAGCTTTCCATGACATTTGTTAGTTCCCTGGTACTAATCATATTCATGTACCAGAAAAGAGCATAGAGCACCTTTGTGCAAAAGTGCTTCTTTAATTTCTCTCTCTCTCTCTCTCTGTCTCTCTGTCTCTGTCTCTGTCTCTGTCTCTGTCTCTCTCTCTCTCTCTCTCTCTCTCTCTCTCTCTGCAAGTTCTGCAAGTTCTTTAATAAAGTTGCAGTTCTAAGTGAATAATTTTTTCTGGATTCTATAAACTATTCTAAGGGATTAGGGAACTCCAATATATTAAAGAAGCCCTGGCTTGGATACCAGCTGGGAATACATGAAGGTTACTTAGGAATAGTGAGAAGTTGTGGTTGCCATTGAAAGGAAGACACTTTTCAAGGACTGAAGTCTTTGACATGTGGAGTCCATGCTAAATCTAAAATTGGAAGCAGAATTGAACCAAATTGGGGAGCGCCTTATTGTAGAATTGTTGTTGGGAAACAATACATTAACAATCACTTTGGGTCATACATTTAGGCCTTTGATTCCCAGGGTTGGAAACTGAACCTAGGACCATGCACACACTGGTTGAATGTTTTATCAATATAATGTTTCCCCAGATCTTGTTATAACAAGAATGAATTATTTTAAAGAAAATACATTATTAATTTTAGTGGAGAAAACATTCAGCAAATTTCATGAGTGTTCTTATGACAGTAACTGAGAAATTCAAAATTGAAAAATTCAAGGCAACACATAAACTCAAGGCACAGGCCTCTGAAACAGTATTTCATGTACAAGCTAAGAATACTCATTCTGACCTCAGGCTTTGAAATCTTGGTTTAATCTTAAAATACTGTGTAGTTAAATCTTTCATCTCCACTCTATCTGCAATACTTTATGTAAATAATAATTCCCCCACAGGTTACCTCATACTATGAATTCTGTGCATTCGTGTTTATTTTTTCTATGCTTTGCTTTATTGCCAATATTATCACCTAACAGTTCTCTTTCCCACCCCTCTCCTCTCAGGCATGAGATGTAAAAGGTGGGTGGGAAGAAAATAGCCTATTACTAAAAAAAGGCTCTGACTCAACAGTATGGCTAAGACTCCTTGTCTTAGTTCTTTTACTATTGCTGTAATCAGACACCTTGACCAAGGTATTGTTTCAGAGGATTAGAGTCTAGAAGCATTATTGAGAGCATGGCAGCAGGCAGGCAAGCGTGGTGCTAAAGGAGTAGCTGAAAACTCATGTCATAATCCTTAAGCAGGATGGAGAGAGAAAAGAGGGATATATAAATATCCCTCTTTTCTCTCTCCATCCTGCTTAAGGATTTATATATATATATATAAAATTAGTGGTTTTATAAACTGAAAACTAATGACACACATCTTCCAACAAGGCCATACCTTCTAGTCCTTCCCAAACAGTTCCACCAGCTGGGACCAAGAATTCAAGCATATGAGGATTTGTGAGCCATTCTTATTCCAACTACCATATTCACCCTGGGGAACCATTTTTATGCTCCCCAGTGCTTTTCTATATACTCTTCTTATACATTGTGGTTGTATATCCCAAAAGTTTGCATTTTATCAGGCTCTCATGTCCAACCCAGATCAGGAATTGATTTTAATGTTCTTTTCTTCTCTCATTGGAAACCGACAGTGCTAAGATGCACTGAGCTGTTTCTCCAATATCCACAAAGTTCTGTCATTTGTTATTCTGTTATATATATGCATATATATATATACATATATATAATTTTAGAGAATCATGTACTTTGTTCATTGGACATAGTCATTGAATGAGAACCCTCTCTGCTCCATTCATGAATAATATGCAAACTTCCTTAATAAAACTTTCTCCGTTTAAAAACTATACTTCCTCCTACTAGTGTATTAAGACCTCTTCTTTTATAGGTATGAGTCACTGAAATTAAATCTTAGAGACTGAATGAGTGCAACAGTTTAATTGGTCTTGTATATTTCATTATTGTGATTGTTGGGGCTGTACTCTGAAATTCTCATTTGCATACTAAGAACTGCCTTAAGGAGATAAACTTTATTTTTTTCCATTGGCAGAAAAATCTATAAAAATGTTTTTATACTAATTAGGTTTTTAAAATTCTCATTGCCGCATTGGTATTTTGCCCAAGGAATAATTTTATACCCCATCCCAAATAACAAAAACACCTTTAAGCTGTTATATTTAGGATTGTTACAGAGACCAATATTTTTATATAAAAGCCTAAAACTTGACCAAAGGAAGGTCAAAAAATGTGAAATGGAGGTGGACCTTGTACAAGGCTGGCTCAGGGTGAGAAACTCACCTTACAGAGTTGTTTGGACTACTTCTTTCCTGAATACACATGCTAACAGTAATATGCAAATCATAAGAGAACAAGAACAGAAACATTTAGAACTGGTTATTTGATGGCACTAATTTCATGCGAATGGCCCAGTCACCTCCATTATTCCTCTTTCTAGCATGCTGGTTTAAAACATAATACCCAGCTCCTGATTTCCTTCCAAAAACTCTGCTGAAGGACAAAGGAAGCACTTTCTAGGGCACATCTACAACACAGGGTAAGGGAGGGTAGAGTGAATAGGGTGTTATAAAGAGCAAGAATGTTTGAAATGCACATGTTTTCAGAGAAATTAGACATGGCATGTAGGCTATGGTGTTTCATTATGTCTAACTGAAATCACTAATTAAAAACAGTAATAGTATACTAATTAGGGAAGATTTAATAATCATAGAAACATATCACATTGAAAGATGAAAAAAGTTAACATTTTTATTAGATTAAATAAAAGAAGAACATCTTTAATTTAATTTTTTTCAAAACCTCACACTATTAGAAAAGATAACACCTAGAAGTCTGTCCTGGATAGTCTCATCTGTACTTCCGACCTCAGCTGAGGTGGTTAACTGGACCCAAGTGAAGATGATGTACCTACTTGATGAGATTGTGTCATCTATAATTTAGACTTTTGTTCTTTTCTGAAGAGTGATTTCTCTGGCTCTAAAATGTGATTAAAGGAAATCTGGCATATCTGTCTTTGAAATCAAGATCTTGCACTCCTGGGCAGAGGTACAGATGCCCCAGCAATACCCTCTGTCTTCCGTATCAAATCTATGTTGATCTGAAATGTGTGTGACAGACTGTTGGTCTGAAAGGCCAACAAACTTTTATTGATGTGAAGTAAAGTCCTGTTGAAAAATCAGTGAATCCAATTTAAAATAGAGAATTCAGGGGGAGAAAGGCAAAATGGCTGCTTTGTTGCATCAGAAGAACAAAACTGGAGGAATTGGAAGTCTGTGTGGCCAGAATAACACAAACACACCGAGGTAGCTATCCCTCAAAACTTTTCCTCTCAGGTTTTTAGCCTCCATGCCTCAATATTCCTTCCTCTCAAGTCAGTGGATTCTCTCCTTTGTCTCCTTGTCTTTTTTGTTTTTTCTTCACAAAGCTCGTAGAAACATAATCTAAGATAATGAGAGCATAATTTTAATTTATTTCCATTTCAGATTTGTATGCCTGTAATTATGTTTCTGCTAAATGAGATTAAAATGTCAATCTGCCAACTTGTTCCTTGCTTTGCGACCTTTTGCACATAGAGTTTATCATCCTGACAAATAAGAAGTCCTCTCCAGTACCCAAGATGAGATACAAATTGTATCTTTTCAAATTGGAAAATAATCATCCATCATGTTATTTAAAATGAGATGAGATGCCCAGTGCAGATTAAAGTCTCTAGCAATTCAGATCCTGTAATATTCAAATATCGTGTAATTTTGTAGTAAAGAACAAAGCTGTTGTCAGTTGACATTGTTAATTCCAATCCCTCAATATAAATGAGGAGGATAAAACACAGATTTCCTTTTAGCCCAAGCATCCTGAGCCTTTTGCTCAGGTTTTAAACTGCATTGCTATCTCCCCACATGAGAGAACTCTAGGTTTATATCAATGAATCACAGCTAGAATCTCTCATGAAACCCAACGTTCTTCCATCACATACATAGTGTATTTCTCATGTTGCTACATGAGCTCTCCCCTATAAACACAGAAGGCCCGTTCTGTGCTTTGAGCTTCCTAAGAAGAGGCCTTGAGGTGTTAACCGAGAGGTACAACCCTCAGGATGGGGAGCTCACTCTTCTGTCAACTGTACTTGACCATGGCTGGACCTGGTGATATTACCCATGATATCAATCCCCTCATTCGGCTTACATCTCCCCCTGCTTCTGTGCTCAAAGGAAGCCTGTAGGAAATAACTGTTTTACTCTCGCTTTCATTAACACCAACTCTCTAACTGACCACTGCAGATAAGAGCATTTCTTATCTGTGAATATTGTGGCTTTTGGTTAATTTTGCTTTAATTTTATTAGTTCTTTGAGGTTTTTGTACATTTTTGATCATATTTACCCTTCCTCCAAGTACTCCCATATCCACATACTCTTTCGCACTTTCTTTTTTTTAAAGTAAAACAAAACAAAACAACAAACAATTTAGTCCAACTTGGGTTGTCAATTGCCTATAGTTTCTTACCCACGTTCTCTCTTCCAGCTGGGATTTGGTCTGGCTTGAGATTGAAGAAATCTTGTGCATCCTGTCCCTAGTGATGTAAGTCCATTTGTGCTACTGCCCAGCTGTGTCCAGAAATCCCCATTTCCTTATAGTTATCTTCCATATTTGGCTCTCATAATTTTTGTAGCCTGTCTTCCACAATTGTGGGGAGCCGACGGTGTAAACATCCTGCCGGCGCAAACATCCTGCCTGCGCAAACATCCTGCCAGCGTGAAGTAAACAAGTCAGTGCGCAGGTGCTGGGTAGTTTACCATCCCTTGGTCTCCGCCTCTCCCGAGCTGCCCCCAATCAGGGGATGACACGTCTGAGGCAGGGGTTGCAGCCTATATAAGGGACGGGCTTCTGGGTGTTTGGGTCTCTGCTCTGTAGGCTTATGCTCTCCCTCTCAAGAGCATTAAAGCTTTGCTGCAGAAGGATCTTGAGTGTGCCGCGTCGTTCTTGCTGGTGAGACGGTAGCGCGGGACACACAATGATCTGCAAGCGTTTTGAGGTATATTTGTGAAACAAATGTCCCATTTAGGGCTGTGATTTCCAAGGTCTCTTACTCTCTAAACCTTGACTAGCTATGGGCCACTGTGTTAATCAGCCTTTAAATGACACTTTCTTAAGCTGTTGACTATGATCACATGTGGGATCCCAGTAATGAATGAGAAGGCTGTGTAAAATTAAGCAACAAAAGAAGCAAAAGGTCATCCAAAAGCACATGTGTAATGGGCCCATGGTGCCTGTCATTGCTTGCTCATATCTCCTCACATGACTTCACCACAGCCCTCCTTGTTAATGAAATGCATACTCCACCATTCCAGGCATAATCAAAGAATGATGCTTGAAACAGCTCAGCTTGGTTTCCAGACTGTCCTATAGTCTGAACACAGGGCTGTGACTGTGCAAGCAAAATCCCCTGCTCATGGACATCAAGGAAAGCAACAAGCTTTAATAGGTTTCTCACTCCTCCACATTTAAGTATCAAATTAGTATATGTTTAAGTTCGAATGTGTTAGAAATTTTGATTTTAAAAGTTTCTGTTTCATTTGTTGACAGAGAGTTTATTTTTACAAGTATTAAATAAATTTGGTCTTGAACTCAGTAATTTCTGAGTTGAACTTAAACATATTCTATTATTTCATACTATTTATCTATGTGAAGTTGTATTTTCAACAGTAAGGATTATAAAATCAAAATATTGATCAATGCTGAAAATGATAAAGCTGTTCTGTATCCTATTTTATCAATAGTCAAGATCTAAGTATTTGTGTAAAAATAAACAAGCATACTCATCTCCTTAGTATGCAATCTTTTGTCTTTAATAAATAAAAATTATGTGATTTGTATATGTATTTTAGATTTTCCTATACCTGTATAGTTTAAGTTTTTCATGGTAAAAGGGGTCACAAGTGTAAAATTTTTAAGAAACCCTGGTTTAAATGACAGTCAAGATCATGTTGGAGAGGAAGTGCATATGTGAGCCTAGAGAGTCCAGGTTGGGTCCTGGGCTCTGGTGGATTTTTTTTTTTCAAGGACAGGGCTTGCTCCTGTTTCTGTTCTTCATTGCTCTTTCTACATCACACCCACCACAAGCAGCTTCTCTTAAATGCTGGTGTTGCCCATTGGTGTAGGGCAGCAGTTCTCAACCTGCAAGTTGTGACCCTTTGGGGGAGGGGTCTAAAGATCCTTTCTCAGGGTCAACTGAGACTATCAGGAAGAACAGATATTTACATTACAGTTCACAACACTAACAAAATTACTATTATGAAGTAGCAAGGAAAGTAATTTTTGGTTGGGGGTCACCACAACATGAGGAAGTGTTTTAATGGGTCACAGCCTTAGGAATGCTGACAGATACTGGGGAAGTGATTGTTGCTGCTATCTCTTTGGTGTGTTGGGAAAGGCTACTCCATCTGTCAGCTTAGCTTTCCTCCAACCCTAGTAAGGGGCTTTTTCATGAAATTTTGGCTTCAGCATATCTATACTCAAATGTCAATAAAGCTTACTTGGTTATCTACTTAACGATATTGGCAGTGTGGAAAAAAAACAAGCTTTAAGTTCTATCTTCTTATCTTAAACCAACAGAGCCTAAATGGGAGCAGGTGAACAGGCCTGACCTTTACTCACAGGTTCAGGTTGCCGCTTGCATTGGCTATTCTTGGTGGTCCACTTGACTACATCCAGAATAAACCACGATCCCGAAATGGAGGGCACACCTGTCAGGGATTTTTTGCTTGGTTTGAAGTAGGTGAATCTATCCACTTCAAATCTGAACCTTTGCGGTAGGAAGACACACCTTTGATCTGGATGTTGACGGAGGGGACAGCACACATTTAATCTGGGGTATACCTTTTGCTGGAAGTCTACATGAGGAACAGAAGAAGGAAGCATTTGCTCTTTGTCTGCTTGCCCTCACCTTGCAAGCACATCCATTCCTTCACTGGCGTTAGAGCCTACTTCTTCAGGATTCCAGCACATGCTGAAGGCTGGCTACAATATCCAATTTCGTTGTCAGAAAACTGGATTCTTGGACTTTTCATATATAGGCAGCCAGGCAGCCATTTTGTACGTCAACTAAACAAGCATCTATAAATCATCTCAATAAATCATACACATATATGTATATATGCAGGTATATATGAGAGAAAGAGAGGGAGATTCATTCTATAAGTTCTGCTGTTCTAGAGAACCCTGACTAATACAATTTCATTTTTTTTTCTGAGGAGATGTGTTTAGGAAGAAGTTTGTTATGATCCCCAAACTGAAACAACTATAAACACTGGACCAGGCTCCAGGGTTATTCTTTATCCATCATACTTTCATTTTTAGAAACCTTCTCCATTTCTCCTCAAGCTTTAGCACTTAGAGTAGGTGGGGATTCCTAACAATCAGGTTTATTGCTGTGTATGCCAGACTAGCTGGCCCATGGGCTTCTGTGAATTCAACTGTCTCTGTCTACCATTTTTCCATGACAGAACTTACACTACTGAGAAAGGCTACCGTACCTGAATTTTGTGGGTTCTGGGGATTCAAATTCATATTGCATTTGAACAATAAGCACTTTATCTACTAAGTCATCTCCCTAGAACCTTTTTCTGTTTCCATGTAGGAATCCAGGAATATTAAAAAAATGTGTTCTTTCCTCCATATTTCCAAGACTCCTTTGCATATAAATGGAGACTCATATTTATTCATAATATATATGTCATTTCTGATAGCTATATGGTACAATGATGGTCTCATTCAGAGTACATGTCCATGCTAACTTGTGGTCAGATCACTTGGCATAGCTGCATTTATTTTTGTCATGATACTGACAGGAAGTATTTCCTTGCGCTCTTTTAGAGCTCCATATACTGTCTACCCTGTGGACTTTTTTTTTTTTTTTTTTAGTTATTTTTTTTAGTTATTTTTATTTTCTATATTCTATGTTTACATTTCAAAGGCTTTCCCCTTTCCCAGTTCCCACCCACCATAGTTCACATTTTAAAAAAAAATGTGCTTTAAAGTGTTAGAGCATACATACTTTCTTCTTTCAGGTCCCAGGTGCACATCTGTCAAGTGTTATGTTTTAACTGTCTGAAGAACAGCCACGTTCACTAGTGTGGAGGTATATACAGCAGTCTCTATTCCAAGAAGGTTTGCTCTTTGCATAATCTCCAGTCATAGTAAGAAGAAGTTTCTAGAGATTATAAGTTGTAAAATGGAGATAATATATAGAAAAGTATAAAGTGGCCAGTGAACTCTTATCAAAACTCCCTTTTCTGATAGCTGTTTGGTTTTATCTTAAAGATTTCCACAGCACCCAGAACACTTCTGTATTTCATTAAGTATAAGACTTCGAGGAACTTGCTTTTTCTTCATCTTCTGTCAGATCCAGTTTGGACACAGGGGATGTGCTTTTAAGGATGCTGGCTTTTCCTCTTTCCAAATGAGAAGCAAATGGGAAATTCCAAACACATTAATGCAGTGAGTCCATAAACTAAACAAATGAGAAAATAGGAAAGTAATGGCAGAAGCTGTTCCGCCTACATTAAAAGCTTTTCGATTATGAATACCAACTTGGGTAATCCAATAAAAACAGATGCTATTTGGGAGGAGAATGTTCACATTGGTCCTATTTGGGTTTGTGGACTTAAGATGATAATCTGTAATAATAAGACTACATTATGTGTAATTATAAATTCTATAGGATGGATTTGGACTTATATTTGCTCTCAGATGTAATCCTTACATAGTCTCATGGGGGTGTAGGTTGTTTTATCTGTAGTATAAATTAGGAAATGAAGGTTAGGACAACAAGAATATAATACAATGTCACATATCTTACCAATATATGTACCATCATAAAAATTCTTTCTATACAAGAGGGGTATTATGCTTTTATTGTATATACATATATATATACACATATATATGTATACATATATGTATACACACAATATAAACTATTATATATTTATATAAAGTATTGTATACGTATACATATATATTGTATATATGAATAAAGGCAGTTTATTTCCATCATAATAAGTAGAAATGATTTAGTCACCAATTACAAGATGAGAAAAAGAACTAAGTAATGCAGGAAATTATGGGACATGACTTAACAGTTCAGAGTACTGGCTGCTTTTGCAGAAAACTTGGGTTTGGTTCCCAGAAGCTACATGGCAACTCACAACCAGCAGTAACTCTAGTTCCAAGGGATCCATTGTATTTTTCTGTCTGCTTCTGCACCAGGCATGCACACAGTGCACATACACACATGCAGGCAAAACAGGCACATACATAAAATAACAAAATAATATAATTATTAATTAAATAAATTAACAATCATTTAGGTCATTGCTGGCTAGTTTTTGTCAGGTTGACACAGGCTAAAGTCATCTGAGAGGAGGGAACCTCAGTTATGAAAGTGCTTCCTTAAGATTTGTTGTAGTAAGCATATAGGGCTTTTTCTTCATTAGCGTTTGACAGGAGAGGGTACCTAATGTGGGTGGTGCCATTCTTGGGATGATGGTTCTAAATTCTAGCAGGCTGAATAAACTATGAGGAGCAAGTTAGTAAGCAACACCCCTCCGTGGTTTCTGTATCAGCACATTCCTCGAGGTTCCTGGCCTGTTTTGAGTTTTTGTCTTGATTGTCTTTGATGATGAACAGTAATATGGAAGTATAAGCCAAACAAATGCTTCCTTCCCAAGTTGGTTTTGATCATGGTGTATCATCACAGCAAGAATAACCTTAATGAAGTCAATTTGGTACCAAAAGTGGGATATTGATATAACTGACCTTACCATATCATTTTAGGGAGTATTGTGGAAGGATTTCGTAATGTTAGGTTAAAAAAGACATTGAATCTTGAGAATCCAGTGGTCGGTTCTGTAGAATCTTGGAAGATAAAATATTGAGAGCAGTGCAAGATAATGCAGGCCTAGCTTGTGAAGTTTCAGGGGGAAGCAAAGACTATACCAGACCATTTGTGTGGACAATCAGTGCTGTCTGCTCCCTCGAGTAGATAAATCAGCTGTGATTATCAAGAGATGACCACTGAAGTTAGCCTTTGCATTGCTGGGTCAAAGGATGCTAGTAAGTCTAAGTTAAAGAAACAGCTATACAGATTCAATGTGATCCCCATCAAAATCCCAACTCAATTCTTTATAGATCTAGGAAGAGCAATTCTCAAATTCATCTGGAGCAAAAAAAAACCAGGATAGCTAAAACTATTCTCAACAATAAAAGGACTTCTGGGGGAATCATTATCCCTGACCTTAAGCAGTACTACAGAGCAATTGTGTTAAAAACTGCATGGTATTGGTACAGCAACAGGCAAGTGGATTAATGGAATAGGATTGAAGACCCAGAAATTAACCCACAGACTTATGGTCACTTGATCTTTGATAAAGGAGCCACAACCATCCAGTGGAATAAAGATAGCCTCTTCAACAAATGGTGCTGGTTCAACTGGAGGTCAACATGCAGAAGAATGCGAATTGACCCATTCTTATCTCTTTGCACTAAGATCAACTCCAAGTGGATCAAGAACCTCCACATAAAACCAGACACACTGAAACTATTAGAAAAGAAACTTGGGAAGACCCTGGAGGACATAGGCACGGGGGGAAAGTTCCTGAACAGAACACCAATAGCTTACGCACTAAGATCAAGAATTGACAAATGGGACCTCATAAAATTACAAAGTTTCTGCAAGGCAAAGGACACTGTCAGAAGGACAAAACGACAACCAACAAAGTGGGAAAAGATCTTCACCAACCCCACATCCGACAGAGGGCTAATATCCAATATATACAAAGAACTCAAGAAGTTAGACCCCAAAGAACCAAATAACCCTATCAAAAAATGGGATACAGAGCTAAACAAAGAATTTTCACCAGACGAAATTCGGATGGCCGAGAAACACCTTAAGACATGTTCAACATCATTAGTCATTAGGGAAATGCAATTCAAAACAACCCTGAGATTCTACCTCACACCAGTCAGAATGGCTAAGATTAAAAACTCAAGAGACAACAAGTGCTGGCGAGGATGTGGAGAAAGAGGAACACTCCTCCACTGTTGGTGGGATTGCAAAATGGTAAAACCGCTCTAGAAATCAGTGCGGCAGTTCCTCAGAAAATTGGGCATGTCCCTTCCAGAGGACCCGGGCATACCACTCCTGGGCATATACCCAAAGGATTCCCCTGCATACAATAAAGATACATGCTCCACTATGTTTATAGCAGCCTTGTTTATAATAGCCAGAAATTGGAAGGAGCCCAAATATCCCTCAAAGGAGGAATGGATAAAGAAAATGTGGTATATTTATACAATGGAATACTACTCAGCAATTAAAAATAATGAATTCATGCAATTTGTAGGTAAATGGTTAGACCTGGAAAATATCATCCTGAGTGAGTTAACCCAATCACAAAAGAATACACATGAAATGCAATCACTGATAAGTGGATATTAATGAGCCCAGAAGCCCTAAATACTCAAGGCACAATTAGCAAGTCAAATGATCCCCAAGAAGAAAGGAGAGGACCCTGGGCCTGTAAAGATTGGATCCAGTTTTGTAGAGAAACCGTGGGGGGAAGGGGAATGATTGGGGAATAGTTGTGGGGGAGAGGAATTATGGGACATAGGGAGGGGGGGAACTGGGAAAGGGGAAAGCCTTTGGAATGTAAACATAGAATATAGAAAATAAAAATTAAAAAAAAAAGAAAAAGAAGAAACCAGAAAATCAAATAACTCTATCAAAAAAAAATGGGGCACAGAGCTAAACAAAGACTTTTCACCTGAAGAAATTTGGATGGCTGAGAAACACCTTAAAAAATGTTCAACATCATTAGTCATTAGAGAAATGCAAATTAAAACAACCCCTGAGATTTCACCTCACACCAGTCAGATTGGCTAAGATTAAAAACTCAGGAAACAGTAGGTGTTGGCGAGGATGTGGAGAAAGAGGAACACTCCTCCACTGCTGGTGGGAATGCAAGCTGGTACAACCACTCTGGAAATCAGTCTGGCAGTTCCTCAGAAAACTGGACATGATACTTCTGGAAGACCCAGCCATACCAGTCCTGGGCATAATATACCCAGAAGATTCTTCAGCATGCAATAAGGATACATGCTCCACTATGTTCATAGCAGCCCTATTTATAATAGCCAGAAGCTGGAAAGAACCCAGATGTCCCTCAATGGAGGAATGGATACATAAAATGTGGTATATATACACAATGGAGTACTATTCAGCCATTAGAAACAATGAATTCAATAAATTCTTAGAGAAATGGATGGAGCTGGAAAACATCATACTAAGTGAGGTAACCTGTTTGAATCTCAAAAGAATACCCATGGTATGCACTCACTGATAAGTGGATATTAGGCTAGAATCTTGGGACACCAAAGACACAATCCACATACCAAATGATGTCCAACAATAAGGAAGGAGTGGACCCTGTTTCTGGAAAGGTTCAAAGCATCAGTGTAGGGGAATACCAGAACAGGGAAGTGGGAAGTGGTGGATGGGGGAACACAGAGAGGGAAAAGGGCATGTGGGACCTTTGGGGGGCAAAGAACCAGAAAAAGGGAAATGAAATGTAAATATACTATATATTCAATAAAAAAGTAGAAAAAAAGAGAAGAGACCAGAATTATTGATGTGAAATTTAGTGGGGAATGTTTCCTAAGATCAGGACACAGAAGCTTTGTTCTAGGGGTGGCCAAGATTGTACTTCATGCTGGCAGCCAAATGATAGTGTAAAAGTACTCAAGGTAGAGATGTTTTTGAAGGTATGAAGGAGACATGGAGAGCAGCTAAGGCTTGGCATCGCATAATAGGCTTGGAATCCTTGAAAAGAGCCCAGGAAAGGCTATTGACAAAAGTGCAACGTAGATGTAGTAAAAGATCCCAGCACTTTAGACAGGTCAGCACCATGGCATGATCACCAAGAACAGCAGCAGCAGAGTGGAGCCAGCCATATCTTAGAAGACAAGTTGTGTGTGCTGCAGAGAGAAGAGCTAGAGAAGTGACTTAAACCCTTCGGAGGATCCGAAAAGCTCATGGATAGTAAGTTATATTTATAGTGTTGGGATTTGTTTTGGGATTTACTGTAACTGTTTCTTGGTTCTTCCCTCTTGATATAAGGATCTATTTACTTTATTTTGGATTTTATAGGAGCCCACCTTTGAGAGACTGATTTTAAAAAATGTATTAGGTTTTATGGGAGACTATGGATTTTATGTATTTTAAGTACAGTGAATTTAAAAAATATTTGAATTAGTAAATATTGTGGGACTTTAACTCTTGGAATATTTTATATTATGATGTTTATATTAATGTGTGCTCTTGGAGATGAACAAGAAAGAAAAGGTTGTGGCTTTATAGTAATGTATTTGTGTGTAAAATTGTCAAGGAATCAATTGTGCAGACTAGTTTTATATCAGCTTGCTACCCACTGAAGTCATTTGAGAGGAGAGAAGCTCAATTAAGAAAATGCGTCTATAAGATTGACAAACCTATAGGGCATTTTCTTAATTGGTTATTGATAGGGGAGGGCCTAACTCATTATAGGTGGTGCCATTCTTGTGATGGTGGTCCTGGGTTCTAAAAAAATAAAGCAGGCTGAGAAAGCCATGAGGAGCAAACCAGTGAGCAGCATCCCTCTGTGGCTTCTGCATTAGTTCATCCTTTCACATTCCTGCTCTGTTTGAGCTCCTGTCCTGACTTCCTTTGATGATGATTAGTGATATGAAATGTAAGCCAAACAATCCCTTTCCTCCCCAAATTGCTTTGGTCATGGTGCTTCATCACAGCAATGGTAACTCTAGCTATGATGGTAATCCTAACCAAGACAGGTCACTATTTAGCACTTACTGCGTGACAGATCATGCTATAGTCCACTCTTCAATTTCCCTGAAAGTTAGATAATATTCATTGTTTTTAATGAAAAGAAGTTGAAATTAAGTTGAAATGAACACTGCAAATGATGCAAATTGCTGTGTTGTACATACTATAATCTCTGTTTTATTTAAGGATAATCTTCATTTTGTATTATCTAGTGAAAAATGTCCTTCCATTTAGCTGGTAAATGACCGTATGTTGACCATTAAGGCTTTGATCTCTGCCACCTTTTAGTGACTTCCAGTCTCTATATACTCTGGTTAGAAAGACTGTTTGCTCATTTAATGAAGGGCTTTATAGGAATCCACAAGATTAGATTTTTAGCTTGGTTCCTTCTGGTTACATCATTTGAGATGGATGTTTAAATTAAAGAAAGCTTTTTGGGCCAGAATGCTGGTGACATACATCACTTCCTTTCACTTTTGCACTTGGCAGAATTTATGGAGATGCTTGTGGAGAGACTGGGGGGTGTCTGACTCAGTCGCATGAGAGAGACCTAGGCACATAAGGTGAAAGCTGACAAAATGAGAGTTTGGATTCAACTGGAAAAATCCGCATTTTTTTCACATGATGTTCTTCCCAATAATTTTTAAAGAAAAAAAATGTATTTAAGAGTAGCTGAATTATCAGTGTCAGTATCAGCTTGTGCATATAAATGATTTCACTTTCATTGCCAAAAAACTGGTATCTATGAAATCTTAAGTCTTAATTCACCTGAATGCTTAGTATTTTCTCTAATGCAGGCATTATCCTGTTTCTGTAATGTTATGTGGTAGGAATTCCCAGTACCTGAGACTCACACACTCAGTACACCCATCATGACTATCAACTGACTGGCAACAGTCTTTCCTTGCTCTTCTCTCTTTGGTGGGGTGGAATCCTAGGGTCTTCCTGAACAGAAAAGGCTTCTCCATACCAGTATCTCCATGTTCCCTGGTGACTCACCCAATTAGCTCAGAGCCCAGTACCTCACAGATCACTGCTGGAAGTGCCTTCTAAAGCCACCCTTTTCTTTAATAGTCTCCTTGAGGTTGCTAGAGAAGTGGATGCTAGAAAACTAACCTCTCTTCTGTCACTCATAGTTCATGTGTGGATCCCTTTTAGCCATGATTTATATAAGTCAAGTCTTCCAGTTGGGTTTCTGCCTCATATACCCACAGGCCAGCTTTCACAACTGGAGAGTTCCCAGTACAATCTGGGGTCTTAATCTAGTCTTAAACTGGGTTTCTTGTTTCCAAGGATACATCATTGGACCTCAGATAAATAGTGTGCCCTGTAGATATTCTTAGGAGACCTATTTTGCCCAGGTACTGGAATTCATGGAGGAAAAACTATAATTGCATATACATAATTTTAAATTGAAATATTTTAAGTTTTTGTAAGGACTATTTTCTTTTCATAGGCATTTTACACATTTGCCCTGAAATACTGTTCAATTAAGAAAGGTTTTATAGGCAATCTGAGAAAAGGTTTCACTGCGGCTCCTGAGTTAAATGTTTGCAAGTTGATGTTCAGGTTATTGCAATCTTTCTGGGCATTCTAAGATTTTTCCTGCCATAAATGGCTGGTTTAGTGCCTCATTTTGCTTTCACTAAACCATCTTAAATATTTATCCTCATCCTATGTCAGATACATGGGCTGGCCCATTGCAATTAAAGGCCTCTTGGTAGTTGCAGGATAAGTATTGACTCTCCAGCATGATACCTCCTGGAATCATGAAGTCCTGCAGAGTGGTAGGAGATTGAAATCTTGAGATGCCCCTGGACTCATGGGCCATGGCAATGTGCACTAAATGAATAGATCTTCAACTGGCTAATCTATTAATTCCAGCCATTTAACGATCAATTAAGATCACTGAATAGATGATCTATCATGGTGATCAATAGTCATCATGAAGAAAGCTGAAATGGAGACCATCACAAATCAATAGAGAACCAGACACTAAAACGCAGGCTAAAGCCCAGTACTGTACACTGCTGGAGATTCTGTTTCTGCTTCCAAAGTTGGGAATTTCTTCTATGCATCCTGAACCTGCTCTTTGAAATTCTAGCTCTTTCAGAAAAATGTTCTTGTCTAAGCCTTTTCGGCTAAAATTTACCTCACAAGGTAATTTTTCTATTGGCGTATTTTGAGACTCTATATCTATTCTTTCAGCAGTTATAAAATCTGTCTAGATTGGTTTCACAAAAACTGATACATGCGGATCTACATTTCATTGCGAAGATAATGTCTCTAAGCCATGGCTTGAAAGTTTATAGTGTCTCAGGGGGGTAAAAGAAACAAAATCTCTATTTGAATGATTCTTAATGCTTACCACTAAATCACCAAAGTCTAGACTCCATATCTCTGTGGAATTAGGCAGAGTGAGAGCTCTGGACAGAGTTTAGCACTTCTCCTTGCCACTGAGAAAATGATAATATAGGTCTTAGACCAACAGCAAATTTTATAGAGAATCCAGGGTCTTTTTATCAGACCATTAAAAACTCAGGATTTCCAGGATTGTTAGACTATGCTTCAATCCTAGGGTGCATGGCAATTTAAAATTTCTGAGTAGAGTGAAGTCCCAAACATCCAGGTTTGGTCCTTATCCTTTTGTTTTTCCATTGAACCAACATAGTTTTGCATCTATAAACTTATGAAAGAGTCACAGTCAGATGGGCCTTAGCATCCAGGGCTGGAAAAAGGAAAGCAGAGGTGGACTTTCATCTCCAGAACTGGCAAAACGCATTTTCCCTGCACTGAGAAATGATGATGTTAGCAAAGATAATAAACTGGCTTTCCTCGATAACCCAGAATGGTCCGGGATACTTGATGATAGATTTCCTTGTATGTTGAAGAGATTTTCCCTACATGCCCTCAGTTGCTTTTCTGGTAGCAATAACTTTGACAAGAAAAGGCCACATATATACAAGATGGTTTTCACCCAATGGTTTTCCTGGCTCTCCTAACAGGAGAGACCCTCTAATGAAATATGTTTTTAAGCTAGTTGCCATGGAAATATGTTTTAAAGATAGCCCATCCTAGGGAACACTAACAGTCACTAATGTCAAATCAGGCTTTGATTTACCCATTCGATACAGCTTGTGAAACCACTCAGAGCAACTGCCTGGTTTGCTCTGGAGTGTGGTGTTTTGGGTGAGACATTCCTGTTAGTTGCTCATCATCCACATGAGGCCCAGAAGCTAGACTGCCTTGGTGACTCTGTGCTTCTCTTCCTCCTAGGCACTGTGCTATTGTGTTCTATTCTTATCGCTTCCATCAGAGGATGGAGATGATGGGAAATTACAATCAGTGTTCTCAGCTCTCATGGGAGATGTGTGGAGGAGCAATTGGAGCCAATCACTGAAAAAAATGTTTGTTCATGATGAGATGTGGTTTTGGTTGTTGTTATTCTTGTATGAGCAAGTTGATTATTTGTCAGTGGCTGCATGTGAGTTAGTCAGAAAATTGCAGATTGGTTGGGAGTATATCTTCTTGTACATATGTACATAGGTTGTAAGTTCTAATAATGTAAGCATGTCTAGAGACACTTGATTCACTGATTTTCTAGTTTTCTACTTGTCTCTATCTTTGTCCATCTGTTTGTCTGTCTGTACGTCCATCGTCTGTCTGTCTGTCTGTCTGTCTTCTCCACCCCGTTACCCCACACATAGGATCTCACTACATAGCCTTGACTGGCCTGGAACTTGCTATGTAGATCATGCTGGCCTGGGATTCATAGAAATCCACCTGTCCTCTCTCCAGAATGCTGAGATTAAAGACTGGTGCTACCACTCAATACCCTGATATTTTTTAATATGGGGGAGGAACACAGATTATTCAAAACTTTGAATGGAACATTTATAATGATATGAATCACTTGTTTGACCATACTTATTGAAAATTTTATAACAATTGCCAAATTTTAAGGAAGTCACTAATAGATTTAATAAATAAGAAGCATCTAAGCTTCTACTGAACTAAGAATGTATATATACTTATGTATACACACATGCATGCATATATAGCCATATATATGTATATACATATATATGTAAATTGTGCACATCCATGTAGATAAATATATGACCATGTACTATACATTTATACGAATATACCAGACTTTATCTTTATATATACGTATGTATACATTTTATCACCTGTCAATCATTCTACATTAACAACTATGTGTGATTAACATATATATATATACACGGCAGCTTGTTGGTTACATTGATGAATACTTCCCCTGAGCAAAATATGAACTGTCTTTCTATATAGCAAAGGAAGCACTGCAGAAATGAATTACCATCTGTAGAGAACTTTGAAAATGAGTCCCCACCTTTCTGTGTCATTCTTACCACGCTTCATCCTTCTGTTGAAGGGAACAACTGCTCCTGATGTGAACACCCATGCTTCCTTAGCCTGTGGGACCAGAACTATGCACCCTTGTTTTTCCAGAGAACTGGTTCTGCCCCTTCTTTTCCTGTGCAGAAGGCAAATTAGTGGCTTAAGGAGACAACCCCTTGAATCAAGATGAATCACTGGGTGAGGACTAACCAATGGCTCTGGGCATTCTTTAGTGTTGCCTTGTAGAATCTCTTATAGGTGGTCCTTGTCTGCTGTGTGGATGCTCCTGGCCAGCATGGACCCACACAACTGAAGTTCATCATTTTGATACCAGCACACAATGTCAAAGCCTTTACAGTGCTTGCTCTGGGCTCTCTCTCTCTCTCTCTCTCTCTCTCTCTCTCTCTCTCTCTCTCTCTCACACACACACACACATTTGGACACACACATTTGCACACAAACACAGACACACACAGATACATTCCCACACATAGAAACAGAGAAGCACACACACACACACACACACACACACACACACACACACACACACACACGACATTTGGCTGAATCATAAGGCACCAGCAGGGAATGGCTTTGTTTAGGAAAAGTGATCTTTTTTTAAGGAAAGCAATTCTATGAAATTATGAATTATAAGCAAGAGCAGACTCTTTAGCATCTTTATCAACTAGGTGCTTTTTGTCAACTTGAAACAAGCCAGGATCATCTAGGAAGAGGGAACCTCAAAATGAGAAAATGCCTTTGTCAAATTTTCCAGTAGGCAAGTCTGAGACGGCCCAACCCATTGTGGGTGGTATCACCTCTGAGCATGAAGTCCTGGGCAGGTTGTCTAAAAAAGCAAAATGAACAAGCCATGGGGAATAAGCAAAAAGCAGTGGTCCTCCATGGTCTCTGCGTCAGTTCTGGCCTCTGTGTTCCTGCCTCAAATTCCCTTCATGATGGACTACAATTAGAACTTGTAAGCCAAATAAATCCTTTCCTCCCCAAGTTGGTTTGATCATTATCTTTGTTACAGCAATCAGAATCTAATTAAGACAATGTCTCTTTGTTTAAAATACCCAAGGTATATGATGATTTGTCAGAATTAACATTATGTAGTACTCAGGAAAAGAATCCCCTTTATTTAATATATTTTATTAATAAATTCATTTAGTGTGTACAATGACGAGTTCATTTGCTCCAGAAATTATTAACGGTTTATATTATTAGAATTTTAAAATGATGAAATGAACATTGCTAACAATTCTTATTCTTTACCTCATCACCAACAAGTCCAGATGGTGGCATGTTTCCGTGAAATACATAAGAATTCACTCATGTAGATTTGAAAGCACCTGTCATCTGTATAGGGTTTCACAGCTATGCAAACAGAGCATATGACCAGCACTGAGCTCTTGTTTCTGACATTTCCATCCAACATAATTCATACACCTCTTACAAAAGTCCTCTCTGAAAGAATATGAAGATCATGTAGAAAGGCAAAGAGGTATTTATACATTACAACATTCTCTCTTACAGGCTTCCTCTCCTACACTCCCTCCCGACTTCCCCCTCCCCCTCCCTCTGTTCCTTCCTTTTCTTGTGTTGGAGATGGAAAGCTGGGGCTTAGGCACCTGGGCATGTGCTCTACCACTGAGCTACTCCATCATCGTCCCGTTTTGTCCTTTCACAGTCACATGCTTCAGAGGGCAGGAAATAGGAATGGGAGCACAGTTAATGACAGAAACAGAGATCCCAACTTGTCACGTTAGCTAGTTAAAAATTCTCCACTATAATCCAGAGCTGGCTGCGCTTCCTGCAGTGGACATCTGGAGTTTCCCACAGTGCTTTTAGTCTTGAGATACAGAGGTACTGTGCCCAGAATGAGACTTGTCACATATACCTCTACATGCTCTTCATTTCTCACATGGCAAGCTAAATTACTTAGATACTTTATTCACAGATACAGAATTCTCAAGGAACACTCGGTCAGAAGATTGGTTTTTTTGCTCAGATTGGCTGTCTGCAGACCACCATGCCTTTGTCATTCCTAATGCAAGCAGGGTTCCTGACATTTAGTGGTTGGCAATCTGCCTGTTCATTTTCCCCTTTGATGCATTAGGGAATAGCTCAAGGATTTCCCCACCCTCAAACCCCATCATAAGAAAGAAAGAAACGCTGTGTTGCCCTGAGTCTTTGCTAGCTTGCCTGTGAGACCTTAGGCTTACTGGGTGACCTGGAAAACCCACCATTCCTGGGGATTCAAATGTGAGAATACTAATTTTAAAAGTTTGGGGAAATGAAACAAGGCATTAATTAAGTCTCTACTGCACATAGAATAAATTGTATACTCTTAGAAAATGATTCTTTGCTCTCATTCAAGTTCATTAAACTATTTAAAATTTAAACAGGCACTACTCAGGAAAGCACATTTCCACCTGTCTGCAAAGATTTAATGTTTTCACTATTCTATTGACAAGGGCTTCTAAATTCAAAGGCATTCAATACTTGATGTTTCCTAATTAATCAGTGTGATGAATTCTGTAGTTTTTACAGTCACGCTATAAACAGTAATTTTTTTAAATGATGTTTTATCAGTTAACCTTTGCTTATTTGATTATGCATGGGTATTATTTATTTGGGCCCAGTGACCTGCATATAAAGCCTGCCATATTGCCCCAAGGATCTATCGGCAATTGATAGCTTCTGAGAGAGAGAGAGAAAGTTAGTTTTTTTAATGACTGTTTTTCTGGTTTGGCTCCAATGAAGACCATACATCCAAAAGTGGGTGTCACCACTTGGACTTGATGGGTGTTAAAAAAAAATAAGGAGAGCAGTTGGGTGGCTAGGTAAGTCTGGAAGGAGTTGGGGCAACGGAGTGAACAGAATCAAACACATTGTATAAAAACTTACAAGAATTGATAGAAAAAGCAAAACAAAACAAAAAAAAACAAAAACAAAAATGGCATTGCATACTCATTTCTGAAGATCTATATGCACACATAAAATGGTCTAATATCAAGCTAAGATAATCACAACATGGGAGAAAAATTATCGGATTATTTAATTGTACTTCCATTTACTATAATTTGAGTGGCTTGGTTAATTACCATATATTTGATGAGGTTATATGTCTTATATTAGTGTCTCAGGAGCATGGAAGTATTAGTTAGGTGAGACTTTTTCATATCTAGGGCCATGATTTTTAAAAGTCATATATTTGCTGGCAAAGTATACATTTGCATTGGTAGCCATACTATCTAAAGAGAGCTACTAGCCCTACACAAAGAGATTTAATGTGAAGCTGAGGGGATGATTCTGCTAAAGTGCTGTAACCATTGCAGATGTTAGCAACAGCTCTCAACATATGGTGGAACTAACTTAGAAACAGTATAATAAATAAATAATATAAATGAATAAATAAGTATCTACTGAGAGCATTCATTTAGGGTCCGACAATAGAGTATTAAAATGTTTCTTCTATGAAGGGTCCAAAAGCAACATGTAACAGACTCTTGATTAGTGCCATTTGAAGGTGAATATTGTGAGTGGCAGTCTGTGAATAAATGATAACACAATCTGTCATGACCACAGTCCTCCTCAGAACACTAGTTCTTCTTTTCCTGATTAACACTTAAACCTGTGCTTTGTAGAGTCCTAAGATTTGATCTTACAGATAAGAATATTTATTTCTTAGGTGTCCTCAGTTTCTGCAACTTCTGGTTATGTGCCTCACAGTTTCCTCAAGCCCAGGTAATCTACATTTAGTGGGTCTTGATTTCCACTGAAAATGTCTTGACTCTTATCACCTAACCTCCTAGTTATCTCAGAGAGTCTCAGCTTGGAATGGGAATTGCCTCCATCAAAATCACCTACGGGCATGCTCATAGGGTATTTTCTTGATTGTTCATGGATGAAGGATAGTTCAACCCACTGTAGGTATTTCCATTTTTAGGTAGGTGTGCCTGGACTGTATAATAAACGGAACTAGACTAGCAACCCTCAGGGAACAAGCCAGTTAGTTCTGCTCACCCATGGCCTCTGCTTCAGTCAGGCTGGGGCTCTTACCCTGACTTCCTGTTTATCCCCTAAGACAGATGTGGATACAGAGCCCACAACTTGACATCACATCTTTTTGCTTTGAACCTGAACAGGTCTTCTTTTAGGCTGTATTTTCTCTATTCTACTATGTTTTATCATCAGGGTGCTTATTTTACTATTTACTTGTAAACTATTGGGTGGGTAAAGTCTGTGTTTCCTGCTAGATGCCATAACAAGGCACTTCTAGAAAGTAGATATGCATTGAATGATGGAGGGCATGCACAGATCACTCATCAGTGTCCTTTATGCTGTTGTTAGAGGAAGTGAGGGCAACTACCTTGCCCTTCTCATTGGTGTCGTTGTTTCCTAGTCTGACTTTAAGCACAGCATCCCATTAATCAAGTATTTGAAATGCTAAATCACGGTGACCAGTTCCTGCCAGTCTCTCATTTCCACTAACATCCCATAGGAATGTGGCCTTCAGGTGTCACAGATGACACATCACCTACATTGTGAAACATGGCAGGTGAAATAGCCAAGAAGAGGTCTGTCTCTTGACAGGTGAAAACACTGTCCTTTCTCAGCCACATTCACTCTTGTAACTCTGCCTAGGGCGGGATGAAATTGTCTGCCCTTCCTGATGGAGAAACTTGGGCACTGTTGTGACCCTTCCCTGAACAAGGAGTACCTTCTGTGGCTCCTTCTTGTACCCCTCTGTACCCTTTTGTCATACTGCTTTTCGAAGCCACCTTCTGGTGTGACTCTGTATTGAAATGTTCAGAGATGAACTTATATATATATTTCTCAGCAATATATAGGTAGGGTGTCCTACCTAGAAATTAAGGCCTCTCTGGGGATAAACTTCAGTCATAGGATTCTTGTAGATATCAACAGTTTCATGTTAACAACTCTGTGCATATGTGGTAAAGATCAGAGTAAATGTTCATGGGGTTAAATATTATGTAATTTCATAGGTATTGCTTTTTTCAAGAACTGAAGAGTCTATGATTTTAACTCCCCCTAAGTATGTATGATTGTATGATCCTTATATGATTGTACCACCTCTTACAAGCTAATGAATAGTAGAAGACATAAAGTGATATAGGCCAGAGACAAAGACCTTTCTAATTCATGATGAAAGCAGCACAGTAGAAACATGCCATGAAAGTTTCCCAATTCCCATAGTACTAAACACAGAGAGCTGGGTAACATTCCCATATAATGAATTACATTATAGAACCTCAAGCTTAGGGAACCTGACTCTTATAATGGGCAGTAGGCATGCTTGTCTACTATTCCAAAGTGAGACACTGCGTTTATTGTGTGAGGCATTAAGCAAGAGTGCCCTTTGATTCTGCGGGAGCCACTTTGTCAGTTTTGCAAAGTAGCTTGCTATACATATGTTTTGAGTAAAAGCAGCCTAGAACAAAGGGCGACATGCTCTCTGCCTGCATGACAGGCAGCAATGGGGCAACTTATAGACAATTACACCTATACAAAACATGCACCACGACGCCAGGCAGAATTAGAATGCAGCCACTGTATGGCTGTGTCTTGTCCAGAAAGATGATGCTACCTTGTACATCCAAGGCAACCCCATTCAGTTGCTGATTGAATCAAAGGCAGTTCAGAGGAATTGGCATACGTGTATACATTTTAGACCTTGAAATGGGTTATGCTCATTCTTGGGCAGCTTGAAGAGGGTTTGCTTCATCTTGGTGATGATTCTGCTGGTGCATCTGTTTGCTATAATGCTTTCTGGGAGAAAATAAATAGAGGCCATCACCCATTTTTTGTACGTTTTGCCTTTCTACCTCAGAGGCCTTGCTCACTGCTCCAGGTTGCACAGCCAAGGCTTGCTGCTGCTTGGAGAAAAGATGTGTTGTGGGCTATGTCCTTCTACAAATAACATGCACCTGGACATTTTGTCTTCAAAATGCCATTGTGTTTTTCTATTAAGGAGAAATGTTGGGTGATTTTGATGGAAATGGAAATACTGGCTTTGGCAGCTCTCCCAGTGTGGACGGGAGTCCAGTTAAATTACACTAGTGTGTGCTGGGGTGGCATTGGCTTTAGACATAGCTTTGCTTATGTCCCCCAAATACTTTCCCACCCCCACCTTTGTAGCCTGATCTCCAAGCATCTCGCTTTCTACTTTGCAGGGGGGAAAATAATTCATTTACCCATAGCATCCTTTTCTAGATGTAACACATATTATGTGGTCAATAAAAATGTCTTATCTTGTGACAAGAAATGAGAGTCCTCATATCTTCACTATCCCCAGGCAGGGAAAATTGGAGTCTCAGTAAAATGTAATTCTTATGTAAAGAAAGAGACAAAAGTGTGACTAAGTGAAGGCAGAGTAACTGACCTTCACTGAGACATCTGCATCACTTCCTACAAGTTCAAGGATGCATCACAGAAGGATGGGGAGGAATGCTGCAGGAGGATATCTTCTGTATGTGACAGGACCTTTGCTCTCATGAACTCATTGTAGTGCCATTACATGTAAAAGGCCCGTGCAGGATTGGGTTTGTCAATAGTTCATCATGGTAAGGGCAGTGGCTCTTAAGCCCCATCCCTCCCTGAGGGAATATGATCAGTTATGAGTTGCTCAGGTGGACTGTCAATTTCTTCAGTGTTAGAGCCACTGGTGACTGGCCTATCAATCAATAATTTACCATCTGTGTTCATGCAATTAGCCATAATGATTCTCAGTGGGACACACGCATGCACACACACACACATATACATACACACATACTTGCATGCATATACACATGTCCACAAACACATAGACACATACAATACCCTCTCACACACAGACAGAAACATACTTTCACACACACACACAAATGCATGCATAAAAACACATACTCACGCATGTACATACAGAGACAGAGTATGAGGGGAACTTGCTGAGAAGAGGGTTTTCTGTGGGAGAGGAAGGGATATCAGGGAGGATAATGAGGGATAAAAATAACCAAAAATTTGTTGTAGGCATGTAAGGATCTGTACATGAATTTAAAAATTCAACAACAATTTTGATAGTATGTTATTAACTAGATGACATAAGAAAGATAACCTGTCATTGACTTGGTGTGATCTCTAAGTTGTTGAGCAATGGAACCAGCGATTATAAATTAAAGACTAAGAGAATTTGGCTAAAAGAAATGGAGGACAAGTAGCAGAGACAGAGAACACATTGCAACCTTGGCTTACTCCAGAAGTCTCCTTAGAAAGAGACTGAGCCCCGTTGAACAAGTCTTGCTCCTGACAGGTCCTGAGGAGTAGGTCAGGATATTGTGGAGGAGGGCAAAGGAATGTCAGCCTGAACAGCATGCCCAGCTCACAGCACTCAGCATCCTATGCTAGTACAGCTCATGGCTCTGAAAGCAGATGGCTGGCACTCAGCATCACTGTCACGAAGAATCTCATGCCCAGCCCACATGCTCCCCATCTCCAGGCAGCCTTCAGACCTCTCTCTCAAGCTCCATGCAAATGATAGGAGAATCACCTGAGGAGCAGACTGTCTGCCAAGTATTAATCATATCCCCCAGACCCCAAGTCTGTATCCAGGCACCAAGCCAGCATAAACTGAACCTACCAGAAAGAGACCTTCTCTAGCTCTAGAGAACCAGCTGCCCTGCTGTGTATGTTTTCTAGGTCTCTATGACATTGGTATGCTTTCAGTGCAGAAAACATTTCTTTTTGTAAAAGATGTGTTCATGCCTCTGAAGGCTTGTTTTCTAAAACAAAAGAAAACGAGAAGCTAAAGAAGCAAAAGGCTCCATCTTCCTGATGGAGATGAACTTGGTCTTAGTTCAGGAGGTGTTTGAGAGATTTGTTCCCTGACCATAGACTACTTCCAAGCAGGGAGCCTCTTGCTCCTTGGATGCTAGGAAAGGGTGTCTTCAGGAACTGGCCAGACTTCTTCCTCCGCTAACTCACCTTCTTACTGTGTTTCCCACATAGGGCTATGGTGTGCAAGTCCCATGCATGAGTCCAACCTACATGAATGACTTCTTTCATCTCTTTATCACAACCCTTTCCCTCACGATGTAATTCATAGCAAATTGATTTGCAGCAGCTCAACATGTCCTCTACATGCCCTATGTGGATCATTCTTGGTGATGCTTCTTGTGGGACATTCGTGGTGTCTGGGGTATGGTCAATGAAGCAGGAGTTTGGGCCCTGACACTCATATCATGGAATGGCTGCATAATTTATGTAAGTACCTGAAAAGTAGCAAAAGAACACTGTAGAATAGGAGGAGCTGTAGGGTTAGCATTGGTAAATGGGACGGGGTGGACATGTGAGCTGTATTGTCTTTGTGACTGTTGGTTAGTTCTACCTTCCTTTCTTTTTTTTTAAGTTATGAAATGTTCTTTTATTTACTTTTTTATTGAATATAATCTTCATTTATGTTTCAGATGCTAAAACCTTTCCCGGTTTCCTCCCTCCCTGAAAATCCCAATCCCTCCTCCCAACCCATGCCTCCAAGTATATGCCCCTCCACCTGATCCTCTTTGTTGGGGCATCTATTGAGCCTTCACAGGACCAAGGACCTCTCCTCCCACTGATGCCCAACAAAGCATTCCTCTGTCATACTTTTTTATTTTTATTTAAATTTTTATTTTCTATATTCTATGTTTACATTCCAAAGGCTTTCCCCTTTCCCAGTTCCCCCCACCATACGTCCCATAATTCCTCCCCCCCCAACTATTCCCCAATCATCCCCCCCACCACGATTTCTCTGTTCTGTGTCTACAAAACTGAATCCAATCTTTTCAGGCCCAGGGTCCTCTCCTTTCTTCTTCTTGGGAATCATTTGACTTGCTAATTGTGCCTTGAGTATTTAGGGCTTCTGGGCCTCATTAATATGCACTTATCAGTGATTGCATTTCATGTGTATTCTTTTGTGATTGGGTTAACTTATATTTATACAATGGAATAGTACTCAGCAATTAAAAATAATGAATTCATGTAATTTGTAGGTAAATGGTAAGATCTGGAAAATATCATCTACCTTCCTTTCTAGCAGACATGCATGATAATTCTTCTACCCATCAAATCTCCACAAAGATGGTAATGCTATTGCAGAAGAGGAGAGAGTCTAAGATGAACTTCTCACCACATATCAACATCAGTGAGAAGAGTGTTTTGGAATAGATGAGATTGATAGGGATACCTTTATGATATTTCTAAAGTAATCTTTTTGTTTGCATAGGCATGGGGATTGTCAATGTGTTTGCATCAAAATACTAGTGGAGTAGGGGGTCACAATGTGAGCGTTGATTTCCATTTCCCTATCCCTCACCAGCATGTGCAGAAATCCTCCTTCACTTGTGTCTTGGCTTCTTAGAATTTGGTGACCTACAGTTTCCTTCTCCATCCTGTGAAGATCATCTTCCCCAAATCTATGCCACCTGAAACTCCAGGGAGTCCCCAAGACATCCAGTGGACTTATGGGAACTCTTTGCTAATATGTGGCAAGTTAGTAAGTGTTTGACTGAAGTACGAAACTGTTTATGAAGTTTAATTTAAAATGTTCTCTCTCTCTCTCTCTCTCTCTCTCTCTCTCTCTCTCTCTCTCTGTGTGTGTGTGTGTGTGTGTGTGTGTGTGTGTATGTATGTATGTGTTGGGGGTGCATACATACCACAACACATTTGTAGAGAATAAGTTGCAAATGTCAGTTTCTTTCTTCCACAGTGTGGGTCCTGGGGATCAAACTTATATTGTCAGGCTTGGCAGCAAGTTTTTTGGTTTGTTTTTTTACCTGCTGGACCATATTTTTGCAAAGTTTGTTCATTTAAAATATTTGTGAATTCATATAAAGCATACTGGGGATTGAATAAGGGAAAAAAGCATTTAAGCTTTGTACTGGCTAGTTTTGTGTGTCAACTTGACACAGGCTGGAGTTATCATAGGAAAAGGAGCTTCAGTTGGGGAAGTGCCTCTATGAGATCCAGCTGTGGGGCATTTTCTCAATTAGTGATCAAGTGGGGGAGGGCCCCTTGTGGGTCGTACCATCTCTGGGCCTGTATTCTTGGGTTCTATAAGAGAACAGGCTGAGCAAGCCAGGGGAAGCAAGACAGTAAGGAACATCCCTCCATGGCCTCTGCATCAGCTCCTGCTTCTGACCTGCTTGAGTTCCAGTCCTGACTTCCTTTGGTGATGAACAGCTGTGTGGAAGTGTAAGCTCAATAAACCCTTTCCTCCCCAACTTGCTTCTTGGTCATGATGTTTGTGCAGGAATAGAAACCCTGACTAAGACAAGCTTTCACGCTAGGATTGAGGTTCACAGGTATGTTTCTTTGTAAAGATACTCCAGGATTTGGGTCATTTTTGTAAAATGTCTTAGAGAAGCTTACTGTGGACATTTGGTAGTATTGTCTATACGGTCCTATGCAACAATGCCTCAAAATCACTCAGTTAGGACATCTTGGGTTGAGCTACATTCTGACTTATCTTAGAGTACCGTGGAGGTGGGAGTCTGTTTGTTCCTATGTAAGGATGGAGGAGTGTTAGTACAGTGGTTCTGATTTGGCATCTACTTCCTTGCTTATCTTCTCATAGGGAGTCTCGTGGGAATAGTATGTCATTTTTACCACTTTCCAGCCATAAGTAGGGTGATCATTTTCTGCTTCAGCTTCTTCACTTTTATATCTCATCATTATCATCATCATCATCATCATCATCATCATCACAGTAATAATGATAAGAACAACAACAATAAGGATAGTAGTAGTAGTAGTAGTAGTAGTAGTAGTAGTAGTAGTAATGTTGACTTCAGAATCACACATACACTTTCAAATACAGCATCAATTTACCTTAGCTGGGAAGTAAGTTTTCAAGTAGTGAACACCTTTTTAGAGATTAGTAAGTGTAAATGATATTTCCAAGCTGACATTCTACATCTGTCGGGCAGCACAGCAGGCTTAGACATTGCCTTTTTACTGAGGAGTCAGCAATTGCAGATTTTTTTTTCTGACTATGCACAAGGATGCCTATGAGTGCCCATTGTTTGATGTTCTTGTGGTGATTTTAGAGACAGATGTATTATTATTGCCACAAACTGGAACATTTGGGAAACGAGTTGGACTTGGACTTACTTGTGCTCAAAAATGTATTGTTTTGCCCTTCTAGTCTGATTCTCCACCAGAGCCAGATCACTGGGCCTGGTATTCTCCCACACCCTACACCCACCCCCAGGAGGTCTGCAGTAACCAGGGACACAGGTGAGAATGTCATGCAAATACCCACACCAGCTGGGACACCCACAGAGCCCAGCTGCATACAAGAAACACACCTCAGTGACAAAGACATTCTAATATCCAATAAAATATATTTCAACCAAAATTTATCAGATGAGATGGAGAAGGACACTTCATATTCATCAAAGGAAAAATCTACCCGGAGGAAGTCTCAATTCTGAACATCTATGTCCCAAATGATAAGGCACCCACATTTGTAAAAGAAACTTTACTAAAGCTCAAGATACACATTGAACCTCAAACATTAATAGTAGACTTCAACACCCCACTCTCACCAATGGACAGGCCATTAAAACAGAAAGTAAACAGAGACACAGTGAACCAAAACCTCAGAAGTTATGAACCAAATGGATTTAACAGATATCTGCAGAACATTTCACCCCAAAACAAAAGAATATATCTTGTTTTCAGCACCTCATGGAACCTTCTCTAAAATTTGCCATATAATTGAACACAAAATAAGCCTCAACAGATACAAGAAGATTGAAATGATCACATGCATCCTATCAGATCACCATGGACTAAAACTGGACTTCAATAACAACAAAAACAACAGAAAACCTACATACTCATGGAAATTGAACAATGCTCTGCTCAATGAAAACTTGGTCAGGAAAGAAATAAAGAAAGGAATCAAAGACTTTATAGACTTCAATGAAAATGAAGACGCATCATACCCAAACTTATGGCACACAATCAAAGCAGTGTTAAGAGGAATATTCATAGCACTTCGTAAAGAAATTGGACAGGTCCCATACACGCAATTTAACCCCGCACCTGAAAGCTATAGAACAGAAAGAAGCAAACATACTCAAGAGGAGTAGAGATCAGAAAATAGTCAAACTCGGGGCTGAAATCAACCAAGTAAAAACAAAGAGAACTATATGAAGAATCAACTAAACCAAGAGTTGCTTCTTTGAGAAAATCAATACAATAGATAAACCCTTAGCCAAACTAAAGGGCACAGAGAAAATATCCAAATGAACAACATTGTAAATGAAAAGGAAGTCTTAACAATGGAAACTCAGGAAATTAAAAAAAAAATCATCAGAACCTACTACAAAGCCTATACTCAATAAAAATAGAAAACCTGGATGAAATGTATGATTTTTCTAGACAGATACCATGTACCAAAGTTAAATCAAGATCAGGTAAACTAAACAGTCTCATAAACCCTAAGGAAATAGAAGCAGTTATAAAAAATAAAAGCCTAAAGTCAGATGGTTTTAGTGCAGAATTCTACCAGAACTTCAAAGGAGATCTAATATAAATATTTTTCAAACAATTCTGGGAAAATAGAAACAGAAGGAACACTACCTATTTAATTCTATGAAGCCACAGTTAATCTGATACCTAAACCACACAAAGACCCAACAAAGAAAGAGAACTTCAGGTCAATATCACTAATGAATATCAATGCAAACATATTCAATAAAATTCTCACAAGCCAAAGCCAAGAAAACATCAAAACAATCATTCACCACTATCAAATAAGCCTCATCTCAGCAATGTAGAAATAATTCAATACATGAAAATTCATCAACATAATATACTATATAAACAAACTCAAGGAAAAAAGTCACATAATCATCTCATTAGATGCTGAAAAAGCCTTCAACAAAATACAGTGCCCCTTCATGTTAAAAGTCTTAGAGAGATCAGGAATTCATGGCACATAACTAAATATAATAAAGCAATGTATAGCAAACCAACAGCCAACATCACACTAGAAACAAGTCCACTAAAATCAGGGATAAGACAAGATTGCACACTCTCTCCCTATCTACAATATAGTACTTGAAGTTCTAGCTAGAGCAGTTAAAAATCAAAAGGAGATCAAAAGAATACAACTTAGAAAGGAAGAAGTCAAAGTATCACTATTCACAGATGATATGATAGTATATATAAATGATCCCCAAAATTCCACCAGAGAACTCCTACAGCTAATAAACAACTTGGTCAAAGTGGCAAGATATAAAAGTAACTCAAACAAATCAGTAACCTTCCTCTGCACAAATGATTATCAGGCAGAGAAAAAAATTAGGGAAACAACACCCTTCACAATAGCAATAAATAGTATAAATATCTTGGTGTAACTCATACCAAGCAAGTGAAAGTTCTGTATGAAAAGGACTTCAAATCCTTGAAGAAAGAAATTGAAGAAGACCCCAGAAGATGGAAAGGTTCCCATGATCATGGATTGGTAGGATTAACACCATTTTACCAAAAGCAATATATAGATTCAATGCAATTCCCATCAAAACTCCAACAATTTTTCACCAACAAGGAAAGAGCAATTCTCAACTTCATATGGAAAAACTCAGGACAGCCAAAACAATTGTCAAAATTAAGGGATCTTCTGGGAAAATCACCATCCCTGACTTCAACTTTACTACAAAGTAATAGTGATAAAGACAGCATGGTATTGGTACAGAGACAGACAAGGTCAATCGATGGAATAGAATTAATGACACAGAAATAAGCCCACACAACTATGGACCCTTTATCTTTGACAAAGAAGCCAAAAACTTACAGTGGAAAAAAGAAAGCATCATCAATAAATGGTGCTCATTTAACTGGCATGGTGGTGTGTATGTAGAAGAATGAAAATAGATCCATATTTATTACTTTGCAAAAAGCTCAAGTCCAAGTGAATCAAGGCCTTTAACATAAAACTAGATACATTGAATCTACTAGAAGAGAAAGTTGGCAAGAGCCTTGAACTCATTGGCACAGGGAGAAATTTTCTGAACAGAACACTAATGGCTGAATAATTAATAAATAAGACCTCATGAAACTGAGAAGTTTCTATAAGGCAAAAGACACTATCAATTGGGCAAATTGGCAACTTACAGATTGAGGAAAAAATCTTCACTAACCCTACATCTGAAAGAGGTCTAATATATAAAATATATAAAGAATGTTCTATAAACCATATAATCCAATTAAAAATGGGGTATATAGCTAAACAGATAATTCACAGCAGATGCTAGCAAGGATTTGAAGAGGAACACTCCTGCATTGCTTGTGGGAGAGGGATGGGGGAGGGGCAAAGGGAACAGGATTATGTATGGGGGGAGGGGCAGGAGAGAAACCCAGAAGGTCAAGAGAATGAATGGAAATAAGCATCAAAAGGGGGTGGCTGGGGGGGGGGAGGTTGGGGGACTCTTTAGAAAGTCCCAGAGTCCGAGAAGGTGAGACTCTCTGGAGTCAATCAGGCTTATCTTAGCCAAAATGCCCAATAATGGGGAGAGGGAACTCAAATAGTCCACCTTCAGGAGATAGATAGGACCTCAAGTGGAGGGAACTGGTGACTAACCCACAGTCAAAATTTCTGACCCAGAATAATTCCTGTCTAAAAACTACAGAGACAAAAATGGATAAGGGACTGAAGGAAAGGTGGTCTCATGACAGGTCCAACTTGGGATCCATCTCATGTGGGGCATCAAGGCTGATGCTATGATGTGATTACAGACAGGAGCCTAGCATGACTGTCCTCTGAGAGGCTCTACGAACAGCTTACTGAGATGGACTCAGATACCTACACCCTACCACTGGACTGAAGTCTGGAACCCATATGGTTGAATTAGGGAAATCATTGAAGAAGCTGAAGGGGAGGGCAACCCCATAGGAAGACCAGGAGTCTCAACTAAACTTGACCCCAATGAGCTCCCAGAGATTGAGCCACCAACCAGGCAGCATACATGGTCTGGACTGAGGCCCCCAGCACATATATCACAGAAGATTGCCTGGTCTGCTCATAGTTGGAGAAGAGTCACTTAATCCTAGAGAGACTTGAAGCCCCAGGGAAGGGAGAGACCTGGGGAAGGGGCTGGGGAGAAGCACACTCTTGGAAGCAAGGGGGAGGACGACTGGGATGAGGAATTATGGAAGGAGGGACCAGGAAGCTGAGGCAATGGCTGGAATGTAAATAAATAAATAAATAAATAAATAAATAAATAAGTAAGTAAGTAAGTAAATAAATAAAGTTAATAGCCAAAAAGAAAAAAAAAGAAAGAGAAAAAAAGAAAAAAGAAAAAAAAAAGGAAAAAGAAATATTTTTTTCCAGCCATGTGAGTATATGGTTGTGATCCTCATACTTTAAAGGCCAAGACAAGGAGATTATCACCGGTTTAAAGGCAGCCTTGACAGGACAGTGAGTATCAGCCCAGCCAGCATTACATAGTGAAAACAAAAATAAAGCAGAAGCAAATGACTGCGGATACAGGTCAGTTGGTAGAGTATTTGCCAAGCATGTGCATGTCCTGCTTCCTGGATCCAATTCCCAGCTCTGTCTACACTGCCCATAATAGTAAATACCTACAATCCCAGTCCTTGGGAGGTGGAGGGAGTGGGATCAGGAGTTCACGGGAGGCTCTGAGTCAGCTCTACCCTAGGAGTGCTGTGTGGGAACACTGCTCCACTGTGTCTAGAGCCTCTTTCTGTTCGAAGGAAGTTAGGAAGGTGATATCTCAGTGTTTTGTCCAGCTGGTAATCTTGGCCTACATGCTTTTAGATGATGAATGATCCAAAGAGGCCAAACGTGCTGGACAGTTATGGACACAGATGCTGCTTGATTAACTCAGATAATTAAATCAATGCCCAAGGTCATAAAGATTGCAAATGCACAAAGCAGGTTTCTTTCTTTCTTTCTTTCTTTCTTTCTTTCTTTCTTTCTTTCATTCTTTCTTTCTTTCTTTTTTTTTGTTTTTTCGAGACAGGGTTTCTCTGTATAGCCCTGGCTGTCCTGGAACTCACTCCGTAGACCAGGCTGGTCGAACTCAGAAATCTACCTGCCTCTGCCTCCCAAGTGCTGGTATTAAAGGCATGCACCACCACTGCCCGGCGTATAGCAGGTTTCTGATTTCTTATTTTCTATTACACTTTTATGCCTCTTACACACATCCACATGACAAAATCACTTTATTTTAGTTTAGTTTACTTTTGAGGTGCTAGGTATCTACATCAAGGCCTCCTGCGTACTACACAAGGACTGTAGCACTAAACTAGGACCCCAGCACAAATTTTGTTTTCTAATCCATCCAATTTCAGATATTTGATAGCAATTCAAACTTGAATTATTTTTCTATGATTTCCTGTTGTATTAAGGTTGTATTTTTCCTTTCTTTGTTTTTTTTATGATGTAAATGTTAGAGACTAATATTCACCCACATAATACCAAGAAGTGATCTCCAGTCTCACAATCTCACTAGTCTGGAATTCCATGAGGTCTAAAGCAGGATAAACAGTTTCTTGCAGAGAGGTACCATCTTAGTTTGTTTTCTATTGCTTTGATGAAAACCAGGCTCAAAAGCAATACGGAGAGGAAAGAGTTGATTTCCTCTCACAGAATGTCATCCATCATCCAGGGAAGTCAGGGCAGGCTTGAGGCAGGAATTGATGCAGAGGCCATGCAGGTATAATGCTACTGGCTTGCTTAGCTTGTTTTCCTTCCCAGGGACAGCCCTGTCCTCAGTGGGCTGGGCACTTCCATATCAAGAACAAATCAAACAAGTAAACAACTGACAGGCTTACCCACAGGGCTATCCAGTGGAGCCATTTTTCTCTGTTATGATTCCTTCTTCCAGACAACCCTAGATTTTGTCAAGTTGACAAATCAACAAAGGAAACCACCCAAAACCACCAAAACCTGGCCTGCACAAGTACCCGGGTCTGCATGACTGCAGACTTGGTCTTAGAGCTAGTGAGAGGCACATGAGAAAAATTCAAGACACTGATTCCAGAGTCCACAGTGTGGTACCTCAAAAGTTAGTGGTTTAAGGTTTAGACTCTTTTTTTCTCTGTGCTCAAGATAGGGCAGAGTTGTTTATGCCAATGAGAGGCTTAGGTAGACTGGACTGTCCCTTCATTCTGATGAGTTCATCTTCCCTCCAGCACTGTTTAGCCATCCATTCTTACATCCACACACATATACACACAGGTGGTGTTAATGGCCAGCCACCACCTTCACCACAGCTTTTAGAATGAATGAGTGAATTAATTAATTAATTAATTAATTAATATTAATTTTGTCATCATAAGCCTCACCAAGGAAACTCTGAGGACCTGAAACTTGGAAATTGTCATTGGGTGTTATAGAGAGAATAAGAGATAGATGTCACCTAACACTACATTATTCATGGAAAGTCTGTTAGGAGTTTTCCAACTGGCATTAATTTTAATAAATTGAGCTATAGCACAGTTGTTGCATTTCTTTTCTGTAGTCCTACATGTATTCTGTATGCCTGTATGTGTTTATGTGTGGGTCCTTGTATGGGTATTTATGTGTGAGTGTGTGTATGTTTTTGTACCTGTATGTATATGTATGTGTGTATGTGAGTGTATGTCTGTGAGTGTCTGTATGTGTGTCTGTATGTGTATCTGTATGTGTATGTGTGTTTATATGTGTACATGTGTATGTATGTGTGTATAAATGTGTGTATGCATGTATGTGTGTATGTGTATGTGTGTGTGCCTATATGTATGTGTTTGTGAAACAAGACATAGTAAATACTTTGTAAAATAGTGGAGGAAAGATAATACTAGGGGCTGGAGAGCTGGCTCAGTGCTTAAGAGCACTTACTACTCCAGTAGTAGACATGGGTTCAGTCCCCATCACCCACATGGAAGCACACAACAACCTTTGACTCCAGTTCCAGCGGATCAGTGTTCTCTTATAGCCTCCACAGGCACTGTGTACCAGAGGTGCACTTACATACACGTAGGTGAAACACCCATTCATCCATACCAAATAAACAAATACATTTTTTGTCAGAATCTTTTAGATACATGGAACGCTATAGCTATGAACTACAAAAGCAAGTCCTTTGACCTCGGTGTGATTTTCCTCCACTAATCCTCCTTGATCCAGAAGAAGGGAAGAATGAAGATGTAAAGAGGACTTAGAAGAGTCAAGATAAAACCATTTCAAAAGCTATATGTTAACATAACTCATAAAGCACATTTTCTGTCTTTCATCCACAGTAATAGCAAAGACAAACTGCTTAGTCACCAGCCATCCTTGGGAAGCGTGTGTTGTGCTTCTTGATCTATTTTCCAGTAAGCAAATCTTGCCTTTCCACGAATAATTTAGTTTACATGAAACATTTTGGTACACATTTCAGTATTCCTGAGAACATGCCCACACTTGGCTTTGTGTCCTGGATTTTGCACACAGATGTCTAGTGGTTAAGACAGATGACTGACATGACAAATCTGGGTGCTGGAAAACACACTTGGGTTCAAAAATGCAATTCACTTGGGGTCCATTTCTGACCACACCAAGGAAGATTTTTCCAGGCTTAGAGTTACTGTGTTATGTGACACTTATATATACACTGCTGGGAACCTTCTTCAGCTTCCACAGTCTGGGCCCCAGATTTCCCCTGGGTGGTTCCAGAGTGACCCCAATTTTGGGAGAACAAACTGGAACATAAGAAACCTAGTTTCTCCTTTCCAGATCTTCCAGTTTCTTTGTGGCTTTTTACCTAACCAAAGACCTGGTCTATATCTGTAATACAAGCCAAACCCCAAGATCTACCCCTTTTGATTTGAATTGTTCTTTTTACTTCATAAGTTGAATATTTTATTTTCAAGGCAACAGTATTGAGAAAGGAGGGGGGAGTCATGAGAACTCTAAATAATTAGTTTTCTATAAGGCAAGTGTGATCCCTTTTTACTCCCTCTCCCATTCCATGTCTTTCCCCCTTCTTTTTTTGTCTTACTGTGTCTCTCTGTCTCCCTCTATATCATCTAGCTCTGTCTGTCTGCTTGCCTGTCTGTCTGTCTATCATCTATCTCCCTTCCATCTTTGAACATGGACAACACATTATAAAGCCCTCTCTAGATGCGTCCCCTTCATCTTGAACATCCTATACTTTAGAAACATGAGCTATTTCTCTATAAGTTACCCAGTCTCTGAAATAGCTGTCATAGAAACATAAAGTAGACTAAATACAATACTTAACTGACTACAGGCACTCACAAGTATGACAAAAGCAAAAAAGAAGTGCGGAAGCCCATGCAAGTACATGATCTTACATCACAGAGAATTACACTGCTCTGAAAAAGAGAAGGGTAATCTGAAGTCTGGAATTGGGGGTAAAAAAGAGACAAAGGATATCAAAACTCCTGGACATTTTCTATAGAGCAATAAAAATAGGAAAATAGAGATTTGAGAGGTAGAGACTCTGGCATATTTTGTAAAACTGGTGTAGGAGGCATTGTATTAGTTACATGCTTGGTGCTGTAATAAAATCCCTGACAAAATTATTTGCCAGAGGAACAGTTTGTTTGTGTTCGCAGTTTTCAAGATATAGTCCATAAAGGTGTGAAAGGACTGTGGCAAGAGTGTAAAGTCCTGGTAGCTCCATCTGCAGTCAAGAGGCAGCAAGCAGACAGGGAGTAGGGCCAGGATGTGAAGCCTGAAATTCTATTTGTAATAACTCCCTACCTCCACCTCCTAGGTTCACACAGTCTTTCAAAACAGCACCTCTGGCTGGTGACCAAACAGTCAAACACATGAGCCAGGCCCCCTTTACAGAAAGTTTCCCTGCTGAGGCAGAATGACACATAAATAAATGTTTCCAGGACATGGTCACTTTTTGGCTAGACACAGACAGCTGATGACTTCCGTCATGTCACATGCTGTAATAAGCCTGACCATACTTCTCCAGACATTTTTATGGAAAAGCTCTTTTACATCAATTGGTTTCTACTCAGAACAAATGCTCTGCTTTATTGGTTTCTAGGAATCTACATGGTTTCCTGGTAGAATTTCAGACTCATCCTGGTGACCTGGTCTAGAGGAGATGAAGTCCGGTGGCTTCCAGCTGCAGTGGTATGACTACATGCTGATAAATGGCAGCTATTTCTGTCTGGGCTGTTTGCCTCCTGTCACCAGTCCACCTGGCAAGCAGTCTGACTTTTCTCAAGTGGCAGCTGGCTTCCATCTGCCCCCTGCTGGTCTGTAACTGTGACCCTGGTTTAACTCTATCCTGTAACAACTCTGGTACATGACCACAAAGCCACACAAATCCTAATACACCTTTGAAAGTGATCCCTGAGCTCCGTCATTTAAATTCAGTACCTCAAAGATTGGTTCCATTTATACTCCCAAATATCAAGAAACAGAAGGCATGCCGCATCAGGGGATTGATGGGAGGCAGTTCCCACTGTTTAACCCAGGAAGACACGTGGGTAAAAGCTGCTCTGTTTGCTCCCTTCAGCTTCTCTGACAAAACCTAAAACAAACATGGCAGATCTGATTCTGGATATGCATCCTTGCTTGGCTTATTCATGATCTTAATGATTTATTTCAAGCCTTAACATGAGGCTTCGCAGGCAGATGATTCAGTTGGAGCCAACAGGGCTGTGGTTTACCCTCATAGCCAGAGGACAGGCCTTCATGAACAATGACTCCGCATCCCAGAAAACAGTGAGTGCCCATCCTGAAACTGGTTTTTCTTTTTTTCTTTTTCTTTTTCTTTTTCTTTTTCTTTTTCTTTTTCTTTTTCTTTTTCTTTTTCTTTTTCTTTTTCTTTGTATCACAAAGAACAGTGCAGGTGGTACCCATATAGTCCTTGTCTTAGTTTGGGTTTCACTGCTGTGAACAGACACCATGACCAATGCAAGTTTTATAAAACACAACATTTAATTGGGGTTGGCTTACAGGCTCAGCGGTTCAGTCCATTATCATCAAGGCAGAAACATGGCAGCATCCAGGCAGGCATGGTGCAGGAGGAGCTGAGAGTTCTACCTCTTCATCTGAAGGCGGCTAGTAGAAGACTGACTTCCAGCCAGCCAGGGTGAGGGTTTTAAGCCCACACCCACAGTGACACACCTACTCCAACAAGGCCACACCTCCTAATGAGGTCACTTCCTGGGCCAATCATATACAAACCATCACAGTCTTTGCTTGGGGCAAATGGGTGTACTGGGGGTATCTAGAGTCCACCTGGGTGCAGAACTGAGTGTAACAGACCTAAGGTAATCATCTTTGTTCCATTGAGTGCATCTAACAGGGTCCTTACTGTTAACAAAGAGAACAGAGTCATCATACAGCAAAGACACACGTGACTTGGGTTATCCACGAGCCGAGCCTTTTCGCACCCTGTGCCCTCAAACCTTGCAGGTTTACAGGAGGACGAATCAGGTTCTTCCTCCATTATTCTACTTGTGATTCTTTCGGGGACCTAACTCATGATGTGTGGAGCCCAGGAAGACACTGATACTCCTGCTCTCAAGTGCATATTCTTTTCCTCTGTCTGTCTGGGGGGTGGGGTGGGGCTGGCCTGTGGACCAGAAGCTATTTTAGAAATCAATAAAAATGTTAGAATTGTGTGGCTTCCTCCCATACATCCAGGTTCTAAATTGAAAGGCAAGCTGAGCAGAGATCCCCTGCTGTAGGGGACCTCGCTATTTTTTACTCTCTTTTTGTTAGGTGACTTGCATCTTCTGCTTTCCTAGGACCCATTCTGATACAGAAGTTCCTGGAATAGTTTTAACGTTAAAAAGCAGTGTTACCTTCACAGAAATTTGGGAGATGATCCCCAAAAGAGGTTGGAGGCAAGAGTCCATCTGATCTTTTCTTGAAAGTTGTAATCTGTACCTGGAACTATTATAGGCTTAAATAAACACTCCGTCCAGTATGTCAAAAGCATAATATAGGGTAGACACTTCTCAACACAAGTAGCCACTCAGGAGTCGTTCCATACTGATAGGGTTAAAATAAGGAAGAATGTTATGATTAGCTCTCTGAAGAGGCTTAGTCCAGATTAACACTGTAGCATGGATAAGCTTTTCTTTTCTTGAATAAAGATAAGATGGGGTTAGGGAGATGGGTCAGCCATTAAGAGTACATGCTGTTCTTGGAGAGGACCAGAATTTGGTTCTAGCACCCACACTGAACAATTTACAACGCCTCCTGTCACCCCAGATCCAAGGGAATCCAGTGCCTTTTGTCCTCTGTGGGTACTCGCTTCCCCCAGAAACACATACATATTCACAAGTAAAAAAACAAATCTTTAAAAACCAAGGACCAGTGAGTTTTTGATGGCATTTCCTTGATTATATGCCACTTGTTATATTGTACTGAACCTATAGCTCTGTCTCTCTTCCCCTGAATATGTTTCATCAGGAGCATCACATATGCAAATCACATCTGCTTCCTTTATGCTCTTTTGTTGCTCTGAAAAGAGCAGCTATGATTGGGCAGCTCCAGAAGGTGGGGTTTTGTTTGTTTGTTTGTTTTTGTCTTTTAGCACTTTTTTCTTCTGCCAGTGGTTTGATAGCACAGTCTTCAGTGTTAAAGCAGGTAGGCTTTGGAACCTTCAGAATCCATAGATTTTTATGTCTCTTTTGTAGTCCTATGTTTGGGGTATTCATTACCATATGAAGAGGGGAAAATCTGGAACCCTCAGGAAACAGAGCCTTTAGGTCCATAGCTCCCACATGATCATTTTCTCTGTTGCTGAGAGATAATTAGTAATCACAAGTGGAAATGTCATTTCCATGACGCACAGGTGACGTGGGTAACAAGGCATGTCTGCATAAAGGAATACACATTCTGAAATACGCCTGCTTCATTTGGGCTTCCCGCAGAACACAATGCCCTTTTGAGAATCCGACCTTTCACAGCAGCAGTTTCAGTGACTCTTAGTTGTTCCCCTGTTTGCTTTGTTGAAATTCAGAAATGTCTTGTCAATTAAAAATGATGAATTTAGCTTCTTGCACAGCAGGGATGAAAGATCTGCCCCTGTCAGCCACACCAAGGTCTAAGAGAGTTCCAAGCATGGGAACAGTCCTGAAAAATTCATGTAGCAAACTTAGTAGAGTGACCTCCATCTAAGAGAGGACTGGGGAGGCCAGATAAAGCACCCTGGGCTTTTAAAGAGTCACTGGTCTTTACAAAGGTGAGGCCACATTGTCCCCATGAAGGTTCCTTCTTTGCTGTTTGTAGGAGTAGCCAACTACACTGACATCTGTCTAGCCACTGTCCAGAAAAAAAAAGCCTGAACCAAACTCAAGAAAGATATTTGTCCTTCGCTTTTATTGTTAGAGGCACATTGTCTAAAGTGACATCCATTTACCTGTTATTCATTTTGCATTCCGCTTCAGGGATATTGATAAAGAGTGTGGTTCTAAATAATTGCTTTCCCTCAGCCAACATACAAAAAGCACCCTGCTGCATTTTATATCCTGAGGGCAGCTGAGAGATATGTGTGCTGTATGGCAATTATTTTCTCTGTTACTGCTCATTTTTTCTTATGGATGTGTCAAGAGGACCACTGTTCTTCATCATGAAATGATGGTGGGGCAGATGTGGGAAGTTAGAGGTAGGGAAGCCAAGACCCCATTCTTCCACCTCTAATTCCTTTTAAATAAACACTCTGATTTTACCTAATAGAAAGCACATAGCATTGGTGACTTCATCTGCCTTTCTCAGATAGTTTCCTCAGTAGGATTTTCCTCTGAGGAGACTTAAAGTAGATGCAAAGAATGTACTCGGTGAAAGACTTTCAATTTTGATGGATAAGAAATCAGATCCAGGTGCAGAGGAGCTTTGTAATTTCATTTACCCCCACCTTGTAAAATAATCAACAGGCTGTAGATGAAAGAAAAGTCTACCAGACTTTTTTTTTCTGTTTTTTGTGGGGTTTTTTTTGTTTGTTTTTGTTTTTGTTTTTGTTTTTTCAAGACAGGGTTTCTCTGTGTAGTCCTGGCTGTCCTGGAACTCACTCTGTAGACCAGGCTGGCCTCGAACTCAGAAATCCGCCTGCCTCTTCCTCCCAAGTGCTGGGATTACAGGCATGCGCCACCACGCCCGGCCTACCAGACGTTTTCTGAAAAATGAAACACACAGTGTCTGTAGGTTATAGATAGTGAGGCTGTGTGATAACAAAACTGCCTTTTGTGGTTTTGTCTTAATCAACATAGTTCAATGAAGAATAATGGTAATAATTAAAGTAACAAGAGTATTTTTTTTTGAGTTCTTGATATATATAACTAGTTGGAAAAATATTCCAAGTGGTTATCCATACAAAATGGTCCTCCCTGGAAACATATATATTAAAGCAACGTTGTATGGACTGAGTAATTCCTAAACACACACACACACACACACACACACACACACACACACACACCAATTCAGAAAATACACAATGTATTTGAAAAGGAGCAAGGAAGTGGGCATGGGAGGGCATGGGGGGAGGAAAGGGTAAAGGGAAATGCTGTCATAGTATAACCTCAAAAATATTCTATGAAGAAAAGAGAAAAAAGCTTTGGGTATTTTTAGTCAACAGTTGGTCTAACATATAGTCACTAATAATAGTGACTATTATTGGATCATGTCTAAAATGGGACTCTGGATTTCACCTCCGGCACCTCTTTATCCTCAGCTGCTAATTTGCTGTGGCCTCAAATCTGGAAATAAGTGGGGTTGTTTAGTTTTTTGAGTTTTTTTTTTGTCAAATTGTAATAAAAAAAGAGCCCTTTGATAATAAGGAACCTAAGTTAAGAAAATGCTTCTGATGCACTTGGTGGCACCTGCTTTCAGTCCTGGCACTTAGGAGACAGACACAGGTAGATCTCTTAGAGTTTGTGGCCAGCTTGGTCTGCATAGAAAGTTCCAGTACAGCTAGGGCTACATAGTGCTACTTTGTTTCAAAAACTAGCTAGCTAACTAACTATAACTATAACTATAACTATAACTATAACTATAACTATAACTATAACTATAACTATAACTATAACTATAACTATAAAACTATAACTATAACTTATACTTTCATTAGATAGGTCTATAGGCAAGCCTGTAGGGGCATGTTCTTGATTAATAATTCGTTGGAACACTGTCCAAGAATGGAGTTACATGAGGAGAATTCTAAGTGCTTGTGAGAAAACTCCAAGAATTTTTGGATCCCAGGTTCTTCATAGCAAAGATTTGCCCCTCCCAGGTGTAGCCAATAGGATGAGTTTACATCAGATTATTTATTACAAGGCTATTATTATTGTTCATATGCCTCTACAAAAAAGCATGGTTTTGCCACATGCACCTTGTTCTTGTAATTATATAGAGCTTACAGTCCTGAGAAATTTACTTAAGTGACATCTATCTATCTATCTATCTATCTATCTTTTATCTTATCTATCTAACATCTATCTATTATTAAGTTATTTTTTATTTAAATTTTTATTTTCTATATTCTATGTTTACATTCCAAAGGCTTTCCCCTTTCCCAGTTCCCCCCCATACGTCCCATAATTCCTCTCCCCCCCAACTATCCCCCAATCATCTCCCCTCCCCCCCATGATTTCTCTGTTCTGGGTCTACAAAACTGGATAGCATCTGGATTGTAGCTTCTCCTCCCTCCTTTCCTCTAAGTCCCTCTCTTTCACCTTCCCCCAATCTGCCCCTCATCCCCTTCTCCTCAGAAAAGGGGAGGCCTCACACGAATATCAACCAGCCTTGGCATATCAAGTTGCAATAAGACCTGGCTCATCTTTTTCTATTGAGGCTTAACAAGACAGTGAGTGCAGTTAGGGGAAAGGGATGCAAAGGCAGGCTATATAGTTAGAAATAGCCACTGCTCCCTCGTTATGAGTCCCACATGAAGACACAGCCTCACAACTTTTACACATGTGCAGAGGGCCTAGGTCCATGCCATGCATGCTCTCTGGTTGTCAGTTCAGTCTTTATGGGCCCGGGTTAGTTGATTTTGTAGGATTTTTTGTGGTGTCCTTGGCCCTTCTGGCTCCTTTAATCCTTCTTGCCCATCTTCTACAGGATTCCCCAAGGTCCACTTAATATTTGGTTATGGGTCTCTGCATCTGTTTCCATCATTGCTGACATTGATGACAGTTATGCTAGGTTCCTGTCTACAAGTATAGCAGAATATCATTAATAGTGTCAGGGGTGGCATGGGTCTCAAGCTGGGTCAGTCATCGGTTGACCCTTCCCTCAAATTGTGCTTCATTTTTTTTTTAACCCCTGCACATTGTGTAGGTGGAAAAGGTTGTGGGTCTAAAGTCTTGTGGCTGGCTTGTTGTCTCAATCCCTACATTGGAAATCTTGACAATGTTACAGGAGATGGCTGGTTCAGGCTCCATGTCCCCCATTGCAAGGAGTCTTAGATAGGGTCATCCTCGTAGCATCCTGGGAGTTTCGTTGTCCTAGGTTTCTTGCTTATGCCATAGATGCCCCTTCTCCATTCCATTTGCCTCTGCCAGTTCTCTCTCCCTCCATGCCCCCCAACTTTATCCCTCTTGTTCCCAATTTCACCCCTTACCCACCCAACCCCTCCCTTCATCCACCATAGATCTTTAATATATTTCCCCTTCTTGGTGAGATTCAGTGCCCCATCCCCAACCACTTGGTCCCTCCTTGTTACTTAGGTGACTTTTCTTAAGCAGCAGAGTTTTAAAAACTCTGAATAAAGTAGGCTGTTACATAAGACTTTAGTCTGCCTCAGTCTTAGGATCCAGTCTCCCAGGTCTCACTGCCTCTAGAGAGCAGGCAGGTGGTCCTGGTTTGTACTAGGAAGCAAACCGAACAAGCTGTGATAAAGCAAGCCAGGAGGCAGCATTCCTTGATGGCCTCTGCATCACTTCCTGCCTTCAGTGTCCTAATCTACACAAAGCATGGACATGTGAGCTGGACCATATCTTTCCCTCCCCAAGTTGCTGGTCGTCAGCCTTTTATCACAGCAGCAGGAAACCAAACTCGGACACGAGGCATCTTTGCTTCATCCCCTTCTCCCTGTTTCAACATCCACTTTGACAAGTACTCCCAAATTTGATTTCAAATGTTTTAACTTTGCCTCTTTGACTTAGTTCCTATGTATATCTTTTTTTTTAGATGTATTTATTTATTTTATGTGAGTACACTGTTGCTATCTTCAGATACACCAGAAGGGGGCATCTGATCCCATTACAGATGGTTGTGAGCCACCACATGGTTGCTGGGAATTGAACTCAGGACCTCTGGAAGAGCAGATGAGCCATCTCTCCAGCCTTCCTATATATATCTTATTCCTCACCCTCCCTTCACCTAGTCCTTGCTCTCCAGCCCAATGACACTTTATTATTATCAGAAATTAGTGTTTATATTTTGTGTTAATATTCTTTTACATTTTGTTTTAACACCATTAATATAACTCTGGCTTAAGCACCATATTCTCCAGTTTAGGACATGGAAACAACTTCTTGACTGGTCAGATCCAACATAAGAGTAATCCTTGAACATGAATCTGTTTATACACTCCACTGCCTTGAAATCTTCATGCTTTTCATTGCACAGAGATGGCCACATTTTCTGACTGGACTTTATAAACCAATTTCTATGTGCCTATCAGACCTCCCCTGTCCATTACTGTCCTTTTGAGTCACTGTTTCACCTTGACACTCAGCTCTCTTGCCTGAACAGATCCCACTGGACATAAATAGCAAGTAAATAGTAAATGATGATCTCTGGAAACTTATTGGCTCTAAGATTGAAGAACGTTGAAAAATGGGTGGGGAAGAAGTTTGAATGGCAGGTGAAGTAGCAGACTTTAAAGATAGTGACTTGGAACTTTGTAGGACATAGACTGAGACTGAATGTATAAGGACTTGTATGGACACAATGGTGTGCCTCTGGTAACAGTCATGGTAATCAAAGTAGATGTGTATGTGTTCTTGTTGCCTAGAGCATTCTGTTTGATGCCAAGATTACATGGGAGAAAACCCTGAGAGTATAGAATTGGCAGATATATATTCTAGATCAACTTACCCTGAAGATAAGGAAGCTGAGGTTATAGAGGTGAATTGAGGCCTGCCTGAGGGTAAAGTTTCTAATAAGAATAAAACAGGGGGAGGGCTGATACTACATGAACAACTGGACAATGTTTCTATCTATATTGTTTTCAGTTCCTCTCTTTATGAACCTTTATATTGAAATATTCTAAATAGTTTATGGAATATTTGATTTCTAAATACAAAATCTCAGTGCTTGTAATAAAAGAAGAATCAGATTCTGAGACACAGTCAGGAATACATGTTACTTACACAAACAGTTTAGGGGAAAAAAAAGCACACAAGGTCCATCACTATCCATCAGAAACTTGGGCAAAATTTTGTTTTGGATTCTGCACCTTTCCTCTTTCATTTCAATAGTATTGAGATTCATGAGATGCAAAGATACCAGCCCAACAGCAACTTAAAAAAAATGAAACATTTTTCCATTAATTAATGTCTACAAAGAGATTTAATGATGAAAAGTGCCATTAAGTGCCAAGTATAATTAATTATTTTTTGCTCCAAGAGGCTGGCAGGCCTCATTAGATACTGTTTTAAATATCCTAAAATATTTACAAAATTGGTTTAGGAAATTGTAAACATGCCAAATGAAAAGGCACTTTCGTTTCCAGGTGAAACCAATATCAAAACTGAAAGGAAAAGGCCTTTTGTCGGACATAAGGAGAGGACAGGCTGCCCTTTCCTGCGCCTCTGCTTCATTCAACCCTGCTGTTTCCACACACTGAAACAAATTCCTACTGAAGTTTTTGTCATGAATGTTGATCTTTCCTGATCAACTCACTGGAACCCCCTGTCCCTGTTTTGACTACTTTCAATTAAGCTGCACCCTCATTTGGGGGAAAAATGGATTCCAATTATTTTGATGTTACATGAAGAAGAGTACAGAGATGTTTGTAATCACTAGGGTAGGGGTAGGTTAGCATCAGTTTCTAGTTGAGGTCCAGATTGGTCTAGAACATGCAATGTAATGAGTTGATTTTGTCAGATACTTCCTTTGATGCATACACTGGACCTGCTCTTTCAGAATAGGTCACCTCCCTTCTTACTAATTCATCGTATGCCACTTGTCTCCAGTTTCTGTTAGATACAACCTTAACTACGAATTCAGTTACCTTGGCCCATCAAAGAACTAGGTATGTTCTAGGGACTGCATCCCTTGTTTTTGTGTTTAGCTTCCTGGGTCTCTGAATACCAGCTTGGATTCAGCCCCTACAGATGGATGATCAGAGGAGCATGATGCATGGTTTCCTAACAGTCCTTCAAGTTGTTGCTTCCCTGTCAAGAACTCATTTCCGGGGAGTCCAAATAATTATATTTTCCCCGTGCTACATACTCCATAATTACATTATTTCCCTAATTATGCTTGATGACAAAATTATGAAAATTATACATGATCAAAACCAAAATAAAACCTGTAAGCAAGTGTTTCTTTCTGTAGCACTAGGGTGATTTATAAATATGACACTTTGGACTCTCCTCAGGGGTGGGAGATTGCTAGATCTTTCATTAAACCTAAGCTAGCAACTTTTGGAACTGAATGATTAAAGCTGTAATTTCCTTTGTATTATTGTGTATCCTACTGGTTACCATAAGAGTAGGCAGTAAGAAGTGTCAGGCATGTGCTTAAGGGTGAGTGATAAAATGTTCACAATTATCTTGCCTTGTGGAGAATACCTTCTCCACTTCTGTTATTTCCTTTCCTCTTATTTCTTCTCTCCATTACTTCCTTATCCACTGTCCCTTTCTCACTCTCTTCTTCCTTTTTCTAAATGAAAACTTTGGTTTTCATTTTTATTTTCCTCTTTTCCCCCCTCTGCTTCCACTTTCCGATTTTACTATTTTCATCTGTGTTCATCCAGCTTACCTTGACTTAATGTAGTTAAAGATTTTGGAAAGGGCAAGGCAATGCTTAGAGAAGAATTTAACCTACCAATGTTTTGGTTGAAGGCATGCACATTAGTATTGCTTGGGTGTATCCATGAAGTTCCAGTAAGATGGCTTCACCTCTGGGCCTCTTACCTTAACAAAAGAGTCTACTTTATGATGTGCAGGAGTAACATTTCTTACAAAATGTCAAATGGACAGAATTCTGACTCTTTATTTTCTACATGGAGTCATTTTTCAGGTCATGATTGGTTGGCCTTCTCATTGGCCAGGCAATTCTGTGAGACTTGATTATAATCATCAGTTCTGCTTACCTTGCATTTATTCTCACTCACTCTGTCACATGAGGTTGGCCAAACCCATGAGGAATTCTCTGTTCAGGACATACCTCTATATGCTTGAATGGCGCTTTCCCAGGCCAGACTCTGTATAGGACAGTCTGAGGATTATACTGGTTGGTATGACATGAGACATGGTGGACATTACCCTGCTCCCTGCTAGTATCTCTGTCCAGAGTTTATATGTCTTCCTTAGGTGTTCCACTTTGGGATATCTCTTTCTAATTCTGTTATATCCAAGGGAAATGATCTCCAGGGTGATGAGGAACTCATTACCTCTTTTCCTTTTAAGACATTAATAAATTTGAAGCTCTCTGTAGGATTTCTATATGGAGAGGGAAATGACCCTCATTTAAAGAGAGACTAGAATTTTACACTAAAGCAACTACCATTTTATAGAGTGAGCTTTTATCTGAGGATTGGGGGCCTTGCCTATTGTCTTGGTTACTGGAGCCATCACTATTGCCACACTATTGCTAGTTTTGTACTTTGAGATCAAGGTCTCCTCGTCTCATAACTTTGGTATATGGTTCCCTGAAAACTAATGCTATCTGTGCAAGGGACCATGCATTATCCAAACAAGCTTTTTTCCTTATTACCTTTTATAAACGTCAGATGTAGTTCCTCAGGGAAAGTGATTTATTTAGTGCTGCTACAGATCCTACCCCTGTGGTTCAGCAGAGACTGAGCCTGTATATTTTGTTACTTTCTGCACAGCTATATGGGAGTGGAAAGGACATTGCAGTGGATTTCTTTCCATCATACACAGTTGTGTTGAGTCTCTAGGCTGAACTCATCTTTCCAGGGTCATAAGGGAATAATTTTTCTCCCTGACACTCTCAGTTCTTTGTAATTTTTCTATCTGAAAATCCTATATACCATACATTTTGTTGAGAGGCAGGTAAAACAAATAAAAAAAATTACCACCACCAGAAATGAGAAGATTTAAATATAAGCAATATTACCATTAGGAAAAACATACAGAATCTTTTTTTTTTTCATGTGTGGATAGCTGATGCAAAGGAACAAAGTGCCTCTTTCTGCGAATTGCCACGCTAGCTTATTTGAACTGAGCAAAGGTGCTTTAGACTAATTTTGGAAACTTTAATATGGCAATGTGCTAAATTTTAATTATTTCACTTCCTGCTTGTTATATTAATGTTGTGATTGCCCTTGAAAGTGTATGACCTATGGTGATTGATGTGAAATGCTGTCAGCTCTGCAGCTCCATCGGTTTCAATTAAAACAAGCCATGGAAAAAGTGCTCAGTCTCTGGATTTTGTGACACTCAGGATTATTTCAATTCATTTACCCAAAGCATTAAGTCTGTGTTTCCTTCTGGGACTGTCTCTACTATAACCCAGCTAGTCATGGGAAAAGGAAACTGCACAGATTTGATCTGCTAACTTTGGACTCAGAAGAAGGTCAACAAGGAAAATGTATGTACGTGTTTCATCTCTACGTCTCAGACGATGTAGGATATTGGGGTCCATACTCACCCAAACCACTTTGTGAACTCTTAAGGACTAAACTGGCCCAAATAAACTATTAAATGGTTATCTATTTCTGATTTCAATGAACAGCACTTTATCAGTCTCTGGCATTTGATCTGTGCTCGTGAAGAGGTGTTCATAAAGCATGTGTGTTTTCCAGAGATGAAGTACTGGCTTCAGAGCTCATTAATCTCACTGACATCAACTACGATGATGTCACAGGGCTTTTCACTGTGTGTCTGCAATACCCAAGCACTTTAATTACCAATTTGGCTACAAAGCAATTGAAATCTCCTCTCTACCTGGCAGCCCTTCCTAAATCTAGTCCAAACAGTATCTCTGGCTTTGTCTGCCAAGTCCAATGGGGCTCTTCCTCCTAAGTACTGCAGAGACAGGCAGCCCAAACTAATTTCAGTGGTGCTTCCAATTTAATCTCATTTGGAAATCCTTGACCACAGACTGTTCGATTATAAAGTCAAGGGAGCCCAAGCTTGCCAACATGGTGACTCCATAACTCTCTGCACAGAGTACCAAGAGCTGGATCTGTGCTCCAGCAGAGAGGGTAAGGTGCCTTCCTTTCATCCTCTTGCTACCCGCTTCCTGACAAAAGGCATGTGAAATGCCTTTTGACTTTTGACATATGACATTTTGGCATATGATGTGTTATAGAATCATAGAATTATAGAACTGGTAAGCCAGTGTTTATCTTGGCCCTTTCATGGTGTTTATAGAGTTTATCTTTCAGGTCCTTGTTCTTCCGCTAGTTCTTCACTAGACACTGGTTACACACACATGAAGAGACAGAGAGCCTCACCACCTCAAAATTTTGCCTAAATGCTCTCTTTGTTTGCCCTAAATTGCTTTCTATTGTTGTGATAAACACCAGGACCAAAAGCAACTTGGGGAGGAAATAGTTTATTTCAACTTACAGCTCATAGATCATCATAAAAAGGAATTCAATCAGGAGGCAAGAATTGAAGCAGAGGCGGTGAATGGGGTGTTGCTTACTGGCTTGATCAACCTAGTTCTTTATAGACCTAGGATGACCTGCCTAGTGGTGGCATTGCCTACAGTGGGCTGAGCCCTCCTCCATCTGCTGGCAATTGAGAAAATTGCCACAGACATACCCACACACCAATCTGATGGTGGTTCCTCAATAAAGTTCTCTCTTTCAAGGTGACTCTAGTTTGTGTCACTTTGACAAAAACTAATGATTACAACACCTAAAAGGGTTTACTCTTTTCTTCCTTCCTTTCTCTCTCTTCCTTTCTCTCTCTTCCTCTCTCTCTTTGTTTCCTTCTTTCTTTCTTTGTTTCTTTCTTTGTTTCTTTCTTTGTTTTTTTGTTTCTTTCTTTCTTTCTTTGTTTCTTTCTTTGTTTCTTTCTTTGTTTCTTTCTTTCTTTCTTTCTTTCTTTCTTTCTTTCTTTCTTTCACTTGTTTTGATTTTTAGTTTTAGTCCTGGTTAGTGAACAAATGGCTCTTTCTTAGATGTCCTTGACAACCCTATTACTTTTCGTCCTTATTTGCACATGTCCTTCGTGGTGTACTGTATACCACGAATTGAGAGATTATTTGTGAATTTTCTGACTATCTTGCTCCAAGGAATCTTCTACCATATCACGCTCAGCCTGGAGCATGAGATGGAATGGCAGTGTCATTAGTACCTTAGTCATCTATGACTTTACTCATCTATGTTCAAGAACTTCATATTTTAAACTGGTTAAAATTCACCACCCTCTTATTCAATAGACATCTATTTATTTCCACGTGTTGAGATTTTTCTCAATCAAAACTGAGCTCTAAAATGTTCTGAAATCTGAGGACTTGTGCATTGACTTCACGCTTAGAAAACTGTATGTCAGGGGAAAATGTATTAATAGCTGGAAGCCCATAGCTAATACAACTGATGAGTTCATTCAATTTTTCACTTTCTACTTGTTAAAAGCCTATTGGCTCTTATTCTTTTAGGAGGAAAGTGCTAAACTTATACAAATCTTACAAATATTTCCCAAATCCAGAAAACTCCATCTTCAGAAGTAGTTCCTGGCCCACACATTTCAGATGAGGCTCTTTAATATCCATATGCAATCCATTCACCAACGGGTGTAGATTCAGACTGCTGCTGATTATAGAATGCTGGGGCACAATGTGGTCACCTCAAATTCTCAATCCTTGGTAGTCATTTTAAATGGTGATACCTGTACTCTAAGAAAATTGATACATGTGGTTAGTGAGCATGACAATGATTAATGTCCAGCCCTATCTGTCACTATTTCCCTGGTCAAGATGTCAGGGCAAATATATTAATAGTTGGCCCCATTTCCAAGAGTGTAAGGAGGCCAGGGAAGCCATAGCTAATAGAACTGACAAGTTAGTTTAATTTTTCACTTTCTATTTGTTAACCAGACTCTCTTTATGTTTATGGTATCCAGTTGCCTTTTGTGTGGAAAATTATTTGCAATACGGTCTAATTTTCTGCTTTTATTGCATCTTCTTTTGAGATTGGATTTAATTACATTTCTCCATTCTTTTTCCTTCTTCCAAGGCCTCCAATATATTCCTCTCCACTTCCCTTCAATTTTATAACCTCTTTTCTCATACATTGTTATTATATCTATATATGTATTTGTATATACATATATTCCTAAATATAACCAATTTGGCCCATATAATGATACTTGTATGGATGATACTAATGAATACAGAAATTCCCCTGTATGTTCAACATGATTTTTCTTAGGTATGGTGCTAGCAATGGACCTCAGGGCCTTGCACATACTGAGCAGTTGATACACCATTGAGATACAGCCCTGGCCCTTCCTAATATACTGTTTAAAAAGTCACACACTTTTAATTTAAACTAGTGGCATAATATTTCTTACATCCTTCTTTTTTGTTCTGTTTTTCTCTCTGGACATCTCCCAGGCCACAGCTGAATTTCTCTGCTTTTGTTCATAGGTATCCTAGTCATAGGCTGGGTGCCTGGCATGTTCTCAGTATCTTTAATCACTTCTTTCTCCCTCTGTATTCATGATCTGACCAGTAACTGCCTCCCTGTGTCACAATTCAGGTAGGGTGGTATATAGCTGTACAAAAAGGGACAATACTGAGTTCTGTGTGGTGGTTAAGGATTCTGGTTTTCTCATATGACCTGATGCATGCTATAGCTGTTCAGAACTATGATTTCCAGAAAAACTGAAATAATGAAAACCTCAAGATGATCATTAAAGTGAAATAGGAGGTATACACATAAAGGACTTATTAATACAGTTCTGACACCAAAAATGTTGACAATATGCCCAGCTATTTCTTTGCAAAAATTTAGAAACATGTTTTACTGTCAAATAACCAAAGCCCCAAAGTACACCATTAACATTTACCCCCTTTGTATGATTTTTCATGGAAATAGTAATATAACACTGTGTCTGTCCGTTGACTGCTGACAAGTAACAGATGGAGCAATCTGAAATTTTTAACTTGAAAGATTTTAATAGGGGGTATGGCCAAGATCAAAGGTACTCATGAGGAACAGGCAAGCACCCAGCAAGAAGCTAATACTATCCTTGGAAAATAACAGTACTCAATTTCAGTAGCAGCCAATGACTTTGAACTGAACACCAGTTAATTGCGGCACTGCCACTCCATGTCAAGTTATGTCAAGGGAGAGGGTGTTCCATGTCTGTGAAGGGGCTTGGACTAGAATGGTGAGTGGGAAACAAAGAGGCTTTCCCATTAGGTAGTGGGAAGCTGTGCGGTGTTCAGATTTCAGCTTGCCTGGGAACCAGAGGGAGGATGCAGTCCTGAACCTCACCTAAGAGCTTCTGGTGCTGTGGGTCTGGGGACAGTTTGGAAATGTGCAGTTATATGTTACCAGGTATTCCTGATGATTGAAGATGTTGAACAAGAAAAGAATAGAAAGATATTAAATATGACTGTGCCTGCAGTTTTAAGGGCCAATACAACAAATTTAGAAATAAGGAATCAAACACTATGCTAAAGGACAAGTCATAATACAAACAATAAAACAAATCTATGTGAATATCCCACTGTGTTTACACTTCATATAAGTTATTGGAATTCATTGTGCTGTGTTTTAATGAAGATGAGGCGAGGCATGGTGGATACAGGCCTCCAATCCAACCTATCCAGGAGTCTGAGACAGGAGGATTACAAGTCTGTGGCCCACCTAAATTGCAGAGTGAACTCAAGGGCAGCCTGGGTAGATAATAAGACTTCAAACAAAATATCAAGGGAGGGTGGGGCTGTTTCTCAGCGCTAAACTATTTGCCTGTAATTCAAAAGGCCTTGGGTTCAATTACTAGTATCATTAATACATAAATGTAAATAAATAGTAAGTAAATAAATAAACAAAGATAAATAATAGAGGTAGTACTTAGAATAAATCAGAACCTTGTTTTATACTAGATAAAGCTAATTTTTTGCTGCAAAAAGCTAAAGGGCACACACACGCACATGCACACAAACAGTAGAATGGGAGAATTAATGCAGATTGTGACTACCGTGGGTCAATGGATGCTATGATGCTGCAGCTTGGCTTAATCATGACCTTCACAGAGGGAGGCATTCATGCACTTGGAGAGCAAAGAATGATGAGACTTGAGACAGTCTTCTGCACCGATCCAAGAGATAGTCAATAAGAACTTGGGTGAAGCAGATGACAGAATGGCTCCCAGGGACCTTCCTTGAGTGAAATGGACTTGGCCTTATGATCACACAATGTCAAATAGGAAGGTAAAACTGAACTTAAAGTTGACTTTCAGTTTCTAGAACTAGATGTTTTGGGCCAATGATACCGAAGATCATATAGATTAAGACAGTGAACAGGGTGAGGGTGGCTTTGAATTGTTCCTAGGGAACATCAAGAAAAAACATTAACAAACTTGTGTTTCCTTGGATGACTAGCTGAGGTGACCCTCTGTTGTACACTATAGGTCTTCCCAGCTAACTCTTCTTTTTTTTTTTCTCGAGACAGGGTTTCTCTGAGTAGCCCTGGCTGTCCTGGAACTCACTCTGTAGACCAGGCTGGCCTTGAACTCAGAAATCTGCCTGCCACTGCCTCCCAAGTGCTGGGATTAAAGGTGTGTGCCACCACCACCCAGCTCACTTCTTCTTCTTCTTCTATTTATTTATTTTTTTGATTTTCTAGTCTCCCATCTCTCTCCCAGGCATAATTTTTCACTCAGTTTTGCATGACATCAATGCCTTGAGTAAATTCTGAGAGCATATAAAGTAATATTTAATCAGTGTTTTCCATGTCAACATCTCCTGCCAAATAAGCAGTTCCTTGTAATAATGAGATGCCCTGGAGCCTGACACATATGAGTTTCTTAACAAATGCTTTTTGAGTAAATGAATGTGTAAGCTTATCTGCCTCTGTGATGAGAAGGTACACTGATGTGTAGAAATATGAGAGTGAAGGAGAGAGCGGAAGGATGAATGGTATTGAGGAGAGGCAGATGCAGGTCTGAACATGCTCAACTGTTGGTACACCCCTCTTTCAAAGGTAGGTTAATGGCTATAAGCATAAGTGAATGCTGTTAATATGATTCCAGCGGCACTCTAGAACACACCTAGAGACTTTTTGTTGTTTTATGCTATAGGTCTTCCCAGCTAATCTTGATGAGTACTGGTGTGACTTGGCCAAGTGTCAGAACACCATTGGGGAGGTATAAAGAATGACACTGTATGTGGGGCATACCTTATTTTTCTGAGTTTATGGAAGATTGGATTTTCTGAGGTCATTTTCCACAATCATGTGGGGGCAAGGTTAAGTTGATCTAAGCCCAGGGCAATGTGGAGTGTGAGCATGAGACTGAGCAATGGTTCCGCAAACATGGACTGATGTCACCTAAACCCAACATGTGTTTCCTTTGACTTAATACTTCTAGAGAAAAAGCAATATCCTTTTCTTGAATAGGGATTCCTAGGTCTACAAAGAGTTTACATAAATAACAATTGAATCTGCCTAAGATCTGTGTTGATGGGAAACAGGAATAGACATGTACCTAACATTGAACATTCAGGTACAGTCAGAGCTTACGGGTAGAAATCGGTTTGCCTTTAAATGTCTAAATTTAATGTTTACATGTCTGAGGCCTAAACAAGACTGTTACAAATTTCTGGATGTGAACAGACCATGTAAGAAACACATATGCAGGAGATATAGTATGTAGGGAGATGACTCAGCATGTAAAGTACCTGACATGCAAGAATGGGCACCTACCTGAATTTGAATCCCCAATACACATGGAAAAGCTGACGTGGCGGTGTGAGGCTTTAATGGCAGCAACAGGGTGAGGGAGACAGGTGGATCACTGCGTGGCCGAACTGAATCAATAAGTTCCAACTTCAGTGAGAAATACTGCCTTGCAAGATAGAGACTAATAGAGAGAGGCATTTGCTGCCAACCTTTGGCCTCTGCAAATGGTTAGAGCCAATAACCCTACTTGTCTCTTACAATTTTCCCTTTTTCATTACTAACAGCTTCGCCTTTTTTTTTTTTTTTTTTTTTTTGAACCATCAACTTTCAGTTTTGTCTTCATCGTGGCTGGAGGCATCCAATCAGACCCAATCTGAGTGAAAATTGTCAAGGGTTGATGGAGTCCACTCACATTATTAATTCTAGTTTCCTTTTCTATATCTTCAGAACCAGTTAGGCCAGAGGACTGTCATCTTTGAAAGGCCACTATGAAACCACCAGTTCAAAGGCATCCTCTCCCAGCTGCCTTCTTGAAGTTGGGGGTGCCTAGGATAAATTTAACGACTCACAAAGTAAAGAAAGATGGTAAGTGAAGAGTGGTGACTGTATTTCTGTCTGACTGTGACTCATGGGAAAACTAGACTATGGGAATGGCAAGTTTGTTGAATGTGTGAAAAGAAGCCTGAAGAGAAATGGATGGACTAATGATACCATGGCAGCCTCAGCAACCTGGGAAAGGCCACAGCACACCCAAGCTAGCATCAGTTGAAGCCCAACAAGAGCCCCTGTCTGTGCCTTCTCTTTCTTACATCAACACTTGTAGGCTTACCATAGTATAGAGTCCTATGGCTTTCCTTGAAGGCTATAGCATACGATTCCATTCTACATATCCATTTCCAAAACTATCTCCACTGGATACCCAAAAGAGAATGTACACACGGAAGGACCCCAAACATGTTAGTATCGAGCCCAATGAAGTGACAATATACTTTTTCATGGTGTCAGCTGGTGATATCTAGTCCTTTGCTGTAATAGTTGACTTAGCGGTCCTCTATGGCATCTAACAGTATCTCACTCAGAGGCAACCTATTTCCCCCTTAAATAAAATCCCACCTGTAGTGTAAGAATTTGTATGGCAAACTTGTTTGTATGAAATAACAAAAGCTAAAAAAAAAATAAAAATTACCACTGAGGTATAGGTTTTGGAAACAAAAGAATTAGCAATGAAATTGTCAGACAAAGTGAACAACTAATTCCAGTGACAGATGCCATCTCAATAGTGGGTCTCATCCATCGTAGGCTTAGCATGCAGATCACATCAGGTCTCAGCTCTGAATGGGCTGGAAGCCTGCTCGCTCAGCACCTCTGCAGTTTCCCCCTGTTATCTCGCTTATTTGGTGAATTTAATGTTGTGTGATTTGCTTTTTATTGCCTCATTTGTAATTCTCTTTCTTCTGCCCAAGATATCTTCAGGGGCTGAGTGCTGCTTACACTCCAAGTCCATTTTGATAAACGATAAGAATACTTGTTAATGAGTATGTGCCACAATTTACAGGAGCCAAGAAAGAATATGCTACTTGATGCTTCCGCATCACTTAAGGCAAAGATGGGTAGAGAGCTAGGGACCATCGAACACCGCTTGGCAGTGAGTAGTGCTCTCCAGGAAGGGATCTCCTTTCAGATGACTAAAAGAAAATGCTTCCCTGTCAACACTTCTCTCTCACAAAAGGTTGGTCTTTTTATAACTGCCATGCTATGGTAATACTTCCATATTCAATTATTTTATTTATTCATATATTCAGTTGGCAAAAATCTCATTTGTAAGAGTTGATTTGAAGGGTAACCTGCCACAAATTAGAATCACCCTAGTAGGGAGCTTCAGCTGAAGAATTTTTCCAATTGCCTTAATTGTTGTGGAAGCCTTACCCAATTGTGGGCAGCACCTGCTGGCTGCAGCCCAGATACAGAAGGGCATGGCAGAAGGAAGATGACATGTCTCTGGCTGGCTTGACCTTCCCTCTTGCTGCTCAGTGATTTATCCTGCTGCTGCTGCTGCTGCTGCTGTTGCTGCTGCTGCTGCTGCTGCTGCTGCTGCTGCTGCTGCTGCTGCTGCTGCTGCTGCTGTTCATTCCCTTGCTAATATTAGAACCAGAGTTTCTAGGTTTCCAGTATTAACATAGAACCAGGGACTCTCCAGAAACCTTTCATGTCTTTGGCCCCAGACTTAGACTACTGAGGCATCCAGCATCATGAACTGGGAGGCTACCAGATCCTTGGTCTCTCCAGTCTAAGAATGGTCCTGTGGGATGAATCACATTGATAAACTCCTGGGCTCCTGTGATGTCACATGTGGCATAGCTATTGTTTCTATTTCAACATGAGCTGATTTAACTAGTTCTTTTACTCTATGTTGTGATCTCAGCCACTTCATTTTTCTAGAGAACCTTGATCACTAAACCATTCTTCTTTTTCTTCCATATTGCTAGTCCTCCACCCCACAGTCACTCCTGGGAAATGAACCCACATTCCCATGTAATAATAAGACTATACTTCTCGCAAAGAACAAATACAGAGGCCTGTGGTCCATAGAGTTAAACACAGTATCCTGGAGCTAAAGAGATGGCTTGGGAGTTAGAGTCTTGGGTGCCCTTCCAGGGCACCAGGATTTGATTTTCAGCATCTACATGACAGTTCACCACTTTCTATAACTCCAATTCCATTGGGTCCGATGCCTTCTTTTGGCATCAGAGAGTACCAGGCATGCATATGATGTGCATATATTCATGTGGGCAAATTGCTCATACTCATAAATAAAATGAATACATTCTTTTTCTAAAAATTAGACAATCCCAAGGAATTCTCCAGTGATCCAAATAGTAATACTCAGATGACATAGAGAAGCATAAGGTCTAACCTCTTCAGCCAAGATTGTGGGGACACTGGGTACTTGGTTAGTTGTTTTGTGCACCTGTGATAGCCCTCTTACTTTAAATGTGGTAACAAACCAGGCTTTATAAGACTGACATAGATGTAAACATGAGATTTGTATTTTTCACTAATGAACTGAGTATGAATTAAAGCTCTTTTACATCTTAGGTGCAAACACACATGTAAAGATCCACGCACAGGTCTCTCTTCTCATGTGCATGTATCTGAATCCATGTTTGCATATCTGTAAAAATAGATTGATTTATGCCTGGATGTCTTCCTGCATGCCTATGGAAATGAGACTCTTAGGTGACAATGCAAATTTCCTAAAGTTATATTTAGTGTAGACATTTGTCCTAATTAAGAATGTGGTGTCTGATTGCTTGCTTTTGTACCCAGGCCACTTGAGAATGTGCCTAACTCCTCTGTACCTTGTTTCTCTTACTTAAAATTGACTGTCATGCCCTGCTTCCTATCCCTCTTCCCCCCTCCTCATCCACCCACCACCCACCCCTGCCTCAGGGAAACCTAAGTTCCTTAATGCAGTCCTCTGTGCATGACACCTTATGTGCCATACATAAGTCCCTCAAGTCCTGTAAGACAAACCATGGTTGGATGACAGATGGATAACAAATTGCTCCTATTGGGAAACTGTGCCACTTGAGGCTATTTTTAGAAACACAAAAGTTGCTCCGTGGGCCTCCTGGAGCACATAGCTTTCAAGTGTAGAGTTTGATACTTTAAAGTTGGGGACACAGGTAGGACATCTCAATTGTCTTAATATCCTATTTTCTCTCTGCTTTGATGGTCATCCTTTTCATTTGGTTTAGGTCCTCCCGGCATCCTTCCATCTTGATATGGAATCGAGTGTGCATGGTCATTGTTCGCCTGCCATCCGGAACGTGGCAGTGAGTGTGCTGGCCGACTGCACCCTCCTAGGCCCGATTGACTGCCTTCCCTCCAGCTTAGTGCTACCTCTCCTCTCCGTGTGCTTCATTTCTTGTTAGCACAAGGCTGTTCACCCCAGCTGCTCCACAACCACACTGCTTTGAGAGCCAGCCTGGTAGTTTTCTCTAGATCCTTCCTACTAAACCTTGTGTCATTCAAGAATCCTTTCTAGAATGAAAACCTATAATGTGACTGCCAGGGCACATTGGAAAATGGCCACACCCCTCCAGGCCATCCCTCTGAACATTGTCACTATTTAAGTCCCTCTCCATGGAGCCTCCCCTTCCTCATACTTTGCCAACTTCTGTACTTCTGCATTTGCCTTACTGACCTGCTGATTTGTCTATGGATGTTTCTCTATCTATAATTATAAAGATCTGTATTTTTAAAGTGAAGTTTTTACACATTTTGATTTGGTTAGTATATTTAGCTAAGCAACTAAAAAACCAATTGACTGTATCATTTTAGCAGTAAATTCTTTTCATGCCTGTAGTTCTTTGGTACAGTTCCTTTTTGTAGTCCATCAGCTTTTTCTTAGTGCCTATTCTTGTAACTGTTCTTTTCAAATACATTATTATGAAAACCTTAATGAGGGGCTGGAGAGATGGCTCAGTGGTTGGGAGCACATCCTGCTCTTCCAGAGGACCAGAGTTCAGTTCTCAGCAACCATGTTGGGAAGCTCACAACTGCCTGTAACTCCAACTCCAGATGGACCCATTACCTTTGGCTTCCATGGGTAGGCAGATCCACACATATGCCTACATATTAAAATAAAATAAAAATTTTAATAATGTTTGATGAATCTGTTTGATTATATTTCTGGGACTTTCATATGTAGATGATGTGGTTAGATCATTTTCACCTATCCTTCTGCTCTCTTGATGAGTTAAAATAAAGGGAAAAGGAGTCGCAGACATCTTTGAGCAAAGGACGGCACATTGCTGGGCTTGCTTTTGGCTCTTCATTATACTGAAGGTAAAGTTGTTCTAATATTAAAGAGGTTACATATCATAGATGTGCATGAAAACAAATATGGTATCAGGTAAATTTTCATAGTAAAAAAACACTGGTTTAGGGAATTCTTTCTCTCCTAAAGAGACTATGACTTGCTGCGCCATGAGTATAGCCTTCTGCAACAGGCTTTAGGACCTTCACAGCCAGGAACGCTCATCAGTTGAAAATGACCCTTGCCCTCACCATGTCCTCTATCCATCCCTGTGATAAAAGGCCTCCCAGCTTCAAGTGAGGAAATGTTTTCTTTTTCTAACAATATGTTCCGAAATGTCAGTTGATGCTTCTGGTTTTGTATAAGGCCTCTGGTGACATAGAGCACCATGACTGGAACCACACTGGCATAAAGCTGTGTACCTCATAGTGAGATAGGAACGAGAGAGTGGCCTAACTAACTCCGTTGCACAAGCCATCACTTCCTAAAGGTTTCATAGCTCAGGTGGTAGGCTGGCGACTAAGCTGCTAACACAGGAGCCTTCGGGGAACACTCAAAACTACATGGTTTCCTAGGCACTGTACCAGCCTGGTATACACAGACAAGAGGAAATCAGCTGGTATTCTTTTAGAAACCAAACGACAGGGAAATCACACAGGCTAAAAAGGAGGGCATAGGCTACCAAGAGTGGAACATTTCTCTTGGCAAGTATTATTTTCCAGTCTTGCAAACTTCCCAGGGAGTGTGTTTCCAGCTTGGCTCTGGGGGAGATTAATACCCAAATGGTATGGCGCAGTCAGAAGTGTTATGAGCCTCCTCAGAGCTATATCTGCACCTAAGCCATCGTTTGTAACTTAGCACTTCTCTCTTTACAATGCTTAAGTCAACAATGACCTTGGAATCTGACAAACATGTTTAATTTTGCACAGAGGTAAATATCCTGGGGATTTCGGCTCTGTATTTGTGTCGAGCCAGAAGCAGACAGCCTTGTTCATCACCTAGATTTTCTGGAATGGAAACCCTCTCTGTGCTCAGCTCACTCCTAGTACCTTAGATTTGCTTAATGATCGAGTGTCAGGGTCCCCATTGTGACAAACACAGACTGTAGAAGAGAGAAGGCAGTGATCACTCTTTCCCTCATAGGGAGAGCTCAGCTTCCTTAACCCTCTCAGAAGCTGCAGTGATACTGTTTCCTTCCTTCCAACTCACATCTAGCTTATCTCTCTTAATAGACTTTTCTTTTAATGTTCTGTTCTTGGGAAAAGGTGAAGGTAAGGATTTTGAGAAATAAGCATATCAGAGGGGCAGAAACAAGGGCTTGAGAGATCATGAGTGTGTAAGTCTAAAGGGCTTGTGTAATTAGGGCACAGAGGCATGGTGATTGGAAATTTTTTTCCTGAGTACAATATGCATTAAAATTAAATGAGCCGTTTTCTCCTTTGTCTGTTTCAGTTGCCTTCAGATGCATCTGAGCAGTGATCTAATGTCCCAGTTACCTTGTTTTTGAAGGGATTCTCCAGGGACTTTGCTTGCCAACATTTGACTCTCTTAGTCATACTTACACAGAACCATTAGACCATGTGTACAGAAATAATCCTGGACGCAAGATCCAGGGGTTCAGAATGTCCCTCGATTCCTCTTTTAGAACTTATTTTTGCCCTTATTTTAATTTGTATACACATGTATTTGCATGTAGGTACACGCATTAATAAATCTCTGGTTTCAGTAGGTCAAGTTTTCAGATGAAAATGTAGCAATCTAGAGAAGACTTCATGCATTTCTCTTCTTGCCAATCAGTAACCCAATACTACATTATGAAATGAAAACTGACAGTATTTTGTAGATCTCTGCCATTAACTATGAAATGAGTGCCACATGTTTGCACAGCACCAAATTGATGTATTTTGTATTGTATATGTTGTATTAAGTATGTATACTGATTCAGAGAACTGGTTTATTACAGATATCCCTTTAAAATATTTTTACATATCTGATTTTTAGATTATGTGGGAAGTCTCAAGCAAAAGAGAGAAGCTGTATATAATTAGCCAACTATATGGTGGTGATAAAATAGGTCTTGCATATTTTTATAATTAGTTGTGAAATTTGGGACCACATGTGTGAGGGTTCAGAGATGTGACATTTCGTGGACCCACAGCAGTTTGACATGGTTATTTTAAAAGGACAGTTGGGAGTGTGACCTTCAGAGGATAAATAACAATGTCTGTTTCTACCATGATTCTCCTTGTCTGGCCTCAGTGTGAGAGGATGCACCTAGTCCTACAGTCACTTGATGTGCCAGGGTGAGCTGGTACGCAAGGGGACTTCCCCCTTCTCAGAGGAGAAGAGGAAGGAGGTGGAGAGAAGGACTGTGTAAGGGGTGAGCCAGGAGGAAGGGGAGTTGTAATCTGTATGTAAAGTGAATAAATAAATTAATTAATGAAAAATATATATCATTATTACTTTTGGGAGATGTTACATGTGTTAACTTATTTAGTTTGTGTATTAGTTTTCTTGGGACAGTTCAGGGAGCTATAACATAAAGAAATTCAAGTACCCAATTTGTCATTTTCAGTTAACAATTGGGTTTTTGTTTATAGTATTGGTAGCAGAAAATGCCTTTAAAATGGCATTAGAGTATTTTATTTCATTGAAGAAATCTGAAAAGTCTTCTAAGGCCCATAAAAGAAGACCCAGATAAATATCGAAACTTACAAGTCACTATATGAATAAAGCCTCCCTGTAATTGTTAATCCCCCCCCAATTAATCTATAAACTCAGTCAAATCCAGATCAAAATCCCTTCAGGGTATTAAATGTTACTTTATAAGACTATTACTGTGCTGCATTGGACTCATCTGGAAGATAATTTTCATTTGGTAGGTAAAATCTCTAAGTCTTGTCTGAAAACGTCTTCAGAAGAGATTCACATGGTGCCTTCCATTGGCTGCATAATTAAAGCAACGTGGCCATAATTTTGGAGCAGGTAAACATTGAGACAGAATGAAGGTTCAAAAGGCCCTCTACTCCCTATTAATAGGATTTAGGGGCAAATTAATGATATTTTAAAGAATGGTCTGTAGCATTATATTTTCTAGTTTTAAGAAAAATAGGGTTGAAGAGTTACATGCAAAACATTTTTATGAAAACTTAAATTTAACTATGACGATATTACAATTAAATAGTGTCATTGTTTTAAAAAATTAAATTCTATTTCTTTATTAGTGTGTATGTGTTTGTATATGTGTCTACGTGTGTGTGTCCCCATATGCACAGTAGTACTCTATGGAAGTCAAAAACTGTCTTGCAGGTGTTGGTTTCTTTCTTGTGTGTCCTAGGGACAGAACTCACGTCTTCATCCCTGGCAATACCATCCTGGCTCAACTGAGACATCTCATGCTGGGACAAGCATAGTATGTTTAATATAACTTCAAAATGTCCTCTAAGAATATTCATATTTCAAAATTCATAAAGAAAAATGCTGTATTTGAATATACAAAGAGAAGCAAATTATACATGCAATCAAGAATGTCATGAGCATTATGATTTGCAGCTGAAAATATTGCTAATTAGTATATCAACAAACATATTTTCAGTGGGTGCCCTGGAAATTCATACTGAAATCATATGACATCATATAACCTACCCTCTCTTCCTTCAATGCAAAACTAAAATAGTCTCTCTCTTTCCTCTTTCTCCTCCTCCTCTTCCTCTTCCTCCTCCTCCTCCTTCTCCTCCTTCTCCTCCTCAATTAGTAGCTTCTTACCTCATTGACAACGTAGAATGAATGAAGTGGGACCAACATCCCTGTCCTCCCTCTGATCCAGTGGCCAGTCCACCTGATCCACTCTTGAACATTTCCTTTGTTGCTATGAGGCTCACTTCTGCTGCTTTCTTCTCTGGGGGTCGGCTCACATTGCCTACTGTGTTTACAATGTTAGGTCTTCTTTGTCATTGCCTTAAACTCTGCATTGGCTCACTCTTATCATCCACCCCACTCAGAAGAACATCTTCCATAGTCCCCAAATTAAATATCAGCTGTACTAAGTGATAGTACACTACTCCTGTTTCTCTGTTCTTTAGAGCAAATTCCTTGCCCCCAAGAAGATGTGGTGTGCTTATCTCTCCTACCAGTCTCTCTAGGGATAAACTCATTGAGAAGCCTGTCTCTATACTAAAGTCTCTTTTCTCAAAGTGAATGGAAATGATTTCTGCATTTCCAATATCACAATTTCTTTTAAATCCTCATATCTACCTAATCTCCTTCTCTCTTGTGATCTGAGTCTGTTATTGTGGAATTCCTATCATCTTCTACTAGTCAAAGCCTCAAGGAGAGCATCAGCACACAGAGGACTTGGGCTGGTAGTCCTGTGTTCTATGAAAAAGCAGACTGAGCATACCATGTACAACAAGACAGTAAGCAGTACCCTATGATGGCCTCTGCATCAGCTCCTGCATCCAGGTTCCTGCCCTATTTGAGTTTCTGTCTTGACTTCATTTGGTGATAAACAGCAACATGATAGTGTAAGCTAAATAAACCCTTTCCTCACCAACTTTCCTTTTATTTATGCTTTTTTTGGTCACAGCAATAAAAATCCTAAGGCAGATTATTAAGAGTTTCCTCAAGAAAAAAATTCCCAATTAGTAATAAATACACAAATGCACACATAATTAGAGAAATGCTGATTGAAGCAATCTCCAGCAACATTCTCTGATGACAACTGTTTGTAAGGACAAAGACTATTCTAAAATTCTGGTGACAGTGTGAATGAGTAAAGCTTATATTTAATTGACTATAATGATATAACAAAATTTAATATCTTTTTGTCCCACAATTTTTCCTCCTGTGAATCTAACTTTTAAAATTTATTGAGAGCTCTTTCCATAGCACTCTTTTGTCTAGTAAAACAAGAACAATAAAAATAGAAATAATAAAAAATTTATTATGAGAAATGGTGGCTGATTTTAGATGAGAACAGAAATAATATATACGTAAGGTGAAGTTTTACTTCATATAATCAAATATTGTATTGGTTTAGGCAATCATAAGTATATATTGTTATTTACTAACATTAATTGGAAAATATTTTGTGGGTAAGAACTATATATGGTCTAGGAAGTCCATTAAATGAGTCTGAGAAAAAGAGAGATTTCTTTTAGTATAATAAGTCTCAAATGTAGCATCTTGAAATAATTTGTTGTATTTCACAATTATGTGGGTCATAGCTCAAAACAGTACATTCTTCTTCGTTTCTTCATGTTGCACTGACCAGGGCTGCACAGGACACTGGGATAAAAGGTTGTACACAAGTGGATAGGCTGGTATTCAGAATCCAAGGTGACAAGTCTGAAAACTGATGGGGGAGATTGGAAGACTTTAGTTTCCCATGGCTGGTGACTAAAGTATCTCTTCCTGTCCTTTGCACATGATGGTCACAAGATAGTTGGACTTACATGATGGATGGATTCTAAGGAAACAAGGAGCTAACATTGAGAAAGTAGAGGTGTCTAGTGTTTTAAGGTTTAGGCTCCAATTTGATTAGGTTCAATTTGCCACATCTCAGCAGAAATAGCATTCAAATACATTCAAAATCCTGTCATAGATTTAAGCTCTCAATGAGAAAAGGCTCAAGAGTCTTAGGCCCATTAGCAGTGTTTAAAGGAACTTCATGCATCAGTCCTGTGTAACTACTCCTTGTTCTCCATCTTGTACAGGTTTCTGCCATAGGCTGCTAGGAACCATCAAGACTGCTCAGTTGATAAAGCCATTTCCTTCTGAACCCGATGAAGCCACTTATGGATCTCACATGGTAGAGGAAGAGAGTTGACTTCCAAAAGTTATATAACTTTAACAAGTGTGCTATAGTATACATACAATTCTCCCTCCCTCCCTCCCTCCCTCTCTCTCTCTCTCTCTCTCTCTCTCTCTCTCTCTCTCTCTCACTCTCTCACTCTCTCTCTCCCTCTTCCTCTCTCTCTCCCTATCCCTCTCTTCCTCCCTCTTCCTCTCTCCCTCCCTCTCCCTCTCTATCCCTCTCTCCCTCCCTCTCCCTCTCTCTTTTTCTCTGTCTCTGTCTGTTTCTCTCACGTATGTATGTATGTATGTATGTATGTATGTACATATGTATTATTTTTACTGACTCCAGTCATGACCATTTTTATGTGGAATAAAAAGGTGTATTTATCTTTATATAACAGAACAGTCCAATAAAAACCTGTATTCTACCTTGAAACCGAAGAAAGAGATAGACAGTGGTCAAGGTCAAAGGCACTAGTGAAAGCCTCAGGACACTGGGAGGGAAAGATTTGGAATCATTCTGCTTACTTTTCCTATAGCTGGATGTAGGGAGAGAGCTGTTAAGAGAGTTGCCTTGAGCTAGGAAGGACACATATCATTGGAATAGACTTGAGAGAATTCTGGGGGATGAGTGTTCTATGAGATCAGACATGGGTATTGCCTGCATATGGTGACACCTGGCAAACATATACACAGCTGATAAATCCTCTACAAAACTAGAGAAGACAAGACATGAAGTTAGAAGTACGGGGCTCAAAGAGGAAGAGAGTTATAATGTGAAAAGAAATGTATTTTTTTTCAAAATCCTCTTTTATTGTAATGATAAATGAAATCTGTGCAATCATGGTAATTTCCTAACTGAATTTTAACGATATCACTCTTAATAACCTCTCTCCTATATATTTTCTTACTTTCCTAGTTTGCTTGAAATATATTTAAAATATATTTATTAGAAAATCTTAAGCATAGTGAAAATTACAGTATAATACATGGCCTACCCATATTGTCATAATTTGAATTAATAAGTGCTGCTACCATCTCATATGTGGGGTTTGCATGTATTCAGAAAAATACTGTAGACACACCTGAGGCTAAATTCCCTGTGTAGCTAGCAGTAGTGTGTCCTGGCCCTTTTCTTTACTGTAAAATTATGAGTGTGTTCATTGATCATATTCTATTTATTCCATATCTTCATGCCAATATTAAAGTAAGCTTAGCCATTCAACTGAAGATAGACAATCTGGTTGTTTCTACTTATTCATTTTTATAGTCTTTGTACATATCCCTGTGATATGTACATATCACACATGTAGGAATTCTGTAGGTTGTGTATACATCAAAATAGACTCATGTGTTTAGAATAACAAGCAAAATGTTCATTTTAGTCTATCTTTGAAAGAAAACCATTTATTATTTTAATTTAAAATAATAGGCTTAGGGAAGGCTTGGGATTCAAGGTTTGTTTATTAAGGCATCCAAACTGCTACACTGGTAGCAGTACATCTGCCTCATCTACAGACATGATATTCAAACATAACTCTGTATAGAAGAGGAGAGAAGGCAAGATGTTTCAAAAGAGAGGCTTAGAAATCAGAATTTTCCTCCTGAATCCCTGATCACCTTCCTAATAACTTTTTGTCTATCTCTGAACCACTGTCAGTGTAATAATTTTTTGATGAAAACTATCTCTTCTCTGTAACTTCAATGACATCTGTGGTGTCATTGAAACATGTGAGTCTACTGGAGATGGAGTTGTTGAGAAAATAAAATGAAGATTCTTTTGGAAATGACAAGGTTGGAGAAAATATGCAAGCAGGCAGAGTGTCCACAGTCCCAATTATATCCATCATCAGCTTGACTGAGGGGTTGCAAATATGTTAACCAAAGTGCTTATTGCATATATATTAGGTAACATAGATCTTTACTTTGCTATTGCCAGTCTCTGGAGTATGGAGTCTCACCACTGATGAACTTTCCTGGTTACTTTGCATGTCTATTCATATTCCATTTTTCCTTTTTATGAGTCGGTTCTGACCACTTTCCATTGATATACTATTTCTTATTGTTTAGAATCCTTTCTTTTTTCTTCCTTTCTTTCTTCCTTTCTTTGTCTTCCTTCCTTCCTTCTCCTTTCTTTCTTTCTTTCTTTCTTTCTTTCTTTCTTTCTTTCTTTCTTACTTACTTTTCTATGACACTAATATTTAATATAGGTATCCTTTCTCAATATGCTACTTTTAAGACTCTATTTTATTTTTAATTGTGTGTATATGTGTGTACATATGTGCATGCATGCATGTGTGCTGTGGGTGTGCTTGGTCATGTGAACATAAGCATCTGCAGAAACCAAAAGAGGGCATAGATCCTCTAGAGCTGGAGTTGCAGGTAGTTGTGAGTGCCTCAATGTGAGTGCTACAAAACAAACCTGGATATATGCAATATATGTTGTTAACCAATGAGCCATCTCTCCAGTCCCTGTTATCTGTCTTCTAACCTTGTATTCATTACTATACCCTGATATATGTCTTTTAACCTTTTTATATGCATATCTCCTGATACTGTGTATCAATAACTTTGTTCATATGAATGGCAAATTTTTAAGTTGTTAGTGAATGAGCTTAAGGAAAGCCAAATGGGAAATAGGACTTTTCCAGAAGTTTATAAGACTTAGAAACAGCAAGGTTTAAGTGTTTGAGAATAAAGCAATTCTGGGTACAGCAAAGGGACAGGGAAACTGTAAAGGAAAGGGTTGTGAGCTATTGTAGGCGTGTCCATGTTTCTAAGCAGATGCTAGAGTTCATTTCCTGTTAAGGTGTCCATTGTTGCTCTTGATCTCTTTGTTCTAATCTTGTACATTGAGTGCTTAGGGTATGAGAAGAGTATGAGTATTATACCCCAGATGTGAATGGGGAGAAAGCAAAGACAGAAAATAACAAAGGATGAGACACAGGACCTAAGGATGAAGCTCCGAAACTATATCCTGTCTCTACACCTTTTTGCATCTTTGTTGTTATAATGGCAAGATGTAGGAGAAAAAAATCCCTGTTACATGCATAGAAGTGATTGACAGAATGAATTTAGCCATTTTTGTCTTCAGTTCGTGCTTCTAGATTTAAACATATCAATGAGGGCACATGAATTCCAAAGTCTTTGTTGTTTAGGTATATTCTGCATTCTTTCCACCTTCTAACCCTTTATCCCCCTTCCCTCTTTGTGTGCTACTTTCTCTCCTTCCTCTATTTTCTCTATTCTTCATATGGCAACATTTTTCCCACAGATTTTCAATGTTAAATGTCATGATCATTTCTTGTCTGATATAAGCATGATCTATTAGCAAGACTAGAACCAGCAACCATTCAACAGACAAATTGAAATATTACAACAATGTAAAATTTTAATTGCATTTGTTTACTTGTTAGTCTATCTATCTATCATCTATCTATCATCTATCTATCTATCTATCTATCTATCTATCTATCTATCTATCATCTGTTTTCATGTGTATTTTTGGCACACAGGTAGAGGTCAAGGATAACATGTGAGAGTTGGTCTTTCCTTTCTCCATGTGAGTATCCCACAAAAAATGTATCCACTGTGTTATTTCTCAGACTAACGAATGCCTTGTTTTAAAATACTTTCTGCTCCTTCATCCACAGGAATTCTGATTTACTTGGATGAGAATTTATAATATCTTTGGCTTTCAGAGGTCTCCTTTAGCAAGCTCCTTCTTTTCAGGTGATTAAGGAATCTTGTTTTTTGTTTGTTTGTATGTTTGTTTTTGTTTACTATTGTTCCTAAAATTTAAAAACTCTCATTATCTTTCATATTTAAAAAATTTAAAATTACCTTGCACAATTACAAATGAAAGGACTGAATCTGAGGTGGCTACCACTTTCATCCAGGAGATGCAGAACAAGCAGAGACAGAAAAAGTCAAAGGGCCAAGTATACTCCTTGTGCTTGGTTCTTCAGCATCCATCCCATCTGGCTGAAGTCACATTTCCAGCAATGCCCTGGTCTTCATGCATATTCAGTCTGAGTGAAAAATGTCACATGTGGTAAAGAGACAGGGAACTACTTTCAGATGCTACATTTATGGTATATCTGACATTTTCTCAGTATGTCATATCTACTGGAATATATTCATGCTGATTTCTGACCTATCTCCTGATCCTGAAAATAAAGTATTTTCAAATTAGCTAGGTGAGAATGACTTTATCAGGGAGATTTGGACTAAAACCCTTGTCTTGGGATAGCTAAACAAAAATAAGGGGTAATGAGGCATAATTATATTTTGTTGGTAGTGATGGTAATGCCTTCCATCATTGTCAGAATAGCTCTTTTATTGGAAGCAATGTGTGACTTCCCCATGTTTGCTTGCTTCAGTTGTCCTTTTCTCTAAATAGATTTTACATTCTGTAAAGAACAATGATTATGGTTCTTATTATATTTTTATACTGTTTTCTTCCATCTGCTGCTCTCTACAGCAAGCATAATTACCTGGCTCAGTTCTGCAACTCACACCTTTTATCCTTATCCTTAAGTCTAAGAGCAGATAGAGCTCATCAAGAGCTGACAAGTAATTATTCCTAGAGTGTTGCTATAAACAGTCAACCAGAATGTTCCTCTTCATATTTTGGTGAGTTACTGCCATGTTTTAACTGAAGAAATTCAATAAAAATTCTCTGGCTAAACCTTAACACAGACAGAGCTACAAAAATCCTGAAATAATTCAGTTCCTGCTGAAAATTTGTTAAGCCATTCATGGGTGGCTGATGCTGTCCAAGGTGCTGGTGAGATTGCAGAGTGGTTACTGCCAGTCTACTCTGGGAGTACAGAGATTGAGACAATCTGTAAGAAATGTAACCTCTATTACTTTCTTCAGAGACTTGAAGTTCTTGTCATAAAGATCATTCACTTGCTTAGTTAGAGTCACTCCAAGGTATTTTATATTATTTGTGAGTATTGTGAAAGGTGTTTTTTTTCCTAATTTCATTCTTGGCCTGTTTATACTTTGAATAGAGGAAGGTCACTGATTTGTTTGAATTAATTTTATATCAAACCACTTTACTGAAGTTGTTTATCAGGTTTAGGAGTTCTCTGGTGGAATTTATGGGGTCACTTAAGTATACTATCATATAATCTGCAAATAGTGATATTTTGACATCCTTCTTTCCAATTTGCATCCTTTTGACCTCCTTTTGTTGAGTAATTGCTCTGGCTAGGAATTTGAGTACTATATTGAACAGGCAGGGAGAGAGTAGACAGCCTTGTCTATGCCCTGAATTTAGTGGTATTGCTTCAAGTTTATCTCCATTTAGCTTGATGTTGCCTACTGGTTTGCTATATATTGATGTTACTATGTTTAGGTATGGGTCTTGGATTCTTGATCTTTCCAAGACTTTTATCATGAAGGGGTGTTGGACTTTGGCAAATGCTTTCTCAGCATCTAATGAAATGATAATGTGGCTTTTTTCTTTGAGTTTGTTTATATAGTGGATTACATTGATGGATAACCATATATTGAGCCATCCCTGCATCCCTGGGATGAAGCCTACTTGATCATGATGGATGATCATTTTGATGTGTTCTTGGATTTGGTCACACAAGATGGAAAGATCTCCCATGATCATGGATTGATAGGATAAATATAGTAAAAGTGGGCATCTTGCCAAAAGCAATCTAAATATTTAATGCAATCCCCATCAAAATTTCAACTCAATCATTCATAGAGTTAATAAGAGCAATTTTCAAATTCATCTGGAATAACAAAAAATCCATAGTGAAATCTATTCTCAACAATAAAAGAGCTTCTGGTGGAATCACCTTCTCTGACCTTAAGGTATAATACAGAGCAATCATGATAAAAACTCCATGGTATTGGTACAGTGATAGGCAGGTAGATCAGTGGAATAGAATTAAAGACCCAGTAATCAACTCACACACCTATGGTCACATGATTTTTTGACAAAGGAGCTAAACCATCCAGCGTGTGTAGGGGGAACTCAGCAGTTTCAACAAATGGTGCTGTTTCAATTGGAGGTCAGCATGTAGAAGAATTCAAATTGAGCCATTCTTTTGTTTGTTTGTTTTGTTTTGTTTTGTTTTTGTCTTTTTTTTATTTTCTATATTCTTTGTTTACATTCCAAAGGCTTTACCCTTTCCCAGTTACCCCCCACCATATGTCCCATAATTCCTCTCCCCCCCATGCTATTCCCCACTCTTTCCTTCCCCACGATTTCTCTGTTCTGGGTCTACAATACTGGATCCAATCTTTACAGGCCCAGGGTCCTCTCCTTTTTTTCTTCTTGAGAGTCATTTGACTTGCTTGTTTTGTTTTTCTAGACAGGGTTTCTCTGTGTAGTCCTGGCTGTCTTGGAACTCACTCGGTAGATCAGGTTGGCTTCAAACTCAGAAATCTGTCTGCCTCTGCCTCCAAAGTGCTAGGATTAAAGGCAGTCACCACCACTTCCCAGTAATTGAACCATTTTTATCTCCAAGTCCAAGTGGATCAAGGACCTCCACATAAAACCAGATACACTGAAAGTAATAGAGGAGAAATTGGGGAAGAGCCTCGAATACATGGGTATAGGAGAAAAGCTCCTGAACAGAAAACCAATAGTTTACACTCTAAGAACAAGAATTGACAAATGACCCTTGAGGACATTGGATCAGGGGAAAAATTCCTGAACAGAACACCAATTGCTTATGCTCTAAGAGCAAGAATAGACAAATGGGACCTCATAAAACTACAAAGTTTCTGTAAGGCAAAAGACACTGTCAAAAGGATAAATCGGCAACCAACAAATTGGGAAAAAATCTTCACCAACCCCACATCCGACAGAGGGCTAATCTCCAATGTATACAAAGAACTCAAGAGGTTAGACCCCAGAAAACCAAATAACCCTATCCAAAAATGGGGTACAGAGCTAAACAGAGACTTTTCACCTGAAGAAATTCGGATGGCTGAGAAACACCTTAAAAAATGTTCAACATCACTAGTCATTAGGGAAATGCAAATTAAAACAACCCTGAGATTTCACCTCACACCAGTCAGAATGGCTAAGATTAAAAACTCAGAAGACATCAGGTGTTGGCGAGGATGTGGAGAAAGAGGAACACTCCTCCACTGCTGGTGGGAATGCAAGCTGGTACAACCACTCTGGAAATCAGTCTGGCAGTTCCTCAGAAAACTGGGCGTGATACTTCCGGAGGACCCAGCCATACCACTCCTGGGAATATACCCAGAAGATTCACCAGCATGCAATAAGGATACATGCTCCACTATGTTCATAGCAGCCTTATATATAATAGCCAGAAGCTGGAAAGAACCCAGATGTCCCTCAACAGAGGAATGGATACAAAAAATGTGGTATATATACACAATGGAGTACTATTCAGCCATTAGAAACAATGAATTCATGAAATTCTTAGAGAAATGGATGGAGCTGGAGAATGTCATACTAAGTGAGGTGACCCAGTCTCAAAAGAATACCCATGGTATACAGTCACTGATAAGTGGATATTAGCCTAGAAGCTTGGAACACCAAAGACACAAATCAAGTGATGTCTCACAAGAAGAAAGGAGTGGACACTGGTGCTAGAATGGACCAAAACATCATTGTGGGAGAGTACAAGAACAGTAAAGTGGGAGGGGGTGGATGCGGGAGCAGGGGGAGGGAAAAGGACATGTGGGACCTTTGGGGGTGGGGAACCAGAAAAAGGGAAATGAATTGTAAATATAGAATATATACAATAAAAAAAATCAAAAAAAAAAAAAAAGAATGGATTGGCCAGAATGCAGAAACCCCAGGAAATACAAAGAGAGTAAAAAACAAACAAACAAACAAAAAAAAAAAGAATTGACAAATGAGACCTCATAAAATTACAAAGCTTTTATAAGGCAAAGGACACTGTCAATAGGACAAAACAGCAACCAACAGATTGGGAAACAATCTTTACCAATCCTACATCTGATAGAGGGCTAATATCTAGTATATACAAAGAACTCAAGAAATTGTACTCCAGAGAATCAAATAACCCAATTACAAAATGGAAAGCAGAGCTAAACAGAGAATTCTCAACTGAGGAAACTTGAAGGTCTGAGAAGCACCTAAAGAAATGTTCAACATTCTTAATCATCAGGGAAATGCAAATCAAAACAACCATGAGATTCTACCTCATACCAGTCAAGATGACTAAGGCCAAAAACTCAGGAGACAGCAGATGCTGATGAGGATGTGGAGAAAGAGGAACACTCCTTCATTGCTGGTGGGATTGCAAGCTGATACAACCACTCTGGAAATCAGTTTGGCAGTTCCTCAGAAAATTGGACATAGTACCTGAGGACCCAGCTATACCACTCCAGGGAATATACCCAGAAGATGCTCCAACATGAAATAAGGATACATACTCCACTATGTTCATAGCAGCCTTATAATAGCCAGAAGCTGGAAAGAACCCAAATGTCCCTCAACAGAGGAATGGATACAGAAAATGTGGTATATTTACAGAATGGAATACTAGTCAGCTATCAAAAACAATGAACTCATGAAATTCTTAGGCAAATGGATGGAACTAGAAAATATTCTGAGTGAGGTGACTCAGTCACAAAAGAACACACATGGTATGCACTCACTGATAAGGGGATATTAGTCCAGAAGCTTGGAATACACCAGATACAATTCACAGACCAAACGAAGCTCAAGCAGAGGATGGCCTTGTTGGTCATCAAAGGGAGGAGAGGCTCTTGGTCCTGAGAAGGCTAGATGCCCCAGTATAGGGGAATGCCAGGACAGGGTAGAGGGAGTGGGAGGGTTTGTGAGTAGGGGGAGTAGGGAATGAGATAAGGTGTTTTTGGAGGGGAAACCCAGAAAGGGGATAACATTTGAAATGTAAATAAAGAAAATATCTAATAAAAAATTTTAAAAAACAGATTAAAAATTCTCTTTTTAGAAAGTATTTGAGTTTATCCACTAAAGGATTATATACTTGTAATTCTTACTATATTGTAAATAAAGTCACTGTGGAAACAGGAAAAAAGAAATGTAAACAAAAAAATATCTAATAAAAAAAGGAAAACAAAGGAAACGTAACCTTGGAAGAACAAAAGGAAATAATATAAAAAATGTCACCTATGTGCAGAGTCTCTGAAGTGTTTTCACCAAGCCTTTACATTTAACTGTATAAACAGGTATTTCAACTAGCTCCAGCATGCGAAGGTGTCAAGAGGGGCTTGTATACTGGTTTCTTTTTATTCTCTTTGTAAATAGCTTTTATCTGTTATCTTCCCTGTGGAGTGAAGTTTCCTCTAAGCATGTCACTTTCCTTGTTACTACTTATTCATGTTCCATCATCCACAACTTTATGGCCTTTATCTGCCTACATCAACTCCCTTTGACTAATGCCATGTGAATACTTTCTGGTACCCACTGGTTCAGATAACAGTTTCTTGTAATTACTGAAATCATATTCAATACAACATTGCATTAAAATCTAGACACAAGACTGAAATACTCAGTCTTTAAATATGTACTTTCTACAAAGAACAAGCCCAAATCGCAGTGGCAATCAATGCTCAGAGGGGTTTCTCTAAGCATCTCACATAGGAGCCTTTGTCTCTGAACTCCGAACCAACAACCCTTCAGTTCAAATCTAACATTTATTCCTCTTTCCTTGCTCCTCTCCCCCTTCTCCTCCCTCTTTCATGCGGTGTTTTATAAAGTTGCCCATGTTTGTCTCTAAGCCATGATCCTCCTGCCTCAGCATTCTAAGTGCTGGAACAACAGGCATGTGACATCTTGGAAAAGCTAGTCTCTAACACAAGGATCTCTCATATAGAACTTGAGGGAGACATGTGATCATTGTTTTAACTCATTTGATTGAAAATTTCTTTCATGCCTTAAAATGATAAAAATTTGAAGGAAACACAAGCATTCGACTCTAATCCTCTTCCCCATTTCTTCTATCATAATATGCTCTAGTTTCTATGAGAAGGTTGTAATTGGAGTTTAGCTTGTAGACTTAATGCTTCACCAACTAAGCATAAAACAGAAGTGCAAGGAATATTGATGGAGGAAAAGGAGCTCTCCTGTTTAACCAAAGCAATCAGTGCCTCCCCCAGAGAGCAGATGGCTAGCCCAAAAACTCTACACACCCCACAGACAGGTGAGTGCAGCTTATTAACTGGGCAAGCTTCTTCTGGTAGGAAGCTAAATACTATGATTGATTTTAAATTTCCTCTATGCTTCACAATGCCTACCTTACTCCTGATTGTACTTAAGGGGGCAGTTGGTTCTTTAGAGACAAATTCCACTGTTCCCAGTCCTAAGTGTGGGTGGGTAGGGAAGTACAGATTTGGGAAAAATCAAGAAAGGACACTTTATTTCTCTAGCTATTGGCAAAAATGTTCATGCATAATGATTTTTTTTTTCTGAATGAGTCATGCCTGGTGGGAAGTTGCTGGAGGAGTAATAGTCAAATCATGCATGTTTACTGTGAGAAAAATTGAAAGTACCAGCAAGGCCAATTCTTCAAAGACTAAGGTATAGAAGGTCCCAGTAAGATTTAAGAGAGTAAGGGTGTGATATTACAGTTTCTGAGACCTAGGTTTTTGCAAAGGTCAGACAACTTCCAGCACCAACCACCAGCCCAATACTTTCAGAGCATGGTTCCTTCACCCCTTCTAGGTGTCACATAGCAGATATACTCTCACTCCTCTGTTTAAAGATAAGTTCATTGCAAATGAACCTGAGAGTAGGCAAAGAAGAAACTCTCAAGCACACCATAACTTCCATCCTTCTGGACAGGTACACATAAGTCACTGCTCTCCACACACTGAGGTAGAACAGGCTGGTGTGTCAGTGACAACACAGACACTTTAGATATTTGAAACTCAACTCTTCTTACCCACTGCCCATTTCATGACTGCTGATGAGTACCTGACTTTTATTCTTCCTCTGACAGTTTTTATGAACTTCATGTACTCTGATTTCATATGTTTGTGTTTTCCTGCACGTATGTATATGCACAGAGGCTAAAAGAAATGCTGGCTCAGATGGAGCCCTGCGATCTGAGGTCAGATCGCCACAATCTTGGCCCCAGTGGCCAAGCAGCCATCTCGGGCAGGTGTGAAAGGAACACCGGAGTGGGGGATCGCTTGGTGGTCAGCCTGCCTGGGTTCCTTCTTTGCATGGGAACTGGGCAGCTCTACAGCTGTCCGGGCACATATCCTGGGGTGGAGCGTCTGACCTGCAGTGAGTCCCATGGTTAGATGGAGCCCTGCGATCTGAGGTCAGATTGCCACCATCTTGACTCTTGTGACAAAGCGGCCAGCTCAGCCAGGTACACAGAGGATACCAGAGTGAAGGAGTGCTCAGGACACAGCCCACCTGGGTTTCCTCCTCTCGAGGAAGCTGAGCAGCTTGACAGCTGCCTAGGCATGTATCCTGTGGGGACCATCTGACCTGCAGGGAATCCCGTAGTTAGACAGAGAACACCTGAGTGGAGAATGTCTTGAGAGGCAGTCTACCTGGGTTCCTTCCTTGTGCAGGAACTGGGCAGCTCTACAGCTGTCCAAGCACATATCCTGTAGCAGAGCATCTGACTTGCAGGGAGTCCCATAGTTAGACAGAGCCCTGTGGTCTGAGGTTTCTACCATCTTGGCTCCTGTGACCAAGCGGCCAGCTCAGCCAGAGACCTGTGGCACATCTGACACAGGAATGATCCCTCTTCCTGATACTCTCTAGAGACCCGGCAGGACCAGGTTCATCACCACTGCCCCTTTCCATCAGATGTGGTAGATCTGACACGGGGAAGATCCTACTTCCTGATATTCTCTAGAGAAGTAGAAACAACTAAGAAATCACAAAGGGAGACAACTTTGGAAATAAACCCTGGGAAGAAATCAGGGACCATAGATGCAAATATCAACAACAGAATAAAAGAGATAGAAGAAAGAATTACCAATGCTGAAGATACCATAGAAACCATTGACTCAACAGTAAAATAAAATGCAAAAAGCAAAAAGCAAAAAGCTTGTAACCCAAAACATCCAGGAAATCCAGGACACAATGAGAAGACCAAACCTAAGGATTATAGGTATAAATGAGAGTGAAGATTTACAACTTAAAGGGCCAGCAAATATCTTCAACAAAATTATGGAAGAAAACTTTCCTAACCTAAGGAGAGAGTTGCCCATGAATATACAAGAAGCCTACAGAACTCCAAACAGACTGGACCAGAACAGAAATACCTCCTGACACATAATAATCAAAACCCCAAGTGTAATAAACAAAGAAAGAATATTAAAGGCAGTAAGAGAAAAAGGCCAAGTAACATATAAAGGAAGACCTATCAGAATTGTACCAGACTTATCACCAGAGACCATGAAAGCTCGAAGATCCTGGGCAGATCTCAAACAGACTCTAAGATAACACAATTGCCAGCCAAGACTACTATACCCAGCAAAACTCTCAGTAACCATAGATGGAGAAACCATGATATTCCATGATAAAACCAAATTTACACAATACCTTTCCAAAACCCAGTCCTACACAGGAGAGTAAATGGAAAACACCAATACAAGGAGGAAAACTACACCCTGGAAAAAGCAAGATAGTAACCTTCTTTCATTAAACCCAAAAGAAGTAAACCACTCATATATAAAAATAACATCAAAAATAACAGGAAGTAATAATCACTATTCCTTAATATCTCTTAATACCAAAGGACTCAATTCCCCAATAAAAAGACATAGACTAACAGACTGGATACATAAGCAGGACCCTACATTTTACTGCTTACAGGAAACACACCTCAGTGTCAAAGACAAACACTACCTCAGAGTAAAAGGCTGGAAAACAATTTTACAATCAAATGGTCTCAGGAAACAAGCCGGAGTAGTCATTCTAATACCACATAAAATTGACTTTCAACTTCAAGTCATCAAAAGAGACATGGAAGGATACTTCTTACTGGTCAAGGGAAAAATCCACCATGAAAAACCTCTCAATTCTGAACATCTATGCTCCAAATGCAAGGGCACCCTCATTTGTAAAAGAAACGTTACTAAAGCTCAAAGCACATATCACACCTAACACAATCATTGTGGGTGACTTCAACACTCCCCTCCCCTCAATGGACCGATCAGGAAAACAGACACTAAACAGGGACACAGTGAAACTAATTGAAGCTTTGGACCAATTGGATTTAACAGATATATAAAAAATAGACCATGTAATTGGTCACAAGACAGACCTCAACAAATATAAAAAGACCAAACTAATTCCATGCCTCCTAGCAGATCACTATGAAATAAGAGTGGTCTTCAATAGCAATATAAACAACAGAAAGCCCATATATACATGGAAGCTGAAGAATACTCTACTCAAAGATACCGTGGACAAAGAAGAAATAAAGAAAGAAATCAAAGACTTTTAAGAATTTAGTGAAAATAAAGGCACAATATACCCAACTCTATGGGACACAATGAAAGCACTGCTAAGTGGAAAACTCATAGCTCTAAGTGCATCAAAAAAGAAACTGGAGAGAGCATACACTAGCAGCTTAAAGGCACACCTGGAAGACCTGGAACAAAAAATGTTAATTCCCCAGGAGGAGTAGAAGACAGGAAATCATCATATTCAGGGTTGAAATCAATCAAGTCGAAACAAAGGGTACCAGACAAAGAATCAACAAAACCAGGAGCTGGTTCTTTGAGAAAATCAAGATAGATAAACCCTTAGCCAGACTAACCAAATTAATAAAATTAGAAATGAAAAGGGAGATATAACAACAGAAATGGAAGAAATTCAAAAAATCATCAGATCCTATTTCAAAAGCCTATATGCAACACAACTGGAAACTCTGGAGGAAATGGACAATTTCCTAGACAGATATCAAATACCAAAATTAAATCAGGATCAAATAGATCATCTAAACAGTCCCATAACCCCTAAAGAAATAGAAGGGGACATAGAAAGTCTTCCAACCATAAAAAGTACAGGACCAGATGGTTTTTGTGCAGAATTCTATTAGACCTTCAAAGAAGACCTAACACCAATACTCTTCAAATTATTCCACAAAATAGAAACAGAAGGAACACTACCCAACTCGTTCTATGAAGCCACAATTAGGCTGATACCAAAACCACACAAATATCCAACAAAGAAGGAGAACTACAGGACCTTATGAATATTGATGCAAAAATAACAAAATTCTTGCCAATCGAATCTAAGAACAAAGCAAAATGATCATTCACCATGATCAAATAAGCTTCATCCCAGAGATGCAGGGTTGGTTCAATATACGGAAATCCATCAATGCAATCCACTATATAAACAAACTCAAAGAAAAAAAGCACATGGTAATTTCATTAGATGCTGAAAAAGCATTTGACAAAATTCAGCATCCTTTCATGTGAAAAGTCTTGGAAAGAACAGGAATTCAAGGCCCAAACCTGAACATAGTAAAAGCAATATACAGCAAACCGGTAGCTAACATCAAACTAAATGGAGATAAACTTGAAGCAATCCCACTAAAATCAGGGACTAGACAAGGCTGCCCCCTTTCTCCATATCTTTTCAATATAATACTTGAGATTCTAGGTAGAGCATTTAGACAACATAAGGAGGTCGAAGGGATACAAATTGGAAAGGAAGAAGTCAAACTATCAGTATTTGCAGAAGATATGATAGTATACTTAAGTGACTCAAAAATTCCACCAGAGAACTCCTACAGCTGATGAACAACTTCAGCAAAGTGGCTGGTTATAAAATCAACTCAAGCAAATCACTAGCCTTCCTATACTCAAAGGATAAAGAGGCTGAGAAAGAAATTAGGGAAATGACACCCTTCACAATAGCCACAAACAATATAAAGTATCTTGGTGTGACTCTAACCAAACAAGTGAAAGATCTGTATGACAAGAACTTCAGGTCTCTGAAGAAGGAAATGGAAGAAGACCTCAGAAGATGGAAAAATCTTCCATGCTCATGGATTGGCAGGATTAATATAGTAAAAATGGCTATCTTGCCAAAAGCAATATACAGATTCAATGCAATCCCCATCAAATCCCAGCTCACTTCTTCATAGAGTTAGAAAAAGCAATTCTCAATTTCAAAAACAAAAATCTAGGATAGCTAAAACTATTCTCAACAATAAAAGAACTTCTGGGGAAATCAGTATCCCGGACCTCAAGCAGTACTACAGAGCAATTGTGTTAAAAACTGCATGGTGTTGGTACAGTGTCAGGCAGGAGGATCAATGGAATAATATTGAAGACCCAGAAATGTACCCACATAGCTATGGTAACTTGATCTTCACCAAAGTAGCTGAAACTATCCAGTGGCAAAAAGAGAGCCTTTTCAACACATGGTGCTGGCTCAACTGGAGGTCAGCATGCAGAAGAATGTGAATTGATCCAGTCTTATCTTCTTGTACTAAGCTCAATTCCAAGTGAATCAAGGATCTCCACATAAAACCAGACACACTGAAACTAATAGAAAAGAAACTGGGGAAGACCCTTGAGGACATGGGCACAGGGGAAAAGTTCCTGAACAGAACACCAATAGCTTATGCTCTAAGATCAAGAATTACTAAGTTTCTGTGAGGCAAAGGACACTGTCAAAATGACAAAACAGCAACCAATAATTTGGGAAAAGATCTTCACCAACCCTACATCTAACATAGGACTAATATTCAATATATACAAAGAACTCAAGAAGTTAGACTCCAGAGAGCCAAATAACCCTATTAAAAATGGGGCACAGAGCTAAACAAAGAATTTTCTCCTGAAGAACTTCGAATGGCTGAGAACACCTTAAGAAATGTTCAGCATCATTAGTCATTAGGGAAATGCAAATCAAAACAACCCTGAGATTTCACCTCACACCAGTCAGAATGGCTAAGATTAAACACTCAGGAGACAGCAGGTGTTGGCAAGGATGCGGAGAAAGAGGAACATTCCTCCACTGCTGGTGGAAATGCAAGTCATTACAACCACTCTGGAAATCAGTCTGGCAGTTCCTCAGAAAATTCGACATGACACTTCCAGAGGACCCTGCTATACCACTCTTGGCATATACCCAGAGGATTCCCCAGCATACAATAAGGACACATGCTCCACTATGTTCATAGCAGCCTTATTTATAATAGCCAGAAGCTGGAAAGAACCAAGATGTTTCTCAATGGAGGAATGAATACAAAAATGTGGTATATATACAATGGAGTACTACGCAGCAATTAAAAACAATGAATTCATGAAATTCTTAGGTAAATGGTTACTTCTAGAAAATATGATCTTAAGTGAGGTAACCCAGTCATAAAAGAACACACATGGAATGCAGTCACTGATAAGTGGATATTAGCCTAGAAGCTCTGAATACCCAAGACACAATTCACAAATCATTCCCAAGAAGAAGGAAGGAGAGGGCCCTAGTCCTGGAATGGCTTGAAGCAGCATTGTAGGGGGTTGCCAGGTCAGAGAATTGGGAAGGGGGTAATTGGAGAACAGGTGGAGGGAAGAAGGCTTATGGGACTTATGGGAAGGGGGGAACCAGGAAAGGGAAAATCATTTGGAATGTAAACAAAGGATATAGAAAATATAAAAAAGAAGTGCTGGCTCCTGAGATCTGAATTTATAGACGTTTGTGAGCCACCATGTGAGTGTCATTGAACCTGAGTCCTCTGTAAGAGGAATAAGTGTTCTTAAGTGCTCTTTGTCAGTTCTCTTGTTCATCAATACAAATTTGACTTTTTTATTGTCCTTGTACTTATGTTTCTGTTTCTCTAATGTCTTACCATCTGTAATGCTGTAATGCATTTCTGTGTTTCTTTTCTTGTCAGCATTAATCCGTTGGTAAGGATGGTAACCTTATAATCAAGATACTCTCCATTAGGAACCACCATTTTTGCGTGTAAAAGTAACTTCCCAACAGATGAGTTTGGGGAAACACTAGAAGCACAGAATCAGTGAAAGACAGTTTCCCACCCACCCACCAAGGAAACTGTTAGCTTTTCACCTGTCTCTTATTCCTGTCACAGGCCAGTTTTCAAACTGCAGTTCCCACCTCAGTCATGAAGTCAATGTTAGAGACAAAGCATAGGATTGTAGCATTCACTGGACAGAATCTCAGGAAGGAGAAATTGCACAGAGCCCAAAATATGAGGAGTCTGTAGTAGACCTGCTAGTGGCTATTGTGCTCAACTGGTGGCTTATTAGTGCATGAGTGTGAGGAGATTATCCAAAGTTGGCAAAAGAAACAGTAAAAAGTAAGAGACAACAGTGCTCAGTGCTAAGGCATTCTTGGGAATACTTACATTCCCTGCCTGCCTGTCTTCTGTATACTATCATGGTCTCTCCTTCCCTAGCCCCTCCCTCCTATAGATGCTATAGTAAGCATGGTGCCTGATGGTTGTTTTAGATTTCCATGTTGAACATCTTTTCATGTTCCTGTACATTTCCATATATTCTTTGGGGAAATGTCTACAAAATCTCTTAACGTGGTCATTGTTCTTTTTGCTTATAAAATATAAGTATTGCTTCTTTTATCAGCGATTAATATGTATTATTAGGATGTTCAGTGGCATCTCACTGGTGTTATCCCTCCTTAATTGAAACAGTTAAGAAAACACTGTTTCAATATTCCTGAGAGAATATGACTATCATCAAAAGCTGGAAAGACAGAGAAGCATAAACTTGTGTCACATTTGCTTTCTGTCATCTAGTTAGGATGACACTAACAGAAAGGTCGTGCGGCGCGAGCCTAGACCACATGCCCTGGTACATCTCACTAGTCCATCATTCCACAGTATGCCATTTTAGTATTATAGATTTTCTCAAACTTGTGTAGTACTCTCTGAGGCTAGAGAAAGAAAAAGTTCTGAGCAAGTCTGGGTTATGAAATAGAAGCCATGCTATTTAGTAGGTTCAAAGTTAGCAGAGTTGTTTTTTTCTGGACTGTGGTTCTGAACAAGCTTTCGTGAAAATTTTAGAAGACTGTGTTTCTAGACTAGATAAAGTATATAGTGTAGTTTCAAGAAACTGTCCTTAGCTCCTTATGTACTTTAGCCATTGTCTTAATTAGGGTGTTTATTGCTCTGATAAAATAACATGATTGATCATAAGCAGATTGGGGAAGAAAAGGGTTTATTTAGCCTACATTTCCACAATACAATATGAAAAGCTCTAGCAGGCCTGAACACAGCAAACACAGGCCCAAGCATGGCAAACATTGGGAAATCAGGTCTTGCCCTTTCCTGTTTCCTTTCCCTTGCTAAACAGTTAGATTACATTTCTAAAGCTAATCTCCAAGGTCTATTCATTTATTTGGCCAGCTTTTTATGCCTGACTTATTCTTGAGGTTGATCACCAAGGTTCATTTATCAAAACATCAAGGTCTCAGGCAATCAAAATTCATTATTTTGACTTACCTAATAAAGCACACAACCAGAATTTAACAACTCCTCCTAGCTCATTCTAACACAGACCTTCCCTTTTCAGAATTCATACTTGAAAAGTTATTTGCTGTTGTTTCTGCCCAATTCAGATTCAGTCACCTTCTGTCTTTATCTTGCTTAATAAAGGATCTCTTTGTGTTTGATTTCTATTAGAAATTGGTATTTGAATGTGGTCTGAACCTAGTCCAGGGTCCAGAGGGGAGCACTCTATAGTACATGGATCCCTTCACAGTCCACCACTGAGGGAAATCAGGGTAGACATAAGATAGGGCAGGAGCCATGGGGCAGGAACTGATACAGAGGTCACAGAGGAGTGCTGATTACTGGTTTCTTGCTCTATGGCTTACTTAGCCTATCAACCCACAGGTGATACTGACCTTAATGAAGTCCTACCCAGAGCTGCCACTGAGAACCATGATGTATTGGTTATCTATGGCTACTCAGCAGCAGGGGTCATTCTGTGTGTGTGTGTGTGTGTGTGTGTGTGTGTGTGTGTCTGTGTGTAGGCTTCAAACCAGAAAATCTGGAGATGTCCAGGGTCTGGTAGCCTCAGAGAACCACTTAGATATTCAGAGGGACCTATAAAACTAGCCCCACCCCTCACAGGCAGCAGCACACTGGAGAACAGCCTAGCGTCTGACCCAGAACACAGTGGGGCCAGAACACCATCTGAGAGAGACTCCACTTCAGCTGCCTAACAGAGTGGGAGAGCTGTCCTTATGGATGGTGGCATTGGATGGCCTAGGCAGTGCAATGCTGGAGAACTTGCTCTGTTAGGGTAGATAAGAGAGAGCTTACCAGCTCAGTCACCACTCAGGCCAAGATCCAAAGGCTTTCAGTTGTTCCTAAAATCTATATAATCTGTAAACAGTTGGGATACCTGAAAGAACCAGTCTTTCTGATGTAAAGCCACAGGATCTCCATTACACAGTGTAATAACAGACTAACTGGGAGGAATCCCTGTGAGGCTCCAATATTGATGGTATCTCAGAAGCCAGAGATCTCAAGCCAAACCAGTGACTTGCTGCAATGAACATTTGAAAGTGAAGATGTGTGGATAGAGCATATATTATGGGGCACTCTGTGACATACTACATTTTGTACAATGAGATGCTTTTCTATGATTTATGCTTTTGTTTGTTTGTGTTTTTTTATTTATTTTGGGTGGGAGGTTGAAGGGCAAAAGCCAGATATGATGTGAAACTCACAAAGAACCAACACAATTTTTCTTAAAAAAAAAAATAGGAAATTGAGGTTAATACTCTGATTGTGCTGGTTGTGATATTCTCAGAGAACTAAAGAATGGCCAAAGAGCCTCAATTCACAGTTGAACCAAAAATATCAAGAAAAAATGAGCAGAATCCTTATAAAGCAGGAGAGAGAAGGGTAGTGAAATGTGTGACACAATGCTCTAGGGACTTTTTGTTGTTGTTTTCCCATTTGTTTATTTTAAGTCATTTTGGGAAGTATAGTGACAGTGATTGTGTTATACATCAAAGATGCACTGTCTGCTTTGATGTGTTTTTCTCCTACTGGAATTCTACTTCCCACTTCTAGATGGTGTCTTTATATATTCTTGAGTGATCTCATATGCATTACTACTAAGGGACCATTGACCAGTTCCCACTACAAAGACTGTGGCAGATTGTTCCCATTTCTTCTCTGGGTAGTCAGGGGAGAATATTTGGTGAACTTAGCCTCTAGACCTGGGGTTTTAGCATCTTGGAATAAGGCACATTGTGTTTTACTTCATAGCTACTGCAGAACACCATCTGAGAGAGACTCCACTTCAGCTGCCTAACACTTCTGTCCCCTACTGTCTCGGTTTTCAGAGACCCACAGACTCTGATTATTTTACAGATTGCTCCAACCTCCACTCAGTAGTCCTGGAAGCTATGGAATCTTCTCAACAAATTCTTGCACCTTAAGAGATTCAGTTATCTTTGTAACTCTTATACTGCTTTACATAGTATGCACTTTTCTATGGTTTTGCATTCAAATGCCTTAAGGAAGATAAGATGTAATTAGGTGGCCAATAAGAAAGACCCCTAAAGTGAAAATGTAGGGGTTCTTTGGAAAGTCTTTTGAATGATGTTTTGCTGGGGCAAACATGTGAAGGAACATTTAGTTGAAGTGGACCCAGGTGAAAGACTAAGGCAGACTCATGAAGGAATGTTTAGCTAAAGCAGACACAGGTAAAAGCATGTTCTGGAGTGAGCTATTAAGAAAAGAAAGGTCAGCACCAGGGAGCCAGGACACTCCAAAGACTTCTGTGTATAGCCCACCAGGAGGGAGTGATTTCCCAGCAGGCTTTCACTTCCTCTCAGCACATAATAATCAAAACACCAAGTGCACTAAACAAAGAGAGAATATTGAAAGCAGTAAGAGAAAAACAGCAAGTAACTTATAAAGTCAGACCTATCAGAATCATACCAGACTTCTCACCAGAGACAATGAAAGCTAGAAGATCCTGGGAAGACCTCGTAGAGACCCTAAGAGAACACAAATGCCAGCCCAGGCTACTATACCCAGCAAAACTCTCAATCATCATAGATGGAGAAACCAAGATATTCCATGATAAAACCAAATTTGCACACTATCTGTCTACAAATCCAGCCCTACAAAGGATAATTGATGGAAAATGCCAACACAAGGAGGGAAACTACACCCTAGAAAAAGCAAGAAAGTAATCTTCTTCCAACAAACCCAAAAGAAGATACCCACACAAACATAAAAATAACATCAAAAATAACAGGAAGCAACAATCACTATTCCTTAATATCTCTTAACAACAATGGATTCAACTCCCCAATAAAAAGACATAGACTAACGATATATTTCTCATGTAAATCTTCAATTTTATCAGAAGATGTTTGTAATTTCCCTTTTAATTGATTTAGTAATTTCTTTTATGTCTACCATTTTGTCTGCATTATTTTTCATGATAATCTTCAATTTTAATATGTCTTTCTATATACTTCCTCCATTTTATCAGAAATGTTTCCAATGTAAATCTTTTATTATATCACAAATGTTTCTAATTCCACATTCAATTAATTTAGAGTTTTTACGTCAACCATTTTTTATGTAAAATTTTCCATGAAATAGTCAATTTTAATGTGTTTGTCTATTTATTTCTTGAATTTTACCAGCAATATTTTCCATGTAAATCTTCAATGTTATCTGAAAATGTTTATAATTCTACCTTCAATCAACTTAGAATTATCTTTATGCCTATCATTTTATCTATATAATTTCCATGATAATCTTTAATTTTAACATGTTTTTCTATATATTTCTGCAATTTTATCAGAAATAGTTTCCATGTAAATCTTCAAGTTTATCAGAAAATGTTTATAATTCCACTTTCAATCAACTTAGGAATACTTTTATGTCTACCATTATTATATCTATATAAAAATTTCCATGATAATCTTCAATTCTAACATGTTTTTCTACATTTTCTACAATTTTATCAGAAATATTTTCCACGTAAATCTTCGATTCTATCATAAAATGTTTCTATCTCATATTTCAATTAATTTAGCAATGTTTCACATGTCTACCACTTTACCCTTTAATTTTCCATGAAAAATGTCAATTTTATCTGAAATATTTTCCATGTAAATCTTTAATTTTATCATAAAGTGTTTTTACTTCCCTTTACTTCCCTTTTCAATAAATAAAAAAGCATGAAAGGATGTGAGATGAAGGGTTCTTTCCGAACAACAAGTATGCATTGGTCCACCTTACATTGTGTGGTTGAGCTGCATTTGTCAGGATTCCATAGACAGAAACACACCAAAAAACTTGATGGTGTGCTCCAGCACTTTTGGGACTCCCTCGGACTCCAGCTAATTGGCAGAGTGATGTCACCTGAGACAGATGCACATGCTAAGGCATGGAGGACACATGTTTAGAGGAATATAAATAGAAATCCTCAATGGACAGTGATGGAGGCTGAGCTAGGCTTGCTTGCATGGCTAAGCGCTTGTTGGTCTCAAGTCTTCACTGATGTTTGCTTCACTGAGAGAGGCACAGCCAAGAACTCTTCTGGGCATTCCTCCCTGATTCCTCTTGCTGACTTGTGCTGAGCCTGAGGCCTGGCTGTTCCTACAAGGGGGTGCCACAGCTGCTGACTCATGTTTGTACCCAGACTGTACTGAACTGGACTGCTGGTGAATCATGAAGTATTTGTGAATGGATAGTGCTGTCATTGCTGACCTGTGACCTGGACTGCTAATTTCCAGACAGAAGTTGCTCCAAAGAACTTTTCTAAACAGGTTCACTTCCCCTGTATCATTTCTTTTCCACTCTCACTGGTGGATGGTGGCCTAAAAGGGAGGTTAAAGTGTTTAAGAACCATTATTAAGAATAGGATTTGAAAAATTAAAGTTATAGGCCTCTGTCATGCTATTCCAGCCTGCAAATCACTTGTCCACATACATATTTTGTTTTCCAATTTAGTCCAATCTATGTTTTTGGAAGCTGTGCAACTTCAAGCATAAGGACATATCAGCACTTAGAAGAGAAAAAGGTTGTAACTTGGAGCAAAGGTCTTTCATAGGGCTGTTGTGGACTTCTCAAAATCAGGTATTTAAGAAGGTTGTATTTTGTATGGCCTCATGGGGCATAATGGGAATTTCTGAAGATCTTCCTTCTCCTCTCAGTGAGTTCCAGATGCTATAAACCCTTCATAAAGTGACTCCTGAGGGCATCTACCAACAACCTCTGTGTGTATCATAGCCAAAGCTCAAATCTACTATTTCCTTCTAAGCCACTGTTTTAGCTATAGTTTAATGATATCTAGCTCCTTCCTAGGGCTGGTAGGTCATTGTTCTCTGGTTGTGCAGGGCAGTGCACAAAGGTATACATTGTGTTCTCTGGTGGAGAGAGAAATCTAGGTTCTGAGAGGAAAGCAGGGTTAGTGATGGGGCATGTGAAATTTTCTCCAATCATGTTGGAATGTCAACTGGTTTTGTTGTTTATAGTACCTGAAGGTGCCATTCAGACTGCCAGAGGGAAGAAAAGCAGTCAAGAGCCCAACCCAAATGTAATGCTTACAAACCAGATGATAACCTTTATAGCAAAATGTCACCAACAATGTAATAGTGACACTTTATGTGGGGGTAACCAACTCTTATCTAATTAGACATAGGAGGAGACTGCTCAATTGGAGGAGTTCATGTCTGGTATTGTAAGCCTGGTCAACTACCTGTGACTGGTGAGGACATAAACACTAGAGGAGAACCTACTACTTCACATTCCTAAGTCAGTATCATTCCCAACTACATTCTAAAGGCTAATCTTTATATCCACAGATAAGCATGGCTCTCACCTTTTACCAAAGAAGCATATTTTTGTAGCAGACAGAGACCATCACAAAAATATATATCTAGTCAAAATGCAGAAAGCAACTGATGGTGGGGTACATTCTGTTCTTTCAAAAACAGCAATGGCTCATCAGAAGTGTTGATAGCTGTCAGGGAAGTCCCTTTGCTTTCATTGAAAGGCTAGATTTCACACTTGTTTGCCTGATGATAGTTGCCATTCACCTTCATTATAGGTGTTACAAATCAGACTTCCTCCCAGTGGGAATCAGGCATAGGTGCAGAAGGTGAATACTGCTTGAGAAAAAATATATTATTAAATCCACAGAGTAAGCTGTCACAGGCACTGTGGCCCTAAGCCACAGGCCCTATCTTCTGTCTCCTCCATGATGAATACAGACTCCCTCAAACATTAAAAAGAGAGAAACTGAAATCCACTATGTGTATTTCAATATAACAGAAATAAAATGCTTACAGGCATCTTGTCAGTACTTATTAACAGTGATCTAGAAAAATACAACCATGGCATTGACTTCTCACACATGTGTAGTGAGAAGGAATCCCCAGCCCTATGTGTCATGAGGAAAGCAGGAAGCAAGCTACCCTGTTAGGATAATAAGATGTCAGAAGTGGTTAGTGGTGGAAAAGACCCAGTTGTTTGGTCAGTTGCCTTGGGAAAAAAAAGAAGGAATATACTTACCTACACATTGAGTTGATCTGTCCAATACAGCCCATGCTAGTTAGTTGTTTCTGTTAATCCGACACAAGCTAGGGTCACCTCACAAGAGGGAACGTCCATCAGGGAATTGTTTCCATCAGATTGGCCTATAAGACATGTCTGTGGGAAGGAGGGCCATCCCTGGCCAGGTGGGTCTAAGTTGTATAAGTCTTGAGAAAGCCGTGAAAGGCAAGCCAGTAAGCAATGTTCCTCTATGATCTCTGTTTCAGGTTCTGCCTCCAGGCTCCTTCCTTGAGCTTCTGCCATAACTTTCTTTAGTGATGGAAAATAAAAAGCCCTAAGCTGAAATAAAACCATTCCTCCCCACGTTTCTTTTGGTCACAGTATTTTATCAATAGAATCATGTTTAGAAGCAGAAACCAGATTCAGACAGTGCCCCCTTTTAATAATCTCATAAGAATTGAGTAGGATATTTGTGGCCATGGGAAGAAGTGAGAGTCTCAAAGACTAAAGACACCGCCAACAGAGATGAACAGAAGAGTCAATGCAAGAAGATTCTCACAGACCTATGTGAGATAGATCCCCCATGTATATCACCACATTACAGTAAATTAACAAGGCAAGGTAAGCACCAACCAGCTCTACCCAGTTTTGAAAAGTTCACTGGAATCTACATGTAAACCTGTGGGACTTCTTTAACTAAAGCATGTGCCTGCTTGTCCTTGAAGGCTTTAGGAGTCTAACTAAAAGATTTCCTACATTCTTTCAAGTGTTTTCAGAGTTAATTCTCTACAAGGGTAGTTGAATATAATTTCTCTTACCAAAGAGAAATACAAGGGACATTGAATATGATTCCTGTTAGCAAGAAGAAATACAAGTTGTTATATCCACAGACTCTGTAGAATCTTGCATGCTGCAAAATACATAAGCAGGGACCTTCAGTGTTTATATGACTTGATAGAGATGCAGACTAGTGAGTATCACCTTTTCTTGCCAAAGCTATATAACCATGTAGTCCAGAAAATCAGAGAAGCACCTCTCACCATCTAAGATGTAACTTTAAGCAGTTCTGTGGGCTCTGTGGCAGACTTCATGCAAGTCTGGTACTTACTTGGACCATGCACTTTTTGCTCTCAGGTCATGTTAGAGCCATAGCTACCTTTACCCTAATATTCTACTGTCTGTGTTGTTATTGGCTTTGGTCAGATAGGTGGTGAAGAGAAAACAAAAGATCTTGAGCATTTCACAGAGGAAGTTTCAAGTGCAACATGTTCAGTGAATTTATCTGAACAGTGAGGGATAATGTCCAGTAAACATGTCTCTTCCTTGTTCCTGTTTGCTTAGGCTGTTCTTTTCTCTGCTTCTTCCTAAATACTTGGTGCTTAGCCATCTCTACCCCTGCCTCCTTCATCAGTACATAGATAACCGAGTACTGAGCTGAATGCAGACATCTCTTGTAATGAATTTCTTAATATTGTCATTCTACTATGCTTGATTGTTTGTGTCTTTCCCAAAAATCATATATTGAGAGCTTAGGAGGTGGGGATTGGGAGTGACCAAGTCATGAGGTTGGAGTACTTATGAGTGAGAGCTGCTAAGACTGTTGCTTTTCCTTCCTTGCCATTTAAGGACACAGCTAGAGAGCACTATCTATCTGTGCTCTGGGAACTGGGCCTCCCCTGGCACCCACTCTGCTGTCCTCTTAATCTTAGTCTTAACATCTAGACTGTAAGAACAGAATTTCTATTGCTTACATATTCCCAGTTTATGATAATTTTTATAGCAGACTACATGTATTAAACTAGGCTTCTACAAGGGTAACCATGAGCAATTTAATTTAATCTTAAAACAAAACAAAAAACAAATAAACACCCCAAAGAACTAGATACAATTATTCTACCCACGTCACAGACTACAAAATGAAGTTGAGTAAGATCAGTGATTTTCTTAAATTTGTATTCTGAAGACTAGCAGAAGATAAAAGTTTAGAAAGAGTTGATGTAGGTAGGAGAGACTTGAGTGATAACTCACTGAATACTTGGTCCAAATATTAGCCAGTTCTAACTGCATTGATGTACTTTGGAGTGGATACCATCATGGTCTTTCTCTGTTGAGAGTGCTATTATGAACTCCATCCTGATCCATTCCACCCAGTGACATATATTCTGTTGACCTCCTAGCAAGGGTTAACCTTCCTCTATTTCTGATTTCTTAATTAACAATAGCATTTATCACCCATCACTTCACACAAAAAGTCTCAAAACATTGAAAGATATATAGATATGTTTCAGACATATTGTTTTAAAAAAGGACTACTTCATATTTGGGAAGTCAGATATACACTAAAAAGATCTCTCCAAATTAGAAGTTTCTCCTCCTCCATAGTGACCTGAAATACCACCTGATGGTGAAAGAAAAAATATTTCTTACAGTTTATAACATTTTCCTTTTCTTTTTAGTCACAGCACCAAGGACAAACAGAATCATTCAGGGAATATCCAACCACTTCAATTTTCACATCTTTGAACAAACAATATCTAACCTTAAAAAGTCATGTACTGAAGATGTTTAAGCATATAAGTAGAAAGCAAGGCTAATACATGATTCTTGTTGATTAATATAACAAGTCTTCTTTTTCAAATGCTTGATGATTCTTATCTGAAAGGATATACAAGTTGTAGATACATTTCAGGTTACAAATACTTCTATTTATACTTAATGAAACCCAGTGACTATTCATTAAATGCCTACACAATATTGAATATTTTGATTGATAAATTGCCTGTGGCATATTACTTAATATTGAGGGCAGCATTGAAGATGAATTTTCACATCAGACAAGCTCAATCTAAAGCTCGATCTTATTAAAATTTTCATAACATCTTACATTAGATTGGCTCTTTTCAATTATTCAATGTCGAACAAACTTACTAAAGAACAGGAGATAAATATAATAAATATATGTAAGCATGAAGGGCATAAGGCATAAGTTACATGTGTTCGTATATGCTTACATTTCTCCTAGTTTACATTTCTGCTGTATGAAACAAACACAGTCATTTTGCCCACAGTAATTTGCACATTATTTAGTTTAGTGAGAAATATAAACTATGGCACAATTTAGATTTAGGAGCTCAAACAGGATTTTATTTATTGTTTACATAAGCACTTGGTAACTGTTGTAGTTTGAATGTAAAATTTTCCTTATGGTCTCATGTGTTTGAACACTTGGTTCCCAACTGGCAACACTGGGAAAATTGTGGAATGCTTAGGATGTAGAGTCTTACTGTAAGAAGTATGTCATTGGTGGTAGACTTTTAGGTTTTATAGTTCAGCCCCACTTCCTCTTTATTCTTTGTTTCCTGGGTCCTGAAGCCATGTGACTTCTGCTCCTCCCACTGTGCTTTTTGTGAACACTGCCATGGCTTCCTCACAGTGATGGACTACATCACTCTGGATCTATAAGCCAAGAAAAAGCCTTCCCCCACTTAAGTTGCTGTTGTCGAGGTATTTTTTCACAGGCATAAGAAAATAAATAAGACAATATTTAACATTGTCTAAGTGTTGTGCTAAGTTCAGAGAACAAAAAAGTGAATGTGTCATCCTAGTCCTTGATTCCTGTTTAGTACAGATATAGGCAGATCTTTGACTTAACTTTGTGTTCCCTGTGGAAGTGGTCAGGAGTACTAATGCCCTCATCTTCTCTAGTGATTGTCACACTCACTTCTACAGAAGTCAAGTTCTAAAACCAAGAAAGAGCCCCTACTCTTATTTCAGCAGTCCAACAGTTCAGATCCTTCCCAAACTGAGCTGTGTATTGCTGTATCCCTGGGGGATAAAGTAAGAAGCAGTGGTCAAGTCGTATCTCGGGCCCATCTGTCCAAGGATGCCAGCTCCAGTAGGTGAGCTCCCTCAGCATCTGAAACCCAGGGCAATTGGTTCAGGGGGAAGAAGGAATATAACATTCTGTAAGACCCTGACCCTTAGTTATTGGTAGTTACTTTGAGATATCCCCAGTGAAATCCCAAGATGCAGATTGATGCAAAAGCAAGAGGGTCAACCCTCAATCAGTCCCTCAGAGTGAGTGACAAGAAGGCAACACTAAATGGCTATTACAAGCAGTTTTTTGTTGGAAACAGGCACCCACCTTATGGGGCTGAAGTGCTACCATCTCACAGGTGCCTCTGGGTCACCTATGCAATTGACTCAGCACCATTCCTCACCCGCTGCCCCAGGAACTGACTAAACAAGGAACTGGCTAAATGATTACTCACCACCTCATACAGGACCAGCTAATTGACCTTTACCCAACCTTCCTCGCCCTCTCATTCCAAGGATGTTTTCACCAGACTGTTCCAGTTCTACCACCTTTCCCCCATTCATCCCCTTAGTGCTTAAAAACCCTTGCCCTTGTTACAATAAATTAGACCTTGACAATGGTTCTGTTTGGTCTCAATCTTTTGTCCCACCCATTCACCTAATCTTTCAGGTTGGATCCCCCTTGGACCCACGAATAACTGAGTCCTTCGGGTCAGGACAGTTTTTATACTTTTTAGGGGCACAGTTTATATCAGCAAAGTTACAGTTCAAACTTATTGGCTAAGCATATTGACCTTTAAATCTGTTGGCTAGCAAGCATGACACTCAATTGAACTCTACCTGGAACTTTCCAGAGGGTCAGGTGACTATCAGAACATTCTGAGAATTTTTTACTCAGGAATGATCCTGTGGGTGGAGAATGGAACTTGGCCTAGCCTTGACCCAAGGCAGGTGGGCATAAGGGTGGTAAAAGTCCCTAGGGCCCTTCAAGTTTAGGAGCATTAACATGGGTTCTATTTGAATGTACAAATAGGAAAAGAATAGAACAATGCTTAATGAAAATAATTCTAGAAAGTTCTCAGGAAATTTTGCTACATAATTATGACACACACTTGCCTCAGGCACTACATATATGGCTTTTCTAGTTTCATTTATATAATCTCAGAATTTAAAAATAGATTAATTTTACTAAACACCTTGACTATAACTTGACTATATCTGGAATGAACTACAATCCAGAAATGGAAGGCACACTGAAAGAGCTGGATCTGTCATGGCCTTGGTAGGAACAGAGTGAAATTGTTCTGGCCCCTGGAACAGGGAAAGGTAGGCATGGGTCATCACAAGTGTCTATGGTTCCTGTGGGCATAAGACTTGTTTGTATAACAATGTACAAATTTTATGTTCCTCCTTCGAGGAATGTTCACTCTGTTAACATTAGTGACTCTGTGAGGATCAGAGACTGCAGGAGTCTAGGAAGCACAGGTGTGTTTATTGTTTTAGCAAAATGGTAATCAATGGAACCTTCAGAACAGCCCTTAAGGCTGTGGAAAAGGACTCTAAAAACCTGAGCTCAAAAGTATATATTTTCTCTACTATGCAATGTTATGAGGATGCAATATGAATTGAATATGAGGCTTCACAGATCTAAAGGAAGAGAGGCAGCTACACTATGAGCCAGCTTGCCAGAAAGATGCAGAGACAGGCAGATACAAATGCAGGCAAATTCCTGAGCTCAAGATCAGCTTGGGACAGAGCTAATGTAGGTCCAGGTGTACTAGAAATGGTAATTTCAGAATGAGGTCCCACCCAGCTAGCTTATTGTCTCTGCTTAACAGAGGCAGGAAGATCTCTGAAGTCTTCTGCAACATTAAAAGAAAATGTGTGCCTAGTGCCTCTTAAGAAATAAGGGGCTGGAGTCACAGGATGCCAGTTCATAGGATAAGCAAAAGGAATCCTGGAGTAAATGACTGAATTTATATATAAAATAAAACTGGGAATATGATCTGCAAGAGATAAGCTATCCAAAGAAGTTTTCAGAGTAGCAAGAAAGACTGCTTGGAAAACTGTCTCAAGGAGAGCACAGAGAGAGAACTGTCTAGAGACCTCCAGAAAAAAACAGATCAGAGAGAAAGAAAGCAGTACACAGAGAAAGCAGGCTGGAAAGTTGTCTCAAGCAGAGAGGACATAGGTTGTCAGCTTGAGCCAATAATTTACTATGAGTCCTTAATTTTTGCGGTTTCCAGATATCTCTTCCTCTGAAACCCTCTCCAAGTTGAGGCTGATCCACAAGACATCATTTTTGCTTACTTTGAAGTGGGTGAATCCACTTCTAGTCTGGACCTTTGTGGTAGGAAGACACACTCCTTTGATCCAGATCTTGAGGTCTGAAGACACACATCTTTGATTTGAATCTTCAGACAGGAGATACACCTTTAATCTAGGCCACACCTTCTGTTGGAAGCTCTTATAAGGACATGGAAAAAGGAAGCTTTTGGTCTTTGCCTGCTTGCTCTTACTCTGCCAACATATTCATTTCCTCACTGGCATTGAGCCTAATTCATTGGGATTCTAGCATCTATTGATGACTAGGCAAGACATACAGCCCTGTGGATTGAGCAACTACTGGATTCTTGGATTTTTCATTCACAACCAAGCATTGTTGGATTATCAGAACTGCAGCCTATAAGTCATTCATTCATATATATATATATACATATATATGTATATATGTGTGTATACATATATACACATACACATATACATACATACACACACACACATATATATATATATGTATATATATATATATACACATATATAAAATAAGTTCATCTACAAGTTCTGCCACTCTAAAGAACCCTAACTAATATAGAAGGTAAGGAGAGAAGGAGAAGAGAAGGGAGATAGGAGAGATGAGAGTCAGCTAACTAATGTCACAACATAGAACTCATTTACTCCAAAGGGTTAAGAAACCTTTTAAGAATAGGACAAACACCACATTTTGGCTTTCCCACACCACATTTGTATCTAGGATCTTTATTAAATCTGCCAAATATATGGCATACTCTATGTAATTGGGGATAGTATACGAGGTGGTTTCAATGAAAATGACCTCATAGGCTCATAGGGAGTTTTACTATTGGGAATGTGGCCTTCTTAGAGGAAGTGTGCCACTGTGCGTGGGCTTTGAGGCTTCAGAAGCTCAAACAATGGACAGTGTCCCTCTCTTCCTGATGCCTGACACACCAGGTACAGAACTCTTAGCTACCTCTCCAAAGCCATGTCTGCTTGCATGCTACCATGCTTCTTTCTACCATGACAAAAACTCTGACCTGTAAGCCAGCCCTAATTAAATGTTTCTTTGCAAGAGTTGCCATTGTTGTGGTGTCTGTTCACAGCAATAAAGCCCTAGCTAAGGCAGAAGTTGGTACCAGAGACTAGGATATTACTGAGATATGCTGACCATGCTTTTGTTTGGAGGAATGTGGATATTGGAACTTTGGATTAGAAAAGCGGTTGAACAATTTAAATGGGGTTTAATGGGCCATCTTAGTAGGAGCATGGAAGATAGTGGTGCTGAGGGTGATTTGAACTGTTGGGGCCTGGCTCAAGATGTTTTAGAGGATAAGAAGTTTAGTATGTGGCCTAGAGACTGTTCTTTTAATATTTTGGTGAAGAATGTGGACGCTTGTCCAAAAAAAATCTGCCTGAGGCTAAAATGAAGAGATAGATTAACAGCTATGGCAGAGGAGATTCCAAAACAGCTTAGTGTTGACTGTGTTGCTTGGTGTATCGGTCATGCTTATGTAGATCTATAATGAAAAGGAGCAAGATAAGCAAGAAAAACAATCAGAAAATGTACAATTTGAGGAGAGAGGGGTCACCAGGAAGTGTCAACAGATTAAAAAAAAGCCTGTTGATCATAAGAGTAAAGGGAGTGGTGAAGTTATAGCAAGGCTTCACCCAGCTAAGCTCTCAGCAGAAAAAATGAAACGGCATTAAAGAGAAGTTCAGAGTAGGGTGTTGTGGTTGACACCTTTAGTCCCAAATGCAGGAGGATCTCTGAGTTAGAGGCAAGCCTCATCCACCTCATCTATTGAGCAGCTTAGACAGTGAAGGCAAAGATCAAAAACAGAAAGCTGGTGAAAACCTAGTTAAGCAAGGGGGCCATATTCCGGCCCCAGCAAACAGTAGACCTTCACAGTTCCAGTCATGGGCTTCTGGTCTTTAGACACTTGCAAAGTCAAACCTTGGCCTCTTTAATGGTTTTTACAAGGTAAATCTGGGAAGCTCAATACTTTCTTCAGAGTGTAGAATTGAAAACCAACCTTTCTTCAGTATTTGTTTCATATTTAAGAAGAGACCACTCAATGGTATCTGAGTACCCTGAGGATTCTGTCTTAAGTATTGTTTTGTCCCAAGTTTAATAGGATTGATCATACAAAGAGAAGTGACAGAGTGATGGGTACTGCATATGGTAGTCTAGAAGTCCAAAATCTGCAGCCCTTTGAAAAGACATACTCTTATACTCATGTTTATATCCCCAGAACCTCTGTAACTGCCTGGCAAATAACCACTCACAGTTCTTTGCTTTGTAAAAATAGTAAGACTTTTTTAAAAAAATACTTTATTGTTGGAGGGAGTCGTGCATTTAGAGGTGAGGCGCTACCATCTTTGCTCCTGTGACTGAGTAGACAGGTGCAGACAGGTACGCAGGGATCACCTGAGTATAAGAGCCCTTGGGACACGACCTGCCAGGGCCCCACCTACACCCAGGAACTGGACAGCACAGCCACATCCATCTGTGCACCTAGTCTGCTAGGGGATATCTGCTCTGCATTGAGTCCTTGATTAGAGGTGAGGTCACCATCCTCACTCTTGAGACTGAGTGGGCTGCTATAGCCAGGAAAGCAGAGAACACCTGAATGTAAGATCACTTAGGACTCAATCTGCCAGGGTCCCACCTGCACCCAGGAGTTGGGTAGTCCCACAGCAATCTGTGCCAGGGGAAAGCTGGTCACCCAGGGGTGCAGAGATAGGCTTGCAGGCACACAAGAGGGACAAGCACCAGCCAGTGACAGCAGGACAAACTAATACCAGAGATAACCAGATAGAAAAAGGCAAATGTAGGAAAGTTACTAACAGAAATCAAGGCAACAAGGCACCATCCGAACCCAATTCTCCCACAACACAAAGTCCTGGATACCCCAACACACCAGAAAAGCAAGATTTGAATTTAAAATCACAGTTCATGATTCTAATGGAAGGCTTTAAGAAGGACATAAATAACTCCCTTAAAGAAATGCAGGAGAACACAAGTAAACAGGGAGAAGCCCTTGAAGAACTAAGGGAAAACACAACAAAACAGGTGAAGGAATTGAACAAAACCATCTAGGATCTAAAAGTAGATGTAGAAACAATAAAGAAATCACATTCCTCCATTGAGCGACATCTGGGTTCTTTCTAGTTTCTGGCTATTATAAATAAGTCTGCTATGAACATAGTGGAACATGTGTCCTTATTGCATGCTGGGGAATCCTCTGGGTATATGCCCAAGAGTTGTATAGCAGGGTCCTCTGGAAGTGTTGTGCCCAGTTTTGTGAGGAACTGCCAGACTGATTTCCAGAGTGGTTGTACCAGCTTGCAATCCCACCAGCAGTGAAGGAGTGTTCCTCTTTCTCCACATCCTCACCAACACCTTCTGTCTCCTGAGTGTTTAATCTTAACCATTCTCACTGGTGTGAGGACAATCACTATTTCTTAGTATCTCTTAACATCAATGGACTCAATTCCCCAATAAAGACATAGACTAACAGACTGGATACATAAACAGGACCCAACATTTTGTTTCATACAGGAAATGCATCTCAGTGTCAAAGACAAATACTACCTGTCTTAGTTAGGGTTTTACTGCTGTGAACAGACACCACGACCAATGCCAAGTTTTATAAACAACAACATTTACTTAGGGCTGGCTTACAGGCTCAGAGATTCAGTCCATTGTCATCAAGGCAGAAACATGGCAGCATCCAGGCAGGAAAGGTACAGGAGGAGCTGAGAGTTCTAAATCTTCATCTGAAGGTTGTTTGTGGAAGACTGACTTCCAGGAAGCCAGGGGGAGGGTCTTAAGCCCATACCCACAGTGACACACCTACTCTAACAAGGTCACACCTCCTAATAGGTTCACTTCCTGGGCCAATCATATACAAACCATCACATTCCACTCCCTGGCCCTCCATAGGCTTGTTCAAACATGAATCTGTGGGGGCCACACTTAAACATAGCATAATGCAAAATACATTTAGTCCAACTTCAAAAGTCCCTGTAGACTATAGCGGTCTCAACAGTGTTAAAAGTCCAAAGTTCAAGATCTCTTTTGAGATTCATTCAATCACTTAACTGTAATCCCCCAAGCAAGACAGAAAACCAGCTAGGAAAAGTCCAAACTCTGCATCTCCATGTTTGATGGCAAAGCAGTCTTCAGATATCCAACTCCTTTTTCATCTTTGTTGACTTCAACAAGGTTCTTTCTCCTGGGCTTGTTCCACTCCCTGTTAGCAGCTTTCCTTGGCAGGCATCCTGTGGCTCTGGCATCTTTAACATCTTGGGTACCCCAAGTCAATTTCAGCTTCACAGCTTCTTATTCCAATGTCTGAGATCCACACATGATCTTCTGCACATCTCCAAAGAGCTGGTGTCACTTCTCCAGCTCTGCCCTCTGTAGCACTCTAAGTTCAGATTGATCCACTCCACTGCCACTACTGTTCTTGGTGATCATCCCATGGTACTGGCATCTCCAATATACTAGGCTTCACCACTGTAGCTATGCTTCACCAAAACGTCTCATAGGCTCTATTCATTGTACCAAGCCTCAACTCCTTTGCAAGACCCCTTCAATCCTGGGCTGTCTGTCAATTACAACTGAGAGTACACTTTCACCAATGGTCTTCCATGGCCTCTCACAGTACCAAGCCTCAGCTGTTCTTCATGATGCCTCCATGCCTTCAAAATCAGTACCACCTGGATGATTCTTACACATTACCAAGTACAGCTGCAGCATTAGGTACAACCTTGGCTATATTTAGAATACAGCTTCTTTGTGCTCTCAGAAAACACTTCCCAGAGGATTTCACCTCAGTGATGCTGGTCTTTTCTTTTTTTTAATTTTTATTTTGTATATTCTATGTTTACATTCCAAAGGCTTTCCCCTTTCCCAGTTCCCCCCCCACCATACGTCCCATAATTCCTCTCCCCCGCAACTATTCCCCAATCATTCCCCCTCTAGCTCCAGCTAACCAGCAACAATTGTCGCAGTAGTCTCTTTCTTTTGAATATAAAGCCAGAGACATGTGGCCAAAGCTGCTGAGTTCTGCTGATTGCAGGAACTGGAACTTTGGCCCCCTTGTTCTATTACATTATCATTGGCTTCCTTTTTCCCAGCTTCTTCACTGCCTAAGTTGGCTGTCCTAAATCTTGCTCCATAGACTGACTTTGAATTCAGAGATCTGCATGTCTGCCTCCTAAGCACTGGGACTAAAGGTGTGTTCCACCAAGCCTGGATTTAAGTTTTTCTTCACCTAGAATTTGCTCTGTTCTAGGCTGGACTTGAACTCAGAGATCTGCTTATCTTTGACTCCTGGGATTAAAGACTTATACTACCAAGCCTGGACCTAAATTTAGCTGGGAAGAATCTTGCCCCCAGGCCACCACTCCCTTAATTCAATTTAATATCCTTGAATTCAGCTCCATTTCACTTCCTGGAGTCCCTTTAGTACTCACACTATATATTTTGTACTTTTCCTTTCTCATCTTGCTATGTTTGTTCAAAATTCTCTTCATCAGACTTAACCAAAGAACAAAGTCTTTGTTGGGCTTTTTTGAGAATTCCTTTGCAGATGCAATTAATATAAATCTCTTTCCCTTAGCCCTAGGCAGTCTCTTCAGGCAATGGCAAAAAAGCAGCCATGTTCTTCACCAAAACATCACAAAACCTGTCTTTTGGCCACATATTAAAGTTCTTCTCCACTGAAACCTCTTGGGCCATCTGGCCTAAACAATTCAAATGACCCTCAGTACCACTGTCTTCCATATTCCTACTAGTCTGGCCCATTAAGCCCCACTTAAAGAATTCTGTGGCATTCCAAATCCAAAGACCCAAAATCCACATTCTTCCAAACAAAAGCCTGGTCAGGCCTATCACAGCAATACCCCAGTCCCTGGTACCAACTTCTGTCTTAGTTAGGGTTTTACTGCTGTGAACAGACACCACAACCAATACAAGTTTTATAAACAACAACATTTACTTGGGGCTGGTTTACAGGCTCAGAGATTCAGTCCATTGTCTTCAAGGCAGAAACATGGCAGCATCCAGGCAGGCAAGGTGCAGGAGGAGCTGAGAGCTCTAAATCTTCATCTGAAGGCTGCTTGTGGAAGACTGACTTCCAGGCAGCCAGGGGGAGGGTCTTAAGCCCACACCCACAGTGGCACACCTACTCCAGCAAGGCCACACCTCCTAATAGGTTCACTTCCTGGGCCAATCATATACAAACCATCACACTACCTTAGAGTAAAAGGCTGGAAAAAAGTTTTCCAAGCAAATGGTCCCAGGAAACAAGCTGGAACAGCCATTCTAATATCCAATAAAATAGACATTCCATGAAAAGTCATTAAAAAAGACACAGAAGGACACTTTATAATCATCAAAGGAAAAATCTACCAAGAAGAACTCACAATTCTGAACATCTATGCTCAAGGGCACCCACATTCGTAAAAGAAACTTTGCTAAAGCTTAAAGCATACATTGCACCTAACACAATAATTGTGGGTGACTTGAACACCCCACTCTCCTCAATGGACAGATCAACGAAACACAAACTAAACAGAGACACAGTGAAACTAACAGAAGTTTTGGATGAAATGGATTTAATAGATATCTATAGAACATTGAATCCTAAAGCAAAAGAATATACCTTCTTCTTAGCATCTCATGGTACCTGCTCCAAAATGACCATATAATTGTTCACAAAACAGACCTCAACAGATATAAGAAGATCAAACTAATCCCGTGCCTCCTATCAGATCACTATGGTATAAGGGTGGTCTTCAATAGAAACAAAGACAAAAAAAGCCCACATACACATGGAAGCTGAACAATGCTCTACTCAATGATACCTTAGTCAAGGAAGATGTAAGGAAAGAAATCAAAGGCTTTTTATAATTTAATGAAAATGAAGGCACAATATACCCAAATTTATGGGACACAATGAAAGCAATGCTAAAAGGAAAACTCATAGCTCTAAGTGCCTCCAAAAAGAAGCTGGAGAGAGCAGCTTAATAGCACACCTGAAAGCCCTGGAACAAAAAGAAGCTAATACACCCAAGAGGAGTAAAAGGCAGGAAATCTTTAAACTCAGGGCTGAAATCAACCAAGTAGTAACAAAATGAACTATACCAAGAATTAACAAAACCAGGAGCTGGTTCTTTGAAAATATAAACAAGATAGATAAACCTTTAGCCATACTAACATGAGAGCACAGAGACAGTATCCAAATTAACAAAATCAGAAATGAAAAGGGAAAAATAACAACAGAAACTAAAGAAATTTAAAAAATCATTAGATCCTATTATAAAAGCCTATACTCAACAAAGCTGGAAAATCTAGATGAAATGGGAAATTTCCTAGACACATACCAACTACCAAATTTTAATCAGGATCAGATAGACCAGTGGTCATTGACAGTCTCCCAACCAAAAACCCACAGGTGCAGATGGTTTTAGTGCAGAATTCTATCAGACCTTCAAAGAAGACCTAACACCAATGCTTTTCAAACTTCCACAAAATAGAAACAGAAAGAACACTATCGAACACATTCTATGAAGCCACAATTTTGCTGATACCAAAACTACACAAAGATCCAACAAAGAAAGGGAACATTAGACCAATGTCCTGTATGAATATCGATGCAAAAATACTCAATTAAATCCTTGCCAACCGAATCCAAGAATGTACCAAAAAGATCATTCACCATGATCAAGAAGGCTCCATCCCAGGGATGCAGGGATGGTTCAATACACAGAAATCGATCAATGTAATCCACTACATAAACTCAAAGAAAAAAACAACATGGTCATTTCAGTAGATGTTGAAAAAGCCTTTGACAAAATTCAGCATCCTTTCATATTAAATGTCTTGGAAAGAACAGGAATTCAAGACCCATACCTAAACATAGTAAAAGCAATATACAGCAAACCAGTAGCCAACATCAAATTAAACTGAGAGAAGCTTGAAGCAATCCCACTAAAATCAGGGACTAGATAAGGCTGCCCTCTTTCCCTATTTTTTCAATATAGTACTTGAAGTTCTTAGCTAGAGCAATTAGACAACAAAGGGAGGCCAAAGGCATACAAATTGGAAAGGGAGAAGTCAAACTATCACTATTTGCAGATGATATGATATTATATTTAAGCAACTCACAATCTCCAACAGAGAAATCCTACAGCTGAAAAACAACTTCAGCAAAGTGGCCAGAAATAAAATTAACTCAAATAAATCAGTAGCCTTCCTATATTCAAAGAATGAACAGGCTGAGAAAGAAATTAGAGAATTGAAACCCTTCACAATAGTCACAAACAATATACAGTGTCTTGGTATGACTCTAACCAAACAAGTAAAAGATCTGAATAACAGCAACTTGAAGTCTCTGAAAAAAGAAATTGAAGAAGACCTCAGAAGATGGAAAAATCTTCCATGCTCATGGATTGGCAGGATCCATATAGCAAAAATGGCCATCTTGCCAAAAGCAATATGTAGATTCAATGCAATCCCCATCAAAATCCCAACTCAGTTATTCAGAGTTGGAAAGAACAATTCTCAAATTCATCTGGAATAACAAAAAACCCAGGATAGCTAAAACTATTCTCAATAGTAAAAAACTTCTGGGGGAATCAGTATCCCGGACCTCAAGCAGTCCTACAGAGAAATTGTGTTAAAAACTGCATGGTATTGGTAGAGTGACAGGCAAGTAGATCAATGGAATAGAATTGAAGACCCAGAAATGAACCCACAGAGCTATGGTCACTTGATCTTTGACAAAGGAGCTGAAACCATCCAGTGGAAAAAAGAGAGCCTTTTTAACAAATGGTGCTGGTTCAACTGGAGGTCATCATGCAGAAGAATGCAAATCTATCCATTCTTATTTCCTTGTACTAAGCTCAAGTCCAAGTGGATCAAGGACCTCCTCATAAAATCAGACACACTGAAACTAATAGAAATGAAACTGGGGAAGAGCCTTGAACATATGGGCACAGAGAAAAATATCCTGAACAGAATACCAATAGCTTATGCTCTAAAATCAAGAATTGACAAATGGGACCTCATAAAATTACAAAGTTTCTGTAAGGTAAAGTACACTGTCAATAGGACAAAACAGCAACCAACAAATTTAGAAAAGATCTTTACCAACCCTTCATCAGATAGAGGGCTAATATCCAAGGTATACAAAGAACTCAAGAGGGTAGACTCCAGGAAGCAGAATAACCCTATTTAAATATGGGGTACAGAGCTAAACAAAGAATTCTCAACTGAGGAAGCAGCTATAGAAATGTTCAGCATCCTTAGTTGTCAGGTAAATGCAAATCAAAACAACACTCAGATTTCACCTCACACCAGTCAGAATGGCTAAGATAAAAAACACAGAAGAAAACAGGTACTGGCAAGGATGTGGAGAAAGAGGAACACTCCTCCATTGATGGTGAGGTTGCAAGCTGGTACAACTACTCTATAAATTAGTCTGGTGGTTCCTTAGAAAACTGGGCATGCTACCAGAAACCCATTATACCACTCCTGGGCATATACCCAGAGGATTTCCCAGCATGTAATACAATCCAGAAGTCCCTCAACGGAGGAATGGATATAGAAAATGTGGTATATTTACACTCTGGAATACTACTCAGCTATTAAAAAGAATGAATTCATGAAATTCTTAGGCAAATTGGTAAGGTAACCGAATCACAAAAGAACACAGATGGTATGCATTCACTGATAAGTGGATATTAGCCAGAGGCTTGTAATACCCAAGAAACAACTCACATATCAAATGATACCCAAAAAGAAGGAAGGAAAGACCCCTGGTCCTGGAAAAGCTCAATGCAGCAATGTAGAGGAATACCAGAACAGGAAAGTGGGTGGGGGTTGATTGGGGAACAAGGGGTGGGAGGATGGCTATGGGACTTTTTGGGGAGGGGGATCTAGGAAAGGGGAAATCATTTGAAATGTAAATAAAGAATATATCTAATAAAATATAGTTCATTGTTTAGGGATAATTGATTTTTGCATCATTTTTTGATTGAATCCCCACACAAATGTTTTACACTGTATACTCTCTAATTAAATGGGTGAATAGTGACCGATAGAAAATAAAAGGACTTAGAGAAAAGTATGTTTTACATACACTTTGAAACTGGACTTTTATACATGATAAGATTTTTAGAGTCTATGGGGACTTTTGAAGTTGGGCTCAATGTTTTTTACATTATGATATAACCATAAAACTATGGGGCTAGGGGATAGAATATGGTAGTTTGAATGAAAATGACCCCATAGCCTTACAGGGACTGACAATTTTGGCAGGTTTATTCGTTTTGTAGGAGAAAGAGCATCACTGGGAGTGGGTTTTGAGGTTTCAGATGCTCAAGCCAGGCCCACTGTGCTACTATCTCGTCTGCTGCCTGTAGATCCAAACATAGGACTCTCAGCTCTTTCTCCAGCCCCAGGTCAGCCTGCATGCCACCATGTTTTTCACCATGATGATAATGGACTAAACCTCTGAACTATAAACCAGTCTCAAATGTTTTCCTTTATAAGACTTGTTGTGGTCATGGCATCTCTTCAGAGCAATAAAACCTTAACTAAGACAGATACATAGTGAAACTGCCTTGATGGAAGGGAAGAGAAGAGGGAAAAAGTGAAGGAGGGGGAAAGGAATAACAGAAAGTTAGGGAAGGAAAGGGAATTTCTCAGTCACAGAACCTTGACTTTCTTATTGTTGTGTTCAGTTGACTTCATGTTGAGGTATAGATCAGGAGGTAACCTGGGATATCTCTATTCTCTTGTGTCTCCTGTTCATTAATCATCTGTGTTTTTATTTCCATTACTTCCCACCAGCTCACTATGTATAACTTCTTCCTAATCTAAGTTTTCCGACCTTTAATATCTTGTGGAAATGTTATTTAATTCATCACTTTCTCTTTTATGTTGCCTGTTTGATATAGTGGCTTACAACTTGGTCCTTAAAAGGCTAGGCACAGGCTGTTAAAATGGAGTTCTAGTAAAATCAAACTAGAGATCAAAGCTGTAAATCATTTACATTTATCTGGATTCTGCCAGGGAAATGTTAGCTCTTTTTGACATTTGAGAGATGCCTTAGTGGTCTTTTTTTAATAATAGGCTTACCAAAGTTCTCTGTCTTATTTAAATTCCCATGATTCTAAATGAATGAATGAATGAATAAATAAATAAATAAATAAATAAATAAATAAATAATCAGCAGTGTTAAGTATGTTTAATTGAAGTATGTGAATTATTTTCAACTTAAAAGAAAAATTCAGGACAAATGAGTGATAGTTTATCTAGATTACACACACACACAAACTTGAGGTTTGTTCTATGGATCTATTTGAAAAGTGATACAGAGTAAATGGCTAGACACTTCCCATCTGCAAATACAGCTTTCTGTACCACAGTGGGAGCAATTTTATTATTCTCATTTATAACCTAAATGTTGTTTCCATAATTGATATCAGCCAGCCCAGAATAAGCACTTTACCACTTTGAAGTTTTCCTATTGTTTGAAATATTTTATTGCTATTAAAATGAGAATAGAAAATGCATCTCGTCTCATCAAACACTTCAATTGCACATGTTTGCTCCATGCAGCACAGAATTGGAATGAACTGACAGAAGGCAGAGAGTCTGGAAGCTTCCACCAGGAGTGGGGTAGGTGTCCTAAGAGAATTCTAAGTTCTCAATATTTAATTAAGGCTTACTATATTTAGATGCAATTAAGCAGCATTTGCATTGTCATTAATGATCTAGTCTTAATTCAAATATTCACAGAGGTATTGCCCACATACAGATCGTGGATGCTTTGACTAAAACAGAGCAGATGCCAGTCGGTGGTGGTTTTAGTACATAAAGGTGATGGATGAAAATCTCTGTCAATGCTCAGGTTTTTTGAGAAATAAATGTCTAAATCTCCAAGCCTGAGTAATAATGCAAAGAAATGTGGAGTGATTACCTGTGGGCTCCCCAGAACTCAGGCTGATTTATGAGTTGGATACTGGCCTGGTCTATAGTGCAAGTTCCAAGACAGCCAAGGCTACCCAATGAAATCCTGTCTCAAAAAATAAAGCAAAATAATATATAAAATATAATAATAAAGGGAATATTTGTCACTCCCTTAGTTTGAAGATTGTGGTAGGAAACTGGGAAAGAAAGTAAGATCTTATGACTTACTCCTACCAACGCAAGTGTGTGGTACTTGTTGAGTCATTCCTTTAATCACTTTGCTTTAAGAAATAATTCCCTAACTAAAACACATAATTGATCCTACAAGTCCTCACTCCTTACTTCAGTAGCATCTCTTCAGACAGTATGTTTTCTTACCATCTGTCTACTATTCAAGATGGCCCAAATCTTATAATTCTCTTTCTCACATTCTTGAGAATGTTCTACTCTGTCTTATTCTTGTATGTGTCCTGTAGATATGTGTAGTTTTATCTTCCTTGATTTTGGCCATGTCCCCATACTTCCCACTGTACCTAACGCAATAGAATTGCTCCATAAATGTGTAGAAAACTTAGATAAATGGATAAAGGTGATGACAGATCTGTTCACCTTAGGACCCTGGCATTCCTGATCATGTCTGGAGGATCAAAAAGGAAGATTTTTCACTTTTCAATCACCTATTTGCCCACAGAAAACATTTGGGAATGGACCAGTCACTGTGAAGAGAATAATAAAGTCTAAGTGTTATGGTTTGGTTCATGGTTCTATGCATCTCAGCACTGCTGCTCAGCTTCTAGGCCTACTTCTGTTAGATGTGCGGATCTGTGACCACATATTTGTCATGAAACTCATAAAGTTAAGAGTTATTAAAGTTTAAGTGCACAAGTTGTTCAGAGTTACCAGCCTATAGACACTGGGATACAATTATTCCAAAACCTGGTAGAATAATGGTGGTAAATGCTAGATCCTGAAGAAATAGATTTCACAGAAACCAATGAATTTAGTTCTTAGAGAAGGAGTAAAGAATGAGGTATTTATATCCATCAAAGGTAAAGATATGGGAGAAAGGAAGAGCCTGCCTCATGGGACTCCATGGATCCTTTTAGTCACAGGGACCCTCATCTCAAAAACTAGACTCTCCCAGCCTGTGATTCTGTATAGACATTGATAGCCTTATCTTAGAGGCATTCAGTATGGATTAGAAAGCCTAGAACAGGGCAATACATTACATTAGAATAATTAGAAATTGCATTGTAATTTCTAAACTCATCAGATAATTATGTGTACTTGAGAGACTAACTGGCCAACTCATATTTGGCTAAAACTTCAAACATTTTCTTTAATTTAAAAAGGAATATTTTGATCATTAAAATACACAGCCAGATTTTTAAAAATTATATTCATTGTGATTATCAGACCCTTCAATTTACTTTGTATTTATAAATTATTTAAGAAGTTGAGTGTTTGCCAAGTCAGCCTGATGACTCAGCAGATATGCGTAGAAACTGACCTTGCCGTCTAAGTAATTGCCATGAAGAATTTTAAGAATTAAAAGGGCCAGCATCAGCTCATGGAAAACAAAAAGTACTTAAACAATCTCAATAGTGAGGAGGATTATGCAAAATTAATCAAAGATATGGTTAATTATTCTTAAGTAAATAAGCATCTAGCATTATAATTTACATGTTCTGAATTCTTCTACCTGCGTACATTTGGGGCATGGATAGCTACAGTATGCCTGGGCTTGTAACTGAAGGGCAAATAGCTTCCTCTAACCAGCACAATAGGATTGAGCTACAAGCACCGAGAGCAGGGACCCACACTCAAGGCCGCTGAAAAAAAGCCAACCACTACCAACTAATACAAAAAGGCAGTTAGACAGAGTCCTGTTGAGACTAGACAAGGCAGAGGGTGCCACTGAAATCTGAGCATAATAAGATAGAGGGCACAGTAAGGTAAGCAGCTTTAAAAACATCCTACAGGAAATACGCCTATGAAATTTTTCTCCCTTGTTGGATTATACTTTCCAAGGTAAAGGATGTTGTTATCTTTGTACAAAGAAAAATGGACACTAAATGAAAAATAAAAATCCTAATACTAATTAGGACAGTCAGTCTGGGTTAATATGGCTTTGAATTGTTCAAGGTCTCTAAAATCCCAAATTCCTTGGCATTTTCTTTTATTTCCTGGAATGTCATGTTTTCACAATCCTATCTTAGACCCTCCATAGTAGAAGTCCCTCTTATCTTACCTTACAGTTTACCTTTCCACAGAAAAACCCTATGTTTTCATTAAGTTTATTCTTGCATATTTTATTTATAGATTGATTTTATGACAGGCTCCTTACTATGAGAAATCTATTAAATATTTTATAACTAGAGGGTTTCTTTTCTGGTTTAATTATTTTTGGTTGAATTTATTAGTCCAGAGAGCTGTTTATATCATCTATTGATATCCTATTGTGAAAAAATCCAACACTCACTTGTTTCTAATATTCACAGACAACACAAATCTCTTACTGATAGCCTCTTGTGATGACTGAGTTAAGCCTTAACACCAAAACCAGTGTTCAACACACAGTAAAGAGTATATATACAGATTATAGCAACTGTTCCTCTTTCTTTGCTTTTTCAAAATTTATGGTGTGTGTGTGTGTGTGTGTGTGCCCATGCTGTGTTGCTATGATCTATGAGAAGAACAACTCTATCTGTGTAATTGCATAAAAGGAAAAATGTATGTATATGTATGCACACGCAGTAATGCTGGTATGCATGGAGATTAACAATGGGTATTGGATCCCCTGGAGCTGGAGTTACATTTGTTGTAACTTCTTGATGTGGGTTCTGGGAACTGAACTTGGAGCCCCCACATGAACAGCAAGTGCTCTTCAGCACAGACCATCACTCCAGTCCTCTTCTTTATGTTCTTACTGTAGTTCTTGGTACAGTTCAACATCCAGCATAGTCCTTGGTCTCTTTCCTTAAACACCAAAAAATTCTACCTTATTGTTATGTTGTCCATTTGCTATATGTTTTTTGTCTTCACTTTACCCCAGTGAAAATCACAATGTGATTTGGCCATGAGCCCCCATGCCTACACAGTTGTCAGTATCAAGATACTAGTTTACAATTTTCCTGTCATTGTCTCTTTCTTCCACCAGTTTGTATGATTACTTCTGTGTCACTCAGCATGGATGACACTCTTTACATTTTGCCTATACTGTCTATTTATATTTTCCACTCCCCCATTCTTTTTATCACCCTGATTGTTGGTTCTGGGAGCAAAATAATTAAATCAAATGGCCAGATGCTCATCTTGAACTAAGATGTCCTGCTGTCTTTAACTGTGTAACTCTCCACTCTAAGCTCTATCCAAATCAGTCTTCCCCTGAATTTATGTTTATCTACAGAACAATTCTTCCCATTTTAGGTTCAAGAAAGTAACATAATGTTTAATAAGAAAGCACTACAAGCAAACGTTCAAGGCCATGACCTTAACAGCCATGGTTGAGATTTCTTGCCAGAAGAAATCTGTGCAAAGTGCAGAAATCAGAAGGATCAATTTGAAACCAACCTGTATTTCAGTGAGTAGTGCTTCCTTAAAATTTAATTCCATTGATGCATATTGAACTAATATATGTAAAATAGTCATTTATTATTGATAAAATACATTCTCTTCTTCCTCGTTCACTGATGTGGCTATTAAGTCACATTGACATGAGATTCCGATCATAGCTTTCAAAGCCTCTCTAAAGTGGAACAGAGCATTTGCTGCCTTGGTGAGAATGAAGGAAGAGTAACTTGAGATCTAGCACACAAAGCCTTTGGAGAGATGTATTCACACATTATTAAACTACGTAAGCATCATAATCAGAAAGGTAAATTTGTTCATGCATCAATGCACATGTCACAGAAAGCCCTCTGTTTGATTGACTGGATAAGGGAACCACAGATTCCAAATATCTGTGTTTCTTGGTTCCCCATGGAAAGGAAACTTTGGATTGTTTTAGGATTTAAAATTCCCTGACAGGGAGTGAAAACATGCTTTGAATAGACTTGTAAAAATGTGTTTAGAATAGAAACATTATTTCAAAACACAGTGACATTTTTGCTTATAAAGTTTGCCAAGGGCAAAGGACTTTTTTAAAGCACTTATTTTTTTTCAGTTCTCTCTTTTTTCCTTCTGTTATTACTGCACACACACACACACACACACACACACACACTCATGTGCACACACACAAACACAACCATACAAACTCATTTCATAAATATCTCTTCTTTCTTGCTATGACTTCAGCATTAGCTTAAAGTATATAGGAATATGCATTTTTCCTGGAAATTTCTTTCATAGCCTCTACATAGACACCCACATGTTTATAGTGTTTCAGCTAATGGCATAAGGTACACATCATGGTGTTTCCAGGAAAATTAAAGCAGAGTAAAAATTCCATATTATCTATAGGACTGAGACTTGGCCCTTATAAGTATGGGTAACATACTCTTTTGTCGTGATCTGGTATAAGATACATACTTCTATATGCTTAGTTCTGAAAAAAATAGAATGCATATAGTCATGAAAAAATGCAACTCTGGTAATAAATATCTTCAGATATTTGTTACATTATGCTTTTTATGATAGCATGTCCTACTCATAAACATGTTCAGTATGAAACAGTACTTTGTGTTCCACTCACAGCAGCCTCACACGCATGATATTTATAATTCTTGACTGCATTAAGTAGCCATATTGAGTTATGGATCTACACTGTATACACAAATGTATGGCATGATGTCACAAAGTGACTACATCAGCTAATGATGCACTTCTCAGAATACATGCTTATCACTGAGTGGTGAGTGATTACAAACTTAAGGCTACGAGTTTATAACTGGTACTATAATCACTTCATGCCATCAAGTACCCTTTAGAATTGGGTTAAATAGATCTGATATCAGTGGGGTAATCATGGCTTCCAACCAAATCCTACCTCCTTTCAGGAGTTCCTGGATGACAGAGTTGACCTAGACAATGAATGCCACTTGCAGCATCTTCTTGGGGACAAACTACACAAATTCTTGGAGTTGTATCCACCCTGGTGGGTTGTCTGTGATTCTAAAAGAGCCCATGGAAGGTTATAGGAGACTGAATAACTGAAATCCTGCTCTCTAAACCTCACTTAGGATTAGAGGGAATTACAGGTTTACTGCTCACTGAAGAGAGACACATGCCCCATTACACAGGAGGGATTAGGGTCTAAAGGAACAATTATACCTTCAAAAGTGAGGCTTGCCTTTGCTTCTGAGTGCAAGGATAAGGGCCACAGACTGCATAGTTTTGAACTGGGGTCATGAAATAAATGCCTTCTGGGTTGACTGGTGCTTTAAAGCTGCTGAGTAATGATTGGTATTACTATCTCAGTTCAAGAAAAAAAAAACAAATATCTCAGAATGAATTTGTGAAAATATCATTTTTAAAAAAGATTTATTTATGTATTTATTTTATGTGAGTACACTGTTGATTTCTTCAGACATACCAGAAGAGGGTATTGGATCCTATTATAGATGGTTGTGAGCAACCATGTAGTTGCTGGGAATTGAACTCAGGACCTCTGGAAGAGCAATCAGTGTTCTTAACCACTGAGCCATCCCCCAAAATATCATCATTATTCAATGAGATCTCCCCTCCTGAATCTTAGCACCTCCCCTTCTGCAGCAGGCTCATATAATAACCAATAATATCCCATTTCTTGGGAGACTCACGTAAGCTAGTCATGGTTTTCCCAAGAGATGGAGCTGACTTATGGCCAGGGACATCCAGATGGCCCCACTCTGAATTTGTTATGATGAACTTTCTGAATTTCCACCCACATGTATAGTTCAAGAACAGTGTTCCCATTTGGTTTCTGTTGCTGTGATAAATGCTATGAACAAAAGCAACTTGGGGGAGTAAAGTGATTACTTTACTTCACAGGTTAGAGTCCATCACCCCTTGGTACATACAAGGGTATGGTACAAAGGTATGATCAATGGTTCCTGGAGGCAGGAACCATGGCAGAGACCATGGTGGAGTGCTGTTTACTGGTTTGTTCAGTTACCTTTATTGTATATCCCAGTCTCCCTGCTCCTGCCTAGGGATGGTTCTACCTGGGCCCTGTTATATCAGTTAGCAATCAAGGAAATGCCTCTCCAACATGCCCTCAGGATAATCTGATGGAGGTAATTTCTCAACAGAGGTTCCTTCTTCCTTGGCCTGCCAAGTATCTACTACAAAAAGTGTTAACAGAGATGTTCGGGAGTATAGGGAAGGAAACTTCAGGTTTTGTCAGATTTTTCAGATTGTATAGCTTGTATACATGTGTTTTAACATTCCACAATTTGGAAATAATGAGAAAAAATATTCTTCCACTTTTTGTCCCTTTATGTGCACCAAAATGGACTGTGAGTTTAAATTTAACTTCTAGCAAAATCATAAATAAGATGAAGAAAAAGAAACAAAATTTGAAATGGGTAAAGTTCTCAAATATCGCTTATTTAGCTGATCAATTGAGACATTTTGAGAAAGCATATATGCAAGACAGTGTGAAGATAATAAAGTAGATTACATAAAAATTCTGTTTGCAATAGTCTCATAGGGCTGATAATGCTACCTAGGAATAAGTGTTATCTGCATATATGTAAACAATAATGCATGCATGCAAATATCCACCACCCAGAGTTGATGATGACCAGTGATATCGTCGAGGTGTAAGAAATGCCTCTTTGATTCTAGAGGATAGAATTTTTATTGGTCATAGGTAAAGTTGATCTGAGGAGCCCTTAATCTATGCTGTGAAGGATGGATGACAATGGGCCTCTTCCTACAAGGTAGCAGAGTGAGGGATCACCACCTTTTGCCCAGAGGTCTACAATCCAAGGCTGTACTCAAGAGTAATGAGGAAGCAACTGGAAGAAGCTTTGTGCTCTTTCTTAGCTTCTTTCTCTACATTGACTGAGTAGCAACTGGTTTGACCATTTGACAAACCAACTCATGCTAAAGTGTTACTATGGAATAAGAGGGAAATTCTACTTTTGCCAGAAACATATGCTTCTGAATTAATTTTATTGTAAAATAACTATTCATGATATGTAGTGACTCAGCTATAACCAGACATAGAATTTATGATTGAATTTCTTTTTTCCCACGTCTAACTCCTCCCTTACCTCTGTAGAGCACCAGAACTCCCTGGAGAGTCCCTCACTGACTAGTTCTGACTTTCGTAGCAGGCAGGCTCTATAGTTGAATTAAATGTTTGACTACAGCCAGAGATCAACTGAAATAACTTGAGGGTTAGAGTTTAATGAGGATAAACAGGCAAGATTTAGACGTGTTGCCTATGTCCATCTACACTTACTTAAAAGCCATTGATTACTACCAAGGATGGATATGATTAGGGTGTTATTATCAGTTAAAGCTAGGGGCTCAAATGGCAGAGGCAAAGATGGAGAAGTGGTGACAAACATGGGATAATTGATATGCGTGGGATTCTGCTAGGAGAGAGGCACCTTGGATAAAATGAACAGAATAAACCTGGGAGTCTTGATCACTGAGCAGATAAAAAATGGATGACACGGTGGAACTGGCTGTGTTACAAGGTAAAATGGTCCCTGTGCCACATCATGGAATTATCTGGGGCCAGAGTGACAGTGACACAGTCCTAAGTGTGACAGAACGGTGTGGCCTGCTGTTATGCATGAATAAACATTGTTTTCTTAAGGGGACTGAGAGAGAAGGGTCAGTAGTTAAGAGCACAGACTGACCTTTTGGAGGACCCAAGATAATTTCCCAGCACCAATGTAGTGAAACCAGTCCAGAGCAAGTGTGAGGAAGAGTGTCCAAATCCCTGACAATCACATCCTGAGACCGGCTGAAGTTAGGACTGTTTCCTCCTTTCTCTGGCTCTGCGTGTCCAGCCATAGCCTATATGCCCCTCGATGTCTTGAGGTAGTCACGTAGCCTAGTGGCCAAGTTACAGGTTTAACTTCTTCTCTCCCTCTAAAGACATGTCCAGCAAGCACCTGGAATTCCTCTTCATGCAATGAATAATTTTCAGTACCTTGGTACCAACCAATTATGTATAGTCACTCTGAAAACCCCATACCCACTCCCCAAGGTTTACATAAACCCTAGTTACCCCCAAAAAATGAGAAATGTTTCACTGAAAACCATCTTTGGAGATGGCTGTTTCTGTCTCACACTCAAGCTGGCCAATATCCTGTGAACCCATCCAGTCAGATAAGCGTCCTTCCTTAAATTCTGGCGTGGTATAAAATGATGACTGGATACCCCGAGGGCAGAAGCAGAATCAGGCTGGTACCCCAGCATGGTAGTTAATAACCACCCAATGCACCAGTTCCAGGCAGATCTGATGCCCTCTTGTGACCTCTGAGGGCACCAGGCACACATGTGGTAGAAGTACATACGTGGAGGCACATAGAAGAAAACAAAGAAATCTAAAATGACTAAAAACAAAATCATTAGTTAACCAGAGTGAGAAGTGGTAATGAAAAAACAAACTATGCTTTTTCTCTTTGTGTATCCAGGTTGCCACAGCAACTTCAGGGACAGTACTAGTTCCTGGAATACAGCCCTTGTATTTCCATGTCTATAATCCATTCAAGCTGAATGACACATATGTTTAGGGTCCAGCATAGGAATTCTAACTTGTTATTGTGGTATAGCTTTTAGTTGTTATTTTCAAATCTTATACCAGTTTTTCCTCATTTGACTAAGAGAAAGAGCCTGGTCCTGTTTTGATAGGAGGTTCCCCAGGCCCACAGTCTACTCTGGTTGCCCTTTCAATCAACCATGGCTATTCTTTTCTTCTTGCCAGAAGTAGGTCTATAAGTTGGTGTGTGAGAAATGTATATCCAATGAAATGGGAAGAGAAGCGTTCTAGAAATGTCCTAAGTAGGATTTATCTGTAATAATTGGTGTGAGATGTAAATACTCTACTGCTCAATGACCCTTCCTGTTTAAGGGGTTGAACTTAGGAATTTTACTTGTTTTGATTTTTGATCTTAGGTAAGAAGCATACTTACCATATCAAGGACAGAACTGGAAGGCGAATCATTGATGTGATTACACTATATAACTCAAATTCTTTGTTAATGAACACTATTTATAAGCACACACGTGATTAGTTAAGCATTGATTGGTACTAGGTGACTTCTAACAAACACAAAGCTCTCTTTGAATCACAGAATACTAGATTCAGATGGGAATTAAAGAATCAGTTGTCAAGATAGTTATCAAGTTGCCATGGCACTTGTTTCCAGAGAAGAACCATAACTTTCACCACCGTTTATGTACAGGACACAGTATCCAGTTCTCAGCTTTGCAATACAGCTATTCTTCATCTTTTAGTGGGTGGCATGGTCTGGTCCCCTTATACCCATCTGACCTCATCAACACTGTTCCTTTCTCCATTACATAGGAACTTTTCCCTCTTCACTATTTTCTCTCCAGCCTCTTTCACTTCATAATGTCATATATCCCTCTAGTTCCCTTTGTAGAAAGAAAAATTCCATCAGATCTAAGATTACTCTATACTTGACTCTCCAGATGCTCAAGGTGACTTCTGGCTGGCTGTATCTCATCGGCACAAACACACATGCTGAAGCGAAGCAATCATCCTAACTAAATGCCTGCCATTTCTGTTTCTGACGATGTCACGGCATATTTTCCAACCTTTTGGTTTTCAGGTCACGTGGCTCTTGTTTCGCCCATGTTGTATCTGTATAATCACTGTTAATTCAACTTTTGAATTCCTTTATTCAAATCCTGTCTACCTCCCTTGCCTCCTTGCCTTGAATTCAGCTCTGCACTAAGTGCACTACCTAAACAAATGTAATGGATCAAATCAAGAGCTCTGTTTTTATTACTTTCCTTTTTTTCTTTTTTGTTAGTTCTCTGAGAATTGTACACACTGTATTTTTATCATGTTTATACCCTACCAACTCCTTTAAGGTCCAACCACCGTACCTACCCACCTGACTTTGTTTTCTCTCTCTCCTTCTCTCCCATTCTTTCTCTCCCTCCCTCCTTTCCTCCCTCCTTCATCCCTCCTTCTCTCTCTCCATCTGTCAAGAGATGCTATCCATCAACTTTTGAGCATGTGGCCTTCCATTGGCATTCTTTCCAGGGGTAACACTCTTGAAAGAAATAAAACTGACTCTTCCTCCCCAAGCTTGGGGTAGAATGTCACGTCCCACCTGTTCTCCATGCTGAGAGTCTTGTCTATCTTCTGCTTTCTCAGGTCTTGAGCATGCTGGGAGCTCATATGTGCAACTTCACTACTGTGTCCAGAAAACACACTTTTCCTGTGGCCTCTAAGAAGATTTTGCTTCCTAGTCCACATTAACATGCTGTCATTGCATGTCTTCTTAGTTAGAATTCTTCAACAGTGGCCTCCCTACTGTATCAGGACAAATTTCTTGCCGTTTTGTTCCATATGCCCCTATCATGTGGCCAACTCATCTCTGTAGCTGTGCTCCTAGCTAGGCATGGCTTCATGCTTCTATTCTTGTTACTATTACCACTAGTGACTACTACTGCCATTACATCGCTCTGATGTTGCCATGACTACACAATTCTAGTAACTCTATCTTAACAACACACATTTATTGAATCCTTAGTATGTGCCAAGCAGCAGGCTTAAACACTTTCTATCAACACAAAATCACCCAGAAATCACTGACTACCTGCAGTGCGCTCCTTGCAATTGCAAGCACCAAAGAGGCAGAAGACGGGCACTCCTAACTACATTAGTTAATCAACATGTTTGTACAGAGGAGAAAACGGAAGTGGAGAGGATTTAAATGACAAGGGAAGCACTCAGGTACAAGCTTTAGCTTCCAAATGTTCCTGTCTCTTATGAGTCATGTCATCTACTCTACCCTTCAACTCGTGTCTCCCTCCTTACTCATTGGCAAGAGCTTCTTGAGAGCTGGGACACAAGGCACTGGGTGCAGTCTTAACAGCTCGCTCCAGAATTTGTAGTAAAATTACACAGAAGTTGAAAGTCCAGTGGCCTCTCTCTTTAGAGGCCTCAGACTCCTGGTTAGGGTTTCTATAGGGTGAACAAGGCTCTTCCTCCAAAGTTAGCCATCTGCACTCTCTAAAATAAAAGATAATATGCTCACCCTCAGCTTCTAATATGAGACTTCATCCAATTCATCGATTCCTGTGCCTAAGAGGCAGAAGTAATGTCCATTTTAAACTCAGTTGATAAGATAGTAAGATGGGCATCACTAAATCTTACATTTATTCCTCTTTGAAATGCTTGCTACATGCTTAATTTGCAAATATGTTCTTCTGCAATGCATTAAAAGAGAGATTGGTAACATTTGTTTGGAATTAGATCAATTGTGATCATTTTAAGCATAGCTCATAAATCCTTCTTCCAAGTGTCCAGGGGAACCAATGGAGATAAATGAGGCATGGTTATTGTTCCTGTTTCATTGTGCATGGAGCACCATAGAGAAATGTTGCATGAAAAAAGGCCTAACACAACTGACTTAACACAGTCACCCCTTGTTGACAGCTACTGCTCAGAACTTGGGTAGCCTTTGCGTTCATCCTTTCTGCTTTTGGAAATGTTATTTTGAGTGTGAATCTTTTATCACATTAAAGAATTATTTTTAGGACTTTCTCATAATGTGTTTTGATCATATTTCCTCATCTCTTTGTCCACCCACCTTCATGTTCTTTCTATCTTGCCCAAACAGAAGCAAAACCAACAACCAAAAACCCAACAAAATGAAACAAACCGCCAAAGTAAAAAACAAAACAACAAAATAACACATAACCATAACAAAAAGCACACACACACACACACACACACACACACACACACACACAGAGTCTGCTTTGTCTAGAGCTTCACTTCACTGGAGAAACCTGATTTTCAATTAAATTAATTAAAAGTAGCCTTTCGGTTAGGGGTGGGGCTTTGTATCCACTTTCCCTACACTGTGCTGGAACACTGGCTAGAAGCTCTACAGGTCTTGTGCATAGGTTCCAAGTCTCTGTCTCATCAGTCCTATTATGTCTAGAGGATGCTGTTTCTTTGGTGTTTTCTGCCATCTCTGGCTCTTATGATCATTTTGCCTTCTCTTCTCTACAACACCTTGATCCCTGAGGGTAGAGTTTAATGAAGACACCCCGTTTAAGGCTGAGTGCCCCACATGCTTCCGTTCTCTGCACCTTGCCCTGCCGTGGGTCTCTGCTTTTTTACCGCAAGGAGAAACTTCTCTCATGAGGCCTGAACGCTGATCTTTGAGTATATCAATATGTCGTTAGGACTAATTTTATTGCTATGAATCCTTAGCAGAATAATAGTAGTAGTTTTTCCCCCATGACCTATATCTAGTCATATTCTTGGCTGCTTGAATAGCGTCAGGTATATATTCCATCTCTTGGAATAGGCCTTAAATCTAGTCAAATACCTGATAATTATTCCATAACATTTCTGCCAGGATTACATCAGTATATCTTGTAGGGAGGTTACTCTTGTAGGTCACAGGGTTCAGAGCTAGATGAGATTGATTATTTTTCTCCTCCAGCAGCATTGGTAGGATCTCCCAGCCCTATGAACAATAGAAGTAGGGATTAACCTCCTAGTTGGGCACCAGCTCAATTTCTCCATATTGATGATATAAGTGTCTTTAGCAATAGGACCTTACTATCAGGTTGTGAGGGGTAACCAATAGCCTTGGAAATTGCCTGTAGTCCTTGAGGGGTGTCTAAAGGGCACCCTTGTCCAATGATTGAAAATGATGCAACCCATTCCTTGTACTTGGTAGCAGTAGCATGTAATGTCTAGTTGAGACATTGTCTCCCCCATTATATGGTGACTCCATTTATTCCTTTTATAAAATTTTAGGAAACTTCTACAGTAGAAGACTATGGTTTTCCAAAGACTCTTAGTGTTAGTAAAGAAATCTGAGTCACACCACTTAGGTGATGGAGATGTTAGGGTTAAGTTTAACAATCTTAACCTACACACAAAATTCCAAGACATCCTAATAGAGTGTTTAGTGCCAAGTGTGAAGCAGTCTTTTGAGAAACATTGTTGAGAACAATGGAACAATCTTCTGCCCTGGGAATACTAAATAGAAAAGGTTTTTACACCTAAGGACTTGTAGTCCAGTGCAAAAGCCAGGCTTGTAGTCTGATCCCCAGGAGCTATGATGACCCTTTTGATAAGGGACACCCGAAATCTATTGGTAGCACCAAAAAGAAAAACTTTGTTCAAGTTGAGAGCTGAGAACTTTCCAGAAGGGTTGGCACCCAGGCTACAGGAGTGGAAAGCAACATACATAATAAACTAAAGAACAAAAGTATAGCATTTGAGGAAAAATAAGGACTAGAGACAAATGGTAAAATCTGTGTGTGGAAAGGTGGAGTTTGAGCAAGCAAGCAAGCAAACAAACAAACAAAAAACACTTTAAAATATAATTAGCACAAAACCTAATTTCAATATCCAGAAAAAAAGAAACCAGAAAAACAACAAAACAAAACAAAACAAAACAAAACAAAACAAAACAAAAACCAGGAACAACCAACATGTATGTGTATATGTGCCTATTTATGTGTGTCTTTTTATCTATGTATGGGCACATGGGTGTGTGTCTATTTGTGAATGTGTGAATATGTGTCTGTATCTATTTGTGTGTGTATTTGTATGTATGTGTATATACATCTGTATGTGTCAATATGTCTGTGTCTGCATGTATAAACATGTATATATCTATATATATGCATATATGTGTATACATGTATGTTTGTATGTATGTTTATATATGTCTATATATGAATATATATATTTATGATATATTTATATGCCTGTTTATATGTATGCATGTATATATGTACACATCTGTCTCTATGTGCATATATGTGTGTTTGTTTAAAATAGAGGATCATTGGATACTGGTGCCATTTACTATGTTACTCTTAAGCTCAGTGATATCATGTCAACTGTCATTTCAAATTTGCATTTTACCCTGGGCATGGTGGTGCATACCTGCGGTCCTATTATTTGAGAGGCAGATTGCAGGAAGAGGAAGGGGGTGGGAGCAGCTTGAGTTGGTTATCAAGACCTCATTTCAATAAGGTGTAAATTAATTTTTCAAACAGCAGATGTTATTTGGGTATTATGTCTTTCATTCCTCTCCAGGAAGTGTGTGGTACATGTCCCATCTCTGAAGCTAGACAGCAGCTTTCCATGAAGCAAAAGAGGAGAGACACTGTGACAACACAGGGGCTCAAGCCTTGAAGCTTTTGTCACTTGAAATTTCTATTTTGTAATTAAGATACCCAACTCTAAGTTAGTCCAAAGAGCGTGTTCCTTACAGGTACACAGTGAGCTCTTGGTTGCCACTTCAGCATATCCAGTCACAGGAGCCACAAGACCCAGGACCTGGTTTCTTCAGTCTCAGCTAAGTCATCCTATCAAACACTGCCTGGAGTGGATACAAACCAGACCTGCAAAGCCCCCAACTCCAGGTTAATTACTGAGTTTGTGGCTATTTTTCCATGTATCTTTGAATAAACAAATGAGCATGTACTTTAAGGATCTGGGCATGTTTCCTAATACACAATGCAAAGATATCATTGATGAGCCCGTGGGCACATCAAAGTAAATGCCTTTTAGAGCACCAACCTCCCTTTATCCTCATGTGTCACATACCAAATGAAAGCAGTTATGAAGAAAGATGGGACCAAGGGGTGAGTTTCAGAAAATAACCCTGCCAGATGCTGTCTTTCAGCTTCTCCATCGTGATCAACCAAACAATAACCCCAGCTGAAATGAACACATGTCCTCAATTAGAAGCTATTGATAATAACTGGGTAGCAGGGAACATGCCAAGCTTGATCTCTGCTAATTGCTGCTGAGAGCTGAAGAGATTATGGAGAGAATGTTAAGAATCACCCCTCTGCATCTCTCTGTCTCTCTCTATGTGTATCATCCTTTCATCTGGATATGGATAGCTTTAATGGAATTTAGACTTCATTTTATATTAGGAGCATGAGTGCTTTGACTGCATGTATGTCTATGCAGCATCTGCATACAATACCCAGAGAGGTCAAAAGAGGGTATGAATTCCCTGGTACTGGAATTAATTGTAGGCATCCATGTGGGAGCTAGGAATCAAACCCAGGTCTTCTGCAAGAGCAGCATGTACTCTTAACCATGGAGCCATCTCTCCAGCACCTAAAAAATAGAATTAGAAAAAATTAATCATGTACAGGGACACATCCCTGTAATCCCAGCACTTGGAAGGTTGAGGCAGGAAGATCAAGAATCCTAGTGCCGCTTTGGCTATCTAATGAAATCCTGATTTGGAAAAGAGCAAAATGTAAAAGACATCTTTTGTATATTTGGTGTTTTAAAGTACAGCTGCCCACCTCGCAAGATTTCCAAGATATTAACAAGTTAGTTCTTTCAAAGAGCTTGGGATTCAGCAACACAAAAATTGCAGGACAGTAGCAGATGTTGCTAGTATAAGTTTAACAGCACTTTTATATTCTTACTGCAACATTTTGAGGATTTATTTACTTAAGTGTTCTATGTATATGTATCATGTGGTGCAGTGGCTTCACAGCACAGGGGAGTGAGAGGAGAAAAGAGAAGCAGATGCCACAAAAGTCAATCCCTGGGTTTGATGATAGACCCTATCTCAGATTATAAGGTGGATCATAGCATCCATATACATGAGAGTCAACACTTCTCTCTCTCTCTCTCTCTCTCTCTCTCTCTCTCTCTCTCTCTCTGTGTGTGTGTGTGTGTGTCTCCTATCTCCTCTCTCTCTCTCCTCCTCCTCCCCCCCTCTCTCTGTGTCTCTCTCCTATCTCCTCTCTCTTTTCTCTCTCTTCTTCTTTCTCTCCCTCTCTTTGTCCCAACATGTTACCAACCATCCTTTTCCTCTCTCTTCTTTTTCTGTCCTCTCCCACCCCTTTTATCTGACTCTACCCCTTTCCAGGAACCCTGCTTCCTTCCTCTCAATAAACTTTCTTTTATACTTGGGCTGTCACATGGCATGAGTCCTTAGTGGAATAACTTGGCCAGCCTGCCAAGTTGTTCCTGCCGCTACCACATTACATTATAAAACATAAAATGCACACACACACACACACACACACACACACACACACACCACAAAATAAAAATGTAAAATAATTACTCAGTAAAAATAAACATATGTGAGAATTGGTCACACTTGATCAAAATCCACTGAGAGTTGTGTTTGGAGTTACAGGCAGGCCACCTCACTAGACTTTTACATAGATGTCAGGGATTCAAACTCAGATTCTTAAGCTTGCCTATTCCATTAGGACAGGAAGTGTTCTAGGAACATTCCAGTCTAATCCATTCATCTGAGTTTTACTCAGGAAGCACTTGGGTTTGTGATCCTAGGTTTAGACTGCTGAGGCTCTGGGCTCTCAGGTTTGTCATTCAGAGGGACTTGTAAGTAACTCATGGTAGGACTCCTCCTCGTGTGTGTGTGTGTGTGTGTGTGTGTGTGTAAGGGAGAGAAAGACAGAAAAACAGACAGAAACAGAGAGATAGATAAAAACAGAGACACAAAGAGAGACATTGAGAATGTTTTTAGATGCTTGTAAGACTGACTGCAGGACTAGCCCCATGGTTGATCTAATCCCTGCAAACATCAGGCTTGCTATGCTCTAATGCATTTTCTTCACACAGAGGTAAGTGTTCGGGACTGTATCATATTCTTTGTCTTCATTGCCCATGTGCTTGATCCTATAGAATGATCAAAAGAATCAGTTTTGTTGTTAAGACTCATGGTCTGAAACTGTTTGCTATAGAAGCTCTGACTGACTGGAATGCTATGACTTTACACAAAGTAGCAACTGCTTCTTCCAGATTGTCCTAGTTGATCACACCCCTGACACTGGACACAGCCACCATTTTTGTGTTTGGTCATCACAATCAGAGCTTTGCTTTTGCAAGCAAACTACTCTGTAACAGAGAGGTTATGTTATACTGATTTTGAGGTGGACATGGCATTAGGAGTATCTTGGAGAAACAGTTTAGATTATTATCATCATTATCAAGAGAATACAGTTGATGATCTTCATATAGCATATATTTCCATTAGATATCATATCCTTAAGAGATAAGTAAGCTATACAAAAGGTTCGGTGATACACACAGGTTATTTCCAAGTCTTACTCCTTTTATCTTGAGTATCAGTAGACTTGAGAATTAGTATATTTTGTACCCTCAGGGGAATCTGGAGCCAAGTTCTTATGATTATGAAGAGATGACTATACTTAGTTTAGTGCTTGCTACATAAGATAAGAAAAAACACCTTCTAATAGGTCACAGATACATGAAAATGAATAAAATAATAAACCACAGTAATATTAAAAAATGAGAGCTTGTATCATATTTCAAAGTACAATCTGCAAAAGTATAAAATATTTCTTGTGATCAGTACAAGTAAATGTCAGTTTCTTTGAAAATCTAATCTGAGTAGATTGCTTATATTTAAGTTGCTGTGAGGTGAACAAGATAAAAATTATCCTTATATAGGAAGAATTATTGAGTCTGAAAGATTTAATATCTGATAGCTGCTCAGCCACTCATTTCTCAGATAACATTTAGACTAAGATCTACTATTGAAGTGCACAGAGACAATTTCCCAAGATCCTTAATTAAAATAAATTAAAATATTCTATCAGAGGGTTTATCATATCAAATTTGCACTTAATTTGAATAAAATGTATTTTTGTGTCAGGAAGAGAGACAGAAAGCTCACACATTTCACACATTTTCTTTCACATGGTTATTTTAAAATATGTCTATTTATAAGAGTGGGCTGACACCCTCTCTAGGGGACAGGAAGCATCATTATCGAGACTGAAAACATGATGCTCTTCCCAAGGTGCAGAAACATGGCCACCTGTAAGAGCCTCACTGCTCTTACAATATTTATTAAGTTCTGTATCTTTTTAAAAATTTTAAAAGCCTATGCTGCTGGGTAGCTATGTAGCTGTGGTTAGCTTCACACTCACTACATAGCCCAGTCTAGTCATGAACTTGCAGTTATCCTCCTGCCTCTGCCTTTGGCTAGATTTCTTATATGGATCTTCCTGTCTCCTGAATATTCATGTGTGTATCTGCCCTTTTGTTCTTGTGCTTCTGTCTTCTCTATTGTCTACAGAAAACTGTTTGTAATTTTGAGTTCATTTTTAATATACCTCTTTTATTGCATTTTCTAGTTTGTTTTTGTTTCTTTTTCTTATTCTTTCAACTGACCCTTCTCTTACAGACTCTGGTGTTCACTAAGGCATAAGAGGGACTGAAGTTGGTTAGGATGAATGAAAATCTATGAAAGGCTTCACAAGGCATGCTAACTGCCTGAGGGCAGAGGTACCTTCTGGAATGAAGGTAAGTTTACTTTTTTTCATGATCTCCTGATCAGATCAGCTAGGACTTAGGTTTTCTAGGCCACAATGTTCCAGGCTGTATTAAACCATCAATATGAAAATACTTTGATTAATACAGACATCGCTGAAAACTATTCTGAAAGGGAAAAATTCAACAAAGGTAATTTTAAATAGATTAAGAAAAGAGGTGAGTACAGAAGAAATCTCTCCTTGGTGGAATGTTAATCTCTCCCTCTTCTTTATACTCAGAAGAATGACAACTCAGTATAACTCATTTACAACAATCCAAATATGGTTATTTGTTTATTCATAAAATTGTGTTTGTGAATAAAAGTCAAGGTTTTATATTTTAGTCTCCTAGGATTTTCGCAAGAGCCCCTTGCCAGTGCGTTTCTTCCCACAGGCTTATCTGAGATTTCCACATCCCCTTGTACTTGGATTCAGGAAAGAAGCCAGTACTCTGTTTCAGACTGAGATGGAAAAAAAAAAAGAACAAAGTCTTGCTTCTAAAAACACTGTGGGCATTCGAGTTAATGTATGTAAGGGATTTATTATATGTGAGATGTTATTTCTAGTGCTTTGCATAAATTAACTCTAGTCTTCACAAGAAACCCATGAGATAAATACAATTATGCCTACTTCATATGTGAGAAAAACAGAGGCAAAATTGTCCAACTACAAAGCCCTGAAGCTAGATTCTTATTTATTTATTTATTTATTTATTTATTTTTCTATATTCTTTGTTTACATTCCAAATGATTTTCCCTTTCCCGGTTCCCCCCTCCCCATAAGTCCCATAATCCCTCATCACTCCACCAGTCTCCAATCAAACCCCCTCCTTCTTCTCTGTCCTGGTAATCCCTTACATTGCTGGATCAAGCCTTTCCAGGACCAGGGACCTCTCCTTCCTTCTTCTTAGGAATCATTTGATATGCAAATTGTGCCTTGGGTATTCAGAGCTTCTGGGTTAATATTCACTTGCCAGTGACTGCATTCCACGTGTGCTCTTTGTGATTGGGTTACCTCACTTAGTTTCTAAGCTCAGTAGTCTAGCTCCGAAGTCTTAACTTTCAGATAGTGGTTTCTAAATTTGTCCCAAACACACAGCCTAACCCTAACTCCTTCTAATATAGGCCACTTTCTGTTGCAAAAGCATAGTGAAAAAGAAGTTATTTTTACAATTACAATACCAGCAGCTTCCAAATTCAACATTCTTACCTCTAAAAGAAGTCGAAAATGTTAAATGTGGTTAACAAACATCACTGCTGTAATAAAGTAAAATGTTACAGGAAAGAAGTGAACAAGAAATAACTTCATCTCAAATCACTCATCAACATTCCAATGTTTAAATTTCTCATATATATAAATAATATATTATATATATATCCATATATATTAAATAATAGAAGCTAAAAAAACAAGTGGATTTTATAGATGTGGTGAATATAAGAGCAGTACCAGTAAGTAGGAATGGTAGCAGAGCAAAGATAAAAAGACAGAGGTTAGTGAGATAAAATTACAATTAGAAGGATAAAATCTAGTATTCTACAGCATAGCAGTGTGACTGTATTTAACAATGTGTGGTCTATGTCAAAATAGCTAAGGTTGACCATTATCAACATATATAATCGTTGTTACATTTTGGTAGTAGATCACTCTTATTTGATCATGATGTATGCTAGCAAAAACTCACATTTTACTTCACAAATATACATGACTATTCTGTATTAATTAAAAAAATCTATAGGCAAAAATAAAATAAACTAAAAGAAAAGAAAAGAAAAGGAAAGGAAAGGAAAGAAAAGAAAAGAAAAGAAAAGAAAAGAAAAGAAAAGAAAAGAAAAGAAAAGAAAAGAAAAGAAAAAAGAAAAGACTGCAGTTCATGAAGAAAAGAGGTTTACTTTGGATCCTGATTCTGGAGGATGCCAGAGATCATGTAGTCACACCTGTTGTAGGGACAGTTCACAGCAGAAAACAGCAGGGCAACAGGTGTGTGTAAAGGAGACAAAACACAACACAGGAAGAGAAAAGCTCTCAGCTGCTCTCCCAGTGTACTGAGTAAGGCATTACTTAAAAGCTCAAAATCCCAACTCAGTTCTTTATAGAGTTAGAAAGAGCAATTTTCAAATTCATCTGGAATAACAAAAAACCCAGGATAGCTAAAACTATTCTCAACAGTAAAAGAACTTCTGAGGGAATCAGTATCCCAGACCTCAAGAAGTCCTACAGAGCAATTGTGTTAAAAAATAAATGGTATTGGTACAGTGGCAGGCAAGTAGATCAATGGAATAGAATTGAAGACCTAGAAATGACCCCACACAGCTATGGTCACTTGATCTTTGACAAAGGGGCTTATACCATCCAGTGGAAAAAAGCCTTTTCAACAAATGGTGCTGGCTCAACTGGAGGTCAGCATGCAGAAGAAAGTGAATTGATCCATTCTTATCTCCTTGCACTAAGCTCAATTCCAAGTGGAACAAGGACCTCCACATAAAACCAGACACACTGAAACTAATAAAAAAAGAAACTGGGGAAGACCCTTGAGGTCATGGGCACAGGGGAAAAGTTCCTGAACAGAACACCAATAGCTTATGCTCTAAGATCAAGAATTGACAAATGGGACCTTATAAAATGACAAAGTTTCTGTAAGACAAAGGATACTGTCAAAAGGACAAAACAGCAACCAATAATTTGGGAAAAGATCTTCATCAGCTCTACATCTGACAGAGAGCTATTATTTAATATATACAAAGAACTCAAGAAGTTAGACTCCAGAGAGCCAAATAACCCTATTAAAATGGGGTACAGAGCTAAACAAAGAATTTCACCTGAAGTACTTTGAATGGCTGAGAAGCACCTTAAGAGATGTTCAACATAATTAATCATTAGGGAAATGCAAATCAAAACAACCCTGAGATTTCACCTCACACCAGTCAGAATGGCTAAGATTAAAAACTCAGGAGACAGCAGGTGTTGGCAAGGATGTGGAGAAAGAGGAACACTCCTCTACTGTTGGTGGGATTACAAGCTGGTACAACTGCTCTGAAAATCAGTCTGATGGTTCCTCAGAAAACTGGGCATGACACTTCCAGAGGACCCTGCTATACCACTCCTGGGCATATACCCAGAGGATTCCCCGGCATGCAATAAGGACACATGCTCCACTATGTTCATAGCAGCCTTATTTATAATAGCCAGAAGCTGAAAAGAACCCAGATGTCCCTCAATGGAGGAATGGATACAGAAAATGTGGTATATTTACACAGTGGAATACTATTCAGCAATTAAAAACAATGAATTCATGAAACTTTTAGGCAAATGGTTGGAACTGGAAAATATCATCCTAAGAGAGGTAACCCAATCACAAAAGAATATGCATGGAATATAATCACTGATAAGTGGATATTAATTAGCCCAGAAGCTCTGAATAATCACGACACAATTAACATATCAAATGATTCCCAAGAAGAAGGAAGGAGAGGGCCCTAGTCCTGGGAAGGCTTGATCTAGCATTGTAGGGGAATACCAGTACAGAGAAATAGGAGGGGGTGATTGTGGAATGGGCAGAGGAAAGAGGGCTTATGGGACTTATGGGAAGGGGGAAACCAGGAAAGCAGAAAGCATTTGTACTGTAAACAAAGAATATAGAAAATTTAAAAAAAGCTCTACCTCCTGTCACCACAAGGGTGGCAAATGCACTTCAAAGTGGGAGGGGGTTGATTGGGGAACAGGCAGAGGGAAGAGGGCTTATGGGACTTATGGGGAGGGGAAACCGGGAAAGGGGAAATCATTTGGAATGTAAACAAAGAAGAGAGAGAGAGAGAGAGAGAGAGAGAGAGAGAGAGAGAGAGAGAGAGAGAGAGATCTTACTGTTAAAAAAAAAGAATTCCAGAGAGGAGAAACCACCAACCCCCTCTCCTCCCCCCCCCACACACACACTAGAAAAAGAAAAAGCCAGTTTCAAGCCCGAAATACATATCTGGAAGCCTTATCAAGCTCCAAGAATCATCATATGTTGCTGGAGACTGAATGAACCAAGATATGTATATCCTCCATATAATTAAAGAGTTTTAAGTTAAGATAGCAAAACTTCATTTTTCTTATTTTGGTCATAGAGCATAAGGACTGGGGTGGGGAAGGTTTTCTCATATCTTGAGGATACAACTATTCTAATGATGGATGGTGCTATTAATAGAAAGGAGCTTCAAAGGCATTTCGCCTAGCTGCAGACACATTCCCAATTTTATCATCTCATAAGGTAGGGATCAGGGGTGAGAGGTGGTCTTAGAAACTGCAATGTACCTGATGTTACTTAAAACCAAATGGTTTGGGATGGACAGTATAAATTCTGGGTATGGCATGGAGGAGCCATGTGTAATTATGAACTCTGTGCCACGGAAGTGTGAGCCACATGAAGAGAGAGAGAAAGAGAGAGAGAGAGAGAGAGAGACAGAGACAGAGACAGAGACAGAGACAGAGACAGAGACAGAGACAGAGACAGACAGAGACTGGAGTAAGTGAGATGTAAGTTCCTTTGTGGTTGTTTTTGAGGTAGGGTCTTACTCTGTAGCTTTGGCTGGCCTGGAACTCACTATATAGACCAGGCTAGGTTTAAACTCACAGAGCTCTGCCAACTTCTGATTCTTTTTGGCTTTGGTCTCTCACATAAACACTAAAATTACTGTGTGACTGTGTATAATTAGTATAATTAGGTCTAGAGAAATGGATCTGTAGTTAAGAGCAGTGCCAGCTCTTCCAGAAGATCAGGGTTTGAGTCACAGCACCCGCACGTATGCTCACAACTGCCTGTAACTTCATTTCTTAGGGATCTGACACCTTCTCCTGGGCGCCCCAGATACTGCATGTACTGGTGAACATTCACACATACAGGCTAATGCTCATACACAAGAAAAGAGAGAAGAGGGGAAAAGAGGAGAAAGACAACATGGGTTAGGAGTCAAAAACAAAACCTAACAAAAACTAAAAATCAAACTAAAAAATAAAACCCAAAACAACAACAACAACAACAAAAATAACAACAACAACAAACCAAAACCTATGTCTCTGAGGGCTGGCTAATTGGAGTTAGCAGCAGGCCAAATAAAACATAGTAAGTAATAACTCTGAGTTATCTATAGAAAAGTATATTCTAATACCATAGAGGATAAATATTCATCTGCCCATCTTGTGTTGTTGAAGGCTTATTATAAATAATAAAAAGTTGTGTGTCTTTTATCTGGGAACTAAATGATCAAAAGTAGGGTAGAAACTCTGGATTGGGATTTAAAAATTCTACAACACTGCTGTCCGTGCCCAAAGATCCAGGTACATCTAATAACTGTCAAGGTTTCACATTGCTGTTGTGACATTTTAACTGTCCGTGATTCCTGATAATTAGGAGGACTTCCTGGGACATTAGCCAAGGACATAGGTTATGATTCTTACTCTTCTGGAAGTAACCACATAGGATGGGGTTTTAAATCACCTCCAGAAGTACAACACAAATCTATTTTAGAACCTTGGGATTGATTCTTTCTGTATGCAGCCTACATCTAAATCAAGCAAATCTTCAGAAATACCACTCAACTTCTTATTCTCTTCCGGAATTTCTTATGCAAGACTTTACCTTCCTTGTCAGAGCATAACCATCTGGAGACCAAGAACCACAACTCATGAATATTTGAATGACCCCATGTCAACCAGAATGGTATTTTTGTAGAAAAAGCATTTACCAACATTTCTTATTTTGTCCCCTCATGCTTTCATTTGAATTTTTTCTTTTGTCCAGTGTTAGCCTTGGGAGATTTAGCTACATAGAAATTAGCTTTTCAACGGTAAAACTTCAGGGTCAGATGCAAGGTTAAAAGAGTCATTATTGTATGCTTTTCTTTTCAATATCATGTTATATGTCTTCCATAAATCCCCGCAGTCCAGATGTGTCTCTCTGTCCCTAATCTTTGTCTTATTCTACACTGTGTCTCCAACTCAAAAAGAGAAAATGTAAGGGCTTTTCATCATACAGTTTAGAAAAATTTCACAATGGTACTTCCGGGGTCGATCTGTCAGGTTCTGTTTATTCATGTATTAATTTACCCACCTGCTGCCATAGCATTGGAAAGGCTTACCAGCAATCACTACTTCTTAAATCATGATTCTTTGATTTGTTTTAAAGCTAGATAAGCTGTCAGCTCACCTACTAGGCTAGGTGTCCCAAGCGCTCCTCTGGAACATTTCTGGTGACAGTAGGTGTACTCCATTTCCCTCTGCACAGCATACAATGGGGAGTTTTTCTATTGGTTCATCAGTCCTAACTTTGCTGTCCAGCCTCTTGTTTCTTGGGAGGCATTCATGTAGCCCTTGGAATTCATATGTAGTTTGTAAATCAGGTTTACAGTTTGCATCTTATTTGTTACATTTTGATTTAATCACTTCTACCTTTTATACATTAGAAGACTTTTTTGTTGTTGTTGTTGTTGTGTTTTTTTAGTTTTTCGAGACAGGGTTTCTCTGTGTAGTCCTGGCTGTCCTGGAACTCACTCTGTAGACCAGGCTGGCCTCGAACTCAGAAATCCACCTGCCTCTGCCTCCCAAGTGCTGGGATTACAGGCGTGTGCCACCACACCCAGCTCGAAGGCTGTTTTTTATAACAAAACTGTATGACAAATTATCTTCAGCAGAGAAAAAATAATCCATTAACCTCTATACATTGCTTTCTTCCCCTGGATCCCTAACATTGTAACAAATGGCCTCGATTCTTTAGCCAAAATACTTTTATTTTTTACTGCTTTAGTATTTTGGTTTCACAATGTATAAGTTGTTGAGGTGTTTTTAAATTTATTTCCCCCCAAATACATAGTTTGCCTTTAGACATAGATGGTCTCAGCACTTCCCCCTCTTCACTTAGGCCACCTTTTCATCACTCTACTGATGCTTTGATTTAGAACATCCTGGGAATTAATGATATCCTCAATGATGTTGGGAAGCCTTTGCAGAACTGAACTGCTGATAGATGTCTTAATCTGTTCCCACTTTTTGTAGCAGAACACCTGATATTGCTTCTTTGGCTAACATGTTTGGAGGTTTAAATTCTCAGTCAAATGGAATCAGGTGGCCCCATTCATTTGCAGTCTTATGAGGTCTCAAGGTTGGTCACAGCATGGCGCATAGGTGTAAGATGAGGTGATCTCATGATGATCAGGGAACCAGAGAGTCCAGGGAGGGCAGTCTTGCTGTTATTATTACAACTGGCCATTATAGGGACCAACTTACTCTATAAAACTGGTTTTCAATTATTATTCATGAACCTCTCTAGGACCAACCTTATCTACAACATATCAATAAACACTTCAAATATATAGAAAACAATATTAATGGTATTTGTGATGGTTGGCTTGGTGTCATCTTGGCACAGATTATACCTGACCTGGGGACCATACCTGAGGATGTCTCTATTGCCTTGATTAACATGGAAAGACCCATCCCTAAAGGTAGGAGGGACCCTCTTGTGGTGGCCTAGATGAAAAGGGACATGACAGAGGAAGTTTATTTGGCTCTTTCTTGGCTTCCTTCTTGTCACTGAGTTAATTCACCCTGTTGCTTCTGGTGGTGGTTCTTTGTCTAATAATAAAACCAGAATTTCTAGATTTCCAGTATTGACTGAGGACCAGTAGGTGTCTGAGAAATATATACCTGTTCCTTCAGAGACCCTTAATGCTTGATAGCAGTAGACCTGGTGGCTCAAAACTTCACAGAGTAATTGAGATTCTAAGCTTCTCTGAAATTTTTTGAGAATTAGAAAATTCATGTTTCTAAAATACATGTGACCCCAGAACTATCCTTCTCTATTTTGCTCCATCACTTTAAAAATTATGGAAGGACTTCAGAGATGGCTAAGAGCTTTGAATCTTCTTGTAGAGGACACAGATTCAACTCCCAGCTCTCTTTAGCTCTAGTTCCTGAGATCTGACAGTCTTCCCTCCTCAAATACCAGGCATGCATGTGATGCACGGACTTACATACAGTAAAACAAAATAAAACAAACAAAAATGAACAAGAATATCCATTCATACAAAAATTACAGAGAAATTGTATAAGAAATTACCATTGATAAATGTTGATAAAACTTTAAATAGAGCTCATGTCTTTTGACTTCTGACACTATGTGAAGATATTACTTGGTTTATGTTTATTTTAGGGTTTCTATTGCTGGAATGAGACATCATGATCAAGCCAACTCTTATAAAGGAAACCATTTAACTAGGGCTGGCATATGGTTCAGAGATTTATTCTATTATTATGATGGTGAGAAGCATGGTGGTATTCAAGGAGCCACTGTGCTAGAACGGTAGCTGAGAGATCTACATCTGCTTCTGCAGGCAGCAGGAAGAGAGAGACAGTGGCTCAATCTTGAGCATCTGAGACCTCAAAGCCCACCCCCAGTGGCATATTTCCTCCAACAAGGCCACACTTCTTAATATTGCCGCCCCCTATGAGCGTATGGGGGCCAATTTTATTCAAACCACCACATTCCATTCCCTAGCCCCCATAGGTTTATAGCCATATTATAAATGCAGAAATGCTTTCAGTCTAATTTCAGTAGTTATATAGTCTGTCCATCTCAACCCCATTTAAAGCTCTCAAGTCCAAGTCTCTTCTGATTGAAAACAGATCATTTGCTTCCCACATACAATAGCACAGGATATATAGTACCATTCCAAGAGGGAGAAAAGGGAGCATAGGATGGATTCTAGACTGAAGCAAGACCAAAAACCAGCTGGACAAAATCCAAACTCTGCAGCAGCTTTCCTTACTCACAGAGGGAGATTCTACAACACTTGTATCTTTGACTCTAATGCCAGAACCACTTGGCTGAAGCTGCCAAGTTCTGCTACTTACTAGTGTGGAAACATGGTCCCCTTATTCGAGTACATTTTCACCAGATTTCTGTTTTCAGGTTTTTTTTTTAATTTTGTTCTTGTTTTTTTACTGCCTAAGTTGGAATGTCCTGGAAGCTGCTCTTTAGACTACACTAGCCTTGAACTCTGAAATCTGCCTGCCTCTGCCTACTCAGTTTGAAGATTGAAGGTGTGTACCTCTACACTTGATCCTCTTTTTTATTTAATTTTTTTTCACAATATGGAAGTTTGGCTGAGTGGGGTCTGACCCCACCTGAGCTCTCTTTATATCACCTGGGAAAAGCCTGTTCTTTAATCTCTGTATCTCCTTAAACATAGGATTTAGCACCATTAAACTTCCCGGTGCCCCATTTCTCCTCAAACTGTACGTTTTATATTTTCCCTTGCTTAGCTTGTACTTTTTCATTATAGATCTGCGTAAGCATAATCATTAATAACCATAGGACACAATCCACACTAAGATGTTTTGAGGTCTCTGCAAATGCAATTAATCTAAACTCTTTCATTTAGCCTTAGGCAGAATTTTTGGACAAGGGTAGAAGGCAGCCACATTCCTCACTAAAATATCACAAGAGCAGTCTTTACGCTATACACTAAAATTATTTGCCTCAAAATCTTTTGAGTCTTGCCCCACAAATCAGATTTCCATCAATGCCACTGTCTTGTGTGCTCCTACCAGGATGCCACATTAATTCTGATTAAAATGTCCAATTGCCTTTCTAGTCCAAAGTCCTAAAGTGTTCCATATTCTTCTCTACAAAAACATTATCACAGCCAAAGGTGGTCCCTGGTACCAACTTCTGATTTAGTATGGCTTTATGGCTGTGAAGTGACACCATGACCAGGGCAACTCTTAATAAAGAATAGCATTTTATTTTGATGGTAGGAAGTATGGAGGCATTCAAACTGGCATGGTGTGGGAAAGGTAGCTGAGAGTTCTACATCTGGATCTGCGGGCAGCAGGAAGAGAAAGAGAGTGGGTCTGTCTTAAGCATCTGAGACCTCAAAGACCATCCCTAGTGGCATTTCTCCCCTGACATGGCCCCACCTTTTCCTCCAAGACCCCACCTCTGAATAGTGACAGTCTCTAAGAACCTATAAGGACCATTTTCATTCAAAGCACCACAGTGTTTATCATTCTTAACTCTTTAAAATGTTCTTAACATTTTAAACCCAAATAAGAAGTCTCAGTGTAGGCAGATATATCCTCTCTCTTTCAAAGAGGCCTATGTCCTAAAGCATGGAATATATGAATATTTTAGCTTTCATAATATTTACTTACATGGCAAAGTGGAGTGGCAGTGGATATGCAGCTGAACTTAACACAAGGAAAGATATGGTACTCTGGGTTATCCAGGGAACCCCCATGAAACCAGAGTCTTCTGAAAAGTGAGATGAATGCAGAGTTAGAGGAAAACATAGGGTATAGAAAAACATCAGCGGGATGCAATATTCCTTGTTCTGAAGATGAACAATGTGAACAAAGGAAACTAGAAAACAAGGAGATTGATCCCTGCCCCCAACACCCTGAGCTTGCAGGAAGAACTGTATTAGTTTTGATGCCTACTTGAGTTTAGCCCCATGAGATACATTTCAAGCCTCTGAGATCTAAAGTCTTGAGACAATAATCAGTTGAAGTAGCAAAACATTAACAATACAGCAGTGAGCTCTCTGACATCCATAAGCATCAGGAAAGCAAGTGGATAATGTAATTTATTTTCATCTCTGGGGCTCCCTATGTCTCTGTGAGTTGAGGCAGCACCTTTAAACTTTCAGAGAGTTATGGGGAGTTGAATACTAGGCAAAACAAACAAAATAAGCAACTTCTTCAAGGAAATTGACTGAATCCTAAGGTTTTTGTTGAGATCAGATACAGGAAAGAACAGAAAATAGAGTGATTTCTGTGTCTTGGTAGATGTGTACAGTATACCCCCCTTAGTGAGAGGACTCATCTGACACTAAAGCCATAGGACTTTCTTATATCCTAGGAGTCCCTGGCTGTAGGATTTCTAGTAGGTAGAATACCAAAGACCTTTTGAGGAGGGAAGTATGTCAAGCTCTTTCTGTGGCTTCAGCAAAGAGTTCTTGCTCTTATGTATGTGTGTCTCGACGCTCTATTCTTCTCCTTCAATTTCAGCTTCACATGCACAAAATCTCCTTTTCCAGTGAGTTCTGCAGTCAAACTACGAGGAAGGAGTCTTATGTAAAATCTGTGTGTTTATATAAAGCCTGCTTATGGCACATTCACATCCATTTGGATGATTGACAGCCACTATTATCCAAAACAGACAAAGCTGGTGTTTTTTGAAAAGTAATGAACTTCATTCCATTGACATAAAGCCAGGACAGGAAGATCCTGGGAGATCAAACTCTCTGGAAGCTGGACAGGGCTGTGAGTGCTTTCTCTCTTGGAGGCTGGAGCATGCCTCTAATGATTGGGAGAGCAGCTGCTGAGCTGCTTAATGGCTGCACAGGCTGGGCTTGCCTCAAGCAGCCCACACCTCCCTCCAACATCTAATGAATAGCGCTTTGGGCAGGCAAGGTGATTCATTGGGATCCTGCTTCATTAGAATGTCAACCAAGGCTCAGCTGCTGCAAATCCCCAGTGGAAATTGACAGACTGAAATTATAAAGAAATACAATAGCAAAAGCTTAGTGTAAATAAACGAGTGTTTCCATCTCTGTATGCATTTGGTTTTGTGTTCTTTGGTACATCTGTCATTTAGTACCATGTTCAAATACTCAGGTGCCCCTTAACTTACAACGAGCTCACATCCCAGTAAACCCATCACAAGTTGAAAATATTATAATGAAAGAAAAAAAAACCTGGATGTGATCTTCCTAGCCTGCTGAGCATCATAGCTTAGCCTAGCTTACCTTAAATGTGCTCTGAGCCTACAGTTGAACAAATTATGTCACTCAAACCTATTTGATCACACAGTGTCAAATATCTTTTGCAGTTTATGAAGATTGTACTGAAAGCCAAAATGTGGTTTGCCTGAGGTCTTAGGTTCAATACCAGCACACAGAGAGGAAGCAGAGAGAGAGAAAAGAAATGTAGAGAATCTGTATGCTCCAAATATATACACAGTGGGTGATTACTCCAAATCAGGAGGAGGCTTGGATGCAGAAGAGGCAATATGAAGCCAATATGGATACATTGTCATTCCATGCTGGGGGCAGTGCAGGCATAAAATAACAGCTTAGGGGATGAAACAATCTTCCTCTGATGTCGGGGTGAGCCCTAAGTCCTGACTCTTAGGTGATAAACGTAAAAAGAGAAGCATCTTAGACCAATAATTATGAAGTACTGAAGTACCTACTAAGACTCTAGGCAACCATAACCAGAGAAACGTACATTTGTATGACCAAAATAGCTTGGACATGACTTCTAGAAAGGGACACTTCCTCAAAGCTTTGGATGGGACATAAAGCCAACTCTAGTGATAAACACGGACAAATGGCTAAGAAAGTAACAGGATATTAGACACTATATCATGTTCCAGAGTCATGTTGAACAACCAGGGGTCTTCTTTACCTAAGCATATGAGTCCCATGGAAATCCCACCCTGAGTACCCAGAAGGAAGAGAGAACCTCTAGAATGACTGAGGCATATCTGCCCCCTATAGAATTCTAAAACAAAAGGACAATCTAGATAAGAAAAGGAAACAATTTTGTCTGTCTGAATTTACAAACAGAATATTAAGTCATTATATTAATTATAAAATTAAAAATTTAAACAGTAAATCATTACATTGATATTAATCATTAAGTCCTCAGGGTTACAAAGGTGTCTTAGGGTTTTATTGCTAAGAACAGACACTATGGCCAAGGCAACTCTTATGAGGACAACATTTAACTGGGGCTGGCTTAGAGGTCCAGTCCATTATCATCAAGGTGGGAGCATGGCAGCATCCTGGCAGGCACTGTGCAGGCAGAGCTGAGAGTTCCACATCTTCATCTCAAGGTTGCTAGTGGAAGACTTGTTTCCAGGCATCTAGGTTGGGGGTCTTAAAGCCCATACCCACAGTGACACACCTACTTCAACACAGCCACCCTTTCTAATAATGCTACTCCCTGGGCCGTGCATATACCAACCATCACAAAAGGTAAATTCCAAATTTTTTATTTTGTTTTCTATATTCTTTGTTTACATTCAAAAGGCTTTCCCCTTTCCCAGTTCCCCCCTCACCATGTGTCCCATAAGTCCTCCGCCCCCCCCCCCGCCGTCCTCCCCCCCTTCCCGCGCATTCTCCAATCACCCCCCAACCCTTTCTCTGTTCTGGTACTCTCCTGCAAAACTGGAACCAGTCTTTTCTGGACCAGTGTCCTTTTCTCATTCCTTCTTGGGAATCTTTTGATTTGCTAATTGTGCCTTGAGTGTTCAGAGCTTCTGGGCTCATTAATATCCACTTATCAGTGATTGCATTTCATGTTTATTCTTTTGTGATTGGGTTAACTCACTTAGGATGATATTTTCCAGATCCAACCATTTGCCTACAAATTGCATGAATTCATTATTTTTAATTGCTGAGTAGTATTAGTAACAAAAACCCAGGATAGCTAAAACTATTCTCAACAATAAAAGGACTTCTGGGGGAATCAATATCCCTGACCTCAAGCAGTACTACAGAGCAACTATGTTAAAAACTGCCTGGTATTGGTACAGGGACAGCCAAGTAGATTAATGGAATAGAATTGAAGACCAAGAAATGAATCCACAGAGTTATGGTCACTTGATCTTTGATGAAGGAGCTATAACCATCCAGTGGAAAAAAAGATAGCCTTTTCAACAAATGGTGCTGGTTCAACTGGAGGTCAACATGCAGAAGAATGCAAATTGACCCACTCTTATCACCTTGTACTAAAATCAACTCCAAATGGATCAAGGACCTCCACATAAAGCCAGACACACTGAAACTATTAGAAAAGAAACTGGGAAGACCCTGGAGGACATGGGCACAGTGGGAAAATTCCTGAACAGAACACCAATAGCTTATGCTCTAAGATCAAGAATTGACAAATGTGACCTCATAAAATTACAAAGTTTCTGTAAGGCAAAGGACACTGTCAGAAGGAGAAAACGGCAACCAACAAATTGGGAAAAGATCTTCACCAACCCCACATATGACAGAGGGTTAATATCCAATATATAAAAAGAACTCAAGAAGTTAGACCCCAAAGAACCAAATAACCTTATTAAAAATGGGGTACAGAGCTAAACAAAGAATTGTCACCAGAAGAAATTCGGATGGCTGAGAAGCACCTTAAGAGATGTTCAACATCATTAGTCATCAGGGAAATGCAAATCAAAACAACCCTGAGATTCCACCTCACACCAGTCAGAATGGCTAAGATTAAAAACTCAAGAGACAACAGGTGCTGGAGAGGATGTGGAGAAAGAACACTCTTACACTGTTGGTGGGATTGCAAGATGGTACAACCACTCTGGAAATCAGTCTGGCGGTTCCTCAGAAAATTGGGCATGACACTTCCAAAGGACCCTGCTATACCACTCCTGGGCATATACCCAGAGGATTCCCCTGCATGCAGTAAAGACACATGCTCCACTATGTTCATAGTAGCCTTATTTATAATAGCCAGAAGCTGGAAGGAACCCAGATGTCCCTCAAAGGAGGAATGGATACAGAAAATGTGGTATATTTATACAATGGAATACCAATTTTTTTTAAAAGTTAATTAATGAGATGAAAGTCACAGCTTTGTCCACCTGTTGCCTAAGGAAGCACAGGGTCATACTTCCTGTAGTATAATTGCTAATGGGACCCTAGGGAAAGATAGAAGGAAGAGAGAGAAGGCAATTTTCACTCTGTAGTGGGAGCCACCTCTGTCCAAAGATGATTGAAGTAAATGTAGTGGTAAATGCAGAGGATGGTGCAGGCAGAATACTTCATCAAATCAGTGCTGCAAATTAATCTTTACAAATGGAATCGCCTTCTCATTGCTACTAAGAAATCCCAGTGAACCTGAAGAGGAAAGTGCTGGAGTCATGATCTGCAACCCACATAAGATGGTGACCTTTGAATTCCAATAACTTGCAGCTATCTTAAAATGACACTTTTTTTTAACCTTACACATGGTAAAATAACACATTTAAAGAAAAACACTGTTGAGGCTAATGAGATTCCATCCCCCCTACCCTGCAACAAAGCTAAATTCCCTCTAGTAGAGGTAAATTATAAAGATTCTTAGGCATCCTGTCTTCCATTCTAATGTAGGTTTTTTTCTTGGTGTGGGCTGTGGAAATGGCTTCTTCCTACAAGGACATGTATTACCCGTTGCTTCATTTGAGACCACAGTTATGAGAAAGGGAAGCTTAACTGTTTCCTATCATTTGATGTTTGATATGCTGAATGGAGTAGTCAGAACTCCTGGGTCTAGTACTTAACACCTTATTTAGCACCTAAGTGCTTTCATCTTGTCAACAAAGTGATAATATGCTAAGGACTGACTATGGAATCCACCCTAGCCCAGGCTTCTGTTTCAAACGCTTGGAAACCCTGGTCCCATAAGGTATTGTTATTTTGATTGTGGAAAGTTTAGGAAGTGGATCCCAGTTAGAGGAAGTAAGTCAGTGGGAATGGTGGTCCTTGGGAGCATATTAATCCTTAGCTATTTGCTGTCTTACACTGTTGACTGGCAAGCCAGGAAGTAATCAGACCTCTGCTACACACTATTCCCTTCATGATAGCCTATCCAAAGACATGGACCAAATGAACCCACAGAAACTGAGTCCAAATGAATAATTCTTTCGTGTGGTGGCTAATCTTGCCTGTCAACTTGACTATACCTAGAACTAAACTTCTAAAGCTTCTGGGAACTCCTGAGGGGTTTGCTTAATTGGATTATTTGATGTGGGAAGCAACACCCTAAATCTGTATACCTTCTGGAAGCAGCCGACGTTAACGGACATGGAAGAAGGAAGCTTTTGCTTTTTGCCTGCTTATTCTCGCTCTCCTTGGCAAGTTCATCTATCCTGTTGCTAATGAATTCCTTCACTTGTCACAACTTCTAGGAAGAAAAGAAAGGCCCTGACACCTGGCCAGTGGTTGTTTCAGCATAAAAGTCTGTAAACAGCCAGTAGGGCCCACACAGTTGGGGAGGCAACTTCCACATGAGGGTCAAACTGAAGGCTGCCTAAGACCCTAGAGATGGTTGTCACAGACAATGACGGCCACTGGGGAACTGCCACTTGGAAGCAACACTTGCTTAGGATCAATGCAACACAGGTGGAGGGTCTAGGGATGCTCCCCTAGAATTAATTAAGAAGCTTGCTGCCTCATTCTCCACTGCTCCAGAGTCAGAGCCATTGATTGCACACCTTCTCACCCACTGACCCCAAGGGGGATGCCAGGAAGGATGGAGGACTCAGGCTCCAAGAACTGATGTATTCAGGAGCTTAAGAGACTGAAGAACAGCAGCTGTCCAGGATCCTCAGGGATTCCAATGTCAGATGTGGGATGCTGAAATTCCCAATGCTATAGAATGGATAACTACAGAATTCTTGGCCCTTGTCATGAGACAGCTATTGCTGTACTACCTGGAGCTCAGCCTGTAAACCACTTTAATAATGTTACTATGATTGTGTGTATGCATGGGTGTGTATATGCAAATGTGTCTGTCTGTGTGCATGTGCATGCATGCATGTATGTGTGTGGTGGGTACATGTGTATATATGTGTGTATATGTGTGTATGAGAGAGAGAGTGAGAGTGAGTGAGAGAGAGAGAGAGAGAGAGAGAGAGAGAGAGAGAGAGAGAGAGAGAGAGAGGTGTGCATGTAATGTTTACTTCTCCTTTTAGGGTTTTAGGGATCCCTGTTGAATTCTCTCTCTTAACTTGTTTATTTCAGGTGTTTTAGAATGATGAAAAGAAGCTAAACCAGCATTGTCCAAATCCTCATGCACAGTTGCTATGAGATACAACCTATATTTTTTTTGTCTTAAATGCTTTTAGTGTTAACTATATAGGACTTTAACATGAATTTATTGTTCAGAAATAGGAAAATTGATATAACTAATTCCCAGATCTTCATTTTAGCCTGTCTGGAGCCATTTATAGGATGGAATAGTAATCACTGCATCTTGGATCTGTTGGTGATGTTTAAAGATTGATTGAATTAAGTGCATAGGCCTTCATTCACCAAATGAATATATACATATTATGTATAATATATTATATAGCACATATTTCCTGGGATTGACTCCATGTAATTTTTGTTGTTCTACTTGAGGGTCTTTGGAAATGCAAATTTATATGCTTAGAGATTGCCTCAGGAAGAAGGACAAAATTCTCAGGCAAAGACTCTGAAATAGGCAAGGAAAATCCAATAGCTAGAACAGCCCTGTAAGGTAAAGGGTAATGACTAATTTTCATTACTGATGCCTAAAATTTTCGGATTTTATATACTTTAGAAAGATTTCAAAGGAAACATACATTCTATTTTAAAACTTTTGAGTTGGAAAACTAGTTGGATTGTTTTTCATCTGCTCCCTCATTAAATTCATCTGTTCACTGATCCATTCAATCATTATGCATTACAAAATTTACTGCAAGCTTTTGTCTTCTGGGGGAGGAATATTCTCTTTGCATCTACTGGGAAGTTGTAAGTATAAAAACATTAAGCTGACAACTAGTACAAGTAAGTTAATTTATAAATTAAAAACTTTAAAAAAAATATCACCAGATGGCTGAGTATCTGGAGCAGGGTATGGGGAGGATCCAAATGAACTACTTTCCATACAAGGACCTTGGCAGAATCAAGAGGGGGGGGAGAAGTAAAAATAGAATCGCCAGCAGGGTCCTGAATGAGGTCTCAATGGCTGTCCATGAACTACTACAAAGATCATATTATCAAGAAGCCTGCCATTGTTCTCACACACACACAACTTTGTATTATGGGCATTTATGGATGGTGCGGACACATTATGTGAGGGGAGGGCTGGAGAACTGAGAGAAGTCTCTCTGATCATTCTGGCTCCTCATTTCACACATTAACGATCTTCTAAGGGAGCAGAGGTGTGATGGCTTTTCTTACTTGTCAACTTGGCTACATATGGATTTAACTAAAACCAAAGTGTCTGTGGTTATCTGTGAGGGAGGATTTTTTTCCTTTTAATTAAATCATTGAGGTGGGAAGATACAACTTTAATCCAGGTCTTTTGACATGGGAAGATCCAACTTTAATGTAGGTAACATCTTCTGGTGGCAGCATATACATGCATACATACATACATACATACATATGTGTGTGTATTATATATATGTGTGTATATATATATATATATATATAGAGAGAGAGAGAGAGAGAGAGAGAATATGGAATATATTCTTTCTATGGTTCTTTTTATTTTCATTTTCATATTTTTTTAATGAATATACTTCATTTACATTTCAAATGGTAAAACCTTTCCCAGTTCCCCCCTCCTTGAAAACCACCAGCCCCTCCTCTCACCCCCTGCCTCCCAGTATATGCCCCTCCACTCGACCCACTCCCACCTCCCCCCCACCTCCATTTCCCTTTGTTGGGGCATCTATTAAGCCTTCACCTGACCAAGGATTTCTCCTCCCACTTATGCCCAGCAAGGCATTCCTCTGCCACATTTTTGGCTGGAACCATTTGTACTGCTTGGTTGATGGTTTAGTCCCTGGGAGTCCTGGGGCTTCTGGATGGCCTTTGTTCTTCCCATGGGGCTGTGAATCCCTTCAGCTCCTCTGGACCACCCTCCAACTCCTTCATTGGGAGCCCCACGCCCAGACCAATGGCTGGCTGCTAGCATCTGCCTCAGTATGTGTAAGGCTATGGTAGGACACCTCAGGAGACAACCATGGCATGCTCCTTTTGGTATGCACTTCTTGTCATCCATAATAGTGTTGGGATTTGCATAATTTTTACTAGATGTTTTCTTTTTTATTTAATACATTCTTTATTTACATTTCAAATGTTGTCCCCTTTCTTGGTTCCCCCCCCCAAATCCCCTAACTCATCTCCCCTCCCCCTGTTCCCCAATCAACCCACTCCCACTTCCCTGTCCTGATTTTCCCCTACAATGCTGCATCAAGCCTTCCCAGAGCCAAAGGCCTCTCCTCCCTTTGATGTCCAAGAAGGCCATCCTCTGCTGCCTATGCATCTGGAGCCATGAGTAAATCCATGAATACTCTTTGGTTGATGGTTTAGTTCCTGGGAGCTCTGGGGATACTGGGTGACTCATATTGTTGTTCCTCCTATGGTGCTGCAAACCCCTTCGGCTCCTTGAATCCTTTCTCTAGTTCCTCCATTGGGGACCCTGTGCTCAGTTCAATGGCTGGCTGAGAGTGTCCCCCCTCTGTATTTGTCATGCACTAACAAAGCCTCCCAGGTGACAGCTATATCATCCTTCCATCAGCAAGCACTTGTGGGCATCTACAATAGTGTCTGGGTTTTGTAACTATATATGGGATGGATCCCTAGGTGGGACAGTCTCTGGATGGTCTTTCCCTCAGTATCTGCTCCACACTTTGTCTCTGTATCTCCACCTGTGGGTGTTTTGTTCCCCCTTCTAAGAAGGACCAGAGTATCCATACTATGTTCTTCCTTCTTTTTGAGCTTTATTTGATCTGTGAATTGTGTCTTGGGTATTCCAAGTTTCTGGGATAATATCCACTTATCACTGAGTACATACCATGTGTGTATGTGTGTTCTTTTGTGATTGGGTTACCTCACTCAGGATGTTATTTTCCAGTTCCACCCATTTCCCTAAGAATTTCATGAATTCATTCTTTCTAATGGCTGAATAAGTACTCCAATGTATATATATACCACATTTTCTGTAACTATTCCTCTGCTGAGGGACATCTGGGTTCTTTCCAGCTTCTGACTACTATAAATAAGACTGCTATGAACATAGTAGAGTATGTGTGTTATTACATGCTAGAGAATCCTCTGGGTATATGCCCAAGAGTGGTATAGCAGGGTCCTCCTGTAGTATTATGCCCATATTTCTGAGGAACTGCCAAACTGATTTCCAGAGTGGTTGTACCACCTTGCAATCCCACCAGCAGTGGAGGAGTATTCCTCTTTCTCCACATCCTTGCCAGCACCTACTGTCTCCTGAGTTTTTGATCTTAGCCATTCTTACTGGTGTGAGGTAAAAGAAATCTCAGGGCTGTTTTGATTTGTATTTCCTTGATGAGTAAGGATGCTGAGCAGTAAGAAAAAATCACATGCCAATCAAAAGCAAAATAAATAAAACATCCAAAGATGTTTTACATGGAATGGAAATGATACCAAGGAACAGGTTAACTTTATAGAAAGAAACAGAACAACAGAATAGGGCAAATGAGGGGGTTAAAATGTAAAATAATTCAGCCCGGCAGTGGTGGCGAAGGCCTTTAATCCCAGCACTTGGGAGGCAGAGGCAGGTGGATTTCTCAGTTCAAGGCCAGTCTGGTCTACAGAGTGAGTTCTAGGACATCCAGGGCTATACAGAGAAAGCCTGTCTTGAAAAATCAAAAAAAAAAATTTGTAAAATATTCAATAAGCATTTAAAGTTTATAAACTTCACTCTCATGGATGTTTATGTAATCACAGATACATAGTTGAAGAGATTATTAATACTGTAACACAAATTTTAAAGTGTGTTTTGAAATGTTGAGTTTCTGTGAAAGTGAGCTACTTAAAAAAAATACATTAACAACAAAGGAAGTGAAACTGTCAGATTCCACAGTGGTCATGAAGCACTGCAGTATTAGAAGACAGAGTGTGAAGAGGTAGAGCTGTGTGTTGTCTTCTCTTACACCACCAGTTCAAAAATGAAACCGGCATCATGAAATAGAGAAACTCCATAAAATGGGTAAAATGAGATACTTTAATTATTTGCCTGAAAAGAAGGTTCAGTGGGAAAATTAATGATCAAAACAGATAAAGTCATTTGGGAGGAGAAAACCTAGATTAAGAAAACACTTTCAAAAAAGAAAAAGAAAAAAGAAAACACTTTCATCAGATTGGCCTGTAGACCAAGGCTATGGGGCATTTTTTTTTTTTTTTGATTTGTGATTGAAGTATGAGGACCCAAACTGCAGGTGGTCCTGAACATGTAAGAAAACAGGCAAAGCAAAACATGAAAAGCAAGCCAGTGAGCAGCAATCTTTCGAGCTTTCAGCTTGAGCTCCTGCCCTGACTTCGTTTAGTGATGGAGTATGGGCTGGAAGCATAAATTGAAATAAACCCTTTCCTCCAGCAAGCTAGTATTGGCCATGGTGTTTACTACAGCCACAGAAAGCAAACTAGGACATAAGGTAATGGAAATAAAATATATCTGTTATATCAATAACCATATTAAATATGAATAGATCAATTGATGTAGCATCAATCAATGATAAACTTGAGTAATGATGAAAAGAGTTATTATTTCCCGCATGTTTTATACATGATAGGCTTGTTGCTCCTTTAGATTATTTAACTTATTTTATTTTGACAAGTACCCTACATTCTAAATATTATTTGTATCAACATTTGTTACATTAGGCAATTTAGACTAAGTATCTATTCTCCATTGCCATGAAGCTCTAATGGTGAGATCAGGACTTGAACCCAAGAAGTTGGATCCCTGTGATTATCCAGTATAGTTATGAATATGATGTTGAAGGCAGAGATTATAGCAATAATGATAGTAGCAGTAATACTGTAGTAGGTAGTGGTGATGGTGGTGGGGTAGAGCCAGCAGTGGTAGTGATGCTGCTGCTGCTGATAGAGGTAGGGATGATGAGGTGCTGCCGCAGCTAGGGACCATTATTACATAAGCCTGAGAACTGGAGGCCAATCTCTAGAACCTAAGTGAAAGTGGAAAGAGAGAACTAACCGAACAAAGTTGTCATTTGACCTCTACATGTGCCATGGTGCGCACGCACACACACACACACACACACATACACACACACACACAAATACAGACACTGATTAATATAATAAGCAAGCAGTTATGTTAAGTTATTCACCCATGCAATGCAGATAATAGTTTACTCTGTGAAGTCAGCCATTATGATAGCATCTGGGAACACATGTCTCAGAATGGTCCTTGCTGTATTCAACACACCCAAATCACAAAGAATAATAATGCAACAGACCAGTCACTGCTCCAAAAGTGGGGATGGGAAATGTCATCCTGTTTTCAGATGTGCACATTTTATGCATCATATTATACAAGAGAAACATCATGGTAATTCTCACAGAGAGACTTGCTTCAATTTGACTGTCCCACGAGATAAAGAATGCAATGTATATTTAGACCCTTAGCAGACAAGCTAGGAGCTGAAGCACCGAATTAGCTATACTGCTTTGTGGTCCCGATGGGTTATATGTGTGCCGCTGGCTAAGAGCTATCTGAATTCATGAATGAAAGGCACACACACACACACACACACACACACACACACATACACACACAAAATAAGTCAGTTAATTTCTTATATGCCTTTGCTATCTCAAAGTCTGGGCAGTTCTAATCCTCCCTGAGGTTAGCATATATTTCACTCCTGTAATCTGGCCTAATGCCCTCTACTTCTATATTTTATCTCTGTTTTCTGGCTCCTTCTCTGCAGCTCTCTAGTATTTGCTGCCCAATATACTTATGGGCAGCGTGTCTGGGAGCCGCATTCCTTCTCACCTACATTTCAGATGATTTTCCCTCTGCAGCTCTAAATCCTATTCTTCTGCCTCCAAATTACGGCTGTTCTCCTATTCTCCTCCCAGTTTCTAGCCTGTGAAAATCTGTCCATTGGATTTTTAATTGATTGATCAAAAACAAATTGGGGACAAAGACCCTCAATGCTTGGATAAACTGAGTCCCAATTTGGAAGGTGGGATTAATTCAAAGCATTAGAACCAATCCCCAGCATGGAGCAATTTCATGAACACCAGCAGTTGATAGTAACCTTTCTCAAGATAACTCTTTGGAAAGCTGGGAAGTGCCACATGGACTCACTGCTGATGATGGCAACCTTACCTTTTCACTGATTTCACCTGGTCTCTGTGATCTAGTAAAAAAAAAAAAAAAAAAAAAAACAAACAAGGTAATGGAATGTTGTCTGGCCACAGTCATTACTCTATAGTTACTTGAATAAAACAATTAGACAAAGGAATCAGTGTTCCTTATTGGTGTTCCTTGTATGTGTTTTAAAATTCATTTATTTTATCTATATAAGTACACTGTAGCTGTCTTCAGATACACAAGAAGAGGGCATCCAATCCCATTAGAAATGGTTGTAAGCCATCATATGGTTGCTGGGAATTGAACTCAGGACCTCTGGAAGGGCAGTCAGTGCTCTTAACCACTGAGACATCTCTCCAGCCCCTGGAATTGGTGTTCCTTATCGAGAATCTGTTGCTCCTTCTGCTTTGCTTCTCTGTTGCTGTGATAGTACACTGACCTAAGTGGTAAAAAAAACTCCAGGCAGGAACTTGAAGCTGAGATTAAGGAGGAATGGTACCTAATGTGTTATTTGGATACTTTTAAACAATTATTATTATTATTATTATTATTATTATTATTAATTATTCACTTTACATCCTGTTCACTGCCCCCTCCTGGTCATCCCCTCCTATAATCCTCCTCCATTCAACCTACCTTCCTAGGGATGGCAACATTCTTAGAGGGCTTAGCCCTCCTACATAATTAACACAATTGAGAAAATACCCCCCAAACTGTGTCCACAGTCTAATTCTGATAGAACCAGTTCTTCAGCTGAGGATCCTTCTTCTCATATGACTCCTATCTGTATCAAATTGACACAAATTAAAAGTAGCCAGCTTATTTCCTATAGAGTAAAGCATCAGAAAGCATGTGATTTATCCTTGTTTTAGGTAGCTGTGTATTCAGGATGATTAAGAAGATAGAGGATCCAGCTGCAGATCCCATTTCTTGGGAAAGTGACAGGAAATGGTCATTTTTTCTGTTTCCTATGTGGTTCAAATTTATATTTTTCAGCACATGCAGTCTAGCAGAGACCAGATACAGCTATAGCCCTTGCTGAACCAATGAATGAATTCACTTTTAGAAAATGCAAGAGGATAAATGGCAGAAATTTAATTACCCTTACTTTCTTTTATAATTATACCTTCAACTCAAATGTAAAGCTTGTGGTGCTCGAAAAAGACCCAGGGGTTTGGCAAAGCAGGTTTTCTAATCACTCTATTTGTCAACAGAGAAAAAAACTTGGACCAGTGCAAACATCAGCTATATCACTTTTGGGGTCTGCTGAAATCCTCTGGCTTTGAAATGTTCCTGTTCTTAAGGAATGCCACTTCCTTTCAGCGCTGGTATTTTAAGATCATTTTCCCACCCCCATTTCACCTCACAAATACCTCTGAAAGTCACAAGGAGAGGCTGTTCTAGAGAGGGGGAAAAAGTCCTTTCCAATGGCAACAGTATATAAGATTTCCCACGTTTTTATGCTTAAAGCAGGCTTTTTAGAAAATGAAACCTTGAAAATGCACATGAAAGACTTAATTGAAACTATCCCTAAAATGAGCAGGGAAGTCAAGAACTAGAGTATTTATCAGTTATCCTTTACTGTGTGACAACCATCTTCAAGTTTTGAGGCATTTCTTGGAGGCTGAAGCACACAAGTCAGTACTTTAGGCTGAGCTCAGCTGGGTAGATCTGCTCTAACCTGGCTTGATGATTCTTGCTGAGCTTCCATGGTGGGACTGATGGTTCAAATGGAGCTGGCTGGTTGATGATGCCTTCCAAATGACTAGACAGCAAGAAGAATGAGGTCTTCTCTCAGTGTGGTCTCTCATTTCAAAGCAGTCTGTAGAGTAGTCATGGAGTCAGAGCAAGCAAATCTCCTCATATCATATCATTGTGGTCCACATCAGAGTCAGCATGCAATATCCAGAGGTGTGATTTACTTGGGGGATGTGATTATACTAGGATCTATTACCACAATATCTTGTGTTTTAAAATATGGTGGATCAAGAAGGTCCAGGTATGTCACTGTAAAGATCCCATGCTAGAAATTGAATTCTCTCTAGGACTCCATTTTCCCTGGTGTTTGATGTGCCTGGCTCTTTACTTTCACCCACTTCCTCCTTTTCTACCTCTCTACTCCTGGCCAAGTCTGCTGAGCCTTGTTGCCACTGATTGCTTTGGGACCCTTTCTTTTCAGGCAGCCCTTCAAGATCCTGGCATAGATAATAAAAGAGCTTGACTATACTAGTGACGTGACTGTCCGTGGACAACCCAGTGCAGTACATTCCAAGGTACAGTACAAACATAGAACATGCTGAGGAGTAGGACAGAGGTCATGAAAGCAGAAAAACCCTATTTCTGGGTTATAGACAGATTTCCTTAATTAGCAAATAGGTACATATCTAAGGGGCAGTGTCTGGATCATCTCAGGAGAGAAAAATGTATAAGGGAAAATGTTGTGCACAATTAAATAAATTCACTGTGATCTGGCTCTCTGGTTTAATTCACTCAAATTATATATAAGCCATCAAAGAACCCCACAGCAAAACCAAAGCGTGGGTTGCCATTATAAATCTGATAAATGTCTTTGATCAAGGAAAGCTTTCTTCCCAGGCAGGCTCTGAACTTCTGATTATGTATAGATATATTTGCCAGAGGAAAATGAGACTACATTAGCCTTAATTACTATCTTTCTAAATAAAAAGTTCAACTAATCAATGAATCATGCTGGCATAGTTCATATAAATAAAATAATGTAGACTTTGAGAGCTGATGTACAAGTAAAGTATGCTGGTATAAACAGAGCACACGGGTTTAATGCCAAAGCAATAATAAGAAGATATTATATTTGGCAGAGTTCAATAGAGCCCCCGAGTCCAATTAGGACTGCCCCAGGTACTTTACACAAATTATTTTGCTTAATTCTTAAAGCTAATCATTAGTTTTTGTTACTGCTTTAAATTTCAAGGGCTGGGGTGCCAATTAGGTCTCTAATAGAATCTCCACATATGCAAAGTCACAATGTTAAAAATGTTTTGTGCTGGAATAAAACTCATGCTTCCCATCTCTAATCCTTTCAGTGTGACAGCCTTTCTCTTGTGATGCAGAAGGGGAGGCAGACAAGTCATCAACACCCTTTCCGTGCAAATGAATTATGACTCGAGCCTTGCATAGATGATGGGCTGTGAGTAAAGTCAGTCCTTAGGTTGCACATGGTCTAGAGGGCAAGGCAGACAGGTACCCAATGCTGTATAACCAGTGTAGCACTCAGTCAACCATGGGTGCCTACACATACTGCAGATAGTAACACAGAATCAAAAAAATGGCACAAAACAAAGGGTATTTCCTGTACCCCAGGTTTTCAACCTTCCTAATACTGCAACCCCTTAATATAGTTCCTAAGGCTGTAGCAACCCCAAACAAAATGATTATATTATTGCTACTTCATAACTGTAATTTTGATACTATTATGAATCATAGTGTAAATAGTTGATATGAAGGATATCTGATATATGACCCTCAAAGGGGTTGTGACCCACAGGTTGAGAACCACTGCTTTAACTCTTTCTCTAGCACAGACATAATCTTTCCTTCTGGCGAAGGCCTTAAGATTGTCAAGTGTATCACAAATATATTAAACAAGATCAGCCTTACAGATCTTGCTGGCACTGAGATCTGAAGAAAGACACTAGAGAAACCAGAAACAGCTACTGTGACTATTTTAAGACATCCCCTAGTTCTAAACGGATTCTATTTTGAAGTAATTTTAGTTATTTTTACCTCATTTGATTATTTGACCATCTAAGTTATCACTCCTGTACAGATGTGAGAACAAACAGAATAAAATTATTTAAGTAGCTGTGTTGGCTTATTAGGGCATGTCTTACGTAGGGATTCTATTACAGTAATGGAAACACCATGACCAAAAAGCAAGTGGAGGAAAAGGGTTATTTTGCTTACACTTCCAGATCATAGTCCATCATTGGAAGAAGTCAGGACAGGAACTCAAGCAGGGCTAAATCCTGGATGTAAGAGTTGATGAAGTGGCCATGGAGGGGTGTCTCTTACTAGATTACTTCACATGGCTTGCTTAGCCTGTTTTCTTCTTGGAAAAATTAATAAATCAATAAATTTACTTTACATCCTAACCCCAGTTTCCACTCCCTTCCATCTTCCCAGTCTGCCATTTTCCCCATCCACCCCTCTTCTATTTTTCTTCAGAAAAAGGGAGGTCTGCCATAGACATCAAGCTGCCTTGGCATATCAAGTTGCAGTAAGAATGTGATTCTTTTGTTGAGGATATAGATGAGGCAGTGTAGGAGGGAGAAAGTGTCCCAAAGGCAGGCAATATAGTCAGAGACAGTCCCTGTTCCTGCTCTTAGGAATCCCACATGAAGACCAAGCTATACAATCATTACATATGTGAGGAGGGCCTAAGTCTGTCCCATGCATGCTCTCTGGTTGACAGTTCAGACTCTGTGATCCCCTACGGACCCACGGTAGTTGATTCAGTAGTTTTTCTTATGGTACCCCTGAACCACAAAGTCCCTACAATCCTCTCCCCTCCTCTTCCACATTAGCCTGTTTTACTTATGGAACCTAGGGCTACCAGCCCAGAGATGGCACCATCCACAGTGGGCTGGGTCCTCCCTTATTGATCATTAAATGAGAAAATGCCTTACAGCTGGATGGATCTCATGGAGGCATTTCCTCAATGGAGGCTCCTTCCTCTCTGATGACTCTAACTTGTGTCCAGTTGACACGCAAAATCTGCCAGTTCAGGCTGCATGCATTATTACACCACATTGGAAGTCTTCAAAGCCATATGGATATTTCTCTTCTAGTCTGCAGTCATGAGTTCTAAGATCAAGCTGCTGGCAAATTAGGTTTCTACTGAGAACCTCCATCCTTGTCTTTCAGCAGTCACCTTCTGGCATGTCTTTCCATGAGTTCTGTTGCCTTCCTTCCTGAGTATTTTGGTGTCTTTTTCAATGTTCCCTAATCTTATTATTGAAGACATCAGTTTAAGTCCTGCTTTAACAGCTCTGTATTAAGGCCATCAGCTTGTTAAAGCCCTGTCTCTAAACATAGTCACAATTTTAAAAGACTTATCCAATTTTAGTTTTATGTATGTGGTTGTTTTGCCTGCATGTGTGTATATGTGTTGGACATAACCCTATTGCCATCAGTCATGTGGGACACACCCCCAGACACCTAGTGTTCTGGCTGGACTCCACCCCCACAGGCACCTGGCTGCCCCACAGTTACATGGCAACAGTCAGGTAGCCTGGTCCATTGTAAAAGGGGTGACCCCTCCTTTCTCTCTCTCTCTCTCTCTCTCTCTCTCTCTCTCTCTCTCTCTCTCTCTCCCCTCTCTTTTGCGTTTCTCCCTTACCCTCTTTTCTTTTCTTCTCTCTTGCTCTCCCGTTCTCTTATCTTTCTTTCTCTATTCCCTTCCCCCTCTTTCCACGTGGTCATGGCCAACTTTTATTTCTCTACCTCCCCTCTCTCACTCTACTCTTCCATAATAAAGCTTGAAAATCATGGGCTATCTCTTCTTATCTAAATCCACCTTGTTGTAACAATAGAACTGGTCTTGCAGCATTCCCAGCTTACATAAAGGACCAATGAATCCATTTCCCCTAGCTGGGCTTCTTCTAAAGGTACATGGCCTGCTCACCAGGCCTACATATATGTACCATGTTTGTACCTGGTGGCTACAAGCAACAGAAAAGTGCATTGGATCGTATGAAACTAGATAGTTGTGAGCAACTATTTCAGTATCAGAAATGGAACCCAGGTTCTCTGGAAATGTTAAGAGAGTGTGCTTAAAACCACAGAGCTATCTCTCTAGCTCCCACGGTTACATTCCAAGGCATTTAAGATTTCAGCATATGAATAGAAGGGTTCACAGTAGAGCTTATTACATGTACATCTCAGTACATGGATTAGAGCCACTTTAGATTCTATCTGAAATAGTTCACCCTAATTTGTGTATAAAAAGCCCTTTCCACCGTAGAATTGAAATGATACATTTTATTATTGGATGTTTTCTTTATTTACATTTCAAATGTTATCCCCTTTCCATGTCAACCCTATGGAAATCCCCTATCCCATTAACCTTCCCCTTGCCTCTATGATGGTGCCTCCCCAACAATCCACCTACTCTTGCCTTCCTGCCCTGGTATTCCCTTACACTAGGGCATCAAACCCCCACAGGACCAAGGGCTGCTCTTCCCACTGATGTCCAACAGGGCCATCCTCCACTACTTATGCGGCCTGGCAAGGCCAGAACCATGCCCTCCATCTGTACTCTTTGGTTGGTGATCTAGTCCTCAGGAGCTCAGGGGTCTGGCCTGTTGACACTGTAGCTCCCCTCATGGGGCTGAAAATCCCCTCAGCTCCTTTAGGCCCTTCTCCAACTCCTCTAACAAGGACCCCTTGCTCAGTCCAATGGTTGCCTGCAAGCATCTGTCTCTTGCAAGCAAGGCTCTGGCACAGCCTCTCCAGAGATAGCCATATCAGGCTCCCTTAGCAAGCCTTCTCTGCATTTGCAATAGCATCCTGTTTTGGCTACTGTATATGGGATAGATCCCCAGGTAGCACAGTCTCTGGATAGCCTTTTCTTCAGTCTCTGCGCCATACTTTGTCTACATATTTCCTCCTGTGAGTATTTTGTTCCCCCTTCTAAGAAGCACGGAAGCATCCACAATTTGATCTTTCTCCTTCTTGAGCTGCATATAGTCTGTGAATTGTATCTTGGATATTCTGAGCTTTTTGGGCTAATATCCACTTATCAATGAGTGCATACCATGTGTGTTCTTTTGTGACTGGATTACCTCACTCAGGATGACATTTTCAAGTTCCATCCATTTGCCTGTGAATTTCATGAAGTCATTGTTTTTAATAGCTGAGTAGTACTCTATTCTGTAAATGTACCATATTTTATGTATCCATTCCTCTGTTGAGGGACATCTGGGTTGTTTCTAGCTTCTGGCTATTATAAATAAGGCTGCTATGAACATAGTGGAGCATGTGTTCTTAATACATACATGTTGGAGCATCTTCTGGGTATATGTCCAGGAGTGGTAGAGCTGGGTCCTCAGGTAATCCTATGTCCAATTTTCTGACAACCACCAAAATGATTTCTACAGTGGTCATATCAGCTTGCAATCCCACCAGCAATGGAGGAGTGTTCCTATTTCTCAATATCCTCACCAGCATCTGACATCATCTGAGGTTTTGAAATTAGCCATTCTGACTGGTGTGAGTTAGAATCTCAGGGTTGTTGTTTTGATTTGCATTTCCTTGATGACTAAGGATGTTGGACATTTCTTTATGTGTTTCTTAGCCACTCAGTATTCCTCAGTTGAGAATTCTTTGTTTAGCTCTGTTCCTCATTTTTAATAAGGTTATTTGATTATCTGGAGTCTAACTTCTTGAGTTCTTTGTATATATTGGATATTAACCCTTTATCTGAATGTAGGATTGGTAAAGATCTTTTCCCAATCTGTTGGTTGCTGTTTTGTCCTATTGAGAGTGTCCTTTGCCTTATAGAAGCTTTGAAATTTCTTTTCATATGACTCTCTAGTTTATAGAACAAATTTTTACTTTTTATTGTTCTAAACAAATGGATTCTCAATTGTATCTACTCATTCATTTTTGAATGTGCAATTTGAAGGAAGAATAGTTCTAGGTCCTAACAAGGACCAGGTGAGAAAATAATTTTGTTTGTTTTTCTGGAACCTGTATTCTAGTTTACATATATGTAATATACAAATCAGTAGCCATACAAAATAGATGTGTGTATGTGTGTATGTGTGTGTGTGTGTTTATACAGATCAAATTCAAGTCCTTTCTATAGTACCCAAGTATTCTACCACTGAATTATATTCTCACCTCATTTCCCCAAACTAGATGACTTTTAAGTAGTGTCAATTTCTAAGGAGAAAAGAATACAAACAGGAGTCTTGAAAAATTTAGTACAAGATGTGAGTGCTTAATTTCACAAAATCTCTTTTCTCTTTAAGGACAGAAGTGATATGTCTATTGCAAAACAAATAAGACAGGCAGGAATCAGCCCCATCTAGGTTAGCCCCAGTAAGCAGACTGATAGGTGTTATTTATTAATAAGAAATATCTCTCCAGTACTATTTACTAAATGTCTTCAAATATTAATTAAGTTAAGCCTGTCAGGCTTGATGGTTCTGATAATTTGAAATGAATCAACATGAAAACAGAGAGATCAAGACTAATAACACCACACATCCTTTGTGCCAATTAAAAACTAGATTTTTTTTACCCAGTTGCAAGAATCTAGATCAAACAATTCCCCATACCTTTGATAAAGAGTCTTATTTTGTTATTGTTGAGTGAGCTAACATTATTAAAGTTTTACTAATTAGCTAAAGGCTTTAAGATAGCAATATTTTAAGATATCAATCCTCATGATAATGGTTAAATGCCTCATAAGTACCTGATGGGAACCATCCAGGATTCCTCTCTAGGACAAGATTCGAGTGCTTGATTTCACAAAAACAAAACAAAACAAACAAAACCCAGAACAAACAACAACAACAAAAACCAAAGCAACACACACACACACACACACACACACACACACACACACACACACCCTTTTCTGGTGACTGAACAGCCCATTTGATTATCCATTTCAGAATTGAAATATCTTTGGTACTTGATGTGACCTTCGTTTCAGGATGGCTGTAATTTTGTTAGGAAAGGCAATGTAAATTCAAAGGGGTTATTGGGAGGAATAAATCACAGCAACCTCTATTCTCTCAAGCACAAGAGAACATATACCATGCAGCAGACATTAAGTCCTTTCTGTGCTGTAGTGCAGCTGGAAAAACAAAGGCATAGTTTCCACATTCCAAGTCAGACAAATTCCTTCTTCTCTTCCATTAATCCTATAGAAATATTTATTGGTGGATATCTCCCATAAGCCGAATTGCAGAGTTAGTAACTACTGAAAGCCTCAATAAGAAGCACATGTGTTTAGAAAATGAGAAACACCATCATGCATCTACTTCCCCAAAAGAAAGAAGTTTGCACATTGTCTCATTTTCTCTAATTTATTCTTATCACAAAAATCCTTTTTATCCCCCAGTTTGAGCAATTTTACAAAAAGCAACCATGTAGATTTTAAGGGACATTTAGTTTGTGAATTTCATTAAAAATGAAGATAATAAAAAATACAAAATAAAACATTTTATCTTTTACATGCTTTAACCCAGTTACACCTATTTACTAATTAGACAACTTTGCAATTCTGTTTGAATGCTACAGAGGAAAAATAGTGTGAGACTTTCTTGTGGTCGAGAATAACAAATTAGCCAGTCACCATTTAAGTGCAGGGCTTCTTTAGTAAGCAAAGATTGTTTTGCATAAATAAGATGAGAAAGAAAATTAGGCTATTTCAAAATTATTAAATCAGAGTTACAAATTAAGTACAAATGAAGTGGCCACAGATAGTATTCTCTTTTAGTTTTGTTTTGTTTGTTTGTTTTTTGTTTTTGTTTTTCAAGACAGGGTTTCTCTGTGTAGCCCTGGCTGTCCTGGAACTCAGAAATCCTCCTGCCTCTGCCTCCCAAGTGCTGGGATTAAAGGCGTGTGCCACCACGGACTGGTTTCTTTTTTAGTTTCTATTGTATATACCTTGCTAATTTTTTTCTCTATAAATATATTTTACTTATTTATTATTTTTAATACATGTTTTTACTACAAGAATATCTGGCATGGCAAAATATCATGTCAGTGGAAACCAAGAGCTGCCGAATTGGATGGAAGGCTCACTCAACAGGAGGGCATTTATGCCTGGTACTAGAAACCTAGGAAGCTTCCCAGGGCTTGTGTGGTCTTGGCCTTAGAAAAGAATCTACTATACTACCCCTGTAGTGGTTGGAGATTTGATTTGTACTTACATGGGAATTCACATGTGGGTGGGTCTCTGTCAACAGTTGATTCTTTTGACTAGTCAATAAAGAGCCATCGGCCAGTGGCTGGGCAGGGGAACAAAGGCAGGACTTTGAGGATTCCAGGAGAGGAAACACAAGACAAGGAGAAGGAATCACCAAGGCAGAAGGAAGGGAAAGGGTACAAACATGTGAGCTGTGGAAGACAGAGCATCAATCATGTAAGAATCAGAGAAAAGTCACTCCAGGGGCTTACTCCCCTGATTGGTCTTGGGGTAGCAGAGATAAGGTTTAGATTTTAGAAAATAATAACTCAAGAAAATTAGATGAGAGTTTGTTAGCCACATGGAGGTTCAATGGAGTGGCTCAACCATTGAGCTAGTTAAAGCATAGTAAAAATAATGCTACATGTGTATGTCTTTTATTCAGGGACTACAGAGCATGGGGGGGGGTAGGGGGGAGTGTAATCTTCTACCCTGGCCAGGAAGAAAAGAACAGATTAAAAATTTATCACTACAGTGGTTTGGCCTGATGCTGCTTGCATTCTAATGCTAATAATACTGGTTCTTCAAGACCTGGTTGCACCAGAAACTAGAGAGTCCACATGTTGACACAAGCAAGGCTATGTGACCTTACCCCCAAGTTTTTTCTGACTGGAAAATAAAGATGCTGACTGTCAGTAGCTGGACAGAAGAGACACAGGCAGAGTTTCAGATTTCCAACCTAGAGGTCAAAGTTGAACCAAGAGGGAGAGAGAAAAAGGTGAATGGAGGAGGGAGATCCCATGGTTTAGGAGTCAAGAAAGCATGGCCCTGAGGAGGGCCAACTGGAGTTAAGAGCAACTCAGATGAAACATAGTAAGTAATAATTCGGGGTTATTAATATAAAATAGATTTTAATAGCACAGAAGGTAGATATCTGCTCAGCTCTAGGGCTGTGTAAGGCTTATTGTAAATACTAATAAAGTTGCATGTCCTTTATCTGGGAACTGAATTTTCAAAGGCAGGGTAGAAACCCAGATTGGGATTAAAAATTTTTATAATATTGCACCCTCCCCACCCCCAGCCTTCTGAGCAGTAATTTCCAGACCTCAATGCTAGCTACAAGTCTTTTCCACCTAGGGTGGAGCGCTCAAACCAAGGTGAAGTCCATTGTTCTTCCAGATCTACAGTTTCCTGAAGTAAGCAGGCTACCCAGTGGAGCAGTGCAGCCAACACCCGCTGAGCAAAGTCTCCAGCCTTTGTGGGAAGGGTTTCTCCCCCCCCATACCTATATATATTTGGAGACCCCCATTAAACTTCAAGCCTTGATCAGGAAATTTATCTTGGCTTCATGTTTCTCCCAACACTTCCATTCTATCCCCAGCTTTCCTTCCAGGTAACCAGGTAACCTGTTTGATATAAGTGTGGGCAGTTACATAATATAACCCCATTTTTCTAAACCAGTATAATTCCTTACTATAATCTAAATCTTATCATTATACCCTCCGATATGTGAAGCTATCACCCCTTATCAAAGAAGCTTTTCTCTATGGCAAATGCAGACCATCACAGAAAACTACAAATGGACACAAAGTAGTCGCCAATGGATCATAGGGAGATCAGACCCTCACAGCTCCTGCATTTATGGCTCTGCAAACATCACAGGGGAAGGGGCAGAAAGACTCTAAGAGCCAGGATTCGAAGAAGCTCTTCTGTAAAATACTCTCTTCTAGAAGTGCTTGCAAACACTGTTAGGACAGTAGCAATATCAACAGACATGCTAATGTGGAATGGAGAATTTTCACAGGGTCCCACCCCTAAGTGGAAAATTTCAGGCAACTAGTAATTGCTGGGAGAGTGAGAATTAGCTTCTCCCAGTGATGAGCACCCTTGTCAGTTACCTAATAATATAAAGTGGCCTCTCTTGCTAAAAATGTTAACAAACCTTGCCCAGTACTGACTTATTCTCAATATTTCTCCCATGTACAAACTACTGTGTCTCTTGTGCCGCCAACTTTCAATTTGTCCATATCTATGTCTTAGTTAGGGTTTTACTGTTGTGAACAGACATCATGACCAAGGCAACTCGTAGACAACATTTAATTATGGCTAACTTATAGGTTCAGAGGTTCAGTCCATTATCATCAAGGTGGGAGCATGGCAGCATCCAGGCAGGCATGGTTCAGGCAGAACTGAGAGTTCTACATCTTCATCAGAAGGCTGGTAGTAGAAGACTACCCTCCAGGCAGCTAGGGTGAGGCTCTTAAAACCCACACCCACAGTGATACTCCATCAAGGCCACACCTACTCCAATAGGGCCACACCTTCTAATAATGCCACTCTGTGGGATGAGCATGTATAAACCATCACAATCTACAAATGCTTACTGCATGAATCCTTCCTACTAGTATAATATGCCAGCCCATGAAAAGTCAATGTACACAGGAAAAGATGTTGAAGTGCAAACAACAAAAGCAATGGTCAAAGATTGTTGCTTCTCAAAGCCCACCAAGTTGAACAACACCTTCCCGTACCTGATATGATTTTGACAGGTGCCAGTGTTCAGTCCACTGTTCCATTAACACATCATTATTGTAACAGCTTCAATGAGTTAATTGCAATGAGAATGGAAAACTAGTTCACATGATACTGAAGCATAGAAAGTGTTTAGGCAGATACTGTATTGGTTATGATTCTTCCACAATAGACCAGCAGTGTGATTCTAACCACATTAGCATGGCAAATGCAAATCTCACTTGAAATTTGAATGAGAATCTTTTACATTCATTAGATGATTTGCCTGGAAGCAATCAAAGTACATACATAGGTGTGTGTGTGTGTGTGTGTGTGTGTGTGTGTGTGTGTATGCTTTAATGAACATATGGATCAAAATGTGGAAAAGGGTGAAATTAAAACAATTGCAAACATTTCAGAACATTAAGTTTAAATTGAAAAAAAAAAGAAGCATAGAATGAAATACAAAAGTGATATAAGGCCAGAGCTTTCTTGGATAAAAGGTTTGAAAAACTATAACAAGGCATAAAAAATATTTTTTCATATATTCCAGTCCAATAGCACAAAAAGGTAAAATTCACTTCCCTAGACTCTTCAGGCAAGAATAAGTTTTATTTATGTTTAAAATGAAAAAAAAAACCCACAGATCTAGAAATTATGCCATGCAGCCAGATAAAGAATGTTATTGCAGTTACTTGTAAGGAAAGGTGGACAGATATGGAACTATATCTTCAATTATGGATGTTAAAGCCACTTCTATATTATATAAAAATTGTTAGCTAATTGATTGTGATTGCCTTTAGGGACTGAGAAGAATTCCTGGAAATTTTAATTTATGGCAGAGATGGATGTGACTTTTCTCCAAATGAATAGCTTGAATTGACATTTGCCTTTTTAACTTAAAGGAGGTCCTTAAATAGTAAGAAGTTGAAGATGGCCAAATGATTAAAACTCCTTCATCCTTGTGGCCCCATGCCAGGCAGTGACTGTGCAATTGACAGAAGTAGGAAGGACAAAGAGCTGAAGTAGCAAGAAGCATCTGAGCTACTTGGAAATGTGCCCCCCTCCCACCCCATCTGTGCCTGGTGTCCACGTCTCCCTGTGTCATAGCAATTCTGAGATCCATGCAGTAGAGGTGCAGAACGAGAGAATGCAGAATCTACACATATTCATGTGAAGGAGATGAGTGTAAATTTATCCGAGGACACTCAAAATGACTCTTTAAGTTCAAGTGCATTAAGAACACCTCCTGGCTGAAGGAATTGTGAGATGAATGCTGGAATATGCCAGCACTTGGTTTTGGGGACTGGGAAAGGACACATTGTTCTAATGGCCTTCAGGAATCCATATATATTCTATATACAGGAAGCTGGTGGGTTCTGAGAAGGTTCTCAGCAGGCAAATAGTTTGGATCTTTCTCAAGTGCACCAGAATTAACAATTTGATTTGTATATTTGTATATATACAAATAGTTTGTACAAGGACACACTTATGATAAGTGTGTTCTCAGGGAATTATTGTTAGTTAGTAGCCATAGCTTGTTCAAAATTTATGAAACCTATTTATCAGGTTTGCTTTCACTACCTTTCTACCAAATACAAAAGCTTGTATGTATCCCTTTGCCTGTTGTATGGTCTGACGTCTTCCTCAACATGATTGCTGAACCAAAGTCACTGCCACATCTGTGCTCCCACAGGGAGCTGGACAAGAAGAGGGACAGTACGCAGAAGCTGAGACACACCAAGCTAACTATAGTCTTTGTCTTCTTTTAGACAGACAGATAGACACAGACACAGACACAGACACACACACACACACACACACACACACACACACACACACACAAGTGGAGCAGGCATTCTTCACCATGGACATAGAACACTAAGGTTAAATTAGTTAATTTAATACTAAGGTTAAATTCCAAACTGGTCATCACTTCTTGCATGGATCACAAGATAGAATTCAGGCTTAGTTAGAACCTAGTTAACTCCAACATAGCTCATTGTGCTTATTCTTCCACTAAGAGCCTTTACATTTGCTATGAGTCAGAATCTAACTAGAAGAAACTAGTAGGTGTCTTTTCTCCCCTCCTTGGCCACATTGCTGAGCAGCTGAATTAATTTCATTTCAATTTTCTATAAAAACACTTGCTATTTTCTTCCTTGTTTCTGAATGGTTCTCAGGGAACTAATCCTTAAAAGAGTAGTGGAATAATTTCCATAAAGTTGGGTTAATCTATATGTTTCTATTTTTTGTGTATATATATATATATATATATATATACAAAATTCCTGGCTTTGACAACATCTTTATGCATATGTTATAAGGTGGAAATTAAAGGGTTCTTTAGACAGTTGTTGGATGTTGTTTTGCTGGGGCAAAAGGACTGTTTGGCTAAAGCAGACAGGTGAAAGGATGCTCTATTAAAGCAAGCACATGAAAGGACATGTGATGATTCTTTGCTAATGACATGTGTATATTGGTCTACCTTACATTGAGTAGTTGAGCTGCATTTGTTCATACTCCATAGAGAGAAATGCACCAGAAAACTTCTGGTGATGTGCTGCGGTTTCTTGATGCTTCTATGGACTCATGGTGATTGGCAGAGTGATGTCTGTTGAGACAGACACATGTGTTGAGGCAAGACCCGGTAGAGGACACGTGATGTTTGGAGGGTATAAACAGGACTTGACAGACAGTGATGGAGGCTGAGCTTGGCTTGTTGGTACAGCTAGCTGACCGATGCTTGTGAGTCTCCCATCAGCTGATCTTCACTGATCTTCACTTTGCTGAAAGAGGCAGAGAACTTCTCCTGGTGTCCCTCCCCGTCCCTCCTGAAGACACAAGCTGAGGCTGAGGCTAGTCTGTCTGTCTCTGCTAGGTAGTGCCACTGCTTTGATTCATATTTGCTATTTTGGCTCTACCTATCTGGACTGCTGGTGTATCCGTAAAGTTTGTGAGTGGATCGAGCTGCCATCGGTGACCTGTAAACTGAACTGCTGATTTCTGGACAACACAGATAGGAGTTGCTCCAAAAAAATCTTTCTAAAGAGGTCTGCTCCCCGACCCATCCTTTCTTTCTCAATATCTCTGGAAGGAGGTAGGCCCAGCTTTTCATTCTGTTTTCTCACTTTGGAATGAGTATGGAATGGAATGACGTAGAAAATGACTAAAGTGGAGATGTGGAGATGATACTTTGATTATGAAAGAAGGTGGAACTGGGCAACTTTGGCATAGAGTCAGCCAGCCTTGGCTTCCTGGATCTCAGCAGAAAAAGCTGCTCTTCTCTTCAGAACAAGTCATAGTCAATCCTGACACCTCCAGCCAAATTGAGCTTTGAGAATTTCTCATATGAAACCTCTTATCGTATTACTTCACTAGACTTTTGGCTGATGTGATTTCTCCTGTGAAGCTTGGATAATGTGTACTCTTATTAAAGACTAAGTGGAAGCCAGAAGCTAGTGAGCTGATCAGCAGGCTCTAAGCATGACCTGTATGACTTTGCAGAAACTAATGAGGGAAGTTTTCTTTCTATAGAGACTGTTTATTTTTCTTCTATCATTGTGCTCTATTAAATCAGAGCCTTGCACTCCATTAAACCAGAACCCAAGGATATAATAATTAATCCTTCAAAGACAAGGGACCTTGAATCAATTCTTTTGTACATAATTCATTCCTGAAAGTGTGCAAGAATGCTACATATAAAAATATATTCTGGGATGAGTAGCGTCTTCATGCTTATAAGTCTAAAAATATGAAAATCCCCAAATGATATATTTTATCACATAATTATTTTAAATAATAATAAATTATATTTGACCCTCATATACAAACATCTACAATACAAATTAACCACCCAAGAGAATGTCTTATTTCAATAAGAAGCAGTATTTAAAGACACATGTATACCTAGACTGATTTGAGGAAAAGAATAAAGTGTCTATTGCTTTAATTTTTCAATTAACTGAATATATTTTTATTATGATGAAAATATTAATTAAAGCAGATTTGAATTCTTATAGGAAGCAGTCACATAGCACCTGAATTTAGATTTGTTTGCTTGCCTATGGTTTGGTTTACAGCTCAATATCTCTTCTGTTATTATTTTTGGTTTTTGTGACATAGTCTCACTGTGTATTCCTGTCTATCTAGGAACTTGCCATGCAGGCCAGACTGCCCTGAAAGTCACAGAGAAATCTTCTGGTCTCTGCCTCCTGTGTGCTGAGATTAAAGGTATGAAATTCTGTGTTCAACCTCAGCTTACAATCTTGAATTTTTATGACTTTGAGTAATGGTTCCATAAAACACATCAAACCTCCCCACCACACACACACATTTTGTATTTAGTTCTTTATCTTCACTAGTAAACAACAACTTGACTTCTTTTGCTTCAGAGCTTGCTAGATGCCAGACTGTGGTGTTTTGAATGATAAAGGCCCATAAGTTTAGGCATTTAATGTGGGATCACCAAATGATGGTTAGGTTTGAGGAAGTAATGGAACCTTCATGAGGTGCTATGCTGCCTTATAGGAAGAAGCACTTTACTTGGGAATAGCTTTGTTTATTTTTATTTCTGTTCATGTGTGTGCATGAATTTATGTGCACCATATGTGTTTAGGTGCCAATGGACACTAGGGGGTCATATACCCTGGATCTGGGGTTACAGGCCTGAAACCCCTGATGTGAGTTGTGAGAACACATTTTTAGATCCTTTGGAAGAAAAATAAACATTCTTAATCATTGAAACATCTTTCCAGTCCACACTCACCAATACCTGCCTGTCATTGTAAGACATTCTTAGTGAAAATGTGAACATAGATGCCAGGTCCTACCCAGTAAGCTTAGGAGTCTATCCTGATTATTTATACTGCCACCAATGGTTGCCGTACATGAGTTCTATACATTTTGTCAGAGAAGACTATAGTTTGGATATGGTTTGAACATTCATATCAACTTCCATGTGTTACAATGTCATATGCATTGTGAAATATTGAAGGTGAAGATTCAGCCCATTCATGGTGTTTAGATGTGGAACTTTGATGAAAGTGATTAGCATTATATAAGATTATATTAGAGTGGAACCCTGTGGTGATTTGTACAGAATCATGTGTGTGAACACTTGGCCCATAAGGATGGCACTATTAGGAGGTGTGGTCATATTGGAGAAAGTGTGTCACTGTGGAGGCAGGCTTTGAGATCTCATATAGTATCAAACTATGCCCAGTATAGCACACAGTGTAACACACAGTCTCCTTCTACTGCCTCTGGATCAAGATGTAGAACTCTCAGTTCCTCCTGCAACATGTCTGTCTGCATGCTGCCTTATTTCTCACTATGACAATAATGGATTAAACCTCTGAATTGTAAGCCAGCCCCAGGTTATGAGTTGCTATGGTCATGGTGTCTCTTTGAGGTAATAATACCCTAAGACATAAGTTGGTATCAGGGACTACAGTATTACTATAATAGACCTGACCATGCTTATGTTTGGAGGAATGTGGACTTTGGTTCAGAAAAACAGGAAAACACTTTAAGAGGAACTTAATGGACCAGCCTAGTAGGAACATGGATGACAGTAGTGCTGAGGGTGATTTGAACTGTGGAGGTCTGACTCAAGATGTTTCAGAGAAAAAGAATGGTAGTATATGACCTAGAGACTATTTCTGTTATATTTTGGTAGATACTGTGGTTGTTCTTTGCCATTGTCCAAAAAGTCTGCCTATGGTGACAAGTTATGGATTAACAGCTTTAGCAAAGGATGTTTCAAGACAATCTAGTACAGATTCTGTTTTATGGTTTTTAGTGTTCATTCATGCAAGTCTATAAAGAAAAGAGGAAGATGAGGAAAAATAAACAGAAACTGTACAATTGGAGGAGAGAAGGAACACTAGGAAGTGGAATGGAGCTAAATCCTGTGTTCAAAGAGATTAACAGATTAAAGAAATGCCTAGTGTTAAATGGAATAAAGGGTGTGGTGACCCCAGGGTAATATTCCAATTTATAAAAAAGAATTAAATAAAACTCAGAGCCAGCTGTGATATTGACCTTACTTCCAGCACTTCAGTGGCAGGAGTACCTCTTGCTGCTGAGAGTAAGTTCAAGGACATGCAAGCTTGGGCAATGAAGGAAACCATGAAAAACAGAAATCTGGTGAAGATGTAATTAAATGAGAAGGCCGTCTTCCAACCCCAACAAGCATTAAAACTTGGCAATGTCAGCCACCTTATTCTGACCTTAGAATCATAGATAGAAAAAGAGAGTTGTGGAATTTCCCTCTAAACTAAGGAAAGCTACTGAGGCCAAGCACATAGCAGGGGTGCCCCTTTGTGGAAGCCCAGAAAGGTCATTGTGTGAAGCTATAAAGGGGAAGCCTAAATTGCCCTGAAGACTCCAAAATTTTGGAGATGACAAGGGTGTGGGATAGCTGCCAAGGAGACCTACTAACAGGAAGCGATACTAGCCCAATAAAGAAGTGTGTTGCTGTGAACAAAGCTGGAATGAGATGGAGATCTGAAGAGAGCTTTGACATCATACATGGAAATGCAGAGTTTGGAGTTTGCCCAGCTAGTTTTTGGTCTTGCTTTCATCCAGCATTTCCTCACTATCCTCCGTTCCTTACTTTTTGGAACAGTAATATATATTCTATGCCATTATATGTTGGAAGTATGTGATCTGCCTTTTCACTATGGTGACTATTGATATTGGACTGAGTGCATTTCTAAATCATGATATGGCTAGAAGCCTATAGAGGCCAGAGACAAAAACGCAGTGGTTTGAATATCAATGTGCCCCATAGACTTATGTATGAATGCTTGGCCCACAGGGAGTGGTGCTATTAAGAGGTGTGGTCTTGTTGATGTAGGTGTGGGGTGTTGAAGGAAGTTTGTCACTGTGAAAGTAGACTTTGAGGTGTCAGATATGCTTAAGCTATGCCCAGTATAGTATACAATGTAACACACAGTCTACTACTGTTGTCTGTAGATAAGATATAGAATTTTCAGTTCCTCCACCACCATGTCTACCTGTATACTACCATGTTTCCTACCATGACAGTAATGGAGTAAACCTCTGACCTGTAAGATATCCCCAATTACATGTTTTTCTTTATAAGAGTTTCCTTGGTCATGGTGTTTCTTTACAACAATAAAGTTTTAGCTAAAACAAACCCCATGGTTGTGCCATGTGAATATATAACAAGAGGGATGGAAAAAGAGACATGAGGGTAGAAGGAGGGAGAACTATTGAGATCCTGAGACACAGCTATGTCAAATGCATTCATCTTCACACTACCATTGGACATTGCCAATCACCAGATAAGGGCCTTTGAATATTTATCTCCAGAATCATGAACTAAAAGTTCCTGGTTTTGTTACATAACCTATAACAAAATTGTATTAATAATATTTTAGTAATGATATTCTATTACAGAATATTGTCTCATATAGAGATTGGATTCTTTCTACTATAACTCTCCATGGTTCTACTATTTAAAAAAATATACAGTTTGAAGAAAGTTTTCATACAAAGAACAAAATTAGCAAAGCTTTCTTATAAGAATATATCTTTTTTTCTAATTGCTTGAAATTGCCTTCAAAACACAGTGGACCACAGGTGTTTCTATCTTTAGATTATCTTTAAACACTCAATTGCCACCTGAAACCTGGTGCCTGCCAAAGACACCTTACCTTTCCCAATTTGAGAATCCTTGGCATTTTAACAAAACAAAATTTTCTTTTCTACATGTGAAAACTACCTCTCTATGATTGGGTAAATAATGGCCATTACGCCTATTACAATTCTCTTTATACAAATTCAGTCTTTAATGTTCTGGGACATTTTAATGCATCATGTCAAGTTAATGTGCAAAATACAAACCCATTATTACCTATTTACTTGGATTATTGTTCTGGCTAAAGTGTAATTTTCCACCAGCTATTTGTTTAGAAATTTGGCAGCACACTGAGAACATTTCCATACTTAAAAAGCATCTAGAATTTAGAATGACACCCAGTGATATTAAGCAACAGTAGATAATGCTCTCAAACTTCATCAAATATTCATGCTTAATTATAGTCACAATATTAATGTTGCTGTGAAAATTAAGGTTGGGAACCTCTTGCACCAGGCTAAAAATACAACCTAATGGAATGTGCTGTTGCTTGTGCCTTTCACAATGGAAGTTTCTCAGTGTCATTAACTCAAGTGGCATGCGTGGCATGGTGTTCCTTGGTTCTCTAATTCTCATTGCAAATTTTTGATACTGACCTCCATAAATTAGCATGTGCAAAGTGTCAGCCAACCATCGCCACAGGAGAAACATGGGATTAAAGTACTTTAGCCATAGTTTGTAGAGCAACGCCTAGCACATATGGAATAGCAACACCAAAATGCGTCGGGAAGCCACAACAACACACATTCTTTTCAAATTAAGGATTCATGAGAAGTATGAAATATGTGGTCATTACTCTGAAGTGAAATAGAATTCCATACCTAAAGTCATTTCATCTTTTTCATTTATTTTCTTTTGGCACTTGTTGGACAATCAAGTATAATTGTAAAATTAAAAGATGGTTGTTGAAAATACTTGCAAATATGTATCTTGTGCCTGTCTCTAGAGACTATCAATCAAATTAAGGAACAATGCTACCAGAAATACTTAGTTTCCTTCCTGGCTCATCTCCTAATCTTTTTCATGCACTTGACAATATAGCAAAGCAGTTATGACTCTGTCTGTCACATCTCACCCTTTACATTTTTTCTTCCTTCCTTCCTTCCTTCCTTCCTTCCTTCCTTCCTTCCCTCCCACTCCTTTCTCTTTCTTTCTTTCTTTCTTTCTTTCTTTCTTTCTTTCTTTCTTTCCTTTTTCTTTTTTCTTTTTCTTTCTCTTTCTTTTGTTCATACTCATTTCAATATTATATCTCATACAAAGTCCATTTCCTCTTTAATAATCCCTGTCAAGCTCATCTTCTCTGCAGGTTATCAGCTATCCAGAATCTAGATTTCTGAGGACCAGTAGGTACATTTTCTCCAGAGTTCCTCAAATACTCTGTCCATCTTAACTAATTTATTTATTGAATTTCAATCTAAGTTCAGGTTTATATGTATGTCTCTGCTGTAAGTTGAATCTAAAATACCCCTTCCTCCTAAAATACTTTAATGCTTTTCCTCAATGGGTAGTAATATGTTGGAAGCTGTAAAACATTTGGGAACAAAGACCTATGGGAAGGATGGCTAGAGGAGTCTGGTTTCTGGATATATAGAGTGTGTTCGTTTGATGAAATGAAAATAAAGCAGGTACCAAATCATTGTTTTTAATTTTATTATGTCAGGAAAAAATAGACTATCTTATGCTTTAGAAAAAAATCATAGGGATTATAAGAAAGGCTAATGAATAAAGTTGGGCACATAAGCACTCATATGGGTATGAACAATACCCCCCCACACACATATGCACACTACCACCACCACTACTACCACCACCATCACCACCACTGCCACCATACCCAAAGACTTTCCCAAATATAAATTTGTCTAAGGAGAAAGAGAAAGTGGCTAAAACGTCACCCAGCCATAAAATGTGGAAACACTCCTTAAGATTTAAACTGGAGATGACTTGTTTACTAGATTCAAATTTCTGTTTGTATTTCAATATTTATCCATCACTCAAGAAATATTCCTCAGGCAATTCTTGTATTCTTTATCTCTTGAAAATGTCATTGAATATGGGCATTTCAAAAGTATGTCCTTGAGCCAGCAATTTTATTGGGTAAGTAATAGCCATCATGCCTGATAATCTGGACCTGAGTTTGAACTCACATATTTGAAGGAGAGAATTGAGTTCTGCAAGTTATCTTCTGACCTTGCAGGTCTATCCACAACACAGATGATGATGATGATGGTGGTGGTAGTGGTGATGATGATGATGATGATGATGATGATGATGATGATAGATTGGTAGATCGATAGCTGATAGATAGAAGATAGGTAGATGATACATAGATGGTAAATAGAGAGATGATAGATGATGGATAAATGTGATAGATAAGTAGATAGATGAGATGATAGACTAGATAAATTAGATGGATACATTGATGATAAATGAATCAATATAATATAGATTGGGTAGATATTGATGATAAATGATATACATGATATATAGATTAGATAGATAATAATTTAAATTAATTTAATTTAAATTAAGTTTTAATTTAAATTGAAAAGTAGATCCTTGTAGATGTCACTTTAGCAGCTTGAGGTGAGTCAAAAAGGGAAGACAATTTAAATAAAAGAAATGTGTACAAAGAAGTATCCCCTCAAAACAATGTGAGGGGATACACGCCTTTTAAATACTGAAACAAAAGTTACAGTGAGCTGTAATAGGAGACACTCAGAAGGGGCCCAAAAGGGTTGTTTGGGGCTCTCCATGCAGATTTTATTCAATAGGCAACAATTCTCTGACTTGCAACTTTCAAGGTGAAATTTTTCATGTAAAATCAACAAAGATGTCTATGCTTGCATTTTAACATCAGACTAAGAGGCATCACTTATTTTTAAATATAATTTCTTTATGCAATGGTCTGGAAAAAATTAGGAAGAATCTACTTGGACAAAAGTACAGTATTTTAGAAGAAATAATTTGAGATTCATGTTAAATCGACAGAAGTTCCATCACTACAGTAGTTTAGGGAAACTCATTCAGAGGTTTGTAACCAAAGTTTCCGTGCCATTAAACAGCAAATATTTTGCTGTTTGTTTTGGTTGTTGATTTCTTTTAGTTGATATTTTGGATGTATAGCTCAGGCTGACCTCAGACTCACCAAGTACTTGGGGTTACCCTTTACTCCTGATCTTCATACCTCAGTCTCTTGAGTGCTGAAATTACTGGCATGTACCACCATGCCCACACAGTAGTTCTACTGCTATTTCTCTTAAGGTTGCAGGCTGGCAGTAACGAGGGCTTGGGTCATCTCAAGGGTACTTTTTCAGTTCTTACTTGGAATGTGTGGCAGGCAGAATAGTGGTTTCCCAAATAATCAAGTCTGACCCTGATATCTGAATGTAAAGGCAGTAAGACTTTTGTGATAGGAATCAAGTTCTTAAAATAGGGAGGTTATCCTGGCTTATACAATAGGGCCCCAAAAGCAATTTTAAGTGCCAATCCCAAAAGGAAGCAAAAGATTTTACTTTGAGGGCAGAGGCAATATGACTAGTATATGAGGACAAAGTCCAAGATGGGACAGAGGCTTCAGGCCGACGTATGTTCTCTAGAACTAAGCTAACACTGGAGTTTCCAGAGGGAACAGATCCACACTGTCACCTGATATAAGCCTATAAAAATGGTTCCAGACTTCTGACCTCTAGAGAAGTAAAAGAAGAATCAGTTTATGTAGACTTAGGTTTTTCAAAATCTACTTTAATAAAGGGTTCTCAAATGCTTCAGTCCTCCTTCTAGCCCACGATCCAAAGGTAGGGGAGAAAAGATGGTAAATAGGACAAGGGGATGTGGACCTGTTTAGAAGTGGTTCTTTGGGGGGCAATTCCAATCTATTCGGCAGGAGACCAGCAGTTCTGTTAAAAAAATGTCACCAAACACAAATCAGTAACAGCAACATAATCCAGCAGAAACTAGCAGGCTTCTCCTGAATTGGCACAAATCAGTGGGAGCAACCAGAGCCAGCTGGAATGGCAGGAATTCTATGCCATGCCTCTCTAAATAAAGTGAAGATCAGTGGAGACTCTAGACCAACAAAGCATTGCACAACTAGCTTATACAATCACCCCATCCCTGTCCATTGAGTCCTATTTGCACTCTCTCTAAACATCATTTGTCCTCTCATGGGTCTTGCTATAACAAAACATCATATGAGTATACTTCAACAAAGCATCACATTTGACTGTATCACATGGCACAACCAGAAATTTCCACTTCAAGGTTACATTGGAGCTATGGAGTGTGTGGAATTTGTTAGGGCAGTCATCCACACTTAATACAGCAGGAGTACTCAACTTCGATGGGCTGAAGTCCATGGGGTCTATGTCCTCAGAACACAGAAAGGACAGGTAAGATTTGTTTATCTGCTTATTTATTGGGAAATCTGTCTTTAAGGACATGTAGTATACAACCTATTCATGAGAAACAAAGTCATGTTTTTGGTTTCCATTTGAAATTTGACTTTACCTTTTAAAGTGGTGAATGTTAAAAAACAGACCAACATTTCGTTAAATATGGATTATTTTCTTTCAAAAATGTTATTACTTCACCTCTGATTTTTGAGTATGTGATGTAAATCAAATAACTTTTATGTATTGTGTAAGGGCCATATGTGGCTTTTTAGGTTCATATTTGCTGAAAATAAGCCATTTTTTTTTTATTTTTACAGTATCGACTTGGTTAAAATTGTAAATACCAGGTCTTTGTGCCTTACCCTTGAAACTTCCATTCTTTTCCATAGCCCTTTGCTTGTCCTTGTCTGACACTGATTGCAGCAGTGAGTTGTAATACTGATGATTTTTAAGTTCCTTAGACATGTTCTTCCAGATTTCTCTGGACTATCTAGATCCTTCAGACTGGACCTATACTTACTAGTGTTTTTCTTTTGCTTTTGTTGGGCTTCAGAGCTCAACAGAGTCCTGTGGAGATAACTGCAATTGTGATTCTTCCCTCTCTATTTTCTTTTCTGATTAGCCTTAAAGAGTACTTCTGAGTTCTTTCTCTCACCCTACTTCATCCTCATCAGATACTCTATTCAGAATCATCAAGTGCTCTCATGGAATATGGTGGCCATAAAATTAGCTAATTCAAGAGGAAGTTGTCCTTCTCTGGAACTTCAGATCATGTAATTCCTGTTTTAAACTCTTCTGTTCCGATCTTTGGATCAAGTATTTCTTAAGAGAAGAACAATTTACCTGCTAGTAAGTCACTGTATCCACTCTGAGGCAAAGAGCTGGACTCAATGTTACTAATGCTCCTGCCTCCACAACTGGTAGAATGCCAAGACAGAAAAAAAAAAACAACCAAAAAAAAAAAAGCTAAACAGAAACATAAAAACAAAATAAGACAGGACACGCATGTAAATTGGAACAAAACAGCTAACAAGTTTCATCTAATTAACATATATATAGCTTTGTATGTGGAACACTAAACAAAGCTAACATTCTAGCTTGTCTAAACAATATCTCGGGAAAATTATAAAGGGTAAAATTAAGTATGCTACCTTCCTTCTTATTAAAGCAGAATTAAAGTAGACATAAACAAGAGATAACCAGGAGATGAGATGGCCATGATCTCCTCTGATGCTGGTAGCATGAGCAAGCTTGTTGACTAGCTTTCTGATCTCTTTGTCATTTTCTCTTGCATATGGTTTCTATCCCAGTCTTTCAGTATAATGCTCAGTGTCTTTGGTGAACCCTTGGTTGGCTAGGAAGCTCTTTCAACTTTTTTAACCTGGAAATGTCTTTATATTATTTCTTTAATGACAATTTAAATTGGTATATAATCATAGTGTGGTGGTTTCTCTTGGCCCCTTAAAGAACTAATTCTGCTATATCCTCTATTTCGCTGTGGTCGGTGTTCTTTCTCCTATCCAAGTAATCTTTTATAGAGTTTTTTCCTCCTGCTTTTCAGATTTTCTCATTATGAAGCAAGTTACTTGGTCATTGGTTACCAACTTGTCCTATTTTAGTGACATAGAAACTCCTGTGCAATGACTTAACTAAACTAGATTCACTATCTACAGATGGGCATGGAGAGCAGCAGAAGCCAAGGATTCATTGTGGGCTCTAAGGCTCAGGAAAGCTGCCTGTGGTAGATGAAGTCTGGACAAAGAATAACCCATGCATACCCTGCAACAACCCTCCTCAAAGTCCATAGCTTGCTTTGCTTATGAGAATCACTGACTAAAGTGTCCAAGGATTTCCTCTCATTCCAGCCACTTTTTTATCTTCATGTATTTCATGTGGTTATTCTCAAAAGTCTCAAATTAGAAACAAGGCAAATCTGAGTTGTAGTAAGGAATTTTCCTGCACCAACTGCCTTGAATGCTCTGAAGCTCTGTACGTTTATCTGCTGTGAACTCTGCTGGAATTCTTTTTTTTATTATTATTTTTTATTTGTTTTTATTTTTTATTTTTTATATTTATTATTTTCTGTATTCTTTGTTTACATTCCAAAGGCTTTCCCCTTTCTAGTCCCCCCTCACCATATGTCCCATAAGTCCTCTTCCCCCCCCCATTGCCCAATGACCCCACTCCCACCATTTCTCTGTTCTGGTACTCTCTTACAAAACAGGATTTAGTCTTTTCCTGACCAGGGTCTTCTCCATCCCTTTTCTTGAGAATCTTTTGCTTAGCTAATTGTGTCTTGGGTATTCAGAGCTTCTGGGCTCATTAACATCCACTAATCAGTGATTGCAATTCATGTGAATTCCTTAGTGATTGGGTTGACTCACTTAGGATGATATTTTCCAGATCCCACCATTTGCCTACAAATTGCATGAATTTATTATTTTTAATTGCTGAGTAGTATTCCATTGTATAAATATACCACATTTTCTGTATCCATTCCTCCATTGAGGGATATCTGGGTTCTTTCCAGTTTCTGGCTATTATAAATAAGGCTGCTATGAGCATAGTGGAACATGTGTCTTTATTGCATGCATGGGAATCCTCTGGGTATATGCCCAGGAGTGATATGACAGGGTCCTCTGGAAGTGTCATGCCCAATTTTCTGAGGAACCGCCAGACTGATTTCCAGAGTGGTTGTACCATCTTTCAATCCCACCAACAATGGAGGAGTGATCCTCTTTAATTCTTAAATAGAAAAACACATTGTAAACAGGATAAGATGGAATAGTTCTTGTAATCCAAGTAATTTGGAGCTGAGGCAGGAGATTTCAAGTTCAAGGCCAGCCAGAGCTTTACAGCAATGCCCTGTCTCAAGACAAAACTAAACCAAACCCAACTCATTTACTTCAGTGTCTTAAAAAGTACATAATATTTATCTTATAAAATTGATCCCTTTTCTAGTACTTTCTTTTTTTCCCTTTATTATTTCTATATTCTTTGTTTACATTCTAAAGGCTTTCCCCTTTCCAGTCCCCCCTCACCATATGTCCTATAAGTCCTCTCCCCCCCCATTCCCCAATCAATCCCCCCCATTTCTCTGTTCTGGTACTCTCCTACAAAAACAGATTTAGTCTTTTCTGGACCAGGGTCCTCTCCATCCCTTTTCTTGGGAATCTTTTGCTTAGCTAATTGTGTCTTGAGTATTCAGAGCTTCTGGGCTCATTAATATCCACTTATCAGTGATTGCAATTCATGTGTATTCTTTTGTGATTGGGTTGACTCACTTAGGATGATATTTTCCAGATCCAACCATTTGCCTACAAATTGCATGAATTCATTATTTTTAATTGCTGAGTAGTATTCCAGCATATTCCAGTATTCCAGTATAAATATACCACATTTTCTGTATCCATTCCTCCGTTGAGGGACATCTGGGTTCTTTCCAGCTTCTGGCTATTATAAATAAGGCTGCTATGAACATAATGAAGCATGTGTATTTATTGCATGCAGGGTAATCTTCTGGGTATACGCCAAGGAGTGGTATGACAGGGTCCTCTGGAAGTGTCATGCCCAATTTTCTGAGGTACCACCTTACTGATTTCCAGAGTGGTTGTACCATCTTGCAATCCCACCAAAAATGGAGGAGTGATTCTCTTTCTACTCATCCTCGCCAGCACCTGTTGTCTCGAGTTTTTAATCTTAGCAATTCTGACTGGTTTGAGGTGGAATCTCAGGGTTGTTTTGATTTGCATTTCCCTAATGACTAATGATGTTGAACATCTCTTAAGGTGCTTCTCAGCCATCCAAATTTCTTCTGGTGAAAATTCATTGTTTAGCTCTGTACCCCATTTTTAATAGGGTTATTTGGTTCTTTGGGGTCTAACTTCTTGAGTTCTTTGTATATATTGTATATTAGCCCTTTGTTGGATGTGGGGTTGGTGAAGATCTTTTCCTAATTTGTTGGTTGTTGATTTGTCTTTCTGACAGTGTCTTTTGCCTTACAGAAACTTTGTAATTTTAAGAGGTCCCATTTGTCAATTCTTGATCTTAGAGCATAAGCTATTGGTGTTTTGTTCAGGAACTTTCCCCCTGTGCCCATGTCCTCCAGGATCTTCCCCAGTTTCTTTTCTATTAGTTTCAGTGTGTCTGGTTTTATGTGGAGGTCCTTGATCCACTTGGAGTTGATCTTGGTTCAAGGAGATAAGAGTAGGTCAATTCGCATTCTTCTGCATGTTGACCTCCAGTTGAACCAGCACCATTTGTTGAAAAGGCTATCTTTTTTACACTGGATGGTTGTGGCTCCTTTACCAAAGATCAAGTGACCATAATTAGGTGGGTTCATTTCTGGATCTTCAATTCTATTCCATTGATCTACTTGCATGTCCCTGTACCAATACCATGCAGTTTTTTAACACAATTGCTCTGTAGTACTGCTTGAGATCAGGGATATTGATTCCTCCAGAAGTCCTTTTATTGTTTAGAATAGTTTTAGCTATCCTGGGCTTTTTGTTGCTCCAGATGAATTTGAGAATTGCTCTTTCTAGATCTATGAAGAATTGAGTTGGGATTTTGATGGACATTGCATTGAATCTGTAGATTGCTTTTGGCAAGATGGCCATTTTTACTATATTGATCCTGCCAATCCAAGAGCATGAAATATTTTTCCATTTCCTGAGGTCTTCTTCGATTTCTATCTTCAAGGACTTGAAGTTCCTGTCATACAGATCTTTCACTTGTTTGGTTAGAGTCACGCAAAGATACTTTATATTGTTTGTGGCTATTGTGAAGGGTGTTGTTTCCCTAACTTCTTTCTCTGCTTGCTTGTCCTTTGAGTACAGGAAGGCTACTGATTTGCTTGAGTTGATTTTATAACCAGCCACTTTGCTGAAGTTGTTTATCAGCTGTAGGAGTTCTCTGGTGGAGTTTTTTGGGTCACTTATGTATACTATCATATCATCTGCAAATAATGATAGTTTGACTTCTTCCTTTCCAGTTTGTATCCCTTTGACTTCCTTATGTTGTCTAATTGCTCTCTCTAGAACTTCAAGTACTATATTGAAAAGATATGGAGAGAGAGGGCAGCCTTGTCTAGTCCCTGATTTTAGTGGGATTGCTTCAAGTTTCCATTTATTTTGATGTTGGCTACTGGTTTGCTGTATATTGCTTTTACTATGTTTAGTTATGGGCCTTGAATTCCTGTTCTTTCCAGGACTTTTAACATGAAAGGATGCTGAATTTTGTCAAATGCTTTTCTGCATCTAATGAGATGACCATGTGGTTTTTTTCTTTTAGTTTGTTTATGTAGTGGATTACATTGATGGATTTCCATATACAGAACCAACTCTGCATCCCTGGGATGAAGCCTACTTGATCATGGTGAATGATCATTTTAATGTGCTCTTGGATTCAGTTGGCAAGAATTTTATTTAGTATTATTTCATCGATATTCATAAGGGAAATTGGCCTGTAGTTCTCTTTCTTTGTTGGATATTTGTGTGGTTTTGGTATCAGTGTAATTGTGGCTTCATAGAATGAGGTGGGCAGTGTCCCTTCTGTTTCTATTTGTGGAATAGTTTGAAGAGTATTGGTATTGGGTCTTCTTTGAAGGCCTGATAGAATTCTGCACCAAAACCATCTTGTCCTGTACGTTTTTTGGTTGGGAGGCTTTCTATAACGCCTTCTATTTCCCTAGGGGTTATGGGACTATTTAGCTGATCTAACTGATCCTAATTTAATTTTTGTATTTGGTATCTGTCTAGGAAATTGTCCATTTCCTCCAGATTCTCCAGTTGTGTTGAGTATAGACTTTTGTAGTAGGATCTGATGATCTTTTCAAATTCCTCAGTCTCTGTTGTTATATCCCTCTTTTCATTTCTAATTTTATTAATTTGAATACTGTCTCTGTGCCCTTTGGCTAGTCCGGCTAAGGGTTTATCTATCTTGTTGATTTTCTCAAAGAACCAGCTCTTGGTTTTGTTGATTCTTTGTATGGTTCTCTTTGTTTCCATTTGATTGATTTCAACCCTTAGTTTGATGATTTCCTGTCTTCTACTCCTCCTGGGTGAATTAGCTTCTTTGTGTTCCAGGGCTTTCAGGTGTGCCATTAAGCTACTAGTGTATGCTCTCTCCTGATTCTTTTTGGAGGCACTCAGGGCTGTGAGTTTTCCTCTTAGCACTGCTTTCATTGTGTCCCAAAGATTTGGGTAGGTTGTACCTTCATTTTCATTGAATTCTAAAAAGTCTTTGATTTCTTTCTTTATTTCTTCCTTGACCAAGGTGTCATTGAGCAGAGTATTGTTCAGTTTCCATGTGTATGTGGGCCTTCTGTTTTTTTTTTTGTTTTGTTTTGTTTTTGCTGTTGAAGACCACTTTTAGTCCATAGTGATCTGATATGAGGCAAGGGATTAGTTCAATCTTCTTGTATTTGTTGACATCTGTCTTGTGACCAATTATATGATCGATTTTGGAGATGGTACCATGTGGTGCTGAGAAAAAGGTATATTCGGTATATTCTTTTTCTTTAGGATGAAATGTTTTATATATATATATATATATATATATATATATATATATATATATATCCAATTGGTCCAAAGCTTCAATTAGTTTCACTGTGTCCCTGTTTAATTTCTGGTTTCCAGATCAGTCCATTGAGGATACTTGAGTGTTGAAATCCCCCACAATTATTGTGTTAGGTGCAATGTGTGCTTTAAGCTTTAGTAAAGTTTTTTCATGAATGAGGGTGCCCTTGTATTTGGAGCATAGATGTTCAGTATTGTGAGTTCTTCTTGGTGGATTTTCCCTTTGACCAGCAAGTAGTGACCTTCAGTGTCTCTTTTGATGACTTTAGGTTGAAAGTCAATTTTATCCAATATTAGAGTGGCTACTCCAGCTTGTTTCCTGAGACCATTTGCTTGTAAAATTGTCTTCCAGCCTTTTACTCTAAGGTTGTGTTTGTCTTTGACGCTGAGATGTGTTTCCTGTATGCAGCAAATTGTAGGGTCCTGTTTCCGTATCCAGTCTGTTAGTCTATGTCTATTAAATTGGGGAATTGAGTCCATTGATGTTATAGAGATATTAAGGAATAGTAACTTTTACTACCTGACATTTTTGAAATTATTTTTTATATTTGAGTGACTATCTTCTTTTGTGTTTGATGAGAGGAGGTTTCTATCTTGCTTCTTCTGGGGTGCATTTTTCCTCCTTGTGTTGGTGTTTTTCCCCTATTATCCTTTGTAGGGCTGGGTTTGTGGAAAGATATCATGCAAATTTGGGTTTGTCATGGAATATCTTGGTTTCCCCATTTATGGTGATTGAGAGATTTGCTGGGTATAGTAGTTTTGGCTGAAATTTGTGTTCTCTTAGAGTCTGCATGATATCTGCCCAGGGTCTTCTAGCTTTCATGGTCTCTGAGAGAAGTCTGGTGTAATTCTGATAGGTCTTCCTTTATATGTTTCTTGTCCTTTTTCTCTTACTGCCTTTAATATTCTTTCTTTGTTTAGTACATTTGGGGTTTTGATTGTTATGTGACTGGAGGTATTTCTGTTCTGGTCCAGTCTGTTTGGAGTTCTGTAGGCTTCTTGTATATTCATGAGCATCTCTCTGTTTGGGTTGGGGAAGTTTTCTTCCATAATTTTGTAGAAGATATTTACTGGCCCTTTAAGTTGTAAATCTTCCCTCTTATCTATACCTATAATCCTTAGGTTTGGTCTTCACATTGTGTCCTGGATTTCCTGAATATTTTGGGTTACAAGCTTTTTGCATTTTGCATTATCTTTGATTGTTGAGTCCATGGTTCCTATGGTATCTTCGGCATCTGAGATTCTTTCTTCTATCTCTTGTATTCTATTGTTGATACTTGCATCTATGGCCCCTGATTTCTTCCCAAGGTTTTCTATCTCCAAAGTTGTCTCCCTTTGAGATTTCTTAGTTTTTTGTACTTCTGTTTATAGATCCTGTATGGTTTTGCTCAGATTTTTCACTTGCTTGTTTGTGATTTCATGTAATTCTTTAAGAGATTTTTGTGTTTCCTCTTTCATGACTACTACTTGTTGACCCACGTTCTCCTGTATTTCTTTAAGTGATTTTTGTATTTCCCCCTTATTGGCTTCTGCTTTTTGATCCATATTCTCCTGAATTTCTTTAAGTGATTTTTGTGTTTGCCTTGTAAGGGCTTTGAACTTTTGATCAATTTTCTCCTGTATTTCTTTAAGAGATTTATCCATGTGTTCTGCTATCAGCATCCTCACCAATGATTTTATATCTGTATCTTGATTTTCTTGTGTGTTGGGGTATCTGGGGCTTTCTGCTGTCAGGGAACTGGGCTCAGATACTGCCATATTGTCTTGATTTCTGCTAATAACGTTCCTACATTTGCTTTTGCCATTTGTTTATTTCTGGACTTAGTTGGTCTTGTTATTACTGGTTGGTATTTAAAGCTCCTGAGTGCCTGGTGTTTGGTACTGCTGTCTCAGAGGGCATCTGTGCTCCCGAGGAGGAAACTGGAAGGTTTCCACCACTGGGCTCCAAATTACCTCCTCAGCTCTGCTGGGCTGGATTCAAGTCTCCTCCCTGCTTGCCTCTGGATACTTAACTGGCCTCCAGTGGTCTCCTCTTGGTTTGCCTGGTTAGTCTACCAGCTCCAAGATGGTGGCCGGTCTCAGGGCTCTAACCACAGGATTCCCTATAGGCCCAGGGCTTCCTGGCTGGGCTGCTGTAGCCTAGGCAGTGGCTCTCCCAGTTGGCAGGGCTCCATCTGGTTTAGCTGTTCTCCCCAGGATAGTGTCGGACTGTGGAACTCTGTCTCACGGTGGGCTCTCTGTGGATCCAGAGCTCCCCTCAGTTGGACTGCAGGGTCCAAGATGGTGGGGATCCCAGTCCTTGGGTCTCCGTCTATCTTGCTCTGTTAATGGCTCCAAGATCTCCTAGTACTTTCTATTTTTTCTTATTTTTTTCTTTATTTTCAATATTCTTTGTTTACATTCCAAAGGCTTTCCCCTTTCCCAGTCCCCCCCACCATATGTCCCATAAGTCCTCTCCCCCCTAACTATTCTACCTCAGCTTTCTAAGGTTTTTCTATTACTCTTGTCTTTTAAGTTTCCCTTTTAAATTTTATATCTGTAGAGATCTTGCCTTATTTCCTGAGAAAATTTTGAGATCAATTTTAAGGTATGTAATATTATTTAATCTAGTGAAGGCTATCTACTCAATTCTTTTAAAAATTATTTATTTACTTTACATCCCAACTCCAGCTTCCCCTTCCTCCCCTCTTCTTACTCCTCCTTCTCCCCTCTTTTCCTCCTCATTCTACTCTCTTCTTCTTTTCCTCAGTAAAGGAGAGGCTACCCATGGATATCAACCAGTTTTCCACAGGATTCCCCAGGCTCTACTTAATGTTTGGCCAGGGGTCTCTCCATCAGTTTTCATCAGTTGCTGGGTGAAGCCTCTCTGACAACAGTTATGCTAAGCTCCTCGTTGCAAATATAGCAAAATATCATTAGCAGTGTCAGGGCTGGGCTTACTTTTATGGCATGGGTCTCGAGCTGGGCCAGTGATGAGTTGGCCCTTCCCTCAAATTCTGCTCCACTTTTTACCCCTGCGCACCTTGTAGGCAAGACCATTGTGGGTCTAAGGTTTTCTGGGTGGCTTGGTGATCCAATCCATCTATTGAAGGCTTGCCTGGTTACAGGAGACAGCCAGTTGAAGGCTCCATATCTACCATTGCTAGGAATCTTAGCATAGATTCCTGGGATTTTTCCTTGTCCTACGTTTATAGCTCATCCCAGAAATGCACCCCCTTAGTCCAGCTGTCTCTCTCAGTACTCTCTCCCTCTGTCCTCCCTCCATCTGATCCCTCCTGTCCCTATCACCCCTCATCCCCCATTCAGTCCCCCCTCCATTCACCCTAGATGTCTCAGTCACTCAATCTAAGCAGTTCTTACACACCCCATGTCAGAAATCTCTCATTTCTGCTCAGCCTTTTCACTTTTCTATTTTTTTTTCTTATAATTTGTCGTGGATGTTAATATTTGTTTCAAGATGTGTGACCAGTGTCTCATATAACTAACTTCTGATCGTTTTTTTTTTTAAATTTTGAATACATTAAATTCTATTTGTCACTGGCTGTTTTGCCTAATATAGGTCATATCTCCCATATCTCCCATGCTCTGCATTATAAATTACAGACTGCTACTTATTGTGGACTTACGCTTTTGGGAGACCGAACTGGTCAGTATTGGATGCATTCTTCTTTACACAGTTTGGGTTAGGCTGTTCCTGACAATTCTGCTGCTTTCAAACTTGCTGGTTTTGTCAACTTAAAAAAAAATTAAAAACATACTACTATTATTCTGCTAAACTGACATAGTATTACAATGACTCTCAATGGCTGAATTTTAACCATAGATTAGTGCATCTCTCAGTCCTCATCAGAGAAGCTTCTATTTGAAGAAGATGGGTTTAACACAGAAACCCACAACTATTTGAGGTGTAAAGCATAAGATTATAGAATCCTCAGCTCTAAATGGGACATTTCTATTATACCACATCCTTTGAGGCTCAGGGATCATTTTGGGAGAGAAGATAGAAAGACTCTAAGAACCAGAGATAGTAGGTGATTATAAGAAAACTGTGTTAAGGACATAGTAGGATAGGTCCCACACATCATCCCTCATTGTACAAACAGTGGCTGTTATATTATGTACAAGACTTGCACAAGCTCAAGTAAAACAAAATCCTAGCATGGAGAGGAGAGGTGTGCATGAAGTTCACCCCTTGCTGAGGTGTAATTGGCAATTGGTGGCAATTGGAAGAGAGACAGTCGGTTTTCATTAAGAGTGTTTCTCCTGGTAGATGTACCTCCTACAGAAATCCATCCACCCATGAGAATATGGGCAGTGCAAATTGGGCATGAAGCACTTTACAAACAAGAACATGGACCTGGGTGGATAGGGAAGTGGTTGAGTATGGCACGGCTTCAGGGATGGAGTAAATATAACCAAAACACACTCTACACATTCTGAAAGGCTTAATGAAAAGAGAAAACATTATGATTAAAATATGAAACAACACTTATCTTAACTGTGTGGAAGCATGCAACTAAACTGTTACATGTTTTACAATATTGTGAGATAGATCTTCAGATAGTTTTCACATTAGAGAAGTGACCTCTGACCGATTATCAGTGTACTTCCTTTCATATCCCACCCTGCCCAGGTAGCCAAGGTCCTACCTGTTTCTATGAATTTCACTTTAGAGCCTTCATCTAATTGGATTTGTGAACTATTTCCCTTATTTGGGTGTTTTTCGGTCATTGTAAGATATGTAGGTTTTAACATGCTCTGTAGTTTCCTTCACTTGAAAATTGAATAACAGCACACTGTTGATATATGTTACCTTTACTTTTATTTTATGTATATAGGTGTTTTTCCTGCATGTATGAATGTGTGGAGGCCAGAGGAGGGTATCAGATCCCCTGTAACTGAAGTCAAAGATGGTTGGGGACTACCATGCAGGTGCTGGGAACCCAAGTTCCCTGTAAGAGTAGCCAGTTCTCTTGACTTTTGAGCCATCTCTTCAGCTCCTATATCATATTTATTTATTTATTTTATTAATTCACCCATGGATATGGGAATTATTTTCACCTGTTTATGGACATAAGTGTAAGGTATATAACACAATATTGAGTGATATGCATAAAATGGTTACTTTAGTAAAACAAAGTAACATATAATTTCACATAGTTATCCTTTTCTCCCACTCTTGCAAGAGTACTATAAAACACTCATTTAAAAAAAAATACTAAATATAATATGGTGCTATTAGCAATAGTTCTCATGTTGCTTATTAGATCTTTAGATTTGTTTATCTTCTTTGTAAACTCTGATATACTCCCTACTCTATCATTAACCATTTTCATTTTAATATTCTTCATGTAACAACTTTCTCTGCGTGTCTGGCTTAGTGCCCTTAGTGTAATTTACTCCAGTTTCTTTGTTTGCCATTGCAGCAGAAAACAATATTCCTAATTTTTTTTACTTTAATTTTTTTCTTTTGTTGAAAATAAATTATTTCTCACATAATGTATCTGGATTATGGTTTTTCTCCACCCACGTCTCCCAATTGCTCTCCACCTCGTCTCCTATCCAGATCTACTTATTTTTGGTCTCACATTAGAAAAGAATAGGCCTCTAAGGGAAAATAAAAAATATAACAATAAATACAGTAAATAAAACAAAACTGTCAAAATGGAGCTGAACAAGACAAACAGAAAAGGAAAAGAGCCCAAGATAAGGAACAAACATCAGAGATCCACTCATTTACTCACTCAGGAATCCCATGAAAACACTAAACCGGAAGCTATAATATATACACAGGGCACCTGATACAGATCTGCACAAGCCCTGTGCATGCTGCTTAGTCTCTATATGTATATATATCCCAATCTTGTTCACACATTTGTGAAGATAGGACCTTAATTGAGGCATTGCCCCATCAGATTAGCCTGTGATCCTGTCTGTGGAGAATTTTTTGATTTCTAGTTGGTGTAGGAGAGCCCAGCCCACTGTGGACAATGGCATTCTTAGTCTGGTGATTCTGGTCTATTTGAGAGAAGCATCTGAAGGTGATCTGGGAAGAAGCCAGTATGCAGCATTCCTCTTTGGTCTTTGCTTCATTCCTGTTCCCCATGATGATGGCCTGTGACATGGAAATGTAAGCCAAATAAACCCTTCATTTCTGAGTTGCTTTTGGTCAGAGTGGTTGATCACAGCCATAGAAAGCAAACTGGAATAGTATCTACTTATCAGTTTCATTTACCAGTGTGAAACCCCTTTTCTTCCTTTTTCTCAAGACTGCAAACCCAGTGGTTCTCAACATTCAGATGTAAGATATGCTTTAGGACCTACTGTGAAATGAAAACATTCACTTTCAAGTGTCAGAGTGGTCAACAACTTTTTGTTTGTTTGTTTTTGTTTTGTTTTGTTTGGTTTGGTTTGGTTTTCCTGTCCTTAAATCCCTGGAATCTTAGCTCTACCATTCTAGTACATAAAGTATATACAACAGATTGCAGCCTTTGCATCATAGCTATAAACATTTATTGTTATTATTCATTTGCCTGATTCTTTGCCATCTGGAAATCTTACCCACAACTTCAGCAGAAAGAAAAATGTCCCCTGAATTCTCCTTGGATTCACCTCAAAATCAGGCTTCTCCGTGTCGGCTCCTATCTTCTACCCATGAATGTGTGGCCCTTTAAGCTGTGTTACATGTCATCTGCGTATCTTATATGTCATCAGAGCATATGTTGTGTATGTTCTCTGATCCTTTTGATGCTTACCTGGTGTACATGAGGAGAAACTAGATAACTGTCTTTCTGTTCTTTTTCACCCTTCATAGAGGATGGACTGTAAAGGGATATCAATATGGATCACATGCATACAATAATTTTCAGTTCAAAATAGAGAGGGGAAAGAAAAAAGGAAGAAAAAAAGGGAAGGAGGAAGAGAGAAAGGAAGGGTGAGAGGGAGGGAGAGAAAAAGAAAAGAAGAGAGTCAAAAGGGAGAAAGGACTAGAGGAAGGACCATCAATCACTAGAAAGCAATCCAGTGAAGATACCAGTGTCCAACTGAGCTTTCCTGGCAGCAATAGCTACGATGAGCTTGACGGCTTATTGGGCAAAATCAGCAACTGAATCCATAAAGAATCATGTCTGGCAGAGGATGCGGCTCAGTGAGAGAGCAGCACACCTGGCCTATGTGAGGCCCTTAGCTTGATTCTCACAGCCACAAAACAACACAACACACAAAGCAACAAAGCTAAATGATGTGAATGAGTTTTTTCTTGTTGACCTCGGAATTTAGTGAAAATGTTTGCAGAAGCATTAAGCTTTTTGAGCAAGAAAAAGCAATCTGTATTCTGAACTGGTCCTTCTCTCTCAATAATGTTCAATCAAATATCCTGACAACGTCTCTTTCAGTAGGGACTGTGGTATTAATGGGATCGTAGTCACCAATTCTTTTCTCCTATATTTTTAATTCAATTGAAATAGGTACTACTTTCTGAGAAGAAAGCTTCCATTCCATCACATTTTTAGTCACTCATTTTTAATGTCTCTAAAAAAGAAAACAAACTATACCCTTGAATGATTTCCACCTCCATTACATGATGCCTGGTTCCAAAGTAAAAGTTTGAGCCAACCAAACTGCGTTTTGTAGTGCAGAGGGCAGAGAAGAGAACCTGTACTTATTGGATGACACAGCACTAATTTTAATGAGCTGGGAGTGTCTCTCACTTGTCACCGCTTCTGCTCCACTGGGTTGACCCTGTCAGGATTTGTGCTGATGGATTCGGGGGCTGGGGGAAGTACTACAACAACTTTCTATTTTTATTTGAATTTTTTAATACCTTATTATTGTCTCAAAAGAATGCAATTGAAAGAACTTTTTATCTATAAAATATATGAACAGTGACATTTTAAAGTCTGATGCTAAAAGTTCATCAGCATATTCTCCAACAGCTTTTTCCTTAGGTTTTTGGATAGCTGACATTCATAATATCTAACTATTTATAAAGCCATACCTAAGTAAAACTGACATTTTAGTATGGAGAGTCTAGCCTGCACTGATGCCTATAAAATGAATCATTATAAGGGGGGCATAATAAATATGTTAGAATATTCGAAACCAAACAATAAAGCATTGATCAAGTAATAGACACATGGAATTTCCTGGACCAGGAAGGAATCTACAGAAATTTAATTTCACAGAGGAGAGACTTGTTCCCATTGACAGATTAGTTGATGAGAGATAGAGCAAGGGGAGAAATGACCTTCATTTTGCTTCTGTCTGTATACAATAAATGAATAGGCAGGATCATGACACATCCATTATTTCTGGAACATGTTTCACCACTGATGGAAACTCTCTGTCTTCGAGAACTCTAGCAATTATGAATGAGACCAGAAACTTGCTAAGAGGTTTGCTTAATTTCAAATTATCTTGATGTTATCAAACACATCATCTTCAATGTGTTGATGAGATAAATAATTATGATTATCTTGACCAGTTACAGTCATTATGGAGAGTCCTAAAATATAAACTACACACCCATTTATTTATTTGTTCATGGGACCTGACCAGTTCATCTCTGGTGCATCTCATAAGTGCATTTTATAAATGGTCATATTTTACTTCTCACCTTATAGATATAAAATATGGTCTTATTTCATTGCATACAACTCGATACTTCAAAGGGTGGCAATGCTAAGAAGCAGCTCACCACTGTCAGATCTATGGATGAGACAGCTCTTTGTCTCAGATAACTGTCTTGTTGACACCATCATGCAAACTCAGATTAAGTGTTTAGCTACTGCAAATCTTCAGGGCATGTGAAAACATCCCACATAAGCTTCACTTCGGTAACTACTGTAACCCAGCCTCATTGTCGAAGTACATCAATTCCAGGGAAGTCATCAGGGAGAGCAAAATCTCTCAGCACGAGGGTATTTTAATTAATGTTGTAAGCCAAGAATCACAGCCGAGTAGAACACTGAATGACTAGAAGGTACCTAAATTGACTTTTTAAATTGCATTTAATAAGATGTAAGCACCAGGTATGCCAAAAATTGAAACATGCAAACATTTTATATCTGTGCATAATTTAAAGACTAATTATTTCATTTCTGAAGGCAATCTAGGTTGGAAAAGTATAATAAAAGTGGAGGCTCAGCGACATCACAGGTTCTGACAAGCTACATACTTTATGTTCTCTCTAGTATAGTCATTTATTAGTAGACAAACCCATAATGGTTATAGTACAAAAGGTGAATTTTATGGACTCAAACAGAACAACATTGTTGTGCTTATGATTTTCAAACAAAAAAAAATGTTGTTGAAAATACAGGGTTTCATATGTGTGAGAGAGGATACCCAAGCAGTTGGATAACTAGCCATCAGCACTGCAGCAGTCTTGCTGTCTGAAAGACTCAATGTTGAGAAGTTAGAAAGCACATTCCTAAGAATATATGAATGGTGTCTTGCATAAGAAGTCCATGGCTGACTCATGGTTCCTGAGTTGGTTTATGCAGAATTTGAAATAATTCAAGGGGGGGGGATACTACATTCAATATTCTAAGTACGATTACAACCAAGATGAAGAGAGAAAAAATGTTTGTTTGTTTGTTTGTTTGTTTGTTTGTTTGTTTGAATATGCATGCCAAAAGTAGGCTAAGAAACACAAAGCCCAATGTCCTATAGCTTGTTAGCACAGTTCAAAACTTTTTCATCATATGCACTTAAAGCTAAATGATTTGTCAGATACTTAAGAGTGGAAGCCACATCTCTCGCCACATGTTCCTCCTTTGTTTAGTGGTTTCTAAATCTGTGCTTGTAAACAGAATCATTCTTAGTCTTTTGACAACTGCTATTTTTCCTCAAGGAAAATTATTCCCTAAGGAGATACAAATTGTTTGGTGGTACTTGATGGCTTTGTAGTAATTACTACATGATCAGATAGCTCAGAATTAAGATAAGCCTTAACATCAAAATTCCATATGGTTCATTCTAAAATAAGATGCTTAGACAGGCAGAATACTAAACGACATGCCTTGGATGAGTAATTCTAAGCCAAGTTCATCTCAAAGCTGTGACAACTGCAAGTTTTAACTGAGATCAAACAAAGGTCAGTTGAATACTTCCAATAGTCAATAAATAATTCAGAAATATAGTTTTAAGGAAATCAGGTCAATACTTTTAATTAATATACAGTTGCTGCTACTATAATTGGGATACTCCATCAGCAAAACAATCATAATTTAATAATATGAAATGACAGTAAGAAAAAGAGATTAGGAGTACTTTAGTTTTCTGTGTAATCAATGGTGGAAAGTGTGTGGTACTAACACAGCCTCCCTATGCAAATGCCTTGACACATTTCACCAATGCAAATGTAGGTTGCTGCCACTTTTTACAGGCAGTGTTCCTAGCCCAACTCACTAGACTTAGTTCTTTACTTGACATTAAAAATTCATTCTTTTATATTGTGTTAACATTTATTAATTATACATAATAATTTTTCTGACATTTTTTTAAAGGCATATGATGAATTTTGGACATGTTCACACTGCTCACTTTCTCTTCCTATTGTAGAGAACAATAGGATTTGTTCTCTACATTTAAACATAAATACATGGAAGAGTATTCTATTTGGCTTTTTCCCCACTTCTCTTTATTTCTCTCTTCCTTTCTACCTTCCTTCCTTTCTCTAATAAAAATTACTGTATGTATATGCACCATTTTCATGCCTGAACACAGACAGTTGTGAATTGCCAAGTTATGCTCAAAAGAGAACAGAAGTACCCTGAAAGAGCATTTCTCCAGCCTAGTTGTTTGGCTTCTTTGACCAGTCCCTTTATTGTCTTTTGATCTGGAATAATTTCTCAATCTTTCATCACTTTCAAAATTTTTAAAGAGTCCTAGGTCATCACTTTGGAGATGTCCCTCTATTTGGGCTTGAAAGATATTTCCTGAGGAATGGTTCAGAATAAATTGGTAAGAATAACACAGAAATAAGAGGGTTTCCACATTGCATCATGTGAAGTTCTATGTTTCTGTTTGATTTCTTGGTTAGTAAAATTTGTCACATGTTCCCAGGCAGAAAATTCATTATGGAAAGACTTAACAAACTACAAATCACATGGTGTGTGAACATTATACTCACTGGACAGAGACTACCTCTCATCCTCCGGGAAACACCAATTGATGTTTCTGTGAATTTTACTAATTGGGACACATCACACTGGTGAGTTATATAATAGTTTCTCTTCTGCAATTGGCTGCTTTCATTTAGCATAGCATACTCCAGCTTTATACATGTTGTGTTATATGTAGTGGTAGTTGATGATACTGTATTGTGCTCTTAAAACTTTCCGAGGAGTAAGAAATCTTATGCCAGCATTTCTTGCCACAATTTTAAAACAACTTTCATACTCACTGGTTGTTGAAGTTCCTTAAATCAGTCCCTCTATCCTGTCTCTCTCTTCCCTCGCCCCCACTTCTCACTTCTTTCCTTTTCTTTCCTCTTTTTTATCCCCTCACCAAATGCTTTGAAGATTGTCATTCAGAAAGATAGGATGCCTCAGAGTGCCCTGGGTACTCTGATCTAGAACACGCTTTATTCAGCATTTTAGAGCATTAGCCAACTGCTTGCACAGGCTGGGATGATGCCCCAGCAAACACTTCATTCAGAAGTTAATGCATCAGTGTATGCAAAAAAATCTCATCTGCCCAGCTTCTCTTTTGCTAATAGCCTAGGATTGAGCACCCCACTGACCTGACCGTTTATCTTACTCATGTGCCTTCGAAGTCTCCTGAAGTCAGAATGACAATAATATTCCTTCTTTATACCAAAGCCTATATTATTAGAGACATGTGTATCACTAGGTTTCTTACTAGGTCAGCAGGGCACAGATATCTCAAATGAAATAATAATAAACAATGAATGGAAACAATTGATTCATTGCTTAACAAAAATTGTCAAGTCTGGCCAGGGACTGGTCCAGCACATGTGACTTGAGTCTTGATCTTGCCTCAACAGGAAGAACATTATTCTCTGTCGGCAAGCTTTTCCTCCCTCAGCAGTGATAATGTAGTTTTTATTACTCTGTATAATTTATCCAAGGATTGCTAACATGGAGATTGTTATTTAAAAATTCCACAGATTCAGAATAATAGAGCATAGCAATAGACCAAACTGTGCGCACAGTCAATACAATCTCTCCCAGAACCAGAACGTGCATGATGTTTTCTAACATGTTTTGATGCGCTACAGAAATGAATGTTGTATTAGTCATTGGTTTTTCTATTTTAAGAATATTAATACTATTTTGCATCCCCGGAATTCTGTCCTCACTTTACATAATCTATTTGAATCACAAAAGGACTTGATAAATGTGAGGCCCTCGGCAGCATAAATTAATTTCAGATAGAATTGTGTGGGGTCATTTTTATTTAACATAAACTGGACACAACCACATTTCCATTTTCCTTTTCCCCTTGATGGTAATTTTCTTTCCTTTCACAAACCAGCAATGAAAACAGATATGCATTTAAATGTGAGTTTCCATTAAAATGGACAGAGAGGCTATGTGAATCCTATGTGTGAATTAGGGTATGAGGATATTTATGGATTTGTTTACAGGAGATACTGAAAAGAAAAGTGAAACCAGAGGTAGCCATGGCAAAAAATAGATGGAATTGGGAACTTATAATTAAGGCTCATCATAAACAAATATTTGAAGAGGACACAGACACATACTTCATTCAAATGCTCTTATTCTTTTTTGAGGGTCAAATAAAATACTTATAAAATGGAAACAATTTGTCCTCAAGATGACATCCTTCAGATGTCATCAAGAGAAAATACTGTTTCCTCTCACGTATAAAATGCCTCTAACTTTTTCAAAGCATTTCCAGGCTATGTAATCTTATTTTGTTTCTCCAGCTTTCTGGTCCATGAGTGGAATGATGCTATTGCCTCAGGAAACTGAGGTATGTGAGAAAGATTACAGGCTAGCATTTATTGTGATATCATAATTTCTAAATAGCTAGTCATTGGATCTCTTAATTTCCTGCTATTTATTTACTTATATAAAACACTGGATCTCTTACTTTTCATTACTTGTTTATTTATTATTTATTCTTATCTCATACAATACATCCTGACCCCAGTTGCTTCTTTACTCCTCCAAGTTCCCCTCCCATGTCCTCTCTACCTCAGTTCCTCCATTTCCCTTTAGAAAAGAGCCTTCTTCCCATGGATATCAACTGAACATGGCATAACAAGATTCAATAAGACAAGGTACAAACCCTCATGTCACAGCTGGAGGAGGTGTAACACAGTAAGAGGGAAAGTATTCCAAAAGCAGCCTAAGGAGTAAGACACATTACCACTCCCACTTTTAGGAATCTCATAAAAAAACAATATGACAAACATAACATATATATAGGACCTAGCCCAGACCGATGGAGGCTTTGCTCAGTCTCTGTGAGCCCATACGAGTCTTGCTTAGTTGATTCTATGGGCTGGATTCTAAGGATTCTTCTGATATCCTTGACTGCTCTGGCTCCTACAATTCTTTCTCTACTCTTCTATAGTGTCCCCCAAGCTGCAAGATGAGGGACCAGATGGAAATCTCCAATTTGGTCTCTCTCCGATGCTGGAGGAAGCCTGCATGATGATGATTGGGTTAGACACCACTCTATTAGTATAGAAGAATATCATTAGGAACCATTGGGTTAGACACCATTCTATTAGTATAGAAGAATATCATTAGGAACCATTTTATCATGTTTTTCTACTCTAGCTCTCAAGTTATCCGGCTTCTAGTTCCTGATCAGCCAGGCAATGTTAGGCATGTGCTCCCTCCTATGATGTATGTCCATCAAATTTGACTAATGATTGATCACTCCTACAAGTTCTATGTCTCTATTACTCCTCCCTCAACATGCCTCCCCCCACCTCTCTCCTCTCTCTCCCCCTCTCTCTCTCTCTCTCTCTCTCTCTCTCTCTCTCTCTCTCACACACACACACACACACACACACACACACACACACACATTTTACAGGCAAGATAGATTGTAAGCTGATGGTTTCTTGGCTGGGCTGTTGTGCCAGTCCCACCACTGGAAGTTACCTGGGTACAGAAGGGCTGGTTGAGGCTCCATATTCCCCATTACTCAGAGTCCTTGTTAGCTTCATCTTCATAGAATCCTGGGAGTCTCTACTGCATTATGATTATATATTGCCTCCAAATGTCCTCCACTTTTCTCTTTCCCTTTATCCCTTCCCCCTCTCTGATTGCTCTTGTTACCATTCCCACCTGTCCGCACTCTACTTACAAAATCTATTCTATTTTCTCTTCTTTCAATTTCATTTTTTAAGACTTGAACTTTTTGTCATATAATCTTTCACTTGCTTGATTTGAATTCTCTCAAGATATTTTATATTACTTGTGGCTATTGTGAAGGATGTTGCTTTCCTGATTTCTTTCTCAGTCCATCTGTCCTTCATATATAGAAGGGCTGCTAATTCTGTTTGAGGTAATCTAGCAACTCCACTGAAGGTGTTTATTAGCTATATGAGTTATTTGGTAGAATTATTGGACTCACTTATATATGCAGTCCTATCATCTGCAAATAGTACTACATTGATTTCTTCTTTTCCAGTTTGTATTCCTTTACTCTCCTTCACTTGTGTTATTGCTCTAGCTATAACTGCAAGTACTCTATTGATTAAATACATATTCAACGTGGGCAGCCATATCTTGTTCCTGATTTTAGTGGAATTGCTTTGTGTTTTCCTTTATTTAATTCTACTTTGGCTACAGGGTTGATGAAAATTACCTTTATTGTACTGGGGCATATTCCTTTTCTCCTGTTGTCTAAGACTTTTATCATGAAGCGGTGTTGGATTTTATCAAAGGCTCTGTCTGCACCTGATGAGATGATCATGTTTTCTTCAGTTTGTTTATATGGTGAATTACATTGACAGATTTTCATATATTGAAACATCACCTGCCTATTTGACTATGGTAGATGATCTTTTTGATGTGTTCTTGGATTCAATTTGTGAGTATTTTAGTGAGTATTTTTGCATCTATACTTATAAGGGAAATTGATCTGTAAATATCTTTGTTAAATGTTTGTGTGGTTTAGATATCAGAGTGACTAGCATCATAAAATAAATTTGGCAATGTATTTTTTTCCTTCTCTTTTGAGGTATAAGGTTAGGAGTATTGATATTATCCCTTTTTTGAAAGTCTTGTAGGATTTGGCATTAAAACCATCTGGCTCTGAACTTTTCGTGTTGGAAGACTTTTAATGACTGAATCTTCTTCTCTTGGTTAATTTAAATTGTTTATCTGATCTGGATTTAACTTTGATAATCAAGGAAGTATCCATTTCTTTTACATTTCCCAGTTTTGTGGAGTACGGGTTTTAAAATTGTGACCTATTAATCTTTGGATTTCCTTGGTGCCTGTTATATCCCCATTCTTTATTGTGGGTTTGTTAGTTTGAATGACCTCTCTCCATCTTTTACTTAGTTTGGGTAAATCTTGTCTATCTTGTTGATTTTCACAAAGAATCAACTCTGTTTCAACAGATTTTGTATTGTTCTCTTTGTTTCTATTTTATTGTTTTCCTCCCTGAGTTTGATTTTTTTTCCCTGCCATCTACTCTTCCTGGTATGCTTCCTTCTTTTTATTCTAGAGCTTTCAGGTATGCTATTAAGTTGCTAGCATCAGATCTTTCCAATTTTATATGTAAGCACTTAGTTACATGAACTTTCCTTTTAGCACTGCTTTCACTGTGTCCCATAAGTTTGGGAATGTTTTATGTTCATTTTAATTTAATTCTAGAAAGTCTAATTTCTTTCTTTATTTCTGTGTTGGCCTAATTTTGATTCAGTAGAGAGTTTAACATTTTTTCTGAGTTTGTAGGCTTTCTGTTGTTTCTATTGTTGAAATTCAACTTTAATTTACAGTGCTCTGATGGATTACAGGAGGTTATTTCAATTTCCGTGTATCTGTTGAAACTTATTTTGTGACTGAGTATGTGATCAGTTTTGGAGAAAGTTTCATGATATGCTGAGAAGAAGATATATTCCTTTGAATTTGGGCTAAATGTCATGTAGATGTTGTTTAGATCCATACGGTTTACAAAATCTGTTATCTTCAATATTTCTCTGTTTAATTTTTGGCTGAATGACCTGTTGGGTATTGAAGTCTCTCACTATCAATGTTCAAGGGTCAACATGATTTGACCTTTAACATGATTTAAACTTTATAAAGTTTCTTTTACAAATATGAGCCACTTTGTGTTTGTGGCATAGATGTTAAGAATTGGAAGATCATGTTGATTGTGTTTTATGTTCATGAGTATGAAGTGTCCATCCTTGTCTTTTGTTATAAATTTTGGTTTGAAGTCTATTTTGTTAGATATTAGAATGGATCCCCCAGCTTATTTCATAGGTTCATTTGCTTGGAAAATCATTTGCAAACCTTTTACTCTGAGGTAATGGGTTTTTTTTTTTCTGAAGTGGAGATGTGTTTCTTGTATGCAGAAGAAGGGGTAGAGACTGTTTTTGCATTTATTCTGTTATTATGTGCCTTTTTATTTGAGAATTGAGACTATCGCTATTTAAAGATATCAATGATTAATGATTGTTAATTCCTGTTGTTGTTGTTGGTGGTGGTGGTGGTTGTGATGGTGGTGGTGGTGGTAGTGTGTGTGTGTGTGTGTGTGTGTGTGTGTGTGTGTGTGTGTATCCTTTTGGTTTTGCTGGTGTCAGATTACTTTCTGTGTTTCATGGGTATAGTTAACATTCTTGGGTTTAATTGTTCCTTCTAGTACCATCTGTAGTACTGGATTTATGGAAAGATATTTTTAAATTTGATTGTGTCATGGAATATCTTATGTTCCCCATCTCTGGTGATTGAAAGTGTTCTGTGTAGAGTAGTCTGGTCTGACATCTTAGGCTTCAGGTGCCCAGGCTCTTCTTTTTAGAGTTTCCATGGAGAAGTTGGATGTACATCTAATAGTTATATAGTTCTGTGTTTATATGTTACTTACTTTACTTCCCTTGCAGGTTTTAATATTTGTTTGGTCTGTATGTTTAGTGTTTTGATTATTATGTAGCAAGGGGACTTTCTTTCCTTGTCCAACTTGTATGTGTTTTGTACCTTTATAGGAATTTCCTTCTTTAGGTTAGGAAATTTTTCTTCTATGGTGTTGTTGAAAATATTTGCTGGATCTTTGAGCTGGGGTTCTCCTTCTTTCACTCCTAATATTGGATATTGGTCTTTTTATTGTGCTGTAATTTCCTGGATGTTTTGTTTCAGGAATTTTTAGATTTAACATTTTCCTTCACCAATGTTTGTATTTCTTCTATCATTTCTTCAATACCTGAGATTCTCTCTTACATCTCTTGCATTCTGTTGTTGATACTTACCATATTTTTCATTCTCAGAATTCCCTCTGTGGTTTCTTTATGGCTTCTGTATCCAATTTTAGTAATGGGACAGCTTTATTTATTTCCTTAAACAATTTGTTAGGTTTTTTTTCTTGGCCTTTTTAAAATAGGAATTTATTAATTTCCTCCCATTTTTGTTTGACTTTTTCCTCAAATTCTTTAAGGGGTTTATTTCCTCTTTACAGATCTCTGTCTTTATAAAGTTGGTTTTAAGGTCTTTTCCTTGTGCTTCAGGTATGTTGGAATGTTCTAAGTGCTGTAGTTGGATGTCGGGCTCTGGTGGTGACATATTGCCTTGGCTATTGCTGATTATGTGCTTATGCTGGCATCTTGACAACTGGGTTTGGGGTGGTTGCAAGTGTAGGTCTCAATTTATAAGTTTGTCTTTGTTTGATGGGTGGTTTTTTTTCATTGATTTCTGTCTCTTCTCTGATCTTTTGACTGGTGTGTCCTGTGGTTGAGCAGGGATCTCTGCCCACATTGTGGATTAGGACATGGAGGATGAGGAGGAGGTATTGAGGGATTGAGGATAGGATGGGGTAGGTTGAGAGAGTGAGGAAGTCCAAGGGAGGGAATTCTATACTAGGGCCTGGGACATGATGGTAAGGATTGGAGGGCACTGAAAGAGTGGAAAAGTCTGTGGGTGGGCAGTCAACCTGGAATTCCGGGGGCTAGCATGGTCTCTGGTCAAGCAGCAGCCCACTCTCGTAATTTTCAATATTAATTTGAAGACTTGATACTGTTGTTATGAATTTTTTAGGGAAGAACAAGTCTCAGAAGCTATGTTATTTGCTCAGTGTGACATATCTAATTGGCCCTGCAGGGTGGTTGAAAATCCAGAAGGTGTAATTCCAAAATCTTCGAGGTTAAACTGATTTTGTTGAGTACATTTCAAACCTTAAAACAATTCAGGTTTCCTGAATCCATAGCACCAGGCGAGGTAGAGAAAGGTAGAGAAAGCGAGAGTCTAATATAATGAGATGCTTAGGCAAAGACTATATGTCTCAGACTTATGCTCAAATAATTGTCAAATAGCTAATAAACTCCTCTAAGATAAAGGGTTTGCAAGTTCTTAAGGATTTAATATTTTAGCTTTAAGAAATAAATGAGTTGTAACATCAAAAGTTAAATAATGCATATTGTAAGTTCAATGTGTCTAAAATCTTCTTGAGTGTATCTGAGCTTTGGTATACACATAAGAGACAAGCAGAGATTTGAGAGAGATGTGGATGCTGAAAATTAACCTGTCAAAATGTAGGTTGACTGAAATTCAAATGGCTAAAGGGTACCATGGACAAATATGCATGCCTAGTGCAAACCCTATGAGTTAATATTATATTCTAACTAGAATCACTCTTGGATAGTAAAATATACAACTATATAAAAGACAAGCTTCTGGAGACAGGTTAGCCCTGTATAGCAGAGAGAAGGCTGCAATGAGTATTCTAAAACAAGATCAGAAGAGTTAAACAGAATATGTCTTCTCTGTCAGTTCGAAAGGGTTTTTAGCCAGAGACAGAGATGAATGAAAGGGTGATAAAGACATAAAGTAGGTGGTTGAATGGTTAAGGCATTTATGTTTCTTTCGTGTGTGTGTGTGTGTGTGTGTGTGTATAAATATGTATGTGTGTATATACACTACATCTTATACATTAATATAACTCAGTTGGAGGTCAGAAAATGGTGTCAGATCCCTCACAGCTGGAGTTAAAAGCAGTTACCAGTTGTGCCATGAATAATGTGAATGAATTCAGGTCTTCTGTAAGAGCATTATGTACCACTGAGCCATGTCTCCAGCAGTTGATCAGACTTTTAACACGGGAATAAGATTTTATTTTATGTGTGGTCATAGTAGATAGCTATTCAAAACCAATTGTTGTCTACTGCTCCCCAAACTGGGCATATCTCAAGGACTGAATAGTGATTCTTCTCAAATGGAAGGCTTTCCCTGGATGTCTTAGCTTCTCAGGGGCCCTCTAGTTTTAAACTGTTTTTTAATTTTTTTCCAATTTCTACCTTAATGTTTTATCACACAGAGCTAAATATTCTGAAGCAGTTGTCTTGAAATTCTTAGAAATAGCCTATTTGAATTTGGAGAAGATTGAAGAGGCAATGGTGCAAGTGTTGGGGACCTGGAGTCCTGGGATAAAAAGCATTCACACCTTTCCCCATGTTACAACTATCTCTGAACAGTTTTTAGCTGTACCTCCTGTTTATTTACTCCTTGGGACCCATGAATTATTCTCTACTCTTGCCTCATGACTACTGTTGCTTTCTGTCACATTGGTGGGTAAAAATCCAGGACTTGATGGTTACGTTCAGTTTCTGACAGGACCAGATGCAGAGAAGGTCAAAGCCAAGGGTGGCAACCATCTTGAGGATGCAAGAAGCAGGCTTGCATATATAACCTGTTCAGAGTTCAATAGGGAACACTTGAACTACCAGTCTAGGAGCTGAGTATGTCCTGGCAGGGAGACTACAAAATTTGTGGGGGCTACTCAGTCCCTGAACATTAGTATATTGAATCTGGAATTAAAAAAAAATACTAAGTTGATTGGCCTCATCAATCCACACTGAACCTGCCAAATTATACATTTAGTACTAAATACTGGCTTTTTCTTGGTACACAACAGCAGCTGCTGACTTGGGACAGTAGAGGCAAGGGCAAGGAACTTTGTTATCCTCTATGTCTCTTATATGATGTCAGCTGGATCCAAAAGTAGTATGTTAAGAGGTTAAAGAAGAAGACATAAATGTCTTAAGCATTATCCTTAATCACTTCTCCCACATTTTTTTATTCACCAAGATAGTTATGGGGACATCTTAAAAATCAAGAAAAAAGAAAATGTGTTGTTTCTTAAAGGTGGTTGCAAAGTCAGATAGAATAATAATGACTGTGACACGCCTGCTCCACTATCCAGATGAAAGTATCCAGAGTGTCCTTATGTTTGAGAACATAACCTGTGCCGTCAGTTGTATAGGCTTCCAATCTTCACCTGCCTAGTGGACAAACCTGCTTAGTTTCTCTGAGCTACAGTTTCCACATTGGTCAGATGAAGGGTGTTCCGAGGGTTAAATGTGGCACAGTTTTTGCCATGTCTTTGATGTCTTATGGAAGCCACTTTTATGAGAACCACTCACGGTCTTATTTCCAAACACCTGAGATTGCTTTTCTGCAAAGATACTTCAACTGTGAAAACCCTTTTCATACACTTGTTATTCGGTCCTCTGGTTAAGCATGCTTAATGATGCTTGGAGGACAAGTTAGCTATGGCTAAATATTTACTGAACAGTGTACTGTCTTTGAGGTACCTGGAAAGAATTCAAATGATTTGAAAATAAATAACTCTGGAAGCAACATTTTCAGCATGAAACAGATTTCAGTATTGGGGCAATATTATATTTTAAGAGAGGGAGAGCGGACATAGAATTATGAACATCCTTCTCAGAGGCCTGGGTCCCCCTGGAGAGCAAAGAGAAAAAGCTGAGCCCTCAGAATTAATTTCTCTTCCTTAGCAAGTGTGATGAAGAGGCAGGCACTGGGTGCATTCTTCACTTAAGGAGGCAAGAAAGACCTCAGCAGACTCTAAGGACATCAGAGGTTTCATCACCTATTTATTCTCTGTCATGATGTACTGTGCAAACAACTGGTAAAATCTGAGAAATTCCACTCTTTTGCTTCTGAAGATGTACCAGCACTGAAAGCTGGGAAGAGAGTGGATACAGCCATGGTGACATCCTGCCTAAAATCTTATTCATCCTCTTGCTGTCATACAAGGAAAAATGGCCATGGTCATAAAAATGAAATTAATTTAACATCTCTTGAAATCTTTCATTGTTTAACTAGAAGTGAACCAATGGGAAAAGGTGAAGAGACTCCCCTGGTTAAATTGACTGGAACCTTCTGCAAGAATGGGGAATAATAAAATATCATTAAGACTAAAAGTGATCTGAGACTTTCAGTATCCAAGTATTTAATGGGACATGAAGACCATAGAAAGGTCAGCCACTCAGAAGTGACTTTGTGGTTTTAATGTATAGGCTCAAAACGATTACAAACATCTTTCAGTACATGTAATCTTCCACTTGGGAAGTCAAAAACCATTGGTCAACTTGCTCAAAAATTCAATCAACTTTTATTATTATCATTATTATTAGACTGAGAGATTTCTTCAAGGGCAGGATGAAGAAAGCAATAATACCAGAGGAAACTCATAGTCTGTGATTTTGTATGTGTGTGTGTGTGCGTGTGCATGTGCGTGTGCATGTGCGTGTGCGTGTGCGTGTGCGTGTGTGTGTGTGTGTGTGTGTGTGTGTAAGTAAATGCTACATGCAAATGCGGGTGTGTGTGTATATTTGGGTGCTGTCATGTACATGCATGGAAGCCAGCGAAAGACCTCAAGTATCCTGCTCTCTCACTTTCTACCTTATTTTCTTGAGGCAGTCTCAAACCCAACCTGGAGATTTACATATTTCTTATTGGCTGGATAGCCAGCAAGACAGCTGTCCTCCTCTACATGCCCACTGTCACCACTTACACCCAGTTCTGGATTATACCTGGCATCCATGTAGATGCCAGGGACCTAAACTCAAGTCCTCCTGACTGTGCAGGTCTTCTTAAGTACTGAGCTATCCTCCAGCCCCAGAGAGCTCACATTTCTGAACAGCAGTTAGGTTAGAAATCAAGTATCTTAGGGAATTTTATACCTTTCTATCCAGTGATTATCTTTCTGGCAGGGAGGGGGACTATTTTGAAAAAATTCAAAGTATTTTTTTTAAATATGCAAGAACTATTTATGAGAAAGATACAGATACAGTGAGGATTTTACGTTGAGATAAGACTTCCGCAGCAGTGAAACTTGAGACAACCTGAACTGCTAACAATGGAAGACAGGCTTAATTAGGATCTTTTCTAGGAAAAACATATGCTACAAATTAAAGCTCCGTACAATCACACACAACTGTACCACAAAAGGATATGTGGTTGAAAAGAGGCAGCATAAGATCTTGGCCTGTGGCTCAGTGGTAGAGCACTTGACTTACATGCATAATGCCCTGGGGTTCAATCCTCATTTCTACAGAACAATGCAAAAGTTGGTACATTGCTAAGGAGATAGCTCAGATGGTAAAATGTTTGCCTCTCAGCATAAGGACCTGGGTTCCAGCCCCAGAAATCAAGTGCAGAATGCTGAGCAAGTTTTGCAATCTCAAATCTGGGCAAGCAAAGACAGGAAGATCTGGGGCTTACTGGCAAAAGTCATCCTCAACTAATTGATGATATCCAGGCCAACGAAAGATCCTGTCTCAAAAAATGGAAGGAAGGAAGAAAGAAAAGAAAAAGAAAACAGGAAGCATATAGCATTTGTGAGGATGACATTTAAGGTTATTCTATAACACACATGGAGGGAGAGAGAAGAGAGGAGGGAGAGAGAAAGAGACAGAGAGAGAGAGAGAGAGAGAGAGAGAGAGAGAGAGAGAGAGAGAGAGTTATAGGTCATTGCTCTTTTGATTAAGAGCATTAAGCAGCATGAAGGCAGCCCTGGGTGAGGCCTTTTCCAAGAACCTCTAGGAAAAGCACAAGGCAGCTTGGCTTCAAAGAGGTGAAAGCTAGACAGTGGGACCAGGGTCCACATCAGAAGTGACTGTGTTGAATGGGATCAAGTCACAGTTGATTGGTTGATACCAAGAGCAAATCATGAGTAAAAGAGACAAGGTCTTGGCCAGAAATGGAGTTGGAGTCATGATGTTAAACATCGGGACTTTAGAGAAGAATCCAGATTTCCTTTTAGGGTAGTTTACTCTCTGCCCTTCAGAATATCCAATGAGCACTGAAAACAGTATTAACAACATCAACATGCTAAAATAAGATGCTGCTATCTTCTCTCAGTTCCACAAGTATATTGTAGAGACCCTGGGATAAAAAGTCACAAAGGCATCACTTTTCCAGAAGACTTTCAAAATTCCAAGGAACATGTCATGTAGACTTTATGCTAAAAAGACAAACATTACAACTTGAATAAATGTCTATTTTTGCATGGTTTAAGTTGAAAGATGATTTTCAGAATTACATATACAAGTTCTGTTTATTCCAAGTATAAAGTCAGAATGGTGCTTTGTTAAGTATTCATAAAATAATATCTGACTATAAGTTTTTTGCTACATTGTATCCTGCCAATAAAAATTTTATAAGATTACAGTTCATTTTTAAAAGATACTTTAAAATTTTTATTCTAAATATGTATGTGTTTTACTCACATGTGCACACTTGTGTGCACATTTGTGCATGTGCACATGTGAGCGCGCGTGCACATACACATATGTGTGTATATATATATATACATATATATACATATATATGTCTTTGCACATCCATACAGTGAACTATATGCAAGAAGAGGACATTTAATCCCCTGGAACTAGCATTATGGATAGTTATTAGCTACCATGTGGATACTAGGCACTGAACCCCAATCAACTGTAAAAGAAACCAGTTCTTTCAACAGCTGAGCCATCTTTCCAGCCGATAAATTAGCATATTTTTATCTTAGAATTGGTTTTTTTGAAAGGTGTATGTTGCAAACTTAAATAGTTAATATCTCTGTGTTTCTCCCATATATGTCCATGATTTAATGATGCAATGAGTGAGTGGTCCATTCAGTTATAGTCAAATATAGTTGCTGAGTGTCTTTGCCATACTAGGTACCGAGAAGTTAATATTTTGTGACTCACATATGCATGGTCCCTGTTTTTCCCTAAGTAGCATTCTAGGGTGAGTCACAACTGCAATAAACAAATCCAGTAATTTCAGAAGATGACACAATACATTACTTTATTTTTATGTATCTTTCCTGCATTTCATTATGATTATAGAAGAGTCTGAACCCAGATATATATCTGTGTATAGCTGAAATTATCACACAACATTAAATGTGCCTAGCTTACTCTTCTAAACTGAGACAAATACCAATGCCTGGAAGCTGAACTTCAGTGTAGGTTATGAGACACAGGCTGAGGTGATGCTCCGTTGGGCTATAATCTTTGAGTTTAATAGAGAATAAAACCAAAATGAGGGTTGACTTACACTCCTAGAAGCCAGGCTGATTCTAATTCTCTCTGCCTGCTTTTGAGTCTGCCTGTACATCATTTGTGTACCAAACACTATCAGTGGTTGGGTCTTGTGTGGTTGTGAAGGATCTCTCTTTCTCCTATCTTGGGCGTAATTGAGGCTCCTTTAATCAGTGTAAACCTGCCATACAGCCCTCTTTCCCTGTCAGTCGTGGCTTCTTTTACCTTTTACCTCCTTCTTACTCCCACCTTGTTAAATACTAGGCATTATCTCTCCAAGAATGCTAAAACTCAATGCAATGGCTTTAAAGGGGGTAAGAGATAGTAGAATGGAACAGGATTATAGACAACCAGACTTGGGGGGGCTATCAAATGCCACTGAGGGAAACCACACGGATTGGCCATGTCCTTGCACAGCTCCAGGGACTGATCCGTCAGTAAGGGAAAGAACAAAGGACAGACACACAGACAAATAAATGGAAAGCTGAGATCAGGCTGTCTGGGTTCTTGAATGGAAAAGCCACATCACTCTGGAAATTCAGTGTACTTATCCTATGCAGTTGAAACGGGTGAAGTCGGGTGGAGTGAGGTGGGCCAGAGTTTTTGCAGACAACTGAAGAAGGAGTCTGGGTTACTGTGCTCAGGTATATAGGGAGGCAGGGTTGTTGTAAAGAACTGAAAAAGGAGATTGTTTAGCCAATCTTGGTTGAAACAGTCTGTGCAGTGGAGCAGTCTTTAGGCTGTAAAAGAGGAGAAAGCTGTGGAGGCCACATTATACACACATGGTTAGAGAAAGTCTGACATCCCTCTGAGCCTCACCCATGGATGATTTTGCTACTCCCATGGGCCTGAGGCATCGGGTTCTTTACTTAGATGTGCATATGCCAAACCATGCACATTCACTTAGAACACTAGTCACTAAAGACTTCCTCTGAACCCCATACAGAGTCATCTATCCCTTCCTTCCACCATCCCGACTTTGTAAACATAATGCTATCTAACTTGGAAATATGCCTCTCTCCTGCTACACAAAACCACAGCTCTTGCTCAAGTATAACATGCAGATATCACAGCTACTCTATACTTCTTAATGCACATCCAGTGCCCTCAAAAGTATTTACAAATAGGATGGGCTTAGAAATGATCAAAATACCTTCCTGAGACTTTTCTGGTCATACATGTTAGGTTTTCTAAGAAACATTGACATTGACAAACAGAGTAATTCTCACCATCCAGAGCTTCAATGTTCCTTATGACCCCTTTACATCCCTCAGCCCATTTTTGGTCTCTCTCCAAATCCTAAGACTCTGTGTGTGTGTGTGTGTGTGTGTGTGTGTGTGTGTGTGTCCATCTCTCAGCATCTCTCCCAAAAAGGAATCACAGAAAGACTTACAGTTTCTGACAAGTCTCTTGACTTTATCTTTGCTCTACAGCTCTGTAGGACACATCTAGTAAGAAGAGTCTGCTCACATTTTTCATGGCACCCCATGTCTGGTATAGTTCAAAGATAACTCCAGATACACCTTGTATGCACTTATCCTCATCCTGATATCTGAGTGCTCTGCATTCAACTTCTGTTTTTGGAAGCCCCAGTTATGACACCCCCTTCATTGTTGAATATCTCAAGTTCACTTTTGCCTCACTACATTGCTTGTGTGGTTCCTTTAGCTTGCAATGTGTTTCTTTAGTTTATATGTGGTCGTTTGAGTGAGAAATGTCCCCCATAGGCTTATGTATGTGAACACTTGATCTCTATTTGGTAATGCTGTTTGGGCGGGGGAGGGAGGCAGAGGTGGAGCTTGGTAGGAGAATTATACCAACAGGGGCAGGTTTTGAGAGTTCATACTCTCACCATACTTCAGTTTACTCTTTGTTTTATGTTTGTATCCTGCTTTAGTGACCTGCTGCTATGCCTCCCCTGTCATTGTGCACTCCCTCTCTGGAACCATACACCTCAATAAACTTCTTTTCTACAAGTTACTATTGGTCACAGTGTTTTATCACAGAAACAGAAAAGTGGCTAACATAACCTCCAACTAGCTCAACCCTAACTCAGAAAGTATGTCAACCTTGTCAGTTGTTGGCCTCCTGTGACCACCCTGATCATCTCTTTTAATTTTATCACCTAGAACTATTATCAGCTGGCACAGACTCATGTTCTATTTTTTTCTGGCTGCAATAAAAGCACTGTGTTGTCTTTCACACCTACCGTGGTTAAAATGTGCTTAGTGGAACTGGAGAGCTAGATTAATGGCTAAGAGCACTGGTTGCTCTTCCAGAGGACAACTTCAGTTCCCAGAACTCACAATGGTAGCTTACAACAGTCTGAAACTCTAGTTCAAGGATATCTAATGCTTTCTACCTGACTTGCTTAACATGGTACATATGCATGCATGCAGGTACAACATACACATAAAACTGAAAATAAAAATGTAGAAGATTAAAGTTGTGCCCAGCACAGAGTTGTATCTCATCAGGGGTGTGTTTAGTTAACAAGTAGTATTCCATCTTTCCCATTGCTGTCACTTAGGGAGCGTCTACAATCGGGAGATCAGGCTGTGACTGAAGGGCTTATCGAAATCCCATGTGCTTGGTCAAGTTGTGCATCTGATGCATATTATAAGCTTGTAGCCCTGTGGTTTTCTTTTTAAAAAAAATAACGAATTTGAACTGATTCTAAGCTTCATATCAATCATAATATTGCTACTGACATTTTAAGATTGTGCTTTGGTTCAGTGTAATAGTCACTTAAAGCAAAGATTTATTTTTGACCCCTCCGTTTCCTTTCCAAATCCCTAATTACATCTGTTTTGGTATACATTCTAGGGCACAATTTTTAAGAAATATCTAGCACACTTATCTGTGTTCTTGCCTAACTGTGACTCTTTCCCATTGTTCAGATGACCTGTCCTAAGCTTAGAGTCCAGATCTACCCTGCTGGTCATCAAGTCCTTCTTTTCAAGAAAATATCTCTGACCAGACCTCAGGTCTCACAAATCAAAAATGCAACCCAAAGCATTTTATCTCCAAGTTATTGCTACCAAGGGTTTTCAGACCCCTGACAAGATTGCTTAGTGTCTTGGGCTATGCAGCTCTAAGACTTGTTCTCTTTACACAACTATTCCAAAGTAGTGTTGATTGCAAGACAAAAAATACAGCACAAAGAGTCGGAAGTCAGCCCTACTACCATTATAACCACACTTGAAGCTATTACTTTAAATCATAATTTGATGAAGATCACAGATAAATTTCCTCCATTCAAGCTAAGACAAATGAAGGAATTCCCTACAGTAAATGGGAACAAGGCTTGCAAGTTTTTGTTTCCTCTTAGGCTGATTCTAATCTTCCCTCCAACCCACCTCCCATAGAGACTGGCAAAGACACTTAACCAAAAAAGGATGATAATCCCAGGCACTTGGGATTCTCCTGGTGTCCCAGTATCTCTTTTCTTCTGTGTATGGAACTGGCCTGATTTGAAGTATTATCTTCCTTCTAGCAGTACCAATGTACAAAGCACACAGCTCTTCCCCTCAAGGGCAGTGTCTTTGTGGATCTCATTTCTATCTTTCAAGCACATACTTCCTTTCAATTTTAACTGACTACCAAATAGATTAATTCTAAAACATTTGATGTGTCCTCTACCTTTTACTTGGGGATGTCTTCTGTAGCTCTCTCTCTCTCTCTCTCTCTCTCTCTCTCTCTCTCTCTCTCTCATCCTATATGAGATTTCTGAGCTGAAATAATGGGGATAATTCTGCTGTTCTGCCTGACTTTTCACCCAGCAGAGAACAATTTACAGATTGAGTTTACTTGGAAAAAAAACTTATCTGTTCAGCAGTTATTGACTGTGCTATCATGCTTCCTGAGATGTATGATTTCTTTTTTATAAAGTCCCAGTGGCTGCAGAAGAGGTAGACATTGCTATTTAACTACTTCTTGCCCAGAGCCTGTGGGTTTTGTACCCTTATTAATGATATCTTTATTAAATTTTATTCTCAGTTTTATGGAGGAAGATTTTAAGGTTTGAGGTAAGTGCACTTCACTTCAAGTCTTTGTTTACTGGAAACCTTTAATTAGTCCACAATATAGTGAATACATACTATGTGCTAGGCATTACAAACTGGAGATACAAATGCCAAAAAGAAATAAATTATAGGACTGGAGAGCTGGATATGTGATTAAGAGTGCTCACTACTTTTATGGAGGAACTGGTGTTGGTTCCCAGCACCCACATTGTGGCTTACGAACATTTATAATTCCATCCCCAAGGCATCTGACACCCTCTTCTGACCTCTTCAGGCACCAGTCAGGCATGTGGTACATACACATGAAGGTTAATAAAACACCTACACATGGAGAATAAATGTAAGTAAATCATCATAATAAAAATAAAGAAACTATAAGCCAATACAAGACAAGAGAAGTAAAGTAACCAGGTGACCAGCAGGATGCAAGTCATAAATAAAAGAATTTTGGGCGTCAGGCATCTAATTCAGATAGGCCACTTCTCTAGGGAGTACTGGTATGATTCTTGTCATGATGTGATTAATGTTTAGAGATCTTAGCCATTACTAAATGTATAGGTTGGCAGTTTTAAGTACATTCATATCAGAGTGTATTGAGATGAGATAAAGAATGGATATTTGATGTCCTTTTTTATATTCTTAGGATTTCTAGATATTGGATGTATTTACTTGGAATAATATTGTCTTCCCAATTATCCAATGCTTATTTTTTTCCTACAGATTTTACTAAATGAAAAATGACTATTTCAGTCAACTAATGATTTATTTACCAATTTGTAAATAAATTTCACACTTTACCCCCATGTCTTTCAACATCTGATGCCTTGTCTTAAAGATGGCCTCTGTGCTTTTCTACGTGCCCACAGCTAGTGCCACCCTGCAGCTCGGGGACCAAGGCAAGCCCCACCTGCGATCCCCTTTTCTCAATGCCCAGGCCTTTTCCTTCAAGAAACTTCTCTCATAACCAATGGCTTGCACCTGCCATATCCTGCCACAGGTTATTCTGCATTTTAAAAATATTTATTTTTATTTAAATGTGTATAATATTTTGACCACACATATGCATGTACACTACAACTGTACAGTGACCATGGAGGCTAGAAGAGAACACCAGGTCCCTTGGAACTAGAGTTGCACATGGTTGTGGGCGACCATGTGAATACTGGGAACCAAACCCAGATCCTCTGGAAAAACATCCAATGCTCTTAACCACTGAGCCATCTCTCCAGTCCTTTATTCTGCCTTATGTATCTAAATCTTACCTAATATACTGAGCTTCAAATTCCTCAAAGAAAGAGACAATGCTTTACTAATAAATACATTACCATAAATGTGCATTTAAAATTTGTTCAGCATTTAGCATAAGCAGGACATTAAATTCAACAAGCAGATACAGGATTGCCCATGAGAATCTTACCAAGGAGTATTTTCATACATGTCCCCATTTCTTTGAAACAAAATCTGTGAAGTAGTTTGGGAAAACATTGCTATCCTTGATTTATGATAAGGATATTAAAAGTACGAAACTTGATTTGCTAAATGCAGCACACAAACTGGTTTCATTTTCTAAAGAGATGCAACAGAATATTGCAACTAGGACTTCTAGAGATATAAAATACTGGCTGCCAACTCTGGCAATTGTCTTATGACTGATTTGGGATGGATATTTGATATTTGCAAACATCAACCACTGCATCCATGTAATATGATTGCTTTCTAAGGTTGTTAGACTTAGTGAAGTATTGCAAGCAATATCTACCACTAACAAGACCTCAGTAAATCATAACTATTATAACTATTAGTATTATAACTCCTCTTATCACTTCTATACCACTATTACACATCTATTGCTATTTTATATCCAAACCCCCTTAACACAAATATCTAGGAAACACCAATTTTACATAATTTAAACACTGAGAGCTACAATAATGACAAACCAAGGAAGATATGCCCACTGGTTCAACAGCAGTTCAAACATCGTGGGAGGAACTAGGCATTTCTGATTGAATTTAAGGCCACTCCACAACATGAATTCTGTATCTGGCACTATTAGTTGGCCAAGAACCTGGGGCTAGGTATAGGGTCATAAGCCATAGGAGATGGGCTACTACTATTATTCTGCTAAGGAGACAGAGTATTAAACCTTCTCTTAGAGACTTTATATCCATAGATTGGTACATCTCTCAACCTTCATCAGAGAAGCTTCTATTTGCAGACCTGCAGCTGAGCATGAGCATAGTGTAAGAAGCTGCCATACAAAGTGCAATACATGGAGAGTAAGGGAAAGATCTGAAAGAGTTAGACCTGAGAGGTGAATATGTTCTAAACGTGTAAAATTCTCAAAGAGCTGATAAGAAAAGTATCAGGCACATAGTACTCACTCATCACAGAATGCAGCTTTTGATATCTGCACCCTTATCTATAAGCATGGCCTATCCTTAGGCTCTAGATGTTACAATAAGCACCAGTTCTTTGACAGTCTTTGGTATGATGAGATCTGTTGTGAAATCACCAGACCCCTGATGCTGAGAATTTTACCCAAAAGTAGTATCTCTCAGCTGCCTTTATTTTCCACCAGTTGAACAGAAGAGCCTTTCACTCAAAGGACCCTCAGGTCAACATTGTTTCTAAGAATGTTCACTACATTTGGCATCTGACCCAATTAGGGACAACCTTGGCTAAGAACTCTCTGTAAATGCTGAACCAGGAAGATTGGTTCTATGGAAAAACCTGGAAACTGAGTTTAAGAAAACACTGGCCTTGCGATTGCCTTCTTTATGACTCTAACTCGGGAATCTCCATTTTATATTTCTGACAGGTCAGAATTTCGAACATGCCATTTCACTTAATTTAATTTATGATCTTTGCTCAGTAATGATGGCTTCAGGTTAGTAAATGCTTTGAGAAGCAGCACAGAACAGCAAGCAAGTCATTTAGACATCTCCCATTGAGCTGCTCTTCATGGCTCAGAGATTTTCCGCTGTATCCTGGGCATTCACATAGCGAGGCAGGTTTTCCGAAGAGGTGGATGAAAGAGGAACCCCATTAAACATCCAGAGGCTAAGAAAATATAAAACCACTAAGCCGGAAATGTCCATGACTGGCATTAACATTGTTCTCTGCATAAGGCCACAGGCAACAAAGGCACATGGGTAACACACGCAGAGTCACTTTATACAGCTGCTGTGTCAGGTGCCAGGGAGCCATTCCGACTAATAAAAGCCACTCACCCCACTGCAGCATTCCTCAGACAAAGAGAGCATTGTCAGAAGGCAAGCTGGAAGCATGTACTGCTTGAGGGAGCAGTAACCGTGATTAAGAGGTATAAAATGCAAGTGTGCACTTGTAATGAAATTGCCCTCCCTTACTGCCTGGTTAGTGTCTGTGATTGCCACAGTATGCCTTCCTGATTGGCCTCAGCATAATGAAAAATAGCAGCAAACCTTCACCTCTCCGATGGCTTATATTAGCAGGAGATGGAAGTGTTTTCAAAGCTGGGGTGGTAATGGAGAAGAAGCCGTGATGCAGAGAATAGCAATCGATTCTCATGCATGGATAAAGAAAGGCTCCTCTGGGTAAAAGATTTATCTTTTGGAGGACTCCCTACACAGAGGTCTTTGTGATTTAATGTCTCTGCCCAAATGTCAGTGGTACTGCATGCTTCCTCCAAGATTGTGTCATTTTCTCTGAGAAGTAATATGCCCTTGTTACAGGTGAGCATCAAGAGAGCTAAACGTCTGGAATTAGAACACACACCATCACTGTCACTTCCATCACACCACCCTGCACCACACAATGAAGCAAAATACAATATCTGGGTATTTATTCTAAAAAAATTGTTTAAGTATATGTACACAGGCCCCATTGTAAGGCTGCTTATTATAATGCTTTCTATTTAAAAGTAAAAGTATATATGACCCAGTTGTCTAACCATAGGAAACCAGTCACGTAAATCATGATACTTCTGTACAATAGAAACTACTGTAGCAGAATAATTACCTATTGAAATGTACAATGAGGAGAAACACATCCCTGATACATTAAAATGTATGCATGTATACCTCAGACAATGAAGATAGAAGAATATAATTCATGAAGTGTGAATACTGACACTTAAGATATTGAATTTGGTTTTTTGCTTTATTCATTTTGCTTAATAATAATATAATAAATATAATATAATATAATATAATATAATATAATATAATATAATATAATATAATAGCTTTTAATAAGAACCCTTTATTTCTTTTCAACAGAAAGTGAAACAATTTTCAGAACAGTGCCAGAACACAAGTGCGAGCCAGCTTTAAGCCTATGAAATTGCAAAGCGTAATCTGCATGCGGACTATGATTCTTGATACATGTCATGGGTCTATATCCTAATTTTATTTCAGACAGTTGGCTTTTCCTAGACTATATTCAGAATAAAGAAGCGTGGGAGCCACAGAGGATGTGTTCACTGGTGGGGTTCCCTGATGTGCAACAGTCATGACCACACCTCAGTTCCTAGTGTCTCACCTTCCCCTGCCAGCCCCCTATTGTTCTATCTTTCATGGTACTTCCCTCCTTGTAACATCTTTTCTCCCTGGTCCTTACAAAGCATGTCCATGGTTCAAGGCCAAGTTCAAACTGGACTTTGTCAAGGTTACTCTCAATCTCTTTATTCAGAAATGGATTCTAATTTTTTCTCGACCTGCAAAATTTTGCATTATAAAAATTGTAGGCGTCTGTGAGTTCAGCTTTTTAATTATGTGTTAGTTTTAGAGGGCAGAGACTTTATTGTCTTCTAGAGATGGGAAACATTGATGAAATTTGCATTAACTTATGCACTGAATATGCAAATGAATGAGCCTAGTCTTCCAAATGTAGAGGAACATATATCTGAAAGTCTGTTGAGGCTCTGACCAACTATAGTGCTGATCTACATCTGTAATCATAAAGAAACATAGATCTCAGGCTATTTTGTAATTTAGAAAAACAACATTTTTCAAGTTAAATTAGTTTTCAGTTTTTACAACTAATTCTAATATAGTACATAACTCAGTGATTATTTATATAAAACAAACACTGCAATGGAGGTACTCTGAAGCATTATAGACACCACAGTTGGTAATCTGTCCCCAGAGAAACTATTCTGGGAGGATTCACTATAGCAAAGGGCAGTAAAATGGTCACTGGAGATGACAGCCCACCCAGTCATCTTCACTCCCTCCTCCACAAGGTCTACCTCGGGAACCACATCCGAACTGACATCTTAAGCTGGAAGCACTTTACAAACCACAAAGGGCAAAGCGAATGTTAGTCATAATTATATTCCCATTCAGAGACTGTTCCTCTAAAATGCTTGTGGTGCTATCCTTCCAATTTGAGAAGACAAGTTGGGTATGCCTCAGTAGGCACTGCATGCATTAATTTCCTTTCACATTCAAGAGTGCACTTCAGGGATGTGCCCTCTGTGGCAAATGACTTGTTTTGTGAATGCCAATGATTCAAACGTTTTTCTAAGGGGGAAACTCACCACATACAAATAAGAGCAGTTAGCATACTGTGATATTGGAGGCCAGATCCCAGTGACTCATATTTGGACCTTCCCTCTGACTTCCTCAATGATAAGTCCATACCTTTTTCCAAAGTCCTCATTTGCTCCCAGAAGAAAGGTGAGTCTGACGAAAACCTGCAGTCGACAACTATGTTTATAGCTCTGCTTACATTTGTTCACCCCATTGTTCATAGAAAAGATTCAAATGTGGCGGCATCTGCTGACTGTTCCTAAAAGTTGCTTTTCAATTTAGCTCTGATCCCTTTGGGAATGAGTTCTGTTTGTGGTTTATAATGTGACTTCCTGGTTTACAAAGAAAAAAAATACTTAAAAAAAAAAAAGCAAATACTATAAGATGTACAGAAACTCACTTTCTGTGTTATCAGTTACCAGATGAATTCTCAGGGCATTGTTAAGTTGCCTGCTTCAGATGTGGAAGCCATGGAGGAAAGGCTAAGGGCAAAGGGTTTGAAGAGCTCTCTAAAGCACGTACCAGAGGCATGAGAACAAAAGGGACTTTCATAACTGTCAGAGCATGTGGGACTAAAAAATGGAGGAAGAGAGTGTTTTTAAAAAACAAACACAATGTAATGTGAATTCATTCAGTTAGAGGTCCATTCAGCATGTCCAACTCATGTCCAGTGGAATTGGAGACTCACCAAACACATCCAAAGGATGTGTGATTCAGGAGGCAGCCCACACTGTAGCTTTGCTGCCTTTGTTGGTAATCACTTAGATTTAAGATGCCAATTGAATTGCTAATTTTTGAGCCTATCTCTATCTTAGTTTGATTTTAGTGCTTTTGATTGACTTATAATGAAATTCACAAGTCCCAGAAGGAATGACTAGACATATTTTTCTTAAACCAAGCCTTTTTTTAAATAGTAAAATGCTCATTGAAATTAACGGACCCAGATTTATACATCTTAACAATTTGTTGAATTTTATATGTAATGTTTTTAACCAGCCAGCAGTGGCAGAGGAGATGTATGTCAGAGAGAGAGGGCTCATCTCAGGGAGGCTAGTTAGCAGAGAGTGGCTCTCTTATGCCTCTATAAAGATGAAACCGGAAAACAGCCAGGTGTAGAAGCAAGGAAACTGTGCCAGGGGCCCATGAAATTATACCACCATCAGATAAACCCTGGACAAGATTAACATGCTTAGTAAACTAATAAAGCCTGCAAGGAGGAGAGGACAGCATCCCCTGATGCTGCAATATAAAGGAAAGTTACAAGCCAATGGAATTCCTTCCCATTTGGCATGATCTATAAGAAAGTGATAATTTCTAGAGGTCAAAAGTCTGGTTAGGAATGAACTAAAATACTCAGTCCTCAGGTCTAAAGTGTTGCTTGATAACTAATAACAACTGACCAAGACTACACTCCATTTTTTTATCCAATGGCTGGTTGGTATGGGGATAAAGACTGGCCCCCACTGGCTCACTGATACATCCAGGCATAATCAATAAACTGTGGAGCTTCCACTATGATATCCTGAGGTCTTTCTCTCTTCCTGGACCCCTACCCCCTCTGTCTGATGTCGCTGACAAACCAGAGGTGTGGATCCCTAAGACAATCTTCAATAAATCTGCCAACAAATCTTTACACAAGAGTTGGCTTCCCTATAACATGCCCTGTCCCAGAGGGTACAGTGCTAGCTAGCACTGTATGTCTTTATGACATCATCCACATGCCTATAAGAGACCATCTAGGACAGAGATTTGATAACAGTATTGCTAGTTCCTCTCTACACATTTCCTTTATCTCGCAAGAAAAAAGGAGGAGAAAGGATGGAGGCAAAGAAGAGGAAAGGAAGGGAAGAGAAGGGAAGGGAAGGAAAAGAAAGGGAAATGAAGGGGAAGGAAAGGGAAGGGGAAACAAGACAGGAAGGAAAGGGAGAAAGGGAGAAAAAAAGGAAGGGAGGAAGGGAGGAAGAAGAGGAGGTCCAAGGAATGTAGGTACTTACCTAACATGAAAGAGAAGGAACTGAGCATTTCCTTTTAGTGGTAATTGCTAGGACCCTCCAATGCATCAGCTAGGCTAGCTTCTATCCTCTGTCTGGAGCGCCCAGTTACAATCTATGTTGTAATGTTTTTTTCAAATTTGCCCTGGTCATATCTGTTAAGCTTGTTTTTTCCTTGTTGGCATAAGCTTCCATGCTGTGAAAGGCAACCACTCTAAAGCCTGTTGAGTTTTCATGAAATCGTCCCTTGTTTTCCCTAAAGGAAATATGCCCTATCAAATTTTGATCTAGAATTATGTATTATACAGATAACTGCCTAAGTCTGTTGAATGTAAGGATAAATGACTGGCCTAGAACTTACAATGTAGAGCACCCTGGCCTAGAATGCATAGATAGCCACCTGCTTCTACATTCTCCTGAATGCTAAAATTAAAGGTGTGTACCACCATGACAGGCAAGACTCAGGATTTTTTCTTTCTCTTTTACAGTTTTCCAATTGAATCCTTCCTTCCTGCCATAAACAGGGCATTTTCAATGGGGATGGTGTGCAAAATGGCTTAGAACGGGAATCAGTTGTTAATTGTGGACCGACAAGGGCCTTTGCTACTAACATGAGTGCATCTATAAATAATCTTCAGAATGAAACAGAGACAGAGAGAGAGAGGGAGAGAGAGACAGAGAGAGAGAGAGAGAGAGAGAGAGAGAGAGAGAGAGAGAGAGAGAGGGAGAGAATATTTGCATCTCTCTACAATGGCATTTAAAGGAATGAAAGCATTTCTTGGAAGGTAACCAGTCAAGTATGGAAGTCACTAGACAAGGGAACCAGTGACCGCATGAAACCATGTTCACAAAAGCTGCTGCTGCCTGCCCCTTGGTGGTTGCCTTAGAAACCAACCTCAATTAACAGTGAGTCACATCCCTGCTCAGAGGAGCAGGTGGTGAATCATATCAGTCTCCCTGTGCGAGCAGATGCCTGGTTCTTTCACTGAGTCATTCCCACCTACTCTTCTCTGTCTGCACTCTGACACGAACAGAAAGTTCATTCCAATGGCCTCTTGGTGCTCATCCTCCCAACACTTACTGCCAGAAGCAAAGGGACTCTGTAGATGAAGCAAGTCCCACTGTCCCCTGAAAAGGATGCTCTGAGGAGGAGCTGTCATCCATACCATCTTCCTGGGCTTTCACATTCACTGCTGAGACGGATTTCAGGCTAAGAAGACTTTTCTGACAAGTCCACACATGTCTCTGTCCTACAGTGAATAAATGTGCAGTGGCTTGCAATACATTTTAAAGATGTGATCATGCATGGTTGAATGTCACTGCTTTGGAAGAAAAAAAATATGCTTTTCTTAAACCAGAATTGGAGAGGGAGCCTGCTAGCCAGGAGGAGAATGGGGGAAATGCAGCTCTGGACACCACGGAGGATCAATAAATATTGACAGGCAAGAAGGCAGAAGAAAGCAAGGTTTTTTTTGACAACCTTAACTAACACTTTCTAATAATACCAAACTGCAATCTGCCACCAGGGAAATCTAGCCTCACCCCTGAATGTACTTGGAGAGACAACACCAGGTGTGAATGAAGTTTCAGGAGCATGGCAGCTGCTGATGGAAAACCTGCTTGCAGGACTCTGCGAGGTAGACATGTATCAGTACTACCTTCTGTGAGGTAGCTCGGCTCCTGGTGGCTGTGGGCAGACTTCTCAAGTGAATGAAAATACATTGACCTAACAGGTGAAATTCCTGAGCTAAAAGCACCATACCCGGACATTGGAGATTGTTCACCAGCTAAAGGAGTACAGATCACCATGGCCCAGTTAAGGTTGACCCTTCTGCCACTTGGTCCAGTTTAGACCTCATGAAAGAGATCTAGAAAGTTAAATTAGAATCTTACAAACCTGTGCTGGGACATAGCACTGAGATTGTCTTATGTTGCTCAAGACAGTTTCTACCTCTACACCCCCAACACATTTGTTTATTATTAAAATAAGGATTCTGCATACCCTGTTGAGTCCTTCTGCCTGTAATTGCAGATCATGTCAGTGTTTTCTCCATTGAAATTATTTTATGTTTTTATAATTGGTACACATTTTAGCTGGCATAAGATCGAGTCAAAGATTAGCCTCTTATGACTTTGTATGAATCTTGAACTTCATCCTGTAAGGGAAGGACCAGTTTCCTAAGTTACAGGATCTTGCTTCCAGATAATTTATCATAAGCTAATAATAATAGATGCCATTTGTTGTGCTCTGCTGTGAGCCAGCATTTCACGTCCATTATCTTATTTAAAATTTTAATCTTAAAGAGAATCTCATGTGTGAGAGGGTGAGGAGAATTCCTGCTATTTTTCTTGGATTAAAAAAATAACAGTTAATGCTTCTGGCTCTGCTGAAATGTGTGTTCAGGTAAACATCTCTGGTGCCATATTTTTAAGATTAAAGTTTTTTAAATAGATGCAAATTATGTGAAGAATATGGGTATAATTTGCAGCGGAGCATAGCCAGATTTTTCTTCATAGCATAGCTGTAGCAGCTAAGATTTAGGAAACATCACTGAAATGGAAGAATCCCAGTTGGAACCGAGACTTTCTTAGTCTAAATTTAAGTGTTTTTCTTTGTGGCACACTGCTTCCCTGTTCTAGTTTTGGAAACAACATAACCTCTTGAGATGTTCAATAAAAATCTAAAATCCAACATTATATCTTGTTAATTCAGAACATTCTACAAGAAAGCAGAAAATGAAGTCCCAGTTGTGCATGTCAGATGGTGTTGTGAACATTAACAGGGTTCCTGGGAGGCTGAAAGAAATTCAACATTTAGTGCCCAGATTGCATTCATAGAGGTCAATAGTTTCCAGTCTCTCCCTTTTTAAATAAACAGAACTATAGTATTTATGTTTTATGCACAGCAAAGTATCTGCATATGAAATGGCATGTCTGGGATTTGCATAGAAAACCCAAGTGAGAACAAGTAAAACTTTAAATTGAGGTAATAAGTACAACAATATGGATACATTAACAGAGGTCAGATTTACATGCATTACTAGAAGCCTGCCAAAGACATACAATGATTGTAGTAGTCTGGGAAGCAGGGAGGAAAGGAAGTCTGTCCCTGTGACCAGTGATGAGAAACCTCACCCCGACCTTCACAACACAGAAAGTCATTTCAGAGTAAGAACCAGGAATGAGGACTGTCCTTGGAGGTATCCACCCTTTTGATTTCATAACCACAAATGGACCTTGTCTTATACAGATGTGTGGTTACACTCATAGGTACCCTGAGATATCTGTGGGCTGTAGGCGGGACACATCTGCAAAAACCTAAATGCAACATGGTAATCTAAAGCAAGCTATGAGAGAAATAAGACAAAATTAAGATTTCAAAAGATTGTATGGGTCAGGCACAGTTTATAATTTGGAGGCAAGGGCAGGTAAGACCGACACAAACATGTACCTTTAGTAGTCCAGTTCTCTGGTCCCTCCATGACAAGTCAAGGGATCAGCTCATTTCCTCACACATTTTGGCTCCCATTTGAGAACATAGTCCTTATTTCCACTTTAATAATGTTATATTTCTTTCTCCACTCATGACAAGACATTCTACCCAGTTATGAGTGCTAGGAGTTTTCTATTTTTCTGCTTGCTTCTTTGCTTCCACTGAAAGTTTAAGTGAGGCAGCTTGTGCTGAATGCTTTGGATATAGACAATCAGGCACATCTTTTGTCTTTCCCAGAATGCAGTCAACAGAGGAACTTGATGCTGAACCAGCTTGTGGTAGAAAGATTTCTATTGTGACATTATTCCACATTTTACAAACATAATTTGAAAATTATGGTCTGAGTTTTATTTAATTAATAATTGGATTAGCGTACCCTTAAACAACAACAATAAGCCAAGTGCTTTCAGATATGAGGATAGATTATCTCTAAACATGTATTATCTTCTAAACATGTATTAGTCAAGATGACAGCTGACGAATGTCCTGACTGCAATTATACAGGAAATTCTAACAGTGTCTAATACATGCGAAGTGCCCATAAATATCTGTTTAAGTGAATCAAATTATAATAAAACCATTGAGATATTTATAAGATATATTTACTTATTTGTTTATTTGTTGATTGTGTGTGTATGTATGTGTGTGTGTGTGTGTGTGTGTGTGTTTGCCTACATATATATCTGTGCTTCATGTGTGTGAGGCAGGCACCTGTGGAGGCCAGAAGAGGAAATAGGTCCCCAGGAACTAGAATTAGAGATGGTAGTGAGACACTTTGTTGGTACTGAAAATTGAACTCGGGTACTTTGCAAAAGCATCCAGAGCACCTAACCACTGAGTCATCTCACCAGTCCATGACTATTAATTTTAAAAAAGTAACGCATTTGCTATTGTTAGCTGAGAACCCAGGATACTTATAGATTTCCTAGAAGAGTCTTTGAGTGTGGTTTCTAAGAAAAGTGTACTTGGCTGAATGAGAGAATCAGGGTATTGCCTAGAAAAGTTAAAACCAGAGAAGGTTACCCTGAGTTGTAAACTGTGAAGAAAAAGGAAAACTAAAGGCAAGGGTTGTGTACCAAATACATGTCTTCATATTTAAACTAGACCTGGGTGCGGGTGGTGCTGCACACCTTTAATTCCAGCACTTAAGACTCTGAGGTAGGTAGAGCTCTGTGAGTTCAAGGTCATCTTGGTCTACATACCAAGCTCTAGACTAGCTAAGGCTACATATTGACACCCTGTAAAAAAATTAAAATATATTATACTTGATCCCATCAAGTATACCTTCACCTTTGAGCTGGTTTGCTATACCCATGTGGATGTATTGGCTGTGTTTATGGAAGATGTCAGATAAAGGAACACACATGAGTGTCAGATAATCAAGATGGAGACCCATATGACATCAATAATTCAGGGGTAGAAAACTTGCCGAGGAGTGAAAGGTCCTGGAAGGGACAAAAGAAAGATAAAAAGGAAGGAATGAGAAGAGGAAGGAAAGAAGGAAGTAAGAAAGGGAAGAAAGCAGAGAGGAAGGGAGGGAGAGAGAGAGGGAGGAATTGTAGAAATATATCTCTATCTCTCTAGATAGATAGATAGATAGATAGATAGATAGATAGATAGATATGCAAAGTTAGCACATCAGGTTCTGTTAGGCAGATTCTCCCAGGATATTTAAAACAGTTGAATCGCATTCCCATTCCCCACCTCAGTAAACACCAACTACTTGGGAGACTGGCAGCTCTTGATGGCTTTTTTTCCCTTTGCTTTGATGAGAAAGTACACATTCATCAACCAAAGAAAACAGAAACAATTTTTTTCCAAGGCATATATGGAGATTCTGTGTTGAGATTGGATTCTTCCAGAGACACAGCAGATTGCATGTGATAGTTGAGGTCTCAAGTGTCTTAAAGACAATTTTATGTTCAAGGTTTACAGAACATTGCTATGGATTATAAAAAGTAGATTGCATTCTTCAAAACTTGGCCTTTTTGATGACTGAGTCCCCAGGTGTGTATTTGTGTGTATGCACATGTGCACATACTTGGTTGGGTAAGATGCATTCATTTGTGTATGGAAGTGTTCATGCTTATGTGCGTGCATGCGGCAGCTAGAGGAAGATGACAAGTAGTATCTCCCTCTATTATTTTCTTCCTTATTTCCTTAAGGTAGAGTCTCTCACTAAATGCACAGCTTACTATGTAGTGTAGCCTGACTGCCCACAAAGGCTCCATGATCCATCGGCCTCTTGTTCCATGTTCCAAGTGTTGGAGTCTCAGGGATGTGTGGCCAGGCCAAGCTTTTCAACATGGCTGTTGAGGATTTAAACTTAGTTCTTCCTGTTTGCATAGCAAGTATTTATTGAATGAGCCACACACACCCCCACCTCAGTTCCCATTGACCACTTTTTTCCCCCTGGTCCCAATAAGAGACTACTTTTATTAATTCTTGAAAATATTAATTGTAAGAGCCACTGGTGCTATAATTCCTGCTATGTATCATCCTTTTAAAAATTATTTTTAAAAATGTATATTTATATTATGTATGGGTCTGTCTGTATGTCTGTATACCACAAATATGCAGGACTTGAAGATGGCACAAGAGAGCATCAGATCCCCTGAAACTGGAGTTACAGATGGTTGGGAGCTACCATGAGTGTGCTGGGAATCGAACCACAGTGCTATCAAACACAAGCCGCCAGTGCTCTTAAACACCAAGTCATTTCTCCAGACCCTAAAATGCGTTTCTTAATAATGTTATTGAAGCAATGGAATAAATACAGAAATAAATAAAGACAAAAGCAAAAACGAAAGGAAGGAAAACCTCAGTGGCTTTATCCCCTCTCCAAAAAACGACAGCTTAAAGTATTGGGTTTTTTGTTTTTCATAGAGATGATCCTATGCAATCAAGTTTTACAATTCAAAGTTCTAAGAGTTAAAAACAGTGGATCTAAAAGATATATTTAGCGATTTAAAACTGGAACCAAGAAAGTCTCAGACTCAGTGATACTAAAAATTATGGCTGTCTTTAATTTCATGTCATAGTAGACTAGAAAGAACAAATAACGGAACAATATTGGACAGACCAGAATTGTCATTTTAGACTATTTTAGAACTGGTTTGGGGGAAAGGTGAGAGAAAGACAAGCCAATAAAGATGGATCCTCGAGCTTGCAAAAACAAAATCTTTTGGAAAGGGGGGAGTTAAAATTCAGGTACTAGAAATAGTAGTGCGGTCCTGTATGTGTGCAGGAGGGGGGAGCACTTTGGATCTACACGTTCGGAAGCCTGGCTAAAGCCCCTAAGGAATAGGATTCAAATTTTGGTTTACTCTGTTTCGTTTTTGTTGTTGTTGTTGTTTTTGTTTTTGTTTTTTTGTTTTTGTTGTTTTTTTGGGGGGTTGTTTTTTGTTTTTTGTTTTTTGTTTTTTGTTTTGTTTTGTTTTTTTTTTTTTTTTTTGAGACAGGGTTTCTCTGTGTAGCCCTGGCTGTCCTGGAACTCACTCTGTAGACCAGGCTGGCCTCGAACTCAGAAATCCGCCTGCCTCTGCCTCCCAAGTGCTGGGATTAAAGGCGTGCGCCACCACGGCCCAATGTATATGTTTTTTTTTTTTTGTTGTTTTACTCTGTTTCTTATAAAAGGTATGTAAAGGAGGCACCATTTGTATCCCCTAAACTATGTTGATGCAGAAACAGGCATTCCTGACCCTCTACCTACTCTTGTATATGACTAAATGGCAAGCCTTCAATGGGAGGAGGAAGAGACTTACTTCACTAAGGGATCCAAAGATAGCTGTGCAGCTGAGTCTGTAGCAGCTCCCCTACGCCCTGGTAAGAAAAACTTGTGAAAAGAACATCAGGATCAAATCAGAAATTGTGTTGTCTCTGCCACGGAGGGATACAGTATTGGATATAGCTCCTGAAGCGCTATTTTCTACAAGACAGTAGATTATTTTAGATGCTTTCCTCTACTAGAGTGAGAGATTGCACATGAACATGAGTACCAGTGATTCCATTTTAGACACTGAATACTATCATAATGAGGTCTACAAGAAACAGAAGGTCAGCAGAGGCTATTGGGCAAAGACAACGGAAGGGTTTGCTTTATAATATCTTGGAATTAACCTTTCTCTATCACTGCCCCCTGTTCCCTATATCACTACTATGTTTTCCTACGATAAATGTGGGTTGTTCTTCCAATACTTGCTTCAAGGGTCCACATAATTATGGGTAATTAATTCTTGGAGACTTAGTTTAAGATGGAATATTTTTATGAGAATTTTATTTGATATATCCTTTATTTACATTTCAAATGATTTCCCCTTTTTTTGGATTCCCCCTTCTCTGAAAGTCCCATAAGCCATCTTCCCTTCCCTTGTTCCCCCATCCAACCCTTCCCACTTCCCTGTTCTGGTATTCCCCTACACTGCTGCACTGAGCCTTTCCAGAACCAGGGGCCACTCCTTCCTTCTTCTTGGACATCATTTGATATGTTGATTGTGTCTTGGGTATTGCAAGCTTCTAGGATAATATCCACTTATCAGTGAGTGCATACCATGAATGTTCTTTTGAGATTGGGTTACCTCATTTAGGATGGTGTTCTCAAGCTCCATCCATTTGTCTAAGAATTTCATGAATTCATTGTTTCTAATGGCTGAATAGTACTCCATTGTGTATATATACCACATTTTTTGTATCCATTCTTCTGTTGAGGGACATCTGGGTTCTTTCCAGCTTCTGGCTATTATAAATAGGGCTGCTATGAACATAGTGGAGCATGTGTCCTTATTACATGCTGAGGAATCCTCTGGGTATATGCCCAGGAGTGGTATAGCAGGGTTCTCTGGAAGTGTCATGCCCAGTTTTCTGAGGAACCACCAGACTGATTTCCAGAGTGGTTGTACCATCTTGCAATACCACCAACAGTGAAGGAGTGTTCCTCTTTCTCCACATCCTCCCCAACACCTGCTGTCTCCTGAGTTTTTAATCTTAGCCATTCTGACTGGTGTGAGGTGAAATGTCAGGGTTGTTTTGAATTGCATTCCCTAATGAAGAATGATGTTGAACATTTCTTTTTTTTTTTTTTAGATTTTTTTATTGGATATATTCTATATTTACAATTCATTTTCCTTTTTCTGGTTCCCCACCCCCAAAGGTCCCACATGCCCTTTTCCCTCCCCCTGCTCCCTCATCCACCCCCTCCCACCTTACTGTTCTTGTACTCCCCCACAATGATGTTTTGGTCCATTCTAGTACCAGTGTCCACTCCTTTCTTCTTGTGAGACATCACTTGATATGTGATTTATGTCTTTGGTGTTCCAAGCTTCTAGGCTAATATCTACTTATCACTGACTGTATACCATGGGTATTCTTTTGAGACTGGGTCACCTCACTTAGTATGACGTTCTCCAGCTCCATCCATTTCTCTAAGAATTTCATGAATTCATTGTTTCTAATGGCTGAATAGTACTCCATTGTGTATATATACCACATTTTTTGTATCCATTCCTCTGTTGAGGAACATCTGGGTTCTTTCCAGCTTCTGGCTATTATATATAAGGCTGCTATGAACATAGTGGAGCATGTATCCTTATTGCATGCTGGGGAATCTTCTGGGTATATTCCCAGGAGTGGTATGGCTGGGTCTTCCGGAAGTATCTCGTCCAGTTTTCTGAGGAACCGCCATACTGATTTCCAGAGTGGTTGTACCAGCTTGCATTCCCACCAGGAGTAGAGGATGCAACTCTTTCTTCACATCCTCGCCAAACACCTGATGTCTTCTGAGTTTTTAATCTTAGCCATTCTGATTGGTGTGAGGTGAAATCTCAGGGTTGTTTTAATTTCCATTTCCCTAATGACTAATGATGTTGAACATTTTTTCAGATGTTTCTCAGCCATCCGAATTTCTTCAGGTGAAAAGTCTCTGTTTAGCTCTGTACCCCATTTTTGGATAGGGTTATTTGGTTTTCTGGGGTCTAACTTCTTGAGTTCTTTGTATATATTGGAAATTAGCCCTCTGTTAGTTGTGGGGTTGGTGAAGATTTTTTCCCAATTTGTTGGTTGCCGATTTATCCTTTTGACAGTGTCTTTTGCCTTACAGAAACTTTGTAGTTTTATGAGGTCCCATTGGTCTATTCTTGCTCTTAGAGCATAAGCAATTGGTGTTCTGTTCAGGAATTTTTCCCTTGAGCCAATGTCCTCAAGGGTCTTCCCCAGTTTCTTTTCTATTAGTTTTAGTGTGTCTGGTTTTATGTGGAGGTCCTTGATCCACTTGGAGTTGAGCTTAGTGCAAGGAGATAAGAGTGGATCAATTCTCATTCTTCTGCATGTTGACATCCAGTTGAGCCAGCACCATCTGTTGAAAAGACTATCTTTTTTCCACCGGATGTTTTCAGCTCCTTTGTCGAAGATCAATTGGCCATAGATGTGTGGGTTCAATTCTGGGTCTTCAATCCTATTCCATTGATCACCCTCCCTGTCACTGAACCAATACCATGCAGTTTTTAATACTACTGCTCTGTAATATTGCTTGAGTTCCAGGATATTGATTCCCCCAGAAGTTCTTTTGCTGTTGATGATAGTTTTAGCTATCCTGGGTTTTTTGTTATTCCAGATGAATTTGAGAATTGCTCTTTCTAACTCTATGAAGAACTGAGTTGGGATTTTGATGAGGATTGCTTTGAATCTGTATATTGCTTTGGGCAAGATTGCCATTTTGACTATATTAGTCCTGCCAACCCAGGAGCATGGAAGATTTTCCCATTTTCTGATGTCTTCTTCAATTTCCCTCTTCAGAGTCCTGAAGTTTTTGTCATATAAACCTTTAACATGTTTGGTTAGCGTCACTCCAAGATACTTTATATCATTTGTGGCTATTGTGAAGGGTATCATTTCCCTAATTTCTTTCTCGGCCTGCTTATCCTTCACATATAGGAAGGCTACTGATTTGCTTGAGTTGATTTTATAGCCAGCCACTTTGCTGAAGTTGTTTATCAGTTGCAGGAGTTCTCTGGTGGAGGTTTTTGGGTCACTTAAGTATACTATCATATCATCTGCAAATAGTGATAGTTTGACTTCTTCCTTTCCAATTTGTATCCCTTTGACTTCCCTCTGTTGTCAAATTGCTCTAGCTAGTACCTCAAGTACTATATTGAAGAGATATGGTGAGAGGGGGCAGCCTTGTCTAGTCCCTGATTTTAGTGGGATTGCTTCAAGTTTTTCTCCATTTACCTTGATGTTGGCTACTGGTCTGCTGTATATTGCTTTTACTATGTTTAGATATGGGCCTTGAATTCCTGTTCTTTCTAAGACCTTTAGCATGAAAGGATGCTGAATTTTGTCAAATGCTTTTTCAGCATCCAATGAGATGACCATGTGGTTTTTTTCTTTGAGTTTTTTTATGTAGTAGATTACGTTGATGGATTTCCGTATATTGAACCATCCCTGCATCCCTGGGATGAAGCCAACTTGATCATGGTGAATGATCATTTTTGATGTGTTCTTGGATTCGGTTGGCAAGTATTTTGTTTAGTATTTTTGCATCGATATTCATAAGAGAAATTGGCCTGTAGTTCTCTTTCTTAGTTGGATCTTTGTGTGGTTTTGGTATCAGGGTAATTGTGGCTTCATAGAATGAGTTGGGCAGTGTTCCTTCTGTTTCTATTTTGTGGAATAGTTTGAAGAGTATCGGTATCAGGACTTCTTTGAAGGTCTGATAGAATTCTGCACTAAAACCATCTGGTCCTGTGCTCTTTTTGGTTGGAAGACTGTCTATGACCCCTTCTATTTCTTTGGGGGTTATGGGTCTGTTTAGACGATCTATTTGATCCTGGTTTAATTTTGGTATTTGGTAACTGTCTAGGAAATTGTCCATTTCCTCCAGATTCTCCAGTTGTGTTGAGTATAGGTTTTTGTAGTAGGATCTGATAATTTTTTGAATTTCCTCAGTTTCTGTTGTTATATCTCCCTTTTCATTTCTAATTTTGTTAATTTGAATACTGTCTCTGTGCCCTTTAGTAAGTCTGGCTAGGGGTTTATCTATCTTGTTGATTTTCTCAAAGAACCAGCTCCTGGTTTTATTGATTCTTTGTGTGGTTCACTTAGTTTCAACTTGATTGATTTCAGCCCTGAGTTTGATGATTTCCTGTCTTCTACTCCTCCTGGGTGAAATTGCTTCTTTTTGTTCCAGAGCTTTCAAGTGCGCCATTAAGTTGCTAGTATATGCTCTCTCCTGTTTCTTTTTGGAGACACTCAGGGCCATGAGTTTTCCTTAAAGCACTGCTTTCATTGTGTCCCATAGATTTGGGTATGTTGTGCCTTCATTTTCATTAAATTCTAAGAAATCTTTGATTGCTTTCTTTATTTCTTCCTGGACTAAGTTATCATTGAGTAGAATATTGTTCAGCCTCCAAGCGTATGGGGTTTTTCTGTTGTTTTTGTTGCTATTGAAGAACACTCTTACTCCATGGTGATCTGATAAGAGGCATGGGATTAGTTCGATCTTTTTATATTTGTTGAGGTCTGTCTTGTGTCCAATTATATGGTCGATTTTGGAGAAGGTACCCTGAGGGGCTGAGAAAAAGTTATAGTCTTTTGCTTTAGGGTGAAATGTTCTATATATATCTGTTAAATCCAATTGCTCCAAAGTTTCGATGAGTTTCTCCGTGTCCCTGTTTAGTTTCTGCTTTCCTGGTCGGTCCACTGTGGATAGTGGAGTATTGAGGTCCCCCACAATCATTGTGTTAGGTGAAATGTGTGTTTTGAGCTTTAGTAAAGTTTCTTTTACGAATGAGGGTGCCCTTACATTTGGAGCGTAGATGTTTAGAATTGTGAGTTCTTCTTGGTGGATTCTTCCTTTGACTAGCAAGAAGTGACCTTCTGTGTCTCTTTTGATGACTTTGGGTTGAAAGTCAATTTTATCTGATATTAAAATGGCTATTCCAGCTTGCTTCCTGTGACCATTTGCTTGCAAAATTGTTTTCCATCCTTTTACTCTAAGGTAGTGTTTGTCTTTGACTCTGAGGTGTGTTTCCTGTAAGCAGCAAAATGTAGGGTCCTGTTTCCATATCCAGTCTGTTAGTCTATGTCTTTTTATTGGGGTATTGAGTCCATTGATGTTTAGAGATATTAAGGAATAGAGATTATTACTTCCTGACATTTTTGATCTTATTTTTGTTTTTGAGTAGTTATCTTCCTTTGAGTTTGATGGAAGAAGTTTACTGTCTTGCTTTTTCTTGGGTGCAGTTCCCTTCCTTGTATTGGAGTTTTCCTCCTATTATCCTTTGTAGAGCTGGGTTAGTGGAAAGATATTGTGTAAATTTGGTCCTGTCATGGAACATTTTGATTTCTCCATCTATGTTGATTGAGAGTTTTGCTGGGTATAGTAGTCTTGTCTGAAGTTTGTGTTCTCTTAGGGTCTGCATGAGGTCTGCCCAGGATCTTCTAGATTTCATGGTTTCTGGAGAGAAGTCTGGTGTGATTCTGATAGGTCTTCCTTTATATGTTACTTGGCCTTTTTCTCTTACTGCCTTTAATATTCTTTCTTTGTTTAGTGCATTTGGGGTTTTGATTATTATGTGATGGGAGGTGTTTCTGTTCTGGTCCAGTCTGTTTGGAGTTCTGTAGGCTCTTGTATATTCATGGGCATCTCTTTCTTTAAGTTAGGGAAGTTTTCTTCCATAATTTTGTTAAAGATATTTGCTGGCCCTTTAAGTTGTAGATCTTCACTCTCATCTATCCCTATAATCCTTAGGTTTGGTCTTCTCATTGTGTCCTGGATTTCCTGGATGTTTTGGGTTACAAGCCTTTTGGATTTTTGCGTTTTCTTTGACTGTGGAGTCAATGGTTACTATGTTGTCTTCAGCATCTGAGATTCTTATTTCCATCTCTTGTATTCTGTTCTTGATGTTTGCATCTACAACCCCTGATTTCTTCCCAAGGTTTTCTATCTCCAAAGTTGCCTCCTTTTGTGATTTCTTAGTTGTTTCTACCTCTGTGTTCAGATCTTGGATGGTTTTGCTCAGTTCCTTCATTTGTTTGTTTGTGTTTTCATGTAATTCTTTAATATATTTTTGTGCTCCCTCTTTCATGACTTCTGCCTGTTGTTTCAAGTCCTCCTGCATTTCTTTAACTGATTTTCTCATTTCCTCTTTATTGGTTTCTGTCTGATGGCCCATATTCTCCTGGAGTTCTTTAAGTGTTTTTTGTGTTTGGATTGTAAGAGCCTCTACCCTATTGATGTTCCCCTGCATTTCTTTAAGAGATTTGTTTATGACTTTTTTGTGTTCCTCTAGGAGCACCATGACCTGTGCTTTTATATCTAACTCTCGTTTTTCTGGTGTGATGGGGTATCCCGGACTTGCTGTGGTTGGCGAATTGGGTTCAGATGGTACCATATTGCCTTGATTTCTGTTAATAACGTTCCTACGTTTGCCTTTTGCCATTTCTTTATCTCTGGAGTTAGTTGGTCTTATTGTAGATGGCAGCCCCACTGAAAGCACAGCGTGCCTGTCCCCAGGAGACAGCCCCTGACTCCAGCTGCTAGAATTCCGAGCTGTGTCCCGAGGCAAGCTGGCCCCTTGCTGCTAGCCCACTCAGAGAGCCGGCCCGGCCATGGTGGTCTGCACCCGCAGCTGAGCTGTCTGTGCCCAGATCTCCTGCAGAGCTAAGCTAAGCTATATCTCTGGCCACGCACCTGACTCTAGCTGCTTGCTGTGCCCGTTTGCGCGCGGTATCCCGAGGCAAGATGGTGGATGGCGGCCCTGCTGAAAGCACAGCGTGACCTTGGCTGAGCTGTTGGAACCCAGCTCTGCCGATCTCTTCTGGCGGCGTTGTCTGTGCTGGACTATGCTAGCTCTGAGTCAGGGCCCCTGACTCCAGCTGCTAGAATTCTGATATGTTTCCTGAGGCAAGGTGGCCCCTCGCTGCTAGCCTGCTCAGAGATCCGTCCCGGCCGCGGTGTTCTGCACCTGCAGCTGAGCTGTCTGTGCCTAGATCTCCTGCAGAGCTAAGCTAAGCTATATCTCTGGCCACGCACCTGACTCCAGCCGTTCGCTGTGCTGCCCTTTGTGCGCAGTATCCCGAGGCAAGATGGCGGATGGCAGCCCAGCTGAAAGCCCAGCGTGACCTTGGCTGAGCTGTTGGAACCCAGCTCTGCCGATCTCTTCTGGCCGAAGTTGAACATTTCTTAAGGTGCTTCTCAGCCATCCAAAGTTCTTCAGGTGAAAATTCTTTATTTAGCTCTGTACCCCATTTTTTGATAGGGTTATTTGATTTTCTGTGGTCTAACTTCTTGAGTCCTTTGTATATATTGGATATTAGCCCTCTGTCGGATGTAGGGTTGGTGAAGATCTTTTCCCAATTTGTTAGTTGCCATTTTGTCCAATTGACAGTGTTCTTTGCCTTACAGAAACTTTGTAATTTTATGAGGTCCCATTTGTCAGTTCTTGATCTTAGAGCATAAGTTATTGGTGTTCTTTTCAGGAGCGTTACCCCTGTGCCCAGGTCCTCAAGGGTCTTCTCCAGTTTCTTTTCTATTAGTTTCAGTGTGTCTGGATTTATGTGGAGGTTCTTGATCCACTTGGAGTTGAGCTTAGTACAAGGAGATAAGAATGGATCAGTTCGCATTCTTCTGCATGCTGACCTGCAAGATGGAATATTAATACAACTTGTTTCTTACTCTTGAACGATCTAATGAAACAATGCATAAGACATGGAAAGCTTCACCCACAGCTGGAAATAAATGACCAAGGCCTTGTGTTTGAAGGCAAGAAATGCATGGAGGTAAACAGTGGGCTGTCAGCACAAAAAGGTACTTGGTGGAGCAAGTGATTATAGTGGAAATGAAAACAGATATTTGACAGTGAACAATACAGAAATTAAAATTCTTTTAAAATAGAAAACTATTGAAGACTTAAAAAATAACAAATTGAGACTGGAGAAATGGCTCAGCAATTAAGATAGAGGACCTGGGTTCAGTTCCCAGATTCCACATGGCAGTATAAACCACTGATAAATCTAGTTCCCAGGTATCTGATACATTCTTCTGGCTTCTGCAGGCACTGAATGCATTTGATGATATGCATTCAGGCAAACAGACACATAAAGTAAATATTTAAAATTTAATAAAAACAGCTGGCTGGTGGTGTCACATACCTTCAAACTTAGTATTCAGCACTAGGGAGGCAAAGGCAATCAGATCTATGACTTTGAGGCCAGTCTCTTCTATAGAGGTCCAGGACAAACAGAACTATACAGAAAAACCCTGTCTTAAAATAATAATAATAATAATAATAATAATAATAACAACAACAACAATAACAATAACAACTCAAAACCCTATGAAAATGTTGGTTGGGTTCACCAAAGTAACGAAAATATTATCAGTTAGCCAGCAGCGACTTCTAAGCAGTCATATCCCTCCCTGTTTTAAAGCAGGACTGATGATTCTGTGTTGTGTTTGCTGAATCAGGGCAAATTCATTTTGCTGCGAGCTTGATTTAATTACTCCACTAAGTCTATTATTAACACAAACTGTCTGCTGTCTGTGTAGCTTGGCCACTTGTTTGCAATAAAAATGAGCGGACATATTTGCTCAATACCAACTGATCAGGAAAGGACATGATGTCTTCTAGAGCTAGGATGAGATCCCACCTGAAGGGTGAAGTCTTAGAGGCAATGGAGGCTGGTTTCAGAATGAGGTATTGAGTCTGATCAAGACACTTCCTACCCATCAAAGAGTCTATACAGAGCTGTCTCATTATTTCACAAAGTCCAGTCAGAAAATTTCCTAGTTCCTTCAAAAAAAAAAAAAGAGTATTCAGTGAAAGAAAAGCATCAAAAGATAATAAAGACTGGAGAAAGACGTCTCTAATTAAACCTAGAACAGCATCAAGATAACATTATGCCCTCTTACATTAGGGTGGTAATAGGGTGGTGTGGCATTGCTAGAATCTGGGGGCAGGTTACCTAGAGAAAATAGTCATGTGGGAACAATGGTACTTGGCAGAAGTTGGAACTCTAGTGAAGAGGCTCTGTTGGTAGGACATAGATCCATGATGAAGACGCCACTGTTTCCTACAAGGACCTTCCAAGAAGAGCAAGGTAGCGAGTCACACCTTCGTTTTTCTAATTTCTAACACCACTCGTTTAACTTCTTGGAAGCAAGCTGCAAGGGGCCCTGGGAAAACACTCTCATAGTTTACCAGCCAGAAGAGGCATGCAGGCAGAATGGGACTGATAGCCGAGGGAACTGACCATTATCAGTTCGAGCTAAGGAAAAAACACTACACAGGAAGGCTACCATAGCATGTGAAGGCCCGGTCAAATCCTAGGCCTTGCTCCATGTGGACAAGGCTTCACTCCACTGCTTTCTATTGTTCTTTATTGCCTCCAATCTGGAAACCAATGGATAGTTGAGTTGAAACAGATAAGGCTATATCCATATAAAGAGGCTGAATTGGCCTAAGCTAGCATTCTTTGTTTTAGATTACACATTTAAAGCTTTCCTTCACAAGATCACCTATAAAACATGTTAAATTTGTGTAAATCTTTAGAGCCTGTGGCTCGTGGTCACACATAATATCCCATTTACCTAAAGTAAAGGAAGAGAGTTACCATGGCTTGAATACTGATGATAAGCCAAGCAAGCAGGCAAGAATTTTACAAAGGTAAGTTTGGCTAGTTCTCATGACATTTACATCATTAATTCCATTTGAGAGATGACAAAACTCACAGAGGATGGGCTGTCCCACTCAAAACCATACTTGAAATTCCAGTGACTGTCATATGATATATATAAACTACACACACACACACACACACACACACACACACAAATACACACACAACTAGATAAATGCATAGTTCTTGTTACTTTATACATTTGTATATGATAAATATATGTGATATAAATTTTATATGTGTATTTATTTGTAAGTTTTACTACACAACCTTTTATAAATATCTGCATTTATCTATTTACAAAACCTTAGAGGACTTGATGCCATTGACCATTTGATGCCAGATGGTCTGCTTAGGAAGAAGAAGTAGAAAATAAGGCATCCTTGGACATGTGACATTGTAATCATCTTTTGTTTGTGAATTCAAAGCTGAGCCTCCCTGAGACTCACTTTTCATAATGACAATCATAATAGTTAGATGATATGGCAAGCATATGTTTAAAACAATTTTTAAATAAAGCATTTGAACTGCAGAGGTGGCTCAGAGGTTAAAGGAACAGGCTGCTCTTGAAGAGGACTTGGGTTCAGTACCCAACACCCACATGAAGACTTACATTCCTTTGGTCTCTTTGGAAGACACATACACACATTCAGGAAACCATGCACAACCCTTTAAATTTAATTAAAAACTTAAGGTACAAACTTCATACTGCTAGGCAACACTGTCAGCTTAATATTGCACAGCTGTAGAATACTGAATTTCCTCTTTTAAGTGTGTGTTTGTCTTGTATGATTCATACAGTTGGTATGATTACTGCTTAGAAACTTTCTGCCCAGTGTTTGCAATGTTGCTTAGAAGGGTCTCATTCAGGAAGAGGGTCTTATTGGAACCTTTTCTAACACAGGATGTGCAGAGTGTTGTGAGTGTGTGACCCTCTGAAGCAAGCCTCAGCAAAAGAATACAAGAGATGGAAGAGAGACTCTCAGACATTGAAGACATGATAAAAGAAATGGGTTCCTCAGTCAAAGAAAAATATTAAATCTAAGCAGCTGTGGGCACAAAATTTTCAGGAAATCTGGGACACCATGAAAAGACAAAAATCTAAGAATAATAGGAATACGTGAAGGAGAAAGAAATCCAGCACAGAGAAAAGTTTTCCTAGACTAATGGAGAAGCCTATCTAGGTTCAAGAAGCTTGCAGAACACCAAATAGACAGGACCAGAAAAGGAAGTCCCTCTGGCACATAATAATCAAACAGCAAATGTACTCAACAAAGAAATAATACTAAAAGCTACAAGGGGACAAGTCCAAGTAGCACACATAAGTCAGACCTATTAGAATAATACCTGACTGGACAACTATTCTACACACTCTAAGAAACCAGATGCCAGTCCAGACTCCTAGACCCAGTAAAACAATCATAGTACATGGAGAAATAAAGCACTACATGGTGAAACTAAAGCAGCAGCAGTGTACACCCTAAATCCTATAGAATGCTCTAGAAAGAAAAATTCCAATCTAAAGAGATTATCTACACTCAAAAATATACAAGAAATAATAATTCCAGATCAGTAACACAAAAGAGGAACACACAGGCATACAACCATCACTACAACAACAGCAGCAACAAAATTATAGAAATAAACAAATAGTCCTTTCTCAACATCAGTAATCCCAACCCTTCAAGAAAAATATACAGACTAACAAAATGGATAGGAAAACAGTATTCTTTCTTCTGATCCATCCTTCTGATCCATTCAAGAAAAATACTTTAACATCAAGGATAGATATCACCTCAGGGTAAAGGGGTACAAAAAGATATTCTAAGCAAATAAACTACAGAGACAAGCTAGTATAGTCATTTTAATATCTGAAAAAATAGACTTCAAACCAAAACTAGAAGAAATAGAGAAGGATGCTACATATTAATCATCAATGGAAAAATCCATTCAGAGGACATGGCAATTTTTAGTATTTATGCACCAAACGCACAGACTCCCAGAGGGTCAAGAGGGGCATGGAGCTGCAAAGGCAGCAGCTGCTGCAGCAGTTAATAGCAAGTAAGCAATAGTTTTTACGGCAGTGGGTTTTAAGGAGAAAAGGTAGGAGTCCACGCGAGGGTGCCTTCGTAAGTCCTAATTGGACATATTAGCTGAATAATGAATTTTGATAATTAGACCTTTGTGTTTTGTCTCAGGATTGAGTCAGTGGCCAAATAAGGGAATGGACATGGGGGCTAGCTTTAGGAATGTATTTAGGAAAGGTATTTAGCAAGGAGAAGAAAGGAACAAAACAAAACCTATAGATGCCTTGTTTGTCGTGTTTGGGCCAGCTAGACCCCTTCACCTACAGCTGAAAGACACTTCTAGAAAGGTAGGTGGATACAAAACTAAACAAATTAACTAACTACCTAACAAACTTACTAACTAATTAACTGACCAAAACAGTAGACAGGCTATCTACAAATTAAAGAGACTAAGAACGAAATTAGGGAAACAACAGTAGCAGGAACTAGAAATATGCCCCTCAACAGAAAAAAAAAGAATAAAGAGAATGTGTTACATTTGCACCATGGAGTATAACTCAGCTCTTTAAAAAGTGAAATTGGCAGATAAATGGATAGAACTGGAAAAAATATCATCCTGAGTAGGTAGTTATACGCTTAAATGTGGATATTAGCTGTTAAGTCATTAATATCTAAACTAAAATCTGTAGAACCAAAAACATTAGGTACAGAGTGAGAGACTAGGGGGAACAGATAGACATAGTTAGGAAAGGGATATAGAACTGAGAGTTATGAATGGATGGATAGTTCCTGGAATGGGAGAATCAGGTAGGTGGGGGATGGGACAAGGGAAGGAATATCGGGAATGACAACTGAAATTTAGGTGCAATTGAGAGGTAGTATGGAAACCTAATAAAGTAGAAGCTCCCTAAAATATATTCATATATGACGGCAATATAAATAGCATCACCAAATAATAGGGGAGACAGAACCCCAACTAGCCATCTCCAGTTACCCAATAAAGCTTCTAGTCCTATTGAGTTGTGTCTAATTTAATTATTGGCCAAAGGGGCTCCATGGAAATCTCAAATCAACCCAGGCTGTTACCAATACTCTATGTTGTTCTTCATAAACTGATGGCAAGGCTTTATTGTCAAAGATAATACCTTACAACTCACTGAATATGAAGAAGTCAAGCTGGTGCCTGCATTGAGCCTTTACTCCTATATTCAAAGGTCTTTGGTATAGGACTGTACTCTTCATATTAAAATAAACAAACAAACACTAGGCCAGTCACAGCCCTTGGATTCACAATGGAGTCCTGCCAAGAAGATATCCTGGTACGATGCTTTACCGGCACAAGCTTGTACTAGTAAACAACTTATATTTGATTTGACTTAAGCCCCACTCCACAAGATCTAACCCATACATGACATTGCCGGGGTGACTAGAGATTTATGGTAGAACCAAATATTACTGTTCTAAAAACAAAATAAACAAACAAAACTGAAGCAGTAAGATAACTCCCAATGACATTCTGCTACACTCATAGATCAGTACCATGTGCAGGATCAGCATAGAAGCTTCCTCCAAAAGCAGAACACAGAGAACAAATACAGAGACTCTCGGCCAGATAATGAGAGACTTTGGATCACTCAGCCCTTAAAGATATGTCTCCATCAAATCCCTCCCTCAGTACTCAGGAAACCCCATGGAGGAGCACGCGCGCGCACACACACACACACACACACACACACACACATGTAAATGTAATATAGGTATTTAAAGTAAAAAGAAAAATGGTGATTTTTCTTTTAAAATGCCCATGAAATAATTATTCTTTCTTATTTGGATTAAAAGAAATAAATCCACAGTAAAGATGCTGGCTAAAAATTTCTGCATCTCATATTAGCCACTGCTGGTACCCAGGGTGCTGAACTGCTGAGCTTTCCAATTAAAACTGAGGTGTATTCACTGTATGATAGCCCTCCCACTCCTTCAGGCATCAATATGAAATTAAAACTGGATGCAGGGAGCCAGGGTGCTTTCATCTAATGCCATCTGCATGGGCTGTTCAGTGCATGCTGATCTCATCTGAGCCTCTAGCAAAAGGCTGTCAAGAGATGCTAATGACCCCTTTATCCCACACTTAGCCCTCCTCTACAGAAAACTACCTATGGGATTTCAGACAGCAAGCATAGCCACTGCTCTAATGCTTTGTGCCAGTATTAAGTCAAGAGGAAACCACCAGGGAAACTGGTCATTGGGTTGTTCATTCAAATGCACAATTACTGGCTACCAAGGTAAGGATGGCTATTGTTCCTTTTAAGCCTGAGAATACGATGTGTAATGAGACAATATCTGCCAAGTCCCACGTGGCCTTCGTAGGGATGGAATGACAGGGTTCTTGCCCTGGGACAGGGTCAGCAGGTGTGCGCCTCTGTGGGATGTAAAACCATGCCAGGAAGTTTGGTAAGTTAGAGCTGGTTGAGACTCAGAGACTGGGTGGGCACTCCCCAATCCCTGCCAGACTCCTGACTTGGAACACGTACCGTGCTCCTCATGTAAGAGAAACATGTTCTATAGTCATATAGGCCCCAAACAGAGATTCCCCATGCTAATAAGGTACCTAGAGGCCTGGAGGACTTAGCAAATAAGCTTCCTTTCTCAGATATTCCTCCCATCAAAAGGTATTTATTCCCAAGCCAGCCCTGAGAAGTGGATATATTTAGAACCCTGAACTATCTCTTTCATCAAAGATAGGCAGTGGAAGCCATAGAGAAGAGGCATTCACTACAGAGCTGCAGCTTAATTCTCCTGTAGAAGGCCTCTATGTGCTCCCAGCCACACCCACCACCAAGCCTGCCTCTGCCAGGCCAAGGACAATCACCCAGTCAAACAAGTCTGAGCTTCCCTTTCCCCTGGCCCCTTCTCCAGCCTGCAGCCCCACTCCCACCCCATCCCATCTCACCCTGGACTCCATTCCCTGCTACTCTGTGACTCTCAGCAGTGCTTGGATGTCCAAGAATCTGAGGTCCCCATGGCCCCAGTCTCATCACAGGCCTAGAGACACCCCGCCCCCCAGGACCAGCTGTGGCTTTCCCACATCTCAAGAGTGTGCTTTCTCACCCTGGGAGCAGTGTCACTGTACTTACCTACAACCAGCCCAGGCAAACTTCCTGCATTCTGACTCCCCAGGTGACCACGCCCTGCAGCTGAACAGAGGCAGAACCACAGGCCTCCAGGAGCATCAATGGATGCTGTGTGCATAAAGTTTGTTTCTAAAATAGTATACATATTTTCACATTCCTATGAGAAATGTCCTCTCTGTTAACATTAATGACTCAGTGAGAATCAGAAACAGCATGAATCTGCATAAGTGAAGGTGTGGCTAACGGGTCAGCAAGACGGTAGACACTGGGATCTTCAGACACCCTTCAAGAATGCGGAAAAGAACTCTAAAAACATAAGTTCAAAAATATATAATTTCTCAACTAGGCAAAAATATAAAGATGTAATATGAACTGTATAAAGAGCTTCACAGATCTAAAGAAACAGAGGCAGTCGCACTATGAACCAGTTTGTCAGAAAGATACTAAGGAAGGAGACAAAGAGATTTAGGGAGTAGTGATTGCAAGGCAAGATACTATCCAGCTAAGTTTGTTTGTTTGTTTGTTTGTTTGTTTGTTTGTTTACACTTACAAAAGGCGGGGAGGTTCCTGAGTTCAGGCTTAGCCTGAGACAGAGCTAATTTAGATCTAGGTGTGGACCAAATGGTGGTCTCACAACAAGGTCCCACCCACCTAAATTTACAAAAGCAGGAAGATCTTGATTTTGTTTGTTTTGGTTTTTTGTTTTGTTTTGTTTTGTTTGAGACATGGTTTCTCTGTATAGCCCTGGCTGTCCTGGAACTTACTCTGTAGACCAGGCTGGCCTCAAACTCAGAAATCTGCCTGCCTCTGCCTCCCAAGTGCTGGGATTAAAGGCGTGTGCCACCAATGCCCAACTCCCAGGCAGATCTTTTAAATCCTTTTGCAATGTTAAAAAAAGAAAAAAATAAACATGTACTTGCTATCCTTTTCCTTTTCCTAAGAGTCAAGGGGCTAAGGTCATGGAATGCTGATTCTAGGGATCATCAAGAGGGAACCTAGAATAAATAACTGAACTGATATGTAAATTAAAAACCTGGCTTTTGGACTACATGAGATGACCTAGCAGAATGTGACATTTATTTTTGTTGTTGTTGTTGTTGTTGCTCTTGTTTTTGTTTTGTTTTATTTTCCAGAATTTTTCTCTAGAGAGAGCTGAGCTGTCTGGAGATCTCTGGAGAGCAAAAAACAGTTCTTCAAGAATTTTCTTCTAACAGGATTTTTTTATTTTAGTTGGAAAATCCATGGAGAGAGAACACAGCTATTTCAGAAATTTTTTATTATTTTCTTAATTTACATCTCAAATGTTATCCCCTTTCCTCATTCCCCCCCAAGCCTCCCTATCCCCTCCTCCCCCCACACTGCTCACCAACTCAGTCACTCCCACTTCCCTGTCCTGGCATTCCCCTTCACTGCTGCATCAGGTTTTCCCAGAACCAAGGGCCTCTCCTCCCTTTGATGTCTAACAAGTCCATCCTCTGCTGCCTATGCATCTGGAGCCATGGATAACTCCATGTGTACTCTTTGGTTGATGGTTTAGTTCCTGGGAGCTCTGGGGGTACTGGGTGACTCATTCTGTTGTTCTTCCTATGGCACTGCAAACCCTTCAATCCTTGCATCCTTTCTCTAGCTCCTCTACTGGGGACACTGTGCTCAGTTCAATGGCTGGCTGAGAGTGTTTCCCTTCAGTAGAGCTTCCCAGGTGACAGCTATATCAGACTCCAGTGAGCAAGCACTTGTGGACATCCATAATAGTGTCTGGGTTTCTTAACTGTATATGAGATGGATCCCTAGGTAGGGCAGTCTCTGGAATGTCTTTCCCTCAGTATCTGCTCCACATTTTGTCTCTGTGTCACAAACTGTGGATATTTTGTTCCCTCTTCTAAGAAGGACCAGAGTATCCAGATTTTGTTTTTCCTTCTTCTTGAGCTTCATTTGATCTCAAGATGAATTGTGTCTTGGATATTCCAAGTTTCTGAGCTAATATCCACTTCTCAGTGAGTGCATACCGTGTGTGTTCTTTTGTGATTGGGTTACCTCACTCAGGATGATCTTTTCTAGTTCCATCCATTTGCCTAAGAATTTCATGAATTCATTGTTTTTAATAGCTGAGTAGTATTCCATTGTGTAAATATACCACATTTTCTGTGTCCATTCCTCTGTTGAAGGACGTCTAGGTTCTTTCCAGCTTCTGACTATTATAAATAAGGCTGCTATGAACATTGTGGAGCATGTGCCCTTATTACATGCTGGAGCATCTTCTGGGTATATGCCCAGGAGTGGTATAGCTGAGTCCTCAGATAGTCCAATTTTCTGAAGAAGCACCAAACTAACTTCTAGAGTGGTTTTACCAGCTTGCAATCCCAGCAGCAGTGGAGGAGTTTTCTTCTTTCCCCACATCTTCACAAGCATTTGCTGTCCCCTGAGTTTTTGATCTTAGCCATTCTGACTGGTGTGAGGTAGAATCTCAGGATTGTTTTTATTTGCATTTCCCTGATAACTAAGGATGTTGAACATTTCTTTAGGTGCTTCTCAGCCATTCAGTATTCCTCAGTTGAGAATTCTTAGTTTAGCTTTGTACCCCATTTTTAATAGGGTTATTTGGTTTTCTAGAGTCTAGGATTTTTTCTAATAGGATTTCTCCCAAGAATTACTTAGATGACACAGGTCTTTTAGAATGCTTTCTAGCAGCCTCCAGAGAAGGCTGTCCCAATATAGGAAGGAACATAGCTCTTTTAGAGTTTTCTTTTTTCTTTCTGATTTTGACCAGAAAGCCCAAAAATTACTTTAAGGATTTTTTTTGAAATCTATTTTTTTATTCAATATATTCTTTATCTACATTTTGGCACACGGGAAAAGTTCCTGAACAGAACACCAATAGCTTATGCTCTAAGATCAAGAATTGACAAATGGGACCTCATAAAATTACAACGTTTCTGTAAGGCAAAGGACACTGTCAGAAGGACAAACCGACAACCAACAAATTGGGAAAAGATCTTCATCAACCCTACATCTGACAGAGGGCTAATATCCAATATATACAAACAACTCAAGAAGTTAGACCCCAGAAAACCAAATAACCTTATTAAAAATGGGGTACAGAGCTAAACAAGGAATTTTCACCTGAAGAAGAACTTCGGATGGCTGAGAAACACCTTAAGAAATGTTCAACATCATTAGTTATTAGGATTTTTCCAACAAGATTTTTAACTTGGTCAGAAGATCCAAGAATTTTCTATGTCAGCTTTTCTGACTTTGATCAGAAAACCCAGAAGCTATCCAGAAAGCATTTAGAATTTTTACTAGCAGAGAGAACTGTCTCAAGCTGCAAGTCAGGTGCCTCAACTGGAGAGTTTTGAGAATAGCAAGAAGAAGCTGCTAGAGCCAAGCAGAACACACACACACACACACACACACACACACACACACACACACACACACACCATAATCTATGAAGCCATCTCGAGCAGAACATATGTCACCAGCTCGGAACCACAATTTGACTTTGAGTTGTTTGTTTTGCCACTCCCAGACACCCCTTTTCACAGAACCTGGACCAATCTGAGGCTGGTTCTTGACAAATATCCGAGTTATTTAGAATCAAAAGGCAGAAGGGACATATTCTAGGAGTAAATGAAGAGGACACTATGATTATTCTAGGAATAGCACAGGCTGGAATGACATTTGTGCTGTGTCTGGAAGAACTAGAAGGCTGAAACCTGTGGGCAAAAGGAATAAGAATATGCACACCTGGTTTATAAATGCATTCATTTAATTTCTACCTTTCCTGTGGTGTGTGTGTGTGTGTGTGTGTGTGTGTGTGTGTGTGTGCTTTGCATCCAAATTCCACTTCAATAGTAAGAACAGTCTATCAAATTAGATATTCACTCTACTCCAAAACATTCCATGTTAATGTAACTAATAATATCTATAATCATACTGTTTCTGATTAGTTCACATTCTAGAGTGCTGAGGTCAGGACTTCATAAGAATTTGAGGGAAGACCCAATGCAATCTGTAACAAGGCTGAAAGTGAGGACAAAAGAGCTATACTCTTAAAGAAATACTATCTGTAATTTTAGAAAAGGCATCAGAAATGGGGGATTAGATTTAAAGAAATTCTAGATCCATACTCAAGCACAGCAGGTTGAAGTATGTCCTCAAATGTTCTGGGAGACATTTATCACACATGACAGGATAAATAATTGTGAACATGAAGATTATTTACTGGACAAACTTCAACATATTTCACGGTGACATAACTTATTAGCTATTTTAATAAGATAAGGTGTTTTATAGCACACAAAGATAAGAAAGCATATGCAAATTCTCTATAAATTTTTATATCAAAGCAGATTTTTTAAAGCAACCAGCCATTAAAAGCTAATGTTGGAGATGTGGCCATGGTCTCTGAACACAGGTCTACCTGGCTTCTTTTAATCTCTAAGCTCCAATTTCTTTTTTTTTTTTAATTGGAAGCTGGATAATCACTGTTTTCTAAATTTAGTGTTGGTGACATGAGGAAGGTACAGAGGAAATGACCACACTGAAGGCAAGCCACTGAGCACCTGGGAATATCCAGGGATCAAGTGACAGCTCATAAATGCAATGGTCGGCAGGGAGAAAGGACAGGGGTCATTTAGGAAATCAAGATTCTCAGAGAAGTAGACACCAAACCCTATCCCCTGGTCAGCATCACAACTCTAAAGGAAGGTAACTCTTCCTCCCTCTTCACTCCCAGCATCCCTCTGGTTGCGGTATTCACTCATGAAGTGTCTCTTGAACCCTTTGCTATCTCAAAGCATCCCTCCTTGTAGCATCCTTGTAAACTTGAGTCTAATTTGTCTCCCTCTGACATTTCACAATCATTGCCTGGATCATACAATTTGGCATTTGCATATGTGCTGGATTCAACTTGTATCCGGTGTAGAAACATTGAATAAATGAGACTATAAATTTTTCTTGAACATTTGCTAATAGTATCCCATCAATCTCCAAGGGCACTGAGCACAAGGCTAAAGACACAGAAGTTACTTGTAAAATATACACTACAGGAAAGAAATGGTTGCAACTCACGGGACTTCTATAGCAATTCCTTATGGTACATACAAAATGGCAACTGAACTGAATGAAGAGAATTTCTTGAAAATATAAAAATTGCATAATTTTTATGACGACCTCAATTGTAATTGCTAAAAAAAAAATCCTAATAATGCAAGGAAGTCACTAAAGCATTAGATAAACTCTCACCCAAAGGAATGTATCTTGCCTCTAAGCAGAATTGAGCTTTCCTAGACAGGAAATAGCAGCCAATGATAAGCAGACAAGCTGCATCTTCATATTTATAAAAAACGATGGTTCCGATATTAGAGAGATTTAGAGCCAATTTATTTACATAAATGACTTCATTTTGCTTATCTAATAGCCCTTTCTGAATTATTCTTAAAATTATTTAATGAAATTCAGAAGGAAAGTTTATTTCCATTTGAGCCATAAATTAATGTCATTTGCAGACTGTAGAATAGTCTGAGTTATTAAGCTGAAATTGCCAGTCTTAGGCCAATTTTCTGTGAAGATGTATCAGTACGTCTAATCTTCAGCATTGTGCTACCTGACATTAATTATTAATTTGTCATTCTGATGCACCACATTAAAATTGAAAGTAATTTTTTGAGGGAGCATTTATTTTTATGGACTTTTAAGGAAGTAGCCTTAATCTATTCAGTTAATGTTAAGAATTTAGATCATAAAAGTCCTGAATGTTACCTCTGCAATCTCATAAATTACTCTTGTAACTTGGGATTTATGGAAGATAAAACAATAATTTAGCCAAAATATGCACTTTGTAATATTCTTCAGAAAACTTGCATATTTACAAATCAATAAAAGAAGTAGAAAGTAAGTACAACATCTCTTGAACGGTCCTGTCTGTCCAACTGTCTGTCTCTCTGTCTGTCTTAGGGATAGCCTGTCCTTCAGTCATGCCGTTCACACCCCCTGACCTCTGCAGCACATTCTCTAGTCATGATAAAGAATTATCCTAACTGGCAATTTATTTTCACCTAAGTTTATTAGGGTCCCTTTCATCTCCAGCAATTGGACTTCCTGTCCTGTATCTACTCATTTCCAAAGCACAATTTTAATATAAATATTATATATACATATATATAGTTTTCCATATATATATATATATATATATATATATATATATATAAAATTGAAAACAACAAAATTAGTGTCTCCTATTGAATATCAGCCTGGGGATAGAAAAAACTGGATCAAAGTCAAATTCTGCTACATATGGTTGCAAACTCAAACTTCTAAGCCTGCTTCTGCCAGCAAGTGTTTGGTCCTAGTTTGTTGATAAATAAATGAATAGTCATTATCATCTCCCTATATTCCCTGGGTGCCTTCTTTTTCCTTCCTTTTTTCCTAAACCTTCCCACTGCAATCACTACTTCCTTTTTCCACTCCCAGTTCCATAAGCAGTTCCCTTCCCTGTGACCTTCCTCAGTCACTCCTTTGTGCTTTTGTGTTATTTCTCACTCTTGTGGTGATGTTTCTTCTTCCCACATTGACTCTGGTTTTTAGAGAAAGCTTCCTGCTCCACACCCCCAAAGCCAAATTCTTCCTTTTATTCAAAATCACAGAAAACCATCCATTCTTCCTGTACTGTGAGCACAGTTAACAGTAAAGGATTAAAGTAATCAAAGTGAATCAAAATCGAAAAGAAAAATCATTCTAGGCAATGGAATTTAACAAAGGAAACAGTGTGTGTGTACCTTCAACTCAGACAGATGTGATGTCTCTAGCTGGTTATTACATTTGTGTGACCATTCTGGCAAATGCCACATCACCATAGAAACATTGTTTCCAAATACTTATTTATGATTGGATTGATGGAATATGTGAACTATTAAGGAATGTTCCCAGAGCTGTTCTGAGCCCTGACCAGGAAGAGAGATGAGGAAGATAATTTTATTTTCATGGCTATCTAAACCCAGCATGAAAGGGTCTTAGGCATAATAAGAAATTCCCCCACCTGCTATGTCCAAGGTCAGTAGAAGTGTCATGCTCTCAGATGCACTCATGGGAAAGGAAGAAAAGAGACTGACAAGGAGAGTGAATTAAAGCAAAAGTGGAAAAGGAAATATATGAATAGACATTTAAAAGAAAATAATCTCATCTCATGGTGCCTTGCCTGGTCCATTTACTATCTAGCTACTATTTTGACCAGATTTAGAAAACATTTGCCTGTTTAAATCAGCATTCCAAATAAATGGCTCAGCAAGGCTGGAGAGATGATGGCTCAGTGGTTAAGAGCACTGGCTGCTCTTACAGAGCATCTGGCTTCAGTTCCCAGCACTCACATGGTAACTCCATCTGTAACTCCAGTTCCAGGAGATCTGATGCCCTCTTCCGACTGCACACACATGGTATCCATACAAACACACACATAAAAATTGGAAATTAAAAAATAAGTGCCTATGTTCTGTTTTATCTGGAAACAAAGCCAATTTAAGAAGCAGCTCCACTATAGTCTTCTTCAGTCAGCTGTTCCTACCATTACATTACAACATAATTGGTTCTCCTGGAAAAAGCTTGCAACTCACTAGTGTTTTCCACCAATGCCCTGCATCCTTCTCCTTCTCTTTAATGTCACCTTGCCAATAACTGTTCCTGTGAAGACTGTATTCATGCCCATGCAGGCAGGCCTCTCAACTGCAATATGAAGCATTCACATACCTGGTGCAATTTGCCCATCCCATTGGCTCTAAGTAATCTCCCAAACAGGATATGTGCCTCATAAGATTTTCATGTTACAAGTAATATTTTTAATTAACCTAAATCTCAGTAAGATAAAATATGCCACAAAAATACCAATTCTAATTCTTTGGGGGTTGTTTTAGTCCTAGTATTTCACTGGCGATCCTCCTCAGGGATATATGCATAATAGGCAGACTCACTAACTGAACCACTTCCCCAGATTTCAACTCTAAGTTCTTTCTTTCCTCCCTCCCTCCCTTCCTTCCTTCTTTCTTTTATTCTTTCTTTCTTTCTCTCTTTTTTTGTAAGAACAGATTGTCTTTGAGTTATAGAATACACAGCTCCAAGAGCTCTCTGCATCTCTCTTTAAGGGACAGGCAATAGTCTTTCTTCTCACATATTTAAAGATAAGTAGAGCTAGCATCTCTGAGGCTTAAACTGAAGTTATAGAGGAGATAGTGTTTGGTGGCAGCTAGGCATGTCCTGCTATGCTGTTCATTTCTTACCTCCAACCTATGAAGAAAAATAAAGTAGCATGTAACAATCTTGAATTCCACATTTCTGCTGGTGGAAGTTCTGGCATTTGATCAGCTCAGAGAATGGACTCAAAATTAAAATTGACTTTTTTCTGCTTAAAATTCACATTAAAAAATAGTTTGTCATTATTATTATTTTAATCAACAGAGAAGGTATAAGACTTCTAACAACAGGACAGAATGTCTAAGTTCTGATTCAAACAATAACAAATATTTGTTCAAACAATAACAATTACAGAGAACTTTCCTATTTTTATCTCAGCCAGTCTCCATTATTAAAATATGGAATACATGCATACACACACACACACACACACACACACACACCACACACACACGTGTGCGCACACACACATAGAGGGAATGACAAAGAGAATAGACAGAAACAGAAGAGACAGAGAGATAGACAGAGAGACAGAGACAGAGACACAGAGAAAGACAGAGAGAGACAGAGAGAAAGAGACTACAATTTTGAAACATTTTCTTGTATTATCCTGTCCTTATAGAGTGATTTATTTTTGGTCTCCTAGAGCTGTTAAAGCTAATGATATGGTTTGTTTGGTTTGTTTCCCAAAAGTAGAGATGCAAACAAACCACCTGAATATATGAAGCTTCAAATATACAGAAAAAGGAAGGCTGCACTAAGGTTGGGGAGGGGTCCTATCAGGAGGATAGGTTTGGAGCTCACAAAGGAAAAGGAAAGGGTTTCCTAAGGATATTGTCAGAAAAGTCACAGCACACATTAACCATCCTGAACCTGAGAGTATGAAGAGGCAAAAAGGCAAAAATGCAGTGGGTATTTTCTATATAGCATCCACCTACCAGGATACACTTTCCTGATGTATTAGTTGAGATGGAATGGAATGAGGGTATAGGAGAGAAAGAGAGGAGTAGAGAATTCCATGTTCCTACACTCTTAGCTCTTATTTTATGGGTTCACAAACCAGGGATATAAGGAGGTAACTGAGAGTTAAGATCTAAATAGGATTCCCAAACAGCCATTGAGATTGTGGGTGAGGTGTCCTCCAAAAAAAAGTAAGATGCATAGCCTCAGCAGAGACTATACAGATTTGAGACAGACCATCCAGGGATATTTCATCAGCAGACACAGCCGGGATGAAAGTAGTGCCAAGAGGCACCTATTATAGCTCAGAAAGAGGTCATTAAGCACCCACAGATCTGCTGTTCCTCACCAATGAAGACTAGCTGAGTTGGAAGAGCAAGAGCTGGCAGTGGCTAGGCAGACAGCCACCATCTCTTGTGTTCTGGTTGAGAGCAAAGGCAGGAGGAGGAGTAGTCCAGCCTTTTAGAAGGAAAGGGGAGAGTTACAAAATATGACAAGATTGTGGTTATTTTTCTGGGTAATCTGCAGGCAGTCTGACTAGAAATGGACAACCTTGTAGAATTGGGTAAGATAAAAATGTTTGGCTTTCTTTGTTTGACCCTCTGGTGAAATTGATACACTAACTAATAACTTTTGGTAATTAATATATTGACATATTGTAGGATCCTGGTTTACTATTACTAGAGAAAGAAATCTATCTTCTCATACATCTGATCTACAATAAGGGACCTTCCTGGGTGTTTATTGCACATGAGAGTTTAGTTTCCTGTCCAGGTTGCTACTATGTATGTCTGAGTCCTGGATTAGAATGGGGAGTGGCCAATGCCTACTTGCATGCTCAGTTTTTCTCAATGCACACAAATGTCTCCTGTCACTTAAGTGGCATGTTAGAAATTGGGAGGAAATCTCAAGAGAAGGTAGGTAGCTCCTTTGGAAGGTTCATAGTTTTAAATTGATTGAATATGAGAAAAAGAAATGAATAGACTAGAAAAAGGATGGTAGCCTGGAAGAGAGAGGTGGAGTTAATAGCAAGATTAGTCTTCAACTTGTTTCTGCTAGCAAGAATATTGAAAAAACCCAAAGCAGGGAAAATTGGATTCACCAGATTTAGAAAGTGTACTTTTTTCCTTAGTTAACATGATTATTACATATATTTTACAAATGAGGAATCTGACACTAAGAAATATTCAAAACAATGACCACCATCAAAATCAATATTGCAATGTGCTACATTGTAAGAATCTCACAGGTTCTACCTGAGACATTTAGAGGAAATGGAAGGTATTCTGAGGACCAAGTCCTAGGCAAACAAATTACACCCCATATGTTATAGTCATCTGGTGATATGAGGAAAACACCTGTCCATCCCTATAGAAACTAAGGGGTGGCCTTCCCAGTGTTGTCAAATTCATATTATGGACCATTGTTCCCATAAGAATAAACACATGGCAACTGAAGAGTTCTCAACGTATGAAATCCTGAGCTTGAAGTACAAACATACTGGGATTAGGTGGTACATACTAAATTAGATACACGATCAGAGAGGTTTTAATTAGAATTTGGTAGCATGTCATCTAAAGAAGCTGTTGGAGATTCATGTTCACAGAGGCCAAGGTTCACACAAAGCCCCAGCCACACACAGCCCCAAGGATGCTTCTACACCATGCCACCTCCATGCCCCTGCTTTTTCACTCTGGCCTCATGTGTCAAAGCTGTGGACGTGAAGGTTAGGTAAGTAGAAGAAGGAAAATTACCATGGGCTTGCTGTGATTAGTTAGCCCATAAATGAGGAAGGAAAAGATCACATGAAGTACCTAAGAATGGTGAATGACTTCTTGTGAACCTGAATAACACAAATTGAATATCAAATATTTAATGTTTGTTTTAAACACACCATTGGAATTCTAATCATTTAAAGGTTCTCTGAAGCCACCCTCCTCTCTGACAGCCACACTTTCAAATGTTCTAACCCAGAAAGTGACTATGTCTCCGAAATCCCATATTCATATTACAATAGAGAATCAGAGTAATTCTAGGGTGGTTTTCTTCATTCAATAATTGCCCTATTGCTTTGGAAAATAATGACTCTAAATTATTCTAGTGCAAGATGTATTCATTTCAGTACATTATCTAAATTTGTGTAGATATTACAGGGTTTTATGCAGCCCCTGCTAAGGACAAAAATGCTCCAATTTTTCTCAATTATGCTTTTTTATATTACTTCGTGTATATAAATGACATTACCACAATCTTTTATTCATTACAAAATATGTATCATGCAGCTCTTACACATGATGCACATTAATGAACAGCCATAGTTTTGCTACATTAGGAAAGTCTTTCTGTTTGGTTTTTAAGTCTCTCCAGGTCTCGGTTTCTACTTCTACCAACAAAAAGATGTAAGTCTCTCCAGGTCTCTGTTTCTACTTCTACAACAAAAAGATATGTCTCTCCAGGTCTCTGTTTCTACTTCTACAACAAAAAGATGAAGTGTCTTAGCAACAGGACATAGAACAGTTGAAGGATGGAAATGTGCATGTAGTGATAGGAAACTCCCTTCTTTGGATTTATGAGGAGAAGATTGGGACATGAAATTGGATTTATATACTAGAATCTCAACAAAGATACTCAGAGACATGGTATTTTGGAATACTTCACAAAAGCATTTCCCTAAAATATTGTGTACTGGTAACTCAGTGTATGAAAATAATCATTAGTTCTATGAATTATTATAATTTCATTTTGTGAAAATTCAGTATTTCACAGGAAAATAGGCAATCTTGTTGAAAGAAGGAAAGAGCCTGTTACAGTAGAAAAAGGTATAGGGTTGGGGGGGGAGGCGGAATAGAAGTACTAAGAGACAAAGAAGATAATTCGTCCTTATTATGGATTCTTTGACTCAAAATCGGAGTGCAGTGGAATAATAAATAAATAAATAGAAAAGATTTACTAATAATTACAGTTTCTAAGAACAATTAGAATTGTTTTGTTTTCAACTCCTTGAATGGATTTTACTTCGGGACTTAATTATTTGTTGAACTCGGGAGATAGATGTTTGTCCCAGATTACTTTTCATATCATACTTCTAAGCCAGGACACATTTTGTATGTCATAGCATCTTGGTACGATCTCATTATTATATCACGCTTTTTACTTTCAATATCTTTCACCTCTCCCCCAAATTTCCCAAATCCTCTAATGTTTCTCTCAGTTATGTCGTTTGTTGAATCACTTTTCCTGATGACAAGCAGAGCATGATAATGTAGAAACTTGTTTGAAAGGCGTGTGCAAATAGATTAATGTGTCTGAAAAATGAGAAGATTCCATAGTATTTATTTTGTAAGTATAAAAGCAACTTAAGATTCCAGGGGAAAAGGTAAACTTCAGTGGCTTCTGCTAAACTGGAAAAGGTTGGCCTACATTTCCCTCCATACATGGGATGTTCGGTTTGACTTGCTGAATCTACTGTATGTAATAAAGGACAACCTAGAATGATGTATGAACAAATTTAACCTAGCCTGAGTAGAGATTCATAGCCAAACATCATATCAGTCAAGCACAACAGTCAAACTTCAGACAGTCTCAAGCTTCCAAATGGTCAGACCAGAAGATAACTGCTAACTGTAGTTACTCAGGTTACTTCTGCATGGCAACTCCTTCTCTCTCTGGACCATCATTACTTAGAATCTTTGTCTTGTTCCAGAAAAAAAATTATCCTGAAGTTGGCTCAATAATTGAGAGCACAGGGTGCTTGCAGAGAACCTAAGTTTTATTCCTAGCCCTGTATAACAGCCCAACTACCATCTGTAACTCCAGTTAATGGGAATCTGATGCCCTCTTCTGGCCTTTTCAGATACTGAATGAATATGGTACATATACAGCCACACAGATAGACACATAAACATAAAAAAACCCTACAGATATATTTCTAGAAAATAGAAAATTGATCCTCTTATTTTTTAAAAGTCTACACTCTGTACTTTAGCCACTTAGAGAAACTATTCCACAATCCCATAGTGGGTCAAAGATGTCTAATTATTGTGAGGAACTTGTTAAAGGGGACCTAGATGCCCACCACTGGTTGAATGCGTACAGACTATTTTTTTAAAGAGTAGAATACAAGTGGACGGGAATTGTACAATGACTCAGCATGTCTTGTGGAATTTTCCACTCAAAAAGTGGATTTTCCTGGGCTGTTTCCCTTAAGATTTCTGTTAACATCCTCCTCCAAGTATCTTGCAATGACTGCAGCAGCACATTTGGAATAACTTTCCATCTGATTTTGCAGCTCTTCATTTACAACAGGGCAATAACACAATCTTAAAACACATTAGCATTCCCTATAAGGTAATGATCATCCATGTCTTTCCTTCCTCAAAATTCTATGTTCCTTCCTCAAAAAAAAGTTTCCACCTTCCTCCTTCACTCAATTCTGCATCCATGAAATTAAGATTCAATTTCTTATCTGACATGTACTTAGTAACTCTCTAGGAACTGAAGTATTGCCTTGAAATGAAAATTGACTGGTTCCTTCCTCCAAGAAAGTGCAAACCAAAAAGACCTTTAGATGTAATCAAATAGAGGGGACAAATCTGCCCTTAGGAAAGAGCACTGAATTTCTATTTATTTTCATATGTTAAAAAATACATGAGAAAAGTCAACCTAACAGCAGAAAGGTTTGTTTACATTCTATGACTCCAAAAATTCCAGTAAGGAATTTCATTGCTTGGGGAGCATGTGAGGCATGACATTAAGACAAGGAGTGTGTGATGGAGGGAGGGAGGAAGGGATGAAAGGATGGAGAGAGGGAGGAGAAAAAGGAGAGAGAGGAGAGAGAGAGGAGAGAGAGAGAGAGAGAGAGAGAGAGAGAGAGAGAGAGAGAGAGAGAGAGCAGAAAGCTGGGGAAGATGGTCCTAATATCTCTTTTGAGGGCACACCACCAATGAAATGCTCTAACTGGTTTTTATTGGGTTCTACCTCCTGAAGGACAGCATTTCCCAATAGCACCTCAGGTTGGCAGCTAAGCCTTTATTTACCTCCATTACTTTTGGTATGAAACTTTAAAATAATATAGCTAAATAGAAATTTCTGGAAGCATCTAGGTAGGGTATAAATAAAATATTTTATATGACTTTCCAATGCATTACTTGGGGATGCGTAAGTAACTGACTCATGGTAAATGGAATAAAAGAAAGAGACTCAGCAATTGCTGCAAAGAGGAATTTATCTACTTGAAATGTATCTTTTTATAACATAAGGCATCCAAGATCCTTTTCTTTGGGCATCTGACTTAACAGTTAGCCTGTCCCACCTCTCACTAACATTTATAAAGGTCAATGGCAGAAGGATTCTCAAATGTTAAGGTCCTGTATTCAGCCATTTTCTTTTGATTTTGAAAACAAGAAAAATGCTTGATCTAGATTTCTTCTCTATTTCTCCCAATCCTCTTGGCTTTCCATTACTCTTACAAGGATATTTGCCTCACTGAAAGGTACTCAAATACTTGTCTTCTTTTTTATCTTTCCTACATTTCAGCAGATACATCTGAAACACTCAGCTTCTCATCTATAAAATGGACTTGTTATTCTCTCACTGTCTGATACTTGACACAGTCTGGACAATGAGAAGTTTGCAATATTAGGTACATAGTGCTGCACAGACAGAGGTGGTCACTCTTGTGGTAATAACGGTAGTGACTGGATTGTTATCCAGTCCTTCCACACTGCCAAAATCAAGTTGTGCCACTGAGTCTATAAAAGATAATCTTACAGGCCTGCAGCAGCATATGCACTCAGTATATATTTGTTGACAAAATAAATCAAGATATCTGAGAATGAGTGGTTGGTTCTACAGGCTATATTTCTATTTCTATAAAATTGACTGGCCTATTTATAGTGAGATGCTCTTTCTGGTCAGATCCCTCCTCAGAGGATTCTATTTCATTTTAATTGAAGAGGAGCTATAAAAGCTAATTGGCTATCTTCAACTTCAGGAAACCATTCCCTCCTTCCATCAACCTAAGGCCCAAGTGGCTATCAGTGCTCGGAGGTACTCATCTAGATGCAAGACTCAGAAGAAGCAGATGCCAAAATTAATGCATCTGACCTGTCAGGTACAAACATTTGCTTTCTGAAACAAATAATTAATAAACAAGCAAATGCAAGTCAAGCAAGTCAGTAATTAATGCCATGAAATCCTGCTTAGCAGAAACTTAGTTTAAAAAAATGAAACATCTTGGGATGACATATTGAAAAATTGACTGGCCAAGGTCACTAGTTTTAAAAGGAAGTTAGGCGCACTTTGTTCTTTAAATGAAAACAAAGATACATGCCTTTGTATTCTATGTAAACATAAACCTTCTCTCAGATACTTAGAACCAGATTCATTATTGGCCTAGTTTGGTTTCTATTGTTGGGATAAACACCAAAAGCAAAAGCAACTTGAGAGTAAAGGGTTTTATTTTGCTGTGAAGTTAGAATCAGATATGAACAACCTCCCCTGACCCTACCCTACCCCATATAATCTCTGCATTTGAGTGGCATTGAGCTTGGTTCCTAGTTGGTGACTGTCTGGAGAGGTTTAAGGATTGTGACCTTGTTGGAAGAAATGTGTCATTGTAGGTAGGGTTTGAGATTTTAAAGCCTCAAGTCATTTCTAGTTAAGTCTTTGTTTCATGGTTTTGGTTTAAGATATGAAATCCTAGTTTCCTGCTCATACATGGGGATGGTGATTATTTTTACCAATGTATTGAAGTGTGTGGTGAACTACAAAGAGTGGAGAGAGTGCATTGGGAACCCTGACAGTCCAACGTGTAGAATGAGAGTCACATTGTTTTATGTCTTTGTGTTGGTCACTTTTCTGTTCTGAGACAATACACTATGACCAAGGTAACTTATAGAAGAAAGAGTTTATTTGGGCTTATGGTTCCAGAGCTTTATTATTTATTACAGTGGGGAGGGATGTGGTGGGCGTGGCAGCTGGGGCAGAAGCTGTGGGCTCACATTTGAACCTTACACACAAAGCAGAGACAGTGCACTACATGTGGCTTTGAAAGCTCAAAGCCTGCCCTTAGTGACATACTTCTTTCAGCAAAACTCCTACTTCCACACCTCCCCAAAGAGAACCAGTGACCAAATATTCAAACACCTGAGATTGTACAGGAATATGCTCCTTCAAACTATAACAATTCTCAATCTTCTGAGCCTCCTGTTGGCTCTGGGCCACTTTCTCAGGTACTTATATATTATTATTAAATTTCAAAATTTAGCTAAGACACTCAATTTGGGATTTTTCTTTGTTAACATGTTTAAACTTTACCCTGCCTGGGGCTGTGAATGGTATTGTAGAAGGCAGAACATGCAAAGTTTTCAAGAACAAGGAAGAGACCTGAGCAGTACAGCTGTGAGAAAGAAGGCAACCAAAGAGGACAAAGTTTGTCATAGGTCTCATGTTTCTGAAAAGGAGAGAAAGGAGAGTTTTTAATGGCACAGATTGACAGGAACAAATGAGGAGAACCATCTCAAGCTTCATGAACCCCGCTGAGTTATAAACCTTGGATGTTCAGGAATAGAGGCAGCCTCCTTCTAATGGGGTTATAAAACTGATGGGATTTGTAAAGAATGATAGTTTTTACTTAAATGGAGCATGGAAGGAGAAATTATGAGAATCTGTGTGAATTAAAATGGCCAATTTGCTACACAATTTTCCTAGTCCAGAAGTGGAAGCTTCTTTAGAAAATGACAAGTCAGGGCTTGGAGTGATGGCTCAGTTGGTAAAATGTGCTTGCCATGCAGAAATGAGAGCTTGAGTTCTATCCACAGAACCCTCCAGATGTGATAACATGCAATTATAATTCCATCATTCCCAAGGCAGAGACAGGAGGATTCTGGTGGTGTTGCTGGATCTAACCTAACTTGTGGGCTTCAGGTTGAGATATGGATAATGCTTCTGAGGAATGGCACTGCAGGTTGTCCTCTGGTTTACACACACACACACACACACACACACACACACACACACACACAGAGAGAGAGAGAGAGAGAGAGAGAGAGAGAGAGACAGAGACAGAGAGACAGAGAGACAGAGAGACAGAGAGAGACGGAGACGGAGACAGAATACATACATATATGCATATATCCATCCAAATGTACACATCTAGATATGAACCCACAAGAAGGGTGAATCAAAAAGGAAGCATGATGTTTCTGGAAAACAGCTGTATGAGCAATTAAAGAGTGGGTGGTGCTTATTATATACCAAATGATAATGACAAGCAAGGGTGAGGGGAATCTGAGTCTCAGACTGGGTATAAATCATTGTTCAGAACTCTGGTCTCCCAACACTCTTGGGATGTGAGTGATATGAGATTGTCATCGGTAACCTTTGAGGAAGACTATGGTTAAAGTTATCTTCTTTTAGAAAATGCAGTCTTGGGACAAATCAAAAGGAAGAAATATTAGAAATGAGCAGAATAGCCAGGAGGGGGAACTAGGGAGCCATACTTGCCTAAGATGTAGCAATTTGTATAAAATGGAGAAATGTGGTTGATAAGAAAGGAATCCTGTCTTCCTCTGGGTGTCCACCACGTTCATTTTTCCTTTTGTTATGTTGTTGTGCCATTGATCCACACTGCATTATGTTGTTTTGTGTTTGCTGTGGAAAGAACCTTTCCCGACACCTCTTTTTATATGTGTATCTCAAGGGCAGATGTAGCCAAACACAAGAAGGCATTCAGCAAGTCTGAGTCAGGTAGAATAGGTAAGACATATACTGTGGCTCCAGCCATGCAAACAGCAGCAGGGGCAGAGTATGGTGGAAAACTGAAGGGAAGGCTCAGCAGTACTGACAACACCTAGTCTGCCACGAAGACTGAGATCTACTCTGGCACTTCAGCCCAGCTGGAGAAACCATAAAAATGCAGATTGGTTTGAGTCCTCACCCAGAACTTACCAACCCCTCCTTCTTCACCAGCTGGGGTTTGTTGGCTTTTGGCCATGGGGTAGAGGACAAAAGAACTGGAGATCAGGGAGAACAAAATGTGATTACATCATTCTATCATGCAAGAAGAATCCAAATCTAGACTTAAAGGTGCAAAGCCAACAGAGAGCCCTAGATACAGTTCAAGATACAGAGTTGTATCAAAACAGTGCACTTTGGCAAGATCTTTAAAGATGGTTCCAACTTGGGTTTGTGTTAGATTTGGAGACAGAGTTTGGCTGTTTAGCCCAGGCTAGCATCAAAGTCATGATCCTCTTACCTCAATTTCTTTAGTGGGCACAATACAGCCATATGCTGCTGTACCTAACAAGGATCCTTCTGCCTTTTAAATTCTCTGAGATTGAACATGAAGCCTGTATCATATGCAAAGATATTTTGTCAATACCAGCATCATTATAAAAGAACCTTAGAAAACTGGGTACCTAAAGTATCCTGTGCATATGTGAATGAGAATTTTGAGACCTGTGTAACAATAGTTGGAGTCTCAAAGTAGAAACAGGGGAAAAGTAGGAATTATAGACAAGGTGAACAAAACTATCAAAACATCCCAAAATAACATAGCATTGATGACTTTATAGAATAATCAATACCAATAGAATAAACATGCTGGAAATAATGAAATCATCTATAATAGAGGGGAAAAACTATAATACAGTTTTCCAAGAAGATTAAAGTATAAGCCTGTTTAGAATGTCTAGACAGTTACTAGAAATTATTTTGTTTTTTAGCTATGTGGAAATATATATTCCAAATTAGATCAAATAATCCGAGGCATGACCAAGTAACAGCAATGAGGTTTTCTCCACTCTGAGAAATCGAGGAATCCAGGTTAGCACAGGCTCATCTATCTGGGGCATGCAGTGGCTTTGTGAAAATATGATTTGTTCAAACAGCCATAAGCCTTGAGGAACCAACTCTAAAATAGAATTGCTCAGAAATTATATATTATGAGAAGCCACATTGAGCATTTCTAAGGTACACACATCACTGTATAACCACATCATAAGCTATCTGTTATTATCCACAAACATCCTTAACCAAGGACAGCTGGGGTCTCGGGCCTTGCCTTTCACACTAGGGTAAGTGTTTAAAGAGTGTTGAGGAAAAGGCTTATAGAGATGATTTCAACTCTTAGGATATGGCCTCATCTCCCAGTTAGAGACTGGGAGACATGCAACTGGGATACCTCTTTTCTCTTTTATTATTGTAAACAGTCTCATTTCCTTCCCAGTTACTAAATCATATAAGTACCAACTCATGTTCATGCACATTCTGACAAACAGAAGAGGAACAGTGAATAACAAAGATTAGTGTGAAAATTATATTGAAACACATCAATGTGTTTGCCATATTCTGTGAATGTAGATGTGACCAAGGAAGAGTTTACCATGGGTTTGAATTCCATGTGGCCATCATTGTCACAGAGTAAATGAGGTAAGTTGCCTATAGGCTCCATTAGATACAGTTAGTCAGCTCTGATAAGAAGATCTAAGCTGCTGACTGCCTATACAGGGTTCTCCGAGGAAGAAGCCCCAATAGAAATGTTCACGACAGCAGCCAGTCCAAATCTCCTTTGAAGGATGTTATTTTATTTTAACAGGTTTAATTAAGGAAGGAATACAAAGATTCTCTGTGTGTTTATGGCATTTTCAACAAAAGGTTAAAATCAGGACATAATTTTTACTGTAGACTAAAAGTTATTATTAATTTTGTTTATAAAAAATCAATAACTAATGTTTTCTTAGTTTCTCTTTCACTCACACTTTGACCTAAGCAATAAACTCCACATATAAGCCTTCCTATGATTTATGGGCTAGCTTGAGACATCAGAAAAAGAAGCAGATCCAGTCTGATCCAAGAAACAACCAAAATCCAGGTCTCTAGCAAGGATATCTCTTTGTTTTCTTCAAATACCATTTTCTTGCAATACCTCCAATTACACAGAAACTTGTCATTATTAGAAAGTAAGTTTTCAGAATTCAGGATGTTTTTAGGATTCTAATGGGACATCAACTTCTCCAGCAGAGCATATTGGATTTTGTCTATAAATGAGTACTCACTGTCTCTAGGGCTATTTCCAGTAGGAAATAACAAAAAGGAAAAAGAAGTGCAGACTTCAGGCAAACTTCCCATCAAAGCTTATGTCTTAATTTTGGGCATGGCAAGAAACAGCATGCATCTGTGCCTGCCCATGGTCTCCTTCCAGCATCTTGACCCTGTACTCTATTTGAGGCTGTTTCTTAAACCCATGTGAACTTTAAGCAGCTCTGCTTACCTCCCCCTGCTAAGATTATTAAAAGAGGCAATGAAATTATTTTTATCTCATTTAAGACTGGTAAACTTGTTCTACATAGAAAGTCTACTACCCAGCTAACTGAATGGATATCTACTACATATCAATGATAGACATGCCATTGTATCATATGAAACCAACTGAGGAGACCAGACCCTCTATCAGGTTCTTAAATACCATTCCCCCTTTTTTCAAAAAATACTCATATAAGGCAGGTTATTCTTTTATTGTTGCTTATTAATCTGTATTAAGAAAGTCAAAGGTTATAAATGAAAGGTAATGTCACAGGGAATAACTTTTCTCTTTTCTTCAGGTCAAATTTCTGCCTAACTCTTCTGTCCACGGACACCTGCTTAGGGAGCTCATATATTTCCATTTTTTAATCTTAATTTCTTCTAAATCCAGATCCATTATTTCTATCTTGGAATGAGGAGTGGCTTGCATTTGCTTCTAAGAGCATGTTTTCTACACACAAATAATACAAATACAAAATACACTATAGTAGAGGGTGGCAGACATATCTTTGCATGTCTGAGAGGACCATTTCTAGAAGGGTACTCCATTAGCCATTTTACATCACTGTGACAAATCACTGGAATGAATCAACTTAAAGGAAAAAATTTTCAGTCCATGATTAACTGATTTCAATTTCATCTCTCATTTAAGCCTGTATCAAGGAAGAAACCTGGTTAAAGGCATTATGGAGAAATGGCACTCACTCATGGCAATCAGGTAGCCAATAGTACCCATCCCTCTAAAAATGGGAGGGCAAAAAGAGAGGAGAAAATAAGGGCTGTTGTATTATCACAGTGGATTAACAATATAAATAGGAAAATAGAAACTCTAAGGTCCTTGGTAGCAACAAGAGAAATTGGTAGCAATATGGAGTTAAACCTTTGGCAGCAGGGACTGAAGAGATGGCTCAGCGGGTAAGAGCACCGACTGCTCTTCCAAAGGTCATGAGTTCAAATCCCAGCACCCATATGGTGGCTCACAACCATCTGAAAAGAGATCTGACACCCTCTTCTAGTGTCTGAAGACAGCTACAGTGTACTCACATATAATAAATAAATAAATCTTTAAAAAAATGGAACTAGAGATATAGATCAATGATAGAATCCTTGCTTATCACACAAGGCCCTGGGTGTGATCCCTAGTTAGCATTAAAAAAATAAAAAAATAAACCTTTAGCAGGTTTGGATGTCCCTTTACAAGAAGTGGCAAGTGTAATAACTGTGATCAAACCAGGCTGTGGTGTGTCACCTGAGAGAGCATGTTTGCAGAATGCAGGTCACCAATGAGAGAGGCAGGAACAGCGAGCAGCAGTCCCCACCCCACCCTAAACTGTCTAAGATGCCTTGAAGGCTGCAGTTGAGGGTTTCTTGGGCTGCAAGCACTTGCAAGGACAGACTCCCATATTCAGGTGAAATGCAAAGTTGGAGGCTAAGGTAGGAACCTTCCCTACCTACAGATGTACGTCTAGATCTAAAGGTTGGAGCAATGGAGGAGTCTGAGAAAATTCCTTGCCTGTAGCAGAAGCTTCAGTTGTAAATCAATGTTAAAAATTCAGTATTAAAGGCAACCTTCCTTCTGCCATGAGTGAGTTGGTTGATACCTAGGACCTTAAGTCTGTCCCCTTCCTCTTCTTTCATTGACTTTTGCAATAGTTTTGATTCCAAGCCTCAGGATGTTTGAATTATAGCATGCTAACTGCACTCTGATTGGCTAAATGGGGGCATGCAAATGAGGTGCAAAATGGGACTAATCAGGGACCACCTAGGGTTGGGAGGATAATACTGAGCCCTGCAAACGGTGCCAGAATTCATACTCAGGTCAGCAGATCTCGGTCTCTGCTTTAGTAGAAAAAAAAAAGAACAGATGTTTGTATAAAAGTTTACCTCTGGTTTTGGTTGCTATGGTGACATTTGTAGACTGTCACATGCCTCTTCCCTATCAATTTTGTTGAACAGGGAATCAGAGTTGGTTTTGGTTTCTTTTTATTTCTTTTGTGGCTGGTATCTTGGTGTTGCTGTACTAACAATTATCAACAGTCTGTATTTTGTAGCCTCTTTGTCCTCTGGGCTTAAGGCCTTCAGCTTTAGAAAGATCCATATCACAGGACAGTTATATCATTAAAAATGTGCCAAGTCTGGTCTGCTGCCATTGTCAACAATACTTGAGAGGAACATAGTTCTAATTTCCCGTACCTGCATTGGTCTCTAATTTGTGCAGCACATTTTTTAAGGCATCCTTTAAGGTTGATTAAAGCAGACACATTTGCAGGCTTGACTATGTAATGAACTAGAAAACAGGTAAAGAAAGAAACCTGTACTCACCAAACCCGCTTATGGAAATAAGGTAGGGGTTGAAGGAAAGTGTTTGTGTTCTCCATAGCAGAACCAAAGTCTCATGGGCATGTCAGATTGTACCATAGAAGGAATTGTATAATTCCACTTGTGTGAGGCTTTCTTCATATCACATCTAGCTCCTGCTTTGTAAAAAATAAAGTGACAGTCACAGGGACAATACTCCTCAGCATGTGGCCAGGAAGACCTAACATAAAAATAATCGATTAAAATTTTAAAAACAGATTTTTGTCTCAGCACTCTTCTTTCAACACATATGAAACTACTACTCCCTCCCCCAGGGGCAGAACCTCAGTCAGGTATATTCAGAAAAAGTTCCCCAGGCAATCCTTATATGCGTAATTAGTTGAAATTTGTGGGAAAGCAAAAACAGGAATGATAATATTATGCTTGATATTGAATGAATGACTCTATTTTCCCAAGCACTATTGCTACCCTCCTGTGAGCAGCCTTCATTAGTCACCTGGGCTATTGCCCCACCCCTCTCCTGCTATTCCCAGGGCTGTGATTGTTCCCTCTCCCCCAGAGCACAGCATCCAGTGCCTCTTAAGGGGTGATTCATTTCTGTGACTTTATTCCCCAAGGCTTTCTAATGACCTCTCATCTCATTCCGAATGCATCCAAAGAGATCAGCCAAGTTCTTTACGACCATGACACTCCCTGCCTTCTGTCCCTCTGCTGCAGTAGCCCAGACTTTCTGGGAAAACCCTTTCCTGAGTTCTTCACAAGTCTCTCTCTCTCTCTCTCTCTCTCTCTCTCTCTCTCTCTCTCTCTCTCTCTCTCTCCTTCTCTCTCTCCCTTCTTCCCTCCCTACTTCTTACCCCCTCCTTTTATCTCATCTCGTTCTCCTTTCCTGCCCCTCTCTCCATGAGAAAAGGTTCTATGGCATGAAGTATAGAGAACTATTCTGAGTCCTACTACCTGGAATTTTCGCCCGTGTAACACCCCTCCCCCTGGTCTAACTTGATTCTAACAAATGCAAGATGGTAATACCAGTTCATGAGGATGAAGGGGCATTCTCATGATTCCAGTTTCAAGATTGTTACTTCCACCACCTCGCCGCTAATTCTTGCTGGTTTATAAGATAAGTCCCCAACCATCAAGGAACAGGCAGCTTCTGGCCGTCAGTTAGCATGTTCCGAGGCTCCCAGTATATGTTTGGTCCCAGGACGGAACTACTTCTAGCCAACAGTCACACAAGGAAGCTTAAAATTCTGTGGATTTTTCCTTAGAACGCTTTCAAATGAGACCTCAGTCTTTCCAACTCCTTGATTACAGCCTTATGAGAGGAAATCTAAGACTTGCTAGTTTGGGAATAATTGTTTATTTAATAATCAATAGCTAATAGATCCCCTTGCCTATATTTTATGATTGAGCCATGGCTATTCATTCTCTGTTTCCTATCCCTACTTCGTTTTATTTCTTTTGTCCCATACACATATGTTTATAAACTATATAGGCACTTTAATGTTTAATCTCATTTTACTAGAACATGACTCATTTTCACTAGTTGTCCTGTGTTCATGGCCTAAAAGCATTCTTGGCACATTATAAATTCTCAATACATTTGGACTGAATTAGCAAAATGATTACTGAATTTTCTAATCAGTCCAATATATGTGTATATAAACTGACAAAAAGATGAGACCAGATTTTAAGTTGCCTGAGCACACTACTCATTAGTTGAAGTAGGATCTGACTCTAGTCTGTGTGACCTTTACTTTCTCCATTATCAGAGTTTTCAAACCAAGGGGCAATCCAGGGTTTCAGACTGATTCTTAGAGTCTTAATTTTATTTAAACTGAAAATAGACTTGGGCTAGGGAGATGGCTCAGCAGCACTGGTTGCTCTTGCAGAGGACCTGGGCTTAATTTCCAGCTCCAACATGGTTCATAATCATCTGTAACTCCAGTCCCAGCAGAATCTGATACCGTCTTCTGGCCTTCAGGGACACTACATACATGTGGTATACACACATACAAGTATCAAACATACCACTCATACACATTAAATTAAAAAAACTAATTTGAGAAGGTGATCAGAAAATATGAATATTCTCAACTCTTTTGATGTGTACTATTTCACATAGTACGCATGAAACACAGGTGTGGAATTATGTGTGAATCCAGGTGAATCAAAATCCTGTCAAAATGTCTTTTCTGACTGTTTGTCCATAGCCTGAAAGGGCCAGCATCTGACATAACAATCATGATTGTAAAGAGACTGAGGACCAGCTCCCACCACTGTGTGAGATAAAACCCCAGTGGCAAAGTCTTTACCAGCAATGACATAATAACTTTATATGTCTCAAAATAGGGTTCCAGATAGTTGTGTCTAAACAGAAAAACATGGGGGTAAAGCACATAGAACTTCTACAGAATATTTTCTCATTAAAACATGTCAGTACTAAGCATGTCAGGATCTGTCTCTAGGCCTCACCTTCTTGAGTTTACCATCCTCAACAGTTGTTCCATATTCCATTTGCTCTCATTTCAGAGGCTAGATAGCCTGTGTCAACTTCTTCTGTGCATCAGAAGCATTGAGAGATCCAAAAGAAGTAGGAGTAATGGAGCTGGAGAGCTGGCTCTGTGATTGAGAGGACCTTGGTCCTATTCCCAGCACCCATATGGCTCACAGTTATAACTCCTGTTCCAGGGACTCTAATTCCCTTATCTGACCTCAAAGGGAATGTGTCCATGTGGTACACAGACATATATACAGACAAAACATTCATGGGTGTCTTAGTCAGGGTTTGTATTCCTGCATACAACATCATGACCAAGAAGCAAGTTGGGGAGGAAAGGGTTTATTCAGCTTATACTTCCACATTACTGTTCATCACCTAAGGAAGTCAGGATAGGAACTCACACAGGGCAGGAACTTGGAGGCAGGAACTGATAGAGAGGCCATGGAGAGGTGCTGCTTCCCCTGGCTTGCTCAGATTGCTTTCTTATAGAACCCAGGACTACCAGCCCAGGGATGGCATCCCCCACAATGGGTCCTCCCACCCTTGACCATTAATTGAGAAAATGCCTTACAGCTGGCTCTTATGGAGGCATTTCCTCAAGGGAGGTTCCCTTGTCTCTGATAACTCCAGCTTGTGTCAAGTTGACACACAAAACCAGCCAGTACAACAGGTGTAAGAGGACAATGTGTCTTTAAAAGATTTTTTTAAGATAAGTAATTATGAGGCTTTGATAACTAGACACTTCTGGCCATCACCAGAAATTTCAGGATGCAGTTGCAAAGCTCTGTTTTCATACTTTCTGACACACCTGCCACCCAGACTTTCCTGTGTTTCTGGGACTTCCCACCCATCTATGTGCCACAGTTAAGCGTGCTTCCCCTGGCAGAAGGGGACAGTGGTGTGGGAGCTTTCCCCAGAAGCTTTGCACTACTACCTCATGAAAACACAGTCTGGCTTCAGCTTCATCTAAATCAAGTGTTGCCCCGAGTGGGCTCTGGATACTCCCTCAAACTCTGATGGAAAGGGATGTGAGAACCACCAGAGCATAGCCTTTCAAAAGACCAGAGCTCTGCTTTAAATGTCACCATCCAGCATGTTCTTTACTCCCCAGCTTTTACATCAGGATGCCACATTCAAGGTAATTGGTCCATGCCTTCCAGATAAAAGCATGGAGGAATGCACAAATTCACTTGTGCAGACATGGTCGGACCTGTTTGAACAGTTTTATTAATATTTACTTGAAATATGAAATTGCTATTTTGGGCAGACTCTATGAATTGTTTAGGAAACATTATCCATGGAATATATAGTTTGCAATATTCTGCCTTTATACTCGTTTCCTCCAAGGTCTGTGTTTTTCCAAACTATTTTCATTGTTAGTTTCTTCTTTTCCCCCAAAGAGATCATAATGACTATCTATAAAACACTTACTTTACATTATTCTTCATTTTAAAGCCTTACCATGTTAAACCTCCCATCAGCCTGGAGAAGTAGGTATTATTATCTGCAACTAACTCAGAGTCACAGGGCTGGGAGGAGCTGGGTGGAACAGGCTCTTAAACCCAAGTTGCCTATAACTTCAGGCTCTCCTTTGAATCTTCCAGCTCTTGTTATTTACTTGATGATGAGATTTCAGCAATTTAAAATTAAGAAATGAGGCTGGAGAGATGGCTCAGTGGTTAAGAGCACTGACGGCTTTTCCATAGGTCTTGAGTTCAATTCCCAGCAACCACATGGTGGCTCACAACCATCTGTAATGAGATCTGATGCCCTCTTCTGGTACATTGGAAGACAGCCACCATGTATTCATACGCATAAATAAACAACTCTTTAAAAAAATAAATAAATAAAATTAAGAAATGTTACACATACAAACACACATACATACATGTATATAGATAAATGCTGTATATATAGCATTTCTTAATTTTAAATTATAGATATATATACATGTATATATACATACATACATACATATGTGTGTGTGTGTGTATATATATATATATATATATATATATATATATATATCTTAGTTTTAAATTGTTTATATTTTGGAGTCTGAAGAGATTGCTTATTGGATAAGAGTCTTCTTGTAGAGGACTGGGCTTTGACTCCCAGAACTCACATGACTGTTCACAAACACCAGTAACTCCAGTTCTTGGGGATTGGACAATCTCTTCTGGCTTCTGCTGATACTGAAAACACACAGTGTGCTTACATCCATGTAGACACAACATACACATATGTTTTTAAACATTTGTTTCAAGTGTTTTCAAAAATTAATTTTGGTCCAAAAATTTTTTTCTTATTTACAATGTACATATAGTCACGATTACATAGGCTTCTTTTGGTCAAAAGCAGAGAAGGGCTCCTGTGCCTAAAACACTCGATTTCAGTCTTTAATTCTCATCTATCCCTTAGCAGAATCCCCTCCAACAAAACTGAGACCACTGAATAATTATGTCATAATTATTTCCTCAACTTGCAATTTTTGCTGTAAGGAGCCAGAGCATCTCAAATCTGTGGCCTGGATCATATAATTTTGCACTTCACATTTTCCCAAATGTGCAATAGAGCATGAAGTATTTATGCAGTTAGGAAGGCCTTTCACGCGTTACACCTGTACTTCTGAACAAACAGCCTTTGTTAATGACTATATTGCCTGTTCATTCATCTACTTAACAAATAGCTCATTTAGACACCATGTTCACTACCAGGGGAATAAAGGCAAAAGTGAAATAGACATGTGCCTTAATGTCCTTGAGTTAGTAATCCAACGGGGGTAAAAATACAGGATAGAAAATTAATTAAATTATGTAGTTTGGTGGCTGGAGAGATGTCTCTGTGGTTAAAATCATGGGCTGCTCTTCAGAACTCCAAGAACCCACATGGGGACTCATAACTGTTTGTAACAGTTCTGGGGGATCTGACCCTTTTTGGTCTCCACAGTCAAAGGTACTGAATACATGTGGTGCCCAAACGCACACTCGGCCATACAAGCATGTACATACTTTTTAAGTTTAAAATGGTATAGTATATAACTTTGTTTCCTGATAAATTTACTGTTTATGAAATGGCAGTTCTAAGACCCTCCATCCTCTGCCAATAGCATTCTGTGCTCTGGCGCAATGAGCAATTAATAGAGGATTTACTTCCATGGCAAAGGCAAAGTTCAGGGTGTGGTCTCAGACACTACAGTAACAGATTGAGCCCAGAAGAGTACTGTGACCTCATTTGGTGTTGCTTTGTTGTTTTGTTTTGTTTCACAAGAAGGAGACAGGATAAAATAAGCTTTTTCTGCTATATTTCCCATCTCCTTTCAGGTAAGGAGGACAAGATGAGAAGGCAGGATAGAGTTAGAAGAACAAAGAATTACTCTCAGGAAAGACTCTGAGGACTGGTCTCTTGAGCATTATTGTTCCCTGGGAACCTTCCACGGCTGCAAAGTGCCTGGAGAAACACGGAGAGAGCATCCTGACAGAGACTATGTCTGCCCTCCCCCCAGGTCTGCAGTAGCAATGACCTTGAGGAGCAGCCTGGTCACAGAAAACACTGGTTACTGTTAGAAGCAATTTCACTCCTGTCTCAGGTTCGATTACCCTCCAACTTGGTGACTCTGGCCCAGTTTCATGCCGAGTCCTTTTTATTTTATTTTAAAATTGTATGTGTATGGGTATTTTGCCTGCATTCATTTTTGTGCACCATGCATGTGCCTGTTGCACATAGATGCCAGAAGAGTGCATCAGATCCCTAGACCTGGAATGATGGGTGGTCATGAATCACTCTGTAGGTGCTGGGAATTGAACCTGTGTCCTCTGAAGGGCAGCCAGTGCTCTTACATGCTGAGCCATCTCTCTAACTCTCTGCAGGTACATCTTTAAATGTACCTTTTCACATATAAACAGATAAGCACAAATACTATATAAGCACAAGATTAAAATTAATTTAGATAATGCTTGTCAAAGTTTGATTACATATTTAGCCCAAAGAAAGTACTTTATAGATATGAACTATCAAAAATGAAAGACATGAAGAACAGAGGGGATCCATCAAGTCTCTACCAAGCTATGAGTGACTTTATGGGTCAAGGAGGTTTTAAGAGCCAGGAAATGCTCAGGTGACAAAAAGTCTGAAGGTCCTTGTCAGAGCCTTAGCAAGAAGTCATAAAGTTACTACTGCAATTAACCTGAAAACATCAATATTTGAAGTAGAAATTTCTGGAAGTGTCATGTGATGCAGATTCATGTGATGTTTTCGGAGGCCAGGAGAGGACACATGATGTTTGGAGAGAGTACAAATAGGACTCAACAAATTTTGATGGTGTGCTCACACAGGTAGCCCTGCAACACTTCGTTGGTCTTGTGTTTTTGTTTTGTTTTTTTCACTTTGTTGAGAGAGGTACAGTAGAGAATTTCTCCTGGTATCCTGGCTGTTCTGGCTGCTTCAGTTGGTTTAATCAGATCAAATAATTAAATGGACTCATATTTGTCCAACCTCAAGTTAGAATGAAGTTGTTTGTCTTTTCTTGGGTATTAAGATGCTCCTAAAACATGGTTTTTCCCTTGAGGGACATTTTCTTCTTTGAACAAATTCTAGAAGCCTATCCATCTCATCCCATGTATAAAATTTATATCTTCCTCCTAGATGCAGGTTATGATTCAGATGATCCCCTATTCCCCACTGCTTTTGGAGTGAACAGGAAGCCCACTTCACTTGCAGCATCTCTAGAGCTTGTGAAAACAAGTTGTGAGGAAACTAGAAAGATTCACTCAATAATAAGTCTTAGCTTTCGGACTCCCTGTGATCCCTAATAGTTTTTTTTCATCTACTCTAGTTTGGATCTTAAATGTCTCCCTAATATTAAAATGAAGACATGTCCCCACCTGATGGTAGCATGAGGAAATGATGGAGCTTTAATGAGATGGGGCTTAATGGAAGTTAGATGATTGGGGTGGACATTGAGGAGAATTGCAAATTTGGCTTTCTTTATTTTTTCTTCCTAATCAATGTAAGGTGAGCAATTTGTCCAACCATGATGTGTTTCCTCACCATAGACCCTAAAACAACATAGCTAAATGACCATGGATCAAACTTTTAGCAAAAACAAACCTTTATTGCTTTCAAGTAATTTGTCTCAGGCATTTTGTCATAGTGTGAGAAAGCTAATGTGGGTTCTCTTATTTCCATAACAATCAGCTTCTACCTTAAAAACAAATATCAAATAGGAATATTATTAAAAATGACATTCAATATTTTGGAATAGTTGCTCAACAAGAGAAATACTTAAGTGCTTTGGTTTCAGGAAAAAATAATGTTAAGGACAAATGGAATAGCGAAATTACTACACAGCAATAGTTTTGTGAGTTTCCCTGGGCAATGAAGAACTCATCTTATGTAGGCACCAACAATAGACCAAAGAAATTATTTCATCCAAGTTTCTCTAAGTGAACCAATGAGGTTGCTGGTGTTACTTGTATGAGCATGGAAGAGAGGTATCATACAGGAACACATGTGACTCAAAGACAGCTGCATCACTGATAGAGGGCTAATATTATATATATATATATATATATATATATATGTGTGTGTGTGTGTGTGTGTGTGTGTGTGTGTGCGCGTGTGCGTGTGCGTGTGCGTGTGCGTGTGCGTGTGTGTGTGTGTGTGTGTGTACATATATATCAAGAAGTTAGACTCCAGAGAACCAAATACCCTATTAAAAATGGGGTACAGAACTAAACAAAGAATTCTCTACTGAGGAGTACTGGATGGCTAAGAAACACCTAAAGAAATGTTCACCATTCTTAATCATCAAGGAAATGTAAATCAAAAAAAAAACCCCTGAGATCCCATCTCATACCAGTCAGAATGGTCAGGATCAAAAATGGGACAGCAAATGCTGGAGAGGATGTGGAAAAAGGTGAACACTCTTCCATTGCTGGTGGGATTGCAAGCTGGTAAAACCACTCTGGAAATCATTTTGGCAGTTCTTCAGAAAATTGGACATAGAACTACCTGAGGACCCAGCTATACTACTCCTGGGCATATACTCAGAAGATGCTCCAACATGTAATAAGGACACATGCTCTACTATGTGCATAGTAGCCTTATTTATAATAATCAAAAGCTGGAAAGAAACAAGATGTCTTCAAAAGAGGAATGGATACAGAAAATGTGCTACACTTACACAATGTAGTACTATTCAGCTATTAAAAACAATGAATTCATTAAATTCTTAGGCAAATGGATGGAGCTAGAAAATATCATCCTGAGTGAGGTAACCCAGACACAAAAGAACACATACAGTGTGCACTCACTGATAAGTGTATATTAACCCAAATGTTCTGAACACCCAAGATACAACTCACAGACCACATGAAGCTCAAGAAGAAGGAAGACCAAAGTGTGGACACTTTGATCCTTATTGGAAAGTGGATCAAAATACCCATGGCTCACAGCCAACTAATAGAATGAACATAGGGTGCCCAATGGAGCAACTAGAGAAAGGACTCAAGGATCTGAAGGGGTTTGCAGACCTACAGGAAGAACAATATATACCAACCAGTAACCCCAGAGCTCCCAGGGACTAAACCACCAACCAGGGTACATATGGAGGGACCCATGGCTCCAGCTACGTATGTAGCAGAAGATGATCATTTCAGACATCAATGAGAGGAGAGACCGTGGGTGCTATGAAGGCTTGATTCCCCAGAATAGGGGAATGCAGGTCAGGAAATTGGGGAGGGGGCAGGGGAGAGTGAGCAGGAGGAGGGGTAATGTGGAAAGGGGATATCATTTGAAATGTAAATAAAGCAAATAACTAATAAAAAAGTAAAAAAAAAAAAAAACAGCTGCATCAACTAAAAAGATGAGCAGCTGCATCCCCAAAGCTTTCTTCCCTCTGTGCAGAGAGCCTCTGTTGTGACTTTCCTCTCCTCTGAGATGCTTACTGCTTTTATAGCCCATGGATTGACCTTGTGAATCATGTAACTTTCTGAGCTTTCTGAGGTATGATGAGCCTTTAAGCTTCCTGAATATTAATGCACTTCCTTCTGCTTCTAAGAGAGGATGTCCCAACACAAAGGCAATAAGGAAACAGGAAGCAGTCCATGATTGACCAGGGGAGGGAAACAGGCTAGCAGCACAGTCTCATACTGATCCTGCCTTTGAAAGTGCCCCTTAGCCAATCAGAAGGAAGGGAACAACAAAACCTGGCAGGAATGTAGCAGCCTTTTTTGTTCTTATTTTGCATATTTCTGCAGAATTTCAGTAGAATGGCTTCCAGGATCTTCAGAAAGGTTCCTGTTAGGCATTTCTATCTCAAAGCAAAGTTCAAGTCTATTCTCCAGACTTGTTCTATGGCTTATCCAACATGTGACTGAGTGCTGTGTCAAACGTGGTAAAGATTTGGCTGAGCTCATAAAACAGGGGAACAACCCAAGAACTTCAAGATAAGTGAATACTAAGAGAAAAAAATGCGAGACAATACAAAAAACAAAACTCTTGGGTTTGACATTTTCTTTACCGTGGCTAAGACTTTAAAGTTTTGATAATTCTTCACGGTTGTGATTTGAGTTGGGACTTCTCTTTTTCTCTGGCACTGCTGTAATCTTCAAGGGAACAAAATCATGTGAGTTGGAGGCATGCAGACTTCTCTTCATTACCAATCAAGAGAAATCCCTGAATGTTCATGTTTTTCAAGAAATACACTTTAATTTCCACACGTGCAGACATCTGGATAAGCAGGAATATTGAACACACAGTCTGCCTCCATTACTTTTTAAATCACATTTAGAGTGAAAATAAAAGTAAAGCACACAGGAATAGAGATGGGCTCATGAGAGCTGGCAGCAGAAAGTCTGCAGCTGGCCACAGAGTATTGACAACTGAATCTTATCTTCTGTTGTACTCGGTCTAAAGCAGAGGACAGACGCTAACAAGGAGCAAGCTGATGCCTTCCCTAGGCTGGTAGAAGCGTTCTGAAAGTAGAGAACGTAAATTCTTTCAGGGGACTATCAGGAACTGGAAAACAAAGCATATGTTGAAAAACTTCTACATTTGTGTGTGTGTGTGTGTGTGTGTGTGTGTGTGTGTGTGTGTGTGTTGATTACAAGTCCCTCATCTCTCCCTCCCTCTCCCTCTCTCTGACTCTTTCTTTCTCTATCTTTAGTGTTTATAACTATGTGGGTTTTTTACTTAAAAATGCAAATTATACAAACAAGTCTGTGCATAAAGGAATCACTAATTGTTAACTTTTTAAAAAATGGATGCCCAAACAATAAAAGTTATGCATCTTAAATGTAGAACTACTTGAGTTTTGGCAAATGTAATGAGCAGCACCACAATGAAGATGTGGGATGCTTCCAACAGCCCCAAGTTCATCCAGCCCCTTTGCAACTCAACCTGTCCCACCCAGCTTCTGTACACCACTGACCTGCTCTTTATTACCGAAGCTCAAGACTGAATTTTCTAGAATTTCCTATCAGTAGAGTCAGGCTGTAAACTTGTCTGTATCTGACTTCTTCCTCACAACCAAATGTTTTGGAGAGTGTGTATTAATAGGGTTGATACCATCCTTTTTCATTTCTAAATAGTATTTCATTGTGTGGACACAGTGAGTGTGTTCATCCCCATCCTAGGCTAAAGATTTGAGTAGTTGCTAGTTTCTTTCTTTCTTTTTTGCTAATAATAACTAAACTGCTGGAATACTGGTGTCTATGTCTTTGTGAGAATATGTGTCTTCATCCTCTTTGCTGAATACTAATGAGGAAAATTGTTAAGTCATTGAATAATTATATATTTAACTTTAATAAAAAAATAAAATCTTCCATGCTATTTTCTAAAATGCTTAGCATTTCTACAAACAGTGTGTCTGTTCCAAAATTTCCACATTAGAGACTGAAAAGAAAATGGTTTTTTGTGCTGTTACAAAATCTAAGCAAAAAAAATAAATAAATAAAAATAAAAATAAAAATAAAAATAAAAACCAGGGAAACTTGAGCTGAGAATGAACCTTGAAAAGTTAATTTGAAACTGTGTGTAGCAGGAGGATTCCAGTGAGATTTCTCTAACTCTGATCCACATTTTGTTAAAAGGCAAACTTCTGTACATTAAAATTGTAATTAAAAATCTCTGTGTTAAATAGACAACCCTTCATGGGCAAGGCTGCTCCAGGGTGGTTGTGGTTTGTGTGCTCTATGGAAGAGGCACACGAGGAAGGCTGTTATAGGACAAAGGCAGAAGCAGAGCCAAGACATTACCCAATTGAGTAGTCTGCTTAGGAAGAAGTTCCAGAGGGGTAGCTGGGTCTTCCGGTAGAACTAATTCTGCTCCTGGACATATATCCAAAAGATGCGCCACCATATCATAGGAACACACAGCTCCATTATGCTCATAGCAGCCTTATTAGTAAGAGCCAGAAATGCCCCTCAAGTCAGATGCCCCTCAACTGAAGAATGGGTACAGAAAATGTGGTTCATTTAAACAATGGAATACTATTCAACTATTAAAAGCAAGAACATTATAAATGGAGCTAGAAAATATCATCCTGAGTGAGGTGACCCACACCCAAAAGGACATGCATGATATGCACTCGCTGATAAGTGGATATTATCCCCCAAACACAAAATACTCATGATATACCTCACAGACCATAAGTTAAACAAGAAGAAAGGCCCAAGTGAGGATGCTTCAATCTCACTTAGAAGGACCAAGTGAATGGGGTGCTATCCCACAGTCAAAACTCTGACCCAAAATTGTTCCTGTTTGAAAGAACTGGAGGGATGAAAATGGAGATGATCCTCAGGAAAAGTAGGTCTAGCGCCAGGCCCAAAGTGGGATCCAGCTCAAGGGGAAGCCCCAAGGCCTGACACCATTATTGAGGTTATGGAGCACTCACAAAAAGGGACCTATCATGACTGCCTTCTGAAAGACCCAGCAAGCAGCTGAAAGAGTCAGATGCAGATATTTATACCCAACTAATGAACAGAAGCTGCTGACCCCTGTGGTTGAATTAAGGAAAAGCTGAAGAAGCTGAGGAGGAAGGCAACCCTATAGGAGGACCAGCAGTCTCAATTAACCTGGACCCCCAAAATCTCTCAGACACTGGATCACCAACCAGGCAGCACACACCAGCTTATATGAGGACCCCAACACATATACAGCAGAGGACTGCCAGGTCTGGGTTCAGTCAGAGAAGATGCACCTAACCCTCAAGAGACTGAAGGCCCCAGGGAGTTTAGAGGTCTGGTGTGGTGGGGTGGGGGAGACATCCTTGTGTGGACAGGGGGTGGGGAGGAGGTATAGGATGTGGAACAGTTGGAGGGTGGACCAGGAGGGAAATAAAATCCGGAGTGTCAAAAGAAAAATAATACTAATACAAAAATAATGAATTTCCAGAAAAGAAAAAGATGAACTACAGATGGTAAGAAACAGAAAAAGGAGGATCGAAATAATCATGGGAGGCAGAGGGAGGGAGAGACCCAAATGGGAGAGAGGAGTAGGAGGGAAAAGGAGATAGGATTGGATATAGGAGGAGACAGAAGAGAAGCCCAGAGGGCTAGGAGAATGAATGAAAATATACAATTGCCAAGGGTGGTGTGGGAGTGGGAGTTGGGGGAACATCTAGAACGTCCCAGAGGCCTGGGATGGGAAGGCATCCAGGACTCAATGTGGATGTCCTTAGCTGAAATGCCCAACAGTGGGAAGGTGGAACCTGAAGAGACCACCTCCAGCATATAGACAGGGACTCCAGTGGGACACCAATCCACCTTCAAATTTTTTGACTGAGAATTTTAAGAACTGTAGAGACAAAAGTGGAGCAGAGACTGAAGGAATGGCTGGCTGACCAGTGACCAGCCCAATTTGGGATTCATCCCATTGGTGGGCACCAATCCCTGACACTATTACTAATGCCGTGTTGTGCTTGCAGACAGAAGCATAGCGTGACTGTTCTCTGAGAAGCCCAACAAGCAGCTAACTTCTTAGTCAGATGCTGATACTGACAGCCAAGCATTGAACTGAGGTCAGGGACCCCTATGGAAAAGTTAGGGGAAGGTTTGAAGGGAACTGAAGGGAATGGTAACCCCATAGGAAAACCAACAGTGACAACTAACCTGGACCCTGGGGAGCTCCCAGAAACTACCTCACCAACCACATGAGCATACATGGGCTGGTCTGGAGACCGCTGGAACATATGTAGCAAAAGACTGACTGCCTTGTGTGGCTCCAGTGTGAAAGAATGCACCTAATCCTGTAGAGACTTGATGTCCCAGAGAAGGCGGATTCCAATGGATGAGGGAGTATACTCTCAAAGGTGAAGGTGATGGGGATGGAGTGAAGAACTCTGGGAGGGGAGCAGGGAGGAGGGGACAACATTTGGATGTAAATCAATAAAACAATTTTAAAAAAGTTACAGAAGGGTCTATTTAATTTCCAGATTGTCATCTAGAAATTCAGACATCATGTCACCTCAGGGTGATGTTCCTTAATTTGATTATTTGAACATTGTTTATATTCCAAAGGAAAATAATACATCTAGATCATAAAAGCTGAGCACCAGGAAATCATCCCAATTGCATGGAATTGAGTCCAAAAATAGACCCAGCCTTTTAGGTTCAACACAATTTAAAAATATGATATTTCATTAATTCTTTGAAAATTGTATATGTACAATGTGCTTTAATTATATTCATCCCTAAATCCCTCCTTCTAACTCCTACCTGATTCACTTTCACTTTACCAACACCTTGCAACATCCAGAATATATATATGTGTGTGTGTGTGTGTGTGTGTGTGTGTGTGTATATATATATACACACACACACACACACACACACACACACACACACACACATATGTATGTATATATATGCAACCCATTGAGTTCACTTTGTGTCACTCACACCCTCCTGGGATGGGACCATCTTCTGGAGTGTGGTGGACCTACCAGAGAATAAACTTGTAAAGAAATCCGACTCTCTCTTCTCCAGAAGCCTTCAACTATCAGAGCTCCTCAGTTATTGGTGGAACATCATGTGTCCCTCCTGTTCAACATATTTTCTTTTCATTCCATGGAGTGAAAGAAAACATTTGAGGAAAAGAACAGTATCCTAGTCTCACTTCACACCACTCTTAGGATAATTCAATATAGTTTGTACACCTAAGTATGCAAGCTAAAGACGGAGCTTCTATACCTAATAGGAAGAAACTTAAGCACAACCTTTGGGTAGGCTGAGAACTTTTTTAAGGAGCAATAGAGCCCAAAGTGTATCCATGAGAAAACAATACTTTCCCCGCCTAAATGCAGCACTACATGTCTCCATGAACACTGCTCAGAGGATATCACTGCTGAGGATGGCAGGCATGCCACAGGAAGCTCTGATTTTTAATCTGCTTTTTAAAACTGTGCTTATTTTATGACCTCTGTTCTCTGGAGTCTTTTTTGAAGGGTTGGCCCAATTTCTGCCAAGGTTTAAACAAGTTTTAATTAATTATCTCAGCTGTAGTTATATCAAGAGTATTCTCCAGGGACTTAGAAGGAATAGGAAAAGCTGCAGTTGAGGGGAAGCTTAGATTTGCTGAATCAGAAAAAAACGACAGCTTGGGTGTGGGCATGACTGATCGGGAGATACTGAGTGGCATACTTGAAGGGGTTGCTAGGGGGAACGTCATCATCCATGTTTTCTTCTACTTGTTTAAAAACTTGGCTACATTCATTTAAATGTGTTATAAACATTCAAAGTCTTAAACATAATTCTGTAGTATCCTTTGACACATACATGTAACAATAATAACAATAATAGGAGTAGAGTAGTAATAATAATAACAACAACAAAAGTGTGTGTGTTGGTATTTTGCTTGTCTTGCTGTGGTTTTGAGACAGAATTTTATCACATAGCCTGGGGTACTGTCAAACTCATGATCCCTTGTCTCAGCTAGCAAGTATTGCGTTGATAGGGATGTACTACCAAACCTGTAGTCCATACTAGATTTAACATCATTTGAAATGGTGTTAGCATCCTCCCATCTATGGGTTTTGGCATTTTCCTCATTTGTCAGGCTCATCTCTCTTAATTTCCAAGGCCAAACACAGTCCTCAACCCTAGCTTCCTTTTTAACTGTTTTCTTTGCTAAGGTCCAGGATACTATTCCCATCTGTGTTAAATTTGGATATAGCCTGCTCATTGGTATGCATATAATTTCACATTTAAAATGAATTTCTCTTACCAATAAATAATAGTCCTGGCACTTTTAAGAAGAACAATACAAAAAGAATAAAACCAGGAAATCAGAACTCCACTATTCAATAGCAAAACACCAGTGAGCAGGGGAGAGAGATTCTGGTGCAGACCTGTCCAGCAGGAAGACAGGGTGTGATCAGTAGGGGCAGACTCTCTTGTCTTCAGCCCAGATCTTTAAGATAGTAAATTGGATTCTATAACCCATTCTAGAGGAAAGGAAAAACACAACCCAAAGTGCTTTGAAAACTGACAACTAAGCTCAGCCCACTGCCTTTCATCTTTGCTGTAAATTGCCACCATCACAGATGTGCTTTGGGCCTTTACACATGAAAGAAGCAAAGCAGAAAGCCGGCCCTGAAAATGCAGTCCACCTTCCTACACTGTCCCCAAGCTAATATGTCGGCTCTAGGAGTATAATGTTTCCCCTTCGGCTTGCATCCAGGAAAGTTTAGGGCACATATGAACTCCTTCAGGTTTAACACTATAGGTAAGTATTTTAAATATATACTCGAAGACAGGAGATAACACAAGAAAAAACAATTCTATTACCTTTTGGACATATTTTTGTGAATTTGTCTAATACAGATTGATGTCTTTCTACCTCCCCATCTCCTTCTCCCTTTCCCTTCTCCCTTCCTCTCTCTTTTCCTTCCTCCCTCTTCTCTCCTTCCATCCCTTTTGCCCTCTTCCTCTCTCTTTGCCCCCCTTCTCTCTCCTCACTATGTAAGCTCTAGTTGGCTTGAAAGTCTCTATGTAGACCAAGCTGGATGGAAATTCACAGGGATCCTTCTGCTTCTGCCTCCCTAGTGCTGAGGTTTAAGGCATGCATTATGATGTTCAGCTTAAGAAAGATAAATCTTGTGAATTTCTCAAATATTTCTAATGTATTGAAATTATGCAATTGATTTATATTTTAAATAAATGCTCTCCCACTGAGGAATCGAAATGTTCTGTAATCAAAAGATGTTTTTAGAGTCATCTTTGACACACATTAGAAGTTTTATTTATTTAATTCAAGTTACTTGTGTCATGAAGTGATGTACATAAAAAGGATAGCTAGTAAATGGAGATGTAAAGATTGGGGACCACTGACACTAGGTCATCAGAAGAGATGAATATTTGATATCATGTTTAATGATCAGTGGAAAGAAATTCAGTAGCAGCTTGTAGAAAAAATACAAGTCACCAAGGCCAAGGAAGAAATGTTTATTCTCACTAGTAAGTAAGAATATCAAATGAAAGAATAAAGGCCATTTTCAATCGCTTAATTAAAAAAGACAAAGGCTCTGAAATGTGAGTATAGTTTAGATGCTTTAGATGCAGTTGTTCTCAACCTGTGGGTCAAACACAGAGATTTACACTATGATTCATAACAGTAGCAAAATCATTGTTATAAAGTAACAACAAAAATCATTTTATGGCTGCAGATCAGCATAACATGAGGAACTGTATCAAAGGGTTGCAGCATTGGGACCATTGAGAAACACTGGCTTAGAGGAATTTATAGCCAATGGTCAACACTACTAGTTACTACAAATGAATAGAATAGAAAATACTAATTCTAAATTAGAAATGTTAGAAATGTTTTTTTGTGATTAAAAGAACATGTTTTATACCTTAAAAATAAGAATGTGCCAGAAAAGTAACAAAATACACACACACACACACACACACACACACACACCCCTCCATGTTGGTTTCCTTAAATAGTACCACTTAAATTATACTGATAATCAATACAGAAACCGATAAGCAGTTAGTACTCAGAAAATAAGAGACTATGCAGTGCTATGTCATAATGCCTACCCCTAAGTCTCAGGGATCAAGGATTAGGGAGGAGAATGATTATAAGAGCTGAATGGAGTTACCTGTTTGGAAACACTACTAGTAGACATGACAGAGCTATTTTACACATGAACTCAAAGTGTCTGACTGCCTGTACAACCCCTTCATGAGATAAAGCAAGCCAACTTCTCAGCATGGATTGGGAAGGGTTCATGACATTCTACTCTGTCTGAGGAGCTTTGGGCATGGTGTCTGGGAGAGGGAGAACAGTTTTCTTTGGGAATTTGCCCCAGGGAGGAACCAATGCTCCAGCAGTCCCCACATTCCATTAAAATGGATAAAGAAATTAAAAGGATATACACAGTTGCATGTGACAGTTAAACTGGACTTAGTTGTTGTTTAAGAAGTTTCGATGGGAAATGAAAGATCATTAGAAAGAGACTGAGTGTTGTCATGGTTTGAATGAAAATTGCCTCTGCAGGTTCATAGGGACTGGCACTATTAGAAGTTGTGGCTTTGTTGGGGTAGGCATTACATTGTTGGAAGAAGTGTGTCACTGGGGGTGGGCTTTGAGTTTCAAATGCTCAAGCCAGGTTCAAGGTCTCTCTCTTCCTGCTGCCTGCAGATCCAGATGTAGAGTTCTCAGCTACTTCTCCAGCACCATGAACCTACATTGAGTGGCTTACCATTGCCTGGAATTCCAGTTCTCAGAGGGGTCTGATGCCCTATTTTGGCACCTATGCTTATGTGCACATAATAACACACACACACACACACACACACACACACACACACAATTAAAGCTAAAATAAATATAAAGAAAAAAGACAAGCTTGGAATCAAAATAAAATAAGGTAGACAAGACCAATTATTAGATATTGATTTATCAGTTTATTTAGTGATTTTTCTTAAGGCACTGCTTTACTGCCTATTACTAAGCTGACCTCACTTGCTACCTGAAACAGAATGACCTAGGGAGATAACTAAAACCATGGCCTGCTGCTCTCAACCTGCTGACTACATAAGCTTCTGTAAAATATCACTTGCTAGCTTCCCCAACCTTGTGATTTTAGAGCATAAAATAGGAAGACAAACTGTACTTGGGATGGAGGCCTTTCAGAAGCTATCCTGATAGGTCTGCCCTGCCTTTTTTTCTAGAAATTACATCAGATCAAAACTTAAATAACCAGTCCAAGATCTAGGGTCTAGATTATACAGGGCCTTGCCCAGGCCTGTGGTGGGTGGCATTCATGTGAATTCTCTATAGAAATCACTATGGGGTCAGGCTGTAAGCCCCTCAGTTTGATAATGGGTAGGCCTGACTCCTTGAAGGCATTTCTGCAGGCTGCTAAACCTCAGAAGATGATGTTTTTGCAGCAGAATGAATTAGTGTTTATTCTACTATTTACATCTGGTATCTCATTAAACTGTCATGACAACCCTGACAAGGTGTGTCCCTCAGTGGGTAAGAAATGAAACTTCAGAGTGTCTATAATTACTTGCTCAAGGTCAAATTGAGAATATAAAATCAGCACATCCTCTAAGCCATTCTGATCCCAAAGTTCCTTCACATGTCATAATCTTAAATGAGGGAATGTAAACCTGTGATGTACAATAGTTTCAGAACATAACAGAATAAGAAATAAGATAACTATGAAGCTTTTAAAAGCAGAATAAGTCATCTGCTTAGAAACAAAACTATATAAGGCAAATAATTTTTAAACATGAAACGCGAAACATACATGAATCAGAAAATTTGAGAAACACTGATGTCTTAGTTAAGATTTACATTGCTGTAAAGAAACACCATGACCAAGGCACCTCTTATAATGAACATTTAATTGGGGCTGGCCTACAGGTGCAGAGGTTCAATCCATTATCATCATGGTAGGAGGCATGGCAGCATCTAGGGAGACATGGTGCTGGAGAAGCTTAGAGTTCTGCGTCTTTTTTTCTATATTCCTTGTTTACATTAAAAATGCCTTCCCCTTTCCTGGTTCCCCCCTTACCATATGTCCCATAAGCCCTCTTTCTTCTGCCTATTCCCAATCACCCCCTCCCATTTCTCTGTTCTGACAATATCCTACAATGCTGCATCAAGCCTTTCCAGGACCAGAGCCCTCTCCTTCCTTCTTCGTGGGAATCATTTGATAGGTGAATTATGTCTTAAGTATTCAGACCTTCTGAGCTAATTAATATCCACTTATTACTGACTGCATTCCATGTGTATTCTTTTATGATTGGGTTATCTGATATAGGATGATATTTTCCAGTTCCAAACATTTGCCTAAAAATTTCATGAATTCATTGTTTTTAATTGCTGAGTAGTATTCCATTGTGCAAATATACTACATTTTCTTTATCCATTCCTCAATTGAGGGACATATGGGTTCATTCCAGCTTCTGGCTATTATAAATAAGGCTGCTATGAACATAGTGGTGCATGTGTCATTATTGCATGCCAGGGAATCATTTGGGTATATGCCCAGGAGTGGTATAGCAGGGTACTCCAAAAGTGTCATGCCCAGTTTTCTGAGGAACCACCAGACTGATTTCCTCAGTGGTTATACCAGCTTGCAATCCCATCAGCAGTGGAGGAGTATTCCTCTTTTTCCACATCCTGGCCAACACTTGTTGTCTCCTGAGTTTTTAATCTTAGCCATTCTGACTGGTGTAAGGTGAAATCTTAGGGTTGTTTTGATTTGCATTTCCCTAATGATTAATGATGTTGAACATTTCTTTAGGTGCTTCTCAGCCATTTGAAATTCTTCAGGTGAAAATTTTTTCTTTAGCTCTAAACCCAACTTTTTAATAGGGTTATTTGGCTCTCTGGAGTCTAACTTCTGGAGTTCTTTGCATATATTGGATACTACCCCTCTGTCAGATGGAGGGTTGGTGAAGATCTTTTCCCAATTTGTTGGTTGCCATTTTGTCCTTCTGACAGTATCCTTTGACTTATAGAAACTTTGTAATTTTATGAGGTCCCATTTATCAATTCTTGATCTCAGAACATAAGCTATTGGTGTTCTGTTAAGGAACTTTCCCCCTGTGCCCATGTCCTCCAGGGTCTTCCCCAGCTTCTTTTCTATTAGTTTCAGTGTGTCTGGCTTTATGTGGAGGTCCTTGATCCACTTGGAGTACAAGGTGATTAAAGTGGGTCAATTCGCATTCTTCTGCATGTTGACCTCCAGTTGAACCAGCACCATTTGTTGAAAAGGCTATCGTTTTTCCACCGGATGGTTGTAGCTCCTTTATCAAAGATCAAGTGACCATAACTCTGTGGGTTCATTTCTGGGTCTTCAATTATATTCCATTGATCTACTTGCTTGTCCCTGTACCAATACCATGCAATACAATTCCTCTGTAGTATTGCTTAAGGTCAGGGATATTGATTCCCCCAGAAGTCCTTTTATTGTTGAGAATAGTTTTAGCTATCCTGGTTTTTCTGTTACTCCAGATGAATTTGAGAATTGCTCTTTCTAGATCTATGAAGAATTGATTTGGGATTTTCATGGGGATTGCATTGAATCTGATATGTGGCTATTAATGAGCCCAGAAGCTCTGAATACTCAAGGCACAATTAGGAAATCAAAAGATTCCCAAGAAGACAGAAGGAGAGGACCCTGGTCCCGAAAAGACTGGATCCAGTTTTGTAGGAGAGTACCAGAACAAAGAAATGGTGGGGGGGTGTTGGGGAATGGGAGGGGGGAAGATGACTTATGGGACATATGGTGAGCGGGGAACTGGGAAAAGGGAAAGTCTTTGGAATGTAAACAAAGAATATAGAAAATGAAAAAATAAGTAAATAATAAAAAAGAATGGATCAATTTGCATTTTTCTGCATGCTGACCATCATTTGAACCAGCACCATTTGTTGAAAAGGCTCTTTTTTCCACTGGATGGTTTTAGCTCCTTTGTAGAATATCAAGTGACCATAGGTGTGTGGGGTTATTTCTGGGTCTTCAATTCTATTCCATTGATCTACCTGCCTGTCACTGTACCAATGCCATGCAGTTTTTTTTAACACCATTGTTCTGTAGTACTGCTTGAAAATGGGGATACTGATTCCCCCAGAAGTTCTTTTACTGTTGAGAATAGTTTTAGCTATCCTTGTATTTTTGTTATTCCCAATGAATTTGAGAATTGTTCTATCTCTATAAAGAACTAAGTTAGGATTTTAATGTAGATTGCATTGAGTCTGTATATTGCTTTTGCCAAGAAAGCCATTTTTACAATATCAATCCTGCCAATCCATGAGCATGGAAGATTTTTCCATTTTCTGAGGTCTTCTTCAATTTCCTTCTTCAAAGACCTGAAGTTCTTGTCATACAGATCATTCACTTGTTTGGTTAGGGTCACACCAAGATACTTTATATTGATTATGGCTAAACTCATAGCCTTGAGTGCTTTCAAAAAGAAACTGGAGAGACCATACACTAGCAGATAATGTCACACCTGAAAGCCCTGGAACAAAATGAAGCTAATTCACTCAAGAGGAGTAGAAGAAAGGAAATCATCAAACTCAGGGCTGAAATCAATCAAGTAGAAACAAATAGAACCATACAAAGAATCAACAAAACCAGGAACTGGTTCTTTGAGAAAATCAACTAGATAGATAAACCCTTAACCAGACTAACCAAAGGGCACAGAAACAGTATCTAAATTAACAAAATTAGAAATGAAAAGGGAGATATAACAACAGAAACTGAGGAAATTCAAAAAATCATCAGATCCTACTACAAAAGTCTATACTCAACACAACTGGAGAATCTGGAGAAAATGGACAATTTCCTAGACAGATACCAAATACCAAAATTAAATCAGGGTCAAGTAGATCATCTAAACAGTCCCATAATCCCTCAAGAAATACAAAGGGTCATAGAACGTCTTCCAATGAAAAAAAGTACTGGACCAGATGGGTTTAATCTATCAGACCTTCAAAGAAGACCTAACACCAATATTCTTCAAACTATTCCACAAAGTCAAAACAGAAGGAATACTACCCAACTCGTTCTATAAAGCCACAATTATGCTGATACCAAACCCACATAAAGATCCAACAAAGAAAGAGAACTTCAGAACAATTTCCCTAATGAATATTGATGCAAAAATACTCAATAAAAATCTTGCCAACCGAATCCAAGAACCCATCAAAATCACCATTCAACATGATCAAGTAGGCTTCATCCCAGGAATGCAGGGATGGTTCAATATATGGAAATCCATCAATGCAATCCACTACAAAAACAAACTCAAAGAAAAAAACACATGGTCATTTCATTAGATGGTGAAAAAGCTTTTGACAAAATTCAGCATCCTTTCATGATAAAAGTCTTGGAAAGAACAGGAATTCAAGGCCTATACCTAAACATAGTAAAAGCAATATACAGCAAACCAGTAGCCAACATAAAACTAAATGGAGAGAAGCTTAAAGCAATACCACTAAAATCAGGGACTAGACAAGGCTGCCCCTCTCTCCATATCTTTTCAATATAGTAGAACTTGAAGTTCTAGCTAGAGCAATTAGACAACATAAGGAGTTTAAAGGGGTACAAATTGTAAAGGAAGAAGCCAAACTGTCACTATTCACAGATGTTATGATAGTATACTTAAGTGGCCCAAAAAACTCCACCAGAGAACTCCTACAGATGATAAATAACTTCAGCAAAGTGGCTGGTTATATAATCAACTCAAGCAAATCAGTAGCCTTCCTATACTCAAAGGATAAGCAGTCTCAGAAATAAATTAGAGAGTTCTGTGTCTTGATCTGTGGCCAGAAGACTGCTTCCCAGGCAGCTAGAACAGAGGTTCTCAAAGCCCACCCACATGGTGACACACTTCCTCCAACAAGGTCACACCTACTCCAACAAGTCACACCTCCTAATAGTGCCTCTCTCTGGGCCAACAATGTTCAAACCACTGGAGTTGTTGGAAGGGTACAATGTCAAGAAAGTCCTTAGGATGTGAGGCATAGGCCAGGAATCAGAATCTGATGGACTCAGTTGCAAACTAGGGAGTCAAAAGACCCTGCACAGAACCAGCCACAGCCTGGCCTGACCCCCTCCACATATGCCAGATCAGGCAACTGTTCAGCTGTAAATGTTACCCAGACAGACGTGTCTGCTTTGTTTGGCTGAAATACAGAGGGCAAACCTTCCTCCAAGTTTCAAATCAAGGGGCTAACCTTTCTATCTTCCATTTCCACATTCTCCCATCCCCCACAAAGATTTGTATGGATGAAACTACAAAAGATCTTAATATAAATAGTCAAGTACCTACTAACATCGTAAGTATTCATATGGCCTTTGAGTGGCTGTACATTGATACCTCCTTGGAATTTTGTCTCTGTTGCTATTATTACCCCTTAATTTCTTCTGATTGCAACAATTAAAAGATGATTCTTTGAATTGGTTGATCAGATCTCTTCTCATTCCAGGAAAGCCCATCTATATCAATATTTAACATGCCTTTTAAGTTTTTAATATTTTTACATATGTGTATAGTTTTTATTCTCTACAACATAATAATCATTGCTATTAAAAGTGACCCTTAAGACTTTACTTGAAACTGTATGCTTCACACATGAGGACCAACTGAAGTCTAATAATACAAGCTGGGTCAAAAGTTTATTTTGCTGTACTTATTTAGTCATTTTTTGTCAGTTTTGACTATGAACACCAGACTGGCTTTGAACTCACAGAAATCTGTCTGTCTCTGCCTCCAAATGCTGGGATTAAAAGTGTGTGGCACCATGCCCAGACTTTTTGTTCTAGGTTATGCTATTCTAATCAATTTAACCACATACCTCTTTTTTTAAAAAAAAAAATTCAATTAAAGTGTTCTCAGGCAAATCTGTTCCTCCCAAACAATGCCTTTACTATGCAAAGTAAAACATATTTTGATAACCTACCATACAGTATCAAACTCCTTCTCTCAATAAGAATTATTTGTGTGTAGAGGATCACCTAATAGACAGGTATATGTGGAATTATTACTTGGATCTAGGATCTCATTACTAGAATCCAGGAGTTCTTAATCTATTTAACTGTTAACAATTACAATTTATCATCTCTGTACAGCATCGTGAAAGGAACCACAGTATAACACATCTCTCTTCCTTTGCCTCTGCCTTTTCTCCCCTTCCTTGGCAGTTCTCTACCTTCCCTCACTTCCTGGGTTTATTGCAGGTCCCAAATCAATTAGGAGTTGATAGTGTGGGACTATTTCAACACATCATTTCTCTCAGGCAGGGACTAGCTAATGACAGAGAACACACTTTTATATGACCAATAAACAAATAACGTATCCGCAAGTACAGAGCCCCTAGATTGTGTCAGTTAAATTTTAATAAAAGTGCATTTGGGGATGGGGGGTCTTCATTAAGGGCTGGCATCCTGTCTGTGGTGTTTACCTAATCATGTTAGTTGCGGATCCCAAGGTGAGATTGCTCTGAAATATGTCTGAATTCTTTCAATTCAAATGAAACATTCCTCTGTGCTCTTAATGTTTACATTTAAACATTCAACCCTGATTCTCACCTCCATGTACTCTATGTGCTCCTCAGAGGCCATTTCTAACCCATGGTGTCTATCACCTCAAGCTTAAAATTCATTGTTTTATTCCTTGACAACGTTTTTCAAGAATGGATCATGTAAAGAGGACGTGGAAGTAATGTAGCATATTTTAACTTTAAATAAATTTAAATAAGTTAATTGTCTTGATAAAGTAATTGTTTCATAGTAGTGAGAATGACCTCTCCATGAAATCATTAGCATTTTCTGTAAGTATGGGCTGGGCATGTGGTACACATCTTAATGTCAGCACTTAGGCAGAGAAGGGCAGATTTCTGTGAGTTCAAGTCTGGCCCTCATAGTGACTACTTGAACTAGTGCCTTCACTTTCCTTAATGAAGGATCATGACCTGAAAGTATAAGCGAAATAGATTTTGTACTCACATGAGTTTAAAAGTCAAGCCAATAATGATACCGATAATTGTATGGTTTTACCATAGGTGAAGAGACCACGAACATTATAAGTGACTATGTGTGAATATTTTGTTCATAAGTATGTCTGAGTACCACATTCATGCCTGATACCTGAGGAGGCCAGAAGAGGGGTTTGGATTCTCTGAAAATGGAGTTACAGATGGTTGTGAACTGCCATGTGTGTGCTAGGTATCATAATGAGTCCACTAGAATAGTAACCAGTGCTTTTAACAATTTCACTATCTCTCCAGCTCCAGATAAAGATATTTTTATGAGGAAGGAAATCAAGGTAGCAGTCTTTCCACTAGTAAATCATTTTTAATAGTAACCATTTTGCAGAGTTCCCAAGAGCATATTTCTGTGTTTGTTTATTCTTTCTTTAAAGTATCATAAGCTTTCTGGAGGTATGTAGGATGCTAAAGCCATGGATTGGCCCTCCACAGAGACAAGCATATTGGAGATAGGATTGGCACATCCACTCCTTTGTGATGACCAGTCCCATTACCACCTCTACAAACTATGTACTTTTGGTCAAGTCTCCAAGTTCTCCCGGGTCTGGATTTCTTCATAGGTAAATGAGTCCAAGAATATCAACCCAACAGGTAATTTTGAAAATTAAATAAAGGCCTTACCTGACACATGGTAATTATAAGTCTTTGCTTAGCAGCATACAGCTACAGCTGCTAAAAGCATTTGAATAATGTGAGGCAAACCTTTCCTGCTCTGAGATTCCATCCACAAAACAAGCAGAAGAGTACCCTATATAAGGAAGTCCCTAAAACTAGCCATCCCAATTCAAGGCACTAAAATAACTTAAGCTCTTGACTCTTCTCTCTGGCAGGTACCCAGTGCTAACCTGCTCTATATTCTCATGGTGCACCGCAGCCTAGAAGGAAGCATAAAGTCTCAACTTCCTCTTCTCCTTTTGGAAAGTTCATTAAGCATGGTTTTTGTTTTCAATTATTATTTTGTCTGTTTCTTTACTGCCACTAGATGGTACTAGCCATCTGTTTGTCATCTTCATTGGGTTTACTGCCTTTGAGCATCAAACCAGGAAACTGAATACAGGAACATTCTGGGGTCTTACAGAGACTTTGGCTGGACATCAAACTGTAGCTCTGATTCCTTTCTTGAGACACGTTAGGATTTGCTTTTGATCTTTGCCTGTTCGTGGACACTGGAAATATTTAGCAGTCATAAAGATGATTCAGATAATATTAGTCCCTGCACTTGGAGCCTGAGGAAGACCTATAAGAAATGTGTGTTATGGTGACTTTGAATAGCATAGAAGGTACCGAGAGTGAAAACTAGCTTTTCCAGTAGTCTTGAGATGCACTCTCTTACCAATATCTTTAGGATAAAGTCTTTTTTGCCTTAGACTCCATGAAGAAACCTAAAGCCTCATCTTTTGAATGCAAATATTTGGACTGTGTTCTTTCAGTTGGAAGCAAAAGTTAAAGCTGGCTATTTTAATAAAACTCCTGGGAGATGTTGTGGTGATCCTGGGTTTCACAGGATGCATAATATTTTTCTAAATTGTTTTAAGAGCATTGAAGAGAAGATCACTTCCAGCCCCTTAAGTCTTTTATCTTCATTATAGAAAGTGAGGAAAGAAGCCTCAGTATTTGATACATTGCAAAGCTATATTGTCACAATTCATAGAGAGATAACATGAATATGTCTTGTTGGCCCAAGATTAGTCAAGAGAAATTATTCTGATATGGGTCTCACTAATAGAATAAAGGGAGTTAAGCTGAAGTAGAGTTTAGTTCTTGTCTCTTCTTCTTTCTCCTCCTCCTTCTCCTCCTCCTCTTCCTCCTACTCCTTTTCTTCCACTTTTACTAATCATAGATTCTTTTCTCAAAGAATGTAATCTGATTACAGCTACCTCCTTCTCCCCTCTACTCCCAGTTCCTCCCCACCTCTTCTCACATCTGCATCTACTCCATTTTTGTCTTTCATTAAAAAAAATAGGCTTATAAGAGATATCAAAAAACATAACAAAATAAAATACAATGAGAAAAATTAAGACCATGTTCTGCTATATTCATAATCAGTGCCTTATTCAGCCCTCATCAGAGAGGCTTCCTTCCTCTTGAAGCAGATCGGAACAAATACAGAGAGCTAGGCAAAACATCAGAGAGAGAGAGAGAGAGAGAGAGAGAGAGAGAGAGAGAGAGAGAGAGAGAGAGAACACACAGTAGAAGTCCATCATATCTTTTCTCTTAGAGCTCAGGTTATTCAGAAAAAGAGGAGGCAGAGGGAGTCAATGAAATAGAGGGGATGAGGACACCAGGAGAACAAGGATCTCTAAATCAACTGAGCAAGCTCATATAAACTCAAAGAGACTGGAGCAGCAGGCACAGGACCTACATGGGTCTGCACCAGGGTACTCTACATGCTTCAGTTTAGTACCTTTAGGCAATTCCTGAATGTTTAAACAAGTGTGTCTCTGATTCCACTGCCTGCTCTTAGGGGATTTTTATATTTCTGTGTGCATCTCTTTTCCAACTTTGATATGGTAGATTTTGTCTTATGTCTGATTATTCAATGTAAATACTTGCAGGCATAAGCTTCCGGCTTGAAATTTTCTGGCCATAACTAAGATTCTGAGTTGTGTATGAATTTTTGATTCTGGGAAGTTTTTAATTTCTTCTCAAAAAATTTCAATGACACATTGGTCATTGAAGCGTATATTATATAGTTATCCATGTATTTGTTTAGTTTCTGATTTTTCTAGCTATTTATTTCTTATCATATTCCTCAGAATCCTCCCACATTTTTCTCCATAGTACTAAGATTACAAACACATCACCATGTCCATCTAGTTTGTCAATGCAAACATTGGGGATATGAATTCAGGTTCTCATGCTTACATGGAAAACACTTTACCACCTGAGCCCTCTCCCCAGACCCAAGTACAATGTTTTTGTGTGTATTCGTAGTTAATATTATACAAACTCAAATTCTACTATTATAACTTAAATTCTAATATGTTTCTACATTCTATAATCTATATTGCATATTCTGTATCACACATTATCTATTATATGTTATGCATGTATATCATATATTATACATTAAATATTATACACTATGTATTACATATTACATATATTACATTTTTTTTAATTTTTATTTTCTATATTCTATGTTTACATTCCAAAGGCTTTCCCCTTTCCCAATTCCCACCCACCATACTTCCCATAGTTCCTCTCCCCCCCAACTATTCCCCAATCATTCCCCCTCCCCACCTCGGTTTCTTTACTAAACTGGATGCAATCTTTACAGGCCCAGGGTCCTCTCCTTTCTTCTTCTTGGGAATCATTTGACTTGCTATTTGTGTCTTGAGTATTTAGGGCTTCTGGGCTCATTAATATCCACTTATCAGTGATTGCATTTCATGTGTATTCTTTTGTGATTGGGTTAACTCACTCAGGATGATATTTTTCAGGTCTAACCATTTACCTACAAATTGCATGAATTCATTATTTTTAATTGCTGAGTAGTATTCCATTGTATAAATATACCACATTTTCTGTATCCATTCCTCCTTGGAGGGATATTTGGGCTCCTTCCAATTTCTGGCTATTATAAACAAGGCTGATATAAACATAGTGGAGCATGTGTCTTTATTGTATGCAGGGGAATCCTCTGGGTATATGCCCAGGAGTGGTATGCCAGGGTCCTCTGGAAGTGACATGCCCAATTTTCTGAGGAACCACCAAACTGATTTCCAGAGCGGTTTTACCATTTTGCAATCCCACCAACAATGGAGGAGTGTTCCTCTTTCTCCACATCCTCACCAGCACTTGTTGTCTAAGTTGCTAGTGTATGCTCTCTCAGTTTCTTTTTGGATGCACTTAGGGCTATGAGTTTTCCTCTTAGCACTGCTTTCATTGTGTCCCATAGATTTGGGTAGGTTGTACCTTCATTTTCATTGAATTCTAAAAAGTCTTTGATTTCTTTTTTTATTTCTTCCTTGACCAAGGTGTCATTGAGTAGAGTATTGTTCAGTTTCCATGTGTATGTGGGCTTTCTGTTGTTTTTGTTGTTATTGAAGACCACTCTTACTCCATGGTGGTCTGATAGGAGGCATGGGATTAGCTCGATCTACTTGTATTTGTTGACATCTGTCTTGTGACCAATTATATGATCAATTTTGGAGAAGGTACCATGCAGTGCTGAGAAAAAGGTATATTCTTTAGCTTTAGGATGAAATGTTCTATATATATCTGTTAAATCCAATTGGTCCAAAGTTTCAATTAGTTTCACTGTGTCTCTGTTTAGTTTCTGCTTTCCTGATCGGTCCATTGAGGAGAGTGGAGTGTTGAGGCACCCCACAATTATTGTGTTAGGTGTAATGTGTGCTTTTAGCTTTAGTAAGGTTTCTTTAACAAAGGAGGGTGCCCTTGTATTTGGAGCATACATGTTAAGTATTGAGAGCTCTTCTTGGTGGATTTTCCCTTTGGCCAGCAAGAAGTGACCTTCTGAGTCTCTTTTGATGACTTTAGGTTGGAAGTCTATTTTATCTGATATTAGAATGGCTACCCCCGCTTGTTTCCTGAGAACATTTGCTTGTAAAATTGTCTTCCATCCTTTTACTCTAAGGCAGTGTTTGTCTTTAACACTGAGATGTGTTTCCTGTATGCAGCAAAATGTAGGGTCCTGTTTCCGTATCCAGTCTGTTAATCTATGTCTTTTTATTGGGGAATTGAGTCCATTGATGTTAAGAGATATTAAGGAATGGTAATTATTTCCTCCAGACATTTTTGAAATTATTTTTATTTATTTATTTTTATTTATTTATTTATTTATTTTTTATATTTGAGAGGTTATATTCTTTTGGGTTTGATGAGAGGAGGTTTCTATCTTGCTTCTTCCTGGGTGTAGTTTCCGTCCTTGTCTTGGTGTTTTCCCCCTATTATCCTTTGTAGGGCTGGATTTGTGGAAAGATATCCTGCAAATTTGGTTTTGTCATGGAATACCTTGATGTCTCCATCTATGGTGATTGAGAGTTTTGCTGGGTAAAGTAGTTTTGGCTGAAGTTTGTGTTCTCTTAGAGTTTGCATGATATCTGCCCAGGATCTTCTAGCTTTCATGGTCTCAGGTGAGAAGTCTGGTGTTATTCTGATAGGTCTTCCTTTATATGTTACTTGGCCTTTTTCTCTTGCTACCTTTAGTATTCTTTCTTTGTTTATTACATTTGGAGTTTTGATTATTATGTGACGGGATGTATTTCTGTTCTGGTCCAGTCTGTTTGGGGTTCTATAGGCTTCTTGTATATTCATGGGCATCTCTCTCCTTAGGTTGGGGAAGTTTTCTTCCATAATTTTATAGAAGATATTAGCTGGCCCTTTAACTTGTAAATCTTCACTCTCGTCTATACCTATAATCCTTAGGTTTGGTCTTCTCATAGTGTCTTGGATTTTCTGGATGTTTTGGGTTACCACCTTTTTGCATTTAGTATTTTCTTTGACTGTTGAATCAATGGTTCCTATGGTATCTTTGGCTTCTGAGATTCTGTCTTCTATCTTTTGTATTCTATTGTTGATACTTGCATCTATGGCCCCTGATTTCTTCCCAAGGTTTTCTATCTCCAATGTTGTCTCCCTCTGTGATTTCTTAGTTGTTTCTACTTCTGTTTTTAGTATCTGGATGGATGTGCTCAGATCTTCCGCTTGCTTGATTGTGTTTTCATGTATTTCTTTAATAGATTTTTGTGCTTCCTCTTTCAGAGCTTCTACTTGTTGGCCCACGTTCTTCTGTAGTTCTTTAAGTGACTTTTGTCTTTCTTCCTTATTGTCTTCTTCTTTTTGATCCATCTTCTCCTGAATTTCTTGAAGTGATTTTTGTATTTGCCTCGTAAAGGCTTCTAACTTTTGATCCATTTTCTCTTCTATTTCTTTACGAGATTTTTCTATGTGTTCAGCTACCAGCATCCTGACCAGTGATTTTATATCCAAGTCTTGTTTTTCTGGTGTTTTGGGATCCAGGGCTTCCTGTTGTTGGAGAACTGGGTTCAGATGCTGTCATGTTGCCTTGATTTTTGTTAGTAACGTTCCTTCGTTTTCCTTTTGCCATCTGGTTATTTCTGGTGTTAGTTGGCCTTGTTGTCAGTGGCTGGTGTTTGAATCTCCTGTGAGGCTGGGCTCACCTGTTGTTTCTCTACTGGTGAATATGTGTGACTGCTGCTTTAAGGGATCATAAGCTGGCTGCCACCCATGCGATTGTAGCCCCTGATGGAGTCTGTCTACCTGGGCTTCTCCAGCTGTGTCCTGGTTGCAATATGGAGGCCTGCCGCTATTGCTGGTCCAGGAGCTGGCGAGCTGGTTGCTGCCCACTGCCTCGGTGCACGGCCAGAGGGCACGGTGAAGTCCCACAGAGCCTAGGCGGAACTTGGCCTGCTTGGCGGCGAGAGCCTAGCAGATCCCCCCATGAGGGTAGCCCTGGAAGGAATGTCTACCTGGGCCTTTCCAGCTGTGTCCTGGTTGCAATATGGAGGCCCGCCACTATCGCTGGTCCAGGGGCAGGTGAGCTGGTTGAAGACCGCAGCCTTGGTGCATGGCCAGAGGTCACGGGAAAGTCCTGCAGAGCCTAGGCGGAACTTGGCCTGCTTGGCTCTGAGAGCCTAGCAGATTCCCCAGTGAGGGTAGCCCTGGAAGGAGTGTCTCCATATATTACATTGTTAATTATAACTCTCATGGCAATGATAAAGTAAATAGCTGAATGATACACTCAAAATGAATAAAAATAACTAACATTTCCTTTTTATAAAATTATATTAGTACAAAAATATAGCAACACAGATAGACAAAAGCAACTATAAGCTATACAGAAAATTAACAAAATGACAGAAGTAATTATTTTAAATGGTTAATCATTCCAGTTGAAAGACAGAAACTAGAATAACAGGCTTCCAGAACTCACCTAAATATATGTTCTCTGAAAAAGACTCCCTCAGATCCAACGTCACCCCTGGAGGAGGAGGGTGGATTCATTTCCGGATTTTCAATTCTATTCCATTGATCTACTTGCCTGTCACTGTACAAATACCATGCAGTTTTTAATACTATTGCTCTGTAGTACTGCTTGAGGTCAGGGATATTGACTTCCCCAGAAGTTCTTTTACTGTTGAGAATAGTTTTAGCTATCCTGGGTTTTTTGTTATTCCAGATGAATTTGAAAATTGCTCGTTCTAAGTCTATGAAGAATTGTGTTGGGATTTTTATGGGGATTGCATTGAATCTGTAGATTGCTGTTGGCAAGATGGCCATTTTTACTACATTAATCCTGTTAATCAAAGAGCGTGACCCACAAAATTATGGCCACTTGATCTTTGATAAAGGAGCTACAACAATCCGGTGGAAAACAGATAGCCTTTTCAACAAATGGTGCTGGTTAAATTGGAGGTCAGCATGTAGAAGAATGTGAATTGATTCATTCTTATCTCCTCATACTGAGCTCAAGTCCAAGAGGATCAAGGACCTCCACATAAAACCAGACACACTGAAACTAATAGAAAAGAAACTGGGGAAGACCCTTGAGGACATGGGCACAGGGGAACAGTTCCTAAACAGAACACCAATAGCTTATGCTCTAAGATTAAGAATAGACAAATGGTTGTTTTCATTTGCATTTCACGGATGACTAATGATGTTGAACATCTCTTAAGGTGTTTCTCGGCCATCCAAATTTCTTCTGGTGAAAATTCTTTGTTTAGCTCTGTACCCCATTTTTGATAAGGTTATTTGGTTCTTTGGGGTCTAAGTTCTTGAGTTCTTTGTATATATTGGATATTAATCCCCCTGTCGGATGTAGGGTTGGTGAAGATCTTTTCCCAATTTGTTGATGGCTGTTATGTCCTTCTGACTGTAACTTTTGTCTTACAGAAACTTTGTAATTTTATGAGGTCCCATTTGTCAATTCTTGATCTTAGAGCATAAGCTATTGGTGTTCTGTTCAGAAACTTTCCCCCTGTGCCAATGTCCTCCAGGGTCTTCCCCAGTTTCTTTTCTATTAGTTTCAGTGTGTCAGGTTTTATGTGGAGGTCCTTGATCAACTTGGAGTTGATCTTAGTACAAGGAGATAAGAATGGGTCAATTAGCATTCTTCTGCATGTTGACCTCGAGTTGAACCAGCACCATTTGTTGAAAAGGCTATCTTTTTTCCACTGGATGTTTTCAGCTCCTTTGTCGAAGATCAATTGGCCATAGATGTGTGGGTTCAATTCTGGGTCTTCGATCCTATTCCATTGATCTGCCTCCCTGTCACTGAACCAATACCATGCAGTTTTTAACACTACTGCTCTGTAATATTGCTTGAGGTCCAGGATATTGATTCCCCCAGAAGTTCTTTTGCTGTTGATGGTAGTTTTAGCTATCCTGGGTTTTTTGTTATTCCAGATGAATTTGAGAATTGCTCTTTCTAACTCTATGAAGAACTGAGTAGGAATTTTGATGGGGATTGCATTGAATCTGTATATTGCTTTTGGCAAGATTGCCATTTTAACAATATTAATCCAGCCAACCCATGAGCATGGAACATTTTCCCATTTTCTGATGTCTTCTTCAATTTCCCTCTTCAGAGACCTGAAGTTTTTGTCATATAAATCTTTCACATATTTGGTTAGAGTCACTCCAAGATACTTTATATTCTATTGTGAAGGGTGTCATTTCCCTAATTTCTTTCTTGGCCTGCTTATCCTTCGCGTATAGGAAGGCTACTGATTTGCTTGAGTTGATTTTATAGCCAGCCACTTTGCTGAAGTTGTTTATCAGTTGCAGGAGTTCTCTGGTAGAGTTTTTTGTGTCACTTAAGTATACTATCATATCATCTGCGAATAGTGATAGTTTGATTTCTTAATTTCCAATTTGTATCCCTTTGACTTCCCTATGTTGTCGAATTGCTCTAGCTAGTACCTCAAGTACTATATTGAAGAGATATGGTGAGAGGGGGCAGCCTTGTCTAGTCCCTGATTTAAGTGGGATTGCTTCAAGTTTTTCTCTGTTTTATGTTGGCTACTGGTCTGCTGTATATTGCTTTTACTATGTTTAGATATGGGCCTTGAATTCCTGCTCGTTCAAAGACTTTTTTTTAATCAAAGATCAAGTGACCATAAGTCTGTGGGTTCATTTCTGGGTCTTCAATTCTATTCCACTGATCTACGTGCCTGTTGATGTACGAATACCATAAAGTTTTTAACACAATTGCTCTGTAGTACTGCTTAAGGTCGGGGATAGTAATTCCCCCAGAAGTCCTTTTATTGTTGAGAATAGTTTTAGCTATCCTGGGTTTTTTGTTATTCCAGATGAATTTCAGAATTGTTCTTTCTAGATCTATGAAGAATTGATTTGGGAATTTCATGGGGATTGCATTGAATCTGTAGATTGCTTTTGGCAAGATGGCCATTTTTACTATATTGATCCTCCCAATCCAAGAACATGAAATATTTTTCCATTTCCTGAGGTCTTCTTTGATTTCTTCAAGGACTTAAAGGCCCTGTCATAGAGATCTTTCACTTGTTTGGTTAGAGTCACACCAAGATACTTTATATTGTTTGTGGCTATTGTGAAGGGTGTTATTTCCCTAACTTCTTTCTCAGCCTGCTTGTTCTTTGAGTACAGGAAGGCTACCAATTCCACCTCACACCAGTCAGAATGGCTAAGATTAAAAACTCAAGAGACAACAGGCTCTAGCAAGGATGTGGAGAAATAGGAACACTCCTACACTGTTGGTGGGACTGCAAGATGATACAACTGCTCTGGAAATCAGTCTGGCGGTTCCTCAGAAAATTGGGCATGACACTTCCAGAGGACCCTGTCATACCACTCCTGGGCATATACCCAGAAGATTCCCCTGCATACGATAAAGACACATGCTCCACTATGTTCATAGCAGCCTTATTTATAATAGCCAGAAGTTGGAAGGAGCCCAGATGTCCCTCAAAGAAAGAATGGATACAGAAAATGTGGTATATTTATACAATGGAATACTACTCAGCAATTAAAAATAATGAATTCATGCAATTTGTAGGCAAATGGTTAGATCTGGAAAATATCATCCTAAGTGATTTAACCCAATCACAAAAAAAATACACATGAAATGCAATCACTGATAAGTGGATATTAATGAGCCCAGAAGCTCTGAATATTCAAGGCACAATTAGCAAGTCAAAAGATTCCCAAGAAGAAGGAAGGACAGGACCCTGGTCCTGAAAGGACTAGATCCAGTTTTGTAGGAGAATACCAGAATAGAGCAGAGAAATTGTGGGGTAGTGATTGGGGAATAGCAGGGGGTGGGGTGGGGTGGAAGAGGACATATGGGACATATGATGAGGGGGGAACTGGGAAAGGGGAAAGCCTTCAGAATGTAAACAAAGAATATAGAAAATTTTAAAAAAGGAAGAGGAAAAAAAGAAATACTTAAATTAAAAAAAAAGAGAAAATATGGTGAATGGTGGGGGGAGGGGAGAGTGAAAATGTGCTGAATTCCCAGCCTCACATATTAAAAAGCAAAGACTTAAAAAAAAAAAAAGAATAGACAAATGGGAGCTCATAAAATTACAAAGTTTCTGTAAGGCAAAGGACACTGTCAAAAGGACAAAACAGCAACCAACAAATTGGGAAAAGATCTTCATCAACCCTACATCTGACAGAGGGCTAATATCCAATATATACAAAGAACTCAAGAAGTTAGACCCCAGAAAACCAAATAACCCTATTAAAAATGGGGTACAGAGCTAAACAAAGAATTTTCACCTGAAGAAATTCAGATGGCTGAGAAGCATCTTAAGAAATGTTCAATATCATTAGTCATTAGGGAAATGCAAATCAAAATAACCCTGAGATTTCACCTCACACCATTCAGAATGGCTAAGATTAAAAACTCGGGAGACAGCAGGCACTGGTGAGGATGTAGAAAAAGAGGAACACTCCTCTACTGCTGGTGGGGTTGCAAGATGGTACAACCACTCTGGAAATCAGTCTGGTGGTTCCTCAGAAAACTTGGCATGACACTTCCAGAGGACCCTGTTATACCATTCCTGGGCATATACCCAGAGGATTTCCCTGCATGCATCAAGGACACATGCTCCACTATGTTCATAGCAACCTTGTTTATAATAGTCAGAAGCTGGAAAGAACCCAGATGTCCCCCAATGGAGGAATGGATACAGAAAATGTGGTATATTTGCACAATGGAATACTACTCAGCAATTAAAATCAATGAATTCATGAAATTTTTAGGCAAATGGTTATCATCCTACGTGAGGTAACCCAATCACGAAAGAATACACATGGAATGCATTTACTGGTAAGTCGATATTAATTAGCCCAGAAGCTCTGAATACTCAAGACACAATTAGAATATCATTGATTCCCAAGAAGAACGAAAGAGAGGGCCTTGGTCCTGAAAAGGTTTGATCCAGTATTGTAGGGGAGTACCAGGACAGAGAAATGGGATGGCGGCAATTGATGAATGGGTGGAGGGAAGAGGACTTACGGGACATATGGTGAGGGTGGAACCAGGAAAGGAGAAAGCATTTGTAATGTAAACAAAGAATATAGAAAAAAAAGGAGGAGGGTGGAAACATGGTCCCACGCGAGCATTAGCCAAAGGAAGCACAGCTGATGTTCAGGGTGAGCCAAGGCTTTCTTACTCTTCTTGAGAACTCACTGAAGACAGACAGTTGTTCTGTAGTGGCAAGTGAGTAAACAGAGCTTTCCCTGGGACCAAAGGAAGGCACTGAATGCAGCCAAGCACAGCACAGTGCCAGGGAATGCTGAGACTTATGTAGGTAGGATCCAGCCATGGGACAAACAGGCTTTTTTGTAAAATATATGTTCAGTGACAAAGGTACTGAGTAAAAACCCAGTGAACAACCACCCGGGGTGTGTGTGTGCGTGTGTGTGTGTGTGTGTGTGTGTGTGTGTGTGTGTGTGTTAAATGTAGCAGTAAAAGGTTGCTGACTAATCAAAGTCCTAGTCAGGCAGTGACAAAAGTCAAGATTAAAGAGGTAGGATGGTGTCCTGTAAGCCACATATCCCACGTGAAAAAAAAATTGCTTTTGATGCTCAGGGCATCCTACTAATGAGAAACAAGGAGAGACAGATGAGCTCTGGTAAGATGAGGATAGGGCATTATTGGAAGACAGAGTGGTTCTACAGCACTCATCATATTAAAGAAGGAAACACTAAAGACCTTGGCCATTTTTAAAAAGTAATTTCAACATCAAGTTTATCGTGTTATGATTTACCTTTCTACATGGACAGTTTGATATTTGACAAATATATACAATTATGCAACTATACCATTATTAAAATAGAGAACACTTGTGTTATGAGATGAATTATAATCCATCAACATTTATCTAAAGTCCATGGGAGACATGTGTCAACCACAAAAAGAATTACCTATTTGGCCTAAAGATTATTTTGAGAAACAGACACTGGAGGATTTTTAAAGATAGTGCATAAATTTTCCATTTATGGGAATGTGCAGTCTCCCGTTCTGCACCAGGGGCAGAGCTGCTGATTACAGGAGGCTCTGAGAAGTGCAGTGCAATGTATGCCTTTCCCTGGTTCACAACACTCTTGCTGTTCTGCTCCTCAACTCCTAGGAATTGCCTCCCTTGACCCAAACCCCTTTCTTTCATTTTATCTCTAGTTGATGTACAAATTCAAGTTCAATTCATCCTTTTGATCATAACCTATCCCCAAGTTATCCCATGTTTCTATGCAGTAATTATGTTATACACTATTCCTCTATCACTATCTTCTATAATATAGAAATAATAGAGAGCCTTGTCTGAGAACCTAGAAGCATACAAGGGAATGTTTCATTTCTTCCTTTCACATCTTAAGTTCTTGGTTCTCCCTGGTACTCATGGAAACTTGAAGAGATAAGATTCAATACATGGATCTTTAGATCACTGGGTAGTGTGTCATCAAACAGGACTATGGGACCCTGGATTATTCTCTTCGTCTCTTTTACTTCTTGGCCATAGTATGAGCAGTTAGGCCCTTGATATAATGTGTGGCGACAAAACTCCAATTAACTGGTCTAAAGATCAAGACTCAACCTCTAAGTCATGAGGCCAAATAACCTCTTTCATTTTATAATTTGGTTATCTCAGGTATTTTTGATAATGATGAACAGACACACAGTGGTTGTGTCAAAAGCACATGGAGTCTTTGGAATTGAAGATTCCAGCTTATCTGTGGTTAATCACAATAGTCAACCCTAAAATCTCCCCTATGCTCTGGCATCCAGTTCAGCTTCTCCTGCAGTTTTCTAGTCTGACTCAGCTTCATTCCAGGAACTTCTAGAAAATTGCAAAGGTTGAAAAGTGACAAGAAGATCAGATGGACTTTTGCTTAAACTCAGTAGAAGCACTTAACAAAGAGACATATACCTTAAGGATGTCTCATTAAAATTACCCATTACACTCTTCTGAGCGATTCATGAGTTGGAGTGGTCAAATGAGTCATGTGTTTTTGATGTATGAACTGATATTCATTATAAATGCAGAATCTGTAGAAAGGGTGTTAACATTGAAGCTCTATGTAAATTTTCTCTGACTTCATTTCTATCTCCATTAATACTTCCTCAGGGACTCCTGCCTCAGTTCATTCTTTGCTCTCTGAATTTCTTGGAACAATTATAAGAGTAGTCAATCTCATATAAACACATAATCTTTGCATCTTTACTTAATACATTTCATGATCATGTTTGTACACAATTTGTGTTTTATGACATTTAATCTACTGAAGGTCAAGAGTCACTCAAGGAGCCTGGGAACAAAGCCTTAAAGAAATGAACTGACCATTCATGGTTAAATGTTTGTGAAACAGTTGCTATCTGCTCAGTGACCTGTACATGCCAATCTGTACGTGAAATCCCCCAATTTACTTCTGTTTCTTCTTTTGTTCTCATTTAATTCAATGAAGTCCCTACAACACCTGTATAGCCTATCAGAGCCACAAAACATCAGGACTAAGAGACAAGATTGAATTTAAACTGTAGCCCTGTCACTTAACTGACCACAGGATCCCTGACAAGCTTTTGAACACATCTTCTCACTTGGTTACTAATCGACAATACATCACTTAAAGGACCTAAAATAATATACGCATTTAAGCCCTCAGGAAATGGGGATTATGTTGCTTATTTTTATATATACAATGACATTAAAGCTCAGAGAGTTAAATTAATTGTTCATGATCCCAAGTAAGTTGCAGAGCTAATAATGAGACAAAGGACATACACTTTACAATTAACCACATCCTCTACTGATTTTATTGTTTCTGTAGTAACTTGTCACACCTAAGTAAGACAGGCCTGTGGTAAATGAGTTACAGCAAAAGAATTAATGCCAGGCAGGGTTTTCTTTGCCCAATTAGTGATTGACTTGCCAATTCAATTCTGTTCCCTGTTGAAGCTGAAGTTACATTGAGATTAGAAGAGCCACATCCCTATAGACTCTACCATAGTCTCTGCATCCGTCCATGTTGCCTTCACCTCTGACAAATGGGCCCAAATAAGACACTGAGTTTCCTCACTAGACCTCATTAAATAATGTGTAGGAGACCCTTGAACTCTAGAGTCAAGAGGAAGATTAATTTAAATGAAGATGTTTCCATTTGAGATGCATTTGAGAAGCCTTGCTAAGTGAATGAAATAAAGACGGGACTGCTCCAAGGTATGACTGAGAAGGATTTTATTGTATATATGAAGGGGAGTATAGCCAGAAGCATCTGAAAGAGTGCACACTGAACCAGACCATAAGATGTTTGAGAGCAGGATAAAGTAAAAGAAGAGAAGAAAGGAAGAAAGAAGAGGAGACAGGTCAAGCAGACCAAGAAAGGAGGTGTGGACCAAGAGAACTAGAGTATGGTATCGTGAGGGAGAGAGGCAAGAGTGTTTGTGGCTGAAATGGCAAGGTTATACAGGAAAGCAGAGCTGAAGAAGAAGTGAAGCCTGAGATGGAGAGGTTTGGAGTAGGGATGAGAAGTTCTGAAGGAAGCCCCAGGTCCTGAGTGAGTCTACAGGCCAAGCAGACACTTTGGTATGCTAATAGGTACCACAGTTAGCCATTGGTCCCCAATTCCTTTGGGACCTGAAACTAAGATTTCTTTTTTTTTTCCTTTTTTTATTGGATATATTCTATATTTACATGTCATTTCCCTTTTTTTTTTGTTTCCCCACAACCCTAAGGTCCCACATGCCCTTTTCCCTCCCCCTGCTCCCTCATCCACCCCTTCCCACTTCCCTGTTCTGGTATTCCCCTACACTGATGCTTTGATCCTTTCCAGCATTAGTGTCCATTCCTTTCTTCTTGTCAGACATCATTTGGTATGTGAATTGTGTATTTGGTGTCCCACGATTCTAGGCTAATATCCACTTATCAGTGACTGCATACCATTGGTATTCTTTTGAGACTGGGTTACCTCACTTAGAATGATGTTCTCCAACTCCATCCATTTCTCTAAGAATTTCATGAATTCATTGTTTCTAATGGCTGAATAGTATTCCATTGTGAATATATACCACATTTTTTTATGCATTCCTCTGTTGAGGGACATCTGGGTTCTTTCCAGCTTCTGGCTATTATGAATAAGGCTGCTATGAACATCGTGGAGCATGTATCCTTATTGCATGCTGGGGAGTCTTCTGGATATATTCCCAGGAGTGGTATGGCTGGATCCTCCGGAAGTATCATGTCCAGTTTTCTGAGGAACCACCATACTGATTTCCAGAGTGGTTGTACCAGCTTGCATTCCTACCAGCAGTGGAGGAGTGTTCCTCTTTCTCCACATCCTCGCCAACACCTGATATCTTCTGAGTTTATAATCCTAGGCATTCTGACAGGTGTGAGGTGAAATCTCAGGGTTGTTTTGATTTGCATTTCTCTAATGATTAATGATGTTGAACATTTTTTTTGGTTTTTCAAGACAGGGTTTCTCTGTGTAGTCCTGGCTAGATGTTGAACATTTTTTAAGGTGTTTCTCAGCCATCCGAATTTCTTCAGGTGAAAAGTATCTATTTAGCTCTGTACCCCATTTTTGGATAGGGTTATTGGTTTTCTGGGGTCTAACTTCTTGATTTCTTTGTATACATTGGATATTAGCCCTCTGTCAGATGTGGGGTTGGTGAAGATCTTTTCCCAATTTGTTGGTTGCCGATTTGTCCTTTTGACAGTGTCTTTTGCCTTACAGAAACTGTAATTTTATGAGGTCCCATTTGTCTATTCTTGATCTTATAGCATAAACGATTGGTGTTCTGTTCAGGAATTTTCCCCCTGAGCCAATGTCCTCAAGGGTCTTCCCCAGTTTCTTTTCTATTAGTTTTAGTGTGTCTGGTTTTATTTGGAGGTCCTTGATCCACTTGGAGTTGAGCTTAGTGCAAGGAAACGAGAGTGGATCAATTCTCATTCTTCTGCATGTTGACCTCCAGTTGAGCCAGCACCATCTGTTGAAAAGGCTATCTTTTTTCCACTGGATGTTTTCAGCTCCTTTGTCGAATATCAATTGGCCATATATGTGTGGGTTCAATTCTGGGTCTTCAATCCTATTCCATTGATCCACTTTCCTGTCACTGTACCAATACCATGCAGTTTTTAACATTACTGCTCTGTAGTATTGCTTGAGGTCCGGGATATTGATTCCCCCAGAAGTTATTTTGCTGTTGATGAGAGTTTTAGCTATCCTGTTTTTTTTTTTTTTAAATTCCGGATGAATTTGAGAATTGCTCTTTCTAACTCTATGAAGATCTGAGTTGGGATTTTGATGGGGATTGCGTTGAATCTGTATATTGCTTTTGGCAAGATTGCCATTTTAACTATATTAATCCTGCCAACCCATGAGCATGGAAGATTTTTCCATTTTCTGAGGTCTTCTTCAATTTCCTTCTTCAGAGACCTGAAGTTTTTGTCATATAAATCTTTCACTTGTTTGGTTAGAGTCACACCAAGATACTTTATGTTGTTTGTGGCTATTGTGAAGGGTGTCATTTCCCTAATTTCTTTCTCGGCCTGCTTATCCTTTGTGTATAGGAAGGCTACTGATTTGCTTGAGTTGACTTTATAACCAGCCACTTTGCTGAAGTTGTTTATGAGCTGTAGGAGTTCTCTGGTGGAGTTTTTTGGGTCGCTTAAGTATACTATCATAACATCTGCAAATAGTGATAGTTTGACTTCTTAATTTCCAATTTGTATCTTTTTGACTTTCTTATGTTGTCGAATTGCTCTAGCTAGTACCTCAAGTACTATATTGAAGAGATATGGTGAGAGGGGCAGCCTTGTCTAGTCCCTGATTTCCGTGGGATTGCTTCAAGTTTCTCTCCATTTACTTTGATGTTGGCTATCGGTCTGCTGTAAATTGCTTTTACTATGTTTAGATATGGGCCTTGAATTCCTGTCCTTTCCAAGACTTTAAGCATGAAAGGATGCTGAATTTTGTCAAATGCTTTTTCAGCATCCAATGAGATGACCATGTGGTTTTTTCTTTGAGTTTGTTTATGTAGTGGATTACTTTGATGGATTTCTGTATATTGAACCATCCCTGCATCCCTGGGATGAAGCCAACTTGATCATGGTGAATGATCGTTTTGATGTGTTCTTGGATTCAGTTGGCAAGTATTTTATTTAGTATTTTTGCATCAATATTCATAAGGGAGATTGGCCTGTAGTTCTCTTTCTTAGTTGGATCTTTCTGTGGTTTTGGTATCAGGGTAATTGTGGCTTCATAGAATGAGTTGGGTAGTGTCTCTTCTGTTTCTTTTTTTGTGGAATAGTTTGAAGAGTATTGGTATTAGGACTTCTTTGAAGGTCTGATAGAATTCTGCACTAAAACCATCTGGTCCTGTGCTTTTTTTGGTTGGAAGACTTTCTATGACCCCTTCTATTTCTTTGGGGGTTATGGGTCTGTTTAGATGATCTATTTGATTCTGATTTAATTTTGGTATTTGGTTTCTGTCTAGGAAATTGTCGATTTCCTCCAGATTCTCCAGTTGTGTTGAGTATAGACTTTTGTAGTAGGATCTGATGATTTTTTGAATTTCCTCAGTTTCTGTTGTTATATCCCCCTTTTCATTTCTAATTTTGTTAATTTTATTACTGTCTCTGTGCCCTTTGGTAAGTCTGGCTAGGGGTTTATCTATCTTGTTGATTTTCTCAAAGAACCAGCTCCTGGTTTTGTTGATTCTTTGTATGTTTCTCTTTGTTTCAACTTGATTGATTTCAGCCCTGAGTTTGATGATTTCCTGTCTTCTACTCCTCCTAGGTGAAATAGCTTCTTTTTGTTCTAGGGCTTTCAGGTGTGCCATTAAGTTGCTAGTGTATGCTCTCTCCTGTTTCTTTTTGGAGACACTCAGGGCTATGAATTTTCCTCTTAGCACTGCTTTCATTGTGTCCCATAGATTTGGGTATGTTGTACCTTAATTTTCATTAAATTCTAAAAAGTCTGATTTCTTTCTTTATTTCTTCCTTGACTAAGATATCATTGAGTAGAATATTGTTCAGCCTCCATGTGTATGAGGAATTTCGGTTGTTTTTGTTGCTATTGAAAAACACTCTTACTCCATGGTGATCTGATAGGAGGCATGGGATTAGTTCGATCTTTTTATATTTGTTGAGGTCTGTCTTGTGATCAATTATATGGTCGATTTTGGAGAAGGTACCATGAGGCGCTGAGAAAAAGGTATAGTCTTTTGCTTTAGCATCAAATGTTCTATATATATCTGTTAAATCCAATTGGTCCAACGTTTCAATGAGTTTCCCTGTGTTTCTGTTTAGTTTCTGTTTTCCTGATTGGTCCATTGAGGATAGTGGAGTGTTGAGGTCCCCCACAATTATTGTGTTCGGTGCAATGTGTGCTTTGAGCTTTAGTAAAGTTTCTTTTACAAATGAGGTTGCCCTTGTATTTGGAGTGTAGATGTTTAGAATTGTGAGTTCTTCTTGGTGGATTCTTCCTTTGACTAGCAAGAAGTGACCTTCTGTGTCTCTTTTGATGACTTTGGGTTGAAAGTCAATTTTATCTGATATTAGAATAGCTATTCCAGCTCGCTTCCTGTGACCATTAGCTTGCAAGATTGTCCTCCAGCCCTTTACTCTAAAGTAGTGCTTGTCTTTAACTCTGAGGTGTGTTTCCTGTATGCAGCAAAATGTAGGGTTCTGTTTCCGTATCCAGTCTGTTAGTCTATGTCTTTTTATTGGGGAATTGAGTCCATTGATGTTAAGAGATATTAAGGAATAGTGATTATTTGTTCCTGTCATTTTTGATGTTATTTTTGTTTTTGAGTAGTTATCTTCCTTTGAGTTTGGTGGAAGTCGGTTACTATCTTGCTTTTTCTTGGGTGCAGTTTCCCTCCTTGTCTTGGAGATTTCCTCCTATTATCCTTTGTAGAGCTGGGTTAGTGGAAAGATATTGTGTAAATTTGGTCCTGTCATGGAATATTTTGATTTCTCCATCTATGTTGATTGGGAGTTTTGCTGGGTGTAGTAATCTTGGCTGGCATTTGTGTTCTCTTAGGGTCTGCACGAGATCTGCCCAGGATCTTCTAGCTTTCATGGTTTCTGGAGAGAAGTCTGGTGTGATTCTGATAGGTCTTCCTTTATATGTTACTTGGCCTTTTTCTCTTACTGCCTTTAATATTCTTTCTTTGTTTATTACATTTGGTGTTTGATTATTATGTGACGGGAGGTATTTCTGTTCTGGTCCAGTCTGTTTGGAGCTCTATAGGCTTCTTGTATATTCATGGGCATCTCTCTCTTTGAGTTAGGGAAGTTTTCTTCCATAATTTTGTTAAAGATAATTGCTGGCCCTTTAAGTTGTAGATCTTCACTCTCATCTATCCCTATAATCCTTAGGTTTTTTCTTCTCATTGTGTCTTGGATTTCCTGGATGTTTTGGGTTACGAGCCTTTTGGATTTTGTGTTTTCTTTGACTGTGGAGTCAATGGTTACTATGTTATCTTCAGCATCTGAGATTCTTATCTCTATCTCTTGTATTCTGTTGTTGATGTTTGCATCTACGACCCATGATTTCTTCCCAAGGTTTTCTATCTCCAAAGTTGCCTCCTTTTGTGATTTCATAGTTGTTTCTACCTCTGTGTTCAGATCTTGGATGATTTTGCTCAGTTCCTTCATTTGTTTGTTTGTGTTTTCTTGTAATTTTTTAAGAGATTTTTGTGTTTCCTCTTTCGTGAATTCTGCCTGTTGTTTCAAGTTCTCCTGCATTTCTTTAACTAATTTTCTTATTTCCTCTTTATTGGTTTCTCTCCGTTGGCCCATATTCTCCTGGAGTTCTTTAAGTGATTTTTGTGTTTGCATTGTAAGAGCTTCTACCCTATTGATGTTCCCCTGCATTTCTTGAAGAGGTTTGTGTATGTCCTTTTTGTGTTCCTCTAGCAGCATCATGACCAGTGCTTTTATATCCAACTCTTGTTTTTCTGGTGTGCTGGGGTATCCAGGACTTGCTGTGGTTGGCGAATTGGGTTCAGATACTGCCATATTGCCTTGATTTTTGTTTGCAACATTCCTACATTTGCCTTTTGCCATCTGTTTATCTCTGGAGTTAGTTGGTCTTGTTCTTAGTGGTTGGTGTTTGAGGCTCCTGTGAGCCTGGTGTTTGGCACTGCTGTAGTAGAGGGCGTCCGAGCTTCCGAGGTGGAGACCGGGAGGTTTCAGTTACTGGGCTCTCAGTTACCTCCTCAGCTCTGCTGTGCTGGATCTAAGTCTTCCCGAGGCTCGCTGCAATTGGCCTCCCGCAGACTCCTCCTGGCCTGCCTAGTTGCTAGCTCTTAAGAATCAGATTTTGTTTTCCTCCACCGATCTGGGCTAGTCTGTTAGATCTTTATGGTGTCCTGGGTTCCTCTATTAGTTCTCTATGGTGACCTGTTCAGGCCACCAGCTCCAAAATGGTGGCGGATCTCAGGGCTCTGTCTAACCACTGGGTTCCCTACAGGACTGGAGGTTCCCTGTTTGGGCTGCTAGAACCTAGATGGTTGTACTCTCCGTCCACATGGCTCTGTCATGTTAGCTGTCTGTGGTGTCCTGAGGCACGATGTCAGCCTCTGGCTGTACTCAAGGCACCGACCCACTAGCAGGTTGTTGCCCCCTTGGGTTGGCGCAGAGACCGCTTGCCAAGCTGATCTGGCTCTGTGTGCAATGCCAAGCTGTTGGTGCACAGACCTATCTCCAACCTCCTTTGGTTCTGGGCACGAGCAAGAGCCTGACCAGGCGTTCTTTGCCAGGCTAAGTCTCTGTCCAAGCACCTGAACCCAGCTGCCAGCAGGCTGTCCGCAGCGACCCGAGGGAAGATGGCGGCCGGCTGCAAGCCTGCTAGCTGGTCCCCAGGGATCAGGTAGAGCCTCTGAGCTGCAGGTGCTCAGAGCTCCTGCAGACCTTTCCTGGCTCTGGGGGCCAGCAAGGGCCCAACCGGGTATTCGTTGCTAGGCCAAGTCTCTGTCCACACACCTGAAACCAGCCACCAGCAGGCAGTCCTCAGCGACCAGAGGGAAGATTGAAACTAAGATTTCTTTTGCTTGATGAAAAGGTCTTCCAGAAAGAAAACTGCCACCGTCCTCCATGAGAGCCTGTTTCCAGTTAGGAGATGCCATTCCTTCACCTTCCCACTCAGAGGTCATCAACAAAATCACCACAAGCTACTCTACCCTTGCTTAGTTCCCTAAATCCCGTCTGTCACCCATAAGATCCCTTGCAACCCTCTCCCTTGCCCTTAATGTTTCAGCCCAGTCTTTATTCAGACAGCCCTTCATCTGAAGCCTCTTGTATTATGCAATATTTTTTCTCCTGTCAATTTGTCCACTGACTGGTAATTGGCAGACCCCGGTTCATAAAGCTTAGAGTAGTCAAGCGATGGTTGTTCTGAACAGGACTTTTCTATATTTTCACATCTGTATTTCTGAAAGTTGAGCAGTTGGGGGATGGGTGGGGTCCACCACTGAACTGTTGTTACTGGGTTACTGGGACAGTCACCCCCCCAACTCCTGTGTGCATCACTCTCCAAGCCTTCTGGGAACCCAACAGCCAAAAATTCTTGTTTTGTGGTGACAGTGTGCTTGTGCCTCATTACCTCCTCCAAGAGTTACTGTGACTGCCAGTCACCATTTGATGTGTCCATGCACAGCTGTTTGTGTAACACCTGTCATGAGTTGTGCCCTCTTCCACTGGTGCCCACTGTTCTTTCTTATCACAGCACAAGTAATGATATCATCAATAGACCCAAATGGTAGATACAGAGCAGATCATGGCTCATAGAATAGTTTTCTAGTTTAAGAATTTGTGAAGAATTTTTCTGAACTCCTTTCTCTCAAAAGCTGAAGTTTCATGTGCTTTCCATATCTTGACTACTAATGTTCTGTCTTGGCAATGACCATCAAAACTAAGTCATGCACATCATTCACCTGTGTTACTGAAGGCAAAGGGGCTTGATCAAACATCAATGGTTTTAGAATAGCAAGTGCTTGCTGCTTTTCTGGTAGATCCACGTTCAATTTCCTAGGTCAGTAGGTCATACTGGACTTCCTGATCCAAGGGATCCAACATTCTTTTCTAGCATCTGAGGGCACCTGTACACATATGGCATACTCTCACACAGACACAAAGAAATAACCATTTTTATAATGTAAGACCAAGGCATCTGCCAATGCTTAGCATCTAAATTCTTTAATGTTACCCTAAGACCCTCTCTTTAGCACTTTCCCATCACCCGCTTCAAGTCTTCCTTCAGAGCTTAACATTTTTTACATGAGCTGTTTCCCTTGCTAAGATTCAGATAAAAGATTCATATTATGATGTAACTACTTATTGTTGTGTATCCCTCTAAAATATAAATTACCTGAGACCAGGTAACTGGCTTTTCATATAACTAAGTATAACATTTAACTAAGTGCCTAGAACATAAAAGGTATTCAGGTAGTATCTGTTGTATCAATAAATTAGGTATCCCTCCCATCTCCTTTCTTCTGCTGTGATCTCTCTCATGATCTCCCCTCTGCTCTGAGATGGTATATAGACTTCCAGTCTCCATAGCAACAAACATCAAATGTCATCATCTGTCGCCAGTATCTGCTTTCACAAACCTGATAATTTTACTCATCTTTTAAAAGATTTCTATTCACTTCCCAGTGCTTAAAAAATACTAGTAAGAGAAAAATATCCCCTTGAGGTAATATAAAAGAGCCTTGTCTACCTGTTATTTTCTGTTTCTTCAATATGACACTCAGCGACAGTGTGATCAAATGCAACTGATCATATTAACATTTGCATAAAGGATAAACTAAAATTATAAACGTCAATGGGCCCCCTAGCCACAGGGATAACATTCTTTCTATTATATCACACATTTCTAATTATTTTACTATTTAAGACTTTCCTTCCTCTACCAAACCTTAGATCTTCCTTTCAACCTCAACTTCTCTCAAATATTCCCATTTTTTATTAGCTTTACCATAGTTCTGCATCCTAATCTTCTAGCATTTTAGTGTTGTTCATAGAGGATATGAAGAAGAGTGGCTCTGATGGATGCTGGATTCCAGAACTAGCCTGAGATGCCTTTGACTAAAAGCTTCTTATGCTATGAACACAGTTTACTTCCCAACTGGATTAATTTCATTGACTCAAAACCCCTTAGCCACAACATTAATTATAAACAGGATGAATAACCTGCCTCCTAATGATGTGTTCCTAGAAGGAAAGGGTTCACATAACTTGCAAACTGAACACAGGGGAGCGACTACCTCCTTGTGGTTCTTGTCTGATGAGCATTAGGGATTCTAGAAAGTGATTGGAGCAACAGAAAATGAATTTCCCTGCTAAGTGAGCCATCTGGGATTGCTCCCAAGAAGCTTCTGAAAGCCAGGGATGTTGTTTGAAACAGCATTTGCATCCTCAACAACAGCTGCCAGGATCCCACCATATGATTTCCCGGATACCCCACATAATGGCCACCACAAACTAACAAGTGCCACTTTTAGAAGAATTACCAAACTTCTCCCTAATCAGCTGCCTTTTTCTTGTTGGACACAGCTTTCGACTTCTCAATGGAACTGAGATCTCCACACTGACAAGGCCCTTCCACCTTAGGAAATGCTGTTTCATATTTGATTGTTTTCCTGTGATCTCTTAGTCCTCCTACATATAACACACATGTTAGGAACATTAGTTAATGAACAGGATCCTGAAATTTTGTGGTTCCAAGCCCCATTAGCCACCAATTTTTCTGAAAGGAAAAAGAGAAATCTCTTCCCTCTTGTGTAATAACATGAAAATAACAATAAAACATGAAAATAACATGTGATAACAATAAAATAAAATGCCATTTTATTGAGAAATATCCCACATAAGCTAACACATTCAAATGCCTACTCCCTAGCTGGTGGCACTATTGGTGAGGTTTAGGAGGCATGACCATGCTTGAAGAAGTGCATCACTGTGGGTGGCCTTTGAAGATGTATAGCCTACTCTTGCTTCCAGGGTGCTCTCTGTTTCATGTTTTTGGTTGAAGATATAATCTCTAAGCATCCTATTCTGGATGCCTGATATACTCACCATTATGGACTGTAATACTCTGCGGCAGAGCAGCAAAATTAACATTTTTATCTATGAATTGCATTGGTTGTGGTATTTTATCATAGTAACAGAAAAGAAACAAATACATCAAGTACATCTCTCCAGATTCTGAGGATCTGGCAGCAAAGCAATCCTCTTGTCTCTGCATTATAATTACACTAACTTTGGACCAAATATCACCAAAAGGGATATTGGAGATAATGATTAACTAGTAATAGTGTTCGCCACTATGTTTTTAACGAATTTTTTATGAGTGATATATAGCCAGACTATAATCCCAGTACTCTGTGAGGAGGGTAGCAGAGAAAGAAGGCTCTTAAAAGCTTACCAGTTAGTTTTGTGTACACAATGAGCAAGCAACAAAGACCCTGTCTCAAATAAATAGGTCAAGAGGACTACCAATCTAAGTTCTTTTGATCATGTTCTCTTTTGATCTCCTGTAGCACCAATGTGCCTATATTACTGTACATGCATACACACACAGACACACAGACACATACACACACACACACACACACACACACACATACACACATGCACACACACACACATACACAGAGAGAGGAGCAGGGAGAGAATCAGTGAATCACTGGAAAGCTGTGAAAAAATATATATACCTACATTATGTGTATAATTATCATAGTTATTCAGATGATTTCAGACTAAACGTGTTTAAGTGATCTGAGTTAGCACGCCATTCCTAAATTTCTCTATGAAAATAATGTTCTATTGATGGAATGTGCACTGGAGAAAAGATATGAAAACAGTATATTAGAACAAATGCAAATAAAAATGATTGAATACATGCATGCATGTGGAAAATGCTGAGTATCATGTCAGTCTGATTATTGATTATGCAGCAAAGTATAACAACACATCTAAGCTGTTTGAGTTTCTGCACTTGTCATTGAGTATAGAGGTATGATTAATTTCATGAATGAAGTTAACAGTGTTAAGGGTTAAGTGGATAGCTGGTGAAAAACGTGTGTGTGTGTGTGTGTGTGTGTGTGTGTGTGTACCTGTGTATTTCTAGAAGAATTTCCAGATTAATAAAAGTTCTCTTGGGAACCAGGGAGCCTGGAGACTCCATAGCCTTCTGTTCACAGCCTGCCAGGAGAGAGTGATCTCCCAGCAGCACTTTCACTTCTGAGCACAGAGGTGAGATCACCTTTTCTCTGGAGGGGAACAACTAGAAGCACACAAGGCCTATGATCCATGGAGAAGCTGGGAATGAAGTCTTCCTGCCGCCACTGGCACCAGGGAGCCAGGAGACTCTACAGCCTTCTGTGCACAGCCTGCCAAGAGAGAGTGATTTCCCAGCAGTGCTTTCACATCTGAGCTAGGAGAAATAAGGACAGAGGCTTACAGGCACACAGCAAGAACAAACTCCAGCCTAAGACAACAATACCAACTAGCACCAGAGATAAACAGATGGTGAAAGGCAAGCACAAGAACGCTACCAACAGAAACCAAGTCCTCATGGCAACATCAGAACCCAGTTCTCCCACCACAGAAAGTCCCAGATACCCCAACACACCAGAAAAGCAAGAGTTAGATTTAAAATCGTATCTCATAATGCAGATAGAGGGCTTCAAGAAAGACATAAATAGCACCCTTAAAGAATTACAGGAGAACATTGGTCAACAGGTAAAAGCCCTTAAAGAGGAAACATAAAAATCACTTATAGAAATACAGGAGATCATGGGTCAACATGCAGAAGCCCTTAAAGAAAAAAACACAAAAATCCCTTAAAAAATTACAGAAAGACACAAACAATCAAGTGAAGGAACTGAACAAAACTATCCATGATCTAAAAGTGGAAGTAGAAACAATAAAGAAATCACAAAGTAAGACATCTCTGGAGATAGAAAACCTTGGAAGGAATTCAGAGTCATAAGTGCAAGCATCAACAACAGAATACAAGAGACAGAAGAAAGAACCTCAGATGCTGAAGATACCATAAAAACATTGACTCAACACTCAAAGAAAATGCAAAATGCATAAAGCTGATAACCCAAAACTTCCAGGAACTCCAGGACACAATGAGAAGACCAAACCTAAGGATTATAGGTATAGGCGAGAGCAAAGATTTCCAACTTAAAGGACCAGTGAATATCTTCAACAAAATTATAGAAGAAAACTTCCCTAACCTAGAGAAAGAGAAGCCCATAAACATACAAGAAGCCTTCAGAACTCCAAATAGACTGGACCAGAACAGAAAGTCCTCCAGGCACATAATAATCAAAACACCAAATTCACTAAAAAAAGAAATAATATTAAAAGCAGTAAGGGAAAAAGAGCAACTTATAAAGGCAGACTTATCAGAATTACACCAGACTTCTCACCAGAGACAATGAAAATTAGAAGATCCTGGGCAGACTTCATATAGACCCTAAGAGAACACAAATGCCAGCCCAGGCTACTATACCCAGCAAAATTACCAATCATCATAGATGGAGAAACCAAGATATTCCATGATAAAAACAAATTTATACAATATCTGTCCACAAATCCATCCCTACAAAGGATAACAGATGGAAAATGCCAACACTAAAAGGGAAACTACACATTAGAAAAAGCAAGAAAGTAATCTTCCAACAACCCCAAAAGAAGATACCCACACAAACATATATATAACATCAAAAATAACAGGAAGCAACAGTCACTATTCCTTAATATCTCTTAACAACAATGGACTCAACTTCCCAATAAAAAACATAGACTAGCGTAAATATTTCTCATGTAAATCTTCAATTTTATCAGAAAATGTTTGTAATTCCCCTTTTAATTAATTCAGTACCATGCAGTTTTGCTCTGTACTATTGCTCTGTAGTATTGCTTGAGGTCAAGGATACTGATTCCCCCAGATGTTCTTTTACTGTAGAGAATAGTTTTAGCTATTCTGGGGTTTTTTTGTTATTCCAGATGAATTTGAGAATTGTTTTTTCTAACTCTATGAAGAACTGAGTTGGGTTTTTGATGAGGATTGTGTTGAATCTGTATATTGCTTTTGGCAAGATGGCCATTTTAATTATATTAACCCTGCCAATCCACAAGCATGGAAGATTTTCCCATTTTCTGAGGTCTTCTTCCATTTCCTTCTTCAGCGACCTGAAAATCTTGTCATACAGATCTTTCACTTGTTTAGTTAGAGTCACACCAAGATACTTTATATTGTTTGTGGCTATTGTGAAGGATGTCATTTCCCTAATTTCTTTCTCAACCTGTTTATCATTTGGGTATAGGAAGGCTACTGATTTGCTTGAGTTGATTATATAAACAGACACTTTGCTGAAGTTGTTTCTCAGCTGTAGGAGTTCTCTGGTGGAGTTTTTGGGCCACTTAAGTATACTATCATATCATCTGCAAATACTGATAGTTTGAGTTCTTCCTATCCAATTTGTATCCCTTTAACCTCATTATGTTCTCTAATTGCTCCAGCTAGAACCTCAACTACTATATTGAAAAGATATGTTGAGAGAGGGCAGCCTTGTCTAGTCCCTGGTTTTACTGGGATTGCCTTAAGCTTCAATCCATTTAGATTGATGTTGGCTACTGGTTTGCTGTATATTGATTTTACTATGTTTAGGTATGGACTTTGAATTCCTGTTCTTTCCAAGACTTTTAGCAAGAAAGGATGCTGAATTTTGTCAAAAGCGTTTTCCTCATTTAATGAAATGACCATGTGGGTTTTTCTTTGAGTATGTTTGTGTAGTGGATTGTATTGCTGGATTTTCATATATTGAACCATCCCTGTATCCCTGGGATGAAGCCTACTGGATCATGGTGAATGATCATTTTGATGTGTTCTTGGATTCGGTTGGCAAGAATTTTATTGAGTATTTTTGCATCGATGTTCATTAGGTAAATTGGCCTGAAGTTCTCTTTCTTTGTTGGATCTTTGTGTAGTTTTGTTATAAGTGAAATTGTGGCTTCATAGAACAAGTTGGGCAGTGTTCCTTCTGTTTCTATATTGTGAAATAGTTTGAAGAGTATTGGTGTTAGGTCTTCCTTGAAGGTCTGATAAAATTCTGCACTAAAACCATCTGATTCTGTGCTTTTATTTTGGTTGGAAAACTTTCTATAACAAATTCTATTTTTTAGAAGTGATGGTACTGTTTAGATGATCCACTTGACCCTGATTTAATTTTGGTATTTGGTATCTGTCTAGGAAATTGTCCATTTCCTCAAGATTCTCTAGTTGTGTTGAGTATAGGCTGTTGTAGTAGGATCTGATGATTTTTTAAAATTTCCTCAGTTTCTGTTGTTATATCTCCCTTTTCATTTCTAATTTTGTTAATTTGGATATTGTCTCTGTGCCCTTTGGCTAGTCTGGCTAAGGGTTAATTTATCATGTTGATTTTCTCAAAGAACCAGCTCCTGGTTTTGTTGATTCTTTGTATGGTTCTCTTTGTTTCTACTGACAGGCAGGTGCATCAGTGGAATAGGATTGAAGACCCAGAAATGAACCCACACACCTATGATCACTTGATCTTTGACAAAGGAGCTACAACCATCCAGTGGAAAAAAGATAGCCTTTTCAACAAATGGTGCTGGTTCAACTGAAGGTCAGCATGCAGAAGAATGCGAATTGATCCATTTTTATCTCCTTGTACTAAGCTCAACTCCAAGTGGGTCAAGGACCTCCCTCCACATAAGACCAGACACACTGAAACTAATAGAAAAGAAACTGGGGAAAACCCTTGAGGACATGGGCACAGGGGGAAAGTTCCTGAACAGAACACCAATAGCTTATGCTCTAAGATCAAGAATTGACAAATAGGACCTCATAAAATTGCAAAGCTTCTGTAAGGCAAAGAACACTGTCAAAAGAACAAAAAGGCAACCAACAAATTGGGAAAAGATCTTCATCAATCTTACATCTGACAGAGGGCTAATATCCTATATATACAAAGAACTCAAGAAGTTAGACCCCAGAGAACCAAATAACCCTCATTTAAAAATGGGGTACAGAGCTAAACAAAGAAATTTCACCTGAAGAACTTCAGATGGCTGAGAAGCACCTTAAGAAATGCTCAACATCATTAATCATGAGGAAAATGCAAATCAAAACAACCCTGAGATTTCACCTCACACCAGTCAGAATGGCTAAGATTAAAATCTCAGGAGACAGCAGGTGTTGGGGAGGATGTGGAGAAAGAGGAAAATTCCTCCACTGCCTGTGGGATGGCAAGATGGCACAACCTCTCTGGAATTCAGTCAGGTGATTCCTCAGAAAACTTGGCATGACACTTCTGGAAGACCCTGTTATACCACTCTTGGGTATATACCCAGAGGATTCCCCGGCATGCAATAAGGACACATGTTCCACTATGTACATAGCAGCCTTATTCATAATAGCCAGAAGCTGGAAAGAACCCAGATGTCCCCCAATAGAGGAATGCATACAGAAAATTTGGTATATTTACACAATGGAATACTACTCAGCAATTAAAAACAATGAATTCATGAAATTCTTAGGCAAATGTTTGGAACTGGAAAATATCATACTAAATGAGGTAACTCATTCACAAAAGAACACACATGGAATGAGGTCACTGATAAATGGATATTAGCCCAGAAGCTCAGACTATCCAAAATGCAACCCACATATCAAATGATTCCCAAGAAGAAGGAAGAAGAGGGCCCTGGTCCTGGAAAGGCTTGATGCAGCATTGTAGGGGATTGGCAGAACAGAGAAGGGTGAGGGGGTTGATTGGGGAACTGGCAGAGGGAAGAGGTCTTATGGGACTTAGGGGGAGGGAGAAACCGTGAAAGGGAAAATCATTTGGAATGTAAACAAGGAATATAGAATAATAAAAAAATTAATTTAGTAATGTTTTATGTCTGCCATTTTATCTGCATTATTTTTCATGATAATCTTCAATTTTAATATTTTTCTGTATATTTCCTCTATTTTATCAGAAATGTTTTCAATGTAAATCTTTTTATCACAAATGTTTTTAATTCCACTTTCAATTAATTTAGAAAGTTTTTATATCTACCATTTTATATGTAAAATTTTCCATGAAATAGTCAATTTTAACATGTTTGTCTGTTTATTTCTTGAATTTTACCAGAAATATTTTCCATGTAAACCTTCAATTTTATCTGAAAGTGTTTACAATTTTACCTTCAATCACTAAGAATTATCTTTATGCCTATCACTTTATCTGTATAATTTCCATGATTTAATTTTAACATGTTTTTCTATATATTTCTTCAATTTTATCAGAAATATTTTCCATGTAAATCTTCAAGTTTATCAGAAAATGCTTATAATTCCACGTTCAATCAACTTAGGAATACTTTTATGGCTACCATAAATATCCATTGAATCCATGATAATCTTCAATTTTAACATGTTTAAAATTTTTAATACATAAAAATTTTCTACAATTTTATCAGAAATATTTTCCATGTAAATCTTGAATTCTATCACAAAATGATTCTATTTCATATTTCAATTAATTAACAATATTTTACATCTCTACCACTTTACTCTAATTTTCCATGAAAATTGTCAATTTTAGCATGTTTTTCCATGTTTCTCTTCTATTTTATCTGAAATACTTTCCATGTAAATCTTTAATTTTATCCTAAAGTGTTTTTTATTTCCCTTTTCAAAAAAGAAAAATAAATTAAAAAAAAATAAGAAAACCCCAAAAAAAACAGAAAGAAAGAAAGAAAGAAAGAAAGAAAGAAAGAAAGAAAGAAAGAGAGGGAGGAAGGGAGGGAGGGAGGGAGGGAGAGAGAGAGAGAGAGAGAGAGAGAGGGAGGGAGGGAGGGAGGGAGGGAGAGAGAGAGAGAGAAAGAAAGAAAGAAAAAAAGAAAGAAAGAAAGAAAGAAAGAAAGAAAGAAAGAAAGAAAGTTTGAAGAACTAAACTAAAAAAAAAAAAAAACGTTCTGCTGGGCAGTGGTGGCGCACGCCTTTAATCCCAGCACTTGGGAGGCCAAGGCAGGTGGATTTCTGAGTTTGAGGCCAGCCTGGTCTACAGAGTGAGTTTCAGGACAGCCAGGGCTATACAGAGAAACCCTATCTTGAAAAAAAACAAACAAACAAACAGAAAAAGTTCTCTTGACTCATTCAGATGGTATAATCCAACCTGACATTTGGTACCCAGTGGTGACAAAATACCAAGCAGAAAATCTGATCCCCTCTTAATCTGAGACAGCCATCTTTTGAGTCAGAACTCACTTGATATCTGGCTGGGACTTACAGCGCTTCCCTCTATCTACCCAGTAAGCTTCAAGCCTTCAACCTAGAACAATGACTCACAAGCTTCATTGGCCCTCCTCTCTTCACGCCGTTTCCAGTGTGTTCAACTATTAAGAACACAGAAAGGTTCTCCCATTTTTCAGAGGGCATATCCTGGGATATCTCAGTCCTCAAAGCCAGGGAAACAATATTCATAATCATTCTCCTCTGACTTATTTGCATAGTGCATAACTAATTGGTTCTGTTTCTCTAAAGTAGCTTGATTAACATATGCTGTATATATACATACATATGTATATATATATACATATATATATGTATATATATATATATTGCCAATTCATCAGAGCATATTCATAGCGTCAGAGACATATTGTACTACAAAGACACTGAGATTTAATTCACAAACTTGGAAGGACTTAGTTTTCTAAGGTCTCCCACTCAAATAAAAATTATCTGGTTGATCAGAAAACCTGCGAAAACACAGATCTTTGATCAAAACGATCTTTGCTTTGTTAGATGCAATAAGTAAAATGCATAGATTCTCAAAGAAGTTGTATGGTAGAGAGTGGCCTCGTGGGACTCTCCAAGTAAGAGGCCCGAAGCTGTTACCCAGGCTAGCAGGTACCTCATGCTGATGAGTTGCTTTTTTATGAAGAGACTCCACATAAGAATTTAATAACCCTATCAAAAAATGGGGTACAGTGCTAAACAAAGAATTTTTGCCAGAAGAAATTCAGATGTCCGAGAAACACCTTAAGAGATGTTCAACATCATTAGTCATTAGGGAAATGCAAATCAAAACAACCCTGAGATTCCATCTCACACCAGTCAGAATGGCTAAGATTAAAAACTCAAGAGACAGCAAGTGCTGGCGAGGATGTGGAGAAAGAGGAACACTCCTCCACTGTTGGTGGGATTGCAAAATGGTAAAACCACTCTGGAAATCAGTTTGGCGGTTCCTCAGAAAATTGGGCATGTCACTTCCAGAGGACCCTGGCATACCACTCCTGGGCATATACCCAGAGGATTCCCCTGCATACAATAAAGACACATGCTTCACTATGTTTATAGCAGCCTTATTTATAATAGCCAGAAATTGGAAGGAGCCCAGATATTCCTCAAGGAAGAATGGATACAGAAAATGTGGTATATTTATACAATGGAATACTACTCAGCAATTAAAAATAATGAATTCATGCAATTTGTAGGTAAATGGTTAGATCTGGAAAATATCATCCTAAGTGAGTTAACCCAGTCACAAAAGAATACACATGAAATGCAATCACTGATAAGTGGATATTAGTGAGCCCAGAAGCCCTAAATACTCAAGGCACAATTAGCAAGTCAAATGATTCCCAAGAAGAAGAAAGGAGAGGACCCTGGGCCTGAAAAGAGTGGATCCAGTTTTGTAGACCCAGAACAGAGAAATTGTGTGTGGGGGGAGATGATTGGGGAAGAGTTGGGGGGAAGAGGAATTATGGGATGTATGGTGGGGGGGAACTGGGAAAGGGGAAAGCCTTTGGAATGTAAACAAGGAATATAGAAAATAAAAATTAAATAAAAGAATTTTAACAAGCTGTCAAGTCTCAATTTTAAAGAGCATATATGATAATCAGAAGAGCTATGCATGGCAACACACAGGATGCAATTCTACAACCCTCCCTAATTTTTGTTATATTCATACGTGTGCAGGCATATGGGGAGAGTGTGCATGTGTTGGACAAAAGCAGCAACTGGGGGTAGAAGTGCAAGGGATGTCAGGGGCAGTGGACAAGGATTAAAAGGTTAACTCCTGCTGTGATAAAACAAGTATCAGTATTTATTGCTGTAGCTAAGACTGTGACACAGGAAGAAAATTAGCTTTGCTGCTACCATTCTTAATTCTCAGCTGGGAGCCCTGTAGCAAAAGACAGATTAAGTAAGCAGGACTATACCCTGGCAATGGGCAAACAGATACTTTGTTGTTGGTAGTGTTCTTGTATCAGTCAGGGACAGAGCAGATGGCAGTCCTTTGTTCATCCTAATTTGGTGCCTAGCTTGGTGGCCAAAGCTGTCTTATGCTTGAGTCTCATAAGAACCAAATTAGCTCAGATTAAATCCAGGTAGGGAAGTATGAGAGGAGGAAGAAAGAGACCTGAGGACTATGATGCCACCCACAGACCTGCCCTCCAGTGGATTACACCAGCAGACCATAGACACCTGTTTGCCAACTTTCCAGGCTGCAGAGATGGAGGATGTCACCCAGAGGCTTGCCAGCTGCAAGGCTAGGCTGCTTCAGGAGCCACCACAATATGGAAGTATGGAGTGGTCAAGTGGAAGAGAAAGAGGAGTGGGGCAAATTGAGAATTATGAAGAAATATGGAACTGGAGGCTGAAGGGTGGAGAAGAGTAGCCTGTTATGAGGGGCCAGTTCTGCCACCTGGCCACTGGTGAAGTCTCAGTCCAAGTTGCTACTGAGACTCTTATCTAAGTCCATGGGTATGCAGTACCAGGGGTCAGTGTCAATGTCACAGCTAATATGTGTGTGTGTGTGTGTGTGTGTGTGAGAGAGAGAGAGAGAGAGAGAGAGAGAGAGAGAGAGAGAGAGAGAAGAAGAAGAAGAAGAAGAAGAAGAAGAAGAAGAAGGTACCAAGCAAGGTAAAGGAGAGATAATGAAGATATATATTGATAATTTGTTGAGTCTAAGGAACATAAGTTTCTAGACAACTATGGCAAGTGATAGAGTTTAGCACGTTCTCAAGAACATCTTTCAACATTTTGTTCAGTGCTTTAGATGCTTCTCCAGCAACTGAATCATAGCACCATCCTAGATTTAGCCAATAAAATCATAGTCACCAAAACCAATCTGTGTATTATAGCATTGAAGTCAGTGGACAATACAGAGCTAAAATCTACTGACTTTCTGCTTGATTAAGCTGTTCCACATGTTCCATGTAGTGATTGGAGGAACTGAGCTCTATAGAGAGAACATTCTAGAAGCAGTAGAGTGGACTTCTCTACAGCACCTGAGATGGAGGTGCCCTGGAGTCAGGGCCATGACTGTGTAAACAGAGATGAGGTCCAAATCTTTAATCAAGTGGGTATGACAAGAATCATGAAACCCATGCCATAAGGGACACTGAGTGAGACAGCGACCTTACCTTGTGTTGGTGTCAAATTTACAAAAACTAACCAGTACTCTGGGATCTGTCAGTGCTTACAGGCTGGGCTGCATCTTCTCTGACATGTTTTGATGTTTCCTCTGTCTGTCTCTGTCTCCCTCTCCCTCTCTGTCTGTCTCTTACCTTTCTCTATACCATAAGGCACAAGACTCCTCTGCCTTGGTAATATTTTGCCCAAGCAATCATGGATCCAAACTTTTGATTCTCACCCACTTAAGTTGCTTTGCTCTGGGATTTGATCACAGTGGTGAAAAGCGGATAAAATAAATTTACCCATCTGTCCAGTCAAGTTCTCTCTCTCTCTCTCTCTCTCTCTCTCTCTCTCTCTCTCTCTCTCTCTCTCTGTGTGTGTGTGTGTGTGTGTGTGTGTGTGTGTGTGTGTGTGTGTCCTGGCTGTCCACAGCTTTGCTTCATCCTCCCAACTCTACAATGTAGTGTCTTCCTACAGGATCATAAAGAATGGAACAAATTGATCTGACACTAAAGTCTTTAAATGTGAGCCAAGTGAACCTTCCCACTTTAACAGTTTAATATCTCGGGTAATTTGTTAGTTACAGAAAGCTATCACGGCCATTAACCTCCAGCACTGTTATCAAAACAAACAGAATGACACTATGAAAGGGCATAGGAACCAAGGAAGAAATAGACCTAAGATCAAGTTTTAAAATTTGTGAAAGGTATAAGCCTCCATATTTTTTCTTACTTAGAGCACAATTTTAGTAAGGTCACGTCTGAGCCTACCCTTTTAAAAGTAATTAAAGCTAGCATACATTTCCGTCTTCCACTGTAATGTGCTACCCAGATGGCAGAACTGATGCCCTCATCAATGATTTAAAGAATTGCTTAGAAAGTATTGGAGCTAGGTGACCATTTTAAATAATTTAAAAACCACTTAAACTATTCTTTTACACCCAGGATAGAAAGATCCCACACTCCCAAATTGAGACTAAGGATAAGGGTGTTTATTCTGAATAAAATTAAGCTGAAAACAACTAATGCACAGTAATTTGCAGGAGGTGATTTATTTGACAGAATCTAGTAATAATTTCTGTTTGCAACTGGATTCATTGTGTAAACCTACCTGTGCCTTACAGAGAACTAGACAACAAGGCAGAAGAGAGAGACAGTGCCTATACAGATTTTCTAAGAATGATGGATGATCTGAGCTGTTAAGTAAAATATGCAAAACGTAAACATTGAATTGCAGTAAATCACCATATTCTACAGACAGGTTGAGCCCTCAGTTGGCATGCCCTCCTTCATCCTAAGGAAAGGGAACCATTAGAAACAGAATGGTAGTCTGTATGGGAAGTGTCTTCTTTCAATAATACCTGTGAAATAAAATCTAAGAAAAACACTCTGAACATTTCTCTTTTAGGGGCTCCAATTTTGTGAACATTCATTTGTTTAGTCTTCTTCTTCTTCTTCTTCTTCTTCTTCTTCTTCTTCTTCTTCTTCTTCCTCTTCCTCTTCCTCTTCCTCCTCCTCCTCCTCCTCCTTCCCCCCCTCCTCCTCCTCTTCCTCCTCCTTCTGTATGTTGGCTTTTATTCTGCTAGCGGAAAATGACTAAAATATAAACACATTTGATTCTGAGTCTTCAGATGAAAGCAGGGATCCAAACACAAAACCACAAAATTAGGTGAGGAAGCCCAAGTACTCATTACTGGCCCCGACTTTATGTCCCGGTGTTGGTCTTCTAAAATCCAGTATCATGGACCAAGGGTCTAAGCAACAGGAAACTGCTGTCACAATTATATCCATGTTAGCAGTCATGGCACATTGAAGTCTGAGGTCAGCATTGACTTTCTTCAAGCCTCTCTCTTCCATGTAGATATGGCTCTCACCTCTGTCTTCGTATGGCCTTTTCTCTGTCTGAATCTACAGCTGAACCTCCTCTTCCTGTGAGGATACTAGACATATTAGATGAGATCCCAAACATATGATTTCATTTTTTTTCTTGAAAGGTATTAGCTTCAACCATAGATTCTGAAGTTAGTGTGAGTTTGTACTTCATATTAATTTTTAAATATGAGATTGATATTTTAATGTTTGATAATGTTTTTATCAAAAATTTACTAACTATACAACATAATGAGTTGGTAACATTTTTGTAGACTGTATCACAGTACTTTGATCATATTTACTCCCCCATCATCCTCTGGTGTCTTCCCAGCTCCCTTTCCATTCAGTTTAGGCTTTCCTCTTTTAAATTAATTTGCATCTCCACAGCATGGACCCTGTGATTGGTGCAGTTTGCTCTCAGGATAGGTTTTCTATTGTCCTAGGTTTTTCCTCAAAGGTTTTGACCTCTTTAACAACCATATCTCTTTTCTCTGCACAATCTTGAATACTCCTCACTTAAAACTTCTTCTGCAAAACAAATTAGCTCATTATTTTAAATTTCAGCATGATGGAAATTCTCAGACATGATGGTGGAGCAGGAAGGAGTTTAGCTGTTTGTATTGCAAGAAGCTCAGGAATCAGAGCGTGAACCAGGAAGTGGAGCCAGGCTATAAACATCAAGGTTCACATACTCAGTGACCCACTTCATCAAATGAGGCTGTGCTTCCTAAAGGCATCACAAACTTCCCAACTAGGGCTACCATTTGAGGACTAAGTGTACAAAGATGTGAGTCCTTGGGGAAGGAAGACTTGTCTAGAAGAGACTGAATTTTGTTAAAAGAATTATGTGTGTGTGTGTGTGTGTGTGTGTGTGTGTGTGTGAGAGAGAGAGAGAGAGAGAGAGAGAGAGAGAGGGAACTTAACAAAATAAGTTTGACTTCCTTATTTTATTAATTGATATTGAATGTTGAAATGAAGTTTCATTCCTGCAACAAAATGAATTGATTATTGTGTATGTTCTTTTAATTTCTGGTCAAATTGGGTATATATATATATTTCACTGGAGCTTTGGCCTATACATTCATCATAGAAAAGTAATTTATGGGTTTTTTTCCTGTTGTTGTTGTGTCCAAAGTTCTGCCCCCACACTCCAAAAGCTGTGATCATTAAAAGTATGTCCCCTCTCTCCGCCAGTTTGCTAAAGACTTGTGCTGCAATGTTAGGCCCCTGCAAGAGGAACAACAAAGACTTTAGAACTCATTGAATTTTGCCACAATGGGTGTGCCCATGGACTACATATCCTGATGTCTTCATGCTATTATGGAGCATCCCTCTGCTTGTTGGTCTCAAGGTCTTCATGTTCTTATTAATTTATATGTTATGTTTGTGAAGATTCTAAGCTGGCTTCCAGCCTCCTACTGGGCAGTACCATTGACACTCACAATAATAGTGCTTGATCTTTTTCAAGCATTGCTGCTAGAACAGATTAAGGATTCAATCACCACCCTTGGAAAGAACTTAATATAACTTAAATGTAGATTGTTAGCAATGACCACCACCCTCAGAAAGAATTTGAAGGTATAGATAGTCAATAAAGTTCGATTAAGGTGTTTTTGTCAAAGGCTCTGATGTAGAAAATCCTAGAAAGCAATTTGAAGTTTAAAAAGGCACTCTTAGTAGTTGAGCTAGGGATTCTTTAAGGTCAGGTAATAAGAACAATGGCAGCGCTGGCCGACGTGATGCTGGACTGCTGATCAAGGTGATGACTGATTTCTTATAACCGTTTTTGTCCTCAGCTTCTTAATATGATTTAATAATTTTAATTGATGATTAGTAAAGTATTTAAAGTAGAAAAACCTGATTGTTCTTTATATAAGTTTAGATTTGTGATTGTTTTAAGATTTTTATAAGATTACCTTCTATGATATATATGATAAATACTAAAATAATTGATTCTCTTTTTCTTTGTAACCACAAGTTACAGTCTAACAGTCAGAGAAACTAACTGAAAAAACTACCTTGCTTGCTTATATTTTGTTAATCTATAACAAGTTGCTTAGTTACAAATATGGGTTCTTGGGTATAATACATGTTTCACCAGTATATAGGACATTTGATCATCTGATGGTATGAGGAATGTGTTTTTTCTTATGTTTATTCATTGTAATTATTCACTTAAAGAAAAATAGATGTATGTATGGATATGGATATAAAGTGGTTGAAGCTTTGCTCCATCCTCCCAGTGCATGAATGTGTGTGTATGTTTTTGTGTGTATGTATGTATGTACATATGTGTATGTGTGAAGTTGTTGGATCTTGTCTTGTTTAATCTATTGACTGTGTGTGTGTGTGTGTGTGTGTGTGTGTGTATGATCTCCCTCACCCCCATTTTTTTCCTTCTAGTCAGACGGCATTCAGAGACTTTCTCACTGATGACAGGAATGATGGTCTCAGCAAATCAAGCTTTATTCCTTCAGAGAGATGTCTGTGGAGTGAACAATCACTGACTCTTGGCCCTCGCCTCAGTTTCTCCTGACCTGCAGAAGCTAGCCTTTGATACTACAGATCCTCTTATCTGCATTACATAGGGTAGGTCTGTGTTCATTCAAAGATGAAGCACCTAACCCTCAGGACACTAGAGGCCCCAGGGAGTTTAGAGGTGGGGGGGGGTCATCCACATGGAGACAGGCGATGGGAAGTAGGTATGGGATGTGGAATAGTTGAGGGTGGATGGGGGTATGGGGAATAAAATATGGAGTGTAAAAAAATAAATTAATTGATTAATTTAAAAAAAATGAGAGACCTAGATCTGTCTTTAAACAAAAATATTGTGGTAAATATTCAGAGGAATCCAAAGACACTTAAAAAAATTACCCACTGGACCAGTCGGTATGCCGAAAGCTGGATAGTTGGGTTTCAGAGGGTTCAAGACAGCAATGTGTGACCCAGTATAAGAAATTGCCAATGTTCCTTCTCTAAATTGGATACGTACTTGAGTGCAGAGATCATCCCAGGTTTATGCTGAGCTTCTTTTGCCATTTTCCTTTCCTTTTGCCTCTGGGATGCACAAGTGGGATAGGGAGATATAGTATAATCCCAATGTAAATGTAAAGATTTTGGCCTGAGGTGACATTAAGAAAGAAAATGAATCTTAAGGGCATCTCTGCTTCTAGCATTAGCATGAGAATGGGAAAGGGGTTTGGGCTTTATTTTAGGTTTATGTGACTGACTTATGTTTTTACAGTAATTAGGTTAAACTCAGCATTTGAGATGTAGGCTTTTCTGCTTGGTTTTTAGGAGGGGACAGTTGGGCATCAGACTTGTAGGTCAATGAGGACAGAGTGTTGCCTCATGATTCATTTTGGATCCTACCTCTTATTTCCTTGGTAAGATTAGAAAGGGAAGTTTCATGCACTCCTTTCCTTAAGATTTAAAATACTGATATTGCAACCAGGACACAGCTGGAAAGTCACAGGTAGACAGATTCCATCAGGGGCTACCACGTGAGGGGATCTGCTAGGCTCTCCCTACTAGGCAGGCCCAGCAGCGCCTGCCGAGGCTCTGCTGCACTCCCCCACACTTCCCGGAGACCTCAGGCCGTGCACAAAGTCAGCGGGTGGCAGCCAGCTCATGATCCCATTGAGCAGCAATCATGCATAACCACCAGTAGAGAAACAACAGGTAAGCCCAGCCTCACAGGATTCAAACACCAGACATTGACAACAAGGTCAACTAACACCAGAAATAACCAGATGGCAAAAGGTAAACGAAGGAATGTCATTAACAGAAATCAAGGCAACATGACAGCATCTGAACCCAGTTTGCCAACAACAGGAAGTCCTGGATACCCCCAAAACACCAGAAAAACAAGACTTGGATATAAAATCACTGGTCAGGATGCTGGTAGCTGAACACATAGAAAAATCTCGTAAAGAAATAGAGGAGAAAATGGATCAAAAGGTAGAAGCCTTTACAAGGCAAATACAAAAATCACTTCAAGAAATGCAGGAGAAGATGGATCAAAAAGAAGAAGACAATAAGGAAGAAAGACAAAAATCACTTAAAGAAAGAACGTGGGCCAACAAGTAGAAGCTATGAAAGAGGAAACACAAAAATCTATTAAAGAAATACATGAAAACACAATCAAGCAAGCGAAAGATCTGAGCACATCTATCCAGGTACTAAAAACAGAAGTAGAAACAACTAAGAAATCACAGAGGGAGACAACATTGGAGATAGAAAACCTTGGGAAGAAATCAGGGGCCATAGATGCAAATATCAACAATAGAATACAAGAGATAGAAGACAGAATATCAGAAGCCGAAGATACCATAGGAACCATTGATTCAACAGTCAAAGAAAATACTAAATGCAAAAAGGCTGTAACCCAAAACATCCAGGAAATCCAGGACACAATGAGAAGACCAAACCTAAGGATTATAGGTATAGACGAGAATGAAGATGTACAAGTTAAAGGGCCAGCAAATATCTTCTACAAAATTATGGAAGAAAACTTCCCCAACCTAAAGAGAGAGATGCCCATGAATATACAAGAAGCATACAGAACCCCAAACAGACTGGATCAGAACAGAAATACATCCCGTCACATAATAATCAAAACTCCAAATGTACTAAACAAAGGAAGAATATTAAAGGCAGCAAGAGAAAAAGGCCAAGTGACTTATAAGGAAGACCTATCAGAATAACACCAGACTTCTCACCTGAGACCATGAAAGCTAGAAGATCCTGGGCAGATATAATGCAAACTCTAAGAGAACACAAACTTCAGCCAAAACTACTTTACCCAGCAAAGCTCTCAATCGCCATAGATGGAGACATCAAGGTATTCCATGACAAAACCAAATTTGCACGATATCTTTCCACAAATCCAGCCCTACAAAGGATAATAGGGGGAAAACACCAAGACAAGGACAGAAACTACACCCGGGAAGAAGCAAGATAGAAACCTCCTCTCATCAAACCTAAAAGAAGGTAACCTCTCGAATATAAAAAAAATAAATAAAATAAATAAATATAATTTCAAAAATGTCTGGAGGAAATAATTACTATTTCTTAATATCTCTTAACATCAATGGACTTAATTCCCCAATAAAAAGACATAGATTAACAGACTGGATACGGAAACAGGACCCTACATTTTGCTGCATACAAAAAACCCATCTCAGTGTTAAAGACAAACACTGCCTTAGAGTAAAAGGCTGGAAGACAATTTTACAAGCAAATGGTCTCAGGAAACAAGCTGGAGTAGCCATTCTAATATCAGATAAAATCGACTTCCAACCTAAAATCATCAAAAGAGACTCAGAAGGTCACTTCTTGCTGGCCAAAGGGAAAATCCACCAAGAAGAGCTCTCAATACTGAACATCTATGCTCCAAATGCAAGGGCACCCTCATTCGTAAAAGAAACCTTACTAAAGTTTAAAGCACACATTACACCTAACACAATAATTGTGGGTGACTTCAACACTCCACTCTCCTCAAGGGACAGATCAGGAAAGCAGAAACTAAACAGGGACACAGTGAAACTAATTGAAACTCTGGACCAACTGGATTTAACAGATATATATAGAACATTTCATCCTAAAGCTAAAGAATATACCTTTTTCTCAGCTCCACATGGTACCTTCTCCAAAATAGACCATATAATTGGTCACAAGACAGATGTCAACAAATACAAGAAGATCGAGCTAATCCCATGCCTCCTATCAGATCACCATGGAGTAAGAGTGGTCTTCAATAACAACAAAAACAACAGAAAGCCCACATACACATGGAAACTGAACAATACTCTACTCAATGACACCTTGGTCAAGGAAGAAATAAAAAAAGAAATCAAAGACTTTTTAGAATTCAATGAAAATGAAGGTACAACCTACCCAAATCTATGGGACACAATGAAAGCAGTGCTAAGAGGAAAACTCATAGCTCTAAGTGCATCCAAAAAGAAACTGGAGAGAGCATACACTAGCAACTTAATGGCACACCTTAAAGCCCTGGAAGAAAAACAAGTTAATTTACCCAGGAGGAGTAGAAGACAAGAAATCATCAAACTCAGGGCTGAAATCAATCAAATAGAAACAAAGAGAACCATACAAAGAATCAACAAGACCAGGAGCTGGTTCTTTGAGAAAATCAACAAGATAGATAAACCCTTAGCCAGACTAACCAAAGGACACAGAGACAGTATACAAATTAACAAAATTAGAAATGAAAAGGGAGACATAACAACAGAAACTGAGGAAATTCAAAAGATCATCAGATCCTACTACAAAGGTCTATACTCAAAACAACTGGAGAATCTGGAGGAAATTGACAATTTCCTAGACAGATATCAAATACCAAAACTAAATCAGCATCAAGTAGATCAGCTAAATAGTCCCATAACCCCTAAAGAAATAGAAGGGGTTATAGAAAGCCTCCCAACCAAAAAAAGTACGGGACCACATGGTTTTAGTGCAGAATTCTACCAGACCTTCAAAGAAGACTTAACACCAATACTTTTCAAACTATTCCACAAAATAGAGACAGAAGGGACACTGCCCAACTCATTCTTCGAAGCCACAATTACGCTAATACCTAAACCACAAAAAGATCCAACAAAGAAAGAGAACTACAGGCCAATTTCTCTTATGAATATAGATGCAAAAATACTAAATAAAATTCTTGCTAACCGAATCCAAGAGCACATCAAAATGATCATCCACCATGATCAAGTAGGCTTCATCCCAGGGATGCAGGGATGGTTCAATATACGGAAATCCATCAATGTAATCCACTACATAAACAAACTGAAAGAAAAAAACCACATGGTCATCTCATTAGATGCTGAAAAAGCATTCGACAAAATTCAGCATCCATTCATGCTAAAAGTCTTGGAAAGAGCAGGAATTCAAGGCCCATACCTAAACATAGTAAAAGCAATCTACAGCAAACCAGTAGCCAACATCAAAATAAATGGAGAGAAACTTGAAGCATTCCCACTAAAATCAGGGACTAGACAAGGCTGCCCCCTCTCTCCATATCTTTTCAATATAGTACTTGAAGTTCTAGCAAGAGCAATTAGACAACATAAGGAAGTCAAAGGGATACAAATTGGAAAAGAAGAAGTGAAACTATCATTATTTGCAGACGATATGATAGTTTACCTAAGCGACCCAAAAAACTCCACCAGAGAACTTCTACAGCTGATAAACAACTTCAGCAAAGTGGCAGGTTATAAAATTAACTCAAGCAAGTCAGTGGCCTTCTTGTACTCAAAGGACAAGCAGGCTGAGAAAGAAATTAGGGAAATAACACCCTTCACAATAGCCACAAACAACATAAAGTATCTTGGCGTAACTCTAACCAAACAAGCGAAAGATCTGTACAACAGGAACTTCAAGTCCTTGAAGAAAGAAATCGAAGAAGACCTCAGAAGATGGAAAAATATTTCTTGCTCCTGGATTGGCAGGATCAATATAGTAAAAATGGCCATCTTGCCAAAAGCAATATACAGATTCAATGCGATCCCCATCAAAATCCCAACTCAATTCTTCATAGATCTAGAAAGAGCAATTCTCAAATTCATCTGGAGCAACAAAAAACCCAGGATAGCTAAAACTATTCTCAACAATAAAAGGACTTCTGGGGGAATCAATATCCCTGACCTCAAGCAGTACTACAGAGCAATTGTGTTAAAAACTGCATGGTATTGGTATAGCAACAGGCAAGCAGATCAATGGAACAGGATTGAATACCCAGAAATTAACCCACAGACTTATGGTCACTTGATCTTTGATAAAGGAGTCACAACCATCCAATAGAATAAAGATAGCCTTTTCAACAAATGGTGCTGGTTCAACTGGAGGTCAACATGCAGAAGAATGTGAATTGACCCACTCTTATCTCTTTGCACTAAGATCAACTCCAAGTGGATCAAGGACCTCCACCTAAAACCAGACACACTGAAACTATTAGTAAAGAAACTTGGGAAGACCCTGGAGGGCTTGGGCACAGGGGAAAAGTTCCTGAACAGAACACCAATAGCTTATGCTCTAAGATCAAGAATCGACAAATGGGACCTCATAAAATTACAAAGTTTCTGCAAAGCAAAGGACACTGTCAGAAGGACAAAACGGCAACCAACAAAGTGGGAAAAGATCTTCACCAACTCCACATCCGACAGAGGGCTAATATCCAATATATACAAAGAACTCAAGAAGTTAGACCGCAAAGAAACAAATAACCCTATCAAAAAATGGAGCACAGAGCTAAACAAAGAATTTTCACCAGAAGAAATTCGGATGGCCGAGAAACACCTTAAAAGATGTTCAACATCATTAGTCATCAGGGAAATGCAAATCAAAACAACCCTGAGATTCCACCTCACACCAGTCAGAATGGCTAAGATTAAAAACTCAAGAGACAACAAGTGCTGGCGAGGATGTGGAGAAAGAGGAACACTCCTCCACTGTTGGTGGGATTGCAAAATGGTAAAACCGCTCTGGAAATCAGTTTGGCAGTTCCTCAGAAAATTGGGCATGTCACTTCCAGAGGACCCTGGCATACCACTCCTGGGCATATACCCAGAGGATTCCCCTGCGTGCAATAAGGACACATGCTCCACTATGTTTATAGCAGCCTTGTTTATAATAGCCAGAAATTGGAAGGAGCCCAAATATCCCTCAAAGGAGGAATGGATACAGAAAATGTGGTATATTTATACAATGGAATACTACTCAGCAATTAAAAATAATGAATTCATGCAATTTGTAGATAAATGGTTAGACCTGGAAAATATCATCCTGAGTGAATTAACCCAATCACAAAAGAATGCACATGAAATGCAATCACTGATAAGTGGATATTAATGAGCCCAGAAGCCCTAAATACTCAAGACACAAATAGCAAGTCAAATGATTCCCAAGAAGAAGAAAGGAGAGGACCCTGGGCCTGTAAAGATTGCATCCAGTTTAGTAAAGAAACCAAGGGGGGAGGGGGAATGATTGGGGAACAGTTGGGGGGGAGAGGAACTATGGGAACTATGGTGGGTGGGAACTGGGAAAGGGGAAAGCCTTTGGAATGTAAACATAGAATATAGAAAATAAAAATTAAAAAAAAAAGATTTAAAATACCAGAGGGGCTCTCCGCCATCTTGGCTCCCGGACACCAGACAGATCTAACAGATAGCGCCAGGTACGCAGACATAGCCCAAGTCTAACATTGCTTGGTCTCAACCTGTCAGGCATCTGCCTGCACCCAGGGCCTGGGCAGCTCTGCGGGTCATCTGTGTGCCAGCCCTGTCACAGTTCATTTGCCCTACAGAGTGATCAACACTTGGAAAAGGTCCCCGCAGCATCCATCATCTTCGATTCCTGACAGAGCAGACAGGCAGCCCCAGGTTCACAGAGACAACCCGAGTATAACATTGCATGGGGTAAGACATACCAAGGCTCCAAAGGCAACCAAGGAGAAGGGCAGCTCATCAGCAATCTGTGCCATGGGAAACCCAGTTATCCAGCAGTGTGGAAATAGCCTTACAGGCTCACAGGAGGTTCAAGCACCAGCCAGTGACAACAAGACCAACTAACACCAGAGATAACCAGATGGCAAAAGGCAAATGTAGGAACATAGAAACATTACTAACAGAAATCAAGGCAATACTGCATCTAAATCCAATTCTCCAACAACAGCAAGTCTTGGATACCCCAACACACCAGAACAACAAGATTTGCATTTAAAATCATCGGTCAAGATGCTGTGAGTGGAACACAAAAAGGAAATAAATAAATCTCTTAAAGAAATACAGGGGAAAATGGATCAAAAGGTAGAAGCCCATATAAGGGAAACACAAAAATCATTTAAAGAAATTCAGGAGAATATGGGTCAAAAGATAGAAGGCAATAAAGAGGAAATGCAAAAATCACTTAAAGAAATACAGGAGAACTTGGGTTAACAGGCAAAAGTCATTAAGAGGAAACACAAAAATCTCTTAAAGAATTATACCAAAACACAAACAAGTGAAGGAACTGAGCAAAACCATCCAGGGTCTAAAAACAACTACGAAATCACAAAGGGAGACAACTTTGGAATTGGAAAACCTTGGGAAGAAATCAGGGCCATAGATGCAAATATCAACAAGAGAATACAAGAGATAGAAAAAAAGTCTCAGATGCCAAAGATACCATAGAAATCATTGACTCAATAGTCAAAGAAAATGCAAAATGCAAAATGCTTGTAACACAAAACATCTAAGAAATCCAGGACACAATGAGAAGACCAAACCTAAGGATTATAGGTATAGATGAGAATGAAGATTTACAATTTAAAGGGCCAGCAAATATCTTCAACAAAAATATGGAAGAAAGCTTCCCTAACCTAAATAGAGAGAAGCCCATGAATATACAAGAAGCCTACAGAACCCCAAACAGATTGAACCAGAACAGAAATACCTCCTGTCACATAATAATCAAAACCCCAAATGTACTAACAAAGAAAGAATATTAAAGGCAGTAAGAGAAAAGGCCAAATAACATATAAAGAAAGACCTATCAGAGACCATGAAAGTTAGAAGATCCTGGGCAGATCTCATGCAGACTCTAAGAGAACACAAATGCCAGTCAAGACTACTATACCCAGCAAAACTCTCAATCACCATAGATGGAAAAACCAAGATATTCCATGACAAAATCAAATTTACACAATATCTTTCTACAAACCCAGCCCTACAAAGGATAATAGGCAGAAATCGCCAATACAAGGAGGGATTCTACACCCTGGAAAAAGCAAAATAGTAACCTTCTTCAATCAAACACAAAAGAAGATAACCTATCAAATATAAAAAATAACATCAAAATGACAGGAAGTAATAATCACTATTCCTTAATATCAATTAGCATCAATGAACTCAATTTCCCAATAAAAAGACATAGACTAACAGACTGGATACCTAAACTGGACCCTACATTTTGCTGCATACAGGAAACACATCTCAGTGCTAAAGACAAACGCTGCCTTAGAGTAAAAGGTTGGAAGACAATTTTACAAGCAAATGGTCTCAGGAAACAAGCCAGACTAGCCATTCTAATATCAGATAAAATTGAGCTTCAACCTAAAGTCATCTAAAGAGAAATAGAAGGTAACTTCTTGCTGGTCAAAGGAAAAATCCTCCAAGAAGAACTCTCAATTCTGAACATCTATACTCCAAATGCAAGGGTACCCTCATTCGTAAAAGAAACTTTACTAAAGCTCAAAGCACACATTGCACCTAACACTATAATTGTGGGTGACGTCAACACTCCACTATCCTCAATGGACCAATCAGGAAAACAGAAACTAAACAGGGACACAGTGAAACTAATTGAAGCTTTGGACCAATTGGATTTAACAGATATATATAGAACATTTCATCCTAAAGCAAAAGAATATACCTTTTTCTCAGCACCTCATGGTACCTTCTCCAAAATCGATTATATAATGGGTCACAAGACAGACCTCAACAAATATAAGATCGAACTAATCCCATGCCTCCTATGAGATCACTGTGGAATAAAAGTGGTCTTCAATAGCAACAAAAACAACAGAAAGCCCACATATACATGAAGGCTGACCAATGCTCTACTCGATACCTTGGTCAAAGAAGAAATAAAGAAAGAAATCAAAGACTTTTTAGAATTTAATGAAAATGAAGGCACAACATACCCAAATCTATGGGATACAATGAAAGCAGTGCTAAGAGGAAAACTCATAGCTCTGAGTCCCTCCAAAAAGAAACTGGAGACAGCATACAGTAGCAGCTTAATGGCACACCTGAAAGCTTTAGAACAGAAAGAAGGTAATACACCCAAGAGGAAAAGAAAGCAGAAAATCATCAAACTCAGGGCTGAAATCAATCAAGTAGCAAGAAAAAGAACTATACAAGGAATCAACAAAACCAGGAGCTGGTTCTTGGAGAAAAATCAACATCATAGATAAACCTTTAGCCAGACTAACCGAGGGGCACAGAGACAGTATCCAAATTAACAAAATTATAAATGAAAAGGTAGCTATAACAACAGAAACTGAGGAAATTAAAAAAACTTTTAAAAAGCCTAAACTCAACACAACTGGAGAATCTGGAGGAAATGGACAATTTCCTAGACAGATACCAAATACCAAAATTAAATCAGGATCAAATAGATCATCTAAAGAGTCCTATAACTCCTAAAGAAATAGAAGGGGTCATTGAAAGTCTTCCAACCAAAAAAAGCACAGGACCAGATGGTTTTAGTGCAGAATTCTATCAGACCTTCAAAGAAGACCTAACACCAATACTCTTCAAATTATTCCACAAAATAGAAGTAGAAGGAACATTACCCAACTCATTCTACTAATCCACAATTATGCTGATACCAAAACCACACAAAGATCCAACAAAGAAAGATAACTTCAGGCCAATTTCCCTTATGAACTTCGATGCAAAAATACTCAATAAAATTCTTGAATCCAACAACACATCAAAATGATCATCCACCATGATCAAGTAGACTTTATTCCAGGGATGCAGGGATGTTTTAATATACAGAAATCCATCAATGCAATCCATTACATAAACAAACTCAAAGAAAAACCCACATGGTCATTTCATTAAATGCAGAAAAAGCTTTTGACAAAATTCAGCATCCTTTCATGATAAAAGTCTTGGAAAAACAGTAATTCAAGGCCCATACCTAAACATAGTGAAAGCAATATATAACAAACTGGTAGCCAACATCAAACTAAATGGAGAGAAACTTGAAGCAATCCCACTAAAATCAGGGACTAGACAAGGCTGCCCTCTCTCAACATATCTTTTCAATATAGTACTCGAAGTACTAGCTAGAGCAATTAGACAACATAAGGAGGTCAAAGGGATACAAATTGGAAAGGAAGAAGTCAAACTATCACTATTCACAGATTATATGAATAGGACCCTGCTATACGACTCCTGCGCATATACCCAGAGGATTCCCCGGCATGCAATAAGGACACATGCTGCACTATGTTCATAGCAGCTTTATTCATAATAGCTAGAAACTAGAAGGAACCTAGATGACCCTCAGTGGAGGAATGGATACAGAGAATGCGGTATATTTACACAATGGAATACTACTCAGCAATTAAAAACAATGAATTCATGAAATCCTTAGGCAAATGGTTGGAACTCGAAAATATCATACTAAGTGAGGTAACTCATTCACAAAAGAACACACATGGAATGCGGTCACTGATAAATGGATATTAGCCCAGAAGCTCAGAATATCCAAAATGCAACCCACATATCAAATCATTCCCAAGAAGAAGGAAGGAGAGGGCCCTGGTCCTGGAAAGGCTTGATGCAGAATTGTAGGGGATTGCCAGGACAGAAAAGTGGGAAGGGTTAATTGGTGAACTGGCAGAGGGAAGAGTACTTATGGGACTTAGGGGAGGGGGGAACTGAGAAAGGGAATATCATTTGGAAAGTAAACAAAGAATATAGAAAATTAAAAAAAAAAAAGATTTAAAATACCATATGAAAAAATGGACTTCCTGGGGCTTTGGAGAAGCCTCTTTAAGGAAAAATTGCTCTCTTCTGGCCAAAAGATTAGATTATATTTGGCTCTAAATGAAGTCAAGACTTTCTAAACTGGTTTACTATGGTCTCCTTCTGTGGGAGTTAATGTACCAGAGTGTAGGATAAATCATTGCTTGTTTGATTTATCATTTATCATGTTGTAATTGCTGCTGCCTCCCCTGACAACCTATCAAATGTACTGGAGCCATCAACCACCTGGCCAAGAATGAATTCATTTGGAAGGCTAATTCGCTCATGGCATGTCCAGGGTGTGGGAGGAATAATTACCTCCTTAATGGAATAATGCAATTGCTCACTTAACCTGCTTCCTAATTTTGTGAGTTCTAACCCAGAAGGTTTAATGTTTACCTTGACATTTTGGACTTTCTCGGTCATTCTCTGAAGCTCTCTCCCTCTTCACGCATCTCCTTTGCTGAACATGCTGATTTTATCAGACCCTAGCTCAAATGATATGCCTTCCTCCCTTCTCCCCCATCACCCTCCTGGCAGCTGCTGGGATTTTCAGTTTGCCAACCTTATTGTTTTTCTTTCAAACTCTAATGAAAAGATTATTGAGCTTCCTTCTGAGTCTGTTTTAAAAACTGTTTTTACAATTTATTCTTCTTTTACATATGATATCTGACACTGTTCCCCCTCCTATCTCTCTTCTCAGTCCCTCCCCTACCATCTCCTCCTCCCCCAAGATCCACCCTTCCTCCTCTCCCTTCAGAAAAGGGCAGACTTCCCAGGGATATCAACCTAACTTGAAATACCATGCTATAATAAGACTAGGCACATGCCCTCATATTAAGGTTGGATGAGGCAACCAGTAGGAGAAAAGGGGTCCCTTTGCCAAAGGAGACAAAAGAGTCAGAGACAACCCCTACTTCCACTGTAAGTAGTCCCACAAAAAGACTAAGCTATACAGCCATAATGTATATGCAGAGGACCTTAGTCAGACCCATACAGCCTCCTTGATTATCTGTTCAGTCTCGGCGAGCTTCCATGACCCCTGATTAGTTAGTTCTGTGGAATGTTTTCTTGTGGTGTAATTGACTGACTCCTCCTGCTCCAACAATCCTTGCCTACCCTTTGCTGCAGACTTTTCTGAGCACCACCTGATACTTGGCTGTGAGTCTCTGCATCCACAGGCTTTATCTAGCATAATCATCAAAACACATTTTTAACTAATAAACCTGAGAACCCCTGTCTCTAGAGGTGTTGTAGGTGTGGCTGCTATGTCACATATGAGTCAGGAGGTGGCAGAGAGAGGCTGTGTATGCTCAGTGTTCTGACCTGTGAACATCTATAGTTGCCTAACACTCCCTAAAAATAAACTAACAAAACCAAGACACCACCAATGGGGCACCAGGAGCCAGGACAGGGAGCTAGCCTGAGAGACCATCAGTTGGTACCATACAGGCCCAGAAGGGCTTACAGGATGAAGAGCAAGCAGAAGACTAGAAGAACCCTGCCTGGGGCCACAGTGGGTGAGCTGGAGATAAATGAGCCTCACATGGGGCCACTCAGGTAGACTGAGGAGAGGAGCAGCCACTAGACCATGGGGCCCAGGCAGGGAGCTAGCCTGAGATGACTACCAGTCCAACACCATGCAGACCTGGGGAGGAGCAGACCGGACCATACCCAAAGGCCACAATATACAAGTGGGGCATAGCACTCCTGAGACGACACCTGGGTGCCACTGTGATGAGCAAGTAAGTGGTGGAGAGATGGAAGAGAAAGAGAAACAAAGGGTATAGGCACAATGAAGAGAGGCAGAACTGGAGACTCAAGGCTAGTGGGGAAGAGCCTGATGTGAGTTGCCAGTGCTGCTACAGGGGACCATGGTGGGGTCATGGCCTATGCTGCCACCACAGTCCATATCTAAGTCTATGGCCCTGCAGTAACAGAGCTCTGTTACCATCAAAGGCCAGACAGATATCCCTGGTCTGAATTGCTACCGTGGGACGTGTGGATATCGGAAGACTGCAGAACTGGCTCCACCTCTTGCCTGGGCATTGTAAAAGAGATGGCCCTGGGCCCATGAGAGCAGGAGAGCTGGCCCTGCCCCTAACCAGCTACAGTACTCTGATAAGCAGGGCCATACACCGAGGCAGTTTCAGGTGAGCACACCACAAGGATATAAACATGGGAGAGCTGCCAGGACACTCATTTCCTGTGCAGTAGTATGGATGAAGAAGTACCTTCCCGCCACTTCCCACTCACCTTGTGCCTACAGGTCGCAGACCTGGCTTTGGGGTCATGAGAGCAGGAGATCTGTTTCTGCTCCTCACCAGCTGCGACTCTTAGGAAAGTAGGCCTTGCACCTTGCCTAGGCTGCACAGTAGAGCTGACCCTGCAGTGGGGCTGCCAGTGAACTGGCTAGAGGGCTTGACCATGGGAGAGATTATAACCCAGTGAAGCTTCAATAACAAGACCCTGTTGTGGGTGAGGGTGTAGGGGAGGACAATAGGAGTGAGAGGAGGGAGAGGTGAGAGGGATGGAGGTACATAATGCGAAATTCACAACAAACCAATAAAAAGGTTTTAAAAATTAAAAGCAAAACCAACATGTGCGCACACATGTTCATATGCATATGCATATGTACACACACACACACAGACACACACAGACACACACACACACACACACACACACACACACACACACACACACATATACTGAGAACCTAAAGAGAACCTGGATTTCTCTGGTAACAGCAGTAGCAGCAGCAGCACCACCACCACCACCACCTCCACTATTTTTCTTTCCTTCTCCTTTTTGTCTTTCCCTTTCTGTCTTCCTATCTGTTTCTACATGTTTCTCTGTCTCTATTTCTCTATCTTTGTCTATGCCCACAACAATGTTTCTGTGTGTGTGTGTGTGTGTGTGTGTGTGTGTGTGTGTGTTAGTGTATGTGTGTGTGCACATGTGCTTGCAGGCCTATAGTTGTGGCTAGTAAAGGTTGAGGCTCCTTTCCACACTCAGCATATCTCTGCAAATACTATCTGCAAGCAAAGTGACTTTCCTCCATCTACCTGTGCTCTGAACTTCAAGGACAGTGATGATCCTCTTATTATTTGGCATCTGACCCAGTGAGCCTTAGCTGAATTTCTCATTTACAAAACAATTCAGAATTGATAGTTCTTAGTGATATTAGCTCCTCTTTCACACAAGAAGGATAAAAAAAATAATGCTATAATTTCAACAACTGAGCAACTCTGGGAAAGGCTGAAAATAAGCTCATTGTGTCTGCATGGCTTCATGCATATTTTCTAATGGTTTACCACATGAGCTGTTTAATTCAATCCAACTCTATATTGGCTGAATTAATGTCACATTGATTTTGATCCATGTGTCTTAATGGACATCTATTCAGATCATTTGGATAAGAAAGAAAATAATAATTAGAAGCCAGGGCACAAGGATTCTAGTTTCTACAATTTTGCAGTAGTTTACCTCATGTGATCCAGTATGAACACCCTGCTTTTAATGCCTGTGTAGTTTCTAAATATACACTCTTCAATGATGAATAACGAGCCAGCAATGTCAGTGTAAAGTAGGTGCAAATGCAAATTGCTGCTGCAGTGAGAACATTGATGCTGGAATAAAAATGCTAATATAAGGGGTCGCCTACAGCTAATGCTTTAATACAACAAGCCTCTTCATTTAAAATTGCACAAGGACAGAATTCATTTGGATCCATTGTCGAAATACTAGTAAGCATAGGACAGGAACTTTTCTTTACCACACCACTAAAGAGAAACAATGTGATTGACTGGTCACTCTTGTATGTAAAGTCAACCATTGCCCACTGATATTCGACAGATGATAAACAGAATTACGAAAGAAAACAATGACAAGTTTCAGTATTCATGCTTGGGGACGGCAAAGCATTGAAGTGATTGCTTGATTTATCATATGTAATTAATGCTGCCTCCATTGAAAACTTATGAAATTGTACTGGATCCAGAAGATCCCTGTTCTACTGTGGAAGGTATAACCATTGAAGCAAGCATTCTTGGCCTTCTTATTTATAAATGTCTACCCGATGGGACCCTTGCTTGCAGTTCATTTACAGTGTTTTTGTTGAGTTCTACCATGTGCAGACACTACGATCAGTCTGGCTAATACAACAGTTAACAAAGAAAGGTGGGTCAGTGACAAATGCGTTCTCTGTCAATAAGTGTACCACCATAACAGAGTGATTGCATAGCAGTGTAGGCTGAGGTTTCCCTTGCAAAGAAAAGGCAAAATGCTGACGGGCTGGTTTGGATTACCAAAAAAAGAGTTGAAAGACAGTAAAAGGTGGGTGGTATATTTTGGATGGCAGCCAATGGGATTCACAGATGATTAGAAGCTGGCGTAAGAGTGGGGAATGGATTCAAAGGCAAGTTGAAAGTCTTTGTCTTGGATATCAGAGATAGAGACTGAGGATGGAACCATATATAGTCTTATTGTAACCCAATGCAGCCTATTTTGTTCTACAGTTTCATCTTTTCTCATCATTTTTAGTATCTTGAGACCTATGATGATATTCAGCATCCTTTTGTATATGAACATGGCTAGCTGGTAGAAGACCAGGTAAGTTGCATGATTCCAGTTTTAGTGAAGCTACTGGGCCCATAAACAAGACCAACCCCTTACATTTTTACTCTTTGATGGCATTTGTATAAGTGGCTACATTATAAAAATGAATAAAAGGGGCTCATTCACTTCTTCAGACTTATGCAGTGATTCATCAATCAAGGATCCAACCTAGGCCCCGGTTCTAATTTCCTTACTGTTGCTGTGAGAAAACACTCTGACAAAAAAATGAACTTGAGGAAGGATAGGACTTATTCAGCTTATTTTTATAGGTTACAGTCCATTGTTAAGGAAGGAAAGGACTAATTTAGCTTATTTGTATAGGTTACAGTCCATTGTTGCAGAAAAGTCAGGGAGGGAACTCAGTCAGGAATCTGAAGGCTGAAATCACAGAGGAATGCTTCTTGCTAGCTCCTCTGCAGGCTGCTAGCTAGCTTTCTTATACAAGAAGAGGCTACTGTCCCAGGAAGTGGTGCTGCCTATTATAGGCTGGGGCCTCCTGCACCAATTAATGGAGATTCCCTTCTCAAGTGACTTTGGGTTGCATCAAGTCAGCCATTAAAGCTAATTAGTATGACCACCTTGATATTCTTTCCCTTCTTTTAGAAGGTCAGACTCAGGCTCTTAAGTTTCCTCGATGTCAGTGATTATATTGCTCCATTGGACTAGCTCAAGAAATACAGTGCGAGAAGGTAACCTTGGAGTGGAGTAACCTTTAATTATTTGAAAAGGAGTGAGGAAGGCATTGTAATAAATGGGTGGCCATCAGACAGGTCTATCTCTAGAAATGTACATAGGTGGACTAATTATTCTCTGTTGCTCTGATAAAACACCATGACACAATTTGTGGAAGAAGACTGTTCTGGATCAAGAGTCCCTAATGACAGGAGCAACATGGAAGCAGGAAGCTGGAGCAGGAAACGGAGAGATCCCATCATCAAGGCTGAACTCAATGCAAAGAGAGCAAACTGGAACTAGGCTGAGGCTATTATCACTCAGAGCCCATCCCTGATGATTATTTTCTGCAATCAGATTTAATAATTTATTTTAGTTATTAATTTAATAGTTGAGAATTTAATACTAACTTATTAGTGCTTAATAGTTAAGACTATGGAGGACACTTCACATTCCAACCACAACAAGCAAAGTGAAAATGCAGGACCCATGACAGACCAGGACACACAGAGGAGTGCAGATCCCGAAAAGAGGCCTCTGCTTATTGTCTCTCATCAGTACTATCCTGAACTCATGGCACTCTTGCTTCTGCTTCAGTGGCATATCCCGCAAGATGTGCTACCATGACTTAATTAATAGTCAGCACTATTTCAAATATAAAGTCAACAAGAATCTTGGAGTCAAAGAGGGATTCTGAAAACATTCCTAAGTGCTTTTGTTTAGATTCTCCCTCTCTTACATTCGGTTGTGCCATGTTTTCTGTGAAAATAGGAAAGAACGGTCCCTTGACTTTGTACTGCTTCTTTTGGGAGATGTCACATTATAGGTGTTTTTTCAAGTGAGTTCACACCCAGGTGATACATCACTCATTAAATTGCTTGTTAGTTTAAAAAGAAATAGGAGTTTGGGATCTTTCAACTACTGGACACATTAAGGAAGTAATTTCTACCAAATAAGCATGTACACATACACTCATACAAACACACACACACACTCACACACACACACACACACACACACACACCACTCTGTCATATGGCTAACCAACAATACACTGGCGATTTTCTTGACCCTATTCTTAGCTGAATATTGTACTTCACCATTTTGTTCTGAGGCTGGGACAGGAGAGAGATGAGCTCGTGTAAGGAGTGTGGTGACAGTGTCCTCTCTTGCCTTCCCAGCTAGTCCTACAGGCTGCACAGAATCCTAAAAATTCATCATTTCTCTCCCAATGAAAATAGCAGTTCCTGAAAGGGGCCAGAGGGTACAGCTTATTCTAAGATGAAACTGACTTAGGCTGATGAAGAGAGATAAAAAGTAAAGGTAATTTCACTTTGGGTTTCTGAAGGCTATTTACAAATGAGAGCAATTGATGCAGTAGAAAGGAGAACTGTAATGTAAGTGCCCTTGATCTCCTGACACCACTGGGATGGGGAGGGACTTTCTACTGACTAAGGCCCACCCACTCTCTTCATTCCATTACCTTACTGCATTTCTTGAATTCTAAAATGCACATCCTACTAAAACTCTGAAATTGAGATGGGTCTAATACAACCCATACACCCAAATTGAAATCTTAACAACCATATGGTTCTCTCTCTCTCTCTCTCTCTCTCTCTCTCTCTCTCTCTCTCTCTCTCTCTCAATCTCTCAATATCTCTCTCTCTCAATATCTCTCTCTCTCTTTCTCTCTCTCTCCCTACCTCCGTACCTCCCTCCCTCACCCTAAAAGGGACAGTTAATAAATACAACAATAAGTAAGTCAGCAGAAATTATATAGCTTCTAGAACCATGAGGAATGAACACTGACTGAACTCAGTGGGAAAGGGTATTAAAGTACTGGCCCTGCCCCAACATGTTATTAGCAATGTGCTCTGCCTGAATCCAAATTATATAAATACAAAGAAATGTAAGAAGATGTATATTAGGCTACAAAGATTTCCCCAAAGGACAACATTACAAAATACAATTCTTTTAACAAATCCAACAAACCAGAATATTTGTAACAAATATCTTCAAAAAGACTCATTCATGTGGAGCTTTATAATGATGTTAGTTATGTTTTAGATGTCATGTCTTTACCTGCTATCATCTTTATCACAGTTATAGGGTCTCCTGCCAGAGAAGATGAAGGAAAAAAGAAGAATAAAAAGAAATGAGTTTTCATTCATTTACAAAGAGCTTACCAGTTACTTTCTAATGAGCACTTCGCTCCTCCTTCATGAGGACATGGGCTGAGAATATTTACACAATCTAATTTCTCTTTAGCCTACTGAGATAATGTGACTCATTCTTATAACTGTTTCATCAAAGTAAAGCATGATTTCTGCTGTCACTTATTAGACTTGCTCCATGGGAGGAGACTACAAATATAGAAGCGATAGTCACTGCTTTCTGGCATCTGAATATCTTGATGGACAAAAGAGTTGACACGAGCTGAAACAATACCTAAAAACCAAATTAAACACCATGACATCCATGGTGGCAAATTTAGGGAGGGAAATGCAAATCTAATGGTAAGTATTGCAGAAGGAAGATAGTTTGTATAAAGAGTCTTAGACAAGTTTCTTTAAAGGATGGTAGTTTGAATATCTGTAATTTTATTTACCTGATACCCTTCCTTATCTACTTTGAAGGATTTTTTTCTTTTTATTCCCTGGGATCATGTGGACAATCCAGGAATGGAGGCCACACCTGTGAGATATCCTGTTTATTTTGGAGTGTCCACTTCTAGTCTAGACCTTTGAGATAGAGAAACACACACTTATGATCTGGATATTGAGGTGGGAAGACAACACCTTTCATCTTGATCTTAAGACTGGAAGAAATTCCTTTAATTTGGTGGGAAGACACACCTTTAATCTTGGCTACATCTTATGCTGGAAGCCTATATAATCACATGGAAGAAAGAAGCTTTTATTCTTTGCTGGTTGGCCTTTGTAGTACATCCATTTCTTCATAGTCATTGGAAACTACTTTCTCAGAATTCCAGCATATTCAAAAGACCAGCTAAAACATCCAGCCTTTCAGGGCCAAGCAACTATTAAATTTTTGGACTTTCAATTTTAGCTAGCCATCGTTGGATTAGCGGGACTGTAGCCTCTAAGTTGTTCCAATAAACCCCATACCCATTCCACAAGTTCTATGACTCTAGAGAACCTTGACTAATACAGATCATTAATACCTGATCATTAATACCTGATCATGAGGAAGGAGGAATTCTCTCCTGAGATATCTACATTGCAAAAGCATGAAGATGTAATGGTTAAAAGCCATTATATTAAAGTGGTATAAAAAGAATGAAGCCAGAGAATGGAAAGGTAATTAAGTGGTTAAGAAGAATTTTAGCTCTTGAAGGTTTGGGTTTAATTCCCAGAGCCCACATCAGGCAGTTGATGACCCTCTCTAACTCTAACTCCAGGGAATTTGATGTCTTCTTCTGGCCTCCACAAGTCCTGAACACATGTGATGCCCATACATTCAGGCACACATGTACATAAAAATAAATAAATCGGTTGAGCAGAGGATACCCAGAGACCAGCCCACTACCACATGGCATAGGCAGATAGAAGCCTACCTACAGCCATGCAAAGCAGTGAGGGGAAGAGGAGGACATCCAAAGATTCAACTGTCTCCACACCACACGGTGGCTTAGGTGAGCAGAAGACACCTAGAGGCCAGCCCACTGCCCCTGGGCACAGGTAGGGTATAGACACACAGAGGTCCACCATCAACCAAACCATGCAGCATTGACAGGCAGAGGACACAGAGAGACCTGCCTGCTGCCATGCAGTATAGCACAGTACAGGTAGAAGAAGGTACATAGAGGTCTTTAAGCTGTGTGGACCACCCACAGCAGGATGTGCTGGACAGACAGGAGAGATAGTAAAGCTGAACAGTTTCAGCATTAGGAAAAGAGATGGAACTAGAGATTCAAGAGTAGAGAAGAATAGCCTATTATGAGTACCCTACCCCACCACCTGAGGCCATGGTGAAATCCTAGCCTATGATGCCACTGAAGACCCATGTCTGGGTCCATTGCTAAGCCAGCAACAGGGATATGATACTATGTCTGTGGTTCATATTACCTCTAAAGACCATGCAGATGCCTCTAGGCAGCCAGCCAGCACCCTATAGATGCCCAAAGATTGTGCAGAGTTGGCCCTACCTCTCTCACTAGTGACAGCATAGACTGCAACTAGCACAGTAGAACTGGCACTAGTGGCAGGGCATGGATAAGCCAGCCCCAAGAGGATGAGAATTAGAGACCTGACAGCTACCCCTGACAGCTGTAGCATTGGGTGAACTAGCCTGGGCAGTGTTAGAGAACTCACCCTGGTGGTGCAGGTATGGGAAAGTTGGTGGGCTGACCAACTCAATTACTACCTCAGGCCCAGATCCAGGGCTTTGAGCTGGCCAACTCCAAAACCTACCTCATCTATGAATTACTGGAGTGTGTGAAGGGGCCAGTTCTGCAGTTCTAGTACTGCAGGATATCTATGATACGGGACAGCACAGGGTGACAGAGCAGAATGCCAGTGAGGATCTGGGGTTGAAGGTTTTATGGAAGGCAGAGGCCTCAAACCAGACCATTTAATGACTCGTTGCAATAAACATTTGCAAGTAAACAGGTACGGGCAGAGAAGTATACTGTGGGATACACTGTGACGCACTGCAGCTTCCACAGTGAGATATATTCTATGCTTTTGTTTTATGTTTTTAAGTTTTAATTTTTGTGGGGAAGTTGCAAGGGCAGAGGACAGATTCAAAAGAAGGGGATAGAAATGGCACTGGAGTACATCATGTCGGACTCACAAGGATTCAATAAAATTTTTAAAAAATAAATGAATAAATAAATCCCTTTTTGAAAGAACTCTTAGAATGATGGTGACAGGCCAGGCATGGTGGCATATTTCTTTACTCACAATACTTAGGAGGCAAAGACCATCAGATTTAGTTGAGTTTGAGGAGAGTCTGGTCTATATTATGAGTCTGGGACACCCAGAGCAACATAGTCTCTGTCTCTAAATAACAACAAAAAGTGTGTCTCAAGAGAACATTAAAAAAAAAATGTCCTTTCCAGCTGTGGGAGTCGGTGGTAATTACAGTGTTGGTGCTCAACGGATTAACATCAGTTACATCACCTGGTTTCTAGTCCCAGAATAACACCTCCTGTGAGCCATGTCCCCTCTGAGAAGCTTCAGGAAGCTTTGTACAATGACTGACTAAAATCACTGGATGCAAAATGTTCACAGCAACCATTTAATGTTCCATTTGCTTTTGTCTGTTTGCTCAGTCAATCTCTGTTGAGGTCTGAACAAATGATTTACCACAGATTTGTATATTCATGCAAATAACATTTCCACACACGATAGTACCTTTTGTTCTTCCAGATACCAGAACACTCAGTTTGCTCTTGGTTCCTGCTCTCAAGGCTTTAGATATAGCTGTGTAGCTGCTAGCTATCCCTATTTCATCTAAGCTCCTATTTGTTTCTGAGAAAGGTAAGAGCATCCTCCTGAACTTGGGTTTTCTATTTCTTCCAGTAGCTATAAGAAGGGCTTCAGCCAGAAACAGAGCTATGCACTGTCAGCTCTTACTGGAGAGATGTCTATTTTGCCTTTGGCCAGAGTACTTTGAATTCAGTATGCTTCACTGCCAACTTCCTAATTCTACAACTGTAAATTTTGATGGCATCATATTTCAAACTTCTTTAAAAGAAAATTAGTTAAGTAGTATGCATGCTTACCTCCTCGCTTGATAGAACTTAGAATCACAGTTTCAAGACCATCTATGCAATTTGGGGTAATCATTGAAAATTCTCAAGTTTAAGTCCATCAAAGCCTCCTTAGAAGACCTGATACAATACCCATGACCTCTTTCTTGTTGCCTGAGCTATGCTAGAATAATAATAATAATAATTCTCCTAATCTGAATCCCATCTTTGGGATGGGATTGCTAAAGGAAGTAGCAACACTCCATGATCAGAGGCCATGGCCATATAAAGTAAAAGTAGCTATGCTACCTTCTCCATTGCCTTAGACCCATTGTGTTGCCATAACAAACACCAGACACTGAATATATTGATAAACAATGAAGTTTTTTTTTTTGCATGTTTCAAAAGGCTAGTAGATCTGAGTCAAGAAAAAAAGAAGTTTCGGTGTCGGTGAGGGCCCAGTACTGTATCCAAGATGGTACCTTGAACACGATTCTTATGGGGCAGAATGTGGGCAAGTAAACAGAATGAGAGAGTTGTGCTTTTGCATGGTGGAGGAAGAGAAGATGAAGGAAACATTGACCTTTTTCCCTCCAGCACAAAAATCAGCTTTTAAAATTCTGCCTTGACGAGCATTGCTCGTTCCAGTGTTATCAGGCCTGGGATAGGTGCTACCTATTCCCACACTATCACATCCCTACTCCTAGAATAAAATCATAAGATTGTAATACATTATCTGTTTATCATCTTTAACACTGGGATGTCAGGAACTGTTTTTGTTGTTGTTGTTGCTGTTGTTGCTTTGTTTTTCTTTTTTGTTTTTTTGAGGAGTTTATTTGGCTTATGCTTCCATTAACTACTCATCAATGAAGTGAGTCAGGGTAGAAACTCAAACAAAGCAGGAATATTGAGGTAAGAGCTGAAGCAGAAACCTTGGAGAAATGCTGCTTAATGGCTACTTCCCATATCTTGCTCAGCTTGATTGTCTTACAGAACCCAGGACAGCTAGCCCAGGGATGACCCCTTCCTCTATCAATCACACAGTAGAAACATTTCTTAATTCATTATATCACTTATGATATAATGCCTAAGACCTAGCAGAGCTCAATAAATTCTTGTTGGAGAAGAAAACAATTGAAATCTTTTCATGAAAGCAGCTGAGCAGATGGCTTGGTACAGTCTTTTTTCTATGCAGGAAAGAATGCACAGTGCTTGACTGACAGGTAGTGGTTAGTTGCACTAACTCCGAGTTTTAAAGTAGCATATTTCACTAATTAGGACTCTTATGTGAACAAATGGTGGCATCACTGGGAGACAGTTCTTTCAGGTCATCTTTTCATGATCCATGTTTGCAGGGGAAAAATCATGTTAGAGGGAAAATAGATAAAAATCAAGCTGCCTTCCTTTCTTTATAATTAATGTCAAAGAAATGCCTCTACTTTGTTTTTTTCCATATTTGATTTTTTTCTTTGAAATCATCTTAAATGAAAAAAGAAAACATTTCTTTCAAGAGCTGTAAAACTGCAAAGACACCTGCAAATCCATTTGTCACTTTAATGTAGGAAGATAAGCAAGAGAACCAAGAGAAGACATTCCATTAGACAGCAGGGGCACTGTATTTTAGCCTTGGCATTGGTTTCACTCAAGGAAACTCTGCTAATGGAAACATTGATTGAGTTCACAACATTGCATTGCAGAATTCTGAGTTGCAAATTCCTTCCCACTTTTTGCATTTGTCTCTAAACAAGATGGATTAAATCCACCTATGGTGATACCTACACACAACTACTTGGTGGAGGCTATTCCTGACTACTACACTGTTCTGTTCAATAAGCAGCTTTGGGTTAAACTTTAGGAATGTCAAACATCCAGAAACAGTCAGTAACAGACCTTAGTATAATGTGCTATAATCATTTATATGTCTAAATAACTAGAGTGGGAAATCTGTTATATTTCCTTCAACTTGCAAATTTTTCATTAATACTTTTACAGGGAGCTCATGAGATATTAAAGCAGGAAATAAATCCAATGGCCTAAAAATAAATAAAAGACCTTGGTTGGTTTTAACAGAATTCAGTCTCTTTGGCTTACCATAATTATGTATTCAAATATTTATGTCATATGATCATTGTCCCTTAAACTAACTTTTCCACCATCTTATTTTAATCTATTTTTAATAAACCCTGGTCCTGCTGTTATGGAATTTGAGGCCCAGTGGAGGAAACACATATCAAGCCTCCACTGCAAACAACCTACACAAGTAGACACTCCAAGAAGAATCTCAGGAGTTTGGAACACAGGATTTTATGGTTATACTGAAGCACTAGCCAAGGGAGTATTATGAGAAAGATAATGTTCAATTTGATCTCAGGCTGACTGTGAATCTTCCATGTAATGAGAAGAGGAATCTAGACAAAAAACACACTGTGAGAAGCTTTAGAGTAAAACAGAGTGGTTATGAGCAGGCAGAACTTGGCAATAAATGTGAAAGTGATTGGGACAGGGTATGTATGGTCTTGCCTCTCTGCTGGGAAGTTTTGAATTTTACCCTGTAGGAAATGTGCTGCCCCTGCAGCATTTAAGCACTATAGCAATGCATCCATCACACATGGATGATCCCTCACCACAAATGTAGATTCATAGTCTACAAAGAAAATGTCTAGGCTATTTGGTCTATTTATAGACATGCATTACTCAGGCTGAAGTATGCTGTAGTTATGTCTAGTGTGTATGAATCCCTTAGTGTGACTCTCCAGCAATGATAGGGTGAGGGGGAAAAATTGAGAGAGAGGAAAAGCAAGAGAGACAAGGAGATGGAGAAAAGTAAAAGAACAGAAGAGTTCTGATTCAAAATAATTGCTAGTCAAAAAACTTTGAAAAATAGAGATAGCCAACATAAACAACTTTTTTCGATTTCTCGAAAAAAACTTTTTGACTCCCCTGTCATTATTTTATTTCCAAAGAAAGAAAACATATAACTTTCCTCAAACGTATCTCAGTAACAAAACGTCTGTCTTTACCGAACATCTCATAGGATTGTGATCACCAACAACACTAGGAGACACAGGTATAGAGGATGGGTATAGAAGTTATGGTAAAAACAATGTGATCATTATAAGACTGTCAAGCCAGGTCTGCCATTAGCAAACTACAGTAACAGGAGAGGCAAAGAAATCATCTGGTTAAGCCACAATTGATAATAGAATGGACCAACCGGCCAGACTTTTGTCTGACGAGCCACCTCAATACTGTGACATCTGTCTAAGAACCTAGCGGAACCTTCTCAGAAGGGGACAGACTGATATTTAATGCCCTTCTAGAAGAAAGAAACAAGTTTCAAATAAATTAATATCTGATCTGAAGCAAAGATATTCCACTCTTGATATGCCTTGGTTTATTGTACAGGAGAGCCAGGAAGTGGATATTTATAAACACTGAATAATCACCAAATAAGTTCTGTTTACCTTTGGATCATATTTTCTTGTGATATTTAACCAAGGATGAAGGTGACATTTAGGGAATACTGATGTGGCTTTAACAAAACTAATAAAGTCGCACTGTACTCACTTGATTTGAAGCCCTGGAAAGTTGCCCTGCATTTTTAGCCTGTCAGCTACTTCCTCTCTTTAGACAGAGGGAGCTGGAGGGAGCATCTTCCAGACAGACCTGTCTAATGCCTGTTGACAGCTAGCTACACAGTTATCCCTTCAGATAATTGGTTCTGAAGCCGGCTGTTCTATGTGATCAGCTATTATTGTAAATATGTACCAAAAAGGAATTTAATATTCAATATTACGCCATGAGTAAAGGTCATTGATTTGGTCTGAAATGAGATTGTCTTCATTCTAAACACTGTGGAAAGAGCAGCAATATTTTGCTCCGACCTTCTTGCTGCAAGGGCTGCTCTTTACAGTCCCTTGTCAGAGATCTTTTTCCAGGCTGGTGGGATGAGACCAGTCCTTGCCACAGGAACATTAAAGGACAGAAAAGCCTTCGAAGGGATTCCAGTGCCTCACTGGAAATATGTCCATGTCAACTTTCCAGACACATCTTGATGCTTTTGCCTTGTTGTTTGTATTTTTGCTGCTGCTGTTGTTGATGTTGTTGTTATGCCTTTAAGCCTTCCCTGCCAGAAAGATTCCTTCACAAATAATAAATGCAGAATCACCTTCCTATGGATGTAGCCATTACAAAGGTTGCTGATTTCTTAGCAGACCCCTTTACCTGAGCATTAAAAAACAGTAAGGGTCAAAGATAAACATCAGATTTCCTCTCTTGGATTTCTTTTAGCTTTGTTAAAAAATGTTCATGGCTTGATTTTTCACAAGAGTGACAACAAGCTAAAAAAAATTGTTACTGATGAGCTGCCATCGTTGAGCTAAGAGATTTCATTTGTTTCTCATCCAGGAAAGAAGGACGATGGGAGGGAGGGAGGGAAGGAAGGAAGGATGGAAGGAAGGAAGGAGAAAAAGAACTATATATATTTTTAAGCAAGATTGAAAGAAAAGCTGATTGAAAAACTACAAGAATTAAGCAACTAGTAAGGTCTTAATACAGTTGTTGTGTACAAGGAGGGTCAGTATATGTTTTATTCTGTAAATCGTAAATCACTTTTTATTCACCATATTATTTAAATGAATACTTCCTGTCTCTAGGAAAAAATAATTCTGATAAGGCAAACAACAAACAGGGCAACCTTCTATCAAGAACGGTGAGATTTTTATAAATCTTTATGAAACCTTGTGTCATTCCTAAAGAAAAACAACTGGAGAAGATAAATGAATGCTTTTGAGATTTAGCTATAATCAAACGCTTATTCTTAAGAGTAACACTCATCCTCCGTGTGTTAAATCTGGAATCATTGAGAAAATCTATGCATACCATTATTTTTGATCCAAACCACATACAGACCTTCTTAGAAAATTTTCTAATCTACATAGACAGAATTGTATATTACCTCAGAGGACCCTGAGATAATTAGATAAGAATACTAGCCAATAAATAAATAAGTAGAGAAATGGTGCTAGTTACATTTGTGCCAAAATATGACATGCAGATCCCCGTCTGTGGAAAACTATAGATATTCCTCCGTAACTGGAAGAAGAGAGTCCTGTTTCCATTCTCTGGGTTGTTAGCAGGTGTACCACACAGTCATGAGTGTAATGGGTTATTTTTTGAAACATGTAATAAAGTAAATGTTTATGTATATGCAATATGATAAACTAAAACTTTACCCTTTGGTCCTGAAAAAAATGAGTATTCTCTGAGCCTCTAAATCTTAACACTCACAAAAACACTGTTTCTGTGTTTTCAGTCTTTCAACATAAGAGAAACAAACTCCAACAAACTCTGAACATATATATATATATATAATGTGTATAATACAAAGGTGGCTAATATTTTGAGTAGAGAACTTTAAATTTGCTAAATATAGCATTTCTCTACTTCTTATTTGAATAGCATTTAACAAGGTGAGGAGAAAAAGAGACTGCAGAATGCTCAGCCCTAAGCAGAACATCTGTACCACATTCTCACCTCCCAAGGGCTCAAGCAATATTGCAGAAGATGGGGGGATGTAAAAGCCAGAGAAGGAGGATGACTATGCAAAGAAACTGCTTTCTGTGCATAGCAGGGCAGATGCACAGTGGTTTTGACAGCATGCACAAGACCTGTGCAGACTTGAGTCCAACCACATCCCAGATGGAATCATGTATTAAAATACATTATTATTTAAATGTTTTAAATATATTTTATATATCAGAGATCATTATATAGTTATATCTAAAAATATGCATTAAAATTAATAACATCAATTTCTTTAAAGTGTGCCACTAGGAAACTTTGAGTTGTTGACACAGTGATTCAGATTATATTTTCTCTAAATGATATCACTATTATACAGAGTCCTTTTTTTGTAACTTGGTTTTTAGTTTAAATTGGTCTTTAGCTGAACTGCAGCTTTTGAGTAGTATGCAGGCTAGATCTTTAAAAAATAGTTTTCTCCTATAAGATCCTCTGGGTATATTATAACAAGCACACTGTAATATGCATCAATGAACTTGCAGGATGGTATGTAAAATACCTACAAGGGAAAGACAAAAATGAACTGAAAGCAAATGAGGGAGCAGTAACCTTGTAACACAAGTGGAACATTTAGAAGACGAACCACTCAGAGAGGAGAGAGGTGGAACACTGCCCTAATACAGTGCAAAGGAGCACTGCTGTCGTACTATGCACCTAAGGTCAGAAGGCAGAGAACTAACTTTAGGATTTTGAAGAAAATGGACAGAGAAAAAAACAACCTGCCAGGAAAGAGACCTTTCAAAGGAATGTATTCTGCCATTAGGGTTTCAGATAGAAACCAGACTTGTAATGAAAAGAATAATTATATTTAATTGCTGGATCTTTAAACAAAAGCGAAAATGTCTTCTATGTATGTTAAAAAGTGTTTTATATCATTAGCCATTGAGAAACTGTAAGTCAAAAGTGAAATGTTATTAGCTCATTCCCATTAAAATGACAATTACAAAATAGATAACAAAGCTTCTAATGAGTGTGCAGAGAAAGAAATTCTTATGGGTGGTTCACAAGGATGTACACTGGTGTGGCAATTATTGATGATAGCTACTCAGAAAATTAAAAATAGGTTCTCCACATGACCTGGTTATTTCATTTAAGATATATAGACCCTAGGAAAAGGAAGTTCACATGCTAAGGGGACCCCTGTATCTTTATGCTTAATCGAGTGTCTGTTGAAGGATGGATGGGAAAGGGAATGTGTTTATACAGAGTAGAAGATGATTTGGCCATAAAGGAAATGAAGTTATATTATTTGGAGTGAAAGGGACAGTCCTACAGAACATTCTATTGGATGAAATAAACCAGACACAGAAACTCACCATTTATTCTCATGTGTGGAAACATAGAAAGAACTTTAGAAAAGTTTCATTTATTTTATTTGTTAAATGTATGTGATGTGTGTAAGTGAGATAGGGCATGTACACATAGTGGAAGCCAGGGAAGATTCAAATTCTCCTGGAGCTGAAGTTACAGGTGGTTGTGAGGCACCCAATGATGGCGTTGGGAATTAAACTCTAGTCTTCTGCAAGATCAGTATGTGTTCTCTACTAGTGAGTCATCGTTACAGCCCTTAGAAGATCTTAATGTAGAATAGTATGTATGTTAGAGTCTAAAAGTGTATAGGGACGGTGCCAGAGAGCTACAGAACAATGATCTCAAACTTAGTATTAAAACACAAGCACACACACTTAAGTTCTGAGGTTCCTCAGTATGGTAGAGTGTCTATATACCACAATTATCTATTCCATATGTTATAAAGTTCAGGAAGATAGGATCTTGAAGATGCAAAACATAAAGAAATGGAAATTATCTAAATTGCTTTGTCTATCAGCATGTCTTGTGTTCTTTCTCTCTCTCTCTCTCTCTCTCTCTCTCTCTCTCTCTCTCAATCTCTCTCTCTCTCAATCTCTCTCTCTCTCTCTGTGTATGTGTGTGTGTGTGTGTGTGTGTGTGTGTGTTTGTGTAGAGGAACATCATGTAAATTCACAATTAACAAACATTAATCAAAAACTAAATTTTAAGCAACGTAGATTTCGTAGATTTAATTACAGACAGCAGAAATTATAAGATTCAGAAAAATAACTGTAAGAAAAATTGTGTCATTAAATTTTAAAGCTATATTAAAAGACTGGAAGTCTTGTCTGAATAACAGCCAAATCAGATTGAAAATGAAATATAAAGCCTTTACAGTCTTTAAATCATTTGATTCAAATTCTTCCTAAAAGGTTATTAGTCTTATTCTCTCAGGAAATAAATTATTCCAATTTTTTAAAAGATTCATTTATTATTATGTGAAGTGAATGAATACACACACACACACACACACACACACACACACAAGTTTACATGCACTGTGTAGATACAGGAGTCATATTTCCTGGAACTTGAGTTACAGATGGTTTTGAGGTTCCATGTGGAGGCTGGTAATCGGATCTGGGTTCTTTGCAGGGGCAATAACTCTTCTTCATAGCTCAACCATCTCTTCAACCATGATTCCAATATTCCTTTGAGAAACCAATAAGGAAAATAATGCCAATTAAGTAGTTCAATAGTAAACTTAATCCCAAAACTGTCAAAGATAGTATGACAATGGAAATCTATAGTATAATTATAATTATTAACATATATGTGAAATATTTTTTTAAAAAGCAGTAACATTTGACAAGGCATTTACTTGAAAATTGAACAAAGTTGGGTAAATGGGAAAATCCTATATTTCACAGGTTTGTTCTTAGGAAACTTTTTTTTTAAATGGAAAAAATGTTTCTATTAGCAACTAGTTTGATGCCTCCTAGAAAATAAGAGAGGATCAACAACAATAGATACAGAAGTACTAGGAAAAGGGGACTGCTCTAATGTTGATTGTGATGTTTGGTGTCCATTACAAAGTAGAATTTAATTGATCATAAATAAATGCCTTAGTAAAAGAAACAGAGACAAAATATCAAAGGGCTCCTACTTACTAAATCTGGGAGAAACTGAGCAATATAATAGATAGTGATATTGGCAAATTATAATTTATTGAATAATGTAAAGACATAACAAATGCTACTCATAATGGGTATGATAAAGAGAAGGAAAGCTTCCTTGTAGTCAGTCTGATTGAAAAAATACTAAAGGTTAATGCAAATAAAACCATATCACTATGCTACAAAAACTACCATAAAATAGACAGTTGAAAGCAACACCAGTGTATTTGTGAATTGCTTCTTTAGTCTGTTACTACATGAGCATCTGGGATGAATTAAAACACTCTGCTCCCAATAAAACTCATACAATGTCTGGCCTGATCTTCAAAAGTCCCAGCATGATAGAAGAAGAGGAGGAGGAGCAAGAAGAAGGAGAAAGATGAAGAGGAGTAGGAGGAAGAAGAGGAGGAGAAAGAAGAAGAGGAGGAGGAGGAAAGGAATAAATTCAGAATAAAGTAAAATAGAAATGACATAGTTAACCAAATGTATATTCTGACTTTTAACTATTTTCATATAAAAGAAAATGCCACTGAGAAGTTTGAGGACAATTATTATTAAGTGGAAATGTTGGTGCTGCATAAAATACATCTGTATTACATTCTGTAAGTGTACATTGGTTATGTAAGCAAATTATGTTACCCTTGGGAAAAGGCAGTCTATTGAGAGAAAGGAGAATAGTGTGCAGAATCTACTCTCAATGGGATTACAAATTGTTAACACATGTGAGCATCAGAATAAGAAAAAGTAAGATGAACTTGCTAAGGATTGCAAGGGCATTTTAGGGCTAGTCAACATTTTTGTTTAGATTTATTGCTGGATGATTATGACTGGAGTTCAAGAGACTTCCATAATTGATTGCAAAGTATGAAAAACTTGTTTGTATATCATTATGTGCTCTTGCAATCTTAGTGATGGCAAGGCAGAGAGGAGGGAATGCCTAGCGTGAACTTGTTAGCTGCCTAATCTTGCTGAATCAGTGAGCTTGAGGCCTAGTTAAAGAACTTGTCTCAAAATTATGGTGGAAGACACTCAAAGTCAACTTCTGTTGTTGGATCCCCTACATATGCATATATGGGGTGGGGGACAGAGAGACAGAGACAGAGACAGAGACACAGAGAGAGACAGAGAGACAGAGACAGAGAGAGAGACAGAGAGAGAGACAGAGAAAATTCTAGTGCTGTAGAGACTGTAGCTGGCTATCCAGGCCCAACCACCATGGTTCTATAATGGGACTCTACTCACCTCAGTGCCACCTGTACCCCAGGAAATTGTTAGGTCACTCATCAAGAACAATACATATATCTCATATGAATAATCAATGATAGTGGTTTTGTTTTCCTTTTCTTTTTCTCACATTCTAATGACCTCAGGGTACCTAAGTGTTTCTAACATCCTATGAAGACCCCAGTAACATATGGATGACAGTTTATGGATGTCACTGTCTGTCACCTAGAAATCTGTATTTTCCTTGATGCTGGAGAGTTTCCTGAAAGTTGTCTCAACTGAGGCATGTGAATGAAACCTCAGGAACCCTGGAGAAGTTCATTATGTGATTTTATGAATAACCAGTAAACCTCTGAGAATGCTACTTCTCTCATCTGTGATAAAAGATAAGGCTTTAATTTAATCCATTCCAGTTAATTGTGAGGTAATACTTGCAGATAGTGATCAGAATATAACATTTTTTTCTTTAATTTTCCCATCAGGATACCGGAAATGGTCTTTCAATTTTCCAAAAGTGGGACTGGCAAGATGACTTCCCAGATGCACAAGCCAAGTGACTGAGAATGATCCCTGGAACATACATAAAGGTGGAAAGAGAAGACTGACTCCATAAAGTTATCCTCTGAACTTTACATGTATGCTGTGGTACATGCATACACACACACACACACACACACACACACACACACACACGCACGCACACACACGCACACATGCACAAACACACACAACTGTACGTGCACATGCACACACAGGTCATACATACTGCTACTAGTAATAATGAAAATAAAATCAAAATCATAAAAGAAAGGTTGGTACTTCAGAAACACAATAGATAATGTAAGGGAGCCGAGGAATTCTGAATAACAATGCAATACCTGAAGTCTTGTTAATCATAATTTTATGTATAGAAATAAAAGTGCAAAGTCTCACATGGCCTCCAGATCTCATAAATATGCAAGTAAACTCAGACACAATAGTGAATTATTATTTTTGTCTCAGATGAAAACTAGTTTTCACTAAGTTTCAAACAGAAATTTAGAAAATAGAGACCTTGAGACATTTCTGGCTAACAGGCGAATGAGATGTATGACTCTCGGTTGATTGAAATCCCACAGCCACACCATCACCAATAGAACCTAATGGCACACATTTGAGACATAAGTTTTAAATTTGTTGGATATAATAAGGCTGGTTATTCCTATTTCAAAACTGCAAAATCTGTGAGAACCCAAAATACAAGACTTCTCAAGTGCCAACAATGTGTCATAAATGGCAAATCAGCTCCTGCTGTCATGTGATAGATTGCAAAGGAAATGGAGATGAACCAGAAACTGTGGAAAATGACCTTCAGGGGGCAAACCTAAATGAATTTCATGTTTAGACTTGGATCCTATCCCAAAATTATCTCACATGTATTCAAATATTTCAAAATAAAATCCCCAATCCAAACCGACTCTTCCACCAAGTCTTTTGAATATGGGGTACTCAGTCTGTGTTTAAAAATATAGCCTCATTTCTTTTAAGCATGTCTTTTTGAGGGAAGACCACAAAATATGTCAAACAAGAAAAGCAGTTCAGAGGAGAGTAAATGAAGCAAGTACAGCTCTGGATGTCCATACTGCTACACTGGATAACCACACTGTCACACTGGATGCCCACACTGTCACACTGGATGTCTACACTGCCACACTGGTTGTCCATACTGTCATACTGAATGCCTACACTGTCCCACTGGATACCCACACTGTCACACTGGATGTCCATACTGTCACACTGGATGTCCATACTGTCACACTGGATGCCCATACTGTCATACTGGATGTCTGCACTGTCACACTGGATGCCCACACTGTCACACTGGATGTCCATACTGTCACACTGGATGCCCACAATGTCACACTGGATGTCCATACTGTCACACTGGATGCCCATTCTCTCACACTGGATGCTCACACTGTCACACTGGATGCCCACACTGTCACACTAGATGCCCATGCTCTCACACTGAATGCCCACACTGTCACACTGGTTGTCTACACTGTCACACTGGTTGTCCATACTGTCATATTGAATGCCTACACTGTCCCACTGGATGCCCACACTGTCACACTGTATGTCCATACTGTCACACTGGATGCCCTTGCTCTCACACTGGATGCTCACACTGTCATACTGGATGCCCACACTGTCACACTAGATGTCCATACTGTCACACTGGCTGCCCACACTGTCACACTGGATGCCCACACTGTCACACTAGATGTCCATGCTCTCACACTGGCTGCCCACACTGTCACACTGGCTGCCCACACTGTCACACTGGATGCCATACTTCCTGGTTTTCTCAAATAGTGCCATTCCATGATGACTAAGCACTGAAGTACATGAGCCTATGTGGCCCATTCTCATTTAAATTACCATATTTCGCTTCCTAACACCCATAGGCAAAACTGCATTCAGTTCAACAACAAAAGTACCCATAGTCTTTCAAAGTCTCAACATTATTCAAAAGTTCAAAGTTCAAAGTCTTTTTTTGAGACTCATGGCAATCTCTTAATTGTAAACCCCAATAAAATAAAAATAAAAACACAGATCACATACTTTTAACATACAGTGGCAAAGGATATCCACTACCATTCTAAAAGGGATGAAATACTAGATTGAAGTAAAAACAAAACATAGCAGGGCAAACTCCAAATTTTGCATGTCCGTGTCTGATATCAAAGTACTATTCAGATCTCTGGCTTCTTTCAGCTTTGTTGACTGCAAGATACTTCTCTCACACAGGTTGGTTCCATACCCTGTTAAAAGCTTTCCTTGGCAAGTATCCCATGACTCTGTCATCTCCCTCATCTTAGGGACCCTAACACAATCCAGGCTTCATCGTCTCAGCTTCATGCAGTGGCCTATCTGGGACTCCATGCAGAGGAGTGGCTCTCTTGCCACACATCTGGCCTTAGTGGCTTTCATAGCTGCAGAGGGAGATCCCACAATCTTTTCCATTTGACTCTAAAGCCAGGACCATGTGGCTAAAATTTCCAAGTTATTCTGATTTGTGGGGCTGGAACTTGGTCTCCTTCTTTAATTACATTTGTATTAGCTTTCTGTTGTTGATGGTTTCCTTCACTTTTTAAAAATTTGTTTAATTCCCTTTTACAAATTGAAAGCATATCTAGATGGGGTCTTCTTTTGAGATTACTATTCTTTTTTTGGTATAGAATAGAGTTTATTCAGGGAAGAGGATGGAAGTTAATGGTATAGTGTAGGCAGAGAAAGGCAGAGAGAGAGAGAGAGAGAGAGAGAGAGAGAGAGAGAGAGAGAGAGAGAAGTAGAGAGAGAAAAGTAGAGGAGTGGAGGCCGGCCATGACCACATGGAGAGAGCGTGGAGGGGAGGAGAGCCCAAGAGGGGCAGAGAGGTGAGAGTGCAGAGAGGTTAGAGTGAAAAGAGAGAGAGCAAGATTACTATTCTTTATTTCCATTTATCATAAGGCTTTTCTTTAAACTTTTAATCTCCATGGTCAGTGGAATTTGCTCCATTACACTTCCTGGTGCCATTACACATTCTCTGTGTCTGTCTTGCTCTAGCTGCATTTTCTAGTTAACAATGGGTGTCTAGCAAAGGAAATCCAAGAATCCTGTAGTTGTTCAGTCTTTGAGGCTACATGTCTCAACTGTCTTCTGTATATGCAGAATCCTAAAGAAGCTGACTCTAATGCCAGTCAGGGAGGACTTGCCAGTGAGAGCTAAAGCAAACAGATCAAAAGAGTAATCATCCTCCTTCCAGGTCCTTTATGTCAACTGCCAGGAGATGTGGCCAAGATTGCCAGTGGATATTCCCACCTCAAGAAATCTTTATTAAAAGTTGGCCTTCCCACTTCAAGTGATTTAATTAAGAAGAGAATCTCTCACAGATGTACCAAGTCACTTGGGTTTTAGTTAATTTCAAATGTAGTCAAGTTGACAACCAAGAATAGTCATCACAGGGACCATTCAGGATCTAAATATAGGCACACATAGTCATTTCAAGGATCAGTTTAAGCAATGCATTTTGAAAATGTTAACATATAATCTATAAATATGCACAGGTGCTGCAATAGATGGGGAGTTTTCCAGTTACTATACAATTTGGCTTTTCTAGGCTGCTTGCTCATTTTCCTCAAATTGCCAAATAAATGTGTTTTTCTTGCTGAAAAATAATGAGGCTCTAATATTAACATTTTTGTATAGTATATTTTGTGTGCTTAAACATGGTTCAGTGCTATTATACAGCAGCTTCCCATGTTCAAAATGCTTCTGATTACATTTCAACCTCTGTGCATAGCAATCTTGAACGTAATAGTTTATTCTCAGATGAGGAATCTGGGACTTATTTCACATTTTTGAGTGGTATCAGAAAGGTAAGAGAGAAGATCTGTTAGGAATCTCAATCTTTTTAAGATTCCAGGCTTCCCTATCTTACAGGGTTGCCACTGTTGTTTAGTTTAGTTTTGCTTTGACTTGAGCCAGGATCTCCCTATGAGATCATCCTGCCTCAGTCTCCACTGTTCTGAGTTTCCATGAATGCATCATGGAACAACAGTGAGAGTAACTCTGTACTTCCTGACTCAGTATGTGAAGACAGGAAGGAAGAGTGAAAGAAAGTCTCCTGGACCTCTCAAAACCCTTGCAGGTAGGCTATTAAGGCTTCTCTTCATCCTACTCTGTTCTCTGGTGCCTCCATTACACAGTCTCTAACTGTGGACTTGAGGGATAGCACAGTCAAAGCCCATTGCAGAGTGACAGCTACAGGCAACCCATATTATAAAATCCCACGTTGTTTTTTAATGATTATGTTTTCTGCTATTCTGCATGCTGTTGTCCCCAGAGTCAGAAGATCCATAGCTAATGAGTTGTCCTTTGTCCTTGGGAGAGATTTAAAAACCATGCTAGGACAGATGCAGAGGGAGCTATGGACTCAGTGCCCATCTTTCTTCTTTTCTTCTGATTTTATATTCACATCCAGGTAGGCTCAGCTCCATGGAGGCAAAGGATCACAATATGCTATGGTCTCAGAAATCACTCCACAGTAATACTCTTCATAGAGCCTATTATTGTCAGTAGAAAACAATTTTGAAGCCTATATGTGATTAGAGTAGATGGCCAGTGAGAGGCATTTGAAGAAAATAGCTTTTTACATTTCCTCTTATTAGATTTGGTACTTCCTTGTTTAAAACAGGGTTCTATACTACATTTCAACACAACAAAAGTTGGAAGTAAATATCTTTTAAAGCTTCAGATGGATCTCTGTAATGCTTTGATTAAATAGTTGTTAGCTAGCCATATCTCTCATGCTTATCATGGGACCTTCTTTAACCATGGTAATTCTGGCCTGTGATTTTTATTACTTTATGAAAGAAGACAGAATATGAAAGGACATAGAATTTAATGACTTCACTCTTTCTCTAGCTTGAAGAGAGAGAAACCTAAAGAAACAAGAAAGCTAAAATGGAAGAAGCATAACACATTAGCTCTGTTTTTCCTCAAGAGTGTATTTTAATAAAAAAGAATCCATTGAACTACTTCAATAGTATTGTATATATGGCTGTATATATTAATCTTGATCCCTTAGGGTCTAAGACAGAAATTAATAGAAAGACTTAAGGTCACCTTGGTCTATACAGACAGATTTTGCCTTAAAACAACACCAAAACATTGTGAAAAACTTTATTTGCTTCATTTATACCCTCTATGCAACCTTCCACATTCTTCATTATGCCTCGGAATCTGCTTGGTTTAGATAGCTGTCTCTTTTACCAAATTTTATCATGAGCAAAACACCCTGTAATCTTTCCTCACTGGTTGCCTTTGTGGCTGGTTTGCTCTCGTCTTCTTAACTAATTCTCAATTAAATGCTCGTCTCAAGTCTGGGTTTACATGGATTTCAGACTACCATCTTCTTCAAAGGGGAAGGTTTTTACCTAATCCAGAAAGACCTTATCCCACTGTATCCTAATTCAGAGTATTTAGGGATGTCAAAGGCATTCTGTGTCTGACAAAGGCTGAGCAGAGAGAACAGGAGCGTCATCTGATCTTTAGGACATCTATTCCTTGGTCACTTAGGATTAATCTTTATCCTGGACTTTTTCTGGCTAGGAAAAAATGCTAATCACTCTTGCTTTGAATTTTCATTTTGGAGTTTCCATTTCTATTTTATCTTCAGGAAAAAAATCAGATTAGGAAACTAGGGTTCAATGTATCTCAAGGGAACAATCTCAGGCTTGGAAATTTGCCAGTAATGACATCTGACAGAAGTGTTGAGAGAAATGTGCAATAGGAAGGTTCATCAGTTCTGCCCTTAATAGATGGGAACCTGGGAGGCTTTGCATTCTAATTGTATCAGCTATATCTCCCATTACTATGATAGAGTACTTGACAAATGCAACTTAAGGAGGAACTGGTTTAGGTTAGTTCATGGTTTGAGGATGTAGTCCATTGCACTGGTGAAGGCATGGTTACAGGAGTGTGAAGCCACTGGTCATATGCTCACAGTCAGTCAGGAATCAGAAAGGGGAATGCTGGAGCATTCCTTTTCTCCTGTTTACTCAGTTCATGTTCCCATCCCATTATATAATGCTGTCCACAATTAAGGTGGGTCTTCCTTCAGGCCCACCTTTAAGTAAACTCCTTCATAGACATATCTAGAGGTATCTTTCCACATGACTCTAATCTAGTGAAGTTGAATACACAGATTCCCTATTATACTAACCCACCATTAAATGAGACTAGGATTTTCACATACGTTTTCTGTTCTTACATTTATTCCAGCAGTTTAGTTCAGTAAAAAGGAATACTTTCTGAAGCCTGGAATTAATTCAATGAATATTCATGAAATATATGAGTCAAACCTGTGTTTGTACCCATGAATAAGAAGTGAATACATTCAGTATCATCTTGGACCCCATAAAGGTGAAGGACAAAAGCAAGGAATCTAAGAAAAGGTTTAAAACAAAAGCTGACCAAGTTCCTGGGCAAGTTCATTGAGTAATAAGCAGGCATTTGATACATGCAACACCTTCTGTGTTGACTGCTGAATTATTTGCATATGTACATTTCAGACCATCTTCAAAAGCATATCTGAACATTTATCATGCTTTCCTTACAGACATAAAATATTTAAGGATATTTAATACCTTGTTAGTAGAGAACATAACATTTTTTTAAATCTAAACTAAGCAGTCAGGTTGTAAATACAAAGACAGCCAATTATTTCATCAAATTTATTTATCTTCCACTATGTATTCCATTTTGTGAATCCTTTTGGAGTTTGACAAGCAGTAAGCTGTTCTGGTTTTTCAGAAAGATGATGCCATCAAAGCTCAAGGCAATAATAATCTGCAGCTGAAATGGGCTGGAGGGTCTCCACAATGGCATTTTCAAATGGCCCTGCAGGAGTCAGTCAGTAGCAGTCTGGTCAGGCTGTATTCTCTCAGCTGAGGAACTGACTGTTCTTGGGAGTGGGGGAAGAAGGAGGAAATGGGGACAATTTTCTGAGCAATTTAGGAGTAGGGCACTTTCATTTCAATGATAAAGGAATAATAGTTGGTAAAAATATCTACCTTGTAGTGAGGACATCACAATTATGGAACCAAAGTCCATCATAGAGCCATGCTAGCTAAAGGCATGCATATTTGCCTTGCCCTAAGACTGGGATAACAGTTTCGCCCATGTATCAACGTGTGGCTCATGACCAACTCCCCAGTGTCGCTAAAAGAAGACATTCATTGTACTAATTCACATGGCCTATTTCTAGTGACAATTCCCTTTAAATTTGGCAGGGGTTGTCTGTGATCCTACAGAGCAGTGAGTATTCGGAGTCAGAAAGGAGGGTGAATAGATAACCAGCAGCCCACCAACACTGATAACAACTCCATAGAAAACAGCATCATTCCTGCACTACTGGCCAGAATCCTATCACACAAGTCTAAAGTCACTGTGCCTCTCCAGTAGTATGTTTAGTGATTGTTCAGCTTGAGCAAATGAAGCAATTCATTAAAAATAGAAACAAAATTAAACTCCCAATGAAGAAGAGCTTCATCATCCTGAAGCCCAGCCTTCTGGAATGAAGATAGCTCCTAACTCTTTCCTCAGTTACATCCACTAATACCAGAAAAAAAGTCACAAAGAATCACAGGGATTTTGCTTTGACTCTCAGAGCATGTGAGATAATTGGAGGAAAGCACTGGGTTTGAGACAAACAGAAGGATTCCAAAAACATGTCTCCATCACTTACATGGCATTTTTTGGTGGTGCTATCTATCCAGGTTCTTTGACTTTTGAATTTCCTTAACTATGTAATGAGTATCCATGAATACTAGGTTGTCTACACAAGTGACATGTGGTTTGAAGTAAAATAAGTTCTTGGTAAGAATCACACACATCTTTTCTCCTCTCTCTCTGTCTCTTTTATCTCCCTCTGTATCTTTGTCTGTTCTGTCTCTCCCTCACTCCCTCTCAGAAAATAAGCCTTTTCTCAGTTTCTTTTTTCATTCTAGAGTTCATCCTGTCTTCCAAAACTGCCTAAATTTTTTGAAGCAAAATTTATAACAAATAGTTACTTTAATTCAGACATCCTCCTAATTTGTGAAATACAATTGATTCTTCATGCCTGAGACGTCAGCTTTATGAAAGCAGACATCATAAACAGCCCCTTCAGTCTCTTGGACCACTCTGCTAAGCTTCATTCAGGACATTACTATGCAAGTATGGCTACACGTGAGTCTGGAATGGCATCGTTACCTCTATATAAATACCATAGCTCCTAAGACATTCTTCACTCTCCCTGAGTATCTGATATATCATAGTCATTTGAATCAGAAACAAGGATGTTGCTAGGAAAAATAAGCACAAATCAAAGTGTCCACACCATTGCTGTTTGGAGTGATGGTTGAAACTGTAAGTAGTGGGAAATGGTAGTATCAATATGCTGCTCAGAGTAAGATAAGTATGCTTCATGGGTGCAGGTGAGCCTGCCTAAACAGTGCAGACACTGTCATCCCAAGACTTTGTGAAACCCTGGTACAGAATTCTCATATCTTCAACTGCACTTGATCCTCTATACCTAGGTGAACTCAAAATTCAGTTGGGGATGGTAGAGGATTATTCCCTAATATTTGGAAGCCTGTTGTTTTCTGAGACACACAAGAAGAGCTTAATAGAAGAAGTTTGGAGTAGAATGAAGATGTTATAACAAAAGCCCAGAGACAGACAGTGGGCAAAGGTTTTTCAATGCTGATTTGTAGTCTCATGGACATTTTGACACAATATGTCATGCTTTATGTGAAATCAATCTCGCACTATCCCAACATTTTAGTTATATTGGCTCAAAACCTCAGCCTTCCTGTCTGTGACTTCAGAAAAAAAGGAAGAGGAAGAAAAGAAGGCTATATAGCCAATTAGTATGTTTCAGCTAGTAGAACATGGTCAGTAGAGATGAGGACATCAGGAGCAACAGGACTGAGAGGCACCAAGAGCCCTAAGAACATGTGAACTTAATAGAAATGACACCAGATCCCCCTGATATATGTAATGTATATAAACCTATTTGAGTCAAGCCATCAAGTGTAGCAGCAGATGAGTTGACACAGGTAGTAGAATAGAAAAAAGAGAGAACATCCATTACTGAGCCTCTAAATAAACACTAAATTATCTGAAAGATAAGCAAAAGGTAAAAGAGATTGAAGAAAATAAGAAAAGAGCAATAAAGGAATTGTATGGCTGTCACAAGAGAAGGTAGATGACAAGACACCATGGCTGAATATCCATGATATTACCTCCATCACAATGCCTACATTGGCTTCTCTTTCATTGCTTCTGATTGCCATCCTCTCACCAGAAAATTCCCTAGAGGTGGCAGACCTTCATGAGGATGTAGGATATGGAAGAATGTGGGTTGGGCAGCAATAAACAGTTCCATTGTGGTGTGGCCCAGATGGATTCCTCAGTGTGCTGTTGTTTCAGAAAGTCTTTGAATGTCCTAGCCACATCTGTTATAGAGAAATTTAAACTTGTAGGCACTGTCATAATGATATTCCATCCATGTTTCCTTTTTATGCAAAGGAGATTAAGTATGTACAGGTGCCTCAAAAGTCTTTGCAGTGATTAGCCTTTGAAGAGTATAATTCATTTTATCCAAATCAAAATTGAACTTTCTGTAGATCTTTGGAGTTCTTGCAAATTATAATACATAGTTATCTTAAGTTTTTCTCCATAAACCTATTACAACTGTAATTCAAGTAAAAATGTTTATGTGACTAAATTCTAGATATACTCAAATTTTAAATCAATATAATTTTAGAAACCAAGAATTCAAGAGTCAAAATAGGCTAGAGAGATTAGCAAGACTATTCTTTTCATTTCACAGATAAGGAAATTAAAGTCCAACAGAGAAGACTGGATTTTACTGTTATTATTCACTTCTTTTTACTGAGTCTCCCCAAACATAATCTTTGACACAGGGCCTACAAATACAGATGATAGGCAGTGCTTATAGGGTGAGATTTGTAATTGTGAGGATTTCATGTTATCCTCAGTTGTTCAACTTATTTATATTTATCTTTTGTGGCATGTAATTTTCAGCTCCTCCCAGGAACTGAAATTTTCCACACCTTTAAGTTAAAATATGAATCACAATGAGAACAGTGGGCTAAAAAAAATTATGAAACCTCTGGCGCCAAGCACAGCCCACCATTATGTATGGAGAAGCTGAGATGCTTAGCAGCCTTGCCTAGAGGCAGAAACACATACCCAAGACCAGTGCACCTGCTGATGTGTGAGCAGCTACAATGACTTATATGAAAATTATAAACTTTAAGGTACTTGCTGTGAGCAGTGACAAGCTATGGAAAGATGAATTATTCAAAACCTCCAAATCCATTTATAAATTAACATCTTTTAACTTTTGAATATCCTTTTTGAAGAATTAGGTACACTCTAGATTGAATTTTATCTCTAAATTTGTTAAAGCCTGTTATTCTGTGCCTCTTTATTGCTCAAAGGAAACAACCCAGAGAAGATCCTGAGAACTGAAAAAGTAAGTTATGACCCCTTTAAATTTGTGTGACCCTTCCAGATGAATCTTTTCTTCTTGTTTTGTATTTCCTGGTTTCAACAGAGGTTGATTAACAACTCACAGTACAGATTTGTACACATAGAACATGGATTTCAAAGTGATGGATGTGGATTCAAATATTGGCTGTAGAGAAATTTTAGTACAGCAACATGGTTGTTCTGGCAAAGGATCACATCCTAAATCTAGGTCATTGTGATCTGACTGGAATCCATCTTTAACCTCCTGACTAGAATACAGACATGCCTTTGGTACACACCTTTAATTCCAAACAATGGCATTTAATTGAAGGGCAGACAAAGTGATGAATCAGAGAAAGCTTTGACAGAATGAATGAGAGATGGGATACATCTAACTCTCATGAGAACAGACAAGAAGAGAGAGACAGAGAGAGAGAGAGAGAGAGAGAGAGAGAGAGAGAGAGAGAGGTTGTTACCAGGACAGTTTTTCAAAGACAGCTTGCAGGTAAAGACAGAACAAGCAAAAGAATGAGAAGCCAGAAGATTAGAACAGATTGACAGAGTTAATTTGAGGCAAAGCAGAGCAATTCAGTAAGAAGCCCAGAGAAGTCAGTTTGAATCAGTAATCTTTGAGAGGATTACTTTGGTCCAAAATAGTGAGTTGAACCAGCCAGTCAGAGTTCAGTAAGAGCTAGAAAGAGTGAGGTTATTCAGCAGTAAGCCACTGAGAGGTCAATTACATCTAGCCAATAAAAGATACATACTCAAGGTCTTTTAATTCAATTGTTAATTCACTTTGGGTGAATTCCTTTATCTTAACCCTTAAGAATAATTGGAGAGGAACTATGGGAACTATGGTGGGTGGGAACTGGGAAAGGGGAAAGCCTTTGGAATGTAAACATAGAATATAGAAAATTAAAAAAAAAGAATAATTTTACCTACTGTCTTAGTTAGGGTTTCTATCGCTGTGATAAAACACCATGACAATTTTTACTATATTAATCCTGCCAATCCATGAGCATGGGAGAACTTTCCATCTTCTGAGATCTTTGATTTCTTTCTTGAAAGACTTGAAGTTCTTGTCATACAGATCTTTCTCTTGCTTGGTTAGAGTCACACCAAGATAATTTATATTTGTGACTATTTTGAAGGGTGTCATTTTCCTAATTTCTTTTTCAGCCCGTTTATCCATTGAGAAGGGGACAACTGCTTATTTGTTTGAGTTAATTTTATATCCAACCATTTTGCTGAAGTAGTTTTTCAGCAAATTCTCTGGTAGTATTTTTGGGATCACTTAAGTATATGATCATCATCAACAAACAGTGATAATTTAACTTCCTCCTTTCCAATTTGTATCCGCTTGACCTCCTTGTGTTGTCAAATTGCTCTAACTAGAACTTCAAGTACTATATTGAATAGATAGGAGAGAAAGGGCAGCCTTGTCTAGTCCCTGATTTTAGTGGGATTGCTTCAAGTTTCTCTCCATTTAGTTTGATGTTGGCTACTGGTTTGCTGTATATTGCTTTTACTATGTTTAGATATGGGCCTTGAATTCATCATCTTTCCAAGACTTTTAGCATAAAAGGATGCTGAATTTCGTCAAATGATTTTACAGCATCTAATGAAATGATTTTGTGGATTTTTTTCTTTTAGTTTGTTTATGTAGTGGATTACATTGATGGATTTCTGTATATTGAATCATCCCTGCATTCCTGGGATGAAGCCTACTTCATCATGGTTAATGACCATTTTAATGTGTTTTTGCATTTGATTGGCAAGAATTCTATTGAGTACTTTTGCATCGATATTCAAAAGGAAAATTGGTCTGAAGTTCTCTTTCTTTGTTGGATCTTTGTGTGGTTTTGGTATCAGAGTAATGGTGGCTTTATAGAATGAGTTGGGTAGTTCAATGTAATCCCCATCAAAATCCCAACTTAATTCTTCATATAGTTAGAGCAATTCTCAAATTCATCTGGAATAACAAAAAACCTAGGAAAGAGACGACTATTATCAACAGTAAATGAAATTCTATGGGAATCAGTATCCCAGACCTCAAGCAGTACTACAAAGTAATAGTGTTAAAAACTGCATGGAATTAGTATAGTGACAAGCAAGTAGATGATGACCCAGAAATGAACCCACACAGCTATGGTCACTTGATCTTTGACAAAAGAGCTAAATCCATCCCGTGAAAAAGACATAGCCTTTTCAAAAAATGGTGCTGGCTCAATTGGCAGCTAGCATGCAGAAGAATGCAGATTGATCTATTCTTATCTCCTTGTACTAAGCTCAAGTCCAAGTGGATCAAGAACTTCCACATAAAACCAGACAAATTAAAATTAATAGAAAAGAAACTGGTGAAGTGCCTTGAACACATGGCCACAGGGGAGAATTTCCTGAACAGAACACCAATAGCCTTAGTACAAGGAGATAAGAGTGGGTCAATTCACATTCTTCTGCATGTTGACCTCCAGTTGAACCAGCACCACTCCTTGAAAAGGCTATCTTTTTTTCCACTGGATGGTTGTAGCTCCTTTATCAAAGATCAAGTGACCATAAATCTATGGGTTCATTTCTGGGTCTTCAATTCTTTTCCATTGATCGACTTGCCTGTCGCTGTACCAATACCATGCAGTTTTTAGCACAATTGCTCTATAGTACTATTTGAGGTCAGGGATATTGATTCCCCCAGAAGTCCTTTTATTGTTGAGAATAGTTTTAGCTATCCTGGGTTTTTTGTTACTCCAGATGAATTTGAGGATTGCTCATTCTAAATCTATGAAGAATTGATTTGGGATTTTGATGGGGATTGCATTGAATCTGTAGATTGCTTTTGGCAAGATGGCCATTTTTACTATATTGATCCTGCCAATCCAAGAGCATGAAATGTTTTTCCATCTTCTGAGGTCTTCTTCAATTTCTTTCTTCAAGGACTTGAAGTTCCTGTCATACAGATCTTTCACTTGTTTGGTTAGAGTCACACCAAGATACTTTATATTGCTTGTGGCTATTGTGAAGGGTGTTATTTCCCTAACTTCTTTCTCAGCCTGCTTGTCCTTTGAGAACAGGACCTCCACATAAAACCAGACACACTGAAACTAATAGAAAAGAAACTGGGGAAGACCCTGGAGGTCCTGGGCACAGGGGGAAAGTTTCTGAACAGAATACCAATAGCTTATGCTCTAAGATCAAGAATTGACAAATGGAACCTCATAAAATTACAAAGTTTCTGTAAGGCGAAGGACACTGTCAGAAGGACAAAATGGCAACCAACAAATTGGGAAAAGATCTCCAACAACCCCACATCTGATAGAGGGCTAATATCCAATATATACAAAGAACTCAAGAAGTTAGACCCCAAAGAACCAAATAACCCTATTAAAAATGGGGTACAGAGTTAAACAAAGAATTTTTACCAGAAGATATTCGAATGGCCGAGAAGCACCTTAAGAGATGTTCAACATCATTAGTCATCAGGGAAATGCAAATCAAAACAACCCTGAGATTCTACCTCACACAAGTCAGAATGGCTAAGATTAAAAACTCAAGAGACAACAGGTGCTGGCAAGGATGTAGAGAAAGAGCAACACTCCTCTACTGTTGGTGGGATTGCAAGATGGTACAACCGCTCTGGAAATCGGTCTGGCGGTTCCTCAGAAAATTGGGCATGACAGTTCCAAAAGGCACTGTCATACCACTCCTGGGCATATACCCAGAGGATTTCCTTACATTCAATAAAGACACATGAGCCACTATGCTCATAGCAGCCTTATTTATAATAGCCAGAAGTTGGAAGGAGCCCAGATGTCCCTGAAAGGAGGAATGGATACAGAAAATGTGTTATATTTATACAATGGAATACTATTCAGCAATTAAAAATAATGAATTCATGCAATTTGTAGGCAAATGGTTGGATCTGGAAAATATCATCCTAAGTGAGTTAACCCAATCACAAAAAAATACACATGAACTGCAATCACTGATAAGTGGATATTAATGAGCCCAGAAGAGCTGAATGCTCAAGACACAATTAGCAAATTAAAAGATTCCCAAGAAAAAGGAAGGAGAGGACCAAGGTCCTGAAAAGACTGGATCCAGTTTTGTAGGAGAGTGCCAGAACAGAGAAATGGGGGGGTGATTGGGAATGGGTGGAGGGAAGAGGACTTATGGGACATATGGTGAGGGGGGAACTGGGAAAGGGGAAAGTCTTTGGAATGTAAACAAAGAATATAGAAAATAAAAATTTTTTTTAAAAAAAGAACACCAATAGCCTAAGCCCTAAGATCAAGAATTGACAAATGGGACCTCATAAAATTACAAAGTTTCTGTAAAGCAAAGGACACTGTCAATAGAACAAAATGGCAACCAACAAATTGTGAAAAGATCTTCACAAATCGTACATCCATCAGAGGGCTAATATCGAATATATACAAAGAAAAGAAGGTAGATTTCAGACTCCAGACTATTAAAAAGTGGGGTACAGAGCTAAACAAAGAATTTTCACCTGAGGAACATCGAATGGCTGAGAGCACCTAAAGAAATGTTCAACATCCTTAGTCATCAGGGAAATACAAATCAAAACAATCTTGAGATTTCACCTCATACCAGTCATAGTGACTAAGATTAAAAAAAAAAAAACTCAGGAGACAGCAGGTGCTGGAGAGGTTGTGGAGAAAAAGGAACACTCCTTCACTGCTGGTGGTTGTACAAGCTGGTACAACCACTCTGGAAATCAATTTGGTGGTTCATCAGAAAACTGGGCATAATACTACCGGAGGACCCTGCTATATCTCTCCTCGGCATATACCCAAAGGATTCTCCAGCATGTAATAAGGACACATGTTCCACTATGTTCATAGCAGTCCTATTTATAATAGCCAGAAGCTGAAAAGAACCCAGATATCCCTCAACTGAAGAATGGATATAGAAAATATAGTATATATACACAATGAAGTACTATTCGGTCATTAAAAACAATGAATTCATGAAATTCTTAGGCAAATGGATGGAACTGGAAAATATCATCCTGCGTGAGGTAACCTGATCACAAAAGAATACTCATGGTATGTACTTACTGATAAGTGGATATTAGCCCAGAATTTTGGAATACCCAAGACAAATTTCACATATCAAATGATACCCAAGAAGGAGGAACAAAGTATGGATCCTTGGGTCCTTTGTAGAAAGGAAAAAATACCCACAGAAGGAGACACAGAGACAAACTTGGAACAGAGTCTTAGCGAAAGACCATACAGAGACTACCCCACCCAGGGATCCATCTTCTATACAGTTACAAAACCCAGACACAATTGTAGATGCCTACAAGTGTTGGCTGACCAGAGCCTGCTATAGCTGTCACCTGGGAGGCTCTGCTAGTGCATGACAAATACAGAGGGGGACACTCTCAGCCAGCCATTGAACTGAGCACAGGGTCCCCAATGGAGGCGCTAGAGAATGAACCTAAGGAGCTGAAGGGGTTTGCAGTCCCACAGGAGGAACAACAATATGAATCACCCAGTATTCCCAGAGTTCCCAGGGACCAAACCACCAACCAAAGAGTACACATAGAGTTACCCATGGCTCCAGACACATAGGCAGCAGAGGATGATCTTGTTAGACACCAACAGGAGGAGAATCCCTTGGTCCTGGAAAGACTTGATGCCCAAGTCTAGAGGAATACCAGGACAGGAAAGCAGGGGAGGCTTGATTGGGAAAGGGGAGATGGCTCATGAGCTTTTTGGGAGAGGGGGAACTAGGAAAGGGGACATTTGAAATGTAAATAAAGAATATTTATTTCAATATATTTCAATATATATTGTATATATATAATAAAAGATACATGAAAATAAACCAAAACAAAAAACAAAACCTACCATGACCAAAAGCAACTTGGGAAGAATAAGTTTATTTAAGTTTATAGCTTGTAGTCCATAATCCAAAGAAATCAGGCGGGGACCTCCAGGCAAAAGTTTGTATGCAGTAGTTAAGGCAAAAGCCATGAAGGAGTGCTGCTTCCTGGCTTTCTTTGCCTGCTTTCTTATATCACCCAGGGCCACCAGCCCAGAGGTTGCACCACTGCTAGTGAATGGGGCCCTCCCTACAACAATCATAATCAATAAAATGTTCCTACATGCTTGTCCACAAGCCAAGCCACTGTGTGAATTTTCTCAACTGAGATTCTCTTTTCAAAAGGAACTCTATTTTGCATCAAGTTAACATAAAACTAGCTAGCATGTCTTCCAAACCACTAGGGTACTATTAAATTCAGACATATAAATAGCAAATATGCCACAGTATTTACCTCTTGTAGGAAATGAGATGAAGACACTTTCACCTTTTTTTTCTCCCCTCCATCCATTGAGATTAATCTCAAACTTTTGTTTTCTAACTGGGTGAGTATTAATGGTAAAGCTCAAAGCCCCTGATGCCAAAATTCATCATAGAAAGGATATGCAGAAAACTGAATTTAGTTAGAAATCACCATCTCTTGAATTATTTCATTGGTAGTCAGAATGATAGTGTTTAAAGCCAGATTAGATTCAGAAGTGTTTTTGTTTTGTTTTCCAGTCTGTATTTTCTCAGACTGGGCATTTTCTTAGGATGTAGTTCTCTTTGATTCCTGCCTCCAAATAGATATGAAAGAAAAGGCAGTGCAAGTTCCTCATTGATCTGGCGGTTTGGGCTAAATATATCCACAGGTGTAAATGCTTAGATTTGAGGTAGAAGAATTCCATTCCAGTTCCAAATCTAAGACAGAATCTCTGCTTACTTTCTTGTTTATCAAAGCTTTTCTTGTTATGTATTTTCTATCTTGAAAGGACAAATTCCCCTGAGAATAACCCTTGTTCTTTAAACACCAGGAGTAACCTTGGCCTCTGAGTCCCTGAAGTAGAAAAAATTTTTATTCTTCAAACAGCAATAAATCTAATCTCTCTGTACCTAATATGACCTTTGCACAGTGATTTCATATTATTGCTTCTTTCTATTCATTTAGTCTTCACATTACTTTATTGTTTTTTACCTTTGGGAAGATTGTCCCTATACTAATTGGTCCACATTGCCTAGCCCCCAACAATAGCTCCCAGGTAGTATGTCCAAACTCAAGCTGATATATTTCTCTGACCAGATTTTCTTTCTACCTATCTTAGTTTCCCATGCCTTTCAGACAATTGTTAATTATTGATTCATTCCAATTCTTGGAACTTATGGATTTGCTCTCTGTGTTCTATTTACTATTTCTAATATGACTTCCTTTAGTGGGAAATAATGAAACTATGTTTCTTGGCTTTCAAAATAACTGAAGAATTGCTGGTATCACTTGAAATTTTATAAATAAACACAGAGAAAAAGCATTTTGGTGACTGACTGACTGACTGACTGACTGACTGACTGACTGACTGGAGAATACTATTCTGATGGATTCTGTCTGGGTTGGTTCTTGTTAGAAATGTCTTTTCCTGAGAAAGAAATGAAAATTTGAACACTGCACTTTTGTACTTGTTAAATCAATGAGTTTTGGGGGTTTCAAAGGTTCTCTCTCTCTACCCCTCCTCTCTTTCTCTTGTCCAGGGGCTTATATTGATACAAATCAAAAAATTAAAATGACTGCCAAAGAGAGTAAAGCTGAGTCTTATGGACTAGCCAGTGCTTGGCCCGCCATAGTCAAGGAAGTATGCCATTGTATATGGACAATACCAGGAATAACTAACTGGTTCTGTAAACCCTTTAGAAAAGTCTGCATTTGGAAAACACACCATGGAGACTGTATTGCCATGGCAACAAATTACTTTTATATAAACATTGACTAAAAATAGCTCTCTCTTCCTCTGTGGAAGCACATATTTTAAAGTACAAGGAACACTAAAAGTAACGAGCAGAAAGGGCTACATGAAGCTGTTTTCATTGTTTCTGGCTTAGTTTAAACCACTGTCAGTACAAACCCAGGATGAAGAAGAAAATTGAACTAGGGTATTGTCTCATTTCTAGAAAGTAAAAGAAGCTTGGGGAAAAAAATGCATAAATCAGCCAAAAGCTTTGTTTTGACTTTAAGATAATGATGACAGAATTAAAGACATCAAAACAGACTGTTCCTGACATCAGTCACCAATAAAAAATAGCATTACTTCAAGAAAATGTCCCCTTTTATAATAATAATAATAATAATAATAATAATAATAATAATAATAATGCCACAAATGTTTTGTTCATCCTTCAGGCTACCCAAAAATCTTTCCATTCAAATTACATGAAAAGCAATTTTTTTAGGAATGATTACCTATGGCTTTTTCTTTAAACTCAGGCTTTGCTGCTCAATGTAATAACTGCTACAGGACATCACTCTGGGCTGGAGCATTGGGGGCCATCCATTCCAAAGAAGAAGTGCTCAGAGGATACCGAAGACAAAGTCACAAGCATCCACTACCACAGTTGAATATTTCTTAGGGAGAGTTGTTCACTGTGCACTGGTGCCAATGACTTGCTTTGAAAAGTAGAGTCAAAGCACCAAGTCATACAAGGTATATTGCAATAGAATAAATATTGTCACATTTTCTTTTTCTTCAAGCATCATTTTCACCACTTAACAACAATTCTTATTTACTTAAGGAAATCTAGAGAAAGATACTTACACTGCTCTCTTCCAAACAACAAGCTATTTGCTATAACATATGATATTGCTATTTTTATGGACCAAAAATAATTCAATAGCAGAACATGTGCTTAGCATAAGAAAGGCCTTAAGTTCAATTTGTAGCTTCACAGTAACAAAAGTAGCAGAGCAAAACTTTCATAAAATGCAATGTTCTTTATACAGGATTGAAATTAAGAAGTACTCTACCAGGAGACAATGCCCATTCCCATTTACATTTTGTTTTGTTTCAGGAAAAAGTCTGTTTTGCTAAGTTTCTCAAGCTGATCTTGAATTCACTCTATAACTCAGGTGATCCTTGAACTTGTGATCTTCCTGCCTCAGCCTTCTGAGTAACTGGGCTAACAGAACTACAACACCAGGCCCAGCCTTAGTGAATATTTTATACATTTTATTACGCTAAATAATAAATACTTTATTATGCTAATACATAACATCATAATCATTTTCTAACTATGAGATTAAAAATGAAAAGTTTCACACTCAATAGTATATAGTAGGTCCAGCTAGATCCAGCTCATCTTAAATATCATTACCATGAACTAACAAGCTTATTTTGCCTGCCAACTTGACTGAAACTTGCTGGCACAATTTCCCCAACTTGGTGGACTCTTGGTGGAACAAGGAGGCAAAAGAAATTTTCTTCCTCAAATGGTGTTAGTCATGGTGCTTTATCACAGCAACAGAAACATACGTACCTCATACCAGTAGAAATATGCATCTGGGGAGGGAGGGTAATGTGTGAACCACCTGTGTAAGTGGCCTATTTACAAACTCTGTTCATTTTATAGCTCTTAGACCATTTTTCTTTGTTTTTAACAGTTTCAGTAATACATGCTTACTTTTTCATTTTTATATTAAATTCTTTATGGAATGTAGAAGTTATGAATCAAACATTCTTCCAAATGCAAACCCAATTATGACTAAACTACAGTTTTGTTCTGTTTTGGTTTATAAAAATAAAAAACATTGTTTTATCCACATGCTTTCCATTAATATTGTCTTTCTAAACAAATTAAGCTCTTCCAATTGTCAATGATCAAATATTTTTCATTAATCTGGAAAGGCAAAACCCTTGAAATTTTACTGTTGTTTGAATTTTCTTGGTTGTTTCTTTTCATCTAAACAAAGTAGTAATAATGCATCAAATTCAATTTTTTATTTTGACTAGAATTGTTTTCTGAACATAGATTTGTTGAGAAGGCAATGCTTCCCTACTCTGAATTTACATCTCAGCAAGCAACTATGAGTCCTCACTGTATTTCTCTGGTCTACTAAAGCTGCCTTGATAACTGCTGTCTTGTAGTTTTACCTCACAAGACCTCTGAGGGACTTTTTTTTTTTTTTACACTTCAAATGTTGCTTTATTTTTTTTTTAATTTTTTTTCTATATTCTATGTTTACATTCCAAGGGCTTTCCCCTTTCCCAGTTCCCACCCACCATAGTTCCCATAGTTCCTCTCCCCCCCCAACTATTCCCCAATCATTCCCCCTCCCCCCTCAGTTTCTTTACTAAACTGGATGCAATCTTTACATGCCCAGGGTCCTCTCCTTTCTTCTTCTTGGGAATCATTTGACTTGCTATTTGTGTCTTGAGTATTTAGTGCTTCTGGGCTCATTAATATCCACTTATCAGTGATCGCATTTCATGTGCATTCTTTTGTGATTGGGTTAGCTCACTCAGGATGATATTTTCCAGGTCTAACCATTTACCTACAAATTGCATGAATTCATTATTTTTAATTGCTGAGTAGTATTCCATTGTATAAATATACCACATTTTCTGTATCCATTCCTCCTTTGAGGGATATTTGGGCTCCTTCCAATTTCTGGCTATTATAAACAAGGCTGCTATAAACATAGTGGAGCATATGTCTTTATTGCATGCAGGGGAATCCTCTGGGTATATGCCCAGGAGTGGTATGCCAGGGTTCTGAGGGACTTTTTTAAAAATATCTTTTCTAAGATTGTTTTCATCTTTTAAGGCCATCTGTATTTCCACATATATTTTAGAAATCTTACTTTATTTTTCTTGTTATTAAACAGAGACATTTTTCTCACATAATATATCCTGATTAGGATTTCCTATACCTCTCTACCTTCAAGTCCCTCTCTCATCTTGATATGCCCCTTATTTGTTTATCAATAAAATTAACATGCTTATAAAGGATAATAATAAAATACAATTGTGGTGGTGGGGATAGAAATGACTCCATGGGCTGATATATTTGAATGTTTGATCATTAGGAAGAAGTGCTACAAGGTTTCTGCCTCCGGATCAGGAACATCTTCTGTCACAGCATGCCATCTCGAAGCAGCGCAGGAAGACATATCCATGCAGCAGCCAGCGTGGAGGAGGCAGCCTGCACAACTGAGACCAGACCTGCAGATCTGAGGATCCTGTCCGGAGGTCTCTGGCAGAAGTCTTCTGGTTTCCGCCTCTGGATCAGGAACATCCTCTGCCACAAAGCACCATCTCCAAGCGGCTCAGGAAGCTCTACTCACCGAGACCTTTGTCAAGGAAAAAATAAGGAAAGAAATCAAAAACTTTTTAGAATCTAATGAAAATGAAGGCACAACATACCCAAATTTATGGGACACAATGGAAGCAGTACTAAGAGGACAACTCATAGCTCTGAGTGCCTACAAAAAGAAGCTGGAGAGAGCATACACTAGCAGCTTAAAGGCACACCTGAAAGCTTTAGAATAGAAAGAAGCTAATAACCCAAGAGGAGTAGAAGGCAGGAAATCATCAAACTCAGGGCTGAAATCAACCAAGTTGAAACAAAAAGAACTATACAAAGAATCAATAAAACAGGGAGCTGGTTCTTTGAGAAGAGCAACAAGATAGTTAAACCTTTAGCCAGACTAACCGGAGGACACAGAGACAGTATCCAAATTAACAAAATTAGAAATGAAAAGGAAGAAATAACAACAGAAACTGAGGAAATTTTAAAAATTATCATATCCAACACAACTGGAAAATCTGGATGAAATGTACAATTTCATAGACAGATACCAAATACCAAAATTTAATCAGGATCAGATAGGCCATCTAAAAGGTCCCATCACCCCTAAAGAAATAGAAGTGATTATTGACAGTCTTCCAACCAAAATAAAGCACAGGACCTGATGGTTTTAGTGCAGAATTCTATCAGACCTTCAAAGGAGACCTAATACCAATATTCTTCAAACTATTCCACAAAATAGAAACAGAAGGAATGTTACCCAACTCATTCTATGAAGTCACAATTTTGCTGACACTAAAACCACACAAAGATCCAACAAAAAAAGAGAACCTTAAACCAACTTCTTAGACCAAGAAGAATAACAATGTTCTTTGATTTAGAAAAGCTTTTCAATCTCATAAGATGCCTTTTATTAATTAATAATTTAGTTAATTAAATCTTAGTGCCAATGCTGAGAGTGATCCGTTTGAAAAATTAGTTATGATCTGTAACAATGAATTCAGGGCTATCCCCCACTTCCTCTTCTATCAGCTTCAGTGTATCTGGTTTTAGGTTGAGGTCTTGATCTATTTGGAGTTGAGTTTTGTGCAGGGAGGTAAATGGAATCTTTTTGAAGGAACTCTAGCCAGCTTGAGCATGGTAAACATATATCTGGCGGGCCTTGCCTTTCTCCCCTTGTTAAATGCCCGCTGCCTTGCTAAAAGCTACTGGATTGCATTCCTAAAGCTAGTCATCATGATCTATTCTTTATTTGGCCACTTCCTTCTCCTGAGGCTAACTACCAAGGTCCAGCTACCAAAGAATTGTGATACCAGCTTGCTTGTTAAGTCTATTAGCTCAGAATGTCTTATTCCATCCTTTTACTCTAAGGTGATGACTATTATTGATATTAAAGTGTATTTTTTGGATGTAAATGAATGATGGATCCTGTTTTCACTTCCGTTCTGTGAGTCTATGTATTTTTTATTGGGTGAATTGAGTCCATTGATGTTGAGAGATATTAAAGAGCACTCATTATTCCTGTTAGTCTGTATGCATGTGCATATGTGTGAATTTCCATATGAATTTGAAATATTTCCTTCCAAAAGTAATGAATATTTGTGCTGGAAATTTCATAGGGATTGCATGGAATCTTCAGAGAATCTGTAGATAACATTTGGTAGGATGGCCATTTTTACTAAATTAATCCTATCAATGCATGAACATGGGATAGCCATTTTATCTTCTGATATCTTCTTCAATGCCTTTCTTCAGTGACTTGAAGTCTATGTCATACAAGTCTTTTTTTGCTTGATTAGAATTACAAAAAGATATTTTTTATTATTTGAAGTTATTCTGAAAGCTATTAGTATGTGATCCCTCAATGAAATGTTTTTCCATGCAGGAACTTTGTACCTCCTAGAACAGCTTTTACTGTGTTCCATAAGTTTGGATATGTTGCATATTTGTTTTTATTTAAGTCTATAACATCCTTAATTTTGTTCTTGACCCACTTTTCATTCAGTAGTGAGTTGTTCAGAGTCCATAATTCTGTAAGCTCTTTTTCTTTCTTTTTTGCTGTTTATGTCCATTTGTAATCTGTGGTGTACAGATAGGATGTAGGGTGTTATTTGAATTTTCTATCTGCCTCAACTTTGTTTCTGCCTGAGTATGTAATCAATTTTGGAGAAAATTTCATGAGGAGCTGCCCATGTTGTTTTGTTTTGGGGTGAAATGTTTAAAATTACCTGTTAGGTCCATTTGGCTTATAATGTCAGCTCCAGTAATTCTCTATTTAGTTTTGCTCTGGAAGACCTGTGTCTAGTGATGAGTGTAGTGAAGTCTCTTGCTCTCTGTGTGAGATGGTCAATACATGATTAAAGTAATTGAGGTTGTTTTGTGAACTTAGGGGACACTTGTTTAGGGTGTATAAATATTAAGAATCATGATGTCGGCTGCTGCCTGCCCTTTCTGCTGGGGCAGACTCCTGCTAGGTCTGCCACAGGGAAGACACCATCATCTGAAACTTCCTAGAGAACCAGCCACACTCAGGGTATTTGAGAACCAGCCACACTCAGGGAATTTGGAGTGCAAAGACACCTGGGAGCACAGGAGAGCTGGTCTCCAAGGAGTGCCTACATACCTGTGTGCATGGAAAGAACAGGAATCCTAGGAGTACAGATATAAAGGCTTGCAGGGCAGATAAGCCACAGTCAGAGACAGCAAGACCAGCTAACACCAGAGATAACCAGATGGCAAAAGGCAAATACAAGATCATTACCAACAGAAACCAAGGCAACATGGCACCATCCGAACCCAGTTCTCCCACAACAGCAAATCCTGGATACCCCAACACACTGGAAAAGCAAGAGCTGGATTTAATATCACATATCATGATGCTGATAGGGAACGTCAAGAAGGACATAAATAACCCCCTTAAAGAAATATAGGAGAACATGTGTCAACAGGCAGAATCCCTTAAAGAGGAAACACAAAAATCCCTTGTATAAACACAGGAGAACATGAGTCAGCAGGTAGAATCCCTTAAAGAAGAAACACAAAAATCCCTTAAAGAATTACAAGAAAACACAAACAAACAAGTGAAGAAACTGAACAATACCATCCAGGATCTAAAAGTTGAAGCAGAAATAATAAAGAAATCACAAAGTAAGACAACTCTGGAAATAGAAAACCTTGGAACGAATTCAGGAGTCATAGATACAAGCATCAACAACAGAATACAAGAGATAGAAGAAAGAATCTCAGGTGCTGAAGATACCATAGAAAACATTGACTCAACAGTCAAAGAAATTGCAAAATGCAAAAAGCTTGTAACCCAAAACATCCAGGAAATCCAGGATACAATGAAAAAATAAAACCTAAGGATTATAGGTATCAAAGAGAGCAAGGATTTACAACTTAAAGGATGTATAGCTTAATCTCCAACAAAATTATACAAGAAAACTCCCCTAATCTAAAGAAAGAGATGCCATGAACATACAAGAAGCCTACATAACTCCAAACAGGACCAGAACAGAAATTCCTGCTGTCAAATAATAACCAAAACACCAAATGCACTAAACAAAGAAAGAATATTAAAAGTAGTAAGGGGGAAAGGTCAAGTAACATATAAAGGCAGAACTATCAGAATTACGCCAGACTTCTCACCAGAAACTCTGAAAGCTAGAAGATCCTGGGCAGATGTTACACAGACCCTAAGTGAACATAAATGTCAGTCCAGGCTACTATACCCAGCAAAACTCTCAATTATCATAGATGAAGAAAACAAAACATTCCATGATAAAACCAAATTTACATTTTATCTTTCCGCAAGTCCAGATCTACAAAAGATAAAGTATGTAAAATACCAACACAAGGCAGGAAACTATACCCTAGAAAAAGCAATATAGTAATCTTCTTTAACAAACCCAAAACAAGATAGCCACACAAACAGAAATCTACCTTTAAGAATGAAAATAACAAAATGCAACAATCACTTTTCCTTAATATCTCTTAACGTTAATGGTCTCAATTGCCCAATAATTCAACAGACTGAATACATAAACAGAACCCAACATTTTGCTTCATACAAACCCACCTCAGTAACAAAGACAGTCACTAACTCAGAGTAAAAGGTTGGAAAACAATTTTCCAAGCAAATGGTTCCAAGAAACAAGCTGGAGTGGCCATTCATAGATAAAATGGACTTTCAACAAAAAGTTGTCAAAAAAAAATAAAGAAGAATACTTCATACAAATCAAAGGAAAAATCTATCAAGCTGAACTCTCAATTCTGAACATCTATGCTCCAAATGCAAGGGCACCCACATTCATAAAAGAAACTTTAATAAAGCTCAAAGCACACATTGCGCCCCACAAAATAATAGTGGGAGACTCCAAAACCCCACAGAAACTAAACAGAGACACAGTGAAACTAACTAACATTATGGAACAGATGGATCTAATAGATATTTATAGAACATTCTATCCTAAGGCAAAAGAATAAACCTTCTCAGCACCTAATTGTACCTTCTCCAAAACTGACCATATAATTAGTCACAAAAATGTCCTCAACAGATACAGGAATATTGAAATAATTCCATGCACCCTATCAGCTCACCATGACCTAAGACTGGTCTTAAGTTCAAACAAAAACAACAGAAAACACATATAAACATGGACATTGAACAGTGCTCTACTCAATGATAGCTTGGTCAAGGAAGAAATAAAGAAAGAAATCAAAGACTTTTTAGAATTTAAAGAAAATGAGGACCCAACATACCAAAACTTCTAGAACACAATGAAAGCAGTGCTAAGAGAAAAACTCATTGCTCTATGTGCCTTCAAAAATAAAATGGAGAGAGCTTACACTAGCAGCTTGACAACACACCTGAAAGCTCTAGAACACAAAGAAGCAAATGCACACAAGAGGAATAGATGGCAGGAAATAATCAAATTCAAGACTGAAATAAACCAAATAGAAACAAAAAGAACTATACAAAGAGTCAACAAATTCAGGAGCTGGTTCTTTGAGAAAATCAACAAGATAGATAAACCCTTAGCCAGACTAACCATAGAGCAAAGAGGCACTACCCAAATTAATAAAATCAGAAATGAAAAGGAGACATAACAACAGAAACTGTGGAAATCCAAAAAATCATCAGATCCTACTACAAGACCTTATACTAAATAACATTGGAAAATCTGGATGAAATGAACAACTTTCTAGATACATACCAGGTGCTAACTTTAAAACAGAATCAGATAAACCATTTAAATAGTCTCATAAGCCCTGAGGAAATAAAAGCAGTTGTTAAGAGCCTCCCATAAAAAAAAAAACAAAAACAAAAACAAAAACCCAGGTCCAAATGGGTTTAGTGGGAAATTCTATTAGATCTTCAAAGAAAATACCAATACTCTTCAAACTATTCCACAAAATAGAAACTCAAGGAACACTACCCAACTCATTCTATGAAGCCACAATAACACTTAAACCTAAACCAGGCAAAGACCAAACAAGGAAGGAGAACTTCATCCCAATCTCCCTTATGAACATCGATGCAAAATTACTCAACAAAATTCTGGTCAACCAAATCCAAGAATGCATCAAAATGATAACTCACCACGATCAGGTAGGCTTCATTCCAGGCATACAAGTATTGTTCAATATATGGGAATCCATCAATGTAATCCACACATAAACAAACTCAAAGAAAAAACCACATGGTCATTTCATTAGATGCTGAAAAGGCTTTTGACAAAATTCAACATCCCTTCATGATAAAAGTCTCGGAGAGATCAGGAATTAAAGGGCCATACCTAAACACAGGAAGAACAATATACAGCAAACCTGTAGCCAACATCAAACTAAATGGAGAGAAACATTGAAGCAATCTTGAAGAAATCCCACTAAAATCACAGACTAGAAAAGGCTGCCCACTTTCTCCCTATCTTTTCAATATAGTCCTAGCCAGAGCAATTAGACAACAAAAGGAGGTTAAAGGGATACAAATTGGAAATGAAGATGTCAAAATATCACTATTTGCAGATGATATGATTGTATACTTAAGTGACCCCAAAAATTTGACCAGAGAAATCCTAAAACTGATAAGCAACTTCAGCAAATTGGCTGGATATAAAATTAACTCGAACAAATCAGTAGCCTTCCTCTACTCAAAGGATAAACAAGCTGAGAAAGAAATTAGGGAAATGACACCCTTCACAATAGTAACAAATAATATTACATACCTTGGTGTGACTCTAACCAAGCAAGTGAAAGATCTATATGACAAGAACTTCAAGATTCTGAAGAAAGAAATCAATCAAAGGTCTCAGAAAATGGAAAGATCTCCCATGCTCATGAATTGGCAAGATTAGTATAGTAAAAATGGCTATCTTGCCAAAAGCAATCTACAGATTCAATGCAATTCCCATCAAAATTCCAAATCAATTCTTCATAGACCTAGAAAGAGCACTCTGCAAATTTATTTGGAATAGCAAAAAACCCAGGATAGTGAAAACTATTCTCTACAACAAAACATCTCCTGGGGGAATTACCATCCCTGACCTCAAGCTCTACTACAGAGCAATAGTAATAAAAAAACTGTATGGTATTGGTACAGAGACTGACAGGAAGATCAATGGAATAGAATTTTAGACCCAGAAATGAACCCACACACCTAAGGTCACTTGATATTTGACAAAGGAGCTAAAAACATCCAGTGAAAAAAGGGGGCATTTTTAACAAAAGGTGCTGGATCAACTGGAGGTCAGCATGCAGAAAAATGCAAACCAACCATCTCCTTGTATACTGCTCACGTCCAAGTGGATCAAGGAACTCCACATAAAACCAGATACACAGAAGTTTATAGAGGAGAAATTATGGAAGAGCCTTGAACACATGGGCACAGGGGAAATTTTCCTGAATAGAATATCAATGACATGCTGCTCTAAGAACAAGAATCAAAAAATGGGACCTCATAAAACTGTGAAGCTTCTATAAGGCAAAGGACACTGTCAATAGGACTAAACAGCAGCCAACAGATTGGGAAAAGATCTTTACTAACCCTACATCCAAAGAGGGCTAATATCCAATGTATACAAAGAACTCGAGAAGTTAGACTTCAGAGAGTCAAATAATTCTATCAAAAATGGGGTAGCAAGCTAAGAGAGAATTCTCAACTAGGAAAACTTGGATGGCTGTGAAGCACCTAAAGAAATGTTCAGCATCGTTAGTTATCAGGGAAATGCAAATGAAAACAACCCTGAGATTTCACCTCACACCAGTCAGAATAGCTAAGATGAAAAATTCAGGGGACAGCAGATGCTGGAGAGGATGTGGAGAAAGAGGAACACTTCTCCATTTCTAGTGAGATTGCAAGCTGGTAAAACCACTCTGGAAATCACTTTGGTGACTCCTCAGAAAATTAGACATAGTAATACCTGAGGACCCAGCTGTACCACTCCTGCGCATATACTCAGAAGATGCTCCAACATGTAATAAGCTCCACTATGTTAATAGCCATCTTATTTATAATAGTCAGAAGTTGGAAAGAACCCAGCTGTCCTTCAACAGAGAAATGGATCCAGAAAATGTGATATATCTACACAATGGAGTACTATTCAGCTATTAAAAGCCATGAATTCATGAAATTCTTAGGCAAATGGATGGAACTGGAAAATGTCATCCTTAGTGAGGTAACTCAATCAAAGAACACACATGGTATGCCTCAGTGATAAGTGGGTATTAGCCCAAAAGCTCAAAACAAACAAACTAGAATTCACAGACCATAGGAAGATCAAGAAGAAGGAAGACCAAAGTGGGAGTGCTTTGGTTTTTCTGAGAAAGGAAACAAAATCCTCATAGGAGCAATTATGGAGTCAAAATGTGGAACAGAGTCTGAAGGAAAGGTCACCCAGAGACTGCCCTACCTGGGAATTCATCCTATAAACAGTCACCAAACCCCAACACTATTAAGGATGACAAGAAGTGTGTGCCGAAAGGAGCCTGTTTTGGTTGTCTCTAGAGAGACCCTGCCAGAGTCTTACAGATACAGAGGCAGATGCTAACAGCCAACCATTGGACTGAGCACGGGATTCCCAATGGTGAAGTTGGAGGGTAGATTGGAGGAGCTGAAGGGGTTTGCATCCCCATGGGAAGAACGGAAGATGTCAGCCAACCAGATGCCTCACGTCTCCCAGGGACTAAGCTATCACCCAAAGGGCACACATGGTTCCAGCCAAAAGTGTGCCAGAGAATGCCTTGTCGGGCATCAGTGGGAGGAGAGGTCCTATGAAGGGTCGATAGATGACCCAGCATGGGGAAATCGAGGGGGGGAGGTGGGAGTGGGTTGCGTGAAGGGGCATATTCTTGGAGGCAGGAGGTGGGAGGATGGACCAGGGTTTTCTGAGAGGGGGAAAACCAGGAAAGGGTATAACATTTGAAATGTAAATGAAAAAAATTCAATAAAAATATTCAAAAAAAAGAAAGAATCACTATGTCCTCTTGGTGGGATTTCCTTTCATGATAAGTATGTAGTATCCTTCTCCATTTCTTCTGATTAGTTTTGGTTTCAAGCAAATTTGGCAGACATTAAAATGGCTACACCAGCTTGCTTGTTAGGTCCATTTACTTTAAATATTTTATTTCATTCTTTTACTCTGAGATGATGTTTATCCTTGATGTTAGGTGCTTTTCTTGGATGGAGCAGAAGAATGGATTGTTTGCACTTCCAATCTGCTAGTCTGTGTCTTTTTATTGGAAGAATTAGACCAATAATAATTAGAGATGTTAAAGAGTACCATTTGTTTATTCCTGTTATTTTGTTGCTGTTGTTGTGGTGGTGGTAGTGTCTATTTGTAAGTGTGAATGTGTGGGTGTATGTCTGTATGTGTTTCCTCTTCAGAATTGCTGGTCTGGCATTATTTATTCCTTGAAGTTTACTGGATGTTGTTAACCTCTTTAAATTGGGATTTTCCTTATATTTGCTTTTGTAAGACTGGTGCTATAGACTGATATTGCTTAACTTTATTTTTATCATGGAATTCCTTATTTTCTTCATCTATTATGATTGAAATTTTTACTGTGTATAGGAGTCTGGGCTGACATCTGTGATCTCCTAGTCTGTAGAATAATTGTCCAAGCTCTTCTGGCTTTTAAAATCTTCATTGAGAAAGAATACTTGCTAGAGTTGGGAGCTGAAGTAATAGGATAAATGGTAAGGAAGGTTGGAGTTAAAGATCTGTATCTTTTGTTATTTAAGCTAGAAATCTACCTTAAAATAAAACAAGCATTGATTTCCTCAGAGCCCTAACTTTTCTTTATACTAGCACACCAAGTGTTGTTAAGGTTCATTTTCAATTTTCTTTTCATGTGAGCAGTTCATAGGAATGCATTTGATAACGTTTTATGGTGTCTTTCACATCTTAGATGTTGTGGACTTCAGCCTTAATATTTTTCCCATAGACCCCTCAGGATTATCTATCTATTCAACCACATAATTTCTAAACAAAGGATCTGGAGAGGACTCTACAGTTAAGAGCAATGGGTGTTCTTCAAGAAGACTTAGGTTTGATTCCCAGCATTCATATGGTATCTGACAGCCATCTATAACTCTCCCATATATTTCTTTATCCTCAATGAAAGATGTTTTTAATTTGTAAAATTATATAAGCTATAGTTATAATGTATGTAATTTTCTTTATGAATATTACATTTCAATTACAGAGTTGTGTTTTTAAATTGAATTCTCTTGGATACTCCCTCTCTAGCCCAACCATCTTCTCTCATGAAATATGTCTCCTTTTACTATTTTTGCTTTCTTTTGTCATCTTCTAACATCAATTTCTTTATGAGGTTTCTGAAATAAAGTTTGGCATATGAGCAGTATCTTTGGGAGGCAAGTTGGGAAACTAGATAGGTTCCTGTGACTCTTAGTCTTCTGGGAACAGTGTCAGAAATGAAGTTTGTCTTTCAGATATTCCTGAAGAAACTCAGCCCCCTTAGGAAATTCTAATAACTTCATTCAACACCCCAATCAGAGTTGTCACTGTTCCTATGGAAGTGGAAACTGTGAAAATTCCATGCATATTCCTATCATTTCCAGAAACATCTGGCCTCTTCCATGTGCAGAGATTAAATCAGGGATCCATTTCTAGTTTCAGAGGCTCAGAGTGAGTCCTAGAGACCTGGACTTGACAATTAATTCTCTTATTTCAGTTTATTTTCTGACTCTTTCCACCCAAACTACTGTTTGCTTCAAAGGGGTAACAGTGGGTTTGGTTTATTTCTGTTTGGCATATGAAATGTGCTCAATGACTATTTCTGGGGCAAACATCTGATTAACAAACAGTTTTGTTTCAGTCTGTTTCAAGGTCATTGTCTTTGGGTATACAAAACCAAAAGGACAGACATGACAACGGCTTAGTTTCTATTTCCTATCATCAGTTTCTCATGTGGCCAGCTTACAAGCTTCCCTATATACTGGATAGTTCATCATCAGTTCCCTTTTTGGTATGCTTAGTCTATTTTCTTCAGGAAGATAAAGAGATCTGACATAAAATGTTCTCTAAGGTAACAAAGAACTTGTGTGTCTAAATATAGATAAGCATCTCTCAGTATCTGCAGAAATGGGCTCCAAAGCCCCTGTAGGTACCAGCTCCATAGATCACATTTATAAATTGGCATAGTATTGCCTAAAATCTGTGCACAATGTCATGTGTACTTTAAACAACCTCTAGATTACTTCTGGTAGCTAATACAGTGTACACACCTTGCAAAAACTGGCTATATTATATTGTTTAGAGGAGAAAGACACCTCAAAAATGTGTACATGTTCAATATAGACACTTTTCCCCAGATATTTTTAGTCTATGGTCAATCAAATCTGTGGACATAGAAACTGAACTTTTTTGGTTGTGTGTGTAGCAGGGATTCAACTCAGGGCAAACACTCTACCACTGAGCTATATTGCTAACCTAAAAGTACGTTAAGTAATCTCAGATACTTATTTGGATGAGCATTTTCAATGGCCTCTTTTTAAGTAATGTAAACAAGCCAGTATTCAACTGTTAAATCTGTTGTCACTAGTCTGCACATAGCTCTGCAGTACTGAGTAACATATAAACCAGTTCTGAGAAGCACTTTGAGCTTGACATTTCTTTAAGGCAGAGCCTTTGCTCTCAAGACCACTGTGTTTTCTAGATTGTTTCCAGCTTCTGGATATCACAAATAAGGCTGTTATGAACATAGTGGAACATGTGCCCCTGTCCCATGGTAGGGCATCTTTTGGGTATAGCTGGGTCTTCACGTAGATCTATTTCCAATTTTCTGCGGAGCCTCCAGATTGATTTCCAGAGTGGTTGCACCAGTTTGCAATCCCACCAGCAATATAGAAGTGTTCCTCTTTCTTCACATCCTTGCCAGCATGTGCTGTCACCTGAGTTTTTTTATCTTAGCCAATCTGACTGGTGTAAGGTGGAATCTCAGGGTCCTTTTGGTTTGCATTTCCCTGATGATTAAAGACTTTGAAGCCCCAGGGAGTGGGGTGGTCTGGTGAGGTGGGGGTCAGAGATAGGGACATCCTTTTGGAAATGGGGTGTGTGGAGGGAAAGGCATGGGATGTGGAACAGTCAGAGGGTAGATGAGTAGGGAAATAGTCTGGACTGAAAAAAAAAGATTAAGAATAAATTTTAAAATTGAAGGATATTTTATTAGTGAGTATCTATACCCTACAGGATCAATCTCATTATGAATACCAGGACATTAATTTTTTTCCTTTCATAATTAATGAAATTATTGTTTTTATTATTTTTATAGGATATATTCTTTATTTACATTTCATTTCCCTTTTCTTGGTTCCCTGCCCCCCAAAGGTCTCACATGCCCTTTTCCCTCCCCCTGTTTCCCTATACATCCCTTCCCACTTCCCTGTCCTGGTATTCCCCTACTCTGGTGCATTGAGCCTTTCCAGAACCAGGGTCCACTCCTTCCTTCTTCTCGGACATCATTTGGTATGTGGATTGTGTCTTTGGTGTCCCAAGATTCTGGGCTAATATCCACTTATCAGTGAGTGCATACCATGGGTATTCTTTTGAGACTGCGTTACCTCACTTAGTATGATGTTCTCCAGCTCCATCCATTTCTCTAAGAATTTCATGAATTCATTGTTTCTAGTGGCTGAATACTACTCCGTTGTGTATATATACCACATTTTTTTGTATCCATTCCTCCATTGAGGGACATCTGGGTTCTTTCCAGCTTCCGGTTATTATAAGTAAGGCTGCTATGAACATAGTGAAATTATTAATCTCTGATAAAATAGATTTTATTATTTAAAACAATTTTAAAGTTCAATTCATCATATTTTGATCATATTCTTCCCCTGCTCTAAGTCTTTTCAGATTTCCCATTCCCTCTCCATCCAACTTTAAGCTATTTCTCAAAAAAGCAAACAAAAAGAAATATACCAACAAACCCCCAACCAAGAAAACAAAAACCACACCTACTCCCAACAGCCTCCCCCGGGAAACAAAATGGCACAAAAATATTGTTCAGTCCATTATGTGCTGGCAAACTATTCCTGAACAAGAACAGGTTATGCTCTAGAATGCTTAATATACCCAGTATCACTCTACTGGGAAGAACTGATTTTCCCTCTCTGAGCAGATATAATGACAGTTCAGCTGTAAACCTTTACGCTGGTGGCTAGGTACTCATTCATTTATTCATTTTTAAATATAAGTAAGTAAATGTAACATAAAGCAAATACTATTACATTGGGATTGGACAAGACAAACCAATAGAAGGAAAAGGCCTAAGAGAAGGCACAAGAGTCAGAGACTCACTAATTTGCAAATTCAAGAATAATAGCACCATACTAATAAAAACACTGAATTGGAAGCCATACTGTATATACAGAAGATCTTGTGTAGACCCATGAAGGCTCTATGAGTGCTGTTTCAGTCTCTGTGAGTTCTCAAATAAGTGAGTTCATTTAAAAAAAAAAAAGTTTTTGCCTGATTCCAGGAGATTTCAATCTATTCAGAGCTACTGGGATAATATCTGCCTATCCATGATTGCATTCCATGTGTGTTCTTTTGTGAATGAGTTACCTCACTTAGGATGATATTTTCTAGTTCCAACCATTTGACTAAGAATTTAATGAATTCATTGTTTTTAATTGCTGAGTAGTATTCCATTATATAAATATACCACATTTTCTGTATCCATTCCTCCACTGAGGGACATCTGGGTTCTTTCCAGCTTCTGGTTATTATAAATAAGGCTGCTATGAACATAGTGGAGCATGTATCCTTATTGCATGTCAGGGAATCCTCTGGGTATATGCCCAGGAGTGGTATAGCAGGGTCCTCAGAAAGTGTCATGCCCAGTTTTCTAAGGAACCACCAGATTTCTAGAGTGGTTGGACCAGCTTGCAATCCCATCAGCAGTGGAGGAGTGTTCCTCTTTCTCCACATCATACCCAACATCTGCTGTCTCCTGAGTTTTTAATCTTAGCCATTCTGACTGGTGTGAGGAGAGATCTCAGGGTCACTTTGATTTGCATTTCCCTAATGACTAATGATGTTGAACATTTCTTAAGGTGCTTCTCAGTCATTCAAAATTTTTCAGATGAAAATTTTTTGTTTAGCTCTGTACCCCATTTTTAATAGGGTTATTTGGCTCTCTGGAGTCTAACTTCTTGAGTTCTTTGTATCTATTGGATATTAGCCCTCTGTCGGATGTAGGGTTTATGAAGATCTTTTCACAATTTTTTGGTTGCCATTTTGTCCTTTTGACAGTGTCCTTTGCCTTACAGTAACTTTGTAATTTTATGAGGTTCCATTTGTCCATTCTTGATCTCAGAGCATAAGCTATTGGTGTTCTGTTCAGGAAATTTTCCCCTGTGCCCATGTGCTCAGTACTGTTCCCCAGCTTCTGTTCTATTAGTTTCAGTGTCTCTGGTTTTATGTGGAGGTCCTTGATCCATTTGCAGTTGACCTTAGTGCACGGAGATATGAATGGGTCGATTTGCATTCTTCTGTATGCTGACCTCCAGTTGAACCAGCACCATTTGTTGAAAAGGCTACCTTTTTTCCACTGGATGGTTTTAGCTCCTTTGTTGAAGATTAAAGGAAAAATCCACCAAGAACAACTCTCAATTCTGAACATCTATGCTCCAAATACAAGGGCACCCTCATTCATAAAAGAAACTTTCCTGAAGCTCAAAGCACACATTGCACCTAACACAATAATTGTAGGTGACTTCAACACTCCACTTTCCTCAATGGACCAATCAGAAAAACAGAAACTAAACAGGGACACAGTGAAACTAATTGAAGCTTTGGACCAATTGGATTTAACAGATATATATAGAACATTTCATCCTAAAGCAAAAACATATACCTTTTTCTCAGCACCTCATGGTACCTTCTCCAAAATTGACCATATAATTGGTCACAAGACAGACCTCAACAGATATAAGAAGGTCAAACTAATCCCATGCCTCCTATAGGATCACTATGGAGTAAAAGTGGTCTTCAATAGCAACAAAAACAACAGAAAGCCCACATACACATGGAGGATGAACAATACTCTACTCAATGATACCTTGGTCAAGGAAGAAATAAAGAAAGAAATCAAAGACTTTTTAGAATTTAGTGAAAATGAAAGCACAACATACCCAAATTTATGAGACACAATGAAAGCAGTTCTAAGAGGAAAACTCATAGCCCTGAGTGCCTCCAAAAAGAAACTGGAGAGAGCATACACTAGCACCATAATGGCACACTGAAATCCCTGGAACAAAAAGAGATTTCAAGCTAAATCAACCATTCATATTCCATGAAGCACAAACACATATTTTCTAAATTTTTTTTATTTCTATGAGAGATAGGTTACCCAAAGCATATTTTTGCTGCATTATAGGGAATGTAATAGGTCTGAGGAGTCTGATCTCCATCACACCACTGACAGCAATTGTAGTATCTAAGCAAGTAATAAATAAATCGGGAGCTAAGCCAAGTCCTCTGAATTGAGAGTTGCATCTCTCTTCTGTACATAATCCTTGAGTTCTTAGCTCCCAAACTTTGAAATCCATTTAAATACAACCTTCACAAAGAGAACTTGAATCTAACAATGATATTGATTGGATTGGAATTGCTTCTGAAATAGTAAACCATACATCCTGAGGATTTGTGAAGTCTTCATGCATGCTATATGATGTGCCTACTTAACTGGATGACTCTTTGCACTGCTCACTGATGCGCGCAGTCTCCGTAGGTAATAGCAGGTGAAGCAGGCTGAGAACACAGGTGGTATGTCAAGCTTCAGGACTTGAAGGTGAAAAAATAATCTCACTCCTATTGATTTCTCATGTTTTAAGAAGGAAGGACACTTGGACACATTGTGTGAGAATCTGTGATAGAATATCATCAGCATCCAAAGACCATCAAAATCCAAATTTCAAAACTCACTGCTGCAAAATGTTTACTTGCCAGAGTTTACTTGTTGGCAGTGTTCAATGTGTATGATTTCTTTTAAGGCAGATTTTTAGAATGTGACAGGCTGCGGTGGTATGAAAGAAAATTGTATGAACTGAGAGCCCTGCTGTTGGGCTTCCCTCAGGAAAGTCAACACAGTGAGTTCATTAGTATTCAGAAGGCTCTTCAGCTCCTAGAAGCAAGCTGCCAGGCACGCAGTTTGTCAGGATGAAACCAGAGCCTTTCTCTGTTGTATTTTCTTCAACAACGGAACTTCTTTGACAATGTGAGACACATCTCAAGGATGGTGACAATCTCAAGGACAATTCCTTTGCTGAGAGAGGATCCAAACCTCAGAACAGAGACTCACAGTCTATAGGACCTTCAATTTTTTTCATAGTCACTTTATGTAGAATATGATGACTTCCAAAAATACATAATATTCAATACATCTGGAGACAGTGTTAGAGATGATTTGGCCCTGTGGTTAAGGAGGGCTTGAAAATTCATTTGAACAATTATTATTTATAAAACAAAGGTTGCCTATTTTATACCCCTCTTACTTTAGGTTTTAGTGATTCAAATACCAGTGCATTATAACTCTTTATTTAGTTCCTAGATCCATTTATTTCCTGAATTTAATTTTTCCATTTTTAAACTTATTTTTGGCTTTTTGAAAATTTCATAAATTAGTATTCTTGCATTTATATTATTTCTATACCTCCCTCTCCCACCTCCAATTCTTGCCATGCACCCCCAACTCCTTCTCTCAAATTCATGACTTTTCTATGATTATTATTGCCACACACACACACACACAGAGAGACAACCTATTGAGTCTACTTATTATTGCTCATGTAGATGTGCTTAGGGATGACAACTTGAGAGTGGATAATGCATTATGAGGTTCATCCCTAGAGAAGACTGATTCGTCCTTTCTCAGCAACTCTTAATTGACTTTAGCTCTTCATCTGAGGGAGGGGACTTGTTAAATCTCACCTATTATAATCTTCACAAAAACTTTGTGTGTTTCAAAGCATTTACCCAATGTTGGATATTAATCTTTCTACTGATTACTGATACTTTATGTGTGGGAGGCTCTTGGGAAAACTTGAAAGAAAATGAGACAGTTTAAGCCTTGGAAAGATTGCCTCCATCTTTCATTCTGTGAACCTACTCTGTGGTTATTTAGATAAATTACCATCTGGTTCTCATGTCCTCAGCCATATTTGAAAAGATTAAGTGTCTAACACACTGAAGCTACAATTCTGCAAGGCATAATTTTCTTTTGAAATAGGAGTTAACAGTTACTTATTCCTTAGCTATTTTATCTAATTTCTTTAGAATTTGATATACAAATATTGTATTTAAATCATTTCCATCTCTCCATCTCCATCTCCAACTCCACCTATATTCCTTTCATTCCCTTTCAGGTTATAGGGCCCTCCTTCTCCTTCTTCTTCTCTTTCTTCTTCTCCTTCTCTTTCTCCTTCTCCTTCTCCTGCTCCTTCTCCTCCTCCTCCTCCTCCTCTTCCTCCTCCTCCTCCTTCTTCTTCTTCTTTTCTTCTTCGTCTTCAATTATTACTATTGCAATTCAAATACAGCCTGCTGAGTACATCTACTGTTTCTCATATGTCTATTCATTTAGGGCTGACCACATAAAACTGCATAATATATAAGGGGGACAGTTTCTGGGAAGATTGATTCCACCCCCTCTCAGAAGTCCTCAATGGGATATTTGTTATTGTATCATTTAAGAATTTATGTCAAATATTATACCTCAGTTCAGACTTTAAATGTGTTAAACTTAATGTTTCCAAGATATCAATAGATAACCACTAAAAGAACAACTCACAAAGCTTAGTCACGTAAGTTTTAAAACTACATTTTAAAACAAGTTTAGGAATTGCTAGTTTATGCCGCAACAGTGCAGAAATTATATGTGTTAATGCATAACATACTCTTCAAATGGATAATAGTGTTTATCATTAAGCTTTTTTTCATAGACCGCTCTTATGGGACTAACTCCATAGAATATAGTATATCAGATACTATTACTATACATAGAATATAGTATATCAGATACTATTACTATAGTGACAGGAATAAAATTGCATTTGCTCTTCCTTACTTGTCTGTCTTCATCATGTCAATGAAACTGCTAGGTGTAGTTTGGCCATAATGCAATCCCTTTTTGTTAACAAAATTTTCCTGGGAAAAATTCCTTAAACATTGTTTGGCTCAGAGGACTAAAACCCTTGTCCTTGCTGCTTTAGAAAATTACTTTAGTTCCTCAGAGTTACAAATGACCAAAGAGAAAGATTAAAAGTGGACATTTAGTAGGATTTTTTTCATCCATTAAATCCTTAAGCTATTTTATCTTTAATAAAGTAAGATATACATGTCAGATATTTCATTTGCTGACAAGCTGATGTGAATAGAAAAATCTATTTATGAGAAAATGGTGAACTGAGGAAAAAGCAGAAGTTACAACACATTTTTTATTAGAGTATGGTTTTATGTGTCATGAGAATTTACTAAATCCTCACAGGTAAGAACTAGGAATTCAGCTAGAAGTGAGAATGCAGGTAATCTGGTTCCTTTCATGAAGCTTATTTTATTGTGATGAAGATACAAAATGAACAGATTGTTTCTATTAAAATGAGTGTTTCTATTGAAATGGGTGTTTCTGTTGATATGGGTGTTTCTTTTGAAGTGGGTGTTATTTGAGTGAATTAGAGTCTTGAAGGTGTGCCGAAGATAGGATTAACCAGACTTTTTTCATAACATGATTTTCAGGCTTATATCTGATGCCTACATTGTAAACCAAGAGTTAGCCCAGCCCCAAATATGGATGACATTTGTAAAAATCTACATGGTGGGTCATAAGAAAGAAGTTTGGACAGGCAGGTAATCTCTGGAGGCCCTCCTAATGTATCACATCTTCTTTTTTTTCTCCTCACATGTCTTAGAAAACTGTTCATTATCTATTTACTTGCTTACCACAGATATTTTAAGTCTAAGAGTCCATGGACAATACCAAAGACCTGTACTAGAATTGCAAACCCTAGTTCCATCTCAAACTATAAGTTAATGAGGAAAATGAAGCAAAGACAAATCATTACTATTCAATACATAAAACAGTATTGGGATGTGTGATAGAATCTACTCACTCATGTAAGGTCAATAAACCACATATGAACGGCTTCAAAGCCCTGTCCAGGGTACTGAAGTAAGGTGTTAGAATACTTGAAAATGTTCTCACTTGGTATAAGATGAAACTAAGCTGACATTTATATACAAAAGGTAGTTTCTATGTAGCAAAAAAAATAGTGGATCTTGATACATCTTTAGAGGGCTCTCTGTCACTGGTCAAGCAAACACTTTCCATTGTACCACTATGTACATGCAATATCCCTCTGTTCACATCTAGGAGCCAATGTGATCATCCCCATTTTACAGATCAGAACTATGAAGAGGGCTCTAAGATAATATCTAATCTAGGACTATAATTCTAACCTGCTTACTCTAGAGACTGCTTATCTGAGCTCCCTGGCACTGCTGGGATACTACAAGAGTTCTTTTAAAGCTAGATGGCCTTTAAAAGATATAAAATTACTCTCATAATTCAAGAAGCCTGAAGTCTAAAACTCAGGTATAAGAAACCAATGTCCCTCTCTTATCTACAAGATCCTCCAGATCCTGTAGAAGAGTTGCTTCTTTTCATATCCTATGGCTTTTGGTGGCATCCCTTTGCATTCTGCAGTACCTGGTTCACATTGTTTCTCCCCAACCCCCCATACACACACACACACACACACACACACACACACACACACACACACAGAGAGAGAGAGAGAGAGAGAGAGAGAGAGAGCGAGCACTACCACCACCACCACCACCACCACCACCACCACCACCACCATCTCTCCTCAGTGCAACTTTTATTAAGAATAAAATCTAGTAAATGCTCAAGAGACTTAATTATATTTTCTAAGCTTTTTTTTTTCAAATAAGCTCACGTGCAGATATTTCTGAGAATGGGATGCATTCATATCTTTTAGAAAGTTGCAATTTCTCTCACTACAATGCCCTAATTAACTTCATTCTTCCCAGTAGTGATACGGCCGAGGCAACTAAAACAAGCCTTATCATATATATATATATATATATATATATATATATATATATATATATTAACCAAATAAAACAAATAAAAATGGTCTGTGCTGAAAACAAACAACTCAGGTAATATTTTTGAGAATTGTGTTTGAATGAGAAAGTAAGTATCACTGTTTCAGGTAAAGGGGGTTTTGTTGAGACAGGATCTCCCATGTAGCTCATTCTGGCCTGGACTTCTCTATCTTTTGACTTCTGCTCTCCAAGTATTGTAAGAAGGCATGAAAATTCTCCACACTATAAATCTCATGGCCAGATTTTCACCAAAATTGATCTTATGAAACTCTGAACAATGGCAGGGCTGTTTAGGGACCTAGGACTCAAAGGGAGTTGCAGGATTGGGGAAAAATGCTTGCTTGCCTCAAAAATTAATCTCTGTTGCATCTAATATCCTCACAATTCATGATTTTCCAATGCCTGAATAAAGATTTGAGGCTTTAGTAGACTTGTTTTGTGTCCTTGTATTTCTCATGAGTTCTGGAGATAACTCTTCTCCACAAACACAGAAACACTACCTCCTCCCAATATATATTCTGCTCAGTAACATCTTCAGACTTGTTACGTTATCCAAGCTGTATACTAAAACTAAAACAATACACACAGAATTGTCACCCCAGTGGAAAGGCTAATGTGAGCTTAGAATTGCCAGTGGGAGAGCAACCAAGTCTAAAGTAGAGATTTCTCAGTTTGATGGAGTGGGGTATGGTAAAGACTATGGTGGAAGGCAGAGGACAGAGCAACCCCTCCCATCACACATCATTCTGACAAGTATTGATGCTTTGGAAGGATCAAAGTAGAAGCCTTTGTCATATCTGGCAAACAGAATCACCTCAATATTTTATGTATTCCCTCCTGACATCTTGCTGTTGCTCTTACTAGCATGTATGTCTTCTCATTATAAACTGTCATTTTCAGACAGAGAGAAATGAATGCAAAAGAACATATAGAAGTCACTTAAGCCCAGAAGCCCATATGAGCAACATAAGGTAGAGGAAATACCAATATGCAAAGTTGCATTGTCCTAAAACAAATGAGGAAATGTCCTCTGCAGATTCTCGAGGTCTTTAACCAGGCATGTGAGCAAGAAAGAAAGGTTTATCCTCTACTGAATTACTAAACATCACTCACACCAACAGCTCTGCATGACAAGTAATTAATATTATGTCCTTGAATCAAACCATGCTATATAAAAGCTACACGATCTCACTATTGAGGTGACTGGAATTGAGGGCATCTATACTGCTACACTCAGCCTCTCTCAGTTAAGATTTTGCTTTAGTGGACAAGACTAACTTAAGTGACTATTCAGAGCCCGTACGTTAGTACCTTCATCATCAATCCTTGGCAGAGGCAGACCTCTTAAGAGGTGGGCTGGGGGACAACTCAGCAGTTAGATGATATTGCTCTTGCAGGGGATTCAAATTATCCTTACAACCTACACCCAGGCATCTCATAAATATCTGTAACTCCACCTCCAAAAGCATCTGGGGCCACTAGCCTCTTCTAGCACCTGCATTCATATGCACATACACACATACCTACATATGCATGCATACATACATATATTCATACATACATACATACATACATACATACAATCAGTCAGTCAGTCATACAGTCATACAGTCATACACACACACACACACACATACAAACACACACATACATACATACATACATACAATTTTTTAATTAAAAGGCAAGACATACTGGAAGAAAGTTAAGGCAAGGAATTCTGCAAGAAGGTTGGATCCCTGGAGGACACAATCATAAAGGAAGCACTGGGACTCTAAAATCTTCTCATCTGTGTTTTTGGCTCCTGACAGGTATGAGGTGAGTGACTTTGCTCACTTTCCACCATGGTGTCAACTGAATCACAAGCCCCAAAGCAAGAAAGGTAATAACCACGGACTGAGATCCAAAATAACCCTTTCTTCCTTCAAACTGGTTAGGCCTCGGTATTTTGTCACAGATGACTAACATACCATGCTAATGCATTTGCATAGATACTTTGGTGTTTCAATTTTAAATGTTTGTATATTTATGTCATTTAGTGAATTCTTACCATTTGATATGACTACAGTAGACACTGGAAAAATTATTTCATATAGATGTATAAAGCAGATTTCTAAGCTAGATCTTATTCTCTTTAATTCATGCAAATACTTTGAAGACCAGAAAAAATTCCCGAGTTTCAATTACAAAGCAATAAATTCCAATGAACCTGCCCCTACTGCTATGGCTCCAATCTCAGTTTTACACTCTTTACTGTTTATGTACTACACTCTTTAAAACTTAAACTCATGATTTTCACAATTGAATATATAGTTCTTCTTTCATTATTACTAAAAAAACAAAACTATCCCACTGGTTGTGTATAATTTATTGCATTATTAATGTCTCAGATTTCTTTATTCTTAAATAATTCCATTTATTTAGTTTTTAGATTTCTTTGATGTGTTTGAGTGTTTGCCTGCATGTATATCTGTGCACAATGTGTGTTCATGGTGTTTGTGGAGGACAGAAGAGGGCACTTGATTTCCTATAACTGAAGTTACAGATGATTGTCATCTGTAATATTAGCATTGAGAACTGAACCCAGGTTCTCTGTGAAAGAATTCGGTGCTCTTAATCACTGACATCTCTTTAGCTTATATTCTCACAATCTTGTAACTCAACATAAGTCTTTAGCCTCTTATTTTTTCCTCATAATATAATTCCAAAATAAAGTATTATAAAAGGTGTGGATGTCTTCAGACTTTTGATATTTATTCAGAAAGTGAAGCACTGTACCTTATACATTAAGAATCTACTAAGTCAAAAGCCTTTCACTTGAGGAATAGAGCTGAAAATGGATTGACAAGAGGCAAATGGAAACAAAGAATAGAAAATTTTCAAGAAAAGCTGAAGACTAAATAGGGAATAAATGGAAGTGGAGAGATGGCTCAGCAGTCAAGAGTGCTGGCTGAGAATCCCACTGCTGGTAGGATTGCAAGATGGTACAACCACTCTGGAAATCAGTCTTGTGGTTCCTTAGAAAACTGGGCATGACACTTCTGGTAGACCCTACTATACCACTCCTGGGCATATACCCAGAGGATTCCCTGACCTGCAATAAGGACACATGCTCCACTATGTTCATAGTAGCCTTATTTATAGTAGCCAGAAGCTGAAAAGAACCCAGATTCCCTCAATGAAGGAATAGACACAGAAAATGTGGTATATTTACACTATGGAATACTACTCAGCAATTAAAAACAATGAATTCATGAAATTCTTAGGCAAATGGTTGGAACTGGAAAATATCATACTAAGTGAGGTAACTCATTCACAAAAAAACACACATGGACTGCAGTCACTGATAAGTGGATATTAGCCCAGAAGCTCAGAATACCCAAAACACAACCCACATATCAAATCATTTCCTCTTGGATTGGGAGGATCAATATAGTAAAAATGGCCATCTTGCCAAAAGCAATCTACAGATTCAATGCAATCCCTATCAAAATCCCAAATCAATTCTTCATAGATCTAGAAAGAGCAATTCTTAAATTCATCTGGAATAACAAAAAAACAGGATAGCTAAAACTATTCTCAACAATAAAAGGACTTCTGGAGGAATTAATATCCCTGACCTCAAGCAGTACTACAGAGCAATTGTGTTAAAAACTGCATGGTATTGGTACAGCAACAGGCAAGTAGATCAGTGGAATAGAATTGAAGACCCAGAAATGAACCCACAGACTTATGGTCACTTGATCTTTGATAAAGGAGCTACAACCATCCAGTGGAAAAAAGATAGCCTTTTCAACAAATAGTGCTGGTTCAACTGGAGGTCAACATGCAGAAGAATGCGAATTGACCCACTCTTATCTCCTTGCACTAAGATCAACTCCAAGTGGATCAAGGACCTCCACATAAAACCTGACACACTGAAACTAATAGAAAAGAGACTGGGAAAGACCCTGGAGGACATTGGCACAGGGGGAAAGTTTCTGAACAGAACACCAATAGCTTATGCTCTAAGAGCAAGAATTGACAAATGGGACCTCATAAAATTACAAAGTTTCTGTAAGGCAAAGGATACAGTCAGAAGGACAAAACAGCCATCATTTCCAAGAAGAAAGGAGAGGGCCCGGGTCTGGGAAAGGCTTGATGCAGCATTGTAGGGGATTACCAGGACAAAAGAGTGTGAGGGGTTTGATTGGAGAACTGGAGGAGGGAAGAGGGCTTATGGGTCTTAGGGGGAGAGGGAACCAGGAAAGGGAAAATCATTTGGAATGTAAATGAAGAATATAGAGAAAAAAAGAGTGCTGGCTGAGAAGCTGCAAAGAACCCAGATGTCCCTCAACAAAGGAATGGATACAGAAAATGAGGTACATTTACACAATGGAGTACTACTCAGCAATTAGAAATAATGACTTCATGAAATTCACAGGCAAATGGATGGAACTAGAAAATATCATCCTGAGTAAAGTAACCCAATCACAAAGGAACACACATGATATGCACTTACTGATAAGTGGATATTAGCCCAAAAGCTTGGAATACACAAGATACAATTCACAGAACAAATGAAGCTCAAGAAGAAGGAAGACCAAACTGTGGCTGATTCAGTGCTTCTTAAAAGGGGGAACAAAATAATCACAGGAGGAAATATGGAGACAAAGTGTGGAGCAGAGGCTGAAGGAAAGGCCATCCAGAGACTGCCTCATTTGGGGATCCATCCCATATACAGTCACCAAATCCTATTTATAGGCTATTGTGGATGCCAAGAAGTGCTCTCTGAGGGGAGCACGATATGGCTGTCTCTTGAGAGGCTCTGCCAGAGCCTGACAAATACAGAGGAAAATGCTCACAGCCAACCATTGGACTGAGCGCAGGGTTCCAATGGAAGAGTTGGAGAAGGGACTGAAGGAGCTGAGGGGGTTTGCAGCCACATGGAGGAAGCAACAGTGTCAGAAGGCCAGACCCCACCTCCAGATCTCCAAGTGACTGGACCACCAACCAAAGAGTATACATGGAGAAACCCATGGCTCTGACCGCTTATATGGCAGAGGATGGCCTTTTTAGACATCAGTGGGAGGAGTGCCCTTTGGGCCTGATGATGTTTGATACTCCAGTGTATGGAAATGCCAGGGCTGGAAGACCGGAGTGAGGGAGTGAGGGAGTGGGTGGGGGAGTACCCTCACAGAGGCAGAGGGAGGGGAGGGGATAGGAGGTTTCCAAAGGGGAGATCTGGAAATGATAAAACAATTGAAATGTAAATAAAAAATATACAATAAAAATAAAAATTTAAATAAAAAATAGAGTGTTGACTGCTCTTACAGAGAACTTGAGTTCAATTCCCACCACCCACATGGCAACTCACAAATATCTGTAACTACTGTTCCAGAAGGTCTTAGCGTTTTCTCTCTTTAAAAGAAAAATAGTTTCATTTTAATCATGTATATTTATGTGTGTTTGTATGTGTAGGCACGTGCACATAAGCCCAAGCCATGAAGTACAGAAAAGGTCTTTATACCCCTCCCTGGACCTGTGGTTATGAGTCACCCAACCTGGTATAAGTGCTGGGAACTGAACTAAGACCCTCTTGAAAAGCAACATGACTTTACATCTACATAGAAACATCTACACTGAATTGGAAGAAAATAGAGTTTTTGGTTTTTAGAAGGAATGATAGGAATCCTGAATCCTTCACAGGTGGCAACTTAGACAAGGAGAGAAGAAATTATGCTCATGAAAAAGGCAGGTGCCCTTGAGAGCATATGGACTCCCGCACCTCCTCTTTCCTTACCTGCTGTCATGGGTGAATGACTTCATCTGTCACATGCCCCAGCCATCTGGCATTACCACAGACTCAAAAGGGACTGGGTCAACAATCGACTAAAATATGGAAAATGCTGAGCCCACACTAACCCTTTCAATCTTTTATTTTCCTTTTATTTTTTGAGAGGGTGTGTAGTGGTGGTGCAGGTGAGTTGATGGGCGGGTGGTGGATATGCATGAGGGCACCATGCATGCGCTGTGGAGGCCAGAGTTGACAGCAGATGTCTGCATCTCTTGCTCTCCATCTTCCTTTATGAGCTAGGGTCTTTCACTGAACCTGGAGCTCACCATTGATCTACGTAGCCTGGCTAGGAAGTCGCCAAGATCCACCCATTTTCATCCCTACACTTACTGTTTCCTGCATCAATCTAATGCTCTCCCAGCTGAGCTATTTCAGTGAGAATGCCTTTCCTGTCTTATAAGTTGTTTATCACAAGTATTTTGTCAGTGTAAAAAAGCTGGGTGATATCGATACTTAGTCCTTATACATGGAAAATTCACTGACAGTAGAAGAAAAGCAGTTTTAGATGATATAAATGTAACTCAGATGAAAATAAACACATGCTTTTAATCTAACACATTGGACTTTTCTGGGAGTGTGCATAAGGCAGGGTCTTATCAGATAGCACAAATTGGCCCCAAACTTGCGAGCCTCCTGCTAAGATTAGATGTTCAATCTAAAGGTGCCACCAAATGGCTAGCTATAACTTAGACTCTTGGTTTGTTCTCTGGACAAAAGCCACTAACACACAACAGGCCTGAGGCCACATAACTTCAAGGTTTGCAGATGTCCTGAAGACCAAATGTTTTGACCAAGAGCTATTTAAATAATGACACTTGTTTTTTATAGTTCATTTAAGTTAATAAAAATAAAATTGATGTACAGAAATGAAGCTGTTAAGGGAGCCAGAGTGGGGGAAGACAATCAGTAGGAAATGAGTTGATGGTAGATCCAGATCTCTGTGATGAATCCAATGAACAGGATTCAGGTCGATGCTGGGAATGAAAATGCACTTTAGTCAGGGGTAAGTTCTCTAAATGTCAATAAATTTCTATGGCCATTATGGAAAGGCAGGGGAGAGTCTTTGGGACAAAAGACTGAAAAAATTGACAGGCAAGACCCACCTTGTGTTGTAGCGTCCAGGAGAATGGACACTCCAGTGTGAAATTCTTGCTGTCATACGTGCTATGCCTGCCTGTTACATAAGCTTTATGGGAGAGTATGAGAGTGGTAAATGTTGATGCTGAGGGGTGACAATGTGCAAAGTGTCTCAAAGCCCTGTGAAGGAGTATGGTTGTAGACTGCAGGTTTGAGAAATTATCCAGGTTATCGCTAGGAAAACAACCTGTGTCTTAACGAGAGAGCCGAGGCAGTGGGTGGTGAAGGCTCAGATTGAAGAGGAATTTAATACAAGAAAACAAATACATCTACTGTATCAAATCTGAAGCATTTCTTGCCATTTGTTCTGTAGATCTAAGGGACCCCAGGCTGCAGCTTAGGGGAATAGAGGCTTCCCAGTGTCTCTAGAGTCTGAGCCTGTGTCTGAGATGATGCAAAGGTTGTGGAAGGTGTCTTAAGGGCCTGGAGAGCCATGGAAGCCAGAAGGTAAAGGAAGCTAGGGTGCAAATAAATTCAAGATTTTAGGGTCAACACCATGGTGATAAGAAAACTCACTCGCTTTACATTAGATGCTTTCTGTTCAGTGGTCAGAAGCCATGCCACTCCTTTTCTGAAACCAGATGCTCCTCTTTTATAAATACGATCATTGTTTCCCAAAATGCCATTTGCCTCCTGTCTCTTTACTGTTATGAAAATGTGTGGGGAAGTGCCAGGTTCTCTGGCTCACATAATTCAGGTTTGCTAGGGTGCAATCATGCCGACTGTGAAAGCAGGGATCACACTTATACCAAGCAATTTGCAAATCTCCACTCTTCAATGATATCAGGAACAAAAGTGTCTCCAGGACCCTCCAGATTCCCACAACTGCTCTTAAAGCATCATCTGGTGCTTTCAGCAGTCAATCATTAGCCTCAGAGTTGTCCAGGCAAGGCCTTGTCATGCTCTGACATTTCATCTGAGACATGCCTTGATGTATTTACTTTAGTCACCTCAAAGATACCCTCACCCTGTCCAATAAGATGTCCTTTTCTATTTAGTCTTTTAGTGTATGAAGTATCCTTCTTGACTTTTATAAAATGGGATATAGGATTGCTAACATCTTTCTGGTTTTATTTTGTTTTTTTTTTTTTTTTTTTTACTGTCATCTCTACTAGAATGCATGATGTATGAAAGCAAGGGTGACATCGTTTTAGTTCACTGTATTATCCTGAAGACCCATAACTGTTTATGGTCAGACTCATAGCTGAACATGGCATAAAGCAAATTATTATGATTTGAACCTTAACTGTCTTCCAAAGACCAACATGCCTAAGGCTTGGTCATCAGCTTGCGCTGAAACTGGGACATGATGGAAGGAGGCCTAGAGGGAAGCAGTTGGGTCACGGGTATCATGCTGCTGAAAGGAATTGTAGGGTTCATCCTCCTCCACTCCCTCCTCGTTCTCCCCAGTTTTCCTCTCCTTTATGCGTTCTTCCTAGCCAGCATATGAAAGGCAGGTTGTCCTACCACATTCTATACCATGATGCACTGCTTCACTACAAGCTAAAAATCAATGGAGCCAAGGGATCATAGACTGAAACCATAGTCAAAATAAAGCTTTCTTCTGTTTGTTATTTGTCTGAGGTGCTTTTGTCTCAGCAGTTGAGAGCTGACTAAGACAGTTATTTAGGATCCATCTAAAGAACAAAGAAGCCAGCAGGCCAGGCACAAACAAACCAACCTATAGATTGGTAAACTGGAGGAATTCCCAAGTTATAAAGAGCTGCCTTACTCCCCTACTATCAACACACAGTGTGCACGGGTGACCTTCATACTGGACATGACAGAGCTCTTGGTCAATCAGTATAGACATGAACCACTTATACTAAGACTGAGAAACCATGGTGTGGTATTCTCTTCCAAGGGATCTCAGAGCCTCCACAGCACAGATGTATTTTCTTAAAAAAAAGAGAGAGATTTTTCAGAACAGCAGAACCAAGCTCTATTCTTCCTTTTCACTTCAAAACAAATATGACCTATTCTTACTAAACAGAATACTCTGTAGCCAAAAGTAATTATGGGTAGGGCAAAATGCACATCAACCACACTTCTCTGAATTTAAATGCTCCATCTGATGTTTCATGTCCCATTTCTATAACAGTATGTGCTTCATTGTAAAATTAGGTATCATTATAAAATAGAAGCCCTAAATAATCCAATTACATTTTTCTCCTCTTTGGCATAATTTAAGCTTTGTGTAATAAAGAATAGAAGAAATATGAGTTTGATCATCCAGTGGGGCACTGATAAAATGGGATGCAAATAAATTATTCTCTACCAGTTTTTAATCATGAGTTTTTAACAGAGTCTAGGGGAAATTACAGAATATTAAAAGGAAACATAAACTGGCCTACATAATTTTCCAAACCTGGAAAAGCCACCGGCACAATGAATAGTTGTAGAAGTGTAACAAAAGACAACTTCAGATGGTTAGCTTGTGTGAGACAGATAGATATCTGCAGAGGTTACCACCTAGATAAATAAATGTACAGTAGAGAGGGGGAGAGATATAGAAGTGAACATACCACTGGAAATTAATATATACATCAAAATTTATAATTTGTTATCTAAATTTTCTCTTTTGATTTTTTTTCTTTTTTTAATTTTTATTTTCTATATTCTTTTTTTTTATATATTCTTTGTTTACATTCCAAAGGCTTTCCCCTTTCCCAGGTACCCCCCACCATATGTCCCATAATTCCTCTCCCCCCCCATGCTATTCCCCACTCTTCCCCCCCCCACGATTTCTCTGTTCTGGGTCTACAATACTGGATCCAATCTTTACAGGCCCAGGGTCCTCTCATTTTTTTCTTCTTGAGAGTCATTTGACTTGCTAATTGTGCCTTGAGTATTTAGGGCTTCTGGGCTCATTAATATCCACTTATCAGTGATTGCATTTCGTGTGTATTCTTTTGTGATTGGGTTAGCTCACTTAGGATGATAGTTTCCAGATCTAACCATTTACCTACAAATTGCATGAATTCATTATTTTTAATTGCTGAGTAGTACTCCATTGTATAAATATACCACATTTTCTGTATCCATTCCTCCTTTGAGGGATATCTGGGCTCCTTCCAATTTCTGGCTATTATAAACAAGGCTGCTATAAACATAGTGGAGCATGTGTCTTTGTTGTATGCAGGGGAATCCTCTGGGTATATGCCCAGGAGTGGTATGCCAGGGTCCTCTGGGAGTGGCATGCCCAATTTTCTGAGGAACCGCCACACTGATTTCCAGAGTGGTTTTACCATTTTGCAATCCCACCAACAGTGGAGGAGTGTTCCTCTTTCTCCACATCCTCGCCAGCACTTGTTGTCTCTCGAGTTTTTAATCTTAGCCATTCTGACTGGAGTGAGGTGGAATCTCAGGGTTGTTTTGATTTGCATTTCCCTGATGACTAATGATGTTGAACATCTCTTAAGGTGTTTCTCGGCCATCCGAATTTCTTCTGGTGAAAATTCTTTGTTTAGCTCTGTGCCCCATTTTTTTATAGGGTTATTTGGTTCTTTGGGGTCTAACTTCTTGAGTTCTTTGTATATATTGGATATTAGCCCTCTGTCGGATGTGGGGTTGGTGAAGATCATTTCCCACGTTGTTGGTTGCCGTTTTGTCTTTCTGACAGTGTCCTTTGCCTTACAGAAACTTTGTAATTTTATGAGGTCCCATTTGTCCATTCTTGATCTTAGAGCATAAGCTATTGGTGTTCTGTTCAGGAACTTTACCCCTGTGCCCATGTCCTCCAGGGTCTTCCCAAGTTTCTTTTCTAATAGTTTCAGTGTGTCTGGTTTTATGTGGAGGTCCTTGATCCACTTGGAGTTGATCTTAGTACAAGGAGATAAGAGTGGGTCAATTCGCATTCTTCTGCATGTTGACCTCCAGTTGAACCAGCACCATTTGTTGAAAAGGCTATCTTTTTTCCACCGGATGGTTGTGGCTCCTTTATCAAAGATCAAGTGACCATAAGTCTGTGGGTTAATTTCTGGGTCTTCAATCCTATTCCATTGATCTACCTGCCTGTTGCTGTACCAATACCATGCAGTTTTTAACACAATTGCTCTGTAGTACTGCTTGAGGTCAGGGATATTGATTCCCCCAGAAGTCCTTTTATTGTTGAGAATAGTTTTAGCTATCCTGGGTTTTTTGTTGCTCCAGATGAATTTGAGAATTGCTCTTTCTAGATCTATGAAGAATTGATTTGGGATTTTGATGGGGATTGCATTGAATCTGTAGATTGCTTTTGGCAAGATGGCCATTTTTACTATATTGATCCTGCCAATCCAGGAGCAAGAAATATTTTTCCATCTCCTGAGGTCTTCTTCGATTTCTTTCTTCAGGGACTTGAAGTTCCTGTCATACAGATCTTTCACTTGTTTGGTTAGAGTTACGCCAAGGTACTTTATGTTGTTTGTGGCTATTGTGAAGGGTGTTATTTCCCTAACTTCTTTCTCAGCCTGCTTGTCCTTTGAGTACAAGAAGGCTACTGATTTGCTTGAGTTAATTTTATAACCAGCCACGTTGCTGAAGTTGTTTATCAGCTGTAGAAGTTCTCTGGTGGAGTTTTTTGGATCGCTTAAGTAGACTATCATATCATCTGCAAATAATGATACTTTGACTTCTTCCTTTCCAATTTGTATCCCTTTGACTTCCTTATGTTGTCTGATTGCTCTCGCTAGAACTTCAAGTACTATATTGAAAAGATATGGAGAGAGAGGACAGCCTTGTCTAGTCCCTGATTTTAGTGGAATTGCTTCAAGTTTCTCTCCATTTATTTTGATGTTGGCTACTGGTTTGCTGTAGATTGCTTTTACTATGTTTAGGTATGGGCCTTGAATTCCTGCTCTTTCCAAGACTTTTAGCATGAAAGGATGCTGAATTTTGTCAAATGCTTTTTCAGCATCTAATGAGATGACCATGTGGTTTTTTTCTTTTAGTTTGTTTATGTAGTGGATTACATTGATGGATTTCCGTATATTGAACCATCCCTGCATTCCTGGAATGAAGCCTACTTGATCATGGTGAATGATCGTTTTGATATGCTCTTGGATTCGGTTGGCAAGAATTTTATTTAGTATTTTTGCATCTATATTCATAAGAGAAATTGGCCTGTAGTTCTCTTTCTTTGTTGGATCTTTTTGTGGTTTAGGTATCAGCGTAATTGTGGTTTCGAAGAACGAGTTGGGCAGTGTCCCTTCTGTCTCTATTTTGTGGAATAGTTTGAAGAGTATTGGTGTTAAGTCTTCTTTGAAGGTCTGGTAGAATTCTGCACTAAAACCATCTGGTCCCGTACTTTTTTTGGTTGGGAGGCTTTCTATAACCCCTTCTATTTCTTTAAGGGTTATGGGACTGTTTAGCTGGTCTACTTGATGCTGATTTAATTTTGGTATTTGGTATCTGTCTAGGAAATTGTCCATTTCCTCCAGATTCTCCAGTTGTTTTGAGTATAGGCCTTTGTAGTAGGATCTGATGATCTTTTGAATTTCCTCTGTTTCTGTTGTTATATCCCCCTTTTCATTTTTAATTTTGTTAATTTGGATACTATCTCTGTGCCCTTTGGTTAGTCTAGCTAAGGGTTTATCTATCTTGTTGATTTTCTCGAAGAACCAGCTCTTGGTTTTGTTGATTCTTTGTATGGTTCTCTTTGTTTCTGCTTGATTGATTTCAGCCCTTAGTTTGATGATTTCCTCTCTTCTACTCCTCCTGGGTGAGTTAGCTTCTTTTTGTTCCAGCGCCTTCAGGTGTGCTGTTAAGTTGCTAGTGTATGCTCTTTCCAGTTTCTTTTTGGAGGCACTCAGGGCTATGAGTTTTCCTCTTAGCACTGCTTTCATTGTATCCCAGAGATTTGGGTAGGTCGTACCTTCATTTTCATTGAAGTCTAAAAAGTCTTTGATTTCTTTCTTTATTTCTTCCTTGACCAGGGTGTCATTGAGTAGAGTATTGTTCAGTTTCCATGTGTATGTGGGCTTTCTGTAGTTCTTCTTGCTATTGAAGACCACTTTTACTCCATAGTGATCCGATAGGAGACATGGGATTAGTTCGGTCTTCTTGTATTTGTTGAGGTCTGTCTTGTGACCAATTATATGATCAATTTTTGAGAAGGTACCGTGCGGTGCTGAGAAAAAGGTATACTCTTTTGTTTTAGGATGGAATGTTCTATATATATCTGTTAAATCCAATTGGTCCAAAGCTTCAATTAGTTTCACTGTGTCCCTGTTTAGTTTCTGCTTTCCTGATCGGTCCATTGAGGAGAGTGGAGTGTTGAAGTCACCTACAATCATTGTGTTAGGTGCGATGTGTGCTTTAAGCTTTAGTAAAGTTTCTTTTACGAATGAGGGTGCCCTTGCATTTGGTGCATAGATGTTCAGTATTGAGAATTCTTCTTGGTGGATTTTCCCTTTGACAAGCAGGAAGTGACCTTCTGTGTCTCTTTTGATGACTTTAGGTTGAAAGTCGATTTTATCTGATATTAGAATGGCTACTCCAGCTTGTTTCCTGGGACCATTTGCTTGTAGAACTGTCTTCCAGCCTTTTACTCTAAGGTGGTGTTTGTCTTTGACACTGAGATGTGTTTCCTGTATGCAGCAAAATGTAGGGTCCTGTTTCCGTATCCAGTCTGTTAGTCTGTGTCTTTTGATTGGGGAATTGAGTCCATTGATATTAAGAGATATTAAGGAATAGTAATTATTACTTCCTGACATTTTGGGAATTGTTATTATTATTTGTATTTGAGTGGTTCTCTTCTTTTGGGTTGGATGAGATGGGGTTTCTATCTTGTTTCTTCTGGGGTGTTGTTTCCCCCCTTGTGTTGGTATTTTTCCCCTATTATCCTTTGTAGGGCTGGGTTTGTAGATAAGTATCTTGCAAATTTGGTTTTGTCGTGGAATATCTTGGTTTCCCCATCTATGGCAATTGAGAGTTTCGCTGGGTATAGTAGTCTTGGCTGAAGTTTGTGTTCTCTTAGGGTCTGCATAAGGTCTGCCCAGGATCTTCTAGCTTTCATGGTCTCAGGTGAGAAGTCTGGTGTAATTCTGATAGGTCTTCCTTTATATGTTACTTGTCCTTTTTCTCTTACTGCCTTTAATATTCTTTCTTTGTTTAGTACATTTGGGGTTTTGACTATTATGTGACGGGAAGTATTTCTGTTCTGGTCCAGTCTATGTGGGGTTCTATAGGCTTCTTGTATATTCATGGGCATCTCTCTCTTTAGGTTGGGGAAATTTTCTTCCATAATTTTGTAGAAGATATTTGCTGGCCCTTTAAGTTGTAGATCTTCATTCTCATCTATCCCTATAATCCTTAGGTTTGGTCTTCTCATTGTGTCCTGGATTTCCTGAATGTTTTGGGTTACCAGCTTTTTGCATTTTGCATTTTCTTTAATTGTTGAATCCATGGTTCCTATGGTATCTTCAGCATCTGAGATTCTGTCTTCTATCTCTTGTATTCTATTGTTGATATTTGCATCTATGACTCCTGATTTCTTCCCAAGGTTTTCTATCTCCAACATTGTCTCCCTTTGCGATTGCTTAGTTGTTTCTACTTCTGTTTTTAGATTTTGTATGGTTTTGCTCAGATCTTTCAGTTGCTTGTTTGTGTTTTCCTGTAATTCTTTAAGGGATTTTTGTGTTTCCTCCTTTATGACTTCTACTCGTTGACCCATGTTCTCTTGTATTTCTTTGGGTGATTTTTGTTTCTCCCCCTCATTGGGATTCATTTTTTGCTCTATATTCTCCTGGATTTCTTTAAGTGATTTTTGTGTCTGCCTTGTATGGGCTTCTAGTTTTTGATCTATTTTCTCCTCTATTACTTTAAGAAATTTATCTAAGTGATCCTCAATCTGCATCTTTACCAGTGATTTTAGATCTGAGTCTTGTTTTTCTGGTGTGTTGAGATATCTGGGATTTAATTGTGTTTGTCTTGCAATGGCTTCTAGCTTTTGATCTATTTTCTCATGTATTACTTTAAGAGATTTATCTAAGTGTTCCTCTATCAGCATCCTGACCAGTGATTTTAGATCTGAGTCTTGTTTTTCTGGTGTTTCGGGGTATCCAATATTTATTGCTGTTGGGGAACTGGGTTCGGATGCCGCCATATTGCCTTGATTTTTGTTAGTAGCGATCTTACGTTTGCCTTTTGCCATCTGGTTAACTCTGGTGTTAGTTGGTCCTGTAGATACTAGCTGGTGCTTGACCCTCCTGTGGGGTTGTAAGGCTATTTCCCAGTGACTGGGATACCTGAATCACTGTCCTGCAGGGGTCTTGCTCACAGATTGCTGACAGGTGGCCTGAGTCCCCCGAGGTCTTAACCTCAGGATATCCCAGGTATTTGGTTCCGCCTGTTGGGCGGCTGCTCTGCACTGCTCCTGCTCAGGGTTCGCTGTCTGATATCCTGTTTCCCCAGGGGTCTTAAAGTTGGGATATCTCAGTTATCTGGTTCCGCCTGCTGGTCCCAAGCTGCTGGGAAGCTGGCTGGGTCCGGTTTCCAGCTTCCCTGCCACTGGCTGGATGGGAGGCTGGTTCGGCCTCCGGCTGGGTCTGGGCACCTGGCACACTGGCTGACTCTGGCTTCCTCACCACCAGCTGGACGGGAAGCTGCCGGCAATATGGCAGCTGCCTGCAGGGAGCTCGGGGTCCGCCCCGCGCGCGAGTGCAGAGTGCACCCGCTATTCTGTGCCCAATTCCCACTCCAGGCCTGAGTCCCCGAAGGTCTTAAGCTTGGGCTGTCTCGGGTACCTGGTTCTGCTGCTGCCGCCAGATGGTTCTGAGCACCTGGCACGCTGGGTGACCCTCCGGCTTCCCCACCACCAGCTGGGCGGGAAGCTGCAGGCAATATCTCTCTTTTGATTTTTATGATCCATCTGTGAATGGTTAAGGCTAGGGTTAAGTTCCCATTTTATACAAAACGAGGACTCTACTAATATTAGTTCTTAGCTTGAAATTGTGAAGCTAGGAGATGGAAAGCTTCTATATCCCCTCTTGGTGGAAAAGATATTATAAAAGAAAAAAATCTCAGAACCATGTACAGTCATTCATTAAAGTCATTCATCTGAAATGCCTTTTTTTTATGATGTAGTGAAATTGATTTACAGATTAGAACATTTTCTAATACATTTTCTATACAGAGCTGCTAACTCAAGAGAGATGGAAAATTTGTTCCAATTTCAGCAGCATTCCTGAGATAGTGAACAATGTTCAGAGTTCATCTGGATCCCCAAGCAATATCTGCCAATATCCTTATGGTCAGTTCCAGATACCTCTACCATGTACTGTTAGTGAGGTTAATATTGAACTTATTAACCTATTCTTTATGAAAATATAACTACTAATATCCAATATACTATGTTTATTTTTGTTTCAAAATATCTAACACTTTTTTTTCCGATGGAAAACACACATGAACTTATTCTCCTCTACTCCAAAATGTATCTTTCCAAGACAGGGAAAAGTTAAGGAGGCATTCTGCCTGCAGGAGACTGTCAGGGGTGTCTGGATTTAACTAAAGAGAGTCAGGTTAAAAAAAAGTTTGCCAAGGAAAAGTGAAGGCCTGACAGCTTGCTGTTGCTTCCTTGCTTGAAGAGCGGCATCATTTATTTAGGTCTTGAGAGACATCACTAACATCTGGAAATGGTTCTCCTTGCTGAACTCTTTGGAAAGTCAGGCTAGTAATCGGAAAATCTCTGACAGACACTGTGAATCCCATCACCACTTGGAACACAGTATGAGAGGAGAGCCTGTGGGAGTTTCTGCAACACCCTGGATGGTGAAAATGTAAGCTGGAAGTCCATTTTAGTCAAGCATTATGATATTACTTTATTTCTGTCTCAGTCTCTTTTCTGTTGTTGTGATAAAATACTCTGACAAATGCAACTTATGGGAGAAGAGGTTTGTTTAACATACAATTTCAGGTTACAGTCCGTCATTGTAGGTAAGTCAAGCATCAAGACCTTGAAGCAGATGGGCACATTTTGTCTGCAGTCAAAAGAGAGTAATGGGCCTGTGCATGTTAGTGCTCAAATCACTTCCTTCACAGTCCTTGACGCCCTAAATAGCAAATGGTCCCAGAGGCCTATCTCCAAGATGATTTTTCTTTTGTAGTTTAAGCAGAGAATCTATTTGCTTGCTTGCTTATTTTTTGTTACCATTTAAGTTTTTAATAAATACAAAACACTAAAAGATAGAACAAGGTTAAATTTTTGAATTGTTAGATGCTATCATCATCAGGAATATTTGCTCTTAGATACTTAATTAAACAGGTTGTACTCTGTCTTAACTTGTGAAAGGGCAAGGCATCATCAAAAGAGACATAGTAACTACTGAAGTTTAAAGCTAAATTGTCTCCCCAAAGATCAAATTCTTATGGTTTGTTTATTGATTGCTTGTGGTAAACTTGAGGTATGGGAACATTAGAACCCTTAGGAGTTGGCACCTAGAGGAATTTGGGATGTGTCCTAGTATGAGAATTTAGGGACCCTCCCCAAGTTACTTTTATATTTTAAGGAATTATTATATTATATTATATTGTATCATATCATATCATATTATAACATTATAATAGTCTATAATAAATATAACATGATAAACAAAACATTAACATATCAGATTTGGACAAGACAAACAAAAGGAAGAGAGCCCAAGAGAAGGCAAAAGAATTAGAGAGCCACTCATTCAAACACTCAGGAACTCCAGTAAAATACTAAACTGGAAACCATAATAGAAAACCAGAGGACCTGGTACAGACATGTGCAGGCCCTGTGCATGTTTGTTTTACTCTCTGTGAATGCATATGAGCTTTGCTCATGTTGATTTAGGAAGCTTTGTTTACTTGGTGTTTTCCATCCACTCCGGCTCCTATACTTTTACTATCTCCTCTTTCACAGGGTTCATTGAGTCCTAAAGGGAGGAATTTGATAGAGACATCCCATTTAGGGCTGAGTGTTCCAGGGTCTCTCATTCTCTGCATAGTGTCTGGCTATGGGTCTTTGTATTGGTTTTCATCTACTGTATGAGGACGTTTCTTTGATGACAGTTAAACAATGCACTGACCTATGAATATAGCAGAATGCCATTAGAGGTCATTGAATTGTTACCTTTTTTCTTTGTTTTTTAGAACAGCAGTGTTAGGCTTACTTTAGACCACTGGTCTGTCTAGTGTCTGGTTCTTGTTCACCCAAGCAATATTGGGTATGAGTTATAGCTCATGGAGTGGGCCTTAAGTCAAATCAGATCATTATTGCTTATTCCCAAAAGCTTTGGGTCACAATTGCCCTAGCATATCTTGAAGGAAAGATGCCATCAAAGAGTCTGTGTTTACATATCAAAGTCATTGCTTCTATGGTATGCCTCACATAGTCCTGTAATCTCAGAATTTCAGGGAATTATGCAACAGATAATAATATCTGCTAAATTTAAAGGAATTGGTACAATTTTCCTCAATTAGCAAAACGTTAACACTGCATATATTATCTAACACTCATAATTCTCAAAATATATGTGTTTTAGTCCTCAATTTTAAGGAAAAATTAACAAAGAAGCAAGCCTAGCCGTGAATACATTATCCTGTGGAATGTGCTTCCTTTTGCTAGATCTCAGTGATTGCTGGGGATCTTAGGAATATGACGATGTTAGAAGTCATGCCATAAAAAAAAGAAGAAGAAGTCATGCCATAATGGAGGTTACAATTTCATAGGGACAAGGGTTTTAAATGCCAATCATTTCCCTAGCCCCCAGGATATAAGCAGAATAAACAAGAGTCTCTCTTCCCAGTATTTTCCTTAGTATCATATTTATGATGTTTCTAAGATTATAACTTTTTCTAGTCACTACAAGGAGTTATTTGTTTTCTCTAACAGCAACAGTTTGAATTTCATAATCTTCACTGACTCTCAGGTAAAGCACTTCTAGAGGAAATGGCTGTCTTCGTTTTCCTGGCTTTATTTTTTTTTCTCCTGGCTTTATTTCAAAAATGTTGTTGTTGTTGTTGTTGTTGTTGTTGTTGTTGTTGTTGTTGGTTTTGTTGTTATTTCTCTCAAAATCTAGCATTAATATATAGTCAGTTAGAAGCCATAATTGTTTAAATGATAATGGCCTCAGAGGTTTATTTATTTTCATGCTTATTCCTCATTAAACTGTTTGAGAAGGATTAGAAAGATTAGAAGATGCAGCTTTATTGAAGAAAGTGTGGCCTTAATGAAGGAAGTATCACTTGGGGGTGGTCCTTAAGGTTTCAAAAGTCCATAACAGGCCCATTTTCTCTCTCCTTCTCACCCTCAGGGCCCACTATGTATCAAAAATAAATCTTTCAGTTACTTCTTCAGTTCCATCCTGCTACTCGCCATGGAGATAAAGGACAAGCCTCTAACATTGTAGGCAAGCCCCCAATTAAATGCTCCCTTTTATAAAAGTCACCCTGATCTTGATACCTCTTCACAGCAAATAGAAAGTACTCATAACAGGAACTCTGATAAATCAGAAGTACAAATGGTCAAAGACTTTCCCTCTAGCTCCAAAAAGACCATCTATCCATTGTAAAAATGATAATTATCAAATAATCTATATAAGAATTATATTCAAAGATGTCAAACAGCAGTTCACTCCACAAATTGTATCTCTTCTTTTCTAAACTGCTCTTTATTTTTAGTGTATACCAGTGACTTTGGAGACAACCTATAGTGCATTTGTTTAATGTTGTTGAACAGAGTTTAATTAGTTGTTTTATATGGGAATGCACTCGTAGCTTCAAATCAAAGTTACAGAGGAAAAATTTGCTTTTTAGTGGGAAGAACTTGAGATTCTTATCAATAAAATTATGTTCTAATAGAAAATTTAAAGCTAGTGTGTGACACTGAATAAAAAAAGTTTTGTGACAAGTAAAATTCTATCCCTGTGAACTTTGAAAGAACAGGTAATTGTGGCTTCAGGGGTTCTTCTCACATTTTGATTGGAGGCTGGAAGAAAGGGCCCCACCTTCCTTTCAACCATGAACTTGACACCAATCTATCATGTCCATGGTGGTTGGCAGAGAAAAGTATGCGGAGCAGGGAAGGGAATAGATACTTGGCAGCAAATGCTTGTCTGTAAAATGCGCTTTAGCCGGGCAGTGGTGGCGCACGCCTGTAATCCCAGCACTTGGAAGGCAGAGACAGGCGGATTCCTGAGTTCGAGACCAGCCTGGTCTACAGAGTGAGTTCCAGGACAGTCAAGGCTACACAGGGAAACCCTGTCTCAAAAAAAAAAAAAAAAAACCAAAGGAAAAAAAAAGTAGTTTAAAAAAAATGCGCTTTATTCCCATTTATTCAATCAACTCAGTGCACTAAAAGAAACCACATCATCCCTGGCTAAAACCGAAGCTTCAGATACCTGGATAAAACATGAAGGACAAAAATTTGTTTCAGAATTTTATTTCAGATTATATACTGTGGATTCCTGAAACATACAATATAACTATTTTGTTCTTTCTCTACAATTATTTGTAGAGTCAGTAGTCATCAAGACTGATTCTAGAGAGAATCTTAAAGAGAACTGATTCTAAGTGAGTTAAATTACAGATAAGTCCTGTGGCATATCAGGTCATGTTCTGCACCTTTGGAGTTGATTTCTCTGCTCTAATTACATCATATGCTATATGCATTCAAGACTGTTGTTTTCTGAGTAAACTGTTCACAAGCATAAACCATAAATAACATGAGAAAAATGTATTCCCTTCTCAGATCAGTCCCCAGAGGCACCAAGTATTACAGAGCTTCCCATTAACAAGTCTTAGGGATTTAGCTGATTCATTGAGTATGCTACTATCCTCAGAAGTGGACATTTATGCAATGTTTTCAAGCTATTGTTTAAAACAGAGAAGTCACTTGGTAAACAGTAGAAATTATTACTAGTACCTCCTTTAATTTGGGAGCTTACTAGGATAAATACCTGTATGTATGTTAAACTATACAGGTTTTGCTCATAATTTTACTATTAGATGATTGTTATAAATATTTATTTACTTTAGAAATTTACACACGGATAACTTTCTAAAACTAATTGCTCTATTAAGTAGAATATAGAAGGTATTTGTTGAGGGGCTGGAAAGTTCACTCAGAAGATAAGAGCACTGGATGCTCTTGCAGAAGGACCTGGGTTCAGTTCTTAGCACCCACATGGCAGCTGACAACTGTCAGTAACTTCAGTTTCAAGAGATCCACTGCCACCTTCTGGCCTCTGTAGGCACTACATGTACATAAATAAAAATTAAAATGATTATTTTAGAGGCATTTTACAAAAAAATCACTTATGATCAGAATCATCAGTGAGATGCAAGTGGGGAGGAAACAACACCAGCTTTGAATGGAATCAGTCAGTTGCTGGAGAGCAGGTATATTCTGATGGTCAAAGACAAAAGTGAGGACTCAAGCCAGGACATGTGGCCAACTAAGTCCAACAAGCTTTATCTTCTCTCCTTAGCTGCCAGGACAACTCCCGCTGGCTGCCTCCTCCTCCTCCTTGTCCTTTTCTTACCTGTTCTTTTCTGTCTCTGCTCTTAAAATATTTAGATTCTCTATTCTTCCTTTGATTCCCCATCAACTCCTTTCTACCCCATACTTCCTTCAGTCTCTGTCTGCCTCTCTCTTTAACTGCTCTGATTCTGCTATGCCCTACTACCTTTCTTATCAAATCACATTTTTTCTATTTACTGCAGATATACAATGATAAATTAAAAATCCCTACTTCAACTTTTAGAGAATTTTTTCCTCTGAAGACTTTTTTATTATTTAAAACAATTTGTAAAGTTAAATTCAATTTGATTATATTCTTCTGCTCCCCAGAGGCCTTCTAGATCCTCCTGCCCTCTCTACCCACCCAAACTTAATTTATTTCTCAACAAACAAAAACCCATTAAAACAATACAGCATCCTAAAGCACAAACAAAATAAAAGCACACCCCAAAAGAAAGACAAACAAACAAAAACATCAACTCTAACCAATTAAAACCACACTCACATACACATACACTTATAAAACTCTGATCAACTGCTCCTGAACATGAGGCCTGTCCAGGAGTGGTTGCCATAACCACTATCACTCCACTGGGGAAAACTGGTTTTCTCTCTACCAGTGTCCCAGAATAAGGGATACTTCAGTTGTTAACTTTTAACCCTGCGGTTTCATTCATTCTTTCATTTTAATTTATTAATAGAAAATAAGCTGAGACAAAAACTATCACATCAAAGTTAGACAAGACAAATCAATGGAAGGAAAATTGCCCTAGAGAAGGCACAAGAGTCAGAGACCTATTTATTTCACACATCAAGAATCCCATAAAATCACTAACCTGGGAGGCATAATGTGTGTGTGTGTGTGTGTGTGTGTGTGTGCGCGCTCGCGCACATGTGAGTATGTATGTATGTATGTATGTATGCATGTATGAATGAATGTATGTATGTATGTATGTATGTATGTATGTATGTATATGCAGAGGACCATGGGCAGACCCATGCAGTCTGTGTGTGTGCTGACTCAGGCTCTGTGAGTTCTTCTGCACTTTACTCATGTTAATTTAGAGGACCTTGTTATCTTGGTGCTGTCTATCCCCTCTGGTTCTTACCCTCTGTCTTTTCTTTTGTGAAGTTTCCTGAGCTCTAAGGGTAGGGATTTTATAGAAACATCCCAACTAGGACTGAATGCTCCAAGATCTCCCAATCTCTAATTCTCTGCATAATTTCTGGTGTTGTGTCTATATTTGTTTCCATCTAACACCACAGGAAGTTCTCTGATGATGGTTGAACAAGGCACTGATCTATGAATATAGCAGAATATCATTAGGAGTCATTTTATCACTACATAATTTTTTCTGTGTTTTTTAGACCAGTATCATTTGGTTTTGCCCTAGGTCCCTGGGCTATCTAGTCCCAGGTTCTTGGTTACCCAAGCAGTTTGGGATATGGGTTCTATCTTGGGAAATGGGCCTTAGGTCAAAAGTTATTGATTGGTTTCTCTCACAAGCTTTGTGTCACCATTGCTCTAACATACATATCTTGCAGTACACCTTGGTAGATAAAGTGTTTATGGCTGGCTTTGTGTTTATATTTCTCCTTAGACAGTGCATAGAGTACATTTCTGTACCAAGGATGCTTGAACATAGGAGTAAAGACCATATTTAGGTACCAGCTGGATGTCTCAATCTTCAATGAGTTGTGTATGTGTTGTCTTCAGCAATTTTCCCCAATTACACATCCCATAAAGGCATAATATTGAAAATATATAAAGAACTCAAGAAACCATATATCAAGAAAAACACCCAATAAAAAATAGAGTACAGATCCAAACAGAGAACTCTCAAAAAATGAAACTCAAATGGCCGGGAAACACTTAAAGAAGTATTTAAAACATCCTTAGCCATCAAGGAAATGCAAATCAAAACTACTTTGAGATTTTATCTTGTATCTGGAAGAATGCCTAAGATCAACAAAACAAGGGACAGCTCCTGCTAATGAGGATGTGAAGCAAGTAGAATACTTCATCCAGTTTTGGTGGGAGGACAAACTCATAAATCAGTGTGGTGCTTTCTCAGGAAGATGGGTATCAATTGACCTCAATATTCAGCTATACAATTTTTGGGAATATACCCAAACAATGTTTCATCCTACTACAGAGACACTTGTCAACCATGTTCATTGACAGTCTATTCATAATAAGAATAAATTAGGAGCAACCTATATGTCCCTCAATTTAAAAAAAAGGAATAAAGTATGGTATACAATGGAATATTACTCAGCTGTCAAAAAATTAAATCATGAAATTTGTAGGCAAATGGATGAAACTAGGAAAAAATCATCCTGAGTGATGGATCCCATAATCAGAAAGATGATTACAGTATATATGCCCTTATATGTGTGTATTAGATGTGGATCCAATGATAACTAAGCCATAACTAATAGATTCACGAGGGCTAACGTACTGTAAGAGACTGCAAGGAACTGATAGATCTCATTGTGAAAGAAAAATATAATAATAACACATAAGAAAAATATAATAATCATGGGAGGAGGCTGGAATGGGAGAATCAAGTGGTCAAGGAGAGGAGGGGAAATGAAAGGAGGGAATACAGGGAGAGACATCTAAAACTAAGGAACATTTGAGAGGTAATTTAAGAACAGTAGAAAATTCCTAAAATATATTAAGGTGATCTAAATCATGGGAGAGACAGTGTACCAATTGAACATCTCTTGTCACTAAATGAAGCTTCCTGCACTGGAATTGGATTACATATAATTGAGTTGTTGGCCAACGAGACCCCATGGGAATCTCCAAACCTCTAAGGCTGTATACAAAGACTGTATATTCTTTTCCATAAATTTTTAGAGATCATTATATTTGTTTGATCTCTTTCACTTTTGCCAAAAAAAGATAAAAAGCAAACCAATTTTGTCTCTTGTAAATTCTTGTCAACCACAAGATTTATTTTCGATGGATTTTTTTTGCCTCCATTCAAGTTTGTACACCATATGAGTGCCTGCCTCGTACTTGCAGAGATCAGAGGAGGGTTAATGATGCTTAACCCTGCAGTTGCAGGCAATTGTGAGTTATGATGTGGGTACTTGCAAGTGAACTCAGATTCTCTGCAAGAGCAGCAAGTGTTCTTAACTGCTGAGCCATTGTTCCAGATCCCAGTTTTCTTGTATATACATATGACTTCCTCTGCCCCCACCAAGTCAGGCTGTTTCTTCACATGAAAATATAATGTTTTCTTGCTTTTCATATATCCCAAGTCACCGACAAATATATCCCAAGAATGATGAATATGGCATTCTCTGTACATTATTATATTGCATATCCTTTCCTCTCATTGATTCCCTGTGTCTTGATTTCTCTGGAGATAATGAAGATGATCTGAGCCCTGTTATTACTGTCGATAACTATGCCCATCAGGCTAGGTATCTTTGAACACCAGAGAGCATTCAATTCAATAATATTAGATCATTGAAGCCAAGGTAATAAGAGTAATCATCAAGCCAAGAAAAAGCTACTGGGCTACCTTGCTGGCCAGGCACTTACCACAACGTCATTTAAGTGCAGTAAGGGCTCATGCCCAAACTATAAAGTCAACTGCCTTTACTTCATTCCTTTCTCACTCAACGCCCCCTAGTATTTCCTGACCTCTGAATCTGAAATTGCCCTGATGGTACCTATTGCCTGTTATCAACTCAGCATTATTGACCTGGGAAGGAAAACCTGCCACAGATTTGAAAACTGTATCACCTGCTCTGAGCATTTGCACCGAAGAGGCAAACAGCTGACTCACAGCTTTGCTGATACCACTCTCTGCAACCCAAATGCGAAAAGTGGTATCTCAAACATTGTTTCCACTATTACAGCCCATCCTTTTGTCACTGTATTGGAAACACATCCCTAGATGCTAGAGAGGCAAAAGGATAGGTCTGTCTCCCAGAAGACTCTGGGAACTCAGCCTACATTAAGCCTTCTGAAATATCCATAACTCTAACTAGCAAAACCACTTATGAACCTCAAATGTATGCCATTTATATGATGGACTTAAATTCTCTTGGTGTCTAAGGCCCTTTGGGGACTTAGAAGGCTGACCTTAGTATGAGAATAGAGAAGAAAGACTATGAAATGATTAGATTTTAAAGACCAACTAGAAATAGTGCAGTGAGACATCAACAAATCCTAATTCCTGGGCTCTGATCTTAGTTCCAGACTCCCTCCCCCTTTCTGATGGCAGCAGTTCACATTTGTATAACATGACTCTCAATTTGAAGCTACCTTCTAGTCCCTCTCTGACGCTTCCCTGAAAATTACCTAGTAAGAATTGTACTTGATGTAGAACCTTAATTCAGTTCTATTAAGTTAGCAAGTAAGGATGCTGTATTCCAGGCTTAATGAACCCAGTTTCAAATCTCACAGCTAGTACCTGGTCTGGTAGTGTCTGAATAACAGTGAGGCTATTACACAGCCTTCACAGCCAATCTTAGAGCCTCTTGTCCAATTAGCTTCTAACAGGATCCAAGATAATTTCAATTACTCCTTTTCACACCTAAGTCAGAAAGTACTTTTCTATCGAAGTTTTGTCACAAGGTTGTAAAACTGTTTATCCGAATAATTACCTTGAGTGCAGACTGGTGAGATGGCTCAATGGATAAATTACTTGCCATTCAAATGTCAAGATAAGGTCCCTATTCTCAGACCCCACATAAAAGGCAAGTCAAGCAGGCATGGTGGCCACCTGTAATCTCAACACTGGGGAGACAGAGACAAGGAATCCCAGAGAGAAGCTGGCCAACTGGATCAGCCAAACTCAAGGGTCAGTGAGAGACTGTGCCTCAATATGGACCAATTAAAGAAGTCTATATGTCAACTTTGGGCCTGAATGCACATCCACATATACATGCACCTTTTGCCTGCCTGTATGCACACTACATACATACATACACACTCCAAAAACTAAACCATCAATCAACGTGGACTGTTTTTTTTTTTTGAGAAACAATACAAACCATTTCAATATTTATTTTTCATCTTAAAACTTTATGTGCATATTGTGTGTGGTATGTGTGTGTGCGTGCACACATGTGCACCCACACACTCATATGTGCACATGCTGTGGTATGCATGTGGAGACGAGTGTACAACTCTGTATAGTCAGTTCCTCCTTCCTTTACTTGGGTCTGGGAATCTGACTCAAGTCAGCAGACTTGTAGAGTAAATGCTGTCAGGATCTGAGTCATCTCACTCTTCCTTCAATATTTCTTGATGGAATCAACAAATACTATATTATATGATATAATATAGGACAGGTACATCTTAATATCCAAAAGAAAAAGTGGAATAAAACTGTCAAAAAGTGCATTGTTTGGGAAGATTAATTACTAAAAAGTATCAGAGTAGCCATGTAAATTAAATTATTCATCATTTTTACTGTATCTATGATATATATCAACTAAGTCATCAAAAGATGTAAAATATCCAAAATTTCATTTATGGTGTGATAGTTATCACACCATGACAAGCTATAATTACTCAATAAATATGCTGATTACCATGGGTTATTAAATGGGACATGTCCTGAATGTAATAGGGAATTAATACATGGACAAAAGAAAATCTAAAACTATTTTGGACTGATGAGAATATATTAAAATTAGGGAGTCATGTTGGCTCTATGACTTTAAATATAAATCAATTAAATTATAAAATTATATTAATTAACTTAATTATTCATTTACTTTTAAAGTATTATTTATTTAAGTGTTTAACTAATTAACTAAAATTAGGTTTAATATTAAAGTGGATAACTGTCATAGAACGTAAATGATGTTCCACTAAAGCTATTTAAAAAATGATACTAGTTTTTGTTTTATTCTATTATGTTTTATTATTATCCTATAGAACCCTGTTTTCTAATGAGAGACAGAAAGGGGGTGGATCTGGATGGGAGAGGAGATGAAGAGGAATCGTGTCCAGGAGTAGAGGGTGGGAAAACCATATATATATATATATATATATATATATATATATATATATATATAATATAAGGAAATATGTTTTCAAAAAAGGAAATCATATTACCGAGGCTTCAAAAGCTTGTTCTCATTCCTCACCACCCCGTGCTGAGCCCCCGGGTAGAGAGCACCATTGCCCAGCGTCTTTGCCACAGTGCTGCAGGCACTCTTCCTACCTCTGCCTGAGAGAGGAAAGGAAGGCCCTGCTGCTCAGCCGGAGAGAGCAGGAGCTGGAAGGCAAAGCCAGATTTCCCTGCCTGGGCTCCAAGCTTTGCTGCTCTGTGCTCTGCTTAATTCTGGCATCCCTACTACATCTTATGTAAAATAAGGGATAATTGGTTCGAGATCTAAGCCTAACTAGCATTCAAATAAACTGATCTTGAGAAACTGATCTGCATTTAAAGTCTGGAGTAGCTGGTGAGCAGCCTCTAATTCCAAGAAACCCCACAAGGGGACTTTGAGCTGCCCCTGGGGTCCCTTAGAGAAAGGCCTGTGACTTCAGTATCTTGAAATGCTGCACAGCCTATTTTAGGTGTCTATACTTAGCCAGTGAAACACATTTCTGAACTGCTGATCCTGAAGCACAGTCCTCTACAGAAAACAAATAATAACAGCAACAAAGGCAACCCTATCCCTGTCCTTGGTGCTGATTCAGTATAGAACGACTCTTCTGGCAGATACATTTTGGCATTCAGAGAAGTGTCCTCTGATTTCAGACTCGTGGAACATCTGCTTTACCTGGGGCTAGACTCTCCTAAAGCCTCTTTCCTCGGGTTCTCCATCTTTGGTTCTCAGCTATTACAATCGAGACACCAGATTAGATTCGCCTGCCTACTCAAGCACATGGAGCATTGTGGGGCTGCAGACTCAGGGTGGAAGTTCACGACCCACAACATATGAGTTATTCTTACCAGAGATCTCAGATTTTGCAATAAGGGAGGAGACACACTTGCCACATTTGCTACTAAACACCCACAGCTAGCCCAGAACAGGGAAACCAGTAGATGCTAAATAAGCCTTGAGTGATCTTGATTGCATTGATTGAGGTGGGATGACCCACCCACTATGGGTAGCACCACTCCCTGATGGGATCCTGGACCAGGTCTATGAAGAAAAGGAGCTGATCCAAATTAGGATTGCAGGAGGTGCCTATGTAAGCAAAGGAGAGAACAGGAAAGAAAGGGTAATTAATAAGATTTTTTTAAGGTGTGTTTAATGTGACTATCATTACAGGAGGAACACAGTATGTATATATGTTTAGATTTACCTTAAACAACAACAACAAAAAACATAATGAAGTTACCCCCTACCCCTTTTGCATGATGACTGGTGGCAGCTGAAGTTAAGTATCAATTAGAAAGTGGAAGGTCTAATAGTTTATTTAAGACAATATACTTCAGAAGTTTTTACTTCCACCTATATATGGTCCATACATACCTATCTGCTCCCTATGAAATCCGGCAAGAAGATTAGCAGGAAGTAGGAATAATTCTCCAAAGACAATGAAAGCAAAGAACACACACAGAAATAAGGTGGCATGCTCATTTTAAAACAAGCAACATCTTTCTCTCAAAATAACGAACGCTTTATGTTATTACTTTGGCATAATACTCAGTTGATTGGACTATTAATTTCTCTAAGTCATCAGTTTATATTTCAAATAAACTTATTCTCATAACTACAGTATAAATATAATTGTTGTAAAAGAATCACGGAGCATCTTAGAGCAAGCAAATTGTGTGCATAGGTAAAATCACTTTCCAGGAGAAGAATTTCAATATCAGCCAAGAATTTACCCCTTACAGGGAAGATGAAAATTGACTGGACAATCAGTCTAAGCACTTTCCAGGTTTCTGTGACAACTACAATTAGTACCATTTAACAGGAAAACAATAGATTCCAATGGCTCAGAGTAGTACTCTAATATACGTCTTCTAATTTATTTTCACAATTAGAAACACAATAAGATAATTGAAAGTGCAGCTGGGGGAGCCTGCTCTTCATGCGTTTCACTGCTTTCGCTAGGGTGAAGTAACCACAAATTAAAAGAAATGTATTGATCCTGGGAGTTATAGCTCACTCAGATCCCCTTGAAATTTCATCAGGACACCTCCTTTCACCCCAATCCAGCTACTCTCAATGGATAAAGGTTGGATGAACTCTTTGTCCCAAAATAACCAAACAACAAAAGATATTTTTTAGCACACCTTCGACTTTGCATGGGCAGATCACTTTGAGTTACAGAAGTTAAGCAAAGGCCAATCAATAAACCCAGCCTGTCAGCATCTCATGATTAGGCCTATAAAAACGTTCCAATCATGCTTTGCTCTTGACTTTGCTGCTGGGAATGTGGAAATATGGCCACATCAATTCTGAGCATATAAACTTGGCTGCGATTACTGCCTGCCTGTGGCTGAGTCAGCACAGAGTTACGACTCTCAAATAATGGGCTGTGTAAGAGTCCTGGCTTTCCTGTAGGACACACTTTTGTCGCAATGCCCTCCACTGTTGGCAGATGGTATGCGTCAGGTTTCTTCATCTATTTGACACAATTATTTGTGGTCTCTAGCAAGTCACAAGTTAATTCTCTTCAACACTTTCCCTTGAAGAAGGGAATAGGGGAGTGGGGGAAGAGAGCAGCATTTCTGTGCCTTGACAACAGCAATGATCCCTGCTCATATCAACTGCCCAGGAACATTCTCTCACTTATACCTCATCATAACCCTATAAACAGCGATGCTAATATTGTTATCCTTATTTTACAGTTCATGAGCCCTAACTCCAGAGAAACAACAGCTCCCAGTCCTGTCAAACAATGGCTTTGGGAGACCTTGACTCCTGTTTTTTTTTTTTTGGGGGGGGGGTCAGAGCCAGCATCCTAACTTTGATTGCTGAGGCCAAACATCCAGGTAGTCTCCAAGCAGAGATGGTTAGTGGGAATATTGAATATGAACTACTATATATATAGTGTGTCTGCCGTGTGAGGAGTTATGTGTCCTATTAGGGAGAAGGACATAATGGAAATAAGTACATTCTTCTGACCCCATGCTAAGTCCTCACTAAGTAATCTGTCTGCTTTCCACCTGCTTTTTTTCTCTACTACAGTCTGGATTCTGAATATCTCTAGATATTCTAGACAATAGCATGTATCTACTTGTGGAAACAGAACTGAGGATAGGGGGTGAGAGAGGACAGAATCACATTATGAATCCCAGGAATCAGACTCTGAAGACCAGCATCAGGGTAGATATGAGCTCATTGCACAGGGTATAAGCTTATATCTGGTGTTTGAGCCAATCCCAAGCCCCTAAATCCTTAGCCAATTGTATCTCACCACATTGTTGCTGTGCTCCAATAAAAGTCCTGCCTGAAGAGGTTACCCAGAGGAGAGAGGGGAGGTCATTGTCACCCGTCACCCGTTAGGACTTCTTTGAAGCTGAGGAAAGCAGCCACTGCACTAGCTTCAGTTCTTTTTTTGCTGTCTCACTAGTGTTCCAGGAGTCTTCTGGGATCTAATTCCATGTGCAGCAGATCGGGGCTCTCAGAGGAGTCGAAGGAGCCTGTGGCATCTCGCCCTTCATCCCACTTTTTCCCTCACAAGGTTGGCTTCCAGACACCCCACCTCTACTGCCTAATGGGTATGGGCTAGGATGTCTAAAGACAGATTCTAATTTTTCAGTTTTTAAAAGTCTGAACTTTCATATACATCTGTGAGTCTAGCTCAACCAGCCTCCCTCCATGAGCAAATGGGTTTCTAACAAAACTCAAGCAACCTGTTGGTGTGCTCTGAGCCCAGTTACTGGCATGAGTAGATAGGATATTTTTCAGTTTAAACTAAGAAGAGCTCACAGAGACACCATTGTACAGGAACGCTGTGAGCCAGGCACACACAGCCCCTGCCTTTGCCCACTAGAGGAGGCCAAGTAGCCTGATAGCAGGTTAAACTTCTCCCCTTATAAGGTCATGTCCAGCAGCAGCTGGAATTCCTCCTTATGCAAAAGTGGCTTCCCCAGCACTCTGGTCCTGGCCAATGAAATACACTTACCCCCAAAAGCCCCTACCCATCCCCCCAAGGTTTAGGAACTATTTGTTCCCCCCCATCAAACAAACCGCCTCACTGAAGCTGCCTCCCAAGAGTCTGTTCTCACTATGCTCACCACCACCACCTGAGGTCTCTTCTGCTCCCAGCATTCCTGCTCCACTTCCCCTCCCAGTATCTGCAGGTTGTCAGCGCAGGACAATCTCAGGATCTGCTGGTTGTCAGCTGCAGTTGGTCTGGGAAGTGAAGCCAGAATAGCATATTGGTATCAGCAAAGAGTTCTACTCCCAGGAAAAATTGTCATTTTTCTAAAGAGAACATTTTAGTTATGAAAAGGTCACATTTTATAAAACAAAAAAAAAAAATGGTTCAAGAAGGAAATTAAATGATGTCTAAACTGAGCTGAGACCATAAGGTAGAGGTTACAGAAAGCATGTCGCACAATATATCAGCATAAGCAAAGGGCAGGAAATGGACTTGGGAGTGCCCCTGGCCTATGGCTTCAAATAGAGGTGGGTTATTCAGCCCAGTATCTTCAAATACATGCTAACCAGGACCCAGAAACACAAACGTGCTCAGGTGCTTACAGGATACTTCTGAGATTCACTTTAGTTCTTCAGGCCTCCGTTCCATGCTTGTGATTCATTTTGGAAGCTAATGTTGGGTCTACTTAAAAACTACACTGTTTATAGTAAAGAGCCCCTGACTGGCTTTGCTCATGGTCATGACCTCTCATGGCATTCTTACATTCTGCAAAATATGGGCCGGGTGAGGAAACCACTTTGCCTGTAGTAACAGCACATTGTGGACCTGGGTGCCTTGAAAATCCACTGTCCTCAGAAGAACAGCTGCACATCGGACCCTCTTCAGCCAAACTTTCAATGTACTAGGAACTTCAAATTCAATACACAAATGCCTCTCACATACTGTTACCAACTAGAAATAATATCTTTCATTTGAAACATAAACCAGATGAATAATTTTTATCTTTGATGCTACTTAACAGCCTTGGAAAATTGGAGGGAAGTACAAGAGCTGGAGGACCTGGAGTCTGATTCTAGATTGTGTCCTCTATATATGACAAGAAAGCTGCCTTCATGAAACCATGTGGCTGCCTGAGACCTGCACAACGATGGCACCAGATGACACGCCAATGTGAGTGGGAAAAATCTCACAAGCCCCACTCCTAGAAGAGAAGAATCAGTCTTCTCTAGGGGTGAACCTTCTGATAGGTTATCTAATTCTTCCTAGTTAGCTACAAATACACATATGAGCAATAATTAGTTAGCTAAGAATTATTACATGAGTGGAGACTCAAAAGTAACTTACTACATAATGAAAATGCAATAAAAAAGCTTATACACATACATACATATTCATGGTATACATACATGAACAATTACTTACATATACATTTCTATACATCTTTACATAAAATACATACATACTCTGACAGATGCCTATCTATACAAACACACACACACACACACACATACACACACACACACACACGTCAGGTGTCACATGTGTCACTCTGTTATGGAGATATAATTTGCAAAACAGTTTAGATGATTAGGTGATTTCTTTGTTTTATAAACACCACTGAGAAGACTTTAAACTGAAACTGCTATGATATCACAAAATTGAACTACTCTACAAATGTCTGTTTCTAGTCTACTGTTGACCATAATGTCATTATGTGGTGTGTGACCCTGTGAATATGTGGATATTTGTTGCCTGCAAATGACTTAGTGAATCATCACTGCCTCTTGTGAAATCTTTATAGGGAGTATGTGACAATAGCTTTCATCACCCACATTTCATTTAGTCAAGACTCAGATGGCTGTTGATTGATATCTTCCCCCAAAGCAACATCCGACTCTGTGGGACCCAGTCTTCTTGAACACATTTCTTCCTGTCACCAAAAATCTACAGTGAATCTTGTGAAGAGAGGGAGGGGTTTGAATAGAATATAAAGGAAAGAAGAGAGGCCATGGCTTTCTCTTTTTCCTTTCTGTTTTTAAAAGATTTGAAAATAACTCTCTTTAGTGTCTGAGTCTTAGTGAAAACAGTGGGAACTGTACCTTTAAATCTTCAGCTGGTTACAGGGATGGAATTTAAGAAGGTCCTTACAGGACAAAGGATGCAGACAGGAGACACTTCAAGCCTAGCAGAGTTGGGTCTAAAAACCCAAAATTTTCAAGACAATAGTATCACCCTCACAGAATCCTCTCATTCAAACATGCAGCTGCTCTCTTCTCACTCTAAATCAGTCATTGTGAAGAATGTTAATCACTTTTGTATGATCATACAAAATAATAATGAGACATTCTTCTTGATAGTGAAAACCACAAACTTTTATTTCTGATACCCTATATTGATTAGAAAACTGTCTAGAGTGGTTGAAAATTAGGGTCTAAAGAGGAAAGAGAGAGAGAGAGAGAGAGAGAGAGAGAGAGAGAGAGAGAGAGAGAGAGAGAGAGAGAGAAGAGAGACAGAGAAGAAAAGAAGAGAGAAAGGAAAGGAAAGGAAAGAAAAAAAGAAAAGAAAAAGAAAAAAGGGAAGAAAAAAAGAAAAGAAAAGAAAAGAAAAGAAAAGAAAAGAAAAGAAAAGAAAAGAAAAGAAAAGAAAAGAAAAGAAAAGAAAAGAAAGAAGAGCTCTGATTTGGGTGAGGTAACCTACCCCTGGGGAGCCAGGATTTTCCTTCTGTATGGCCAGCATACAAACTGATTGATAAGTATCCTTTTTTCTCATGAAGACTGCAGAGTGTATTTCCAGTTTACATAAATGTAATAATTCCTGCACATAACAAGGGCAAATATATACAATATATTTGGTAATATCTGGAAAAGGCAAGTGTGTGAAAGCATGTAAAAAAAAATTCTCAAAATCCACGCTCTTCATTTTAGCTGTGAAGCTCTTACTTGGCAGCAGCAGCATCGCTGTGCTCAAAGGATGATGGCCTTTTGTTGAAAAGCAGCTAAATTCATAAGTGAGTGTAACTCGATATAGCTATGAATATCTCTTACAATAGAAAACAGGGGAAGTCAAACTCTGAGGAACTGTTTATATCTCTAAGATTATCTCTAAGATTACTTGAATTCTAAGCTTATGAAAGCCCTTTCTGTTGTTGCCTGTAAGCCTGCATGTTGTCTACATGCAGAAAAGTTCCTTAATATTCACAGTATATTACAAAACAATATTAATTTTTTTAAAAAATTGGGGAAATCATGATGGCCCTAAGCATTTATTTTCAATTTACTCTTTCTCAATAATTTTCCTGTTCTACACTATTTCCTCCTAAAGCTGTGACGATGAGGTGTGGGGAGATATTTATATGTGTATGTATGTGTGTACATATTTATTTATTTATTTTTATGTACCGTGGTACTACATATTGAACTCTGGGCCACATGAATGTTAGACAAGCACTTTTATTACTGAGTCATATTTCCAGGTCCAGGTGATTTCATATAAACTATTTAAGCTATGAAATCACTACTTTTTACCAAAATCTCTCAAAATCTCTCAAGACACTTTGTATATATTATGACTAGTTGCATAACACTATGTAGAATTAATACAGAGATTCTAATTACTTTTTAGAATTGCACATTTTAGTCTAGAGAATTTCATCATATGTGCATACATAACCTTTCCTGCTCTGCTATTTCCTCTACATAAATTTCCAAGGAGATGAGATTTTCCCTATCAAGTTGCACAATATTTTGTACTTGACTGTGATAGAAGAAGATTGATCCCTTTAAAGGTTACACAAATTAATCTTGCCATTATCTACATACATATCTATTGCCCATTTTTAATTTTTATGGGACTTTCAATTATGTGGATACAAAGCAGATAAAGGCAGGTTGGATTATAGAAGAATGGAGGCCCATTAACAAATACTTGATTGAATACAATTGACTGGTTGATTAGATTGGTGGATGGATGGATGGATAGATGGATGAATAGATTGATGAGTAATTGTTTTAAAATGCTAAGTTCCTTCACAAAAGAAAAGAAAGAAGAAAACATGTTTGTCTAGTAAGCCAGGTCATTCTGGTTTTTTTTTTCAATTTCAGTAATTAAGTTGTAGTTGTTCATCAGCTTACCAAAAAAATACTCTATGATGTAATTATTTTTTATTGTTATTATACATAAAATTCCTAAATAGAGCTATCATAGATAATACACTATATCTTCATATTCAATCTTTAACTAAATCATTCTCTAAGAGAATTACCTGTCTACAATGGACTGGCCATCTGTTCCCCTAGTAATTACTCAAGCATATAAGCATACCACTTAACTACATGATAGATATTTTTTCCATATTTCTGTAGAATTGCATGATTATGTTTTTAAATAAAAAGACATATGCAATACTCACAGCAAAAACAGAGTTATGTGTGGCATGTTCTCTTTATTCGGGGAAATTACAGTGACCATTGGCGGTATGTGGTGAGCAATATCACCAAAAGTAACAATCTGAGTCAGGGCTTGCTATCTACTAAATACTGTAAAGCGCTAAATTTTGATATATGCCACTAAATGCTAACAACAATATAGGCTAGAACCTAGATAGTGGTGATTTGAATAAAAATGGCACTCATAGGTCTATAAAGAGTTGTACTACTAGGAGGTATCGCCTTATTGGAATAGGTATTGTCTTGTTGGAGGAAGTGTGTCACTGGTAGTAGGCTTTGGGGTTTCAGATGATCAAGTCAAGCCAGTGGCTCATTGCTTCTTCCTGTTGCCTGTGGATTCAGATGTAGAACTCTCGTCACCTCTCCAGTAACATATCTGCTTGTGTGCCACCATCCTTCCTGCCATGATGATAATGGACTATAAGCCAGTTCTGATAAAATGTTCTCCTTTATAAGAGTTGCCTTGGTTATGATGTCACTTTACAGCAATAAAATCATAACTAAAACAGAAGTTAGTATCAGGGACTGAGGTATTTCTGTGATAGGCCAGACCAAGTTTTTGTTTGGAGGAAGGTAGACTTTGGAACTTTGGGCCTTACTAGTAAGAATATGGAACACGGTGGTGCTGAGGATTATTTAAACTGTGGGGGCCTGGATCAAGAGGTTTCAGAGGAAAAGAATCTTTGTGTGTGCCATAGAAACAGTTCTTTGTATATTTTGGCTAAAAATATGACTGCTTTTTGTCCTTGGGTGAAAAGTCTGCCTGGGGCTAGATTAAAGAATTGTAGATTAATGGTTTTGGCAGAGAAAATTTTCAGACAACCTAGTGTTGACTTTGTCCTGTGGTTTTTAGAGACCATGCTTATGGAGATCTACAATAAGAGGGAGCATGCTGAGCAAGGAAAGTTACAAAATTTACAATTTGGGAAAAGGGGGCACCCAGAAGTGGAATGGAGATAAGCCCTGTGTTTGGAGAGATAAACATGTTAAAGCCTAATGTTACAGGGAAAGGTAACTTCAGGACAAAACCCCACTCAGCCAAGCTTCCAACTATGAAAAAGGAATTAAAGGAAAGCTTAGAAGTGGGTGTGTTAGTACATGCCTTTAATACCAGCACTCAGGCAGAGGCAGAGGCAGAGGCAGAGGCAGAGGCAGAGGCAGAGGCAGAGGCAGAGGCAGAGGCAGAGGCAGAGGCAGCAAATCTCCAAGTTTAAGGGCTCTCAAGGCAGCTCACAACCATCTACAGCTTCAGTTCCAGGGGAGCCAATACATTCTTCTGTCTTCTACAGCTGCAAGGAACAAACACAAACAAAGGCAAAACATTCAAACACATAAAGTAAACATTTTAATGATGATCATCATGATGATGATACCAAATAAAATACCTAGTGATTAAGTCTTTGCACTGATTGACATTTCTATTTACCTTCTTTGGCTAGACAGCAAAGCTGGATCTTCAACACACATTTTGAATTTAAAAGATCAAAAATGAAACCATCCTTCTTTGTCTGGCTCTCCCAAACCATCCCACCCCCAGTGCCCCCTGTCCTGTGTATAGAATCATTAGAGGTCAGTTTGCTCAGTAGTATGTAGAAAAAGCAATGTTGCTATTGTTCTTCTTCTCCATCTTTCCTTATATCCAATCAAAATAATCATTCTCATCCCCAGACCATAGTGTCATGGATATTGCCCAAACTAAAAATCCCCAAACCCACATTTTCACAAGCTAATTTTGTATAGCACTCCAGTTGTAGCAATCTTTTTATAAACACACACCTGGCTTTTTCTCTTCAGTGCATAAATCATCACATGGTTTCATGTGTTTGTAGAAGGAATCTGTTTTCTCGGGCTTGTCTGCACCTTCACACCTGCCTCCCATATATGTCACAGCCTTGTCTCTAATGATGACTGGGTCTGCTGTATCCCAGTGTCCCTGGCTCACTTGCCACAGCTGATACCCAGACTTCCTTTTGCCACCTGCAGCTTACCAGCTCCTGCCTGCTTAAAACTCAACATGTACATCAATCTTAACAAAAACCTTTCCTATGGATCATAGCATAAATGCTACCTAGAAGCACTCAAGACAATTTGGACCTCTCCATCATTGAAATTCTCATACTGTTTTATAATCACATTCTGACCATCATAGACAGCTGGAACAGTCTATCTTGTTGATATTTCTTTTGATAGAATCTAGGACAGTAGTTCATGGGAGGTGTATTTCTTGAATGACTAGCCAGTAGTAAGTACTCATAGCAGTATATTTAGACTTAAGGGTTTTATCTTAAAGTTGAATCCTCAAACTCTCAGATTTCTTTCTACATATTAACTAATGTGCATGCCCAAGATGTTGAAAATAGTTCTTAGATTTGTATAATACATAATAGTGTTCACTATGGATGGACCTGGCAAAAGAAAGCTGGACCCACAAACTCCTGACTCTTCTTATGACTCGGGATATATCCAGCTGTAGTCTGGCATCTGTGTACTGTTGGAGGACATCAGTGGTGGGAAAGTGCTCTCTCAGCTGTTTGACCTTGAGGGAGTCATTCCAACAATCTTCTCATCTGTGAAATGAGTGACTAGACTGTCTTAAGCCACATAACCTGCTTCTGTCAGCTTTACTCAACCCTTCTTAAGTGCATTTAACCTATCCTTGCCTTATGTTTAGACAGCCCATATTTTTAGTAACTGGTATTCTACACCTGGGGCCATCTTTTGTTTTTCTTTCTTTTGGGGGGAATTACTTGTTTTATGCTTTGAGATTATAATACAAATATATCATTTCCCCCTTCCCTTTCTTCTTTCCAAACCTTTCCGTATATCATGCCTTACAATCTTTTAAACTAGAATCCATGGCCTCTTTTTTGTTAGTTGATATTACACACACACACACACACACACACACACCTCTTAAATACATAAATATAATCTGATCAGTATGTATAATGCTACTTGTATATATGTTTCCAGAGATAACTATTTGGTATCAGATAAACAACTACTGTGTTCTTCGCTAGGGAAGACTATTTCTCCTACTCTCAGCAACCCTTAGTTGCTTGTAGTTCTTTGTGTAGGGTTGAGGCCATATGGGCTTTACCCTTCCACTTTAACATGTCTATTAGTGCTTGCTTTCTTCAGCTCACATATAGGCAAGATAGGCAGAGTACGGCCCACCCAAAACGTAAAATTCCCCATGTTTGTCTCTCTAAAATCTGTTTAAATGTGTCTTTTCCCTTAATAACTGGAATAACTAAGAGAATGGTCATGCTTTTAACCCAATATTGTTTATAGATTGATTACAAACAATAATTGTTCTAACATATCTAAAATTAATCTTTTTATAAAATTAAAAATTCTTTTACTCTTCAGAGAATCATCTTGGATCTATCTCCCATAGGTCAAACAGTTCATATTAGTAACTATTATTTAATCTTCAATTAATAAAAATAAGACCATCTACTTAAGCCAGTTTATTTTTCACAGAAAAACTGTTACTGCCTATCCCAGATGCATATTAACATGGTGCTTCCATTCTCCGCTTCCTTAAGCAGGTGATATAAATCACCTCAGCCCTTCCACTTTCCTTACTGTAACACAGGTGACTTCCCACTTATAGGATGCCAGATCAGGATTAAGATTCCTCTAACACCTACCCCCTTGTCTTTCTCCTAGGCCTATACCAATGGAGCAACAATGTCCTGCCAATCAAACTATTATTGGCTTAACCTGTGTGTTGCCCCCTCTCTTCTTTAGGTGTAAAGATAAATAAATAAATAAATAAATAAATAAATAAATAAATAACTTCCTTTGCAAATATTCCTCTGCCAGGGTTCTGCACTCCTATTGTGACTATTCCACAGGTTGATCTCTATGAGAAAAGGAAGGCCAGACACGGACAAGAGATGTTCTTTCCTTTGCTGGAAAGAGTAGGACTCACCATCTTCCTTGGATCTGCTGAGGCCAGTATATCTGCCTTTGTCCAGACATACCAGCAGGCCAGCAATTTCCAAGAGAAGCTTAATCAGGTGACAGCTTCCACTACAGACAGTCTTGAGTCCCTTCAAAGACAGATAAACTCTGTTGTGAGGGATTACTGTCTAAGAACAAAGAGCTCTGGATTTGATGACTGGCAACAGGGAGGGACTTGAATTATGTTGGGGGAGGAATACTGTTTCTATGTTAACGAATCTGGGCTGAAAGAACAAGATATATCAATGCTCAAAGATCTCCACCAGGATCTCCAAGCATGCTGTGTACATACCACCCCAATCCCATGATGCACAAACCCCCTTCTGGCTTGGCTTCTCCCCCCCCCCTTAGCTCTATACTGGCCATTGGAGCCCTGATTCTCCAGGTACCCTGCCTCATCCAACTTTTAAAATGGCAGATAAATAGTATTACAAAAATCACCATCACTCTGCCATCTTTGCTCCCGGAGAGACCAGACAGGCAATACCAGGTACACAGATATATCCAGAGTTTAACATCGCTTGGGACACAGCCCTCCAGACTTCTGCCTGAGCCCAGGCCCTGGCCAGCTCTGAGAGTTGTCTGTGTGCCAGCGCTGTCCTGGGACATTTGCCTTGCACGGTGATCAGCACGTGGAGGGTGTCCCCGCAGCGTTCGCTACATTCTCTCCTGAAGGGAACAGGTGGGAGCACCAGGTACACAGAGACAACCCGAGTATAGCATTGCTTGGGGCAAGGCACACCAGGACTCCAAAGGCACCCAAGAGTAGGGCAGCCCATCAGCAATTTGTGCCAGGGGAAACCTAGTCATCCAGTGGTGTGGAAATAGCCTTACAGGCTCACAGGAGGTTCAAGCACCAGCCAGTGATAACAGGACCAACTAACACCAGAGACAACCAGATGGCAAAAGGCAAATGTAGAAATGTTACTAACAGAAATCAAGGCAATATGGCAGCATCTGATCCCAATTCTCCAACAACAGCAAGTCCTGGATACCCGAACACACCAGAAAAACAAGACTTGGATATAAAAATCACATCTCATGATGCTACTAGAGGATTACAAGAAGGACATAAATAAATCTCTTAAAGAAATAGAGGAGAAGATGAATAAGGTAAAGGCCCTTACAAAGGAAACACAAAAATCACTTAAAGAAATTCAGGAGAACATGGGTCAACAGAAGCCAATAAACAGGAAATGCAAAAATCACTTAAAGAAATGCAGGAGAACTTGGGTCAACAGGCAGAAGTCATGAAAGAGGAAACACAAAAATTTCTTAAAGAATTACAGGAAAACACAAACAAGTGAAGGAACTGAGCAAAACCATCCAGGATCTAAAAACAGAAGTAGAAACAAAAAAAGAAATCACAAAGTGAGACATCTCTGAAGATAGAAAGCCTTGGAAAGAATTCAGGAGTCATAGATGCAAGCATCAACAAGAAGAATACAAGAGAGAGAAAAGAGAATCTCAGATGCCAAAGATACCATAGAAACCATTGACACAATAGTCAAAACAATGCAAAATGCAAAAAGTTTGTAACACAAACATCCAGGAAATCTAGGACACAATGAGAAGACCAAACCTAAGGATTATAGGCATAGATGAGAGAGAAGATTTACAACTTAAAGGACCAAAAAATATCTTCAACAAAATTATGGAAGAAACTTCCCAACCTAAAGAGAGAGATGCCCATGAACATAAAGAAGCCTACAGAAATCCAAACAGACTGGACCAGAACAGAAATACCTCCCGTCACATAATAATCAAAACCCCAAAAGTACTAAACAAAGAAAGAATATTAAAAGCAGTAAGAGAAAAAGGACAAGTAACATATAAAGGAACACCTATCAGAATTACACCAGACTTCTCACCAGAGACCATGAAAGCTAGAAGATTCTGGGAAGGTCTCATACAGACTCTAAGAGAACACAAATGCCAGCCAAGACTACTATACCCAGGAAAACTCTCAATCACCATGATGGAGAAACCCAGATATTTCATGGTAAAACCAAATTTACACAATATCTTTCCACAAACCCAGCCCTACAAAGGATAATAGGTAGAAAATGCCAATATAAGGAGGGAAAATATACCCTGGAAAAAGCAAGATAGTACCCTCTTTCATCAAACCCAAAAGAAGATAACCACTCAAACATAAAAATAACATCAAAAATAACAGGAAGTAATAATCCCTATTCCTTAGTATCTCTTAACATCAATGGACTCAATTCCCCAATAAAAAGATATAGACTAACAGACTGGATACTTAAACAGGACCCTACATTTTGCTGCATACAGGAAACACACCTCAGGGTCAAAGACAAACACTACCTCAGAGTAAAAGGCTGAAAAACAATTTTACAATCAAATGGTCTCAGAAAACAAGTTGCTATAGCCATTCTAATATCAGATAAAATTGACTTTCAGCCTAAAGTCATCAAAAGAGACATGGAAGGACACTTCTTACTGATCAAAGGAAAATCCACCAAGAAGAGCTCTCAATTCTAAACATCTATGCTCCAAATAAAGGACATCCTCATTCATAAAAGGAACTTTACTACACCTCAAAGCACACATTGCATCTAACACAATAATTGTGGGTAACTTTAACACTCCACTATTCTCAATGGACCAATCAGGAAAACAAAAACTAAACAGGGACACAGGGAAACTCATTGAAGCTTTGGACCAACTGGATTAAACATATATGTATGTTAAATCCAGTTGGTCCAAATATTATATATATGTATATAATATATATATACATATATATCATATTTCATCCTAAAGCAAAAGAATATACCTTTTTCTCAGTACCTCATGGTACCTTCTCTAAAATCGACCATATAATTGGTCACAAGACAGACCTCAACAAATATAAGAAGATCAAACTAATCCCATGCCACCTATCGGGTCACTATGGAGTAAGACTGGTCTTCAATTAAAAAAAAAAAAAGCCCACATACACATGGAAGCTGAAAAGTACTCTACTCAATGATACCTTGGTCAAGGAAGAAATAAATAAAGAAATCAAAGACTCTTTGGAATTTTATGAAAATGAAGGCACAACATACCCAAATCTATGGGACACAATGAAAGCAGTGCTAACAGAAAACTCATAGCCCTGAGTGCATCCAAAAAGAAACTGGAGAGAGCATACACTAGCAGCTTAATGGCACACCTGAAAGCCCTGGAACAAAAAGAAGCTAATTTACCCAGGAGTAGAAGACAGGAAATCATCAAACTCAGGGCTGAAATCAATCAAATAGAAACAAAGCGAACTATTCAAAGAATCAACAATACCAGGAGCTGGTTCTTTGAGAAAATCAACAAGATAGATAAACCCTTAGCCAGACTAACCAGAGGGCACAGAGACAGTATCCAAATTAACAAGATTAGAAATGAAAAGGGAGATATAACAACAGAAATTTAGGAAATTCAAAAAAATCATTAGATCATACTACAAAAGCCTATACTCAACACAACTGGAGAATCTGGAGGAAATAGATAATTTCCTAGACAGATACCAAATACCAAAATTAAATCAGGATCAAATAGATCATCTAAACAGTCCCATAAACCCTAAAGAAATAGAAGTGGTCATAGAAAGTCTTCCAACCAAAAAGAGCACAGGACCAGATGGTTTTAGTGCAGAATTCTATCAGACCTTCAAAGAAGACCTAACACCAATACTCTTCAAACTCTTCCACAAAATAGAAACAGAAGGAACACTACCCAACTCATTCTACGAAGCCACAATTATGCTGATACCAAAACCACACAAAGATTCAACAAAGAAAGAGAACTTCAGGCCAATTTCCCTTATGAATATTGATGAAAAAATACTCAATAAAATTCTTGCCAACCCAATCCAAGAACACATCAAAACGATCATTCATCATGATCAAGTAGAATTCATCCCAGGGATGCAGAGATGGTTCTATATAAGGAAATCCATCAATGTAATCCACTACATTAACAAACTCAAAGAAAAAACCACATGGTCATTTCATTAGATGCTGAAAAGTATTTGACAAAATTCAGCATGCTTTCAAGCTAAAAGTCTTGGAAAGAATAGGAATTCAAGGACCATACCTAAACATAGTAAAAGCAATATACAGCAAACCAGTAGCCAATATCAATCTAAAAGAATTTTCACCTGAAGAATTTCAAATGGCTGAGAAGCACCTTAAGAAATGTTCAACATCATTAGTTATTAAGGAAATGCAAATCAAAACAACCCTGAGATTTCACCTCACACCAGTCAGAATGGCTAAGGTTAAAACCTCAGGAGACAGCAGGTGTTGGCGAGGATGTGGAGAAAGAGAAACACTCCTCCACTGCTGGTGGGATTGCAAGCTGGTACAACCACTCTGGAAATCAGTCTGGAGGTTCCTCCAAAAACCGGGGATGATATTTCCGAAGGACCCTGCTATACCACTCCTGGCCATATACCCAGAGGATTCCCCGATATGCAATAAGGACACATGCTCAGCTATGTTCATAGCAGCCTTATTTATAATAGCCAGAAGCTGGAAAGAACCCAGATGTCCCTCAATAGAGAAATGGATACAGAAAATGTAGCCTAGAATCTCTGAATACCCAAGACACAATTCACATATCAAATCATTCCCAAGAAGAAGGAAGGAAGGGGGGCCTGGTCCTGGAAAGGCTCAATGCAACAATGTAGGGGATTACCAGGACAGAGAAGTGGGAGGGGGTTGATTGAGGAATGGGCAGAGGGAAAAGGCTTTATGGGACTTATGGGGAGGGGGAACCGGGAAAGGGGAAATCATTTGGAATGTAAACAAAGAATATAGAAAATAAAATTTAAAAACTGTAGAAAAAAATCACCATCAATTGGGTTCTGGCTCAATACCAATCGTTCACAACATACAGGCTCAGGGCTATGATGACATTTCTCCATTATAAATTAAACAGGGGAGATGTTGGAAAACTCTGCTACTTAAAGTCAAAGTCTACCATGTCCAGATAGCTCCTTTGACCTTGGCACAAGTGAAGGATTTCCTTTTTCCAGCAGGGGAGCCCTTCTGGGGAGGGCTTGTCTGGGGAACCCAATTTCCCACACCCTCTACTCAAAGAAGGTCACATAACCCTTGGCAAACCTAGAAGTTCAACTTCCTCTTTTCCATTAAGCACCCACCCAACAAGTACCTGGGATTCCTGGTATAGCTCTCTCCATTCAAACGACACATTCACGTGGCTTTTTTTTGTCTGTATGTTTATTTGTTTTTATTTTTGTTTTTGTTTTTTGAGACATGGTTTCTCTATGTAGCTCTGGTTGTTCTGGAACTTGATTTGTAGACCAGGCTGGCCTCGAACTCAGAAATCCACCTGCATCTGCCTCCCAAGTGCTGGGATTAAAGGCATGTACCACCACCGCCCAGCTTTAAACTCTAGCCAATGATTTTACATTCACCCTAAAAACCCCTTCCCACTCTCCAAGGTTCATAAATTAGCTCTTGGTCACCCCAAATAAAGTGTATGCACATCAGCTGTTTCATTGAAGTTTGGCTAAGAGAGCTGTTTCATTGAGTATCTAGAAGAGCTGCAATTCTAAAATTCTTGGAGAAGGGCCTTCTCCCTCCCCACACTCTTGTATTTATTCTCAGTAGGACCAGTATAATGCACACTGCACCTGTTTCAGATTCTACTTCATCCTTCCAGCCTAGTGAGCAGTAGCATTTGGCATTTGGCAACCCTGAGAGAGGAAATGAAGGACAAAGAACCACAGCTTGTGCCCAACACGAAGATCCTTCTTGTTGAGTGGGTCTTGCATCCAATTAGAGAGCTACTAGTTACTATGAAAGTACGTGCTTCACTACTACTGTCTTGGAGTTACTGTGTAATGCTGATTGTTATGGTTCATGGGTGTCAGAGCTGGGTAGAACTGTTGTTGGCTTTCCACCTTTGTTAGCTGTGTGGCATCTTCTGATACCATGAAAGTTTTTCTCAGGTAGGAGGCTTTACATCAGTTCTAGCTCTGGGGCTTCTGGACCCAGTGTATGAAGAGCATGGTGTCTTCAGCAGTAGTAACTTACCTTTAATCTCTGGATAGTAACCAAAGATAATAGCAACCACTGGTTTTATTTTTGGAGTCTCTTCGGCAATCCTGACCAACAACTCAAATTGGGGCTGCTCATTCCTGCAGTTGGCACTTTGGAACAACCTTTTCTAGCTGTCTTTTGTTGGGGGTGCCTGCCATCTGGCCTAGGGACTTGATTCTAGAGCCTCATTCTCCAGGCTAGCTCCTATTAACCCTCTTACTGAGATCAAGTATCTCTGGTAGAACATGTATTCAGCCAGTCTGTAATGTTGCCTTGTTTAGATAAATCTTCAGCAAGCAGTCAATAACAACAATAACAAGCACTCGCCTATGAGTGTCAAGCACATTACTAAAAGTCTTTCACGTATTTAATCATCTCTAAGGTCATAGGGTAATCCTCACTTTCTAATGAGCAAACAGACTTAGGGGAGAAAATTCTGAAAAAAAGATGCTGAACTTTAGACTCTCATATAATTTTAGAACACAAATTCCTATCTCTTATCCAACACTAACACTGAAAGAAACAACCATCACACTCATCTGTATTCCATCAACACATGCCCTAACCAGAGTGAGAGAGAGTAGACATCTGGTAAATTCTAAATAGTTCTGTGTTGCTAAAATTATTTGGGAGGCATAAACAATGTCTATATCTCCTCCTAAGATCCCAAACACAAATTCCACTAACGTTCACCTGGGGAACCAATGAATTTACTCTGTGAATTTACTGCAGTGTTGGTAACTCTGCAGTGGGTGAAGGATTACATACAGTAGAATGGGTGAAGGCAGAAAGATAAATGACTTTAAAGTGGCCACACTGGAAGATCTGGACCCAGTAAGCATGGTGGCATCCTGAGGCTTCATAGATGGAATGCCTTCCTACCTATTCCAGACAGTTCCCACTATAGAGGGAATGACGTAAATGTCTACAATACTGAGTTCTCGGTATAGCAGGAATAGCAGACACCTTGTTACCAAGAGCTAAAAATAACACCCAATCGATGCTAAGTCTCCAGCTAGCATGATGTCAGCTGATCGCAAATGGCTGCCAATTTCAAAATATGGGGACAGAGAGAAAGAATGAGGAGGTAGTGAGAGAAGTGGTGCTGGAATAGTTAGCAGTCCTCTGATACACTGCCAGGTCACCCACACCTGGTGGTGGCAGAACTAGTAATGACAGTAATTGATGACATGACTGTTGTTAGGTCCCTGGGAGGAGTCTAGCAGAACTGTCTGTAAGCCAACATTTCTCCCTTCTTGTTTAATTAAAAATAAGGAACTCGGATTACATGGGGAAGGAATGAAATCACTGTGTTCTTAAAACTACGTCCTAATCACTTTGGGGTGATGTTCTGTCTTTGGAGACCCCAAGAAAATTGGAATGCTGGCTAAGTCCAGGGAGAACTAGCTGTTTCACTGCTGTCCAGGACCTGTGGGACCATCTATGGCTAGGAAAGTGCAAGCCCAATTGAAGTAGTAGTCTGTGAGGCTAGGCTGGAACACCTGTGGTTATCTTCTCTGGTACTGTCCTGAATCCAGATTTTGAGTAAAGCCCTATTCATGGCAGGATACTGAAACACATGCGCATATTAGAGGCATAAAAATGTTATAACTAGGTTAGGGAGAAACACTCTTTTCTTTTCTTGGGTATACCTTTGAAACCGTTAAGCCCATGGTCTTAGTAATTGCGGGAGGGGAGTAGCAAAACCAGGGAATGGGGGAGGATGCCCATCCCCTAGAATAGGCAACAGGTGGGAAACTTAGGTTATTGATTGACACAGAGGTACTTATCAGGATGGAATACATTTTACCCATGATAGGTGGATCCGAGTGAATTTTCTGAAGGTTACAAGAATTTTCTTAATTTTATAAAAAGAGATAAATTTTAGGCATGTTAAATTGTTTGTATTGGAATCCATGTTGTAGAAAACGGTAGCAAATATATTTGTGTCACAGTAGAGGCTGGGTAAACAATTTTTTGTGACAAGTATGAGCACTCCTTGAGGTGAGCTCAGGGAAGACAGAAACCTTTCATGCAGCAGAAGGGGCAAGAGGGGACTTTTTTTCCTTCTACGCAGAAAACTGGTTGTACATAAATTTATCATAATGAGAAAGACCTGTAAGTCTATATTTTAAAGACAACCAAAGGAAACTTAAAACATTTACCTTCTGACTATGAAACCTGCCAGGTTTGAGCCTTAAAAGTGTAAATAAATAAAACCATGATTTTTTAATTAAAACTCTTCTAGCATCAGAATAAAACTCTTAAAGCTATAAACACAGTCCATAAAGAGACTGGGGATTTTTCTGACCTTTATACAATGTATCATTATAAAAAGCTATAGCTTATAAAAATCTAAGGTTTTATGATAGCTTAATAGCATTTAGTAAAAACAAAGCCAAACATCTGTCAGTGATCTTTAACCTTTTTGGTGTTATAAGCTTCTAAAGTAATATTAACATAAATCATCTTTTAAAGAGTGAAAACATGGAGCAACATTGCAAATTATTTATTAAGACAGTACAAAAATATAAAATTTTATTTGAATATAAAGTATCTTTCAAGACCTGCTTTCCTGGTCTGTTCATGTCACATCTTGCTGCTCTTAAGCAAGATGGTGGTGAAGTCATGACTTCCCATAACACAGATGGCTGCTAGCTATGTCACTGCCCTTAACCAAGATGGTGTTTAAACTATAGCTCTACCTTCTCCAGCCCTTAGCAAAGATGGAGACTAGCCATGTGTTGGTTACATCCCTAAATGGAAACATGTCATATGATTTAAGATTACCTAAAAATAGACTTTTTCTTAAAAAAAAAAAAAGAATTATTTTACTTATATTCCAGTCATTGCCCCCTCCTCCCAATCCTCCTTCCCACAGTTCCTCATCCCAACCCTCCTCTTCCTTGTCTCCTAGTGGGCTCTTCCCACACACCAGGCCTTCCCTGGGGCCTTAAGGCTCTCCAGGATTAAGCACATCTTCTACTGAGGCTAATCCAAGCAGACCTCTATAATATATGTACCAGGAACCTTGGACCAGCCCATCTAGCGCATAAATTTTTAATCACTATTTTGACCCTTGAATTTAAAAACATACCTCTGTCTGAATAGGGTGAGCAATAAAACATTTTCAGAGCAAGCAATAAGATAAAACAGCATGAAACAGCAGCAGAACAGCATGAAACAACTTTAAAATTATCCCCACTTAAATAGCATCTGAATCTCTATTTTATTAGATCCAGTGGCCAGAAAACTGGGAGGTAATTGAGCTTTGGTGGATGGCATCAGGAGGAAGAAACCGCATTCATTCACACAAGCATGCAGTGGTCATGTATGAGCAAAGACACAAATGGTTAGACAAACATTCTAAGTTAGTCTAAATGGACCTTTATGATCTTGAAATTCCAACATCATATAAGAAACACTTTAAATCATGGCTGAATTGCATACATAGTATGTTGTAAAAATATAACTCTGAATTTTTATCATCATCATACAAAAATCCATGACTGACATGAATGAGACGTGTTGCTTTCTTAGTCTAAAAGGAGATATAGTAATATACAGTTCATTATGGCTAAGAAGTTTTATAATTGTTGCTTCAAACCATGTGGTCATCTTAAAATGGTAAAATCACATGGCTGGTCATGAGCCATGTGGCTGACATAGTTGCTAATGTTTAAAACATTTTTCCTAGATGATCAATTTTTATATTTTTTTCTGAACTGACAGTTGTTTCCAAATTATATACATATATACACAGTTGAATCCAAGTTATATACATATAGAGTTGAATTTGAGTTACATGCACATCTTTATGTCCTTAACAAGAGCTGTAAAAATCAAAATATTGTTGCAAAATATATAAACTTTAACCTATACTCAACAAGCAATTTATAAATCCTTAGATGAGAGTTTATAACACAATCTTAAGATATATATTTTTCTTATGAGATCAGAATATAAGAAAGCAGAGAGAAAAGATTTTTAAGAATGAGGAAGTAGAACTTTAAGTGTAGGTCAGAGCAAGCATATATATAAGATATTTGAGAATCATTTGTCCATGTCGGTGAGAATCTGGAAATCAGGAACAAAATCCTGAAATCATGAAGAGAGACAGAGTACTCTTAATGCAGTCCAGATGCAGAAGGGGAAGGGGTGTGGGAGTCCATAAGGGCAGAACAAGAGGCTGGGCCATGTGAAGAGAGCAGATTTTTAGCTAGATTTTGGAATCAACTTCACAAATGATCCATACATCTCAGGAGTGGTTTAATTGAGATCAGGCAGGAAGAAAGGAGGCTTAGAGAAAAGAGAAATAGGGAATTCCTTTCCATTTCCTCCATAGCTAGTAGAATTTGTAGAAATTTGATTAGAAAGGTGAAATAATTTAGGACCCATGTAGACAATGGAGATTTTCTAAGAGGTATCCCAAGGGAATGAGAGGGTATAGCTAGTGTGTGTTTCTGTGGATGGAGAGAAGTTGAATGTCACTGCAGCCTGCAGTCATGTGTGACAAAACGGAGAGGAAGCTGTTCAGTGAATTGTCATCACAACTCAATGGGGTCCAGAGGCTAAGCCAGAGGAGAGACTCAGTTCCTGGTACCAGGGCTTTTGATGAAGCCAAAGGGTGAGAATGAGAAGTTTCATCCACAGGAAGATTTAGGAAGAAGAGAGCAGGAAGGGGCAGCCTCACCCAGTAGGGCCTATAGAAACTGCAGGGTTGCAGCTCTGAAGATGGTGGGATGGGGGCAGGTGAGGACTATCAAAGGATTGCCAGATATTAAAAGGTCATCTCCTCAGACCCTGGGATATGTTAAAAAAGACCAAAAGGGAAGCTTTCATAATCATCATTAGTGGATTGGGTGATGAGCGATCGGTGAGCGGGAACGCACAGTTATTACAGGCGGAGGCAGGTTGGAAGAAGCATCCTGGTATATGAGTTAAACCCACAAGAAGCACAAGCACCAGGAGAGACTCCTAAGTCTTTCTCCATCAATGTTATGAAACATAAGGCTGTGGCAGAGGTAAGGGCCATGCCAAGGTGTCCTCCTGAGGTATCACACTATGCAACACACCAGGTATAAGAATGATTTATTTGGAAGGGAGGGGAGTGAGGACCAGGAGAAGGGGTAGGGCCACAAAAGTGGGGACAGAGGAGGACAGAAAACAATAGAGAGGATGGATGGAACACTGTAGGGACAGAGAGAGAATGAAGTAGGGGAGTAGGTGGGGCTGAGGTAGCAAGCAGTCTTATACACTGCCAGACCACCCACACCTAAGTATTGCTATGTCCCTAGGAGGAATCCCAGCGGGAATTGTCTATAAGCCAATGCTTCCATTCCTAGTTTCTTCATGGCTTTTATCGTGAAGTAATTTTGAACGTTGTCAAAAGGACTCATTGTCCTTCTGTTGAACTAACCGGGATTTTATTTAAACTTCTAGATGGCTCTTCTGAAATCTGGGGCTGCTTTCCTGTAACCAGCTTTAGCTTGAATATATTTCCATCTATTGTGTTTTAGTTCGAGTCAAGTCTCATGGGATGTCCATGTGATGCTGCAGAATCGTCTCAAGCTTGTAACAACTGGGAGTGTAGTGGGGTGAGTCTTCTGGGTATGGAGACATAATTATTCTGAGTTTTCTACTCTCCCTGGTAGAGAGATGTGGAGCAAAATTTCTCCCAGGGGTCTGCTGGGAAACCTTGCTCTAAAATGATGGTTGATGGCTGGTTCTAAGTGGCTTCCCAGTTTCTCTCAAATAAAGATAATTTTGGTAAGCCTGGTAAATTTAAAATTAATACCCACTCTCTCTGATATCCAGTATATACTTCCACAGGGAATAAAATTTAATTACACACCATTCTTTATTACAAATACATTAAAAAGTTCCTATCACAGAAGCTATCAGAAAAAAAAAGTGACTTGTGGAAGCCATAAGGAAGAGAGAGTTTTTGTTAAATGGTGATGCATGGATTTCCAAATACTGTTCATATGTTTGCAGAAGGCCTTGACTTTAACACTGAAATATGGCAGAAGAGTTATACCCAATTACATATTTTTCTTGGCATTCAATGGAGTTTAAATTGGATCACTGATCTAAAGTATTCATTTTGAAAATTACTTCATAGAAAAATAAAAAGATTAAATACATGATGCTTTCAACTGTGATCTTTAGAGACAGAAAAATGGTATTCAAGCTTGTTCTTCATTGTCTTTTTGTTCTCAGTAATCTCTATTAGGATGATTAGTGCTAATATTTAAATTAGCCAAAGAGAGAATTAATTTCATTCTCATAAAATGATAATGAATTAAATCTATAAGAACCTTTTCATTCTAAAATTTTTACATAACAATTGCATGATGTCTCCTTCACCAAAAGAAGTACTTGGGCTGCAAATTTAAATGTGATTTTTATAATGAGCCTTATTCACAATGAACATTTTGTGTAGTTTATTCACCTTGAGGAGATTCAGTTTTGTTACATGTGCTAACTGGGGACAGTAAAACTTGGCCCAAGATTTATCATTACTTTTTAAAGGATTTTATCTTATTTTTATTTTACTTGTGTATTTTCTTCCATGTATGTCTTTACACTGGGTACTGTTGATGCTCTAGGTTATGTGGGATGATTGACCAGAGAAAGAAAGATGCTGCACGATGAAATTAGGCTTCTCCAGCAGCAGGGGAATCTGCTTCTAAAGGATTGAATGCACGCAGCTTCCTAGATCTTTTTATAATTACACAAAAGTCACTTTTAGCAAGTCAATTTCTGATTACCAAAAGCTCTTATCTGATCTAGAGGTTGTCTTGAAAGAACCATCAGCTTAAGCAGTTCTTAGTCATATGAGACTTTCTGGTTTGCCAAACATATCTGTAGATTAAGTTATACAAAGACTCTGAGAATTCTTCAGAGGAAACAACCTCATAAATTCTTAGATAATAATCATTGACAAAAGCCTACTTCAAAGCCTAGGTGCCATCACTCTAGAATTCATCCCAGATACAATAATTCTGCTAAAATTTTCCTATAGGGTTCATGTGGTCCCCACAGAAGCCCAAAGAGTGCAATGGATATCCTAGAACTGGAAACAGCTGGTTGTAAACTGCCTCGTGAGGGTTGGAATCAAACACAGCTTATCTGCAAGAGTAGCCAGTGTTTTTAGCCACTGAGCCATCTCTCCAATCCCACATTTATCATTTTTAGGGTGACTAAGAATCTAAGACTAGATAGATCAGTAACAACTGTTAAAAGAACAACAAAAACCAATGGCAATAAAATGACATTTTTATTAGATATTTTATTTATTTACATTTCAAATGTTAAGGCCTTTCCTTGTTTCCCCCCTACTCCCACTTCCCTGTCCTGGCATTCCCCTATACTGGGACATTGAGCCTTCACAGGACCAAGGGCCTCTCCTCTCATTGATGTCCAACAAGGCTATCCTCTGCTACATATGTGGCTGGAACCATGGTCCCTCTATGTGTACTCTTTGGTTGGTGGTTTAGCCTCTGGGAGCTCTGGGGGTACTGGTTGGTTCATATGGTTGTTCCTCCTATGGGGCTTCAAACCCGTTCAGCTCCTTCGGTCCTTTCTCTAGCTCCTCCATTGGGGACCCCATGCTCAGTCCAATGGTTGTCTGAGAGCATCCACCTCAGTATTTGTCAGGCACTGGCAGAGCTTCTCAGGAGACAACTATATGAGACTACTGTCAGCATGCACTTGTTGGCACAATAGTGTGTGGGTTTGGTAACTGTATATGGGATAGGTCCCCAGGTGTGGCAGTCTCTGGGTGGCCTTTCCTTCAATCTCTGTTCCACACTTTGTCTCTGTATCTCCTCCCATGGCTATTTTGTTCCTCCTTCCAAGAAGGACCAAAGCACCAACACTTTGGTCTTCCTTCTTGAGCTTCATATGGTCTGTGAACTGTGGGTATTCCAAGTTTCAGGGTTAATATCCACTTATCATTGAGTGCATAACATGTGTGTTCTTTTGTGATTGGGTTACCTCACTCAGGATGATCTTTTCTAGTTCTATCCATTTACCTAAGAATTTCATGAATTCAGTGTTTTCAGTAGTTGAGTAGTACTCCATTGTGTAAATGTAGGATGACTTCTAATGGCATTCTGCTATACTCATAGATCAGAGCTTTGCTCAGCTGTCATCAGAAGCTTCCTCCTGCGGCAGATGGCAACAAATACAGAGATGCATAGCCAGACTCTATGCAGAGAGTGAAAGACTTTGGAACACTCAGCCCTAAATCTCTCTTCTCAGGGCTCAGGGAACCACATGGAAGAAAAGCTGGAAGACTCTGCCCCACAGTTGCCTGGTAACAGCCAGGAGTGCCTGACTCACACTATAAAAGGGCTGCTTGACTCCTCTGTTCTCTTGCCTTCTTGCTCTGGCTCTGTCCCTCCCCCCCTGCTCTTCCCTTCCCCTCCCCCTTCTCTCTCCATGCTCTGCTCATGACCAACCTCTACTCCTCTACTCTCTCTCTCCCTCTCTCTCTCTCTCTCTCTCTCTCTCTCTCTCTCTCTCTCTCTCTCCTACCCTTTTAAATCCCATCCCCATGCCCTGAATAAACTCTTTTGTATACTATATCATCATGTGGCTGGTCCTACAGGGGGAAGGGATGCCTTAGCATGGGCCTTCAGAGGCATCTGCTACCCTCACTCCTGACTACACATCCCTCAAACATATTCCTTCTCTTAAAACACAACATGGAGGACACCAAAAAACTAAGGTTCTCTAAGTCAACGTGATCATATGAACTCATAGAGACTAATGAAGTATGCAGAAGACCTGCCTGAATCTGTATCAGGTCCTCTGCACATATATTATAGCTTCTAGATTAGTGTTTTTATGGGATTCCTAATCGTGGAAATGACTGGGTCTCTGATTCTTGTGCCTCTCTTGGTTCTTTACCTGCAGTACTTTTTCAACTCTAATGTGTTAGTTCTTCTTTTATCTTATAGTTTATTTTATTACTTTTCCTTAGCATCCTATTTGTCTTGTAATGATAAATAGATAGGAAGTGGATATGAATTGGATGGGAAGTAAGGTAGAACTGGGAGAAATAGAGGGACAAGGAAACTCTAATCAATATATATTGTGTTTTATAAGAAGGAAAGAAAAAAAGAAAGAAAGGAAGGAAGGAAGGAAGGAAGGAAGGAAGGAGGGAAGGAAGGAAGGAAGGAAGGAAGGAAGGAAGGAAGGAAGGAAGGACCAAGATATGTTTGGTAGAGGTGGAAGGGGGTACCTCTGCAGGCCCATGTTGCGACATCCCTTCCCACTAGAGGACCAGCCATATGACGGATATAGTGTGGAATAGAGTTTATGATGGATATAGTATGATACAGAGTTTATTTAGGGCATGAGAATGAGAGTTGAGGAAGGAGTAGAGACAGAGAAAGATAGATATGGGAGAAAGAGAGAAGAATGGGTAGAGGAGAGCGAATAGAGGCCTACCAGGAACACTTGTCAGGGGGAGACAGGAGGGAGGGAATGGGAGAAAAGGAACAGAGAATAAGAGTATAGGAGAGTAAGAGAGTCAGGAGGGAGCAAACATCCCCTTTTATAGTGAGTCAGGTATACCTGGCTGTCATCAGGTAACTGTGGGGCAGAACCTAGAAGAAATACTATTATATATATCATGCAAGGAAACAATCTTTTTTCAATAAAAGGAAAATAACACTCCTTCCTTCCCCCCCAAAAAAACAAGTAGATAATGAAGCAATCCAGGGATTTCTGATTTAGCATTAGGGACATAAAAATATTATCCCCATGTCTACTACTAAGTTATCTTCTACTTTGAGAATTTCAAAACAGATGTTTAGTATAAAACACAATACCTGATTACTGACTAGAGAAGTGGAGTTCAGTAGTTACCAGAGACTTGGTACATTAATGTACTTATGATTGAGAGAAAATTAGAGACCAAAATGAAATAAAGAGATGGGAACGCTTACAAACAATAATGCAAGACAACAAGAAGATAGGCTGTTAAACACAGCTTTTATTTCCACAAGCAGTAATGGTCAAGACAGTTTTGCCCACATGAATGTGAGAAGTCCAGCTTTCATCAAATAGAATCTGGGTCTTTTCTGGAAGTCTGGTTGCAAGGTCAACCAGAAGTTATCACTGATCAAACCAATGTTGGAGGTCAGTGAACTGGAGATTTTTCTACAAAGACTACTAATTTTCTTCTAGATATTTATCTAGCTATTGATTTGCTTTATAGAATGGTTTCCAATCTAGATTGACAGGTAAAATTTTAAGGTGCTCTGTCATTCTTATAGTCCACAATAGAAAAGAACACATAGTCAATCTGTCCTGGGCGAAGATCCTACAATTTTCAGCAAACTTGAATGGAATTTTGTTGTGATTATGCAGATCAATTTTCCTTACCACTTAAATTTTTATCTTTTGCAATATCTTTTTTCATAATGAAATAAAATACAGTAAGAGTAAAATAAATCACATTTAAGTTGGACAAGGCAAAGAGACAGAAGGAAAAGAGCTTCAGAAAAGACATGAGAATCAGAGAATCACTCATTCACACACTTAGTAGTCTCATAAAAATATTAAACTGAAAGCTGTAAGACACACAGAAGGGCTGGTGCAGACCTGCCTAGGCTCTGCACTGAGGCTTTTGTATTTGCGAATTCAATCTTTGCTTGGTTGATCTAGAGGGCCTTGTTGTAACATTCTTTATCCTCTCTGGCTGTTACGCTCTTTCTGCCTCCTCTTCCTCAGGGTTTCCTGATGTCTAAGGGGAGGGATTTGAAAGAGACATTCCAGTTAGAGCTGTATTTTCCAAGGTCTCCCCCATACCCCAGCCACATGTGTAAATGTACCACATTTCCTTTATCCACTCTTGTTGAGGGACATCTAGGTTGTTTCCAATTTCTGGCTATAACAAACAGAACAGCAATGAACATAGTTGAACAAACATCCATCCATGTGACAGGATGAAGAATCCTTTGTATATATGCCCAAGAGTGTTATAGTTGTATCTCAAGGTAGATAAATTCTCATTTCTTCTGAGGAATCACCATACTGAAGTCAATAGTGGCTCAAGAGTTTTTGCTCCCTTCAGCAATGGATGAGTGCTCCCCTTATTCCACATCCTTGCCAGCATGAGCTGTCACTTGAGTTATTGATCATCATAATTTTGGCAGCTATAAGATAAAATGTTAAAGGTTTAGTTTGCATTTCCCTGATAGCCATGGTTGTTAAACATTTTTTAAAGTGTTTCCCAGCCATTTTAGTTTCCCCTATTTAGAATTCTGTTTATATCTATACCTCATTGTTTAATAGAATTATCTGCATTTTTGATATGTAATTTTCTCTTAGTTCATTGTATATTTTAGATGTTGGTCTTCTATTAGATGAAGAGTTAATAAAAATCTTTTGCCATTCTGTAGATTCCTGCTTGGTCCAAAATACAGTGATCTTTGCAGACAAGGACTTTTACTTTCATGTGGTCCCATTAATTAATTGTTGATTTTGCTGTCTGTGCTAATGGTTTCCTGTTCAGAAAGTCATCTCCTGTGCCAATGAGTTCAAGAATAGTCTCCACTTTCTCTTCTATCAGATTTAGTATATCTGGTTTTATGTTGAGGTCTTTGATCCATTTAGACTTGAGTTTTGAGCAGGGAGATAAGTATGGGTCTATTTGTATTCCACTACATGCCAATATCCAGTTAGACAAGCTCCATTTGTTGAAGATGCTATCTTTTTTTCAGTGTGTATTTCTGACTTTATTTTTCAATTCAGGTGTCCATAGGAATATGGATTTATGTCCATGTCTTTAATTCTATTTATAAACAAACGTGTTTTCATTCCAATGTCATGATTTTATAATAATATAGCTTTGTGGTACAACATGAAATCTGGAATGGTGATACCTCCAGCAATTATTTTATTATTCATGATTGTTTAACTATCCTGGGCTTTTTGTTGTTCCATATAAAGTTGAGAATTGTTCTTTCAAGACATTTGAAGAATTGGTGAGGATTGCAAAGAATCCGTAGATTGTAGGCCATCCTCTCCTTTTAGTAGAATGGACATTTTTACTATCTTAATCCTAGTGATCCATGAGCATTGGAGAGCTTTCCATCACCTGATATCTTTTTCTTTTTTTTTAATTTTTATTTTTTATATTCTATGTTTACATTCCAAAGGCTTTCCCCTTTCCCAGTTCCCCCCACCATACGTCCCATAGTTCCTCTCCCCCCAGTTAGTCCCCAATCATTCCCCCTCCCCCCTCGGTTTCTTTACAAAACTGGATCCAATCTTTACAGCCCCAGGGTCCTCTCCTTTCTTCTTCTTGGGAATCATTTGACTTGCTAATTGTGCCTTGAGTATTTAGGGCTTCTGGGCTCATTAATATCCACTTATCAGTGATTGCATTTCATGTGTATTCTTTTGTGATTGGGTTAACTCACTCAGGATGATATTTTCCAGGTCTAACCATTTACCTACAAATTGCATGAATTCATTATTTTTAATTGCTGAGTAGTATTCCATTGTATAAATATACCACAATTTCTGTATCCATTCCTCCTTTGAGGGATATTTGGGCTCCTTCCAATTTCTGGCTATTATAAATAAGGCTGCTATAAACATAGTGGAGCATGTGTCTTTATTGTATGCAGGGGAATCCTCTGGGTATATGCCCAAGAGTGGTATGCCAGGGTCCTCTGGAAATGACATGCCCAATTTTCTGAGGAACCGCCAAACTGATTTCCAGAGCGGTTTTACCATTTTGCAATTCCACCAACAGTGGAGGAGTGTTCCTCTTTCTCCACATCCTCGCCAGCACCTGTTGTCTCTTGAGTTTTTAATCTTAGCCATTCTGACTGGTGTGAGATGGAATCTCAGGGTTGTTTTGATTTCCATTTCCCTGATGACTAATGATGTTGAACATCTTTTAAGGTGTTCCTGATATCTTTTTCAATTTCTTTCTTCAATGACTTGAAGATTTTTTTTTCATTTTTTTATTTTTAAATGCTTTTACATTACATCCTGGTTGCAGTTTCTTCTCCCTCTGCTCTCAATAGCCTCTCCTCTGATCCCCACACCTCCCTACTCCCCAAGACTAACTCCTCTCCTTTCAGAGAAGAGCAGGCCTTCCAGGGATATCAGCCAATTAAAGCATAACAAGATACAATAAGACCAGGCATATACCATCACACCAAGGTTGAACAGGCAACCCAGTAGAAGGAAAGGGGTTCTACAAGTAGGCAAAAGAGTCAGAGACAGGCCCACCTCCCACTGTTAGGATTTTCACAGCAACACCAAACTACTCAGTCATAACATAGATGCAGAGGAACTAGATCAAACTTCTACAAGGCTCCCCGATCTCTGCAAGTACTCATGAGTCTCAGTCAGTTGCTTTTGTGTGCCATGTTCTCCTGGTGTATCCCTGACCCTCTGACTCCTCTGATCCTTCCTGCAACTTCTCTATAGGATTCCTCAAAGCTTCATCTAAAATTTGGCCATGAGACTATATGTGCTCCCATAAGTTGCAGGATGCAGTCTCTCTGTTCTCTTTGATTATGATTCTGCTAAGTTCTGATCCCAGCATATTCTGCAGGCAGAAGAATCTGTAGGTTGAAAGTTTTGTGACTGAGTTGGTGTCCCAATTCCTCCCCTGGAGGCCTTGCCTGGTTACAGAAGATGGCCAGATCAGGCCTGTGTCCATCATTGCTAGGAGTGTTTGCTAGGGTCACTCTCATAGTTTCTATGGAGTTTCCATTGCACTAGTGACCAAGCCCATTCAGTCAGTCAACAGGTTCTCCAGTGCAGGACTGAGGATTATTGAAAAGTAAAAGACAATTAGACAATGCTGCAGCATACCCCAGTCAATTCTGATACTGAAGACAGGTTTAAATTTTCTAATCCATTTTGATAACATTTTAATTACATGCAAGTATTAAGGACAATAGTCGTACAATGAGGAACAAGCAAGACAATAAACACAAAATAGGCAAGCCAGTAAGCAAAGTCCTGTGATTACAGTGGTTTCCAAGGTAGTGTCAGAATAACCAAAATACCTGAGCCCACTTCCTTGCCCAAGCCCCAAATCTGAATCCTACTTCTGAATCCTACTTCCTTTGTTCCACCCTAAGATTAAAATTATTGCCTTAACCTACTTCCCTATTATAGCCTAAAGTAAGATACTTGCCTGACGCCCATTTCCTTGCCCTTGGCCAATGTCAAGCTCCATGGCCAGTGTCAGACTCCTGTCAGGCTACAAGGCACCCCAGTAAGGTGCTCTACAGACTAGGTTTCTACCTCACCCCTGAAATGCCTCCCAGTTCCAGTTGTTTTTCACAGTATATTCTCACTACCCCCCACCACCACCATCTGAACCCTCCTGGTCCTAGCATCACCTGCCTGCAGTACACCTGTGGAATCTATTCTCTTTCTTTTTCACCAGAAGATCCTTGTGTTCTCCTTTAATCCTTCCTTGTTGCTTAGCCTCTCTGGCTCCGTAGACTGTGTCATGATTGTCTTTTTCTTTACAGCTAATATTCACTTTAAGTGAGTACATACCATGCTTGTCTTTCTATGTCTGAATTTCCTCACTCCAGATAATTTTTTCTAGTTTTATCCATTGACTTACAGATTTCACGATGTCATTGTATTTAATGGCTGAGTAATACACCATTATGGGAATGGACCACATTTTCTTTATCCATTCTTCAGTTGAGGGAAACAATCTAGATTGTTTCCAGTTTCTGAACATAATGAATAAAGCTGCTATGAAGGTAATTGAGCAAGTATCTTTGTAATAAGACAGAGGAGTTTCAAATGGCCAAGGAACCCTTAAAGAAATGTTCAACATCTTTAGCCATCAGAGAAAGGAAAATCAAAACGTGATTCCATTTCACACCTGTCAGAATAGCTACGATCAAAAATACAAGTGACAGCTCATTGCTGGTGAGGATGTGTAGCAAGAGGAACATTCCTCTATTGCTGGTGGGAGTGCAAACTTGTACAGTCACCTTGGAAGTCAATATGGTAGTTTCTCAGAAATTTGGAAATTGATCTAACTCAAGATCCAGCTATGCCACTTGTGGGCATAGTCTCAAAAGATGCTTCATCCTATCATGAGGACGTACATCATACAAATCATTTACTTAGAGTAATGTGTGTGATGTTATTTGAGGCTATTGTGAACGGTGTTGTTTCTTTATTTCTTTCTCAGTCTGTCTGTCATTTGTATATGTGAGGAATATTAATTTTGTGTTAATTTTATATCCAGCTACTTTGCTGAAAGTGTGTATGGGCTGTAGGAGTTCCCCAGTGAAATTTTTTGGGTCACGTATGTATATTATCATAGCATCTACAAACAAAGATACTTTAAATTATTCCTTTCAAATTTGTATTCCCTTGATTTCCTTGAGTTATCATATTGCTCTAGCTAAGACTTCAAGTACTATCTATATTGTATCGATATGGAGAAGTGTACAGCCTTGTCTTATTCCTGACTTTAGTATGGTTGGTTTGAGTTTCTCTTTGTTTAAGTTTATGTTGGCTTGCTGTAACTGCCTTTATTATGTTGAGGTATATTCCTCATCACCTTCAGGACTTTTATTATGGGCAGTGTCATCTCTGCATCTAATGAGATAAACATGTGGTTTTTATCTTTGCTATATTTTTGGCTACATTTGTCTTCTTACATATGTTGAACCATCCCTGAGCCTCTGCAGTGAAGCCTTCTTGATCATGGTTGATGATCTTTTTGGTGTGTTATTGGGTTCAGTTTTTAAATATCTTATTGAGAATTTTGCAGGTATGTTAATAATGAAAACTGGTCTGTATTCTCTTATACTGTTCTCTTTTATATGGTTTGGGTAACTATACCCTTTTTAAATAAATTGAACAATGTTCCTTCTGATTCTATTTGGCAGAATAATTTCTGAAGTATTTTCCTTTAATGACTGATAGAATTCTTTCCTAAAACCATGAAAAACAATTTAATGACTTTTTATTTTACTAAGGGTATAGGTCTGTGTCATGTGTTTACCTAACCTTGATTTAACTTTGGTAACTGGTAGGTATTGAGATACTTATCTGTTTCTTTTAGATTTTATAATTTGGTATTGCACAGGTTTTTTTTTTAAGTATGTCAATATTCTCTGGATTTCCTCAGTGTCTGTTGTATCTTCCCCTTTTCATTTCTAATTTTGTTAATTTGAATATTATCTCCTTAACTTTTAATTAATTTACATGAGGGCTTATCAATTGTATTGATTTTTTTCAAAGACCCAAGTGTTTGTTTCTTTGATTATTTGTATTGTTGTCTCTGTTTCTATTTCATTGATTTTAGCCCTGAGTTTATTTCCTGATGGTTTTTGTATGATTTCTTCTTGTTCTATAGATTTCAAGTGTGCTGTTGAGTTGCTACTATGAGCCTCCCCTTTTAATGTAGGCACTTAATGCTATAAACTCACCTCTTAGAACCACCTTCATTGTATCCCATAAATTTGGATATGTTGTATATTCAATTTCATTCAATTCTAGAAAAACTGTAACTTTTATAAAATTCAGAGACACCATGACCATGTTTTATAAAGGAAAACATTTAGTTGGGGCTGGCTTACAAGTTCAAAGATTTAGTCCGTTATCATCAAGACAGGAGCATGGCAGTGTCCAGGCAAACATTGGGCTGGAGGAACTGAGAGTTCTACCTCTTGTTCCAAAGGCAGCTAGGAGAAGACTGGCTTCCAGTTAGGATGAGGGTCTTAAAGCCCATTCCTACAGTTACATACGTCTTCTTCCAATAAGGCCACACCTACTCCAACAAGGCCACACCTCCAAATAGTGCCACTCCTGGAGACAAGAATATTCAAACCACCACAAGCAAGTATCTTTTGTGTTTTGTTAAAATGTTCTGTAAATATCTGTTAAGTCCATTTGGCTTATAAGATCAGTTTGTTCCAGCATTTCTCCATTTATTTTATTTCTAGATGACCTATCTGTTCAAAACTATAGATATGGAAGTCTTCCACTACCAGGGTATGAGGATCTATATATGATTTAAGTTGTAGTAGTATTTCTTTTATAAGCATGGGTGCCCTTGTGTTTGGTGTGTAAATATTAAGAATTGCAATGACCTAGTGGTGGATTTTTCCATTGATATGCATGTATTATACTTTCTTTTCTTTTCTGATTAGCTTTGATTGATTAGTCTATTTTCTCAGATATTAAAATAGCTACCCATGCTTACTTCTTAGATCTATTTTCTTAGAATATCTTTCTTTGACCTTTTACTCTAAAGTGTTGTCTATCCTTGTTTAGGTGTCTTTCTTGAATGTAGCAGAAGGACACATCCTGTTTTTGCATCCATTCTCTTATTCTGTGTTTTGCAGTGTAACTGAGACCATGATGTTGAGAGATATCAATGAACAGTGTTTGTTGATTCCTGTTATTTTGTTGTTGTTATTGTTCTTGGTGCTGTGGTAGTGGCAGCTGCAGCAGTATTGCTGGTGCTGGTAGTGGTTTGTGTGTGTGTGTGTGTGTGTGTGTGTGTGTGTGTGTATGCATGTGTGTGTGTGTGCTCATTCTTTTATATTTGATATATTCCTTATTTATATTTTGAATGATTTCCCCTTTCCTGGTTCTCCCCTCCCCGAAAGTCCCATAAGCCTTCTTCCCTCCCCCTGTTCCCCAATCAACCCCCTCCCACTTCCCTGTCCTGGTATTCTCCTACACTGCTGTATTGAGCCTTTCCAGGACCAGGGGCCTCTTCTTCCTTCTTCTTGGGCATCATTTGATATGTGAATTGTGTCTTGGGTATTCAGAGCTTCTGGGCTAATATCCACTTGTCAGTGAGTGCATACCATGTGTGTTTTTTTGTGATTGGGTTACCTCACTTAAGATGATATTTTTCAGTTCCACCCGTTTGCCTAAGAATTTCATGAATCCATTGTTTTTATTAGCTGAGTAGTATTCCATAGTATAAATATATCACATTTTTTTATCCATTCCTCCGTTGAGGTACATCTGGGTTCTTCCCAGCTTCTGGCTATTATAAATAGGGCTGCTATGAACATAGTGGAGCATGTGTCCTTATTACATGCTGGGGAATGCTCTGTGTATATGCCCAGGAGTGGTATAACAGGGTCCTTTGTTAGTATCATGCCAAGTTTTCTGAGGAAACTCCAGACTGATTTCCAGAATAGTTGTACCAGCTTGCAATCCCACCAGCAGTGGAGGAGTGTTCCTCTTTCTCCACATCCTCGCCATCACCTGTTTTCTCCTGAGTTTTTGATCTTAGCCTTTCTGATTGGTGTGAGGTGAAATCTCAGGGTTGTTCTGATTTGCAGTTCCCTGAAGACTAAGGGAATAAGGATGTTGAACATTTCTTTAGGTGCTTCTCAGCCATTTGATATTCCTCAGATGAAAATTCTTTGTTTAACTCTACACCCCACTTTTAATAGGGTTATTTGGCTCTCTGGAGTCTAACTTTTTGAGTTCTTTGGATATATTGGATATTAGCCCTCTGTCAGATGTAGGGTTGGTAAAGATCTTTTCCCAATTTGTTGGTAACCATTTTGTCCTTTTGACAGTAGCCTTTGCCTTAAAGAAACTTTGTAATTTTATGAGGTCCCATTTGTCAATTCTTTTTTTTCTTTATTTTCTATATTCTTTGTTTACATTCCAAAGGCTTTCCCCTTTCCCAGTCCCCCCCTCACCATATGTCCCATAAGTCCTCTTGCCCCCCATCTATTCCCCAGTCACACACACACACCCATTTCTCTGTTCTGATGCTCTCCTACAAATCAGGATCCAGTCTTTTCAGGACCAGGGTCCTTTCCTTCCTTCTTCTTGGGAATCTTCTGATTTGCTAATTGTGCCTTGAGTATTCAGAGCTTTTGGGCTCATTAATATCCACTTATCAGTGATTTCATTTCATGTATATTCTTTTGTGATTGGGTTAACTCACTTAGGATGATATTTTCCAGATCCAACCATTTGCCTACAAATAGCATGAATTCATTATTTTTAATTGCTGAGTAGTATTTCATTGTATAAATATACCACATTTTCTGTATCCATTCCTCCTTTGAGGGACATCTGGGCTCCTTCCAACTTCTGGCTATTATAAATAAGGCTGCTATGAACATAGTGGAGCATGTGTCTTTATTATATGCAGGGGATTCTGCTAGGTATATGCCCAGGAGTGGTATGCCAGGGTCCTCTGGAAGTGTCATGCCCAATTTTCTGAGGAACCACCAGACTGATTTCCAGAGTGGTTGTATCATCTTGCAATCCCACCAGCAGTGTAGGAGTGTTCCTTTTTCTCCACATCCTCGCCAGCACCTGTTGTCCCTTGAGTTTTTAATCTTAGCCATCATCAAAATGATCATTCACCATAATCAAGTAGGCTTCATCCCAGGGATGCAGGGATGGTTCAATATACAGAAATCCATCAATGTAATCTACTACATGAACAAACTAAAAGAAAAAAACCACATGGTCATCTCATTAGATGCTGAAAAAGCATTTGAAAAATTCAGCATCCTTTCATGCTAAAAGTCCTAGAAAGAACAGGAATTCAAGGCCCATACCTAAATATAGTAAAAGCTATATACAGCAGACCAGTAGCGAACATCAAACTAAATGGAGAGAAACTTGAAGCAATCCCACTAAAATCGGGGACTAGACAAGGCTGCCCTCTCTCTCCATATCTTTTCAATATAGTACTTGAAGTTCTACCGAGACTAATTAGACAACATAAGGAAGTCAAAGGGATACAAATTGGAAAGGAAGAAGTCAAACTATCATTATTTGCAGATGATATGATAGTAAGCGTAAGTGACCCAAAAAACTCCACCAGAGAACTCCTACAGCTGATAAACAACTTCAGCAAAGTGGCTGGTTATAAAATCAACTCAAGCAAATCAGTAGCCTTCTTGTACTCAAAGGACAAGCAGGCTGAGAAAGAAATTAGGGAAATAACACCCTTCACAATAGCCACAAACAATATAAACTATCTTGGCGTGACTTTAACCAAACAAGTGAAAGAACCATTTGTCAATTCTTGATCTTAGAGCATAAGCTATTGGTGTTCTGTTCAGGAAATTTTCCCCTGTGCCCATGTGCTCAAGGCTCTTACCCAGTTTCTTTTCTATTAGTTTCAGTGTGGGTCAGTTTTTGTTGTGGTGGTTTTTCAGCCCAATTACCTGGTAAAAGAAATCACAACTCAATCAGTATTTAGACAAGCTATATACCTAGATTGAGCGGATCTCCCACTACACTACTCTATTCCCATCTAAGTTGTCCTATATAACTGACGGTTTTATCCAGGCCACATCTTCTCTCCCTCCTCTTCCACCTCCTCCATTGATCCTCTTTCCTCCCTTGATCCTCCTCCACCACAACCACCAAAACCTCTCAGCTCCAACTTATAGAAGGCAGGGTAGGAATATGAACTGGCAATGTGGTGCACACTTGTAATGCCAACAATTGTGAGGCTGAGGCAGAAGAATCACAAATTACAAGCTTGCCCTAAAACCAAACCGAACCAAACCAAACCAAGAAGTAACAGCAATGTTTAAGAGTGTCACAGACTCTTGGGTGAATCTCCCATGGCCTTACTACAAGCTATGATACCTTGAACAGTGACCTAAGCTCTTGAATACAGAATTCATTATTAGTAAAATTAATTATTTTATCTGTTTGCAAGAGGCTTAAAGGACACAATGTAATTAAGTTCAGTACAGTGTCTGACAAGTTATAATAGATAAGTAAACATCAGGCTCCTAGAGTTCCCAACTCTTCTGAAGATGTGTAGGAAACCCGCTAAGCATCTTTCCAGCCATCGTTCTGCCCTTCCAACAGCACAAGGTCAGCCAGTGTCATTCACATTTCCATATAGCACAAGGTTATAGTTTCTTGCTTGAGAAGTCATATTAATATTAAATTATTGGCATTATCAGATACCTGCCTAGAAGTAGGTCATATGTGAGCTGTAAGATTACTTCCGGAAAGAAATCAAACAATATGCGGATCCTAAAAACAAAATGAAAACTGGGTTGAGCTGTGACCAGATGAACAAATTGAGGAATTAACAGCAGATCTGTTTGAGGTGACTCATTAGCACGATTTATACAAACCATAAACTAAATCTGCAACCTCACCCCACTGTACAGCACTAAATTGGTGAGCTTCTGTGCCTTCTGAGACTTTGTCAGGACATGTGTCTGATTCAAGAATATTATGCCTATTTGTGATATAGAATATATATTCAGGATGCATGAAGTTAGAGCCATTAAAATGCTGATTAATGATATATTTCTAACATTTAGAAAACAAAAGGAAAAATTGCAAAAAAAATGTATATGACAAAACAGAGCAGCAATGGAATGAAATGGAAGTAGAAACATGGGGATAGCAACAGATATGGGAACACAGCCATGGGGAATGAAAACGCCTTGTTTGCCCTTCAATGCCCACTGAGCCACCCCACCAATGTTTCTGCTGTTCAACCTGCTTTGGGGCAATAGGGCACTGGTAGCACCTAGAGCACAGTGGTGAGTGGTAGCCTGGAACTTGTGTAGGTCCTTCCCCCAAACACTGTCTGACTACACCTTCACCCTAATTCTGAACAACATATCCAAAATGAAGAATGTTTGCTTTCTCCCTTAAGTCTCCTTGAAAGACTTCCATGGTCTGTGTTGCTACCAAAGGCCATGTTGATATATATGTGGTCCATGATGCTGCAAGAACCATATGAAAGTCCATGATACCTGCCATGGGCAAGAAACATTCCATTGAAGTCTCATAACTAAGAATAAGAGACATTAAAGGATTCTGTGAACACCCCTCACCAAAAGACACAGTGCAGACAGGAAGCTATTGAAGAAAGAAATTAAAATTATGATAAAGAGTAAGTATAGCTCTTCATAGTTGTTGGCTTATGCTGTGAGTATGGCAAGAACAGCGGACTCAGTTTTCTTTAAGGGGCTGGCCACTGGGAGCTTGCCCATATTTCAAACACAAATTGGACGTGGAGTTTTTTGGAGACTGGGGGAAAGGTGAGAGGGTGAGAATCGGGAAGCAAGTGTAATTGGGGCACATTGTATGAAATCCCCAAATAACAAATAAAAATATGTTGGAGGAGGGCTCTAACATACAGGTTTCTGTGGAGAAGAGAAATGAATAAAATTTGAACTCAGCAAGTTCTCAGACAATTCCACTGCCTGCAGAGTGACTGGGCCATAAAGCTCTACCAGCCAAAGGTTTAAAGGGAGCATATGTCCCCATTGGTTGGTTCAACTTGAACAATTTTTAAATGTTTTTTTCAAATGTCTGTATGTGAATTATTTTTTTCACTAAACACAGTCTACTGATCATAACAGCATCTTCAATGAGGGAATGCATCATTGCAGCTATAGAATTACCAGGCTAAATTCAGTCTCATCTTTCAATAGCAGATACAGAGGAAGGAGCGGAAATCTGGAATAAAGGAAGATGGTCATGAAATAGAAATGTAATGTTTTGTGTTTGTTTTTGTTTATTAATGAAAACCAACTGTTAAATGTTTAATCATTTAATATGTCTTCTAAAATGTATCCAGGGAATACCATTTTCTAGAAATGTGCTATGGAGGAGTTGGAAATGTTTTACAATAATTAAAATACTGAATTCACCAGAATAGCCTCTTATTATTCTGGAAACAATTTTGGAACACCTACTGTGCTGGAAAAAAGACAAGTGCTAGACCTGAGGAACAGATGACCCAAACAGGGAAGGGTCTCTGCCCTTGAAAGTCTCTAGGTGATTTAACTGATGTGCAACACCATAAAAATTCTCTCAATAGAAATTTGTGATTATAAGAAACTGTGTTATCCAGAGAGACAGGTAGGTGATTAAGAGCACTGGCTACTCATCTGGGGAACCTAGATTCAATGTTCAGCATTCACATGGTGGCTCAAAACCATCTGTAACTTCAGTTCTGGAAGGTCAGACACTCTCTTCTGGCCTCTACGTTTACTGCACAAATGAGGTGTACAGACACACTCAGAAAAAAAATAAAAATATAAAAACCCCACCCATATATAATAAATATTTGGTAAAATTAAGAAAGAAAGGAAAGAAGAGGGGGGAAACAATGGCTGCTTAGTTGTGATTAGGAGTTTCCAGAAGGACCACATGCAATAAACATGACTATTGAAGAACAGATCCCCAATACTAGGCCACTTGCTGTAAGCATCCTAGGAGCATCATCAACATTGCTGATGTGGCCTCTGACACTGTACTCAGAGGGTTTGTGTTATCACTTAGAAAGTATTTTCTAATTGCAGTTAAATAGAACTGTACATCTAGTATCTTAAATCATACTGAATTTGTTTTGCAAAAGCCCAAGGAAAGTGTTTCTAAGGGGTTTAGGAAAGCCAGGCTTTGCCCATCATCTTGCTCACATCCTCACGCTGGGTTCCATGCTGGGGCTATGATGACCTCATATCTGGAGACAGCATCTAACATGTTAGGTATCGCCACACCCAAACACAGTAAGCTGGTGAGCAGACAAGATGCTTCTGAATATGTCCTCTTAATTCCTCACTCACTTTTGTTTTCCCAGATTTAGAAAGGTATAGCTAACAGACAAAACTGTATACACTAAGTGTGAATAAATCAAGTTAACATATCTTTCACCTCACATAGCAATTTTCCTGGGGTAAGAACAATTACAATCTACTGTCCTAGAGAAATGCATCATATATGATTAAACATTGCTTTTATGCTATGTACTTGCTCTTCTCCACCTTTCATTCTGGCTAAATGAACTTTGAAACCCATGACTAATATCCCTATTCACAATCTCTATTCCCTCATACATTTTTTCACTTTCATTTCATTTTTTATATACATTGGTGTTTTTGCCTGCATATCTGTCTGAGGGTGTTGGATCCCCTGGAACTGGATTACAGACAGTTGTAATCTGCTATGTGCATGCTGGGAATTGAACCTGGGTCATTTGGAAGAACAGCCAGCACTTCTAACTAGCTGAGCAATCCCTCTATCCCCATCCCCTCATATATGTTAAAGAGAAAAAAATCCTTCACAGGAGAAAGTTTTACCAGTATATTTTATTTTCTAGGACTGATCTTATGCCTCCTACTAAGTTCAAGGGATACTGGGAGAGTAGACAATCAATTTTGCATTAATTTTGTTAAGCAATCTCTGCTAATATCAAAAATAAGGAGAGAAATGTTCTTGTGTATCAACTCACTGTGTATCTAACTACCCTAGGGTAAATCAGAGAGGATCCTTGGTCCCCAGTCTGATATGATAACTCCTAGCACTGGAAACACTGTAGCAAGAGAGCTCAGTGTTCAAGGCCAACCTAGACAGACATTGCTTCACAAACAAAGCAGGAAAGTTTCTGAACCCAAACATTTCAACAAATACAAAGGCTTGTTTTTCTAGGACTGGGGAGTTGTCTCAGTAGTTAAAGTGGTTGCTATTGAAGCTGAAAACCAGAGTTCTAATCCCCCAAAACCCATGTAAATGTCACCTGGGCATGGGCAACTAATCTGTAATTCTAATCTAGGAAGGCAGAGACCAAAGATCTTCAGAGAAGCATGGCTATCAAGACTATCCAGTATTAGATTAGCAAGCTCTGGTTTTGATTAGAAGACATTGCTTCATTGAATAAATTGAAAGAGGATGGTTACCAACATCAACTTTGTGCCTTCACTGGCACAACGCGCGCGCGCGCGCGCACACACACACACACACACACACACACACACACACCTGCCCAGAACCTGGAAGCAGAGCTGTTGCAGGAGTCATGGATGGCTGCTGCTTACTGGCCTGCTTCCCCTGGCTTTCTCAGCCTGCCTTTTTATAGAACCCAGGACTATCAGCCCAGGGATGGTACCACTCATAGATCACTAATGGAAAAATATTCTATAGCTGGATGTCATGGAGACATTTCCTCAGTGTGGCTCCTTTCCCTGTGATGACACTAGCTTCTGTCAAGTTGACACACAAAACCAGCAGGTACATGGAGGAAAGGAGAGACAGAAAGGTCAGGGTAAAAGTACTCTAGAAAAATTCCGAAGACCCACACAGGGACAAAAGCCAGAATGGTTAAAATACCCAGGGAAAAATACCAGGAGAAACTGCCTGGTGAAAAATCCAGGCATGGCATAGAAGAGAAAAATTCATGCAAAAAAGAGGCCACAAAATCCTGGAGTAAAGTCTAGGCAACAAAGTATGTTAGAATGTTAGAGGGGAGCATCCTAGTAAGAATTCTATGTAAATGAAATTGGCAAAAAGTTGGAATCAATAATTCAGGCCAGACAAGAAATGTACTCACAAAAGCCAAGAGTAAGGCTCTGAGAAAAGTCCAGTCTTAGATGGATGTTGAAAAATCATGATACACAATGGAAACAGTGCTAAGAGGAACATACATAGTACTAAGTGCCTTCATAAAGAAATTGGAGAGTTCACATACTAGCAAATTAAAATACACCTGAAAGCTCTAGAAAAAAATTAGCAAACACATCAAATAGGAGTAGATGGCATGAATACAAAGAGAATAATACAAAGAATTAACGAAACCAAGAGCTGGTTCTTTGAGAAAATAAACAAGATAGACAAACCCTAAGCCAAACTAATCAAAAGGCAGAGAGACAGTATCCAAATTAAGAAAAACAGAAATGAAAAGGGAGACATAACAATAGACACTGAGAAAATTCAAAGAATCATTAAAAATCCAAATGAAATGGGTGATGTTCTAGACAGATACTACTTACCAAAGTCAAACCAAGATCAGGTAAACTACTAAATAGTTCTATAACTCCTAAAGAAATAGAAAGAGTCATTAAAAGTCTTCCAATCAAAGAAAATCCAGGGCCAGATTGTTTTAGTGTATAATTCTACCAGATTTTCAAAGAGATAATATCACTACTCCACAAACTATTGCACAAAATAGAAACAGAAGAAAAATTGCCAAACTCATTCTGAGGCCACATTCACCCTGATACCTAAACCACATAAAGACTAAACAAAGAAAGGGAACTATACACCAATTTCTCATATGAACATTGATGTAAAAGTACTCAATAAAATACTCACAAACCAAATCCATACATCAAAAACATCATCTACCAAATCAAGTAGGTTTCATCGCAGGGATGCAGGGATAGTTCAATATACAGAAATCTGTTGACTTAGTCCACCATATAATAAACAAACTGAAAGAATAAAATCACATGATTGGCAGAGGTGAGATCTCCACCTTCTTTGGGGGGGGCAAGCTAGGAGAACACAGGGCCTAAGATCAGTGGAGCAGCTGGGACAGAAGTTTTTCCACTGCCATTTGCATAAGGGAGCCGGGAGACTCCACAGCCTTCTGTGATCAGTGGAGTAGCTGGGATGGAAGTTTTCCTGATGCCATTTGCACCAGGGAGCAGGGAGACTCCATAGCCTTCTGTACATAACCCAACTGGAGGGAGTGATCTCCCAGCAGGCTTTTACTTTTGAGGACAGAGGTGAGATCTCCACCTTCTCTCTGGAGGGGACCTGGCTAGGAGCACATAGGACCTAAGATCACTGGAGCAGCTGGGACAGAAGTCTTCCGCCGCCACCATTTGCACCAGGAAGCCAGGAAACCCATAGTCTTCTGTGCATAGCCCACCAGGAGAAAAGAGATCTCCCAGCAGTGCTTTCACTTTTGAGCTCAGAGGAGTAAGGACACGGGTTTACAGGCCCACAGGAGGAACAAACTCCAGCCAGAGACAAGAATACCAACTAGCACCAGATGGCGAAAGGCAAGCACAAGAACCCTACCAACAGAAACCAAGGCCACATGGCAACATCAGAACCCAGTTCTCCCACCACAACAAGTCCCAGATACCCCAACACACCAGAAAAGCAAGAGTTGGATTTAAAATTATATCTCACGATGCTGATAGAGGGCTTCAAGAAAGACTTAAGAACTCCCTTAAAGAAACAGAAGAGAACATTGGTCAACAGGTAAAAGCCCTTAAAGAGGAAACACAAAAATCTGTTAAGAAATACAGGAGATCTTGGGTCAACAGGCAGAAACCCTTAAAGAAGAAACACAAAAATCCCTTAATGAATTACAGAAAAACACAAACAATCAAGTGAAGGAACTGAACAAAACCATCCAGGATCTAAAACTGGAAGTAGAAACAAAAGAAATCACAAAGTGAGACATCTCTGGAAATAGAAAACCTTGGAAGGAATTCAGGAGTCATAAATGCAAGCATCAACAACAGAATACAAGAGATAAAGAAAGAACCTCAGGTGCTCAAGTCACCATAGAAAACATTGACTCAACAGTCAAAGAAAATGCAAAATTCATAAAGCTGATAACCCAAAACATCCAGGATCTCCAGGACACAAAGAGAAGACCTAACCTAAGGATTATAGGTATAGAAGAGAGTGAGGATTTACATCTTACTGGCCCAGTAAATATCTTCAACAAAATTATACTTTCCTAACCTAGAGAAAGAGATGCCCATGAACATACAAGAATCCTTCAGAACTCCAAACAGACTGGACCAGAACAGAAAGTCCTCCCGGCATATAATAATCAAAACACCAAATTCACTAAACAAGAAAGAATATTAAAAGCAGTAAGGGAAAAAGGGCAAGTAACTTATAAAGACAGACCTATCAAAATCACACCAGACTTCTCACCAGAGACGAAGAAGGCTAGAAGATCCTGGGCAGACCTCACACAGACCCTAAGAGAACACAAATGCCAGCGCAGACTCTCAATCATCATAGATGGAGAAACCAAGATATTCCATGACAAAACCAAATTTGCACAATACCTGTCTACAAATTCAGCCCTACAAACGATAATTGATGGAAAATGTCAACACAAGGAGGGAAACTACACCCTAGAAAAAGCAAGAAAGTAATCTTCTTCCAACAAACCCAAAAGAAGATACCCACACAAACATAAAAATAACATCAAAATAACGGGAAGCAACCATTACTATTCCCTAATATCTCTTTACAATGGACTCAACTCCCCAATAAAAATACATAGACTAATGAGATATTTCTCATGTAAATCTTAAAATTTTGTCAGAAAATGTTTGTAATTCCCCTTTTAATTTAGTAATTTAATTTAATTTAGTAATTTCTTTTATGTCTACCACTTTATCTGTATTATTTTTCATGAATCTTCAATTTTAATATCTTTCTATATACTTCCTCTATTTTATCAGAAATGTTTTCAATGTAAATCTTTGATTTTATCACAAATGTTTCTAATTCCACCTTTAATTAATTTAGAAAGAGTTTTTACATCAACTATTCTTTATGTAAAATTTTCCATGAAATAATCCATTTTAACATGTTTGTCTATTTGTTTCTCTATTTCTTTAATTTTACCAGAAATATTTTCCAGGTAAATCTTCAATGTTATCTGAAAATGTTTATAATTCCACCTTCAATCAACTTAGAATTATCTTTATGCCTATCATTTTACCTATACAATTTCCATCATAATCTTTAATTTTAACATGTTTTTCTATATATTTCTACAATTTTATCAGAAATATTTTCCATGTAAATCTTCAAATTTATCAGAAAATGTTTATAATTCCACTTTTAATCAATTTAGGAATACTTTTATGCCTACCATTATTATATCTATATAAAATTTTCCATGATAATCTTCCATTCTAACATGTTTTTCTACATTTTTCTATAATTTTATCAGAAATATTTTCCATGTAAATCTTCAATTCTATCATAAAATGTTTCTATCCCATCTTTCAATTAATTTAGCAATGTTCTACATGTCTACCACTTTACTCCTTGTCCATGAAAATTGTCAATTTTAACGTGTTTATCTGAAATATTTTCCATGTAAATCTTTAATTTTATCATGAAGTGTTTTTACTTCCCTTTACTTCCCTTTTCAATAAATAAAAAATTAAAAAAAAATCACAAGATCATCTCACTAGATGATGGAAAAGCCTTTGACAAAACCCAACACCCCTTCATGCTAAAAGTCTTGGAGAGATCAGGAATAAAAGGTGAATACCTAAATATAATAAAAACAATATACCCATCAGAATGGCTCAGATAAAAAAAATCGAGGCACAGCACATGCTAATGAGGATGTGGAGCAAGGGGAACACTCCTCCATCGCTGGTGAGAGTGCAAACTTGTACAACCATTTTGGAAATCAATTTGGCTGTTTCTCAGAAAATTGAGAATAGTTCTACCTCAAGATGTAGTGATACCACTTGTGGATATAGACCCAAAAGATGCTCCACTATACCACAAGGACACCTGCTGACCTATGTTCATAGCAGCTTTATTCCTAATAGCCAGAAACTGCAAACCACCTAGATGTCCTTCACCTGAAGATAAAGAAAATGTGGTACATCTACACAGTGAAATACTCCTCAATTATTAAAAACAAAGACATCGTGAAGTTTACAGACAAATGGGTGAAACTAGAAAATATCATCCTGAGTGAGGTAACCCACACCCAGAAAGACACATATGGTATTCATTCACTTATTACTGGACCTTAGTCATAAAGTACAGTATAACCATGCTCCAACCCACAGACACAAAGAAGCTAAGTAATAAGGAGAACTGAAGGGAGGGTGAATGAATCTCACTCAGAAGGGGAAACTAAATAGTCATTGGAGGTTAATGGAGAGAGGGACCTGGACTGGGAGAGGGGGTGAGAAGGGGTGCGGTCAGATATGGGAAAAGGAGTTGAATTGTGAATGGCAATTGGTGGGTGGCAACTCTAGGACTAGCTGGAGGCCTAGGGCAGGGTTGGGTAGGGGGTGGGCTCTGGGGAGTCTAAAGGGGGGGGTGGTGACCCATGCTATGATTCCTATCAACAGATGTATATGGAGAACTGAAGTGGTCACCTCCTATAGTCAGGCAGAACTTCTCCTGGAGGGAGGGGAACATCAGCCCACCCACAAAACCTTCAATCCAAAATGTACAGGGAAAAATTTGGAGCAAAGATAGAGGCAATGGCCAAAAAAATGACTTGAGATCCATCCCATATGAGAGAGCAAACCCTGACACTATTAATTATGCTCTGCTATGCTTGCAGACAGGAGCATAGCATGGCTGTCTCCTGTTATTCTTCATCTAGCAGCTGATAGAAGTAGATGCAGATATCCATGTCCAAACATTAAGTAGAATTCAGAGAGTCTTGTGAAATAGTGCGGGATAGAATTAAGCAAGCTGAAGGGGTCAAGGATGCCACAGGAAGATCTGCAGAGCCAACTAATCGGGGCCCTTGGGGGGTCTCCCAGAAATTGAATCACCAACTGGGCAGCATGCTGGGGTGGACCTAGGCTCCCTGCATATTTGTAGTAGATGTGTATCTTGGTCTTTATGTGGGGCCCCAAGCAATTGGCATGGCTGTCTCTGACTGTTGCCTGCCATTGGACCTTAACTGGATTGCCTGGTTGGGCCTCGGTAGTAGAGGATATGCTAAGTCCTGCTGCAACTAGATGACTGACTGAGGCTAGGGTGATACCCAACAAGGACTTCCCCTTATCTGAGGAGAGAGTAATAGGGCGATGGTTTTATAAGAGTGGTATTGGGAAAAGGAGGGAATGCGATTGGAATGTAAAGTGAATAAATAAATCATTGAAGAATAATAAATAAATAAAATAAAATTTTATTTTGTATGGAAACAAGTGCTTTAAGGCAGGCCCATCAGGAGAAAAGGAAATACCTATAAAATTTTAGTCTTTATGTACCTTAATGTCAAATTCCTTAGAATGATTACAGTGTGAACAGTCAGAAATATAGAGGTCTCATGTACAGCAGATTAATCTGTCAATAAATAAGGTTACCTCAGAAAAAACTGGAAGTGAGACAAATGAGAAGACGAATTTCCTCCCCCACCTGCAGATGAGATAGACCTAGAAAAAGACCTTGAATTTACTGAGAACGTCAGATATTAAACATACAAGTGGAAAAACTCTTGAGACAAAGAAGTTTATTTCCAAAGCAAGAGGAAGGGTACAGAGGAGGGGAAAATTACTTCCTGAAATAAGAGGGAGAGTATAAAAGACAAAAAAAGGGACAAGAATTAAACCAATCTGAGCCCTTCTAAAAAAAAAAAAAAAGAGACATGTTTAATCATAGATCTTTGCCGCCACCTTGTGATAGCATGGAGGAATTTTTGCCTGGATCATAATGCCTCAGGTGTATTCAGTAACAAAGCAGCAAATTGAAGCAGATAATCAACATCCTCAAGGTTATGTTCAGATTGATTGGAAACCTATAGATAGGCCAGATTTGAGGTGATTAACAGAAGACACATAACAAATCGGGCTATGCAGAATAGAATTATACCGCAGGAATGGAAGGATTTAATGACAGCTATATTAGGAGCAGGACCTCAATTACAATGGCTTACATGGTGGAGAGGGGACCAAGGAACATGTAATCAGGCTAAAGGAATAAATATAATAAGACTGTTTTTTAAGTGAAGGTCGACTTGCTGACTGGCATATAGGTACAACTTGATGATGCCACTGTAGCACAATGATTTTTATGACTTTACAGATATGGGATAGAGTTGAGGAACCAGGAAAATATGACTACATCTTTCAATAAAAATACCCAAAGTCCTGGGGCGGCTTACACAAACTTATTGTAAAGATTAACTTCAGCAGTGCAAAGAACAATAGCAGATCCAGATACAAGAAAGGTGCTACTTGAATCTTCGGCTTTTGATCATGCAAATAAATACCATTAAAAATTCAGCTTGTCGATATTGCAACCAGGACACAGCTGGAAAGGTGCAGGTAGGGACTCCGCCTGGGGCTAGAGCAGGGAGAGCTGCTAAGCTCTCGCCCACAGGCGGGCCCAGGCGCCTAGGCTCTGCAGCACGTCCCTGCTAGCTTAGGCCGTGCACCAAGGCAGCCGGAACCACCCAGCTCCCCAGGACCCCGGACCAGCGATAGTGGCAGGCCTCCATATTGCAACCAGAACACAGCTGGAAAGGCACAGGTAGACAGATTCCATCAGGGGCTACCACGTGGGGGGATCTGCTAGGCTCTCGCTACTAGGCAGGCCCAGCAGCGCCTGCCGAGGCTCTGCTACACTCCCCCACACTTCCCGGAGACCTCAGGCCGTGCACAAAGTCAGCGGGTGGCAGCCAGCTCGTGATCCCGTTGAGCAGCAAGCACGCATAACCACCAGTAGAGAAACAACAGGTAAGCCCAGCCTCATAGGAGATTCAAACACCAGCCAGTGACAACAAGGTCAACTAACACCAGAAATAACCAGATGGCAAAAGGTAAACGAAGGAATGTCACTAACAGAAATCAAGGCAACATGACAGCATCTGAACCCAGTTTGCCAACAACAGGAAGCCCTGGATACCCCAAAACACCAGAAAAACAAGACTTGGATATAAAATCACTGGTCAGGAGCAGGTGAGCCAGACCTAGCCAGCTGCCAGGTGCTCAGACCCTGCCGGCGGAACCAGGTACCAGAGACAGCCCGAGTTTAAGACCTCCGGGGACTCAGGTCTGGGGCAGGAACTGCGCACAGACTAGCGGTTTGGAGTACAGCGGCCGTGCCTGCGCTCTGTGCTCGCAGGCCAGACCCCGAAACCCCTGCAGGCAGCGCCATCTTATCTGCAGCTTCCCACCCAGCCGGTAGCAGGTCAGCCAGACCTAGCCAGCTGCCAGGTGCTCAGACCCTGCCGGCGGAACCAGGTACCAGAGACAGCCCGAGTTTAAGACCTCCGGGGACTCAGGTCTGGGGCAGGACCTGCACACAGACTAGCGGTTTGGAGCACAGCGGCCCTGCCTGCGCTCTGCGCTCGCAGGCCAGACCCCGAACCCCCTGCAGGCAGCGCCATTTTGCCTGCAGCTTCCCATCCAGCCGATAGCAGGGGAGCCAGACCTAGCCAGCTTGCCAGGTGCTCAGACCCTGCCGGCAGAACCAAGATAAGCAACAATTCTTGTTTATTAAGAAGAGTGAGGACCAGCTATAGCGGCAGGCCTCCATATTGCAAACAGGACACAGCTGGAAAGGTGCAGGTAGAGACTCCGTCTGGGACTAGAACAGGGAGAGCTGCTAAGCTCTCGCCCACAGGCGGGTCCAGGCACCTAGGCTCTGCAGCACATCCCTGCGAGCTTAAGCCGTGCACCAAGGCAGCCAGAACCACCCAGCTCCCCAGGACCCCAGACCAGAGATAGCGGCAGGCCTCCATATTGCAACCAGGACACAGCTGGAGAGGCACAGGTAGACAGATTCCATCAGGGGCTACCACGTCGGGGGATCTGCTAGGCTCTCGCTACTAGGTAGGCCCAGCAACGCCTGCCGAGGCTCTGCTGCACTCCCCCACACTTCCCGGAGACCTCAGGCCGTGCACAAAGTCAGCGGGTGGCAGCCAGCTTGTGATCCCGTTGAGCAGCAATCACGCATAACCACCAGTAGAGAAACAACAGGTAAGCCCAGCCTCGCAGGAGATTCAAACACCAGCCAGTGACAACAAGGTCAACTAACACCAGAAATAACCAGATGGCAAAAGGTAAATGAAGGAATGTCACTAACAGAAATCAAGGCAACAGGACAACATCTGAACCCAGTTCGCCAACAACAGGAAGCCCTGGATACCCCCAAAACACCAGAAAAACAAGACTTGGATATAAAATCACTGGTCAGGATGCTGGTAGCTGAACACATAGAAAAATCTCATAAAGAAATAGAAGAGAAAATGAATCAAAAGTTAGAAGCCTTTACAAGGCAAATACAAAAATCACTTCAAGAAATGCAGGAGAAGATGGATCAAAAAGAAGAAGACAATAAGGAGGAAAGACAAAAATAACTTAAAGAAATACAGAAGAACGTGGGCCAACAAGTAGAAGCTATGAAAGAGGAAACACAAAAATCTATTAAAGAAATACATGAAAACACAATCAAGCAAGCGAAAGATCTGAGCACATCCATCCAGGTACTAAAAACAGAAGTAGAAACAACTAAGAAATCGCAGAGGGAGACAACATTGGAGATAGAAAATCTTGGGAAGAAATCAGGAGCCATAGATGCAAATATCAACAATAGAATACAAGAGATAGAAGACAGAATATCAGAAGCCGAAGATACCATAGGAACCATTGATTCAACAGTCAAAGAAAATACTAAATGCAAAAAGGCTGTAACCCAAAACATCCAGGAAATCCAGGACACAATGAGAAGACCAAACCTAAGGATTATAGGTATAGACGAGAATGAAGATGTACAAGTTAATGGGCCAGCAAATATCTTCTACAAAATTATGGAAGAAAACTTCCCCAACCTAAAGAGAGAGATGCCCATGAATATACAAGAAGCATACAGAACCCCAAACAGACTGGATCAGAACAGAAATACATCCCGTCACATAATAATTAAAACTCCAAATGTACTAAACAAAGAAAGAATATTAAAGGCAGCAAGAGAAAAAGGCCAAGTAACTTATAAAGGGAGACCTATCAGAATAACACCAGACTTCTCACCTGAGACCATGAAAGCTAGAAGATCCTGGGCAGATATAATGCAAACTTTAAGAGAACACAAACTTCAGCCAAAACTACTTTACCCAGCAAAGCTCTCAATCGCCATAGATGGAGACATCAAGGTATTCCATGACAAAACCAAATTTGCACAATATCTTTCCACAAATCCAGCCCTACAAAGGATAATAGGGGGAAAACACCAGGACAAGAACAGGAACTACACCCGGGAAGAAGCAAGATAGAAACCCACTCTCATCAAACCCAAAAGAAGGTAACCTCTCGAATATAAAAAATAAATAAAATAAATAAATATAATTTCAAAAATGTCTGGAGGAAATAATTACTATTCCTTAATATCTCTTAACATCAATGGACTCAATTCCCCAATAAAAAGACATAGATTAACAGACTGGATATGGAAACAGGACCCTACATTTTGCTGCATACAGGAAACACATCTCAGTGTCAAAGACAAACATTGCCTTAGAGTAAAAGGCTGGAAGACAATTTTACAAGCAAATGGTCTCAGGAAACAAGCTGGAGTAGCCATTCTAATATCAGATAAAATCGACTTCCAACCTAAAATCATCAAAAGAGACTCAGAAGGTCACTTCTTGCTGGCCAAAGGGAAAATCCACCAAGAAGAGCTCTCAATACTGAACATCTATGCTCCAAATGCAAGGGCACCCTCATTCGTAAAAGAAACCTTACTAAAGCTTAAAGCACACATTACACCTAACACAATAATTGTGGGTGACTTCAACACTCCACTCTCCTCAATAGACCAATCAGGAAAGCAGAAACTAAACAGGGACACAGTGAAACTAATTGAAACTCTGGACCAATTGGATTTAACAGATATATATAGAACATTTCATCCTAAAGCTAAAGAATATACCTTTTTCTCAGCTCCACATGGTACCTTCTCCAAAATAGACCGTATAATTGGTCACAAGACAGATGTCAACAAATACAAGAAGATCGAGCTAATCCCATGCCTCCTATCAGATCACCATGGAGTAAGAGTGGTCTTCAATAACAACAAAAACAACAGAAAGCCCACATACACATGGAAACTGAACAATACTCTACTCAATGACACCTTGGTCAAGGAAGAAATAAAAAAAGAAATCAAAGACTTTTTAGAATTCAATGAAAATGAAGGTACAACCTACCCAAATCTATGGGACACAATGAAAGCAGTGCTAAGAGGAAAACTCATAGCTCTAAGTGCATCCAAAAAGAAACTGGAGAGAGCATACACTAGCAGCTTAATGGCACACCTTAAAGCCCTGGAAGAAAAACAAGTTAATTCACCCAGGAGGAGTAGAAGACAAGAAATCATCAAACTCAGGGCTGAAATCAATCAAATAGAAACAAAGAGAACCATACAAAGAATCAACAAGACCAGGAGCTGGTTCTTTGAGAAAATCAACAAGATAGATAAACCCTTAGCCAGACTAACCAAAGGACACAGAGACAGTATACAAATTAACAAAATTAGAAATGAAAAGGGAGACATAACAACAGAAACTGAGGAAATTCAAAAGATCACCAGATCCTACTACAAAGGTCTATACTCAAAACAACTGGAGAATCTGGAGGAAATGGACAATTTCCTAGACAGATATCAAATACCAAAATTAAATCAGCATCAAGTAGATCAGCTAAATAGTCCCATAACCCCTAAAGAAATAGAAGGGGTTATAGAAAGCCTCCCAACCAAAAAAAGTACGGGACCAGATGGTTTTAGTGCAGAATTCTACCAGACCTTCAAAGAAGACTTAACACCAATACTTTTCAAACTATTCCACAAAATAGAGACAGAAGGGACACTGCCCAACTCATTCTTCAAAGCCACAATTACGCTAATACCTAAACCACAAAAAGATCCAACAAAGAAAGAGAACTTCAGGCCAATTTCTCTTATGAATATAGATGCAAAAATACTAAATAAAATTCTTGCTAACCGAATCCAAGAGCACATCAAAACGATCATCCACCATGATCAAGTAGGCTTCATCCCAGGGATGCAGGGATGGTTCAATATACGGAAATCCATCAATGTAATCCACTACATAAACAAACTGAAAGAAAAAAACCACATGGTCATCTCATTAGATGCTGAAAAAGCATTCGACAAAATTCAGCATCCTTTCATGCTAAAAGTCTTGCAACGAGCAGGAATTCAAGGCCCATACCTAAACATAGTAAAAGCAATCTACAGCAAACCAGTAGCCAACATCAAAATAAATGGAGAGAAACTTGAAGCATTCCCACTAAAATCAGGGACTAGACAAGGCTGCCCTCTCTCTCCATATCTTTTCAATATAGTACTTGAAGTTCTAGCAAGAGCAATTAGACAACATAAGGAAGTCAAAGGGATACAAATTGGAAAGGAAGAAGTGAAACTATCATTATTTGCAGACGGTATGATAGTTTACCTAAGCGACCCAAAAAACTCCACCAGAGAACTTCTACAGCTGATAAACAACTTCAGCAAAGTGGCAGGCTATAAAATTAACTCAAGCAAGTCAGTGGCCTTCTTGTACTCAAAGGACAAGCAGGCTGAGAAAGAAATTAGGGAAATAACACCCTTCACAATATCCACAAACAACATAAAGTATCTTGGCGTAACTCTAACCAAACAAGCAAAAGATCTGTACAACAGGAACTTCAAGTCCTTGAAGAAAGAAATCGAAGAAGACCTCAGAAGATGGAAAAATATTTCTTGCTCCTGGATTGGCAGGATCAATATAGTAAAAATGGCCATCTTGCCAAAAGCAATATACAGATTCAATGCGATCCCCATCAAAATCCCAACTCAATTCTTCATAGATCTAGAAAGAGCAATTCTCAAATTCATCTGGAGCAACAAAAAACCCAGGATAGCTAAAACTATTCTCAACAATAAAAGGACTTCTGGGGGAATCAATATCCCTGACCTCAAGCAGTACTACAGAGCAATTGTGTTAAAAACTGCATGGTATTGGTATAGCAACAGGCAAGCAGATCAATGGAACAGGATTGAAGACCCAGAAATTAACCCACAGACTTATGGTCACTTGATCTTTGATAAAGGAGCCACAACCATCCGGTGGAATAAAGATAGCCTTTTCAACAAATGGTGCTGGTTCAACTGGAGGTCAACATGCAGAAGAATGCGAATTGACCCACTCTTATCTCTTTGCACTAAGATCAACTCCAAGTGGATCAAGGACCTCCACATAAAACCAGACACACTGAAACTATTAGAAAAGAAACTTGGGAAGACCCTGGAGGACTTGGGCACAGGGGAAAAGTTCCTGAACAGAACACCAATAGCTTATGCTCTAAGATCAAGAATCGACAAATGGGACCTCATAAAATTACAAAGTTTCTGCAAAGCAAAGGACACTGTCAGAAGGACAAAACGGCAACCAACAAAGTGGGAAAAGATCTTCACCAACTCCACATCCGACAGAGGGCTAATATCCAATATATACAAAGAACTCAAGAAGTTAGACCGCAAAGAAACAAATAACCGTATCAAAAACTGGGGCACAGAGCTAAACAAAGAATTTTCACCAGAAGAAATTCGGATGGCCAAGAAACACCTTAAGAAATGTTCAACATCATTAGTCATCAGGGAAATGCAAATCAAAACAACCCTGAGATTCCACCTCACACCAGTCAGAATGGCTAAGATTAAAAACTCAAGAGACAACAAGTGCTAGCGAGGATGTGGAGAAAAAGGAACACTCCTCCACTGTTGGTGGGATTGCAACATGGTAAAACCGCTCTGGAAATCAGTTTGGCGGTTCCTCAGAAAATTGGGCATGTCACTTCCAGAGGATCCTGGCATACCACTCCTGGGCATATACCCAGAGGATTCTCCTGCATGCAATAAGGACACATGCTCCATTATGTTTATAGCAGCCTTGTTTATAATAGCCAGAAATTGGAAGGAGCCCAAATATCCCTCAAAGGAGGAATGGATACAGAAAATGTGGTATATTTATACAGTGGAATACTACTCAGCAATTAAAAATAATGAATTCATACATTTTGTAGGTAAATGGTTAGACCTGGAAAATATCATCCTGAGTGAATTAACCCAATCACAAAAGAATGCACACGAAATGCAATCACTGATAAGTGGATATTAATGAGCCCAGAAGCCGTAAATACTCAAGACACAAATAGCAAGTCAAATGATTCCCAAGAAGAAGAAAGGAGAGGACCCTGGGCCTGTAAAGATTGCATCCAGTTTAGTAAAGAAACCGAGGGGGAAGGGGGAATGATTGGGGAACAGTTGGGGGGGAGAGGAACTATAGGAACTATGGTGGGTGGGAACAGGGAGAGGGGAAAGCCTTTGGAATGTAAACAAAGAATATAGAAAATAAAAAAAATAAAAATAAAAAATAAAAAAAATCACTGGTCAGGATGCTGGTAGCTGAACACATAGAAAAATCTCATAAAGAAATAGAGGAGAAAATGGATCAAAAGTTAGAAGCCTTTACAAGGCAAATACAAAAATCACTTCAAGAAATGCAGGAGAAGATGGATCAAAAAGAAGAAGACAATAAGGAAGAAAGACAAAAATCACTTAAAGAAATACAGAAGAACGTGGGCCAACAAGTAGAAGCTATGAAAGAGGAAACACAAAAATCTATTAAAGAAATACATGAAAACACAATCAAGCAAGCGAAAGATCTAAGCACATCCATCCAGGTACTAAAAACAGAAGTAGAAACAACTAAGAAATCGCAGAGGAAGACAACATTGGAGATAGAAAACCTTAGGAAGAAATCAGGGGCCATAGATGCAAATATCAACAATAGAATACAAGAGATAGAAGACAGAATATCAGAAGCCGAAGATACCATAGGAACCATTGATTCAACAGTCAAAGAAAATACTAAATGCAAAAAGGCTGTAACCCAAAACATCCAGGAAATCCAGGACACAATGAGAAGACCAAACCTAAGGATTATAGGTATAGACCAGAATGAAGATGTACAAATTAAAGGGCCAGCAAATATCTTCTACAAAATTATGGAAGAAAACTTCCCCAAACTAAAGAGAGAGATGCCCATGAATATACAAGAAGCATACAGAACCCCAAACAGACTGGATCAGAACAGAAATACATCCTGTCACATAATAATCAAAACTCCAAATGTACTAAACAAAGAAAGAATATTAAAGGCAGCAAGAGAAAAAGGCCAAGTAACTTATAAAGGAAGACCTATCAGAATAACACCAGACTTCTCACCTGAGACCATGAAAGCTAGAAGATCCTGGGCAGATATAATGCAAACTCTAAGAGAACACAAACTTCAGCCAAAACTACTTTACCCAGCAAAGCTCTCAATCGCCATAGATGGAGACATCAAGGTATTCCATGACAAAACCAAATTTGCACGATATCTTTCCACAAATCCAGCTCTACAAAGGATAATAGGGGGGAAACACCAAGACAAGGACGGAAACTACACCTGGGAAGAAGCAAGATAGAAACCTCCTCTCATCAAACCCAAAAGAAGGTAACCTCTCGAATATAAAAAAATAAATAAAATAAATAAATATAATTTCAAAAATGTCTGGAGGAAATAATTACTATTCCTTAATATCTCTTAACATCAATGGACTCAATTCCCCAATAAAAAGACATAGATTAACAGACTGGATATGGAAACAGGACCCTACATTTTGCTGCATACAGGAAACACATCTCAGTGTCAAAGACAAACATTGCCTTAGAGTAAAAGGCTGGAAGACAATTTTACAAGCAAATGGTCTCAGGAAACAAGCTGGAGTAGCCATTCTAATATCAGATAAAATCGACTTCCAACCTAAAATCATCAAAAGAGACTCAGAAGGTCACTTCTTGCTGGCCAAAGGGAAAATCCACCAAGAAGAGCTCTCAATACTGAACATCTATGCTCCAAATGCAAGGGCACCCTCATTCGTAAAAGAAACCTTACTAAAGCTTAAAGCACACATTACACCTAACACAATAATTGTGGGTGACTTCAACACTCCACTCTCCTCAATGGACCAATCAGGAAAGCAGAAACTAAACAGGGACACAGTGAAACTAATTGAAACTCTGGACCAATTGGATTTAACAGATATATATAGAACATTTCATCCTAAAGCTAAAGAATATACCTTTTTCTCAGCTCCACATGGTACCTTCTCCAAAATAGACCGTATAATTGGTCACAAGACAGATGTCAACAAATACAAGAAGATCGAGCTAATCCCATGCCTCCTATCAGATCACCATGGAGTAAGAGTGGTCTTCAATAACAACAAAAACAACAGAAAGCCCACATACACATGGAAACTGAACAATACTCTACTCAATGACACCTTGGTCAAGGAAGAAATAAAAAAAGAAATCAAAGACTTTTTAGAATTCAATGAAAATGAAGGTACAACCTACCCAAATCTATGGGACACAATGAAAGCAGTGCTAAGAGGAAAACTCATAGCTCTAAGTGCATCCAAAAAGAAACTGGAGAGAGCATACACTAGCAGCTTAATGGCACACCTTAAAGCCCTGGAAGAAAAACAAGTTAATTCACCCAGGAGGAGTAGAAGACAAGAAATCATCAAACTCAGGGCTGAAATCAATCAAATAGAAACAAAGAGAACCATACAAAGAATCAACAAGACCAGGAGCTGGTTCTTTGAGAAAATCAACAAGATAGATAAACCCTTAGCCAGACTAACCAAAGGACACAGAGACAGTATACAAATTAACAAAATTAGAAATGAAAAGGGAGACATAACAACAGAAACTGAGGAAATTCAAAAGATCACCAGATCCTACTACAAAGGTCTATACTCAAAACAACTGGAGAATCTGGAGGAAATGGACAATTTCCTAGACAGATATCAAATACCAAAATTAAATCAGCATCAAGTAGATCAGCTAAATAGTCCCATAACCCCTAAAGAAATAGAAGGGGTTATAGAAAGCCTCCCAACCAAAAAAAGTACGGGACCAGATGGTTTTAGTGCAGAATTCTACCAGACCTTCAAAGAAGACTTAACACCAATACTTTTCAAACAATTCCACAAAATAGAGACAGAAGGGACACTGCCCAACTCATTCTTCAAAGCCACAATTACGCTAATACCTAAACCACAAAAAGATCCAACAAAGAAAGAGAACTTCAGGCCAATTTCTCTTATGAATATAGATGCAAAAATACTAAATAAAATTCTTGCTAACCGAATCCAAGAGCACATCAATACGATCATCCACCATGATCAAGTAGGCTTCATCCCAGGGATGCAGGGATGGTTCAATATACGGAAATCCATCAATGTAATCCACTACATAAACAAACTGAAAGAAAAAAACCACATGGTCATCTCATTAGATGCTGAAAAAGCAATCGACAAAATTTAGCATCCTTTCATGCTAAAAGTCTTGCAACGAGCAGGAATTCAAGGCCCATACCTAAACATAGTAAAAGCAATCTACAGCAAACCAGTAGCCAACATCAAAATAAATGGAGAGAAACTTGAAGCATTCCCACTAAAATCAGGGACTAGACAAGACTGCCCTCTCTCTCCATATCTTTTCAATATAGTACTTGAAGTTCTAGCAAGAGCAATTAGACAACATAAGGAAGTCAAAGGGATACAAATTGGAAAGGCAGATGTGAAACTATCATTATTTGCAGACGATATGATAGTTTACCTAAGCAACCCAAAAAACTCCACCAGAGAACTTCTACAGCTGATAAACAACTTCAGCAAAGTGGCAGGTTATAAAATTAACTCAAGCAAGTCAGTGGCCTTCTTGTACTCAAAGGACAAGCAGGCTGAGAAAGAAATTAGGGAAATAACACCCTTCACAATATCCACAAACAACATAAAGTATCTTGGCGTAACTCTAACCAAACAAGCAAAAGATCTGTACAACAGGAACTTCAAGTCCTTGAAGAAAGAAATCGAAGAAGACCTCAGAAGATGGAAAAATATTTCTTGCTCCTGGATTGGCAGGATCAATATAGTAAAAATGGCCATCCTGCCAAAAGCAATATACAGATTCAATGCGATCCCCATCAAAATCCCAACTCAATTCTTCATAGATCTAGAAAGAGCAATTCTCAAATTCATCTGGAGCAACAAAAAACCCAGGATAGCTAAAACTATTCTCAACAATAAAAGGACTTCTGGGGGAATCAATATCCCTGACCTCAAGCAGTACTACAGAGCAATTGTGTTAAAAACTGCATGGTATTGGTATAGCAACAGGCAAGCAGATCAATGGAACAGGATTGAAGACCCAGAAATTAACCCACAGACTTATGGTCACTTGATCTTTGATAAAGGAGCCACAACCATCCGGTGGAATAAAGATAGCCTTTTCAACAAATGGCGCTGGTTCAACTGGAGGTCAACATGCAGAAGAATGCGAATTGACCCACTCTTATCTCTTTGCACTAAGATCAACTCCAAGTGGATCAAGGACCTCCACATAAAACCAGACACACTGAAACTATTAGAAAAGAAACTTGGGAAGACCCTGGAGGACTTGGGCACAGGGGAAAAGTTCCTGAACAGAACACCAATAGCTTATGCTCTAAGATCAAGAATCGACAAATGGGACCTCATAAAATTACAAAGTTTCTGCAAAGCAAAGGACACTGTCAGAAGGACAAAACGGCAACCAACAAAGTGGGAAAAGATCTTCACCAACTCCACATCCGACAGAGGGCTAATATCCAATATATACAAAGAACTCAAGAAGTTAGACCGCAAAGAAACAAATAACCGTATCAAAAACTGGGGCACAGAGCTAAACAAAGAATTTTCACCAGAAGAAATTCGGATGGCCAAGAAACACCTTAAGAAATGTTCAACATCATTAGTCATCAGGGAAATGCAAATCAAAACAACCCTGAGATTCCACCTCACACCAGTCAGAATGGCTAAGATTAAAAACTCAAGAGACAACAAGTGCTAGCGAGGATGTGGAGAAAAAGGAACACTCCTCCACTGTTGGTGGGATTGCAACATGGTAAAACCGCTCTGGAAATCAGTTTGGCGGTTCCTCAGAAAATTGGGCATGTCACTTCCAGAGGACCCTGGCATACCACTCCTGGGCATATACCCAGAGGATTCTCCTGCATGCAATAAGGACACATGCTCCATTATGTTTATAGCAGCCTTGTTTATAATAGCCAGAAATTGGAAGGAGCCCAAATATCCCTCAAAGGAGGAATGGATACAGAAAATGTGGTATATTTATACAGTGGAATACTACTCAGCAATTAAAAATAATGAATTCATACATTTTGTAGGTAAATGGTTAGACCTGGAAAATATCATCCTGAGTGAATTAACCCAATCACAAAAGAATGCACACGAAATGCAATCACTGATAAGTGGATATTAATGAGCCCAGAAGCCCTAAATACTCAAGACACAAATAGCAAGTCAAATGATTCCCAAGAAGAAGAAAGGAGAGGACCCTGGGCCTGTAAAGATTGCATCCAGTTTAGTAAAGAAACCGAGGGGGAAGGGGGAATGATTGGGGAACAGTTGGGGGGAGAGGAACTATGGGAACTATGGTGGGTGGGAACTGGGAAAGGGGAAAGCCTTTGGAATGTAAACATAGAATATAGAAAATAAAAAAAAAAATTCAGCTTGTCTATCTAGATTAATGGAACAAAACTGCTTCTGATATTGTATCTGCTGCACATGATGAACGTTAACTTGACAAGCCTTAGCTAAAATTCTTAGCTCTCAGAGAACATGATGCTTTAACTTTGGGAAGTTTGGACATTTTGAAAGAAGAAAGGAAATGGTTCATTTAAAAATAACCAAAATACACCACCAAGAATTTGGAATAGATGTGGAAAAGCTGGATATTGGGCTATTGACTGCCAATAAGTAAGAGATATCTAAGGCAAGTTTTTGCCAGTAGGATACCAGATAAAGGGCCTAGTTCGGTGCCCAGGAGCAAACTATATTCTGTCAAAAACAGAACAGTTCACCAAAAAGCCAGGGAATGTAAACTCAGCATTAGAGATTTGATGATTACTACCTCAAATAGTGCTATTCTTGACGTGGCAGTGGGTAAATATCTCCTACTGTCTCCACAAATTATTTGTTATAAAATAACTCCTGGTGTGTATGGTCTTATTTCTACAGAACCAGTAGAGATAATTTGGGAAGTAGTTTCACAACTCACGAGTTTATTAATAAATAACTATTGTCAATCTGAAACTACATCATGGCTTATGTTAAGAAAACCATACAATTCTAGCCAAGAGATAGGAACGCTCAATTGTTATTACTCCCATATCATAAAGGTAAAGCAGCTTCAATAACTAGGACAAGAGGATTTGGAAGTACTGGGAGAAAAGTTTTTGGCAAACTATCATTAATGATGAAAGACCAAAATTAAAGTTGATGGTAAATGATATTGCAATTAACAAAATACTCAAAGGAGGAAATATGGAGACAAAGTGTGGAGCAGAGACTGAAGGAAAGGCCAAGCAGAGACTGCCCCACCTGGGGATCCATCCCATATACAAATCCAGATACTATTGTGGATACTGGAAAGTGCTTGCTGACAGGAGGCTGATATAGCTGTCTCCTGACAGGCTCTGCCAGAGCCTGACAAATACAGAGGCTGATGGCAAGAAGCTCAAAGCAGCCAACCATTGGACTGAACACAGGGTCCCCAATGGAGGATTTGGAGAAGGAACTAAAGGATCTGAGAGGATTTGCAGCCCCATGAGGGTAGCAACAGCATCAACCGGCCAGATCCCTGGAGCTCCTGGGAAATGGACCACCAACCAAAGTATTATGAAAGTATACGACCAAAAAACATAAATCTCAAAAAATGATACTGAAATTGAAGGCTTAGTGGACACTGGGGCTGATGTGTCTATAATTTTTGAAGAATCTTAGAATTAAAATTAACCTTTGTAGGACATCTCCACTCAGTTTATAGCTATTGGAACACATCTCATGTGAAACAGTGTTGATTTGATTAAATGTATAAGGCCAGAAGGCCAAGTAGGAAAGTTGCAACTGTATGCGGCTGACATAACCATAAACCTATGAGGAAGGAATTTATTAGAAAAAAAGGGAACTCAAATTAATATTCCTTCAATTTCAGAAAAAGCTCATAAAATGATGTTAAAATGGGTTATATTCCTGAAAAAGTTAATGCAAAACATTATCAAGGATGATTACAGATTATATAGGTTGCCAATCAGCAGGACAAAGGAGGAATTGGCTTTCCAAATTTAGACTAGGAGCCACTGCTGATAATGTACAATAGCCTTGCCTTTAAAATGGCTAACCAATAAGCCTGTTCGAAACCACAATTACGCTGATACCTAAACCACAAAAAGATCCAACAAAGAAAGAGAACTACAGGCCAATTTCTCTTATGAATATAGATGCAAAAATACTAAATAAAATCCTTGCCAACCGAATCCAAGAGCATATCAAAACGATCATTCACCATGATCAAGTAGGCTTCATTCCAGGAATGCAGGGATGGTTCAATATACGGAAATCCATCAATGTAATCCACTACATAAACAAACTAAAAGAAAAAAACCACATGGTCATCTCATTAGATGCTGAAAAAGCATTTGACAAAATTCAGCATCCTTTCATGCTAAAAGTCTTGGAAAGAGCAGGAATTCAAGGCCCATACAGAAAATGTGGTATATTTATACAATGGAATACTACACAGCAATTAAAAATAATGAATTCATGCAATTTGTAGGTAAATGGTTAGACCTGGAAAATATCATCCTGAGTGAATTAACCCAATCACAAAAGAATGCACCTGAAATGCAATCACTGATAAGTGGATATTAATGAGCCCAGAAGCCCTAAATACTCAAGACACAAATAGCAAGTCAAATGATTCCCAAGAAGAAGAAAGGAGAGGACCCTGGGCCTGTAAAGATTGCTTCCAGTTTAGTAAAGAAACCGAGGGGGGAGGGGGAATTATTGGGGAACAGATGGGGGGGAGAGGAACTATGGGAACTATGGTGGGTGGGAACTGGGAAAGGGGAAAGCCTTTGGAATGTAAACATAGAATATAGAAAATAAAATTAAAAAAAAAAAAAAAAAAAAAAAAAAAAAAAAAAGAAAAATTACAGTCACTTGAGCATCTTGTGGAAGAACAATTGGATGCTAAGCACATTGGGAGTCTACTAATCCTTAGAATTCTCCCGCACTTGCAATTTAAAAAAAGAAAGAGAGAAATCTGGACAGTGAAGAGTATTAACAGATCTAAGATCTGCAAATGGAGTAATTCAGCCTATGGGTTCCTTGCAGCTTGGAATTCCTTTACCGTCTACCTACCCAGAGATTAGTATTATAGTTATTTGCTTAAATTTTTTTCCACTATTTCCTTACAAAAACAAGACAGAGAAAATTTTACTTTTATTGTGCCAACATATAATACTAATATAACAATAAAAAGATATTAATGGAAGGGTATTCTTCAAAGAATGTTAAATGGTTTTAACATGTGTCAATATTTTGTGAAACAACCACTAAAAATAATTTGGAAACTATTTCCTCAGTCCATTATTTACCATTACATTGGTGATATTTTATTGCCTGACTCTAATATAAAAACGTAGAAAAATGTATAATGAAACAAGAAAGACTTTTACCTAACTGAGGACTACAGATTGTACCTGAAAAAAGTACAGAAAGAAAATTCTATAAATTATTTAGGATTTAAACTGAGTTCACAAAAAATTCAACCACAAAATAGTCCAATCAAAAGAGATAAATTACAAACTATTAATGACTTTCAAAAATTTTGTAAAATGTTAACTGGTTATACCCTACTATGAGATTAATTACTCAAGAATTAAGTAATTTGATTCAAACCCTGCAAAGTGATTTAAATGTAAACAGTACATGGAAATTAATAGCTGAAGCAGAATAAGAACTAGAGAATATGAGAGTCTTACATGGATAGATTAGACCCGAAACTTGACTGTACTTTAGCTATTTTACCCTCCATCCATTCTCATCCTAGAATAATTTTACAAAGAGAAGATTATATTTCACAATAAATTTTTAGCACATAAACAGGCTAAATTTAAAAACCTATATAGAAAAGGATTCTGAAATAATTATAAAAGGCAGAATAAGACTTCATCAGTTAACAGGAATTGATCTAGCAGAGATTGTAATCCCATATACAAAGGCTCAAATTATAAAATTATGGATGATTGATGGTAACTGACAGAAAGCTTGCGGAAATTACTTGGGAGAAATTAACAATAAATATCCCAAAAGCAAAAGACTGAAATTTATTTTTTTTAAAAAAAAGGCAGAATGGATTCTTCCATGTATAGTTAAGAAAGGAGAGGACCCTGGGCCTGTAAAGATTGCATCCAGTTTAGTAAAGAAACCGAGGGGGGAGGGGGAATTATTGGGGAACAGATGGGGGGGAGAGGAACTATGGGAACTATGGTGGGTGGGAACTGGGAAAGGGGAAAGCCTTTGGAATGTAAACATAGAATATAGAAAATAAAAAAAAAAAAAAACACGAAAAAAAAATCGAAGTCAGGGTCTGCGCGTGTGAGAAGAAGCAGCGGCCCCCACCTTCTCCCGCTCAGCGGGGAAGTCTCCTGTCTGCGTGCTTCTCTTTGTTTGAGTCTCCTCTGAAAGAATCTAGCATTGGGATTGACCCAGCCCGTTTGCAGGTCTGCAACTCCATATTTAGGGCTAGTAAAGCATGGTGGGAGCCCAGCCCTAGTCTTCCTTCTCACCTAGGCCTCTAGGAGCGTCTAGCTGGGCCTGTTCTTGGAAGCACTGGAGGCGGACCCAATGTCGCAAACTCAGGTTTTGACATGGAATTTTAGACCAGAGCTGGTTGCAAGACACCTCCCCAGTTTGTAGTTATTTCAAGGGCATGCTGGTTGTCTCCCCTGTTTGCAGAAACTCTTTGTACTATGGACGAAGCCACTAAGAGGTGTCTGTGTTTGTATTTCCCCTAAGCCCCCCAGTGCACGTGGTAAGATCAGCTGATTTCCTGTGTGACCCAATTTTCTCCTTGCACTACTTAGGACCCAGAAGTTGAGTTCAGATTGTAGCTCTTGCTGCCCTTGTCCCTTGTCAGCCCCATTGTAACGTTTCTAGTCTTCACTTCTGGGGGTACAGGTTCTCACTGTCTCCAGTACAGAATCCAAGTTCATGTACTTTCTCCACTTGGAAAGGGACCTGAATATTTCAGAAAGAGTGTTTGGGGACAAAGAGAACGATTTATTTGGTAGGCTAGCAAAACCAGAAGAAAGTGGCCAGATAAACTAGTTTTATGGGCTCCTTTTATCTTCAGGCAGATATGGTTAGGGACAGGGGTTTAGTCGACGAGCTGACAAATCGTTGTAGACTTTTTTTTTTTTAATTTTGTAAAGATTTATTTACTTATTTATTTATTTTTATTTTATTTTTTTATTTTTTATTATTTATTCTATATTCTTTGTTTACATTCCAAAGGCTTTCCCCTTTCCCAGTTCCCCACCACCACCATATGTCCTATAAGTCCTCTACCCCCCAAATATTCCCCAATCCCCCCCACCATTTCTCTGTTCTGGTACTCTCCTACAAAACTGGATCCAATCATTTCAGGCCCAGGGTCCTCTCCTTTCTTCTTCTTGGGGATCATTTGACTTGCTAATTGTGCCTTGAATATTCAGGGCTTCTGGGCTCATTAATATCCACTTATCAGTGATTGCATTTCATGTGTATTCTTTTGTGATTGAGTTAACTTGCTTAGGATGATATTTTTCAGATCTAACCATTTACCTACAAATTGCATGAATTCATTATTTTTAATTGCTGAGTAGTATTCCATTGTATATATATATATATATACCACATTTTCTGTATCCATTCCTCCTTTGAGGGACATCTGGGCTCCTTCCAGCTTCTGGCTATTATAAATAAGGCTGCTATGAACATAGTGGAGCACGTGGCTTTATTGTATGCAGGGGAATCCTCTGGATATATGCCCAGGAGTGGTATGACAGGGTCCTCTGGAAGTGTCATGCCCAATTTTCTGAGGAACCGCCAGACTGACTTCCAGAGTGGTTGTACCATCTTGCACTCCCACCAACAGTGGAGGAGTGTTCCTCTTTCTCCACATCCTCACCCGCACCTGTTGTCTCCTGAATTTTTAATCTTAGCCATTCTTACTGGTGTGAGGTGGAATCTCAGGGTTGTTTTGATTTGCATTTCCCTGATGACTAATGATGTTGAACATCTCTTAAGGTGTTTTTCAGCCATCTGAATTTCTTCTGGTGACATTTCTTTTTTTAGCTTTGTACCCCATTTTAATAGGATTATTTGGTTCTTTGGGGTCTAACTTCTTGAGTTCTTTGTATATATTGGATATTAGCCCTCTGTTGGATGTGGGGTTGGTGAAGATCTTTTCCCAATTTGTTGGTTGCTGTTTTGTCCTTCTGACAGTGTCCTTTGCCTTACAGAAACTTTGTAATTTTATGAGGTCCCATTTGTCAATTCTTGATCTTAGAGCATAAGCTATTGGTGTTCTGTTCAGGAACTTTCCTCCTGTGCCCATGTCCTCCAGGGTCTTCCCCAGTTTCTTTTCTATTAGTTTCAGTGTGTCTGGTTTTATGTGGAGGTCCTTGGTCCACTTGGAGTTGATCTTAGTACAAGGAGATAAGAGTGGGTCAATTTGCATTCTTCTGCATGTTGACCTCCAGTTGAACCAGCACCATTTGTTGAAAAGGCTATCTTTTTTCCACTGGATGGTTGTAGCTCCTTTATCAAAGAAGATCAAGTGACCATAAGTCTGTGGGTTCATTTCTGTGTCTTCAATCCTATCCCATTGACCTACTTGCCTGTTGCTATACCAATACCATGCAGTTTTTAACACAATTGCTCTGTAGTACTGCTTGAGGTCAGGGATATTGATTCCCTCAGAAGTCCTTTATCTAGTTAGGAGTCAGGCATCATAAGCCTGGTGGCTGGTGATCCATTGACCTGACCCATAACCACAAGGCTACTGGATACTTTTATGGACAGTGGAAATATCTTAATCTTGATCTCTTCAGACTTGAAAGGGGAGAGGAGAGGCTAGTAGATTTTGCTAAGCCATTAACCTTGTGCTGCTCAGTTCAAACAAACATTCCTTAAGTGCAAAGTAGAAAAAGAGTTGAATACAACACAGAGGTTAAAGAAAAAATTGCCAGTCCTTGGAGCTTAACATTTTACACTGATGTAAATAAATTAGAAATGGCAGGTTATAAATTAGGAGGCATAAGTAGAGTAGTTCTTCTGTTCAAAAATCAGATTTGTATACAATTCTTATGGTATTACTGGTTTTCCTGAGGTCCTCAATATAATTACTGTTTCTAAATATGCATAAAAACATTGTATTACAGTTGGAAACGTAAACTTGTTCTTGATAACTCACAAATAACCTTATTACTTATGCAATTGTAATAGGCAGTTAGAATCAGATATTACCCATTGTATGTAATTCATATTTCATACTGTACTGACAGACCAGTGACACAAGGTAATAATGAAATAGATCAATTATTAATAGGAAATGTGTTAGAAGCATCAACATTTGACTAAACATATCACATTAATAGTAAAGTTTTAAAGAAAAGATTCTCCATGACATGGCAACAAGCTAAAGAAATTGTAAAGAATTGTTCCAATTGTTCTTTATGTAATCAAATTTCTTTACCACAGTCAGTAAATCTAAAGGTGAACAAGCAAATGAAATTTTGTAAATGGATGTATTTCATTTAACAGAATTTGAAAAGCTAAGATATATAAATCATACCATTGATACTTATTCAGAGTTTCAATGGACAACTTCCTTAAACTCTGAAAGAGCAGATTCTGTAGTTATACATTTATTAGAGATAATGCCTGTTGTGGGGATACCATTGTGAATTAAAACTGATTATGCACATGCTTATGTTTCTACTAAAATGAAATTATTTTTACATAATATAACATACAACATATAACAGATTTTCCTCATAATCCTTCAGGACAAGCAATTGTGGAAAGATCTAATCATACATTAGAAGTGATATTTGTAAAACAAAACGGGACAAGGAAATGGACTCCTGATAGATTGAACAATGTCTTATTAGGATTATTTTTATTTGTTTTTTAATTTAATTTAACTTTTTCACTTATTCACTTTACATCCCACTCACTGCCTCCTCCCAGACACTCCCTCTTACAGTCTTCTCCCCACCCATCTTCACTTCTTTGAGCAGATGAGGTCCCCTGGGTGTCTTCTACACCCTGGTACTTCAAGTCTCTGCAAGATTAGATGCTTTCCTCTCCCACTGAGTCTAGACAAGGCAACCCAGCTAATAGACATATCCTACCTTATTTACTTTAATTCAAAAAAAACCATTTAGCCGCTAATGAAACAGGAAAAACAGTTTCTGAAAGGCAATGGACTATAGAAAGAAAACTACTGAGTTAAATCAGCCTGTTTATTCCAAGGCTGTCTCAACATCAGAATGGAAAGCAGGGAAGATTGTGATGGAGTTGAGATTATGTTTTTGTTTCTACAAGAGTAGAAAAGTTGTGGATTCCATCAAAACTAACAAAAATTAAAGATGAGCAAGAGAGCCTTAGCTGCTGACACAGATAGTATGGCTTTAGAAAGGAAAATCTCTGTGGAATTTAGGAGAGAGTTTGTTGGATGACCTCCATTCAAGTGAGCATTTGGCCATGAGAGTGTATCTGTGTGAGAGAGGGGGAGAGGAGATGGCTTGGGTTTAGGTATATTTTATAATTTGGAGTGTAGAATTTTTTCAGAGCGTCTGATGTCTGAGGATGTCTGGACAATTGTTGAATTTAGGGGAGTCAATTGGTAGCAAATGTGTGACAATCATTTTGGCAGAAGAAAAGTAGGAGTGTGAGCAGAGAGATGAGATCTGTGGGGACCCAATGATCTTGAGGGAACAGGAACCGGAGTGTGAAGATGACTCATAGAAGTGGCTGCCATGTTGGTGTGACTTTGTAGTTATTGATAGTGGAGGGATTAGTTGATATGCATGTATGTTGGACTAGGGAAACAAAATATAAAATAAGGCAAAACAACAGAACCATAACAAAGAAGAAAGACTTTGAAGCAGAGAGCTGATGCTCCTACATGTGACAGCTTATGAGACTGGTGGATGAAAAACAAACAATGGCTTGACAGCCTCTGAACACTATAGCCTTGTTTCTTGCCATGCTGTCTGTGGTAACTGAACAAGTAATAGAGAAAAATCTTGGGTTGGTAGTCCTAATCTTCCAATTAACATAGGTGTAAATTAAGGAGGCAAGCATATTCCTGTGGTAGTCAATGAATCTTCTTGACTACCTGGGTGTTTTGACCATTATAGAGCTGTTCAACCTTCAGAGGAAGATAAGAAAAGTTTAAATTACACTCTGAGTATAAAAGGAATTCTTATTTATATGGGTAATGGAATTCACTGTTTAAGTATAACTTCTCAAGTATGTTTATCTAGAATTAATCATAGTACTATCCAGAGTTCTTGTAGAAAACTTCATATGCTTTGTGCATTTGGACAGACAAAAACTTAATGCCACAAATTCCATGAATTTACCATCTTTCAAATTGTGGATTTCTAATACGGAATCTCATTGGATGCATTGGCAGTAAAAATCATTGGGTGATTTTTTTTTCTGAGACAGGGTTTCTCTGTATAGTCCTGGCTGTCCTGGAACTCACTCTGTAGACCAGGCTGACCTCGAACTCAGAAATCCGCCTACCTCTGCCTCCCAAGTGCTGGGATTACAGGGGTGCGCCACCACGCCCGGCTTGGGTGATTATTAATATCTACCAAGGAGAAATCATTGATTGTGACTTCTCATGGCTCTGTCAAAGACTATATTCTCACTCAGGATTGAAATGGCAATGGTCTAATTCAAATTACAGTATGGAAGTTGCCTTTACTTTTAGAAACTCTCTTAAGTGGCATGGAGTTGGAATGTCAGCCCCTCTATTACAATTTGGTAATTCTATTCAGGCTAATTTGTGGAAATGGGCAAGTACTTTTTACCCATTTGAAGTATGGACTGGAAAGCTGAACTTTAAAAATGATCAATTTCATTTGTTCAAAATGTTGATCAAAGTCACATGTTTATGGCTTGTATACTGTTACCTTTTCTGATAACAAAAGGCCCTGTGAACTTACACCCTAATAATTATAGCATCACTTGTACACACTGTACTTTTCATTCCTGTGTCAGCACTAGTATGTCTTTCAATGTTACGTTTGAAAGTTTATATATTCTTAGAGTAACACCAGAAGTCTGGATACCAGTGAGATTGCCAAGACTATAAAAAGACCTGCAATGATGCTAACACAGAAGCTTACTAGAAGAATATTAAGAACTGGATGGATAGTAGGTTTGATAACTGTTACTGCTGTGGTTCTGGAAATTGCTGTGATAACTGCTAATGCTACCACAGCTGGAGCTGTTCTTCACAAAGTTCAAACAGCTGAATTTGTAAAGACTGACATATGCATTCTCATGAACTTTGCAGTCAACAAAATAAAATAAATATGGATATGTTCATGAAAAAGCTAGATTGAAACAAGATGTAACATTCATTGAAGATCAGTTAGAAATGTTGAGAGAACAAATGACATTGTAAAGGGATTGGAATATTACTTCTTATTGTACTCTTCCCTTAAGATTCAATGACAACAAATATGATTGGATAAAAGTGAAAATGAATGTGTTGTGTCATCCCAATTCTTCTCATGATTTATGGTTTGCTGCAAAAATTTATAGAAACATTTTCAAAGAAGTTGTCTGATGTAACAGGTATGGCAGTACTTTTACAAGAGCAAGAACTTTGTTAGGCCAATTTTTCTCACAGTGATGAACTGTTTAAAAAAGTGGTGATTGATATATAGGAAATCAGAACACAGGATTGGTTAGTGTACCTGGATACTAATGAAGTAGAAATGGTAGAAGGGAATCTCAACACAAACTTGTGTAATGGAGGCAGAACATTACTGTCACTAGTACGTACATGTCCATGACTAAGACTGCCCAAGACTCAGCATAATGCTGTACTTGCAAACCCAAAGTATTTCTACCTCACCTAAATCTAATTCCACAATATTGAAGCAGACATGTGTATTCTTACAACTCTGAAGTTTCTTGCGTCAGAATTGAAGCCAAATGTTCTTGGAAAAGCAAGTTCATTAAGTACACAGCGAAAAGGCTAATACTGTTATAATACTTCACATAGAAGTAGTTTAGAGCACTCCACAGAGAAGTTATAAAGTAAAAAACATTGTTTTCCAAGAATTCAGAGCACATGTGTTTATTACTGTAGCACCACAGTGTTAAAGTTCAGGTTCTGAGTAGGGTCAGTGTCAAGAACAAAGTAGGAATAGAACAACAGAGCCAAATAATCTGTAACATTAGCAGCTCATATGTCACGTTTAGAAAACGCACGCGAAAGTGACTAAAACTCCACACAGTAACATATTTGCAAAAGCTACTGTACTTCTACTTTAGCCAAAACAAAGAAGTGCAGACTGTTTTAGTCCTGTAATGCAAAAGAAGCTTTCATTGACAACTTGTGTATGTTCTTGGTAAAGCAGGATTGTATAATAAAACAAAAAAGCAAAACAAACAAACAAAAAAAAAAAACCACCATCACCAACAACAACAACAAAAAAAAAAAACCAGCAAAAAAAAAATGCCATTACCTTTACAAGTCAAAGAACTCTTACATGTTTGAATGAACCTCTTCCTTCATCTCCATAAGACCTTTCGGCCAGTTTCATTGCCATCTTGAAAACAGAATGCCTACACTCACCTCCAGTGTATTGGATCCTACGAATCTCCACTATGTTCTGTCCCCCAATGTGTTACTTTCTCTCAGGTTCCAGACGAAGTGGACAGTGTCTGAAAACCCCTGGGAAATTCTGGTCAGGAAAACAGGTGAGCTAAGCCCACATCACCTTTCCCTCAGCTCCTCCAACTTTAGTGGACTACCCAGGTCTTATCCTTCCGCCCATCTTACAGCTTCTTGCTTTATTCCAACAGGCACTTCATGCTAACTCCCAGGCCTCTCCAGCTAAAGAAGCAGTTAGTCTAACTACAGCAAAATCAAATCCACCAATCTCATGCCCTGCTCTTCAACAGAACAGTTCAGACTGCCTCTCTTCCTTCCCTACTGCTAATCCTAGCAGAGACTACATACCTTCTCCTCATAATGTCCCCCACCCCATTACTTATTTGATCCCAGTCCCCAATTCCCTGAGAACCCACAAGACATACTGATCAAGGAAGTAAGTAGGTTACCTGCAGATTTTCATCTCTCCCTCTAATCCTCCAAGTCCAACACCCAGTCTTATCCCCAGCTCTGAATTAGAATACCTGTGGCAATGCAAACAGTACAAGGAAATTAATAAAAAGCATTCAAGACTAGAAAGTAGAAATAGAATCAACAAAGAAAACTCGAACTGAAGGAAATCTGAAAATAAAAACTCTAGGAGCCTGAAAAAGAACCACAAAAGCAAGCTTCACCAACAGAGTACAAGAGACTCAAGACAGAAGCTCAGGCTCTAAAGATACCATAGAAGAAATGAATGTACTGGTCAAAGAAAAAGTTAAATTTTAAAAGGTTCTAATCCAAAAACATCCACGAAATCTGGAACACTATGCAAAGGCCAGGTATAATAATAATGGGAAAAAAAGGAGGGGAAAAAGCCAGGTCAAATACCCAGAACATATTTTCAATAAAATCATAGAAGAAAATTTCTCTAACCTAAATAAAATACCTATAGAGGTATAAGAAGCATACATAATACTAAATAGATTCGACCAGAAAAGAAAGTTCCCTCAGCACAAAATAGTAAAACAATAAACATAGAAAACTAAGAAATAAAAATTAAAAGTAGCATGGGAAAAGACCAAGGAGGACCTATTAGGATTACACTTTTCAGTGGAGACTCCATTCTGTAAATGAACCTCATTTTCTATATCCATTCCTCTTTTGAGGGACATCTGGGTTCTTTCCAGCTTCTGGCTATTATAAATTAAGCTGCTATGAGCATAGTGGAGCATGTGTCCTTGTTACATGCTGAAGAATCCTCTGGGTATATGCCCAGGAGTGGTATAAGAGAGTCCTCTGGTAGTGTTATGCCCAGTTTTCTGAGGGACCACCAAACTGATTTCCAGAGTGGTTGTACCAGCTTGCAATCCCACCAGAAGTGGAAGAGTGTTCCTCTCTCTCCACATCGTCTCCAGTACCTGCTGTCTCCTGAGTTTTTTATCTTGGCCATTCTGACCAGTGTGAGGTGAAATCTGAGACTTGTTAGGTGAAATCTCAGAGTTGTTTTGATTTGCATTTCCTTGATGACTAAGGATGTTAAACATTTCTTTAGGTGCTTCTCAGTCATTCAATAATCCTCAGGTGAAAATTCTTTGTTTAGTTCTATATCCCATTTTTAATAGGGTTATTTGGTTCTCTGGAGTCTAACTTTTTGAGTTCTTTGTATATATTATATATTAGCCCTCTGTCTGGTCCTTCATAGAAGGGGGAACAAAATACCCACAGAAGAAGATTGAGAGACAAAGGGTGGAGCAGAGTCTGAGGGAAAGACCATCCAGAGACTACTCCACTCAGGGATCCATCTCATATACAGTTACAAAACTCAGGAACTATTATTGATGCCTACAAGTGCTTGCTGACCAGAGCCGGATATAGCTGTTACCTGGGAAGCTCTGCTAGTGCATGACAAATACAGAGGGGGACACTCTCAGTCAGCCATTGAATTGAGGGTCCCCAATGGAGGAGCTAAAGGACTTAAGGAGCTAAAGAGGTTTGCAGTGCCATAGGAGGAACAACAATATGAGCCACCTAGTATTCCCAGAGCTCCCAGGGACAAAACCATCAACCAGAGTACACATGGAGTTACCCATAGCTCCTGACACATAGACAGCAGAAGATGGCCTTGTTGGACATCAAAGGGAGGAGAAGCCTTTGGTCCTGGAAAGACTTGATGCCATAGTGTAGAGGAATACCAGGACAGGGAAGAGGTAGAGGGTTGATTGGGGAAAGGGTGATGGGTTATGGGATTTTTGTGGGGACGGAGGAACCAGGAAAAGGGGCAATGTTTAAAATGTAAATAAAGAATATATCTAATAAAAATGAAAGGAAGCATAGTAGCATTCAGACAGACATGTTGCTGGAGAGGTAGCTAAAAGTTCTATATCCCGATTCTCAGGCATCTGAAGAGAGTGAGAAACCAGGCCTGACTTGTCATGGAAACCTTAAAGCCTACCCCCAGGGGCACACTTCCTCCAACTGCACCATACCTATTTCACAAAGGTTACACCTCCTAATGGTGACACTCCCTATGGACCTGGGGGAGGTCGGCTATTTTCATTCAAACCAACACAATCAGTACATGCTGCATACAAGAAACAAACCTCAACATCAAAGGAGATACCACCATAAGTTAAATGGATAGAAAAATATAGGAAATGGATCTAAGAAACAAGCTTGCCAGGCGGTGGTGGTGCATGCCTGTAATCCCCGAACTCTGGGAGGCAGAGGCAGGCGGATTTCTGAGTCCGAGGCCAGCCTGGTATACAGAGTGAGTTCCAAGACAGCCAGGGCTACACAGAGAAACCCTGTCTCGGAAAAAAACAAATCCAAAAAAAAAATTTTTTTTAAAAAGAAACAAGCTAGGTGGCCATTTTAATATCTGACAAAACAGACTTCAAACCAAACTACTCAGAAGAAAGAAGGAAAGACATCATAGTCACCAAAGAGGAAATTCACTAAGAGGACATTTTACTTCTTGACATGTGTGCCCCAAACACAGGGGCACTCAAGTTTGTAAAAGAAATACTATGCCATCCTAAATCACATATTGATCTTCACACATCAATAGTGGGATAAATTAATATTCCACTCTTGTCAACAGACAAGGTCATCCAGGCAAAAACCAAACAGAAACGCTGGAGCTAACTGATTTAATAAACTGAATGGTCCTAACCCATACTTATACAACACTTCACCCAAACACGCACGCACACACACACACACACACACACACACACACACAAATATATATACCTTCTTCTCTGCACCTTTGTCCAAAATAAATCTCAACAGATACAAGAAAATCAAAATAATACCCTGCTTCCTTTCCGACCACCACACATTAAAGCTGGATAAAACAAGAACCAAAAAAATAAAAAAAAATAAAAAAAAAAAAAACAGAAATCCCACAAACACATGGAAACTGGATAACTCTCTACTGAACTAAAATGAAGTCAAGGTCAAGATAGAAATTAAGAAGCCAGACTTTATAGAATTCAATGAAAATGAAATGAACATACGATATACTCAAACTTGTGGGACACAATAGGCTGTTCTAAGGGGAAAGCTTATAGTACTAAATGCCTACATAGAAGATATTGAAAGGGAAAATAACAATGGCAGGAGTGGTTGCTAGCAGTTGCTATGGAACTCCGAGGAGTCTGGGGACCCATGAAAGCACGGAAGTGTGACTCATTGGTGGTAGAAAAGGAGTCTGTGGAGCCCACAAAAGTTCAGGAACAACTAATGATGAAAAAGTCAAGTCTATGGGAAAATGCTTTTAAAAGTTGTATTCATGAAAGTGAAATGAAAGGCTGCAAGGAGAAAGGTCGTGCCTGATGAGCCGTGAGGTAGCTGGCAATGATGACAGGTAGATGTGCAGCTGCCTGGAGCTCCCACAGAAATAGGTCATTACAGAACAGGGCAGGCCCTAGGCCTGCTGTCTATCTCTCAGCATGGAGCTGTCATGACTGAGCTTGTGCTGCTTGCCCTGGTGGGAGATGGATAGCTCAGGGCAGCAGCACCACTGGTAGCCTACAAGCACAACAGTCAAGTCCAGAGGCTGGCACCTCAAACAGGGAGGTGTGCAGTGGCTGGAGCTCCTGAGGAAACGTATCATTAGTGAATAGGCCTGGTGCTAGTGAGATACCAGCTGGTCCCCATCAGGGAGCAGCTGTGGCTGGAGCCCATGCTGTTTGCCTACAAGAAACAGTAGTACAAAGAGGATTCAAACTGTGTCTAGTACTATTGGTTACATTATTATATTGATCATAAAACTCAAGAGACTAGCTCTGAAAGAGATTCATATTACTAGTGGTTCTGGTGTCTGGTGAAACATAAGCCCATATGTGTCTTTTAATAGCAGAAGAACATCTCCTCTTCAGATGGCTGAATAAGTCCTATAAGATAAAGTAAGGGAGGATGAGGAACATAAGACCAATATACATGTTTAAAGGCACTCAGTACAAATGCACAAGTCAAAGCAGCTAGCATTGCCAAAAACAGATTCTCATGTGATGTAGAGCACTGTGCATTTCTTAGAATAACTTCTAGGGCCTTAATTTTGCCCAGGTGGGCAGACTTGAATTCTGACGATATGGTTGATATCTCCATTTGCTCTTTAGTTAAAAGGTTTCAATCTTTCTGGTGAGTTCCACTGTCACCTTCACTATTGTACCTGATGGTCCAGAACCAGAGGAGTCAAAGAGAAACCCATGTTTCAGTGAATCCATGTGCAATGAAAGATGCATATTTTTCCCAATTATGCCTTTAGCTAACTGGGATTCCAAGTATCAAATTGTTTAAACCAAACAGGCTTCACAAGAAGCACACTTTGAGGTCTCAGAGTCTCAAGGCATGCCCAGTGTTTCACTCTCTTCCTGTTGCCTAATGATCTTGATGTAGAACTCTCAGGTAACTCTCCACCACCATGTCTGCCTGTATGCCACCATAATTCCCACCATGATAATGGACTAACCTCTAAACAGTAAGGCAGCCCCAATTAAATGTTTCCTTATAAGACTTGTTGGGGTCATGATGTCTCTTCACAGCAATAGAAACTCTAAGACCATGTAACAATACCAACATGTAGGTACAGAATCCAAGGAACAAGAGCAAAGTGAGTGATATTCATTTGCTATAATTTTATTAGTATTCTCACCTTGGGAGTTAACTCCAGCTACATGACTGACAATGCTAAGTGACTCCAAATAGGCCATTCTTACACACTGTATCTCACTTATCTAAGAGGGATGTGGTATTGTACATGAAGTCTGTTAGCATTCGTGTGTAGTGGTATTGATGTTCATGTCTGGGAGAATTAAAATTAGAGCAAGTTAATGCATCAGCTTCCTTATTTCCTTCTGCAATAAAACCAGGGAGGTTACAGTATGTTTCCAGTGTGAGCAAAGGATAATAAACAAAGGATATGTACAGGTTTTAACCGGTTGCCATAGTTCCTGTAGTCATGGGAACAAACCAGGATGTGAAGACAAAATTAAAGCAGGTTCTGTGATGGAAATAATCTTATATGAAGAATTGAAAACAATATTTAAGGGTTTGTGCTTTAACTGTTATAGATTAATCAAAACAGTGACTTCAACCTGTTAGGCTGAGGAAAATGAAATACTCAGGGATTGATGAGTATCTGGATCATGAAACCCTCCTGTTCCATTATACAAACCATCAATAAAATAAGCATCTGCCTGTAAAATGGGAAAAGGTTGGAAAATTTTTGTAATCACAAATTCAGTTCATATGAGAAGATCGCGTAGTTTGCCAGCTAGATAATAATTTTTCTATTCATAGATAATAATCTGCAAATGAAAATTGATAATTCATAGAGTTTGATAATGTTCTTACAAATTGATTGTTACGGGTAATAAAATAAGAATTAAATCCATATCATTGTTGACAAGCAAACCCTCCCTTAATTTGCTAGTTGAGCAAGAAGAGTAAAGTAAGCAGTGAGTATTTATGGCCCCTATGATGTAAATAAGTCCATATCGAAGCTTTATCCTCTTCTGCTATTCTATCTGTAGAAGACAATTTAGTGTGGTGGTTCTCAGCCTTCCCAGTGCTGTCACCCTTTATCACATTCCCCCTGTTAGGATGACCTCCGACCATAAAATTGTTTTCATTGCTACTTCATACCTGTACCTTTGCTACTTTTATGAATTATAATATAAATATCTGTCTTTTCCAATATATTGTCTTAGGGCACCCCTGTGACCCCTTATTCAACCCCAAAAGGAGGGTCACAACCTGGAAATTAAGAACTGCTGATTTAGTAGGAAAACTATGTAATTTTAAAAGCAGCAAAAATGCCTTTTAAAATCTGAATTCAAATAGCTGTAGTTCTTCCTTTGCTTCTCAAGATAATATACGAGGACTATCCAATGCCATCTCTTATTTTAAATAGGTTGGTTATTGCATAATTAGGTATTCCTGAAGTAGGATGTAGCCAATAAAATTCCCTAATAATTCCAGAAATAGTTGTTTTTAAACTGTCTTGTCTAATAGACATTTTTGTGGTTTAATAGTTGTTCTAATAACTAGCTGCCCCACATTTTGTAGTGTCTGATTTTTATACTTTTTTGGGTACAATAGTAAGTCCATTTTTATATAGCATAGCCTGAGTCATGTTATACATGGAGTGTAGCTCTTTCTCTTTGGGGGTATCTAACAGGGTATCATATATAAAATAACTAACATAAACCTGAGGAAAGTCCTACCTCATAGGCTCTAAAACTCCTATGTAGTATTTACATAAAGTAGGACAGTTTGACATACTATTGATATCAGATGTTGGGAATAATAAATGTGGTTTAAAGTAGTTTCCAGAAGTAACAGAAAAATAATTCAGTGGATTCTGGCAGTCCTATAGGAGTCTGAATCAGTGTACAGTGAGAGAGAAAATGGAATGATTTTTCTTTTTATCAAATCTATAAACTTGGGAATTCATCTTAAGTTTACAAATGCAAGCTATTTCCTTGTGTGATGGCTTGCTTAAAAAGTAAATATGCAGAGAGGGTAGATAGATCCAAGACAGAAATGGGATAAAAGGTGAGAAGAAAGCAAACTGATGTTCTCAGCAGAGGTCTCTTGACCTGTATAACTGGCTAAGAGAAAGCAGAAGATTGTCTTTACCAGATTGGACTTTTTGAACTATATTAGACTAAATAATTGAAGGTGACTTGTTGAAAATGGATGGGAGTTTCACTTAGTACACGTAAGGGGCAAGGAAAGGGGATTCATTTTACCACTGAAGAAATAATGAGAGCTGTACAGTTAGAATAACTGAGAAGATAGATGGAGAGGGTATGATATTCTGAAGGGAACTATGGTGTGTCTACATCAGGAAAGAAGGAAGCAATGGAAGCATTATGTAATTCACCATGTGGGCAAAATAAACAGACACAGTGCTTCCTGGCAACTTGGGGATGCTGTAATTCATGTCCAAGATTCTCTTACAGTAAAGCCAGGACCTAGACTAACAGCCTCTTTGGTTCGTCTCCTAAGATCTATTTCCTGTGTCATCCTATCTACCCAGTGTAAGCAAAATAGCAAAAAGTTTGATATGTAAGTAGCATTTCTACTTACTGTTCAGTATGGTCAATTGGCATGACACATTGAAGAATATTATAGTAACACATGCTGAATAAAATATATGTTAGGAAACATAAAATTAGATTATTTTGAAATGTGGGCTCATCGAAATGATATACTACTGACTTGTGTTTCGTGGGGCAAGAAACAATTGCTTTCATTTCTCTGCAAAATGAAGTTTAAAACAGACTTTGTAAGGATGAAGGCCTTTGAAATTTAGCTTGTTTTATTTGCTAGAAACTTAGTAGTTGAGTACAGTCTCAATTTTTAGACTACTTGTCTTGTTAGCACTTTTATAGAAAACCACTTTATAAAATTACTGTTGTTATTTGTCTTTTATGTTTCCTCTGATTTGGGAGACAGAAATAATGCTATATATTTTCTAGTTAGGTACTTTCAAACATTTGCACTTCCATTACTTTCTTTTCTTTTAAATCTACAGTGTTGAACAATAACACAAAGCAATATATTACTTTGGAACATATTTCCCTCTTTCTAGTAGAATGACAGCTTTTGATATTTCATTGTCACTGAGACTTAACTTTTACAGTAAAATTTGTTTTCTATTTTAAAAAGGATAAAAAAACAGTTATTTACATATCTTAATACCAAGTTAAAGGAGAGTCGACCCTACGGTGAAGTCCCAATATAAAGAGATTGCAAAATATTCAAGTCATTTACAAAGTAGTGGGGTGTTACATCTTTTCTCCAGCTTCTCTAATGTGCCCATATATGACATTTCTCCATTTTTTAATAGTTTGATGAAAATCTCCTGAGTAATCTTTCTAAAATGTATTTTTCATTGGAAGCTTATATTTTATAAATGTTAAAAAATATCCCACCTTGATAGGGAAACCACAGGAAGACCAGCAAAGTCAAGTAACCTGAACCCTTGAGGGACCCCAGAGACTGAACTGCCAACACCAAAGAGCATTCAAGGGCTGGACCTAAGCTCCTGCACCTATGTAGCAGATGTACTGCTTGGTCTTCAGGCCCATCCATCCAACAACTGGAGTAGGGAGGGAGCTTACCCTGATTCTGTTGCCTGCCTGTGGATCCTGTTCCCCTAACTAGGCTGCCTTGTCTAGCCTCAGTGGGAGAGGATGCACCTAGTCCTGCCATGACTTGAAGTGCCAGGGTGAGCTGGTACCTAGGGAGGGCCTTCCCCTTCTCAGAAGAGAAGGAGAGGGGTTTGGGGAGAGGCGGTGAAAGAGGAGAATTAGGAAGATGAGGTGCTGCAATTGGAATATAAAACAATATAAAAATAATTAATTAATTAATTAATTAATGAAAAATCTCTCCTTTTCTATAAAATGGTAACAATTAAATATTTTATTAGAGTTTAAGATTAACACTGTTTTAAGTGGCCAAGTTTATTAATATATGAAATATTATCAGAGTTTTAAAGTTTAATCTTAGACCTGAGTTTCTAGATCTGTAGTAGTGGAGATTTTTGGGAATCAGTCCTCCACACAATGCAGACAGATGATTGAACTCAATTCCAAGGTCACCACTTATTCTCAGTGATCTTAGGACAGGTACTTAACCTCTTTCAGTACTCAGATGATATCTGCAACATGACATTAATAATGTGAACCAGAGGTGCAGACCAGTACATGTATGAAATCCCTGGTTCAATACACAGCACTATTGAAAATAAATACATAATAAATGTGCTTGTGACTAATCGACATGAGATGTAGGCAGAGCATAAATTCACAGTCATCTTTGTGAAACTTCCTACCTATGAATATGGATGGGACCCATCGTTCACTGGTAATCACTATAATATGACAAAATAAATGGGTGTCACTTCTTTGATCATGACAATACATTACCACAGTCTTAGCAAAGGAGTCTAGAGATTTTCTTCATTGACATAGTTCTGCAGAATCCCACCATGCAAGGAACCAGAGGTGTTCTACTGGTGGTGGCATTCAGTAAAATGCTAGCAAAAGAAAGAAACTGCCTCATGGTTAACTTCATTCTACTCTAAACAAGGAGAACTTATGGTAGGAGGTATATTTTATCCCAGTGCCTATGACGATCTCAACAGAGTTCTTGATGCCATTAACAGCACCACACACCGCATCCATCTTATGGACCAGGCCTTAGATCTGATCAGAAAGTGTTGATTACTCTCACAACATTTGGCCACATTTTGTCAGACTTCACAGCCTGCAGAATTCTGTGCAGCATAACTGGCTGTGAGTGATGATTATATTTATTATCTGGCAGCACACATAGCACCTTCATCATTAGGAAAGCTAGCCAATGGTAATGAAGCTTCCAGGCCAGTACTTGCTTGATCTCTTCGTATTCTATAGCTCAAGTATCTGGTATCTCCAGGAGTCAGATACTTCCCAGTAAGATAGTGGGAAGTGCTCAGTCCTAAATGAGATACCCCTGCTAAATGAGATCCTTTCCCAGGGTCTCAGGGGTCTTTATAGACATGGAGGCTGAAACACTGTAAGAGACATAGGTAGTGGATGACTTCAAGAAAACAATATCTTTCAGATACGACAGACAGCAGTACATGTAAGCCCAGTGATTATGAAACCATGCGTGTTCCCCCACGCAAGCTTAAGAAACATAAAATCCTACCATGGAAGAAGAGAATAGACATGAAATCCACCAGTAGCTAAGGAGTCACTGTCATTGATAGCTTCTAGGAGAACAAGAGTTAGGTTTTGTTTCTTATTGTGTGATCACTGGTAGATTGACTGCCTAGGCATGGGCGATCAACATAGGTTTGGTCTCAGTAGTAGAAAAGAAGGGAAAACGCTTCAAGTTGAGTGGATTTTTAAAAGTAGAGGATGAGCTATCTATCCATGCAGAGTTCAAAACCTATAGTCTAAGATCCCATTACAATGCAAAACATATGTCCAACAGAAATGATCAATTAATTAAAGTTCCCATTAAACAAAGGGTCTTGTGGTATTAGATGGGCGTCTGTCAGAACACAGTCTGTGAGTGAAGCTCAGAGGAGAATTCTGAGAGTTTGTAAGAAAACTCCAAGGACAAAAGAAAAGTTTTGTGATCTTTGTTCCTCCGGTACATGGGTTGACATGCCCCTTCCCAGGTGTAGCAAATAGAAGGGGATGTGCTTCAGACTAGCCATCAGCTTGCTCTTGTTAATTCAGACGATCTGTCCAAGCATGGTTTGTCCTGCTGACTGCATAGATTTTAAACTCATGTGCAGTTTGCTCATATGACCTTGTTTAACCCTCAAAATACCCTGGGAAAAATAAATTGTCTAATGCCGTGTATAAAGTTGGCTACTGCAGGAGACTTTAGTCCACCTCATTTTCAGACTCCACTCTCCCAGGTTCACACTGCCTACCAGAGTCGTGAAAAGGGCCAATTATACTAGGGAAGGCAAGCTGATTTATAAGCCCACTGACACTCTAATGATAACATTTTCCCAAAGTATACACATAAAATTACCTCAATTATGTTTAGTAAATAATATAGAAACCCAATAATGTGATGATTTATATATGCTTGACCCAGGAAGTGGCACTATTAGAAGATGTGACCTTGTTGGAGGAAGTGTGTCACTATGGAGTAGACTTTCAAAGACCCTCCTCCTAGCTGCCATTGAGACAATCTTTTCCTGTTTGTCTTTGGAACAAGATGTAGAACTCTCAGCTCCTCCTGTGATATGCCTGCCTAGACACTGCCAGGTTCCTGCCTCACTGAAACGCTGAACCTGTAAGCCAGTACCAATTAAATGCTGTTCCTTAGAAAAGTTGCCTTGGTCATGGTGTTTATTCACAGCAATGAAACATTAAGACATAATGTTCTACTTAAAATTAACTACAAAATTTCTCCAGTAGAGTAACAACATGTAGATACAGCAGATATCTTTTAGCTGTTAAGAATAATGAATAATTTGATTTTAGTAAATACACTTTAAGTTTTGCCATCTTTCCAAAATTCAATTCTTTTTACAAATAACTATTATGCATTTAATACCGCTTGTGATAGAAAACCCCAGTAAGATTCATTAAGAAAATATTTCTTTCTAGGTAACATTGCAATTAAAAAAATGTTTCTTTAGCATTTCAAACTCCTACTTCTTTATTCTTCTATAATCATATTCAGTAACATTCTTCGCTCCTAGATTTTGGGCATCTTTTCTATTGGTATTATAGAAGGGCTCTATGCATATTCTTTTTAATGTTAAAATAATATCATAAAGATTAAGCTATTTTTTTAGTTTTGTGAATGAAAAAAATGGATCTGTGAACAAAAGTTCCTGGCAAGAACCTGGACCTTCTGCTGAACCTTCTCGAAGAGACTGCTTAGCCAATTCCCACTAGATTTTCCCCCAAACAAAAGGGTAGGAGTAATGTTATATATTACCTGAGGCAAATAATAGAGATTTCTCTTCTTTGCTTTAACCTGAGATTTTAACAAACTGGTATTACCTAGTTTTTTTTTAAAAAAAATGAGTTGTTGTTCTTATGTAGAAGAAATCAGAGTTCTAAGAGCAAACCAATCTGCTTCATTTTCAAATGGGATTTAGATTTCACCACAGTAGAAATGCATTGGTTTGACATTTAGTCACTTCTGCTTTTATTTTATTTTATGAACATGCTACTGTGTAGTGCTGGTGTTACATCTATTATGCTCTGCTCTTCTGTTCCTTTCTTATTTAATTATTGTCCAGGTGCACCATGACCATAATAAACTCATGTGCTCTACCTTCTATTTAATCTGTCACCATGTCTCTGAATTCTTTTTCTCTGATGTGTATTTGTACAGCCAAGTTCTAGATGTTGTAATGTGCTAGATTTTTCACTCTGTTCTTAACTAAACTGCTCTACCTAAGGAGGTATGTATTGTTGTTCAAGCAATTTCAGCTATTTGAGTAAAGTGCCTTACTCAGTATTTTAAACTGGATTTAGATTTTACTGTCATAGATGCACAATAGTTCTTACAAATAAATCATTGCAAATATGGCATCATGGACTGTTTTCATTGCTTGTGCATTTTCCCCCCAAATAAGCCACTCTGTAGAGATGCCAGGATAGACTCCTAGGCTGAGCTCTCCTGCTGCATTTTTCCCACTCAGTGCCCTAGCACAGTGCACAGTAACAGAACCCCCACGCTCCTGCTTCATGAAGATTAATTGCTCTCTCTATGTACTTTCATCTGTCTTCCCATGACATTACTAACTTTTCTAATTAAACTTCTTACCCCCAACAATCTGTCTCAGTATTCCTCTTGACTCTCACATCTGTGACTGTTCACACAGTGGATTTGTAATCAACATTAATAACCAAAATCACAAGTCCTTAGTCCTTAGTTGACACTCTTTTTTCTAAAATGCTATAATTTCTGACCATGATAATACAGGAATATTAAAATATCTTTGATAATAACGAAAACTTCTTGGCGACCTTCAGTGTTGGAAAACTCAATGGCCACCAAATCCACTCTGAGCCAGTGACTGTATGGTTCTTGTTGAGGATGAGTATGATAGTCTGAATAGGGATGGCCTCTGTAGGCTCATATATTTGAGTGCATAAGGGGTGGATCTGCAGCTTTGTTGGAATAGGTGTGACCTTGTTGGGTAAGTGAGGTCTTGTTGGAGAAAGTATATTACAGGATGGGTGGGGGGAGACTTTGGGGTTACTATGGAAGCTCAGTCAAGTACCAGACTCTCTCTCTCTCACTCTCTCTCTCTCTCTCTCTCTCTCTCTCTCTCTCTGTGTGTGTGTGTGTGTGTGTGTCTCTTCACAACAAGAACCCTAACAAATACAATGGGTTTAGATAGAAATATATGATAGATTCATATGCAAGTATGAAAGTAAGACATATACATACGTATATATACATACATATGTATGTACATACACAGAAAGAAAAAGAGACAGAGACACAGAGACAGAAAATAAATATTCTCTTATTTAGCAGAAGAATCCACAGGAAACAGCTAAAAAGCTTCTAGTCTGGGGGCTTTTAAGGGACTTTTGTAAGAAACTGGGGTAATATATGGGGAAAAGTATAAGCTGACCAGGTCATTTGCATAAGACAGTGTCCAGGTGCCCCTTCATAGTTTCTTTCATGTACACGAGTGTACTCTTTAGGCATAGTGATAATTGAGATGAAAATAATGACATGGTAACTGGAACTCTCTGCTGGCATTATGGTCTCTCACCAGCTTTCTCAGAGCTGATCCTTCAGGATTCCTGCCCTATCTGTCCAATTTATATGTCCTGTTCTAATCAATGAGATGTCTATTTCAATATCTAGAAACAGATAAGACAAAGTGATTTTACATTTTTTTGCAAATAATTTGCCTATTAATAAGTTTCTCTTGGTTGGCAACTTAAAAGGACAGCAAAAAACATTTTTTTCACAAAACGTTTGGAAATTAACAGTGCTGAATCTCAATATTTGATGCACTTCAAATTTTAGGCTTTTAACTAGCAGTAATTTTATTTTATTTTAGACATCCATCCATATCCAACACACACATACATAGCAGGGGCATGGGAGATGTAATGTATGCTTGCTTTTGATTGAAACATTTATTCCAAAAACTTCAAATGTCCCTTATTAGTGATTTACAGAAGGTGGTATGGCTTCATCATTAAGACTCTTTCCAGTGACTTCCAGCTACAGAGAAGAGAAATTTCATCCTCAGTGGCTTTTATCTATATACAAATTTAATATTATTTTAAATGTTATCCATCTTTGAAAGAATTGAACATTGTTGAATAATGATGAAGTCACTGTATTAGTGTGTTCTGTATCACTGTAGAACCTATGTCACCTTGGGTAGTGTGCTATGACAGCCTGGAAAAGCAGCTACAGAGAGCATCAGCTTTCAACTTCCACCTTCTGTGAAGCTACACAAAGAGACTGGATCTCTGTGGTGGCCTTGTGCACACTGTGAAAACCAGAGAATGGTGCAAATTTTCTTCTTGTTTTAGGCAAGCCGGTTGGTTTATCACACTTACTGAAGGTTACAGTTGATGGGGAAAACAATACAAGCTTCTTTTCATGTACAATAAAAATAAACTTGGAAGCTGATGAAATTATAATAAATATGCAAATATATGCATATAATATAAATACGGAGGGTCACCCAGCGTGCCAGGTGCTCAGAACCATCCGGCGGCGGCGGCGGCGGCAGAACCAGGTACCCAAGACAGCCCAAGCTTAAGACCTTCAGGGACTCAGGCCTGGAGTGGGAGTTGGGTACAGAATAGCGGGTGCACTCTGCACTCGCGCGCGGGGCGGACCCCGAGCTCCCTGCAGGCAGCTGCCATATTGCCTGCAGCTTCCCGCCCAGCTGGTGGTGGGGAAGCCGGAGGGTCACCCAGCGTGCCAGGTGCTCAGAACCATCCGGCGGCGGCTGCGGAACCAGGTACCCGACACAGCCCGAGCTTAAGACCTTCGGGGACTCAGGCCTGGAGTGGGAATTGGGCACAGAATAGCGGGTGCACTCTGCACTCGCGCGCGGGGCGGACCCCGAGCTCCCTGCAGGCAGCTGCCATATTGCCGGCAGCTTCCCGTCCAGCTGGTGGTGAGGAAGCCGGAGTCAGCCAGTGTGCCAGGTGCCCAGACCCAGCCGGAGGCCGAACCAGCCTCCCATCCAGCCAGTGGCAGGGAAGCTGGAAACCGGACCCAGCCAGCTTCCCAGCAGCTTGGGACCAGCAGGCGGAACCAGATAACTGAGATATCCCAACTTTAAGACCCCTGGGTAAACAGGATATCAGACAGCAAACCCTGAGCAGGAGCAGTGCAGAGCAGCCGCCCAACAGGCAGAACCAAATACCTGGGATATCCTGAGGTTAAGACCTCGGGGGACTCAGGCCACCTGTCAACAATCTGTGAGCAAGACCCCCGCAGGACAGTGATTCAGGTATCCCAGTCGCTGGGAAATAGCCTTACAACCCCACAGGAGGGTCAAGCACCAGCTAGTATCTACAGGACCAACTAACATCAGAGTTAACCAGATGGCAAAAGGCAAACGTAAGATCGCTACTAACAAAAATCAAGGCAATATGGCGGCATCCGAACCCAGTTCCCCAACAGCAATAAATATTGGATACCCTGAAACACCAGAAAAACGAGACTCAGATCTAAAATCACTGGTCAGGATGCTGATAGAGGAACACTTAGATAAATCTCTTAAAGTAATACATGAGAAAATAGATCAAAAGCTAGAAGCCATTGCAAGACAAACACAATTAAATCCCAGATATCTCAACACACCAGAAAAACAAGACTCAGATCTAAAATCACTGGTAAAGATGCAGATTGAGGATCACTTAGATAAATTTCTTAAAGTAATAGAGGAGAAAATAGATCAAAAACTAGAAGCCCATACAAGGCAGACACAAAAATCACTTAAAGAAATCCAGGAGAATATAGAGCAAAAAATGAATCCCAATAAGGGGGAGAAACAAAAATCACCCAAAGAAATACAAGAGAACATGGGTCAACGAGTAGAAGTCATAAAGGAGGAAACACAAAAATCCCTTAAAGAATTACAGGAAAACACAAACAAGCAACTGAAAGATCTGAGCAAAACCATACAAAATCTAAAAACAGAAGTAGAAACAACTAAGCAATCGCAAAGGGAGACAATGTTGGAGATAGAAAACCTTGGGAAGAAATCAGGAGTCATAGATGCAAATATCAACAATAGAATACAAGAGATAGAAGACAGAATCTCAGATGCTGAAGATACCATAGGAACCATGGATTCAACAATTAAAGAAAATGCAAAATGCAAAAAGCTGGTAACCCAAAACATTCAGGAAATCCAGGACACAATGAGAAGACCAAACCTAAGGATTATAGGGATAGATGAGAATGAAGATCTACAACTTAAAGGGCCAGCAAATATCTTCTACAAAATTATGGAAGAAAATTTCCCCAACCTAAAGAGAGAGATGCCCATGAATATACAAGAAGCCTATAGAACCCCAAATAGACTGGACCAGAACAGAAATACTTCCCGTCACATAATAATCAAAACCCCAAATGTACTAAACAAAGAAAGAATATTAAAGGCAGTAAGAGAAAAAGGACAAGTAACATATAAAGGAAGACCTATCAGAATTACACCAGACTTCTCACCTGAGACCATGAAAGCTAGAAGATCCTGGGCAGACCTCATGCAGACCCTAAGAGAACACAAACTTCAGCCAAGACTACTATACCCAGCAAAACTCTCAATTGCCATAGATGGGGAAACCAAGATATTCCACGACAAAACCAAATTTGCAAGATACTTATCTACAAACCCAGCCCTACAAAGGATAATAGGGGAAAAATACCAACACAAGGGGGGAAACAACACCCCAGAAGAAACAAGATAGAAACCCCATCTCATCCAACCCAAAAGAAGAGAACCACTCAAATACAAATAGTAATAACAATTCCCAAAATGTCAGGAAGTAATAATTACTATTCCTTAATATCTCTTAATATCAATGGACTCAATTCCCCAATCAAAAGACACAGACTAACAGACTGGATACGGAAACAGGACCCTACATTTTGCTGCATACAGGAAACACATCTCAGTGTCAAAGACAAACACCACCTTAGAGTAAAAGGCTGGAAGACAGTTCTACAAGCAAATGGTCCCAGGAAACAAGCTGGAGTAACCATTCTAATATCAGATAAAATCGACTTTCAACCTAAAGTCATCAAAAGAGACACAGAAGGTCACTTCCTGCTTGTCAAAGGGAAAATCCACCAAGAAGAATTCTCAATACTGAACATCTATGCACCAAATGCAAGGGCACCCTCATTCGTAAAAGAAACTTTACTAAAGCTTAAAGCACACATCGCACCTAATTGAAGCTTTGGACCAATTGGATTTAACATATATATATATATATATATATATATATATATATATATATATAGAACATTCCATCCTAAAACAAAAGAGTATACCTTTTTCTCAGTACCACACGGTACCTTCTCAAAAATTGATCATATAATTGGTCACAAGACAGACCTCAACAAATACAAGAAGACCGAACTAATCCCATGTCTCCTATCGGATCACTGTGGAGTAAAAGTGGTCTTCAATAGCAAGAAGAACAACAGAAAGCCCACATACACATGGAAACTGAACAATACTCTACTCAATGACACCCTGGTCAAGGAAGAAATAAAGAAAGAAATCAAAGACTTTTTAGACTTCAATGAAAATGAAGGTACGACCTACCCAAATCTCTGGGATACAATGAAAGCAGTGCTAAGAGGAAAACTCATAGCCCTGAGTGCCTCCAAAAAGAAACTGGAAAGAGCATACACTAGCAACTTAACAGCACACCTGAAGGCGCTGGAACAAAAAGAAGCTAACTCACCCAGGAGGAGTAGAAGAGAGGAAATCATCAAAATAAGGGCTGAAATCAATCAAGCAGAAACAAAGAGAACCATACAAAGAATCAACAAAACCAAGAGCTGGTTCTTCGAGAAAATCAACAAGATAGATAAACCCTTAGCTAGACTAACCAAAGGGCACAGAGATAGTATCCAAATTAACAAAATTAAAAATGAAAAGGGGGATATAACAACAGAAACAGAGGAAATTCAAAAGATCATCAGATCCTACTACAAAGGCCTATACTCAAAACAACTGGAGAATCTGGAGGAAATGGACAATTTCCTAGACAGATACCAAATACCAAAATTAAATCAGCATCAAGTAGACCAGCTAAACAGTCCCATAACCCTCAAAGAAATAGAAGGGGTTATAGAAAGCCTCCCAACCAAAAAAAGTACGGGACCAGATGGTTTTAGTGCAGAATTCTACCAGACCTTCAAAGAAGACTTAACACCAATACTCTTCAAACTATTCCACAAAATAGAGACAGAAGGGACACTGCCCAACTCGTTCTTCGAAACCACAATTACGCTGATACCTAAACCACAAAAAGATCCAACAAAGAAAGAGAACTACAGGCCAATTTCTCTTATGAATATAGATGAATATCGATGCAAAAATACTAAATAAAATTCTTGCCAACCGAATCCAAGAGCATATCAAAACGATCATTCACCATGATCAAGTAGGCTTCATTCCAGGAATGCAGGGCTGGTTCAATATACGGAAATCCATCAATGTAATCCACTACATAAACAAACTAAAAGAAAAAAACCACATGGTCATCTCATTAGATGCTGAAAAAGCATTTGACAAAATTCAGCATCCTTTCATGCTAAAAGTCTTGGAAAGAGCAGGAATTCAAGGCCCATACCTAAACATAGTAAAAGCAATCTACAGCAAACCAGTAGCCAACATCAAAATAAATGGAGAGAAACTTGAAGCAATTCCACAAAAATCAGGGACTAGACAAGGCTGTCCTCTCTCTCCATATCTTTTCAATATAGTACTTGAAGTTCTAGCGAGAGCAATCAGACAACATAAGGAAGTCAAAGGGATACAAATTGGAAAGGAAGAAGTCAAAGTATCATTATTTGCAGATGATATGATAGTCTACTTAAGCGATCCAAAAAACTCCACCAGAGAACTTCTACAGCTGATAAACAACTTCAGCAACGTGGCTGGTTATAAAATTAACTCAAGCAAATCAGTAGCCTTCTTGTACTCAAAGGACAAGCAGGCTGAGAAAGAAGTTAGGGAAATAACACCCTTCACAATAGCCACAAACAACATAAAGTACCTTGGCATAACTCTAACCAAACAAGTGAAAGATCTGTATGACAGGAACTTCAAGTCCCTGAAGAAAGAAATCGAAGAAGACCTCAGGAGATGGAAAAATATTTCTTGCTCCTGGATTGGCAGGATCAATATAGTAAAAATGGCCATCTTGCCAAAAGCAATCTACAGATTCAATGCAATCCCCATCAAAATCCCAAATCAATTCTTCATTGATCTAGAAAGAGCAATTCTCAAATTCATCTGGAGCAACAAAAAACCCAGGATAGCTAAAACTATTCTCAACAATAAAAGGACTTCTGGGGGAATCAATATCCCTGACCTCAAGCAGTACTACAGAGCAATTGTGTTAAAAACTGCATGGTATTGGTACAGCAACAGGCAGGTAGATCAATGGAATAGGATTGAAGACCCAGAAATGAACCCACAGACTTATGGTCACTTGATCTTTGATAAAGGAGCCACAACCATCCGGTGGAAAAAAGATAGCCTTTTCAACAAATGGTGCTGGTTCAACTGGAGGTCAACATGCAGAAGAATGCGAATTGACCCACTCTTATCTCCTTGTACTAAGATCAACTCCAAGTGGATCAAGGACCTCCACATAAAACCAGACACACTGAAACTATTAGAAAAGAAACTTGGGAAGACCCTGGAGGACATGGGCACAGGGGTAAAGTTCCTGAACAGAACACCAATAGCTTATGCTCTAAGATCAAGAATTGACAAATGGGACCTCATAAAATTACAAAGTTTCTGTAAGGCAAAGGACACTGTCAGAAGGACACAACGGCAACCAACAACGTGGGAAATGATCTTCACCAACCCCACATCCGACAGAGGGCTAATATCCAATATATACAAAGAACTCAAGAAGTTAGACCCAAAGAACCAAATAACCCTATCAAAAAATGGGGTACAGAGCTAAACAAAGAATTTTCACCAGAAGAAATTCGGATGGCCGAGAAACACCTTAAGAGGTGTTCAACATCATTAGTCATCAGGGAAATGCAAATCAAAACAACCCTGAGATTCCACCTCACTCCAGTCAGAATGGCTAAGATTAAAAACTCAAGAGACAACAAGTGCTGGCGAGGATGTGGAGAAAGAGGAACACTCCTCCACTGTTGGTGGGATTGCAAAATGGTAAAACCACTCTGGAAATCAGTGTGGCGGTTCCTCAGAAAATTGGGCATGCCACTCCCAGAGGACCCTGGCATACCACTCCTGGGCATATACCCAGAGGATTCCCCTGCATACAACAAAGACACATGCTCCACTATGTTTATAGCAGCCTTGTTTATAATAGCCAGAAATTGGAAGGAGCCCAGATATCCCTCAAAGGAGGAATGGATACAGAAAATGTGGTATATTTATACAATGGAGTACTACTCAGCAATTAAAAATAATGAATTCATGCAATTTGTAGGTAAATGGTTAGATCTGGAAACTATCATCCTAAGTGAGCTAACCCAATCACAAAAGAATACACACGAAATGCAATCACTGATAAGTGGATATTAATGAGCCCAGAAGCCCTAAATACTCAAGACACAATTAGCAAGTCAAATGACTCTCAAGAAGAAAAAAAGGAGAGGACCCTGGGCCTGTAAAGATTGGATCCAGTATTGTAGACCCAGAACAGAGAAATCGTGGGGGGGGGGGGGAAAGAGTGGGGAATAGCATGGGAGGGGAGAGGAATTATGGGACATATGGTGGGGGGTACCTGGGAAAGGGGAAAGCCTTTGGAATGTAAACAAAGAATATAGAAAATAAAAAAAAAGAAAAAAAAATATAACAAAAAAAATATATAAATACAATGCTATATTGTAAATATAATAGCATATAAATATGCTATTTTATAAATATAAATAAATATATGAATATATATATAAATAGCATATTTTAGTTGATAGTGTAAAAGATTTTAAACTCATTATAATGAGAAAATTATCAGTCATTTTAGGCTGTATTGGCCATTTTGTGAGAGAATGAGTTGCAGTGTTTACTTGATAGACAACATGAGGCTAAAATCATGATGCCAAAAGTAAGACAGTAAAAAAAGAGTAAAACAATACGTTTTTTTGGATTAAGCAAAATTTTTCTAGTTAATTTTAAAACGTTGATTATTAGTTTGTTACATATCATGTCTCTTTTCCCCTTTTATTAAAAATACATCGTGTTCTCATATACTGTATCCTGTTTACAGCTTACAATCTCTCTATTACTCTACTCTTCCCTATTTCTCCCTATTCCCCTCCCCCTGAATCCACTCCCTTTCTGTGTCTCATTAGGAAAGAACAGGCTTCTAAAATTTTATCAATCAAACATAACGAAGGGTATAAAAGTTATATGTTAAAAGTTATAAAAGTTTTAAAAATTATAATATAGAAATAAAATATAATAAGATAAAATTAAAATCACCACATTGAAGTTGAACAGCACAAACCAACTGAAGGGAGAGTCCCAGGAGAAAGCAGGAGAATATGAAAGGTACTCATTCACATATTTGGGAGTCACATAAATATACTAAACTGGAAGTTATAGGCATCGAGGACCTGGTGCTTACACATCAAGGCCCTGGATATGCTGCTTCAGTCTGTAAGTTCATATGACCTTGTCTCGAATTTAGAGAGCCTTGTTCACCTGGTGTCCTCTATCCTCCCTGGTTCTGAATACTCTTTCTGTCCCCTTCTACAGAGATCCCTGAGCTCTGAAGGGAGGGATTTGATGGAGACATTCCATTTAAAGCTGCATGTTCCAAGGTCTCTCACTCTCTGCTATACTACTGTCTGGCTGTGGACCTCTATATTTGTTTCCATCTGTCACAGACAGAATCTTCTCTGATGAAGGCTAATAATGCATGGGCCTACAAGTATAGCAAACTATTCCTAGAAGTCATATTATTGTTGCTTTTTTTTTAGGCCAGTAGACTTTTCCCTCAGTCTCTGGACTATCTAATCTCTGGTTATAGACTGCCCAGGGAGTGTCAAGTATGGGTTCGATCTCATGAAGTGGGCCTTGGGTCAAAGCAAACATTAGTTGTCTCCTTCCACACACTTTCACAATTGCCCTAGTATATCTTACAGGCAGGACAGATTGTAGAGCATAGGTTTTGTGTTTGCGTTAATATTTTTGTTTTGTTTGCCTGTAGGGTATCTCCCCAAACCAAAGACACTGGAATATGGAGGTGAATGTTCTATGTGGTGACCAGCTCACCCTCTCCACAGTCAATGAGCTGTGTGGGTGTTGTCTTCATCAGTCAGAACTTGCTGCAGTTTGTGGAGTGCAGTTTCTAAGAGAATCAGTTGCAGTGCTTCTTTGTACTTATCTATACGAGTACACTGTCGCTGTCTTCAGACAACACCAGAAGAGGGCATCAGATCCCATTACAGATGATTGTGAGCCACCATGTGGTTTCTGGGATTTGAACTCAGGACCACTGGAAGAGCAGTCAGTGCTCTTAACCGCTGAGCCATCTCTCCAGCCCCCTTATTTGTACTTATCAACAGCCTGGGTTGTTTGGGGGATTTCCTTTGACCAACAAGTCAATTGGATATGATCCAGTCCCAGTATTGGAAACATTATTTGGTGATAAAAGATAGCCAGTTGGGACTCTTTCTCCCTCATTATTGAGAGACTTAATCAGGATAACCTTCATATATTTTAGGAAGGTTGCTCTGCACTAGGTTTCCATACAAGCCCTCAGAGGCCTTTCAGTTCTAGCTGTGTCTCCCTGAATTCTCTGCTTCAATCCTATCTACCCCCTCAGCACCCCATACTCTCATTCCCATCCTACCTTCCCCCAGTTCACCTCTAAGATCTATTCTATTTCTGCTACCCAAGGAGATCTACATGTCCTCAAGTCATTTCCTATCTACCTAGCTTCTCTGGGCCTACAGATTATAGCTTGGCTATCATTTATTTTATGGCTAATGTACACATATAAGCATTAAATACCATATTTATCTTTCTGGGTCTGGGTAAACTCTTGACATTCTTTATAGTTCCATCCATTTGCCTGCAAATTTCATGATGTTCTTTCTTTTATTTTTTTTAAAAGCTGAATACTACTCCATTGTATAAATGTGCAGCATTCTTTTATATATTATTCTGTTGAAAGACATCTAGGTTGTTACTAATTTCTGGCTATTATGAATAGAGTAGCAATAGACACAGTTGAGCAACTGCCCTTATGGTAGGATAAAGCAACTTTGGAGGATATGTCTCAAGCTGGATCATGAGGTAGATTGATTTGCAACTATCTGAAGAACCATCATATTGATTCCCAGTACAAGTTTGTACTCCCACTCGCAATGAAGGAGTGTTCATCTTGCTCTACATCCTTGGCAACATGAGCTATCACTTGTTTTGTTGATCTTAACTATTCTGATAGGTATGGGCTAGAATCACAAAGGAGTTTTGATTTGCATTTCCACCCCCCTCGAACAGTTCTTTAAGTGTTTCTCAACTATATGAGTTTCTGCTATAAAGATTTCTCTTTTTCTGTTTTTAAACTTGTATTTTTTATTTTAATTTATTTACATTTCAAGTGTTATCCCCTTACCTGATTCCCCCCTCTCCTAGAAACCTCCTGTTCTATCCCTCATCTTCCTGCTTCTATAAGGGTGTTCCTCCACCAACCCACCCACTCGCACCTCCCTGTCTTCTATTTCTTACACTGCAGCATCTATCTAACCTTCATAGGACAAACGGCCTCTCCTCCCTTTGATGTCTGACAAGGCTGTCCTCTGCCACATATGCAGGCAGAATGTGTACTCCTTGGTTGGTGGCTTAGTCCCTGGGAGCTCTCATGGTACTGTTGGTTCATACTGTTGTTCTTCCTATGGGGTTGCAAATCCCTTCAGCTCCTTCAGTCCTTTCTCTAACTCCTCCATTTGCGACCCCATGCTCAGTTCAATGGCTGGCTGTAAGCATCCCACTCTGTATTTGTAAGGTTCTGGCAGGGCCTCTCAGGAGACAGCTATATCAGGCTCCTTTCAACAAGCCTTTCTTTTTTTTATTGGTTATATTCTTTACATTTCATTTCCCATTTCCTGGTTCCCCCCCCCAAGGTCCCATATGCCCTTTTCCTTCCCCCTGTTCTCCCATCCACCCCTTCCTAATTCCCTATTCTGGTATTCCCCTACACTGATGCATTTAGCCTTTCCAGAACCAGAGTTCACTCCTTCCTTCTTCTCAGACATCATTTGGTATGTGAATTGTGTCTTTGGTGTTCCAAGATTCTAGGCTAATATCGACTTATGGGTGAGTGCATACCATGGGTATTCTATTGAGACTGGGTCACCTCACTTAGTATGATGTTCTCCAGCTCCATCCATTTCTCTAAGAATTTCATGAAGTCATTGTTTCTAATGGCTGAATAGTGCTCCATTGTATGTGTATATATATATATACCACATTTTTTTGTATCCATTCCTCTGTTGAGGGACATCTGGGTTCTTTCCTGCTTCTGGCTATTATAAATAAGGCTGCTATGAACATAGTGGAGCATGTATCCTTATTGCATGCTGGGAAATCTTCTGGGTATCAACAAGCCTTTCTTTGCATCCACAAAAGTGTGGGAGTTTGGTGACTATATATGGGATGAATTCCTAGGTGGGACAGGCCCTGGATGGCCTTTCCTCCAGCCTCTGCTCTGCACATTGTCTCCATATTTGCTCCAGTGAATATTTTGTTCCCCTTTCTAAGAAGGACTGAAGCACCCACTCTTTGGTCTTCTTTCTTCTTGAGTTCATGTGGTCTGTGAATTATATCTTGGGTATCCCGAGTTTTGGGGCAAATATATACCTATCAGTGAGTAAATACCATATGTGTTCTTATGTGATTGAGTTACTTCACTCAGGATGATATTTTCTAGTTCCATCCATAAGCCTAAGAATTTCATGAATTCATTGTTTTTAATAGCTTAATAGTACTCCATTGTGTAAATGTACCACATTTTCTGTATCCATTTTGCTGTTGAAGGACATCTTGGTTCTTTCCACCTTCTGGCTATTATAAATAAGGCTGTTATAAACATAGTGGAACATATGTACTTGTTATACATTGGAGAATCTGTGGGTATATGCCCAGGAGTAGTTTAGCTAGGTCCTCAGGTGTCCAATTTTCTAAGAAACCTCCAGACAGATTTCCAGAGTGGTTGTAGCAGTTTCCAATCCCACCAGCAATGGAGGAGTGATCCTCTTTCTTCACATCTTTGCCAGCATCTGCTATCAACTGAATTTTTGGTCTTACCCACTCTGACTAGTGTAAGGTGGAATTTCAGGGTTGTTTTGATTTGCATTTCCCTGATGACTAAGGATGTTAAATTTTTCTTTTTTTTATTTTATTTTCTATATTCTTTGTTTACATTCCAAATGATTTCCCCTTTCCTAGTTCACCCCTCCCCATATGACCCATAAGCCTTCTTCCCTCTGTCCATTCCCCAATCAACCCTCTCCCATTTCTCTGTCCTGGTAATCCCCTGCAATGTTGCATCAAGCCTTTCCAGGACCAGGGCCCTCTCCTTCCTTCTTCTTGGGAATGATTTGATATGTGAGTTGTGTCTTGGGTATTCAGAGCTTCTGGGCTAATATCTACTTATTAGTGACTGCATTCCATGTGTGTTCTTTTGTGATTGGGTTACCTCACTTAGGCTGATATTTTCCAGTTCCAACCATTTGCCTAATAATTACATGAATTCATTGTTTTTAATTGCTGAGTAGTATTCCATTGTATAAATATACCACATTTTCTGTATCCATTCCTCCATTGAGGGACATCCGGGTTCTTTCCAGCTTCTGGCTATTATAAATAAGGTGGTTATAAACATAGTGGAGCATGTGTCCTTATTGCATGCTGGGAAATCCTCTGAGTAAATGCCTAGGAGTGGTATAGTAGGGTCCTTTGGAAGTGTCATGCTCAGTTTTCTGAGGAACCGCCAGACTGATTTCCAGAATGGTTGTACCAGCTTGCAATCCCACCAGCAGTGGAGGAGTGTTCCTCTTTCTCCACATCCTTGCCAACACCTGCTGTCTCCTGAGGTTTTAATCTTAGCCATTCTGACTGGTGTGAGGTGAAATCTCAGAGTGGTTTTGATTTGCATTTCCCTAATGACTAATTATCTTGAACATTTCTTAAGGTGCTTCTCAGCCATTTGAAGTTCTTTAGGTGAAAATTCTCTGTTTAGCTCTGTACCCCATTTTTAATAGGATTATTTGGCTCTCTGGAGTCTAACTTCTTGAGTTCTTTGTATATATTGGATATTAGCCCTCTGATGTAAGGTTGGTGAAGATTTTTTTCCCAATTTTTTGTGGCTATTTTGTCCTTTTGACAGTGTCCTTTGCCTTACAGAAACTTTGTAATTTTATGAGGTCCCATTTGTCAATTCTTGATCTTAGAGCATAAGCTATTGGTGTTCTGTTCAAGAAATTCTCCCCTATGCCCATGTGTTCAATGCTCTTCCCCAGTTTCTTTTCTATTAGTTTCAGTGTGTCTGGTTTTATGTGGATGTCCTTGATCCACTTGGAGTTGAGCTTAATACAAGGAGATAATAATGAATGGATTTGAATTCTTCTGCATGCTGACCTCACATTGAACCAGCACCATTTGTTGAAAAGGCTATCTTTTTCCACTGGATGGTTTCAGCTCCTTTGTCAAAGATCAAGTAACCATAGGTGTGTGGGTTCATTTTGGGGTCTTCAATTCTATTCCATTAATCTACCTGCCTGTCACTGTACAAATACCATGCAGTTTTTACCACTACTTCTCTGTAGTACTGCTTGAGGTCCGGGATACAGATTCCCCCAGAAATTCTTTTACTATTGAGAATAGATTAAGCTATCCTGGGTTTTTTGTTATTCCAGATGAATTTGAGAATTTCTCTTTCTAACTCTATGAAGAACTGAGTTGGAATTTTGATGGGGATTGCATTGAATCTGTATATTGCTTTTGGCAAGATGGCCATTTTTACTATATTAATTCTGCCAATCCATGAGCATGGAGGAACCTTCCATCTTCAATTTCTTTCTTCAGAGGCTTGAATTTCTTGTCATACAGATCTTTCACTTATTTAGTTAGAGTCACACCATGATACTTTATATTGTTTGTGGCTATTGTGAAGGGTGTCTTTTCCTTAATTTCTTTCTCAGCCTGTTTATTTTTTGAGAATAGGAAGGCTACTGATTTGTTTGAGATAATTTTAAATCCAGCCACTTTGCTGAAGTTTTGATTTCTACTTTTCCAATTGGTATTCTTTTGTCCGCCTTTTGTTATCTAATTGCTCTAGCTAGGACTTCAAGTACAAGATTGAATAGATAAAGAGACTGAGGGCAGCCTTGTCTATCCCCTGATTTTAGTGGGATCGCTTCAAGTTTCTCTCCATTTAGGATGATGTTAGCTACTGGTTTTCTTTATATTGCTTTTACTATGTTTCGCTATATGCCTTGAATTCCTGATCTTTCCATGACTTTTAACATGAAGGGATGTTAAATTTTGTCAAGTGCATTCTCAGCATCTAATGAAATGATCATGTGTTTTTTTTCCTTTGAGCTTGTTATGTAGTGGATTACCTTGATGGATTTCTATATATTGAACCATCCCTGCATACCTGGGATGAAGCCTACTTGATCGTGGTGAATGATCATTTTGATGTGTTCTTGGTTTCAGTATGCAAGAATTTTTTACATCAATATTCATAAGGGAAACTGGTCTGAAGTTGAGTGAAGACAAGCCTGTGAGTACAGGCAAAACCACCCCTATTGCTTAGATGCTCCTGCCTGGAACCCTCAGGACACAGGAACCTAGGAGCAGCCTAGGATAGGAACCTTTGGGTTTCCATCTGCGCCAGCTGAGCTGATCCTCTGCCACAGGGATCCATACCTAATAGGGCATGGAGATACTTCTCTTTTCACATCTGTGACTGATTTTTAATCGATTACCTGTTTTCTGATATCTACTTTTTTGAGTTCTATATATATTTGGGTAGCAGTCCTCTAGTGTGAAGTAGCTAAAAATCTTTTCTTATTCTGTAGACTGCCACTTTATCCAATTGATCATGTTTGAGGGGGATTGCTTCATTTTATTTGTTGTGTTGTATTATTGTTGCTGCCATTTTGGTTTGTTTGTTTGCTTTTGACTTACAGGAGCATTTCAGTTTCATAAGGTCTCATTTATTAATTGTTGGTCTTAGAGCCTATGCTATTGGTGTCCTATTTAGAAAGAGTTTTCCCATGCCAAGAAATTCAAAGCAATTCTGCACTTTCTCTTCTGCCAGTTCAGTGTATCTGGTTTTACATAGAGGCCTTTGACCCATTTAGAGTTGAGTTGAGTTTTAAGCAACATGATAAATATGATTCTATTTGGATTCCTCTACATGCAGCCATCAGTTTTAACCAGCACCATTTGTTGACAACACTGTCTTTTTTCCACTCTGTATTTCTGAACCTTGGCTCTCTTCATCGACTCTGACACATGGTTCCAAGCCTAAACTGCTCAGCAGGACCCTCCAATTCTACTAAAATAAAATCTTTTCTTTGTTAGGAAAATTGATACCAGTCAGCTGGGGCTAAAGAATCAGTTGTGAGCTGGGCGGTGGTGGCGCACACCTTTAATCCCAGCACTTGGGAGGCAGAGGCAGGCGGATTTCTGAGTTTGAGGCCAGCCTGGTCTACAGAGTGAGTTCCAGGACAGCCAGGGCTATACAGAGAAACCCTGTCTCGAAAAACAAAACAAAACAAAACAAAACAAAAGAATCAGTTGTGATTAGGAAAAGTCCAATATTATTGAGTCAAATTCTACTGGGAATTGTTTCTGAAGAGTCAACACACTCAATTCTATGGTCCAGAGTGGAGAAAGGTTGTAACTTGTACTGGTGGCCAAACTTGATAGTGTCAGAGTCTTCTATATGGTACTGATTTTGGAGGTATATAAGGGGGTCATGGAGAGCAGCTAAAGCTCTGATAGTATGAAAGCCAGGAGAGGCCAATGGTAAAGGTATAGCCTCAGTTGAAATAGAACTCCAGGATTGAAATGAAAGAAATGCGGTACAACAATGGGTAGGTTAATTTCTCAACAATAATGACTATGTATAGCATGTTTTATGTACATATAATGAAAGATACATAAGAGTATTTTTAAAAAATTGTATAGACCTACCAAACATTGAAGAAAATGCATTTTCCTACTGTGTCTGGGGAGAAAATAAACATTTTGGCAAACAAGAATAAATATATTATTCAGTTCCTGCTTCATTCCCTGTGACCCTATGTTTCTTTTCCAAGTGTTAAGTAAACCCTATGGCTAGGAGGTGAAGCAATATCATCCTTTTTTCAGCCCACCTAGAAGACCTTCTCAGAGATTCTGCCCCCCTCATCATCATGAAAGAGAATGGCAAGTTCACACATGATTCCATAACCTACCTTGACTACCACAGGCCTTTTCATCCACACTTTTCACCTCAAACATGCACCAGATAGCCTGCATGGCATCGACTCTGGATAAACCTTTACCTGTCAACAATTGTAGCCCTCTTTCTAAGGCCTCAGAGGACTTTTAACAACTTTATCCTTCTTTCTAGGCCTCAGAGGCATGATCAGACTCAAATATTTTATTTGTGTATATGAGCCGGTAACAATCAGGGCTTTTTAGATATTTTTTCTTTTCTGGTTGGACTCAAAATACAAATTTGACTTTATTTATCACACACACACATACACACACACACACACACACACACACACACACACACACAAAATCAATCAATCAATCAATCAATCAATTTACTCTTTGGGTGAAAGTGCCTGTTGTTAGATCTTCTTAAGCACACATAGGACTAAAGCATCTCATTATGTCTTCCTCTACGATCTTTAAAGGAAGCAAAATGTTTTTCTAAGGAAGCTCTGATTTAGAACACAGATAACAGTGTAAAGTAAGCTGTTCTTATCATGGTCAAATTGTATGATGGAAAATGTTTCTTATATGGGGAAAAGAGATTTCCATAGTTTGAACTGGGATAGCACCATGTTTTAACTCATCAAGCCAAGTTTGTAGAATATCTGTACTGTGTTTCCGCTGTCAAGATTCCATGTGCTATGAAGAGAATGACTGCAAAGAATGATAACAGTTATGGATGCTTTGATGTTCATTGAGTGGGAGATGGGAAATAACATAAGGTTTAGCTCAAGAAAATAGTCACCCAAATACATTAAAATGTTGCCTAATCCTGCCATTCCCTTTTCTGGAAACGCTTGTAAATAAAATCATCACAGCCCCCATTTACACCCAGTCACAGACAGGATGCTTTTAGCAGAGCTGTTCCTCAGGCTAGAGTAGTAGTTCTCAACCTGAGGGTGACTAACTCTTTGGGGGGTCACATATCAGGTATCCTCCATATCAGATATCTACATTGTGGTTGATATCAGAAGCAAAATTACAATTATAAAGTAGCAACAACATAACTTCAAGACTGTTGTCACCCAAACCGGGCATTAAAATATTAAATATTTTAAAATGAATATTAAATTAAATAAAAATTTAAGTATTAAAAAAATTGAATTAGGTTGGCTTTTCTTCCTACTACAAGATGCTTGCCAGCTAGAGGTTATGTGTTCTCAGGTGGTGCTAAGCCTAAATAATTATCAATATGTCCTAAAATACCACATAGAGCTATTGATATTTGAAAAATATCAAAATCAATATGAACTTTCAGGAAATAAAAAGCCAAGCACGTGAGTCTGAGATGAGTCACACAGGCCACATGTTGCTTGTGTGTATGACAGTAACTTACTCCTGCTTAGTAAGAAAGAAACCTCACAGGCATCCCATCAACCGTTAAGCAAATTCTTTGGAAAGATGGCAAATGAAATTAAGAAGGTTCTTAATTTTTAGACCATTGCATTTTACCATAAGTGTTAGATTAGTTACTTTCTCATTGCTATCATCAAATCCTTGACACAAATAAACTGAAGGGAAACAATAGAATTAGTTTTTACTAGTGATCTAAGAAAGATGGTGGAGCATCTTTGGGTAGATGCCCAGAAGTGATATAGCTAAGTCTTGAAGTAGAACTATTCATGATTTTCTGAGAAACCAACAAATTGATTTCCAGGGTGCTTGTACAAGTTTGTAGTCTTACCAACAATGGATGAACCAAGAGCCAACATCAAATTGAATGGAAAGAAACAAAGCAATTCCACTAAAGTCAGAAACAACAAGGCTGCCCACTCTCTCCATATCTCTCCAATATAGCACTTGAATTCCTAACTAGAGCAATAAAACAACTAAGGGAGATCAAGGTGATACAACTAGGAAAGGAAGATGTCAAAGTATCACTATTTGCTGATGATATGATATATGTGACCCCAAAGATTCAAAGAGAACTCCTACAGCTGATAAACATCTGCAAAGTGGCTAGATACAGCAACTCAATGAAATCACTAGTCCTCCAAGCAAGTGAAGGACCTGTATGACAAGAACTTCAAGGCTCTGAAGAGATAAATTGAAGAAGATATGAGAAGACAGAAAGATCTCCCATGCTCATAGATAAGTTGGATTAACATAGTGAAAACTGCCATTGTACCAAAAACAATCGACAGAATCAATGCAATTCCCATTACAATTCCAACACAATTTGTAACAGCCATTGAGAGAACAATTCTCAACTTAATATGGAAAAGCAAATACCCCAGTATAGCTAAAGCAATCCAGTACAATAAAAGAACTGATGGAAGAATCACCATCCCTGACTTCAACCTGTATTACAGAACAATAGTAGTAAAAACTGATTGCTATAAAAACAGTCAGGTTGATCAATAGCATAGAATTGAAGATCCAGAAATAAACCTACACACTCACACCTACAGAATCTTGATTTTTTTAACAAAGAAGTCAAAACCATACAATGGAAAACAGAGACTATCTTCAACAAATGGTGCTGGTCTACCTGGATGTCTGCAGGTAAAAGACTGCAAATAAATCCATATTTGTTACCCTGCACAAAATTTAAGTTCAAGTGGATCAAATGTAAAACCAGATCCACTGAATCTAAAAGAACAGAAATTGGGGAATAACCTTGAATTCATTGATACAGGAGACAACATGCTGAACAGAACACCCATAGCTCAGGTACTAAGATCAATAATTACTAAATTGGACCTCATGAAAATGAGAAGCTTTTATAAGGCAAAGGAAATAATCAATAGGCCAAAATGACAGCCTACAGATTGGGAACAGATCTTCACCAACCCTATGTCTAACAAAGGGCTAATATCCAAAATTTACAAAGAACTCAAGAAGTTATATACCAACAAGCCAAATAACCTAATTAAAATATGGTATATGGAGCTAAGAGGATAATTCTCAACAGAGGAATTTCTAATAGCCAAGAAACAATAAAAGAAATGTCCAATGTTCTCAGTCATCAGGGAAAAACAAATCAAAACAACTCTGAGATTCTACCTTACACCCTTCAGAATGGCTAAGATAAAAAACTCAAAGGGCAGCTAGGATATGGAATTAAAGGACTTTTTTTTATTTTGGATGTACATTTGAAATTTCCAGGCACATGGTTCTTGTAGTTGGAGCAGAGGAATCCCAAAACCAAAGGCAGACACATAAAGATTTCACCCTCAAGAATAGGCACTAGGCTGTTGGTTGACAGGAATACTTATCTGGAATCCTTGACCTGTGAAGGTAGATCCAAGTCTGTTGACTCCCTGATGCTTACAAGATTTTTTTAAGTTTACAAAAAGAGATAAAATATTTAAATATATTAGCATTACCACTGTACTGAAATCCACATTGTAGAAAAGGCAGTAGACTCACACATCTGAGTCAGAGTAAATGCTTTCACACTCTTTCTTTCCTCTGTCAAGAGGGCTAGCTATATAGATTGGACAGAAATGATTTTAGTACAATGAGAAACACTTTTTGTCTGTACTTAGAAGACAACCAAAGGACTCTTAAAATTATGATTATGACTGTAGTGGTGGAACTCTACTAGAGCTAGAGGAATACTTTAACAAGAACACCATTGATTAATGCTAAAATTGTGAGCGTTAGAATGTTTTACTTAACAGCAGCATAGAGAGGGATAGAAATTTAAAATATTTTTTATTACCTTAAATCATTTCCTTGAACCTTTAAAACTTGCATTTACTACCTTAACTTACTTTAGCTTTACACCTTTTTGTTTTTGATTTAGTCATTCACTATGAGACACTGGAGGTTGATTACTGAGAGAAGTCAATGCAAAGCAATGTCCTTTAAATAAAAGAATAGTAAAATTGTTCTATTGAAATCTGTTTTGTGAGTTTAACTTTATCAGAATGAAGTCTGTCAGCAAGGTAACCCAAACTATCTGTGGCTGACTTTCTCAGCAGAAGACCTAGCAGCTCTGGAAACAGCCAGCCCTGATTTTCACATATGGAAGGAACTGAGTAAGCAGATGCAGCCTTTAAGGAGGAGTTGAGTTTCTGCAATTGACAAAGGTACAGTTAGCATCATTGCCATCAGAGACTTGAGACAGATAAATTACAGCAGACAGTATAATACAAATATGCCCTATGTATTGTTAAAATGACAGAGGCCTGGGGAGTTTACCCTCAGCCCCTATGGTCTCAATGTCGTCACTGGGGACCATGGGTGGCCAGCATTAAATCTTCAGCTATCACACAGAGCAGCATTGTCCTTGAACTGCCAGACCCAGAAGGTCTGGGACATCTTCCTAGGGAGGAGGAACTTGGGAAAATTGGCCTACCTTTACTTAGGCAAAGTAGGGCAGTCAACCCAACAGGTCCACACTTTGTGCAGAGCCCTGGAGGCAGGTGAGGCATGGGGCAGGTTTTCCCAGTGGTTAGCATTAACATAGTTCAGATGTCATAGTCTGTGTTCTATCTTTCTTCTTTGGAGACCTTAGGATCTGGCATTTCTATCATGGTAAGCTTTTTCATTAAACATTTTAAATGCCATTTTCAACAGATCTCTGAAGAGTTTGAGGACCACAATCTATTTTTTCTTTAAACTTTTAAAAACATTTTTATTAATCACTTTGTTTGCATTTCTTTTATTTAAAGATTTATTTATTATTAAATGTAAGTACACTGTAGCTGTCTTTAGACACATCAGAAGAGGGCGTCATATCTCATTATGGATGGTTGTGAGCCACCATGTGGTAGCTGGGATTTGAACTCAGGACCTTCCAGAAGAGCAGACAGTGCTCTTAACCATTGAGCCATCTCACCCGCCCATTTGTTTGCATTTCAAATGTTATCCTCCTTCCCTGTTTCTCCTCCACAAACTTCATCCCATCCTCCCTCTCCCCAGTACCCTTTGCCTCTATGAGGGTGCTCCTCCACCCACTCACCCATTCCTTCCTCACCACTCTAGCATCTCCCTATGCGGGAACATCAAACCTCCACAGGACCAAGCACCTCCTCCCCTTAATGCCAGATGAGACCATCCTCTGCTACATATATATCTGGTGCCATGGATCCCTCCATGAATACCCTTTGGTTGGTAGTTGAGTCTCGTGGAGTTTTGGGTGGTCTGGTTAGTTGATATTGTTCTTCTATGGGGTTGCAATCCCCTTCAGCTCCTTCATTCTGTCCCTTTGCTCTTTCATTGGGGTCCCATGGCTTGGTCCAATGGTTGGCTTTGAGAATCTTCATATGTATAAGTCACATTCTGACAGAACCTCTCAGGGAATAGCCATACCAGGCTCCTGTCAGCAAGTGCTTCTTGGCTCAGCAACAGTTGGTGTCTGCAGATGGGATGGAACCCTAGGTGGGGCAATCCTAAGCTAAATAAACTATTTGTTTTTTAGTTATTGCCTTTAGGCTTGAAAACATATACAGGAAGCTAAATAAAACTTGACATTAAATGAATTGCACAACAGTTTACAAGTTAGTAGCTTTTATAAGATTAGGATTTTACAGTTTTATCCCTGTTAAATTTAAGCCTTAAAATTTTGACTTTAAGATTTAGTTGAAGATACTTTTAGCATCAAAATAAAACTTTAAAACATAAATATAGTTTACAGAGAAACTAAGAACTTTACTAGACCATAAATACTGTCTACAGAGACACAGAAATTTTACTTTTTAAATTATTTTTAAAGCCATTATTATAAAATATTAGTTTTTATATGACTCAATTTATCCAAATAGCTAAAACTTAATAAAATTAGCAAAGAAAAAGAGGCTAGACATATATCTTCAAGTCACTAACTGCTAAACTGAGCAGACCTTAAGAATTTATAAACCTTATTTATCAAAAATATATATGTATATACATAATGTTCCTTGTATAAATTTTCTAGAAACCTAATGTTTAACACAGTTTGGAAAGATATAAATAGTTAGATACAAATCTTAAAGTCAGCTTTTATTAATCCGAGTAGACTTTTATAATTTTAGGAATTTATTATATAAAATCCATACTAATCTAAAATATTTTGGAGGCCTGATATTTAATCTGAAAAGAGATATAATGATAAAAGTACAGCTTTAGGTCTAAGAAGTTTTATAATTTCTGCTTTATATCATGTGGTAATCTTAAACAAGATGGTAAAGTTAAATGATGTATACCCTTTAACCTAATTAAAGATGACTGCCAAACATGTGGTTGCTATATAAAATATTTTTCAACAGATGTACTTTTTTTTAAAACAAGAGTTAAATCCAAGTTACATACACAGTATAGTTTAAACAAGAGTCAAATCACATATATAGTAAGTGATAGCAAATTAAGATTACTTTACATTATAGATTTTTTCCTTTTTTATTGTATATTTTCTTTATTTACATTTCAAATGTTCTCCCCTTTCCTTGTTTCCCCTCTGAAAAACACCTATCCCACCCCCCCACACCCTGATCACCAGCCCACCTACATCTGCTTCCTTATCCTGGCATTCCCCTCCACTGGGGCATTTAGCCTTCATGGGAACAAGGGCCTCTCATTGATGTCCTACAAGGCAATCCTCTGCTATGTATGCAGCTGTAGCCATGGCTCCCTCCATGTGTAATCTTTTGTTGGTGGTTTAGTCCCTGGGAGCTCTATGGGTACTGGTTGGTTCATATAATTGTTCCTCCTATGGTGCTTGAAACCCACGCTCACTTGGGCCTTTCTCTAGCTCCTCCATTGGGGACCCTATGCTCAATCCAATGGTAGGCTGAGAGCATCAACTTCTGTATTTGTCAGGCACTGGCAGAGCTTCTCAGGAGACAGCTATATCAGGCTCCTATCAGCAAGCACTTGTTGGCATCCCTAAAATTATCTGGGTTTGGTAACTGTATATGAGATGGATCCCCAGGTGGGAAGGTCTCTGGATGGTCTTTCCTTCAGTTTCTGCTCCATACTTTGTATCTCCTCCCATTGGTATTTTGATCCCCCTTCTAAGAAAGACCAAAGTACCCACATTTTGGTCTTCCTTTTTCTTTCATGTGGTCTGTGAATTGTATCGTGGGTAGCCCAAGCTTCTGGACTAATATCCCCTAATATCAGTGAGTGCATACCACGTGTATTCTTTTGTGATTGGGTTACCTCACTCAGGATGATATTTTCTAGTTCCATACATTTCATGAATTCATTGTTTTTAATAGCTGAGTAGTACTCCATTGTGTAAATGTACCACATTTTCTGTATCCATTCCTCTGGTGAGTGACATCAGGGTTCTTTCCAGCTTCTGGCTATTAGAAAAAAGGCTGCTATAAACATAGTGGGCCATGTGTCCTTATTACATGTTGGAGTATCTTCTGGGTATATGTCCAGGAGTGGTATAGCTGGATCCTCAGGTAGCACCATGTCCAATTTTCTGAGGAGCCGACAAACAGATTTTGAGGATGGTTGTATCAGCTTATAATCCCACCAGCAATGGAGGAGTGTTCCTCTTTGTCTACATCCTTGCCAGCATCTGCTGTCACCTGAGTTTTTGATCTTAGCTATTCTAACTGGTGTGAGGTGAAATCTCAGGGTTGTTTTGATTTGCATTTTCCTGATGACTAAAGATGTTGAACATTTTTAGGTGCTTCTCAGCCATTCAGTATTCCTCAGTTGATAATTCTTTGTTTAGCTCTGTACCCCATTTTTAATAGGAATATTAGGTTCTCTGGAGTCTAACTTCTTAAGTTCTTTGTATATACTGGATATTAGTCCTCTATCAGATATAGGATTGGTAAAGAACTTTTCTCAATCTGTTGGTTGCCATTTTGCCATATTGACACTGTCCTTTGCCTTACAGAAGCTTTGCAATTTATGAAGTCCCATTTGCTGATTCTTGATCTTAGAGAATAAGCTATTGGTGTTCTGTTCAGGAAAATTTCCCCTGTGCCTATGTGCTCAAGGCTCTTTCCACAGTTTCTTTTCTATTAGTTTCAGTGTATCTGGTTTTATGTGGAGGTCATTGATCCACTTGGACTTGAGCTTTGTACAAGGAGATAAGAATGGATTGATTTGCATTCTTCTACATGCTAACCACTAGTTGAACCAGCACCATTTGTTGAAGAGGCTATCTTTTTTCCACTTCATGGTTTTAGCTCCTTTGTCAATGATCAAGTGGCCAGAGGTGTGTGGGTTCATTTCTGGGTCTTCAATTCTATTCCATTGATTTACTTGCCTGTCATTGTACCAATACCATGCAGATTTTAACACAATTGCTCTGTAGTACAACTTGAGGTCAGGAATGGTGATTCCCCCAGAAGTATTTTTATTGTTGTGAATAGTTAACTCACTATCATGGGTTTTTTTGTTGTTGTTGTTGTTATTCCAATAAAATTTGTAAATTGCTCTTCCTAACACTATGAAGAATTGAGTTGGAATTTTGATGGGGTTTGCATAGCTTTCTGTGAGATAACCACTTTTGTTATATTATTCCTGCCAATTCATGAACATGGGAGATCTTTCCATCTCCTGACATCTTCGATTTTTTTTTCTTCAGAGGCTTGAAGTTCTTGTTATACAGAACTTCTTAATTAGAGTCACACCAGGGTATTTTATGTTCTTTGTGACTATTGTGAAGGGTATTGTTTCCCTAGTTTCTTTCTTAGCCTGTTTATCCTTTGAGTAGAGGAAAGCCACTGATTTGTTTGATAATTTTATATCCAGCCACTTTGCTGAAGTTGTTTATCAAGTTTAGGAGTTCACTGGTGGAATTTGGGGGGTTACTTAAGTATACTATCATACCATCTGCAAATAGTGATATTTTGACTTCTTCCTTTATGTGTATACATTTTTATGTAACAACCTTTTATGACAAGATTTTTTCAGAAACAAATTCACATCTAAACTGCCCAAGGAGCTCTCAAACCACAAGGCCTTGTATTACTATAAAAGACCTTCTACTTTGTGCCAGTGTTCAGTTAGTTGCTCAACCTGTACACACCACTTCTAGTAAATGGGCACAGCCCCCAGTAGAGGGATGGGACCACCCACACATCTCAAAATTTTAACCCATAAATGTTCCTGTCCAAAGGAAAGACAAGGACAAAAAATGGAACAGAGACTTTGCCATCCAAAGACTGCCCCACCTAGGGATCCATCCTGTCTGCAGACACGAAACCCTGACACTACTATTGATGCCAAGAAGTGCTTGTTGACAGGAATCTGGTATGGATGTTCCCAGAGAGATTTTACCAGCACCTGACCAATACAGATGTAGATAATTATAGCCAATCATTGGACTGAGTCAGGGAAGAGCCAGGGGAAGTGTGGAAGTAACAGAAGAGAATTGCAACCCTATAAGAAGAACACTATCAACTAACTGCACCACTCAGAGCTGCCAAGGACTAAATTACTAAACTTTACATGGAAGGAGCCAGGACTCCAGATACATATGGAGCAGAGGATGGCCTTATCTGATATCAGTGGGAGGGGAAGGAGGCATGATGCCCAGTGTATGGGAATGCTATAGGAGTGAAGAGGGAGTGGGTGAATGGGTGGAGGAGCATCCTCATAGAATCAAAGGAGAGGCAAGAAGGGGAGGGGGATAGATTAGAGGGTTGGTGGAGGGGAAACTAGAAAGGGGAATATCATTTGAGATGTAAACAAATAAAATGATTAATAAAAAATAAGTTTGAGGCCAGGCAGTGGTGACACATGCCTTTAATCCCAGCACTTGGAAGGCAGAGGCAGGCAGATTTCTGAGTTTGAGGACAGATACTGAGAAACCCTGTCTCGAGAAAAAAAAAAAGTTTGAGTATCTGCAGCAGAAGAGGTTCATATTGTATTGGAGGAATGAATTCTTCCCAAAATCCATTTGCATACCACATGTCTTACTCATGGAGAGTTCACATTGCAAAGCATAGTAACAGATGGGCAATGAAGTGAAACTGACTTTGACTTGTGCAATTAACTGAACACTTGGGCAACATGGAATTTTGTGGTGGTTTAAATGAGAATGGATACCATGAGCTCATATGTTTGAATGCTTGATTCTCAGTTGGTGTAACTATTTGGAAAGGATTAAGAAGTGTGGTCTTGTTGGAAGAAATGTGTTAGTGGGGGGTAGGATTGGGATTCCAAATGCCTGCACCATTCAGATGGCTCTTGCTTTCTCAGTCTCCAAGTGCAGAACAGGATGTAAGCTCTCAACTACTGTTCTGCCTGCTGTTGTGCTCCCTGACATGGTAGTTATGATTTCTGTCACTCTATAGTACTATGAGCTCCACATTAAGTGCTTTCTTTTATAAGTTACCATGTTGTCATGGTCATTGTGTCTCTTCACAGCAATAAAAAATGTAGCTAAGATAGCAGAAGTGAGGTATTGCTGTTATAGACCAGAATATGGTGAGTTCTTCAAAAGAAATGTGTAAAACTTTTAGACTTTGCACTAAAAAAGTATCTGAATAGTGAAAAGGGGGCTTAATTGACAATCTAAATAGATAATAATGCTGACAATAATGTGGTCTGTGGAAGTCAAGCTCAAGATGGGGGTAATATTAGAGATGATTCTTGTGATATTTTTGCAAAGAATGTGGATGCTTTTGTTGTTGTCCTAGAAATCTGCCTGAGAATAAACTGAAAAGTTTAGGACAATTTTTATTGCCAAAACAAATTCTAAGACAGGCTAAAAGTGACTATGTCACATGGTTATTAGTGATCATTTTATGTAGATCTACAATGAAATGGGCAATCAGAGCAAAATAGAAATTCAAAATGTACAATTTGGGGAGAAAGGGGCACCAGGAAATTTAATGCTGGAACTAAGTCCTATGCTTAAATAAATGTGAAGCTTAAAGAAAGGCGGATGCAAATGGAATAATGGAAGTAGAGCCCTCAGCACAAGACCCCACAGGGCTAAGCTTCCAATTTGTAAAAAGAAAATGCCATGTAATCCCCTGCTTCTGAAGCAAAGAAAAGCTTATTCAACAAAGGAAAGCATCCACAAATCAAGTCTCATGCAAATGTGGTTCAAGGAAAAGGTTAGATTTCATTCTAAGCAGGCAGCAAAACTTGGCAAAATTGGATATGTGGTTCTGGCCTTAGAGTCAAGAAGGATTCATGGGATAAATGGGCTGTAGAATCTTCTGCTCTGGTTAAACAAAGCTACTAAAGCTAGCCATATGACAGGGGACACCTTGCATAGTGGCCCAGACCTTGCATAGTGGTCATTGTATAAACCCATGGAAGTGAAGCCTGGATTGTGTTGGAGACTCCAAAATACTGCAGATGCCAGAGCCATTGAATGTCTGGCAGGGAGAGCTACACACAACACAAGAGAGGGTAGCGTGCTGTAGTCAGCACAGGTGGAATGGAGGAGTCATCTAAACTCTTTAAAATGGGCGTAGAGTTACAAGATTTGGAGTTTGTCATGCTGAGTTTTGTTGTTGCTTTGTTTGGTACAGTATTTTTTTATTATACTCCTGTGCCACCTCCCCCAGCCTTTTGTGGCAATTCCAGACCTCAATGCTAGCCACAGCCTCCCCCACCTAGGGTGGAGCTCTCAGACCAAGGTGAAGTCCATTGTTCTTCCAGATCTGCAACTTCCTGAATTAAGCAGGAGACTCACCAAGTAGTGGAGCCAATGTCCACTGAGCAGCCAAACCGATTCTCCTGAACAGACCCTGGAACCTTGTGGAAAGGGTTTCACGCCCAACTTTAAATTCTGAGTCAGCCATTAAAATTTGGGGCCTCGATATACAATTCATTGTCTTGGTCTCACTTTCTCGAATCCTTTCCATCCATCCCCAGCTCCCTTTCCAGGTAACCCATTCAATGTAACTGTGGGCAGTTATAGATTGGCACCCAACTTGGGCTGGACATGGGAAGAACATCTGAGGGGCACTGTCTTGGTAGAGCTTCACAGAAAACAGAAAAAGTTGGCATCCTGCATAGTAAGCAACATACAGTACTAAATACTAGTGCTAGTCTTAAATTTCATCTTTTTGAAGCTGTTGTTGTAGGTGAAGAAGGATATGGGCTAGGTGGAACAGCACCAACCCCATGCAGAGCTCACTTAGGAGTTGACAGTAGAAAATTGGACAGGAAACTTCTAAACAGGCATTTGTCTGCAGCCTTCAAGAGCTGCTTCAAGGCAAGAGGGGTAGGGTTTGAAGACCTTTTATATCAGATAGATTCTTTTTACCCATGGTTTTGAGAAGAAATAGCATTAGATAAGAGAACCTGGGGGAAAAAATGGAGAAGGGCTAAGAACCACCAAGGTACATAATACTACCCTCTGCCTCTGGATGCTTATAAAAGATGTTATTAACAAGAGAACTCCCAGGCATCAGATACCTTTTAGGGAAGAGCTCTCTTCTCACAGATGGGTCTTAAAATGTGTAATCCTAATGAAGTAGTGCCTAAGCAGATGCTAGAACAAAAATTTTTGCCTTGTTAGGGACTAGGAAAAGGACAGGGCATTAAAAAGTTTGAAAGTCCTAAGCCTCACTCTGACAGTAGAGATTTGGAACATTTTCTATAATGGCCACTATCTTGTCTGCATCCCAGGCTGATAAAATTCAATGGCTTAATGATAATCCAGTGTAGGTTCATCAGTGGTCTTTATCTAAAATAAAAATAGAAGCTGCCTCTTCACTAGTTCAGGATGAACTAGAGGCAGGGCATCTAAGAGAATCTCAGTCACCATGGGATACTCCAATATTTGTTATCAAGAAAAAAATCTGGTAAAAGGAGCTTGTTACAAGATTTAAGAAAGGTTAAAGATCATGCTACCCATGGGAGCTTTATAGCCTGGGCTTCCAGCTCCAGTGGCTATTCCTAGAGGATATTATAAAATAGTGGTAAATTTGAAAGATTATTTCTTTACTATTCTTTTGCACTCTAAGGACTGCGCAAGATTCGCTTTCAGTGTTCCTTCCAGTAACTTCATGGAACCTCTGAAAAGATACCAATGGACAGTTCTTCTTCAGGGCTTAGCCAACAGTCCTACTTTATGTCAAAAGTTTGTGGCACAGGTCATTCAACTGGTAAGACAGCAATGGCCAAAAATATACCTTATTCATTACACAGATGATATCCTAATAGCAGGAAAAGATGCCCAGGACTTGCTTTTATGTTATAGAGATCTACAAGAGGATTTAGCTGATAAAGGACTACAAATAGCTCCAGAAAAGGTGGAAACTCAGGATCCTTATAATTATAAGGACTTTAGACTTACAGATCAAGCTGTTTTTCCCCAGAAGATAATTATTCTCAGGGACAGTTTAAAAACTTTAAATGATTTTCAAAAATTGTTAGGTGATATTAATTGGCTTCACCCCTATTTAAAGCTTACTATAGGAGAATTACAACCTTTATTTGATACTCTAAAAAGGAGTGCTGATCCTATCTTCCCTAGATCTTTAACTCCAGGAGGATTGCTGGCCTTACAGAAGTAAAAAGGGCTATTGAAAAACAATTTGTTACCTATATAGATTATTCTTTGCCTTTACATCTGTTGATTTTTAATATGATTCATAGGCCTACAGGATGATTGTGGCAAAGGGCTCCTCTTATGTGGATTCATTCGAGAATATCTCCTAAATGTAATATCCTACCATATTATGAGGCAGTAGCCCAGATAACTATACTTGGAAGGAAGCAGGCACTGACTTATTTTGCAAAGAACCAGATATCATTATTCAGCCCTTTAATGTAGATCAAGATACTTTGCTAAAGCAGCATAGTATGGATTGGTTGCTTGCTCAAATAGGATTAAAAGGAACTAGAGATAACCATTATCCTTAAGATAGCTTGATAAAATTTTTAAATGTGCTGGTTGTATTTCCTAATATGACATCTTTACAGCCACTGCATAATGCTATTTTGATTTTTATGCATGGCTTCTCTAAAGGATGAGCTGGATATCTTATGAATAATCAATAGGTAATAATAGAGACCCTTGGGCTCTCAGTTCAGTTAGCAGAATTGACAGCAGTACTAAATATTTTTCAATCTGTAGATGATACTTTTAATCTTTTTACTGATAGTTTGTATGAGGCCGAGTCCATTCCTCTGTTGAAATCTTGTGGTAAATTTAATTTTAATATGCCAGCAGGTTCTTTGTTTTCACAATTGCAAAACATCATTCTTGCTAGAAAAAAATCCCTTTTATATTTGTCACATATGAGCTCACTCCAGTCTTCCTGGACTTTTAGCTGCAGGCAATGACTGCATTGACAGAGCTCTAATAGGAGAGGCCTTAGTTTCAGATCCTGTTGAATTGGCTAGAAGTGATCATAATAAGTTTCATCTTTCTAGCCACACTTTAAGGCTCCAACATAAAATCACTAAGGAGCAGGCAAGAACGATTGTAAAACAATGCCCTAACTGCCTTACCTTATCTCCAGTTCCTCGTTTAGGGATAAATCCACAAGGCCTTATGCCCAATCATATTTGGCAAATGGATGTAACTCACTATGCAGAATTTGGAAAGTTGAAATATATACATGAGTGTATTGACACTTGTTCAGGATTCCTTTTTGCTTCTATGGGAGAAGCCTCTAGAAATGTAATTGATCATTGCTTACAAACCTTTAATACTATGGGGTTACCTAAAGTCATTAAGAGAGATAATTGGCCAGCTTATATTGTCAACAACTTTATGTCATTTTGTAAAGAATTCGTTATTGAACATAAAACTAGAATGCCTTATAACCCAATGGGTCAAGGAATTGTTGAGCGTGTGCATCACACTCTGAAAAATTGGTTTTTAAAAACAAAATAGGGGGAATTATACCCTCCATGATCACCAAATCTTGCTTTTTGTCTTATTTGTTTTGAATTTTTTGCAAACTGGTGCTAAAAGTCAGTCTGCAGCTGATCGCCACTGGCATCCAGTCACTTCTAGCTCATATGCCATGAGACCCTTTAACTAAAACATGGAATGGCCCAGACCCTGTTCTAATATGTGGAAGAGGTTCTGTTTGTGTTTTTTCACAAAAAGAAGACAGAGCCCAATGGCTGCCAGAAAGATTGGTTCATCAAGTGAACACAGATTCTGGATCTTCTAGTAAGTGTAACTCCAGTTGTATCAGGTACAACTGTACTGATATGAGTAGAATAGTTCTCAGTTCCTTCATGTTCTTTCTGTCTGGGCAGCTTTGAGAGATGGAAGGGAGGGTAAACCCTAACTACAGGTTCTCTCAGACATTAGCAGCAACTTTGACAGGGTGACTGTTTCATGTGTACCATTTTAGCCCCATCTCCTCTTCAGGATTCATCCACAAGCTCTTTGGATCCAGAGGTGTATTGAGTCTTTAATCCTTCCTACCACTGAGTGTTCCTCCACCTCTTCTCTCAAACTGTTCTGTAACCACAATGTAAGCAGAGGGTGTCAATCATTATTTTATGATCCCACTGACTTTACTGGTATTTATTTACTAAATTTAGTGGTATTGCTGAGAGAATCTAGAGCCTTGTTCATACTAGCCAAGCATAATATATGTCTTTGAGACTTTTATGAATGCATACAATGTGTTAGGATCATATCTACCCACTACTCCACTTCCTAACACTTCAAAAATACATCCACTCTCACCCCTCCCAACTTCATGCCATATATATACAAAATATACAGACATATAATATATATGTATATTTAAAATACCTAGTCTGGTTTGTGCTAACTATATAACTCTGTGTTGGAAAATATGAATTGTAACATTGTCAACCTACTAGGGGACACAGCTTAATGAAAGTTGACTTACCCTGTCCCAGAAGCTATCACCTATCAATATCTCCTCAGCTATGAATGGGGCTCATGTACCCATCCTTCTCCATGTTAACTGACCACAGATGTTCAGCTTCCATTTTTTTATTTGAAGATGACAAAATTCACTGATGATCTGAGAGATCTTAAAATTTTTGTTTCATTATCATTTTTATAATATATACATATATGTATGCATATGTATATTTATAGTACTGTATCACTGCAGTTTTCCAGCACTATATAATTTAAACATCCTTGGAGGGAGATGGTTCCCTGATCACAGGTGACAAAGCTGAGGAACTAGGGTTATATGCCAAGATTACACATCAAGTAGACTTCATCCCAAGTTAGTTCAATATATGAAAAATCTGTTAACGTAATCCACTATATTAAAAAACTCAAAGGAAAAAACTCAAAGGGAAAAAAAAAACACATGAACATCTTATTGGATGCTGAGAAAGAATTTGACAAAATTCAACACTCCTTCATGGTAAAAGTCTTGGAAAAATCAATAATTCAAGGCCCACATGTAAACATAATAAAAGGAATATACAGAAAACTAGTAGCCACCGGGTGGTGGGGGTGCATGCCTTTAATCCCAGCACTTGGGAGGCAGAGGCAGAGGCAGGCAGATTTCTGAGTTCAAGGCCAGCCTGGTCTACAGAGTGAGTTCTAGGACAGCCAGGGCTACACAGAGAAACCCTGTCTCAAAAAACCAAAAAAAAAAAAAAAAAGACAAAGGAAAAAAAGAAAGAAAGAAAGAAAGAAAGAAAGAAAGAAAGAAAGAAAGAAAAGAAAAAAGAAAAAAAGAAAAGAAAACCAGTAGCCACCATCAAACTAAATGGAGAGAAACTTGAAGCAATCCCACTAAAATCAGGGATGAGACAAGGCTGCCCACTCTCTCCCTACCTATTCGATATATTACTTGAAGTCCTAGCCAAAGCAATTAGACAACAAAAGATCAAAGGGATACAAATTAGAAAGGAAGAATTCAATTGGACTTAAAACAAAGTTGCTTTGCCCTGAAAACACCATATCCTGAGCCATCCTAGAGGATCCCTGAACTCAGAGAAGTTGGTAAGAACCCTCTACGCCTGAAGTCTCAGAGCTGCCTCTGGGAGCCCATTGTACTCAGGACCCATCACCCACCAAGATCCTGCCCCCAAATACTTTGCCCCTTACACCTGGTCCTTTCTGCTGGGGCAGACTGCTAGCCAGTCTACTCTCCTGAAGACACCTTATCCTGAGCCATCCCAGAAGATCTGCTGTACTCAAAGGATTCAAGCAACTGATACTATAGCCTGAGGCATCTCAGGAGATCTGCAGGACTCAGGATAACTGAGCAAATGATCACCACTTGTCTGATCCCCTGAAGATACCACAGTTTGAAGGCATCTGAGGAGCTCCTCTGTACACAGGACAACTGGGCAATAGACACCACAGTCTGAAGACCTCCTGGGGCTCTGTGGCATGCAGGGCAACTGACCCAACAGACTGAAAGCCTCCTAGGAGTTCTGCTGCACACAGAGAAACACAGTCTGAAAGTGACCCTGGAGACAGCTTCACACAGGATAACAGCTTGACTGCTTCTCTGAAGACCCAACTGTCTGAAGGCATCCCAGGAGATCTACTGCAGCTAGGGCAACAGATCAGCCACTTCTCTGCTACTCTGAAGAACCCACAGTTGGAAGACCCCACAGGTGGTCTGCTACAGCCAGGGTTGCAGGCCTACCAAGAAACCTAAATCAACCCAGGGACAAAAGAGGCAAACTCCAGATAGAATGATCCAGACCAGCAAACATCAGGGATAACCAGAGGGCAAGAGGCAAGTGCAAGACCATAAGCAACAGAAGCCAATATATGTGGGCATCGTCAGAACCCAGTTCTCCCACCACAGCAAGACCTGAATACACCAACACACCTGAAAATCAGGAAGCTGATCTAAAATCCTATCTCATAAAGATAAATGCAGTCCTTTAAGGAGGATATAAAAAAAAACTCATTGAAAGAAATACAGAGAGACAGGTAGAAGCCCTTAAAGAGGAAACAAATAAATCCCTTAAAGAAATAAAAGAAAACACAAAGAGACGGGTGAAGAAATTGAACAAAAACATCCAGAATCTAAAAATAAAAGTAGAAGGAATAAAGAAATCATAAAGGGAGACAACACTGGAGGTAGAAAACCTAAGAAAGAGATCACGAGTCATAGATGCAAGCATCACCAACAGAATATAAGAGATAGGAGAATCCCAGGTGCAGAAGATACCATAGAAAATGCTGTCACGACAGTCAAAGAACATGCAAAATGCATAAAACTATGAACCCAAAACATCCAGGAAATCCAGGACGCAATGAGAAGACCAAACCTAAGGATAATAGGTATAGAAGAGAACAGATTCCCAACTTAAAGGGCCAGTAAATATTTTCAATAAAATTATACAAGAAAACATCCCTAGCCTAAAGAAAAAGATGGCCATGATCATACAAGAAGCCTACAGAACTTGAACTAGACTACAACAGAAAAGAAATTCCTCCCGTCACATAGTAATCAAAATACCAAATACAAAAACAAAGAATATTAAAAGCAGTAAAGGAAAAATGTCAAATAAAATATAAAGGAAGACCTAACAGAATTACACCAGACTTCTCACCAGAGCCTATAAAAGCCAGAAGATCCAGGACATATGTCATACAGGCCCAAGGGAACACAAATGCAAGCCCAGGCTATAATACCTAGCAAAACTCTCAACTACCACAGATGGAGAAACCAAGATATTCCATGACAAAACCAAATTTACACAATATCTTTCCACAAATCCAGCCCTACAAAGAATAATAAATGGAAAACTCCAACACAAGAGAGGAAAGTACTGCCTAGAAAAAGCAAGAAAGTAATCTTCCAACTAACCCAAAAGAAGATAGCCACACAGACATAATTCCACCTCTAATAACAAAAATAACAGGAAGCAACAATCACTTTTCCTTAGTATCTCTTACCATCAATGGACTCAATTCCCCAATAAAAAGACATAGACTAACAGACTGGATATGTAAACAGGACTCAGCATTTTGCTGCATACAGGAAACACCTCAATGACAAAGACAGACACTACCTCAGAGTAAAAGGCAACACAATTTTCCAAGCAAATGGTCCCAGGAAACAAGCTGGAGTAGCCATTCTAATATTGAATAAAATCAACTTTCAACCAAAAGTTATCAAAAAAGATAAGGAAGGACATTTCATACTTTTCAAAGGAAAAATCTACCAAGATGAATGCTTACTTCTGAACATCTGTGCTCCAAATACGAGGGGTACCCACATTCATTAAAATTCACAAAATAATAATGGAAGACATCAACATGCCATTCTCAGCAATCGACAGATCATGGAAACAGAAACTAAACAGAGACACAGTGAAACTAACAGAAGTTATGAACTAAATGGATTTGACAAGTATCTATAGAACATTTCACCCTAAACAAAAGAATATACCTTCTTCTCAGCAGCTCATACTACCTTCTCCAAAATTAACCATATAATTGATCACAAAACAGGCCTCAACTGATACAAGAAGACTGAAATAATCCCATGCATGTTATTAGATCACCACAGACTAAGGCTTATCTTCAATAACAACAAAAACAGTGGAAAATCCACATACATGTGGAAACAGAACAATGCTCTACTCCATGATAACCTCATCAAGGAAGAAATAATGAAAGAAATTAAAGACTTTTTAGAATTTAATAAAAATGAAGGCACATCATAGCAAAACTTATGGGACACAAGGAAAGCAGTGGGAAGAAGAAAACACGTAGTTCTAAGTGCCTCCAAAAGAAACTGTAGAGCACTTACACTAGCAGCTTGAAGCACATCTGAAAGCTACAGAACAAAAAGAAGCAAATATGCCCAAGAGGAGTAGATTGCAAGAAATAATCAAACTCGGGGCTAAAATTAACCAAGTAGAAACAAAAAGAACTATACCAAGAATCAAGAAAACCAGAAGCTGGTTCTTTGAGAAAATCAACAAGACATATAACCCTTAGCCAGAATAACCAGAGGGCACAGAGACACTATTCAAATTAATCAAATCAGAACTGAAAAGGGAGACATAACAACAGAAACTGAGGAAATTCAAAAAAATCATCATATCAAACTATAAAGGTCTATACTTAACAAAACTGGATAATCTGGAGGAAATGGACAATTTTCTAGACAAATGCCAGGTACCAAAGTTAAATCAGGATCAAATAAACAATCTAAATAGTCCCATAACCCCTAAAGAAATAGAAACAGTCATTAAAAGTCTCCCAAACAACAACAAAAAGTCCAGGACAAAGATGGGTTTAATTTTAGAGTTCTATTAGACCTTCAAACAAGACCTAATACTGATACTCTTCAAACTATTTCACAAAATAGAAACAGAACACTACCAAATTCATTCTGTGGAGGCACAATTACTCTGATACCTAAACCACACAAAGACCAAAAAAGAAAAAGAACTTCAGACCAATTTCCCTTATGAATATCAATGCAAAAATTCTCAATAAAATTGTCGCAAAACAAATCCAAGTGTACTGGCTGGTTTTGTGTGTTAACTCGATTCAGGCTGGAGTTATCACAGAGAAAGGAATTTCAGTTGGGGAAGTGCCTCTATGAGATCCATCTGTGGGGCATTTTTTCAATTAGTGATCAAGGAGGGAGGGCCCCTTGTGCGTGGTACCATCTCTGGACTGGTATTCTTGGGTTCTATAAGAGAGTAGGCTGAGCAAGCCAGGGGAAGCAAACCAGTAAGAAACATCCCTCCATGGTCTCTGCATCAGCTCCTGCTTCCTGACCTGCTTGAGTTCCAGTTCTGACTTCCTTTAGTGATGAACAGCAACATGGAACTGTAAGCAGATTAAACCCTTTCCTCCCCAACTTGCTTCTTGGTCATGATGTTTGTGCAAGAATAGAAACCCTGACTAAGACACCAAGAAAACTTCAAAACACTTCACCATGATCAAGTAGACTTCATCCCAAGTTAGTTCAATATATGAAAATCCATTAATGCAATCGAGTACATAAAAAAAAAACTCAAAGGAAAAAAACTCAAAGGAAAAAAACCACATGAGCATCTTATTAGATGCTGAGAAAGAGTTTGACAAAATTCAACAGTCTTTCATGGTAAAAGTCTTGGAAAAATCAATAATTCAAGGCCCATATGTAAACATAGTAAAAGCAATATACAGAAAACCAGTAGCCAACATCAAACTAAATGGAGAGAAACTTGAAGCAATCCCACTAAAATCAGGGACAAGACAAAGCTGCCCACTCTAGCCATACCTATTCGATATAGTACATGAAGTCCTAGCCAGAGCAATTAGACAACAAAAGGAAGTCAAAGGGATACAAATTAGAAAGGAAGAATTCAAAACATTACTATTTGCCGATGATAGTATACGTACATGACCCAAAACGTTCCACCAGAGAACTCCTAAACCTGATAAATAACTTCAGCAAAGAGGCTTGATATAAAATTAACTCAAACAAATCAGCAGCCTTCCTTGACTCAAAAGATAAACAGACTGAGAAAGAAATTGGGAAAACAACGTCTTTCACAATAGTCACAAATAATATAATATACTTTGGTGTGACTCTAACCAAGCAAGTGAATGACAAGAACTTCAGGTCTCTGAAGAAAGAACTCGAAGATCTCAGAATATGGAAAGATCTCCCATGGTCATGGATTGGCAGGATTAATATAGAAAAAATGGGCATCTTGACAAAAGCAATCTACAAATTCAATGCAATCCCCATCAAAATTCAGACTTTCAGAGTGTTAGAAAGAGCAATTTGCAAATTCATTTGAAATAACAAAAAACCCAGGCCAGTGAAAACTATACTCAACAATAAAAGAATTGTTGGGTTAATCACCATCTTGACCCCAAGCTGTACTACAGAGCAATAGTGATAAAAACTGCATGGTAAGCCGGGCGTGGTGGCACACGCCTTTAATCCCAGCACTTGGGAGGCAGAGGCAGGCGGATTTCTGAGTTCGAGGCCAGCCTGGTCTACAGAGTGAGTTCCAGGACAGCCAGGACTACACAGAGAAACCCTGTCTCGAAAAACCAAAAAAAAAAAAAAAAAACAAAAACAAAAAAAAAAAAAACAAAAAAAAAAACCTGCATGGTATTGGTACAGCAACAGGCAGGTAGATCAATGGAATAGGATTGAAGACCCAGAAATTAACCCACAGACTTATGGTCACTTGATCTTTGATAAAGGAGCCACAACCATCCAGTGGAAAAAGATAGCCTTTTCAACAAATGGTGCTGGTTCAACTGGAGGTCAACATGCAGAAGAATGCGAATTGACCCACTCTTATCTCCCTGCACTAAGATCAACTCCAAGTGGATCAGGACCTCCACATAAAACCAGACACACTGAAACTATTAGAAAAGAAACTTGGGAAGACCCTGGAGGACATGGGCACAGGGGGAAAGTTCCTGAACAGAACACCAAAAGCTTAAGCTCTAAGATCAAGAATTGACAAATGGGACCTTATAAAATTACAAAGTTCTGCAAGGCAAAGGACACTGTCAGAAGGACAAAACAGCAACCAACAAAGTGGGAAATGATCATCACCAACCCCACATCCAACAGAGGGCTAATATCCAATATATACAAAGAACTCAAGAAGTTAGACCCCAAAGAACCAAATAACCCTATCAAAAAATGGGGTACAGAGCTAAACAAAGAATTTTCACCAGAAGAAATCCGATGGCCAAGAAACACCTTAAGAGATGTTCAACATCATTAGTCATCAGAGAAATGCAAATCAAAACAACCCTGAGATTCCACCTCACACCAGTCAGAATGGCTAAGATTAAAAACTCAAGAGACAACAAGTGCTGGCGAGGATGTGGAGAAAGAGGAACACTCCTCCACTGTTGGTGGGATTGCAAAATGGTAAAACCGCTCTGGAAATCAGTGTGGCGGTTCCTCAGAAAATTGGGCATGTCCCTTCCAGAGGACCCTGGCATACCACTCCTGGGCATATACCCAGAGGATTCCCCTGGATACAATAAAGACACATGCTCCACTATGTTTATAGCAGCCTTGTTTATAATAGCCAGAAATTGGAAGGAGCCCAGATATCCCTCAAAAGAGGAATGGATACAGAAAATGTGGTATATTTATACAATGGAGTACTACTCAGCAATTAAAAATAATGAACTCATGCAATTTGTAGGTAAATGGTTAGATCTGGAAAATATCATCCTAAGTGAGCTAACATAATCACAAAGAATACACATGAAGTGCAATCACTGATAAGTGGATATTAATGAGCCCAGAAGCCCTAAATGCTCAAGGCACAATTAGCAAGTCAAATGACTCCCAAGAAGAAGACAGGAGAGGGCCCTGGGCCTGTAAAGATTGGATCCAGTTTTGTAGACCCAGAACAGAGAAATCGTGGGGGGGGAATGAATGGGGAATAGCTGGGGGGGGAGAGGAATTATGGGACATATGGTGGGGGGGAACTGGGAAAGGGGAAAGCCTTTGGAATGTAAACATAGATTATAGAAAATAAAAATTAAATAAAAAAAACTGCATGGTATTGGGACAGAGACAGGCAGGAATATCAGTGGAATAGAATCAAAGATCCAGAAATGAACCCACACACCTATGGTCACTACCATCCAGTAGTAAAAAGACAGTATTTTCAACAAATGATGCTGGTTCAACTGGAGGTCAACATGTAGAAGAATTCAAATTGATTCATTCTTATCTCCTTGTACAAAGCTCAAGTCCAAGTGGATCAAGGACCTCCACATAAAACCAGATACTGAAACTAATAAAAGAGAAAATAGGGAAGAGCCTTGAATACATGGGCACAGGGAAAACTTCCTGAACAGAACACCAAAGGCTTATGCTCTAAGATAAAGAATTGACAAGTGAGACCTCATAAAATAGCAAAGCTTGTGTAAGGCAAAGGACAGTGTCAATATGACAAAATGGCAACAAACTGATTGGAAAAAGATCTTTATCAATCCTACACTCAATAGAGGGCTGATATCTAATATATACAAAGAACTCAAGAAATTAGATTCCAGACCATCAAATAACCCTATTAAAAATGGAGTACAGGAGCGGCAGGCCTCCATATTGCAACCAGGACACAGCTGGAAAGCTGCAGGTAGAGACTCCGTCTGGGGCTAGAGCAGGGAGAGCTGCTAAGCTCTCAAGCCCAGGCAGGCCCAGTGGGGGGCGCCTAGGCTCTGCCGCACGTCCCTGCGAGCTTAGGACGTGCACCAAGGCAGCCAGAGCCACCCAGCTCCCCAGGACCCCGGACCAGCGATAGCGGCAGGCCTCCATATTGCAACCAGAACACAGCTGGAAAGGCACAGGTAGACAGATTCCTTCAGGGGCTACCGCGTGGGGGGATCTGCTAGGCTCTCACTACTAGGCAGGCCCATCAGCGCCTGCTGGGGCTCTGCTGCACTCCCCCACACTTCCCGGAGACCTCAGGCCATGCACAAAGTCAGCGGGTGGCAGCCAGCTCGTGATCCCGTTGAGCAGCAATCACGCATAACCACCAGTAGAGAAACAACAGTTAAGCCCAGCCTCACAGAAGATTCAAACACCAGCCAGTGACAACAAGGTCAACTAACACCAGAAATAACCAGATGGCAAAAGGTAAACGAAGGAATGTCACTAACAGAAATCAAGGCAACATGACAGCATCTGAACCCAGTTCGCCAACAACAGGAAGCCCTGGATACCCCAAAACACCAGAAAAACAAGACTTGGATATAAAATCACTGGTCAGGATGCTGGTAGCTGAACACATAGAAAAATCTCGTAAAGAAATAGAGGAGAAAATGAATCAAAAGTTAGAAGCCTTTACAAGGCAAATACAAAAATCACTTCAAGAAATGCAGGAGAAGATGGATCAAAAAGAAGAAGACAATAAGGAAGAAAGACAAAAATCACTTAAAGAAATACAGAAGAACGTGGGCCAACAAGTAGAAGCTATGAAAGAGGAAACACAAAAATTTATTAAAGAAATACATGAAAACACAATCAAGCAAGCGAAAGATCTGAGCACACCCATCCAGGTACTAAAAACAGAAGTAGAAACAACTAAGAAATCACAGAGGGAGACAACATTGGAGATAGAAAACCTTGGGAAGAAATCAGGAGCCATAGATGCAAATATCAACAATAGAATACAAGAGATAGAAGACAGAATATCAGAAGCCGAAGATACCATAGGAACCATTGATTCAACAGTCAAAGAAAATACTAAATGCAAAAAGGCTGTAACCCAAAACATCCAGGAAATCCAGGACACAATGAGAAGACCAAACCTAAGGATTATAGGTATAGACGAGAATGAAGATGTACAAGTTAAAGGGCCAGCAAATATCTTCTACAAAATTATGGAAGAAAACTTCCCCAACCTAAAGAGAGAGATGCCCATGAATATACAAGAAGCATATAGAACCCCAAACAGACTGGATCAGAACAGAAATACATCCCGTCACATAATAATCAAAACTCCAAATGTACTAAACAAAGAAAGAATATTAAAGGCAGCAAGAGAAAAAGGCCAAGTAACTTATAAAGGAAGACCTATCAGAATAACACCAGACTTCTCACCTGAGACCATGAAAGCTAGAAGATCCTGGGCAGATACAATGCAAACTCTAAGAGAACACAAACTTTAGCCAAAACTACTTTACCTAGCAAAGCTTCAATCGCCATAGATGGAGACATCAAGGTATTCCATGACAAAACCAAATTTGCACGATATCTTTCCACAAATCCAGCCCTACAAAGGATAATAGGGGGAAAACACCAAGACAAGGACGGAAACTACACCCGGGAAGAAGCAAGATAGAAACCTCCTCTCATCAAACCCAAAAGAAGGTAACCTCTCGAAGATAAAAAATAAATAAAATAAATAAATATAATTTCAAAAATGGCTGGAGGTAATAATTACTATTCCTTAATATCTCTTAACATCAATGGACTCAATTCCCCAATAAAAAGACATAGATTAACAGACTGGATACGGAAACAGGATCCTACATTTTGCTGCATACAGGAAACACATCTCAGTGTTAAAGACAAACACTGCCTTAGAGTAAAAGGCTGGAAGACAATTTTACAAGCAAATGGTCTCAGGAAACAAGCTGGAGTAGCCATTCTAATATCAGATAAAATTGACTTCCAACCTAAAATCATCAAAAGAGACTCAGAAGGTCACTTCTTGCTGGCCAAAGGGAAAATCCACCAAGAAGAGCTCTCAATACTGAACATCTATGCTCCAAATGCAAGGGCACCCTCATTCGTAAAAGAAACCTTACTAAAGCTTAAAGCACACATTACACTGAACACAATAATTGTGGGTGACTTCAACACTCCACTCTCCTCAATGGACCAGTCAGGAAAGCAGAAACTAAACAGGGACACAGTGAAACTAATTGAAACTCTGGACCAATTGGATTTAACAGATATATATAGAACATTTCATCCTAAAGCTAAAGAATATACCTTTTTCTCAGCTCCACATGGTACCTTCTCCAAAATAGACCATATAATTGGTCACAAGACAGATGTCAACAAATACAAGAAGATCGAGCTAATCCCATGCCTCCTATCAGATCACCATGGAGTAAGAGTGGTCTTCAATAGCAACAAAAACAACAGAAAGCCCACATACACATGGAAACTGAACAATACTCTACTCAATGACACCTTGGTCAAGGAAGAAATAAAAAAAGAAATCAAAGACTTTTTAGAATTCAATGAAAATGAAGGTACAACCTACCCAAATCTATGGGACACAATGAAAGCAGTGCTAAGAGGAAAACTCATAGCTCTAAGTGCATCCAAAAAGAAACTGGAGAGAGCATACACTAGCAGCTTAACGGCACACCTTAAAGCCCTGGAAGAAAAACAAGTTAATTCACCCAGCAGGAGTAGAAGACAAGAAATCATCAAACTCAGGGCTGAAATCAATCAAATAGAAACAAAGAGAACCATACAAAGAATCAACAAGACCAGGAGTTGGTTCTTTGAGAAAATCAACAAGATAGATAAACCCCTAGCCAGACTAACCAAAGGACACAGAGACAGCATCCAAATTAACAAAATTAGAAATGAAAAGGGAGACATAACAACAGAAACTGAGGAAATTCAAAAGATCATCAGATCCTACTACAAAGGTCTATACTCAAAACAACTGGAGAATCTAGAGGAAATGGACAATTTCCTAGACAGATACCAAATACCAAAATTAAATCAGCATCAAATAGAGCGGCTAAATAGTCCCATAACCCCTAAAGAAATAGAAGGGGTTATAGAAAGCCTCCCAACCAAGAAAAGTACGGGACCAGATGGTTTTAGTGCAGAATTCTACCAGACCTTCAAAGACCTAACACCAATACTTTTCAAACTATTCCACAAAATAGAGACAGAAGGGATACTGCCCAACTCATTCTTTGAAGCCACAATTACGCTAATACCTAAACCACAAAAAGATCCAACAAAGAAAGAGAACTACAGGCCAATTTCTCTTATGAATATCGATGCAAAAATACTAAATAAAATTCTTGCCAACCTAATCCGAGAGCACATCAAAACGATCATTCACCATGATCAAGTAGGCTTCATCCCAGGGATGCAGGGATGGTTCAACATACGGAAATCCATCAATGTAATCCACTACATAAACAAACTAAAAGAAAAAAACCACATGGTCATCTCAATAGATGCTGAAAAAGCATTCGACAAAATTCAGCATCCTTTCATGCTAAAAGTCATGGAATTCATGCTAAAAGAGCAGGAATTCAAGGCCCATACCTAATCATAGTAAAAGCAATATACTGCAAACCAGTAGCCAACATCAAAATAAATGGAGAGAAACTTGAAGCAATCCCACTAAAATCAGGGACTAGACAAGGCTGCCCTCTCTCTCCATATCTTTTCAATATAGTACTTGAAGTTCTAGCAAGAGCAATTAGACAACATAAGGAAGTCAAAGGGATACAAATTGGAAAGGAAGAAGTCAAACTATCATTATTTGCAGATGATATGATAGTTTACTTAAGTGACCCAAAAAAACTCCACCAGAGAACTTCTACAGCTGATAAACAACTTCAGCAAAGTGGCTGGTTATAAAATTAACTCAAGCAAATCAGTAGCCTTCTTGTACTCAAAGGACAAGCAGGCTGAGAAAGAAGTTAGGGAAATAACACCCTTCACAATAGCCACAAACAACATAAAGTACCTTGGCGTAACTCTAACCAAACAAGCGAAAGATCTGTATGATAGGAACTTCAAGTCCTTGACGAAAGAAATCAAAGAAGACCTCAGAAGATGGAAAAATATTTCTTGCTCCTGGATTGGCAGGATCAATATAGTAAAAATGGCCATCTTGCCAAAAGCAATATACAGATTCAATGCGATCCCCATCAAAATCCCAACTCAATTCTTCATAGATCTAGAAAGAGCAATTCTCAAATTCATCTGGAGCAACAAAAAACCCAGGATAGCTAAAACTATTCTCAACAATAAAAGGACTTCTGGGGGAATCAATATCCCTGACCTTAAACAGTACTACAGAGCAATTGTGTTAAAAACTGCATGGTATTGGTACAGCAAAAGGCAAGTGGATCAATGGAATAGGATTGAAGACCCAGAAATGAACCCACAGACTTATGGTCACTTGATCTTTGATAAAGGAGCCACAACCATCCAGTGGAAAAAAGATAGTCTTTTCAACAAATGGTGCTGGTTCAACTGGAGGTCAACATGCAGAAGAATGCGAATTGACCCCCTCTTATCTCCCTGCACTAAGATCAACTCCAAGTGGATCAAGGACCTCCACATAAAACCAGACACACTGAAACTATTAGGAAAGAAACTTGGGAAGACCCTGGAGGACATAGGCATAGGGGGAAAATTCCTGAACAGAACACCAATAGCTTATGCACTAAGATCAAGAATTGACAAATGGGACCTCATAAAATTACAAAGTTTCTGCAAGGCAAAAGACACTGTCAGAAGGACAAAACGACAACCAACAAAGTGGGAAAAGATCTTCACCAACCCCACATCCGACAGAGGGCTAATATCCAATATATACAAAGAACTCAAGAAGTTAGACCCCAAAGAACCAAATAACCCTATCAAAAAATGGGGCACAGAGCTAAACAAAGAATTTTCACCAGAAGAAATTTGGATGGCTGAGAAACACCTTAAGAGATGTTCAACATCGTTAGTCACCAGAGAAATGCAAATCAAAACAACCCTGAGATTTCACCTCACACCAGTCAGAGTGGCTAAGATTAAAAACTCAAGAGACAACAAGTGCTGGCGAGGATGTGAAGAAAGAGGAATACTCCTCCACTGTTGGTGGGATTGCAAAATGGTAAAACCGCTCTGGAAATCAGTGTGGTGGTTCCTCACAAAATTGGGCATGTTCCTTCCAGAGGACCCTGGCATGCCACTCCTGGGCATATACCCAAAGGATTCCCCTGCATACAATAAAGACACATGCTCCACTATGTTTATAGCAGCCTTGTTTATAATAGCCAGAAATTGGAAGGAGCCCAAATATCCCTCAAAGGAGGAATGGATACAGAAAATGTGGTATACTTATACAATGGAGTACTACTCAGCAATTAAAAATAATGAATTCATGCAATTTGTAGGTAAATGGTTAGACCTGGAAAATATCATCCTGAGTGAGCTAACCCAATCACAAAAGAATACACATGAAATGCAATCACTGATAAGTGGATATTAATGAGCCCAGAAGCCCTAAATACTCAAGGCACAATTAAATTAGCAAGTCAAATGATTCCCAAGAAGAAAGGAGAGGACCATGGGCCTGGAAAGATTGGATCCAGTTTTGTAGAGAAACTGTGGGGGGAGGGGGAATGATTGGGGAATAGTTGGGGGGAGAGGAACTATGGGACATAGGGTGGGGGGAACTGGGAAAGGGGAAAGCCTTTGGAATGTAAACATAGAATATAGAAAATTTAAAAAAAATTAAAAAAAATAAAAAAAAAGAACTTCTGGGGAAAATCAGTATCCTTGACCTCAAGCAGTACTACAGAGCAATAGTGTTAAAAACTGCATGATATTGGTACAGTGACGGGCAGGTAGATCAATGGAATAAAATTGAAGACCCAGAAATGAACCCACATACCTATGGTCACTTGATCTTTGAAAAAATAGCTAAAACTATCCAGTGGAAAAAGTCTTTTCAACAAATGCTGCTGGTTTAACTGGCAGCTAGCATGCAGAAGAATGGAAATTTGTCCATTCTTATCTCCTTGTACTAAACTCAAGTCCAAGTGGATCAAGGACCTCTGCATAAAACCAGACACACTGAAACTAATAGAAAAGAAACTGGGGAAGACCCATGAGGACATGGGCACAGGGGAAATTTTCCTGAACAGAATACCAACAGCTTATGCTCTAAGATCAAGAATTGACAAATGGGACCTCATAAAATTACAAAGTTTCTCTAAGGCAAAGGGCAATGTAAATAGGACAAAACAGCAAAAATTGGGAAAACATCTTTACCAACCCTACATCTGACAGAGGGCTAATCCCCTGTATTATTCAAGAATGTAGAACTCAAGAACATAGACTCCAGAGAAGCAAATAACCCTATTAAAACTGGGGTACAGAGCTAAACAAAGAATTTTCACCTGAGGAATATCGAATGGCTGAGAAGCACCTAAAGAAATGTTCAACATCCTTAGTCATCAGGGAAATGCAAATCAAAACAACCCTGAGATTTCACCTCACAACAGTTAGAATGGCTAAGATCAAAAACTCAGGAGACAATAGGTGCTAGTGAAGATATGCAGAAATAGGACCACTCTTCCACTCCTGGTGAGATTGCAAGCTGATTCAACTACTCTGGAAATGAGTCTGTTGGTTCGTCAGAAAACTCAGCATGATACTACAGGAAGACCTTGTTACAACACTTCTAGGAATATACCCGGAGGTTTGCCCAACATGTAATAAGGACACATGCTCCACTATGTTCATAGCAGCCCTATTTAAAATAGCCAGAAGTTGGAAAGAATCCATATATCACTCAATGGAGAAATGGATACAGAAAATATACCACATGGTATATTTACACAATGGAATATAATCCAGCTATTAAAAACAATGAATATGAAATTCTTAGGCTAGTGGGTAGAACTGGAAAATATCATCCTGAGTGAGGTAGCCCAATCACAAAAGAACACACATGGTATGCACTCACTGAAAAGTAGATATTAGCCCAGAAGCTTGGAATACCAAAGACACAGTTCATATATCAATGAACACAAGAACAAGGAAGAGCAAAGTATGGATACTCTGGTCCTTATTAGAAGGGGAACAAAATAGCCACAGAAGTAGATAGACAAAGTGTGGAGCAGAGACTGAGGGAAAGACCATCCAGAGACTATCCCACCTAGCGATCCATCCCATATGCAGTTACAAAACTCAGACACTATTATTGATGCCCACAAGTTCTTACTTACTGAAGCCTGATATAGCTGTCACCTGGAGGCTCTGCTAGTGCATGACAAATACAAAGGGGAACTCTCTCAGCCAGCCATTGAACTGAGCACAGGGTCCCCAATGGGGAAGCTAGAGAAAGGACCCAAGGAGCTGAAGGGGTTTGCAGCACCATAGGAGGAACAACAATATGAGCCACCCAGTACTCCCACAGCTCCCAGGGATAAAAACATCAACCAGATAGTTCACATTGCTCCAGAAGCATAAACAGCAAAATGGCCTTGTGAGACATCAAAGGGCAGAGAGGCTCTGGTCCTGGAAAGGCTCAATGCAGCAGTATAGGTGAATTCCATTACAAGGAAGCAGGAGGAGGTTGATTGGGGAACAGAGGGAGGGGAGATGGCTTATGGGACTTTCGGGTGGGTGGGGGGACCAGGAAAGGGGAAATCATTTGATATTTAAATAAAGAATATATTTAATAAAAAAGAATTTGAAATATGAAAAAAATGGGGTACAGAGCTAAAGAAATAATTCTCAACTCAGGAAACTAGAATTGTCAAGAAGCACCTAAAGAAATATTCAACATCCTTATCCAACAGGGAAATGCAAATCAAAACTACCCTGAGATTCCACCTCACACCAGTCAGAATGGCTAAGATCAAAATCTCAGGAGACAGCAGATGTTGACGACGATATGGAGAAGGAGGAACACTCCTCCACTGTTGGTGGGATTACAAACTAATACAGCCACTCTGATAATCAGTCTGGTATTCCTCAGAAAATTGGACATAGTGGTACCTGAGAACCCAGCCATACCATTCCTGGGCATATACCCAGAAGATGCTTCAATATGCAATAAGGACACATGTTCCACTATGTTCATATCAGCCTTATTTATAATAGGCAGAAGCTAGAAATAACCCAGATGTCCCTCAAGAGAGGAATGGATACAGATAATGTTCATTTACCCAATGGAGTACTACTGAGCTATTAAAAACAATGAATTCATGAAATTCTTAGGCAAATGGATGGAACTAGAAAATATCTTCATGAACAAGGTAACCCAACCACAAAAGAACACTCATGGTATAAGTGGATATTAGCCCAAAAGCTTGGAATACCCAAGATACAATTCACAGACCACATGAAGCTCAAGTAGAAGGAAGACCAAAGTGTTAGTCTGTTGGTCCTTCTTAGAAGAGGTAACAAAATACTCATGGGAGGAGATACAAAGTGTGGAACAGAAACTTAAGGAAAGACCATCCAGAGACTGCCTCACATGGGGATCCATGCCATATACAGTCACCAAACATAGACACTAGTGTGAATACCAAGAAGTGCATGCTGACAAGAGTCTGATATAGAACTCTCCTGAGAGGCTCTGCCAATGTTTGACCTATACAGAAGTGGATGCTTGCACACAATCATTGAACTGATCACGAGGTCCCCAATGGAGGAGTTAGAGAAAGGACTAAAGGAGCTGAAGGAGTTTGCAACCCCATAGGAAGAACAACAGTATCAACCAACCAGAGATCCCAGGGTCTAAACCACCAACAAGGGAGTATATTTGGAGGGACCCATGGCTCCAGTATGTGTAGCAGAGGATGGCCTTGTTAGGCATCAATGGGAGAAGGTTCAGTTCCCCAGTGAAGGGGAATTTGAGGGAAGGAAGGTGGGGGTGGGTGGATGGTTATGGGTATGCCCTCATAGAAGCAGGAGGAAGCAGGAATGGGAGAAGAGAGAAATCAGGGAAAGGGATAACACTTGTCATGTAAGTAATGTATGTAATTATTTTATAATGATTCACAAATACATGTATTTAGAATTCAAAAGAAAAAGAAATGCAGGAAAACACAAACAGGTGAAGGAATTGAATAAAGCAGTCCAAGACCTAAAAGTGGAAGTAGAATCAATAAAGATTGGAGGCAAATGGAGGCAAACTTGGATGTGGGAAACCTAGGAAAGTGGTCAGAAATTGCTGATGTAAGTATCACCAACAGAATAAAAGAGATAGAAGAGAGAATCTCAGGTGTAGAAGATACCATAGAAGTGATTGACACAATTGTCAAAGAAAATCCAAAACATAAAAAACTCCTAACTCAAAGCATTCAGGAAATTCTGGACAACAATGAAAACACCAAATCTAAGAATTATCTGAATAGAGGAGAATGAAGATTCCCAGTTCAAAGAACCTGGAGATACCTTCAACAAAATCATAGAAGAAAATTTTCCCAACCTTAAGAACGAAATGGCCATAAAGGTACAAGAAGCCTATAGAACATCAACTAAATGGGACCAGAAAAGAAAGTCCTCTCGTCACATAATAATCAAAACAGTAAATGTACAGAACAAAGAAAGAATATTAAAAGCTGCAAGGGAAAAGGGCCAAGTAACTTACAAATGTAGACCTATCTTACACCAGACTTCTCAACAGAGATACGAAAGCCAGAAGAGCCTGGTCAGAGGCCATGGGGACTGTAAGAGAACACAAATGACAGCCCAGGCTACTGTACCCAGCAAAACTCTCAACCAACATAGATGGAGAAATCAAAATATTCAAGGACAAAACCAAATTCAAACAGTACCTATCTACCAATTCAGCCCTACAGATGACCCTAGAAAGAAAACTTCAACACAAGGAAGGTACCTATACCAAAGAAAACACAAGATATTAAGCATCTCACAACAAAACCAAATGGAGAGAACCACAACCACATGAAGCTACCTACAAAAACAAACATATTAGGAAGCAACGGTCATCTGTTTTTAATATCTTTCAATATTAATGGAACCAACTCACCCATCAAAAGACATAAGCTAACAGACTGGATAGACAAACAAGATCCAGCATTTTGCTACAATGCAAGAAGCACACTTCAATAACAAAGACAGACACTAACTCAGAGTAACAGGATCAAAAAAGGTCTTCCAAGCAAATAGACCCAGGAAACAAGCTGGAGTTGCCATCCTAATATCCAATAAAATTGACTCAACCAAAAGTTATCAAGTGTGATAAGGAAGGACACTTCATTTTCATCAAAGAGAAAGTCCACCAAGAGAAAGTCTCAATTCTGAACATCTATGCCCCAAATGCCAGAACACTTAAATTCATAAAAGAAACTTTACTAAAGTTCAAAGCACATGTTGAATCCCATATAATAATAGTCGGAGACTTCAACACCTCACTCTCACAAGTGGACAGGTCACTGAAACAAAAACTAAACAAAGACACAGAGAAACTAAGAGAGGTTATGAACGAAATGGATTTAACAGATATCTATGGAACATTTCACCCTAAAACAAAACAATACATCTTCTCAGCACCTCATGGTACCTTCTCCAAAACTAACCATATAATTTGTCACAAAAGGACCCTCCAGCAACACAAAATAGAAATAATCCAATGCATCCTCTCAGATCACCATGGCCTAACACTGATCTTCAATAACTGCAAAAACAACAGAAAACCCACAGATACAGTGGAAACTGAACAACTCTCTACTCAATGATAACTTGGTCAGGAAAAACAGAAAGAAAGAAATTAAAGCCTTCTTAATATTTAATGAAAATGCTGACACATCATACCCAAACTTATGGGACACAATGAAAGCAGTGCTAAGAGGAAAATTCATAGCACCAAGTGCCCTGGTAAGAGAAACTAGAGAGATCTTAGACCAAGAACTTAGCAGCACACCTAAGAGCTCTAGAACAAAAAGAAGGAAACACACCCAAGAGGAGTAGAGGCCAGGAAATAGTCAAACTCAGGGCCAAAATCAACCAGATAGAAGCAAAGAAAACAATACAAAGAATCAATAAAACCAAAAGTTGGTTCTTTGAGAGAATCAGCAAGATAGATAAACCCCTAGCTAAACTAACTAAAGGGCCGAGAGGCAGTATCCAAATTCACAAAATCAGAAATGAAAAGGGAGACATAACAACAGAAAGGGAGAAAATTCAAAAAAATCATCAGATCCTACTATAAAAGCATATACTCAATAAAACTGGAAAATCTAGAAGAAATTGACAGTTTTCTAGGCAGATACCACATACCAAAGTCAAATTAAGAACAGGTAAACTGTCTAAAAAGGCCCATATCAAACAAGGAAATAGAAGAAGTCATTAAAAACCTCCCAACCAAAAAAAGCCCAGAGCCACATGTATTTAGTGAAGAATTCTATCAGACCTTCAAAGACCTGATACCAATATTCCTCAAACTATTCCATATAATAAAAACAGAAGGAACACTACCTAATTCATTCTATGAAGCCACAATTACTCTAATACCTAAACCACACAAGGACTCAACCAAAAAGAACTTCAGACCAGTATTGCTTATGAATTATCAATGCAAAAATACTCAGTTAAATTCTTGCAAACCAAATCCAAGAACACATCAAAACAATCATTCACCATAATCAAGTAGGCTTCATCCCAGGGATGCAAGGTTTGTTCAATATACAAAAAGCTATTAAAGTAGTCCACTATTTAAATAAACTCAAAGAAAAAGAATCAGATGATCATCTCATTAGATGCAGAAAAATACATTTGACAAAATACAACACCCCCTCATGTTAAAAGTATTGGAGAGATCAGGAATTCAAGGCTCATACCTAAACATAATAAAAGCAATTTAAGACAAACCAACAGTCAATATCAAATAAATGGAGACATACTTGAAGCAACCCACTAAAATCAGGGATAAGACAGGGATACCCACTCTCCCCATATCTATCCAATGTAGTTCTCAAAGTGCTAGAACTATAAGACAACAAAAAGAGAGATCAAGGGAACACAAAATGACAAAGAAGAAATAAAGATATCACTATTTGCAGATGATATGATAGAATACATAAGCAATTCTAAAAATTCTACCAGAGAACTTCTCCAGCTGATAAACAACTTCAGCAAGGTGGCCGGATATAAAATTAACTCAAATCAGTAGCCTTCTTTTATACAAATAATAAACAGGCTGAGAAAGAAATTAGGGAAACAACTCCCTTCACAATAGCCACAAATATAAAATATCTTGGGGTAACTCTAACTAAACAAGTGAAAGATCTGTATGACAATAACTTCAAGTCTCTCAACAAAGAAATCAAAGATCTCAGAAAATGGAGAGACCTCCCATGCTCATGGTTTGGCAGAATTAATATAGTACAAATAACCCTACCAAAGGCCATCTACTGATTCAATGCAATCCCCATCAAAATCCCAACACAATTCTTCAAAGACATGGAAAGAACAATTCCCAAATTCATCTGGAAAGGAAAAAAAAAACACAACAACAACAAAAAAAAAACACAGAACAGTGAAAACAATTCTTACCAATAAAAGAATGGCTGGGGGAATCACCGTCCCTAACCTCAAGCTTTACTACAGAGCAGTAGTGATAAAAACTGCATTGAATTTGTACAGAGACAGACATGTTGATCAATAGAATAGAACTGAAGACCCAGAAATAAAACTACACATTTATGGACATTTGATCTTCAACAAAAAACAAAAATATACAATGAAAAAAAGAAAGTATCTTCAGTAAAGGGTACTGGTCTTACTGGCTCTATGTAGAAAAATGAAAATAGACCCATATTTGTCACCTCACACAAAACTCAAGTTCAAGTAGATCAAGGGCCTCAATATAAAACCAGATACACTGAATCTAATAGAAGAGAAAGTAGGAAAGAGCCTTGAACTCATCAGCATAAGGGGAAATTTCCTAAACAGAACTTCAATGGCTTATGCTCTAAGATCAATAATTGATAAGTGGTACCTCATGAAACTGGAAAGCTTCTGTAAGACAAAGGACATCGTCAATAAGACAAATTGGCAACCTACAGTTTGGGAAACAATCTTTACTAACCCTATATCTGATAGAAAGCTAATATGCAAAATATATAAAGAACTCAAGAAGCTAACCACCAAAGAAACCAAGCAACCCAATCAAAAAATGGGGTATAGAACTAAACTAAGAATTCACAACAGAGGAATCTTGAATGGCTAAGAAGCACCTAAAGAAATGTTCAAAGTCCTTAGTGATCAGTGATTAAAATGACCCTAAGATTCCACCTTACACTAATCAGAATGGCTAAGATCAAAACTTAGGTGACAATACATGTTGGTGAGGATGTGGACAAAGAGGAACACTCCTCCATTGCTGGTGGGATTGCAAGCTGGTATAATCACTCTGAAACTCAACCTGGAGGTTCCTCAGAAAATTGGAAATAGATCTACCTGAAGACCCAGCAATACCACTCTTGGGAAAATACCCAAAAGATACCCCACCATGCCACAGGGGCATGTGTTACACTATGTTCATCAAAGTCTTGTTTGTGATAGTCAGAAGCTGGAAACAACCCAGATGTCCCATGACAGAAGAATGGATATAGAAAATGTGGTTCGTTTACACAATGGACTACTACTCAGCTATTAAGAACAAGTTTTGCAGGCAAATGGATGGAACTAGAAAATATGATCCTGAGTGAGGTAACTCAGAGCCAAAAGGTCATGGTATGTACTCACTAATAAGTGGATACTAGCCAAAAAAAAGTACAGAATACCCAAGACACAGTCCACAGAACTCAGAAAGGTCAACAAGCTGAAGTACCCAAGTGAGGACACCTCAGTACCACTTGGAAGGGAGAAGACAGCAATCACAAGTGGGGACGGAGAGATCTGGGAGGGAAAGTAGATGAGGGGAAGGGGAGAGGGGAACCTGGTCTGGTATTGGGTGAGGGAAAAGGACTAAAGCATGAGGGCCAGCAGAAAGAATGAAAACAGGCAACCTCAGGAGGTAGGAGGTTGGAGGGTCACTTCAGGATGCACCAGAGTTGGGAGGTGAGAGAATCTCAGGACTCAAAGGGAGGGACCTTAGATGAAATGCCTGACGGTAGGGAAAGGGAACTTATAGAGCCCACCTCCAGCAGGAAGACAGGGCATCAAGTGAAGGAGGGGGTTGCCATCCCACAGTCACAACTCTGACCCATAAGTGTCCCTGTCTGAAAGAACTGCAGGGATGGAAATGGAGAGGAGTCTGAAGAAAAGAAGGTCCAGTGACAGGCCCAAAGTGGGATCCAGCTCAAGGGGAGGTCCCAAGGCCTGACTCTATTACTGAGGCTATGGAGCACTCACCAAAAGGGACCTATCCCGACTGCCCTTCAGAAAACCCAACAAGCAGCTGAAAGAGTCAGACGCAGATATTTGTATCCAACCAATGGACAGAATCTGTTGACCCCCGCGGTTGAATTAGGGAAAGGCTGGAAGAAACTGAGGAAGAGGGCGACCCTGTAGGAGAACCATCCGTCTCAAGTAACCAGGACCCCCAAGATCTCTCTCACCAACCAGGCAGCATACACCCGCTGATATGAGGCCCCCAACACATATACAGCAGAGGACTGCCAGGTCTGGGTTCAGTCAGAGAAGATATTCCTAACTCTCACGAGACTGGAGATTCCAGGGAGTTTAGAGGTCTGGTTGGGTGGGGATGGGAAGTGGGGACATCCTTGTGGAGATTGGGGATGGGATGGGGTGGGAGGGAGTTATGGGATATAGAATACTCAGAGGGTGGATGGGGAAGGGGAGGGGAATAAAATCTGGAGTGTAAAAAAAAGATTAAAAAAATCTAAGTTGTCTTAACTTCAAAATCTGAAAGACTTAATCTCTGACATATCATCCACCTGTGTTAATTACTGATTTAAGAGGCCAAATGTGGTGATGACATCAAGACTATTGGTGTTTTATCTGAAATGTACCAGAGATGTTATGACCACTACAAAATTTTTCTTGATATTTCTGTTGTGGGTCCTTTCATTCTTTCATATCCCACCCCACCCTTTTTTAACAAAACTAATTAGCATACATGCAGTGATAGAGGAAATTAATCTGAGCTTATGTTCTTAGCATGGAGCAAAAATCCAAAGCTCGGGCAAATAAGCAAGAATCAGTATTATTTGGTTACCAAGTTTTAAGAATGCAACCAAAGCCAACCTATAAAGTTTACTTTAGAATGAACCTAAGAAATGTCATCTGGTCCAAGAATTTCAGATACAAAATTGAAAACCATCACTGTTTGTCATGCCTCCTCCCTTTAGTAACAGGAAGATGAGTGTCCTTCCTCTCCAAGTGCCCATCTCAAGATCAAGCTTGTGTCCTCAGCCCTTGCACGGGAAGGGATCATCAGCCCACTGCTGTCTTTTCTCCTGTCGGCCACATGGTGTCACTGTTGAAAGCCTGTTTATTTTTCTAAAAATGCTTCCTTCACAGCTGAGCAGTCATAAGATTGCCAGCCACTTCTAGAGCTATAGGAGCTCTTCTTGGATAATAGAGCTTCCTTCTGTAATCAAGGCATTCAATGATATTGTTTTGAATTCCCATTTCTGGAGAGACTGCCATGCTGGAATGGCCAAGAATAGTCTAGAGGCAGAAAGGAAACTGGAAAGGAGCCGGGAACATGGATAAAGTAGGACCCTAGATATCGGCTCTGGGTGTTTGTTTTCCAGCACAGAACATACAAGCCTCTGCCATAGGGACCAGTGGATTTAAATGACAGTGGCTATGGAACGCTCTGCTCTCTTCTATATTTCTCATGTTTCTCCATCATATATGGGGTTCTCATGAAGGCTATTTATGGCGCCCTTGTATTGCTTTGCCTCAATTCCCTTTAAATTTTATTGGGGTTTATACTCTAGCATCCCATTGGATCCTGGGTGCATACAAATCATAATGGCCTGACCCTTTACCTATTAAAACGTGTTTATGCTCATGCCTAGACACTCAACATACACTAACCCCAGGGCCATGGTGAGTTAGTCTTGTAATCTTAGCCCATTTATACAACTGTAACAAAATACTCCACATTTATAAATGTGTGATTTATAAAAGATTATAATTTGTTTTTCTATGTTTTTGAGCCTGGGAAGTCCAGGACTAAGGCACAACCATTTGGTGTCTCAAGAGGGACAAACTCATGAAGAGACATAGATGTTGCCTCCCAGCTGGGCCTGAGCCTGGATGGTCAGCATGCAGGGAAAGACTTGGAACAGACTCAACAATGCTGGACCAGGACATGGTGAGGTTGTAGGAAAGGAAATAGAGAGGGTATAAAGAAAGAGCATGGGTGGGGTCCTTGGCGGGACTTCAACTAAGAGAACATGAGGATGCAGATCCCAGGGAGCTCTGGTCAGTACAGTGAGGTTCCCAGCCTAGACAGGCTTTTTAATCAGGTATACGATCCTCATCTCCCCCACCCTGTTATCAGTATAAATGTACACATACATGGCTTTCAAAATCATCCAGAGGCACCTCTCAGCTTCTTAACACAGCATGGTATGCTTTTGGCCAGATTCTCACATACATTATCTCAGCCCAACATCACCATTCCTCTGAACAAACAAGGAAAGGGAAGCCAGTTGACAGGCTGACTTGCTTAAGGTAACAAAACTAGACAGGAACAAAGGCTGAGTCCCATGTGTGTCACCTCCTCACTGCTTGACCCACTCCCTGCTCCCTTTCTAAAGTTCAGCAGCCCGGCTAGGCCTGGCCATAGGCCCTATTGGAAACTCAGCAAAGCCATTTAAAAAAAAAAAGCAGCCAACTATGTCAAATTCTCAGAGGCCCTGAAATGTGTCGTGTGTGAATAACATGGTGTGTTCATCTTGGGAACACTGCGGGTTGTGTAAGCACTGGCTCATTAGACCTCACAAGACCAGACATTCCCAAACAAATGAGTTAATGTGTGAAAGTTCTTGAGATCCAAAGACTGTAAGCATAATATGAATGAACTCACGGCAGCACTGGAAACATTAAGAGCTGTCTCAAAGTAGATGGCTTGAAGGGCTGTCCTATATAAAAGACATCATGATGGCGGTGACAGAAATGAGGTGTACTGGGGCTTGGAGTTACATCTAACAAGACTGACCAATTTGGAGACAGAACGATACTAAAGTAGACTCCGTGGTGATTCTGGTCTATTACCAGTGCTTGGCAAGCAAGATGACTAGAAAAGGAAGCTAAACTTGTGTCCAGGCACATTGGAAGTGACTACTGGGAAAGACTCATGGCATTTGTCACTTGTGCAAGACTGGGGAATTTGACCCGCATGTTTCAAGAATTAATCCTTTCTGATGGCCATTATTCTGCCTACTAGGATCATCCAAAGAGCTTTTCAGTCTCCTGACAGGATGGGGAGTGCTGAAACCACTGGACCACAGTTTCAAAGAGCTGGTCCAATCAATCCAAATACCTTTTAAAGTGCCTCTGTGTTTTTGATTGATGACTGTGATCTGACATCCATTGAGAGTTAGCTGGTGATGTCATCTAAGCCCAAGAATAGCTGTTGTAAGGGTGACACTCTGTACAGAAGCAATAATTCTCAGCCTTGGCGATTGGGTGGATAAAGTAGAAACTTGTTTTTTCAACTGCTTCAAGTTCACAGCAAAACTGAGCAGCTCGGTCTGCATGCACCTCCTGTCTCTGTGTACACAACTGCTTCTGCCGACAGGTTGCCCCCAGCTGACAATTGGAAATTTTGAAATGAGGAGGTTAAATGATACATTCCTGAGTAACCAATGGGTCTAATAATAAAGCACGGTGGAAATCTTGAGACAAACATTAGAATACAACAACCAAAATACATTGAGATTCAGCAAACGTAAGTTTAAAGGGGAACTTTCTAGCATGCATGTTTGTTTTTCTTAAGTAATCTAACTATATATATCACATAACCAAAAACAAAATAACAAGTAGACTGATAAAAACAGCAGGTACTTTCCAAAAGAAAACATACTCAAATATCCAAGAAGTATTTTTCTTAAATGTGTATATAATAATTTGTACCAGGGGATGCAAATTAAACTGATTATTTACAAACAGTATTTACATTTATGCTCATGCTGATGTAAAAGATTTCAGAACATGATGCTACTTAAAAGCCCCATTTTCTCAGGTTCTGTCAATGTCTAAGATCCTTCATCATTAATCTTGGGGACAAACAGTAATTTATATGTCCCACGTCAGCCATATTTTATATTTTACAACAAGAGTTACATCAGCAAACATACTAAGTTTTAAAATGATATATATTTTGTATATATCATTTATATATTTATTTAATTATATAATATATAATTATATAATCATAAATATATATGTAATTAATGTGGGAATTAATAAGATGGCAGTTATTCCTTAACCAGTGAGCTCCCCAAGTCATCACACAGAAACCTTTTAATATTTCAAAGCTTAGGCCTTAGTGGTCAGACTCTCACCTAGCTCATCTAAGTTAACTGAATCTTGACCCCACCTTGCCCCATCCCATGGCTAGCTATGCCTTCCAGGCCCATAGTCATGTCTGTCTCTCTCATCATTCCTGGCAAAGGACCTTCTTCTTTCCTCTTCCCAGGAAGTCCTGCCTTCCATTTCTTGCCTAGCTAACTGACCATCAGATTTTTATTAAAGCCAATCAGAGAATGCACTAGGTAGATGAGGAAGGACAGAGACAGAACTTCACACAGTTTACCCCAACTCTAAGTGTTACTATGTGAGACATGGAATGACCTGTTTTTTAAAAAAAAAATTAAAAATAATAAGTTCAAAAACTAGCTGAACTGACTTCTTCATCTCCACGGTAATAACTTCCACCTTTTTATCAATATTACTTGCTTGTGAAAAATTAATGTTTTTACTTGCAGATAAATTCATTCCATCTTTTGCATAGAATATTATAACAGCATCTCCAGGGTGACCAAGGCCTCAGCACATATGTACACATCACCATACAGCATCTTTACTACCTAGCTGTACTCCTGTATCCCAAATTGTTCAACCTCTAAATCTATTAACCGCATTTCAGTCTAAAACTTTTCCTTGATTTGGTGTTCCAAATATTAGCATCAAGGTACATTGTTATTTAGCACTTAATGTAATGAGATTTCTGTGCCATCACATTTTAAGGTTTTGGACTTGGTGGTGAATTTCCCCCCATAGCCAGGTTGCATTATAGCAGTATATGGCATTTAGAGCACAGGGTGAGCTACAGCAAGGAGACTTGAGATGAGTCTGTGCTCTGCAGGTTTGCAACAACCAAGACAACATCCCAGCTCACCTTGTTAATGAGTCCTTCAGTCCTTCCATCATCTTATTCAGGACAGAGCCTTGGTTGCACCAGGCACACTTGAACATGATGGCATAGTTACATTGATGGGATAGAGACCAAAATAAGGATTGATTATGTTTAATTATGTGCCTGTATCTCTGATATCTCTAATACTTTTAACATGAAAGGCTGTTGGATTCTGCCAAAGGCTTTTTCTGCATTTAATGAGATGGTCATGTGATTTTTTTCTTTCAGTTTGTTTACATGGTGGATTATTTTGATGGATTTTCATATATTGAACTATCCCTGAATCCCGGGATGAGCCTACTTGATCATGATGTTTTCGGTGCCAAAATTTATTCTGTCTACAAGAAATGCAGGGGTGGAGATAGAACAGAGACTGAGGAAAAGGCCAATCAATACATGGCCCAACTTGAGACCCATCCCATGGGAAATCACCAATCTCTGACACTATTAATGATACTCTGTTATGCTTGCAGACCGGAGTCTAGCATGGCTGTTGTCTAAGAGGCTCCAACTAGCAGCTGATTCAGACAGGTGCAGACACCCACAGCCAAACAGTGGATAGAGCTTGGGAACTCTTATGAAAGTATAGAAGGAAGGATTGTGGGCCCCAGAGGGCATAAGAATCCACAGGAAGACCAACAGAACCAATTAACCTGGACCCTTGGGACTCCCAGAGACTGAACCACCAACCAAAGAACATAACAGATTGAACCTTGACCTCCCACACATATGTAGCAGATGTGCAGCTTGGTCTTCATGTGGGTCCCAAACAACTGGAGTGGGGGCTATCCCAAAACCTGTTACCTCTACTTGGAATCTACTAGCTGGGCTGCCTTGTCTGGCTTCAGTGGGAGAGGAAGCAACTAGCCTCACAGAGACTTGGTGTGCCAGGGTGGCAGGATATGGGGGTTGGGGGAGGGGTACACTGGCTCAGAGGTGAAGGGGAGGGGAGGATAGGGAGGATTGTGGGAAGTGGTAGTAGTGGGAGAAGTGGGGGGAGGGTCAGCAAGTGGGATGTAACATGAATAACTAAAATTAAACAAACAAATAAATAAATGTGATGTGGCCAGCTTAGGAATTCTAGGTATTGAAACAAAATCAGTAGGGTGGAACTTAGTTTATAAACAACCTGGAATGGCTGTCACCATGGAAACAGATAATAAATGCTAATGAGAATGTGAGGAAATAGGGAGAAAGGAGCAATTCCCCACTCACAGTTGGTAAAAGTGCAAACTGGTACAGCCACTCTGGAAATCAGTGTGAGAATTACTTAAAAGTTGGAAAATACATCTGCCATATGCCTCTTCTTTACAGCTCCTAGGGTCAGAGAACAGAATTTCCCATTGCAAATGTCTTTCCTCACCCATACCCATTGCTGTTCTGTTGACACTAGCAAGGACCAGCCTAGATGTCTATCAGCAGATGAATGTATAAATAAAAATGTTGTACATGTACATATAGTGGAATTTTTACTCAGCTGTAAAGAAAAATGAATTTACTAAATTTATAGGAAAATGGGTAGATTTGGAAAAATGAAGTAACCCAAACTCAGGAAGGTAAAACCTGCATGTGTTGTCTCATATGCAGATTCCAGCATGTAAAATGTGTATCTTTGTGTGTGAGAGTGATTGTAAATGTGAGTAAGCTTAGACAGAAGACTAAGAAAGAATTTTGTGTGTGTGTGTGTCTTCACGGTTTTGTTTTTTTTTTTTAATTTTTATTTTCTATATTCTATGTTTACATTCCAAAGGCTTTCCCCTTTCCCAGTTCCCCCCTCCCTATGTCCCATAATTCCTCTCCCCCCAACTATTCCCCAATCATTCCCCCTCCCCCCACGGTTTCTCTACAAAACTGGATCCAATCTTTATAGGCCCAGGGTCCTCTCCTTTCTTCTTGGGAATCATTTGACTTGCTAATTGTGCCTTGAGTATTTAGGGCTTCTGGGCTCATTAATATCCACTTATCAGTGATTGCATTTCATGTGTATTCTTTTGTGACTGGGTTAGCTCACTCAGGATGATATTTTCCAGGTCTAACCATTTACCTACAAATTGCATGAATTCATTATTTTTAATTGCTGAGTAGTATTCCATTGTATAAATATACCACATTTTCTGTATCTATTCCTCTTTTGAGGGATATCTAGGCTCCTTCCAATTTCTGGCTATTATAAACAAGGCTGCTATAAACATAGTGGAGCATGTGTCTTTATTGTATGCAGGGGAATCCTCTGGGTATATGCCCAGGAGTGGTATGCCAGGGTCCTCTGGGAGTGGCATGCCCAATTTTCTGAGGAACCGCCACACTGATTTCCAGAGTGGTTTTACCATTTTGCAATCCCACCAACAGTGGAGGAGTGTTCCTCTTTCTCCACATCCTTGCCAGCACTTGTTGTCTCTTGAGTTTTTAATCTTAGCCATTCTGACTGGTGTGAGGTGGAATCTCAGGGTTGTTTTGATTTGCATTTCTCTGATGACTAATGATGTTGAACATCTCTTAAGGTGTTTCTCGGCCATCTGAATTTCTTCTGGTGAAAATTCTTTGTTTAGCTCTGTACCCCATTTTTTGATAGGGTTATTTGTTTCTTTGCGGTCTAACTTCTTGAGTTCTTTGTATATATTGGATATAAGAAAGAATTTTTAAAATGCTGGAGAATGGGGAGAGGAGAGCAAAGGGACACGAGACTTAAAAGAACAAAAGAACCTGGGTCAGAGAATGATATTGAGGTGATGAGGAAAAAGAGGAGTGAGGAAGTGAAGAGACAGTGTAGTGATTTGAATGAGACACCCCCATAAGTCCTGGGCATCCACTTGATCCCCAAGTTGGTTGCTATTTAGGAAGGATTAAGGTGACTTTGTTGAAGGAGGTGTGTCACAGTGGGTAGCCTTAAGGTTTCAAAAGCCTCCTACCATTCCTAGTGTGCCCTCTCTGCCTCTTGTTTACTGATCAAAATGTAAGCTCTCAGGTGTTCTTGCCACCAAGCCCTTACTCCACCATCATGGACTCTAACCCTCTAAATTCATAAACCACATACTAATTTCTTGGATGAATTTTATTAAATGTTTAAAGAATTAGTGTTGATACTTCTTTTCAAAAACTGCAAGAGGAGAAACTACTACAAATGCATGTTATTAGGTCAACATTACACCCATGCCAAAGCAAGATTAGGACATAGGATATGCAAATTAAACCAATATCTCCTAGGAACATAAATGCAAGCAACCTTAAACATTTCCTAACAAGGCATACTCAACACCTGATGAAGTGGGATCTCTCCCTGGAACACAAATATGATTCAAAATATGCAAACTAATAGATGCAGTAGACCATATAAACAAATGAGAGATGAAATCATACTATTTTCCCAAGAGGCCCAACAAAGACATTTGATGTTCTGTGTCTTTTCATGATTAAATACTGTCAAAAAATTAGGCAATCCCAATGATGAAAAGTCGAAAATTTTCTCTGTAAGATCACAGACAAAATAAGGCACTCATTTGAGTCATCCCTATTCAACACAAATCCATAGTGTAATAAGATAAAAGAAGAGACTTTTGTAAAATTCCAAATTAGTGCTGGAGAGATAGCTCAGTGGCCAACAGCACTTGATGCTCTTGCAAGGATCTGAGTGGACTTCCAGTTGTCTTCCCATCACCCACATACTGACTCACAGCCATCTATAACTGTTTCAGGATATTCAGCCCCATCTTTTGGCCACTGCTGGTACCAGCAAATGTGTTGCACATACATGCAGGCAAAACACTCATACACACAGAATAAAATAAATAAATCTAAAAAATTTGTTAAATTAAAATTTGAATACAGATTAAAGAGAAAGAAGTTTTATTATCTTTATTTACAAGCAGTATTATGTTATTTATAAACTCTACCCTAAAACACACATACTTACTCTTAAAGGAGAAAAAGAAATAATTTTTTTATTGTTTAGGGCCCATGAGTCAACTTTTCTTTTTGTTAAGGCACACTGAATCATTTCCACAAACTAGGTTGGGCCAACTTCTACAAATATTAATCATACTTTGATTCAGAAAATAGAAACAAAGAAAACAAAGGCTGTGTTGCAAAATGTTCTGATTAAACAAAAAACTATGTTCAAAATGAGAATGTGCCATCAATTTCATTTCTTAAAACAAGATACATAGATACCTGAAAGAAGAATGAAATTTGGTAGGCAAAGAAGAAATTATATACCTATGTTTTCCAAACACTGTGTAGGAATTAAGACTTCCCTGACCTATTTAGTTTATTGACCCAGACAGCCTTGCCTGGACACTTTCCACCTATTTGCGGGTATAATTATCTCCCAGCATCTCCTTTGTCATGACTTCTCTGTCTGAGTATAAGGACAATGGCTGTCTCATATACTTAAAAGAGTTTGCTTTAAAAACTGTAGATAGGCTCCTAAATGATTTTAGTATGCATCTTTCTTGTTTTTTATTTCTTCCTAAAACCAATGTGCATTTCTTGTAGAACTTCAGAAAGAGTGGGTGTGATAGTTTGTATAAGCTTGATCCAGGGAGTGGCATTATTAGGATGTGTGGCCTTGTTGAAATAGGTGTGTCACTGCGAGCATGGGCTTAAGACCCTCACTCTAGCTGTCTGGAAGTCAGTTTTTCACTAGCAGCCTTCAATGAAGATGTAGAACTCTCAGCTCCTTCTGCACTGTGCCTGCCTGGATGTTGTCATGCTCCCACCTTAATAATGGACTGAACCTATGAACCTGTAAGTGAGCCCCAATTAAATGTTGTCTTTTATAAGACTTGTCTTGGTCATGGTGTCTGTTCACAGCAGTAAAACCTAACTAAGACAGTGGGTAACTCAAAGAAATCAAGAGATATAAATATAAAACCAATTTTGCTCTGTTTTGAAACTTTAAAAATTTTATTTATTTTTGTTTTATGTGCATTGGTATATTTGCCTACATGTATGTTTGTTTGAAGATGTTTGATCCCTTTGAACTGGAGTTACAGACAGTGTGAGCTGCCACATGGGTATGGAGAATTGAACTCAGGTCGTCTAGGAAGAACAGCCACTGCTCTTAACTACTGAGCTATCCCTATAAGCCCTGTTTTTAAACTTTTTAATAACTATATATATTTACTTATTCTGACTTTGTAAGTCCCCTTGATCACACTGTTCTGGTTCCATTTAGTCAAAACAATTCTTTCCTATCATACAGCATCAGTTTTGTCTTGGTGATAAAACATGCCTACAGGAAGAGCTTAAGGGAGAAAGGGCACAGCCTTGCTCAGAACTGCAGAGAGTTCAATTCATTTGGCCAAGAAGACATGCCAGTGAAGTGGTGGGAACATGAGACAGAGACTATTTCATCACACTGGGGCAAGCAGTAGAAAAAGAGGCTTGGACCAGGACCTTGGCTAAATCCTTCAAAGACTCACTCCTCATTAGACCTCTGCTATTAACCAGGTCTCACTTCCTAAAGGATCTCTAGCCTCCCCAAGTAATCTCACCAGCTGGGAATACTAAAACACAAGTTTGTGGATTTACGATAGCCTCTGGAAACTGAACTATTGTGAGCATTCTTGGTGATATTCCAAAAATAAATTTCTCAAAGTAAATATACCAAATGAATGTAGATGTACACATTGCAGACTGTTGGTGATGGTCACCAAACTGCTGCTCTGAGAAGATGCACTAAGCTTCATAGTTCTCTACATGGAAGGGGATGGTGGAAATGTTATCAGAAACCTCACAGACAGGAATAAATGATAAGGACAACATGTTATGATCTGCTTAGATTTTTACTTCAGGAAATGTCTTTCATATAGTCTGGTATCTGTGATTTGGTGTAAAAACAAAAACAAAAACAAAACAGACAAACTCTGGCACTCAGTGGCCATGTCAACTCTTCAAGCAATCAGAATCTACCATAGATTTTATGATGTTGCCAGATAATAAGAAATGATTTTGACAACATCTCCCAAGGGGATTTCTAGACAAATATAGATGGCTCAACTATTTCAGACCCAGAGTACTGGCTATAAACAGAACTTAATAAGGCTGTAGGGTGACATGTGAGAGTTACTTCCTCTGAGCAATAACAATGCCTATCATTAAAGAATTCACAAATGAAGGGAAACTTTGAATCACTTAAATATGGACAACCAAGATAAGGAGCCATAGACGTGCGAGTGGAAGGCATGGTGTTCTGGGTAGGAGTAGCTGAGTTCCAGTGAGGTGTGGTGAGGCTATGCTCTGAGCAGAGGACATATGAATATAGGAGGAGGCAGGAGTATTGAACAGCCTAGAAAGGGTGGAGCATTAGACTGGCAGAGGTAAAATGTCAATAATACGCCTAATGTTGTGGCAGGATCTAACAGAAAAGATGGAAGCCATGGCATTCTTTCTGCAACACGCTTAACTTATGAACTTAAGTCCAGTCTCCCTTGTACCCACCCTCATCCCTCCACCTTGTGTTCCGCACTGTCATCTGTATATCTGCCATTTAATGTTAAGAAAGCTATTTTTTTTCTGGCTCGTGTGGCATTAAGTAAATAGATGTTAATTAAAACATGTTTCTGTTACATGCCTCACACATTGTCTTTTTAAACAGAAAATTGAGAAAGCATGCAAGTGATGAACTCATTAAATTTATGCCCTAACTCATGAAGGGGGGAACTATTGTATCACTGGGTTTTTTGTTGAATTTTAAGCTTTTGCAATTTTAAGTTGTTTTAAGCTATGCCTACATTCTTATGTTCTTATATTCAAGAATATATGTTCTTATATTACAAAAATATAATTTTTATCACTAAGTTTTAAAGCTAGTCATGTATTTTTGCCCAGAACAGTATACTGTATTTCTAATATACTATTAAATTGAACTTAATAGGAAGAGTATTCCATTTCAAACCACACCTTCTTTTCGTGCTTATCAAAATGTACATATTCTATTCTACCTGGAGTGAGCTTACTCTTATTTTGAATTGTTTTTCTCACGTTTTTGAATGCCTAAATATAGCCTTTTCCATTGTGCAGAACAATCCCAAGCTGCATACATACAACCGAAAGTACTGGAACTGAACCATTGTGGATTGTTTTCTCTGTGCTCAATCACTTTTGAATTGCCGGAACTCCTTTTATACGGTTTGGTCTGTATTTTTTATTTTTTACATACGTGTATTTTTATAATTTGAAAAGTAAAATTAAAAAAATATAGTAAGTAAAAATTTGCATTTTTTTATGTTTTCTAAAAGTGGATGGGCTTTTGAGACATACCTTTTCCTTGGTCACTAGTCATAACCATTTTTAATATAGCATCTCTGTTCATGCTATCTTACCTACAGCCTTGGAACAGTTTTTTTATTGTTGTTGTTTTTGTTTGTTTGTTTGTTTTGTCTTGGGAAACAAGAAACAAGAAACTTCAGCCTCCTGCATCAGATCCACAGCCATTATCACCATGTGCCTTCTGGTCCCTCACACTCTCCTTTCTCAAATGGCCCTAGAGTCCCTGTGTTTCTCTGAAGCCATCTGCTCTTTCTCTCTTAGGAATATGGTAAAATGGAAAATTATGGGGTCACGAAAAAGAAAAGGATCTCCTCACTTAGGGGACAAGTAGAAATTCCGGCATGATAGTGTGGTGGTTTGAGTGAAAATGGCCCCTCACACTCCTAGGTAGTAGTGCCGTTAGAGGTTTGCCTTCCTTGGAGTAAGTGTGGCCTTGTTGGAAGAAATGTGGTACTGGAGGCAGGCTTAGAGATTGCAAATGACCAAGCCAGGCTCAGTGCTACTTTCTCTTCCTGCTGCCTGCCAATCTCCAGCACTATGCCTGTCTGTGTGCTGTCATGGGAATCATGATGACAATGGGCTAAACTTCTGAACCTGTCATCAAGGCCCAATTAACTGCTGTTGCTGTGGTCATGATGTCTCTTTACATCATTAAAACCTTAACTAAGAAGTTGCTACCAGGGACTAGGGTATTACTGTGATAGACCCGAGCATGTTCTTGTTTAGAGGAATGTGGACTTTGGAACACTGCCTTAGAAGAACAGTTTAACAATTTAAGTGGGGGTGAGGGGGCCGTCCTAGTAGGAGCATGGAAGACAGTGGTGATGGAAAACAGCCTGGTGATGACTTTGTCTTGTGGTTATTAGAGGTCAGTCCTGTATAAATCTATATTGAAAAGGAGTAAGCTAAGAAAGGAAAATTACAAAATGTACATACATTTCTTCAAGGAGAAAGGAGCTACCTGGGAATACAAAGGAGATAAATCCTGTATTCAGACATAGACAGATTATAGAAAAGCCTGATGCTAAATGGAATAAAGGAATTGGTGATCCCTGGGTAGGACCTCACCCAGACAAGCTTCCAATTTGTGAAAAGGAACTGAAGAAAAGGTTAGGGCTGGGCTATGGTGGTGCATGCCTTTAATCCAACACTCTAGAAGCAGAGGCCTTTTGGATTTCATAGTTCAAGGCCAGGCTGATCTACAGAGCAAGTTCCAGGACAGCTAAGCTTAGGCAGGGAAGAAAACCATCAAAAATAGAAAGCTGGTGAAAATGTACTTGAATGAGGGGGCCATGTTCCAGTCCCAGAGAGCAGAACTTGGGAGTTTCAACAATGTAGGTCTGGTTTTTAAGTCAAGGATAGGAGAAAGGGGTTATAACATCTCCCTCTGAGACTAGGGAAAGACACCGAGGTCAACTGTGTGGCAGAAATGTCTTTGCATAGAGGCCCAGAGAATCCACTGTTTGAAGTTTAAAGTCTGGATTAGTTTAGAGACCCCAAGATATTTGAAATGCCAGAGCCATGGGATATCTTCCAAGGAGTTTTGCTAACAGGAAATGAAAACAGCCCCAGCCTAAGAGAAAGACATGTGTAGTAGTAAGCAAAGCTGAAACGAGTTGGAGATCTGAAAAGTATTTTGACACTAGACATGGAGTTGCAGAGCTTGGAGCTTGCCCAGCTGGTTTTCAGTCTTGCTTTGGTCCATTATTTCCTTACTGTGTTTCCTTTCCCCCCTTTGGTAACAGTATATAATCCTGGTAAAAATGTAGAGTCTGTGTCATTGCATGTTGGAAGAATATGATCTGCTTTTTTATTTTGATTTTATAAAGGATTACAGTTAAGCTATTGCCATGAAACTTTGGACTTGGGACTTTTAAACAGGGTTGAGACTGTTATAGACTATGGGGACTTCTGAAATTGGACTGAATGCATTTCCGCTTTATGATACAACTGCATGCCTGTGGGGTCAAGGGGTGGAATGTGCCAGTTTGAATGGAAATGGCCCCTATAGGGGGTGTTACTATTAGGATATGTGGCCTTATTGGAGTAGATGTCATCTTGTTAGAGAAAGTGTATCACAGGATGTAGAGTAGGTTTTGAGGTTTCCAATGCTGAAGCCAGGACCAGTGCCTGCCACTGTATCTTCCTGCTTCCTGTGAATCCAGATGGAGAACTCTCAGCTATCTTACCATCATGTCTGCTTTGTGTGTAAGACGCTTCCTGTCATGATAACAATGGACCAAACCTCTGAACCCGTTAGAAAGCTCCAGTTAAACACCTTCATCCATAAGAGTTATAGAGATCATGGTGTCTCTTCGTGGCAATAGAAAACCCAGTTAAGACAGCTTTAGGCTTTTCCCCCATTCCATGTTTAAACCTGCAGGTTTCTAGGAATCTCATCAGAAACCAATCTATAGAGAAAGGAAATGCACTAGACACTGTGCAGCTCTAAGAGCTCCTGGTTTTAATCATGTTAGATTACAGTTCTATCATAGGTGTCTCAGCTCTGGTTATCATCATCATCATCATCATCATCATCATCATCATTATTATTATTATTATTATTATTAATTATTCACTTTACAACCTGCTCATTGTCCCCACCTCCTGGCCACCCTCTCCCATAATCCTTCCCTTCATCCCTCCTCCCCTTCTCCTATGAGCTGATGGGCCCCCTTGAGTATCCTCCCTACCCTGGCACATCAAGTCTCTGAGGAGCTAGGCACATCCGCTCCCATTGAGACCAGAGAAGGCAGCCTGGCTAGAAGAACATATCGCACAAACAGACAACAGCTTTTGGGGTAGCTCCCACTCCAGCTGTTTAGGACCCACATGAAGACCAAGCTGCACATCTGCATCATATGTGGAGGGAGGTGTAGGTCCAGCATGTTAATGTTCTTTGGTTGGTGGCTCAATCTTTGAAAGCCCCAACCTTCAGGGCTTATCCTATCCCTTTAGAGGCTGCAATCCTTCCTCCTATTCCTCCATAAGAGTCCCCAAGCTCCATTCACTGTTTAGGTGTGGGTATCTGTATCTGAGTCGGCTTCTGGGTAGAGCCTCTCAGTGGACAGCCATGATAGACTGCTGGCTGCAAGCATAACAGATCGTCATTAATAGAGTCAGGAGTTGGTGCTTGCCCATGGGATGGGCCTCAAGTTGGACCAGCTATTGTTTTGCCATTCTCTCAGTCTCTGCTCCCTCTCCCATGCTTACATTTCTTGTAGACAGGATACATTTGGGGTTGAAAGTCTTGTGGGTTGGTTGTTGTCCCTATTGCTCCATAGGGGTTCCTGCCTGGATATAGGAGGTGGTCTCTTCAGATTCCATATTGTCAATGTTGCGTAACAGCTAAGGACACCCTCCATTGATTCTTAGTACCTCCTTTATCCAAAGTCTCTGTCTCATCCTGGAGATGTCCCCCACCTTCCCACCACCCATCAGTTACACATGCCTATTTATTTTCATAGCCATCTAGCCATCTCTCCTATGCTTCCCCACACCTGATTCTGAACCCCCCCTATTCCCCTCCCATCCCCTCTCCCATCCAGTTCCCTTCCTCAGTCTACCTTTTATGACTATTTAATTCCCCTTCCTAAGTGAAATTCACACATCCTTGCTTGTGCCTTCCTTCTTATTTAGCTTCTTTGGTCTGTGAAATCTAGCATGGACATACTGTATTTTATGGCTAATATCCACTTATAAGTGAGTATATACTATACATGTCCTTTGGGGACTGAGTTACTTTACTTAGGATGATATTCTCAAGATCTATCCATTTGCCTAAAAAATCCATGATTTCTTGGTCTTTAATAGCTGGATAGCATTTCATTGTGTAGATGTACCACATTTTCTTAAACCATTCTTTAGTTGAGGGTCATCTAGTTTGTTTTCAGTTTCTGGCTATGACAAATAAAGCTACCATGAACACAGTTGAGCAAGTTTCTTTGTGGGTACATCTGGGTCTTGAGGTAGAACTATTTCCAGTTTTCTGAGAAACTATCAAATCCATTTCCAAAATGATGTACATGTTTACAGTTCCACTAGCAATGGAGGAGTATTCTCCTTGCTTCAAACCTTGCCAGCAAGTGCTATCACTTGAACAGCTAGCTCTGTTTTATTTTTGATTAAGTTATTTATTTCCATTAACATCTTGATCTTTCCATTAATTCACTCCTCTCCTCCCAGTCTCTAACTCTCATCTCCCCTGCCCCCTATTCACCCTACCTCCCCTTCTCTCCAAAAAAAAAAAAGGAAGATGTCCCATTGAATATCAATACACAGCAAGACTAGGATCATCTATTTCTATTGAGGTTAGACAAGGAAGTCCAGTTAGGGGAAAGGTATCTAAAGGCAGGCAATGTAGTCTCCTGCTTTAAGAGTGCCACATGAAGACCCAACTTCACAATTGTACAGAAGACCTAGATCTGTCCCATGCATGCTCTCTGTTTGGCAGTTCAGTCTATATGAATCCTCATGGACCCAGGTTAGTTGATTCTGTAGGTTTTCTTGCGGTGTTCTTGACCCATCTGACTCCTTCAATCCTTCCTCCTCCTCCTCCTCCTCCTCCTTCTCCTCCTCCTCCTCCTCCTCCTCCTCTTTCTCCTCTTCCTCCTCCTCCTCCTCCACAGGATTCCCCAAGATCCACTTAATGTTTGGTTGTGGGTCTCTGCATCAGTTTCCCTCAGTTTCTGAGTGAAGCCTCTCTGATGACAGTTATGCTAGGCTCCTGTCTACAAGGATAGCAGAATATTATTAATAGTGTCACGGTAGGTTCCCTCTCATGACATGGGTCTCATGACATGGGACAGTCATTGGTTGGCCATTCCCTCAAATTCTGCTCCATCTTTTCCCCCTGCATATCTGGTAGGCCAGACAAAATGTGGGTCTGAGGTTTTGTAGCTGGGTTGGTACCCCAATCCCTCCATTGAAAGTCTTGCCTGGTTATAGTAGATGGCTAATTCAGACTCCATATCCCTCATTACTAGGAGTCTTAGCTAGGGCCACCCTCCTAGATTTCAGTGGGTTACCATTGTCCTAGGTTTAAGCTTTAATGATGTAATTGGAAAGCCACTGAAATGATATGTACAACTAATCCTAACAATTAGTTCCTATGCTCCCTTGGGAAATTCATACCCACTCTTGGGTTTGTCTTACCATTTGACACTCCCTTGAGACATCCACAATGACATTTGGACATGTTTTTTTGTTTCAAAGTGGCTTTTTCTCCTTAACTCTCGGGGTTAAAGCTTATTTTTTTTAATAAAGCCACTAGTTCCTCTTTATACTGGTCAGTCCTGAAATTCTTTTCTTCACTGAAGCCACAAACCCCAACTCAACCTGTATTGAGGTGCATAAAAATTAGGGAAACTCTTCAATTTGCTTGGGTGTAGCTATGTCTCTGTATGCTCACCTCTGATAGAAATAAAATCTATATTTTGTTACCCAGACCCTTTATCTTTATTGGTCTATATACAGACAGCTTCTCATCTTTATAAGATTCTTTTTGAATTTTGTATTGCAGGCAATTTTAACACAGTGCCCAAGAGTTACTGATAGGTTCATGGGTAGATATTTGGGAAATGGGACCACACTTTAGTAGAAAATCAATAGTAGCATTACTTTGTACCAACCTTTAACCAAAATGTTAACTGCATTTCCTTTCATTATGACTACATGCAATAAACCAAAGTAGTATTGAAACTAATGTCACATTTTTATCTACAGTATTTGTGTATTTTTTGTATCACACTGAACTGCTCTTGGTACCTCAAAAATCTCAGTTTAACTGATATTCTGTTTCAAATGTATAGTAAATTACTTTACTCACAAGGATGCAGCTAGAACACGTGGACAATTGTCTGCTTGTCTTCACAAGGTGAAGCAACAAAGTAGACTATCAAAACAACTACTATATAATTTTGACTTATTTTTTATTTTATTTATATAGATGGATGTTTTACCTGAATGTATGTCTGTGCACCACATGAAGGCAATACCTGTGGAGCCGGAAGAGGGCATTGGATCCACTGACACTGGAGTTGCAGATGGTGCTAAGCTTCAGTGTGAGTGCTGGGATTCAAAACTAGGTCCTCTGGAATAGCAATCAGTGCTCTTAACCCATCTCTCTAGCCCCACTTCTAATTTCTTTGATAAAATATTCCAATATACTAATTTACTTCATGTATCTGTATATATTTTATTTTATGTGCTTATAGGTATTATTAGAAAAAGTGTTCTGGTTTCACTAGATTGCCAGAGGGATCATAACACAAAGATGTCAGAACTTTGGGTCAGGCACCACAGCCTGTATCTTGCCTAAAGTAAGAGTGCACTTGTCTAATAGAAAGCAAAAGTCTTTATTATCTCTCCTGTCTGTTACCTAGGACAATGAACAATCAAAACTCTCTATAAAATCCCAATCATCATTATCTGAATGTGTTTAACAGTTGGTGCTTGGATAGTTTTAGGAGATAGCAGAAACTTTAGAAGTAGGACCTAGTTAGAGGAAGTGGGTTGTTGGAGGACATGCATCTGAAGGTTAATCTGGTCCCCAGTCCCTTGCTCAACCTGCTTCCTATCTACCATGAAGTGCTCTATGTCCTCCCCTACGTACTCCTACCCCCATGATATTCTGCTTTATCAGTGAAGCCTGTGACCCCAGACTGAAAGCTCTGAAACCGTGAACAAATACATAGTTCTGTCTCCCTCTAAGTAGTTCTGCCAAGCAGTGGGTTAAGGGATCCTTTTACATAAATAAATAAATAAATAAATAAATAAATAAATAACAAGGTGTGATTTTGTGCACTAAGAGAGAAAAATGTGCTACTTTACCCAAGACTTCGATTACTGGAGCATCCAGCAGAAAGAAAGATATCTAGCTGATTTGATAGCCTTGAGAGATAACATAGCCATGGTTATCTGTTGATAGAAAAGGCAGAAGAGAGGATAAGGCAGAGAAAGCAGGAGAGAGGACCCAGAAGAAAGCAAGCCCTTGGCATAGATGGGACTCAACCTGTAGACCACAGACCACAGACAGGGAGGGAAAAACGGAAGCTGTGGACAATGCTATTGGCTTGTCCTAATGGGTGTATTCACTATGTGTATCCTTTCAAATCAAATTCTATTAAGTTAGAAACCAGATCTCCAGACCCCAAAGCCTGTACTCTGGAAACATCTTTTGTCTTCCAGAAAAGGTAACAGATCTTCCTAAGCGTTAGGAAGAAGTCCTCACTACATGAGTCCGATAAATTGTCTGATGAAAGAGGGGTATCACTCCAGACATAAAACTAAAGCCACAGCTGAATGGTAGCAGATACTTAATTTTATGCTCAAAAGCAAGTTTGGAAAGCATTCCATTGTGAGCTTCATGACCCTGCACTACTTTTCCCATTTTCCCACCATGGCAATCAACTGCTTTTTTCCATTTCTAACTTTCCTTCTTGTCGGACCTTTCTCATTGCAGAAACAGTCTTTGTCTCTGAAAAGCAAAACGCTTTTTACATGCTAGAAAACTTCGGCCTTGAGGAGTGTTCGCAGCCACTGTCAGTGTTACATAGTTCCTCTTCCATACTCGGGTTAGCGCTTTCTCAATGAGATTTCCGAATCCAGGCAAGTGCTTTTCTCTCACCTCAGAGGGTCTCTTAGAGACTTGTTCACATACAAATGGGAAACAGCATCTAAACAGGTTTTTTTTTTCCAGGTTTTTTTTTTCCTTCTTGGTCTTAAAAAGGAAACTGGAGATCTTTTATTTTTTAAAAATGCACATATGCACAATATGATTTTTATCTCAAACATTGAAGAGTTTATCTCAACTCTACTGAGAATAGTCATTAAGTCTGTAAAATAGTGAGTGCAGTTTGCTGCCTCATTCTTCAAAACAAAGTTTGTTTTATGAATGTAAACACTGACATCATGTCATGATGTCAGCACATTTCCTTATAAAAACAGAAAGGGTGGGATATGACACAAGGTGCAAAGTCTCACGACACAGGTAAAATATACAAATTACAGTGAAATGCAGGAAGCACGCGGTTCTGTCTTGTGTTCTCTTTTAGCAGTTATATTGCTGTAAAGAAAATAAAATTTACATTAGCTTATTACCAGTGTCAATACACAATGCACAGTCTTATTCAAAGCAAACATAGCATAGAATGAAATTTTTTTTAATCGGAACTAGGCCAGCCACACCATTTGGGATCAGACAAAGCTCACAAAATGTTTCCAGAACAAACTAGACCCACTTATTTCCCCAGGAAAATTTATAGAAAGTGCTCATGGAAACTTCGGGAAACTGACACAGAATTGGCTTGTAGTGTGTTTGTGCTGGGTCTCTACTCTGGGGGAGTAATTTAAAATAATGTAGTGGGAATTTCCCACTGGTGTGGGGTTACTGTAGTTAACCTTTCAAATCAAATACTACCAAGTTAGGAGTCAGTTCTCCTGTACTAAATCCCCTGTCCTGTGAGAGCACCTTTTGTCTTACAAACAAAGGTAATAGATCTCTCTAAATGTTAAGAAGAAGCACTTTCTACAGTGTCTCTGACATCAGCCCATGTGCTTGCCTCCAACTCAGGAAGTTATCTCTTCTCACAAAACACAGAACCTGCCTGTGCCCCAAAAGCCCCAGCACCAAAGTTCAGCAGCAGAATTTATACTCTGCTTTGCCTGAGTTTCAAGGGAGAGCATAGGTTTGTATTTAGGAATCAATTTCAAAGGACTTATTCTGCTCTCCTTCCTCTCAATGGCCTTAAAAAAAAACAATGTCATGCTAAAGTTTTCCCACTAGGCTATTTTCCTGGAAATTTGGCAGGATCCCAAAGAAATTCTTAATCTTGTGGATTTGCCTGATAGATAAAGCTAGAAATAAATTCAAACTTCCTCTCAAAATGAATAAAAATTTCCCATATATTTATAGCCAAAGGGTTTCCCAGTAGCACTGACTTTTAGTTTCTATTAGGTTTTATTTGTTTGTTTGTTTGGTTGGTTGGTCAGGTTTATTATTATTATTATTATTATTATTATTATTATTATATTTTGGGGGGAGTTGTTTTGTTTTGTTCTTGTTTTGCCTTATTTTCAAGGAAAGTCGAAAGACATTGAATTAGGACATAAATGGAATGAAATGGAAAATGTAAGTGAAATAAGTTTACTTCATCTTGTTTTAAATAATAAGACATAAAACAGCAATTTCCCAAAATGGGCGGGATTTTAATTTCCCATCTGTTCAATAATATATGATTCAGAGAGACATAGAAAAAATAATTTCAATAAAACAGAAAAAAAAAACCAGCTTTCTCTGTTGCAAACAAATGGCTATTTCATTCCTTAGTCCTATCCACAGGAAATGGGGGCTTCCTGGTTTTCTTTCACACAGAATTTCTTTCACAAAGACATTCAAAGGCTAATAATTGCACTCCATGCTTACTGCATAAGGGTAAGGTATTTTTGTTATTCCTTATTAGGAAAGAATTACAGGGAGCAAAACAGGGCGGGAAGTACAGCACCAAGGTTAAAAGGAAGGGCTTGGGTATAAAATAACCCAAGATTTGAAGTCTCTTACTTCCAGAGTAAGTGATCTTAAACATCTTGCTCAATGCTTGAGTCAGAGTGTGAATGTGGAGTGAGTTTCGTGCTATATCTTAAGGAGTCAGTGTTGGGTACTATCCATGTGTACTCCGGGTCACGAAGGCAAACATCTTGATACTCATATCTGTAACCAGAGCTGGGTGGGTAAGACATACAGGGAACTTGACTTGAGAGAGGTCCTGTGTCTATCTATAGTCAAGTGTTTCTGTGCCCACAGAGCGATCCACAAACCAAGATGACTCAGTCTGTGAGACTCAGTGCTGAAGCCAGAATTGAGTGGAAGAAATGCCTCCCTACAAAGTGAGAATAGGTTCTGGTAGGTTGCCTGTGCCTGGTTTTGCCTTTAAGGAAAAGGTTGCCACTACAGGGCTAGACCTCAACACTGTCACACAATCTCTCACCTGCTGGCGAGAGCCGCAGTAGCCACATGTGCCACCCAGCACTCCGTTTATTACTTGAATGAGACACAAGATGAATTCAATTGCAGAGAAAGTCAAGAGGATAGAAAATAGAGTCACATGCCACTCCACAATGTGCTGGGGCTCATAGCACTTGGACCACGTAGAGGGATCCAGAAGGTACCTGTAAACACAAGTAGAACTTCAGGCACATGACCACAGGTTAAGAGGATATCTCAGAACTTACTTTTTTATTATTTGGAGGTTTTTATTCAGAAACGTGGAAATGAACTAACACAATATTATGTTCTAGATATGCCATTCCAACAATTGGAAGGTTTTAGACCAAAGATTAATCCAATGATAAACATAACATCAAAACACAATTTTGATACTAATCTAGGATTTTGTGGTTTAAAAATTCTCGTTGAGAGATTTTTGTATGCTTTAAAAGACATATGACTTCTTGTGAGGAAGAAGAGCAAAGGTATATTCATATCATGTTGAAAACCATGTCATGTATCAGATGACTGTGAACTAAAAGTAAATATGGAAAAATGAAAACAATTCAGGTTGGGTTAGTAAACTTATAAAGTATATTTCTCTTCTGTTACCCAGGTTTACCATTGTTTAATCATTGTCTATGGGCAAGATATTGAGTAAATTATTTAGTTGGAAAATACATTTCATATTATATTTTAAACATTAGGATATTATCATTGCATTAAGATATCAAATACTTTCCCTTTTTGAAAATTATCCAAATTCTGCCAAGTCAAAACTTAAGAGGCTCTTATTTTCAAATGAAATTTGACATATATTACTTTTAATGTTTAAGCAAAAATTCCCAGTAGAAAGTAGAAGGATTTGAGTTCAGCCTTTTTCCTTTCGTGATGCCACGGACCCGCCTCTGTAGCAATGAAGAACACCTTTTATTCAGTTATTAGACTAAGATGACCAATCGGCTATGTGAGTTCAAAATTGAGCCAGAGCTGGGTCAGAGGGAGCATTCTGTCCTGAAAGAACGTGGACTCCAGCAGAAGGGCATGGATGGAGAACATGGATGCCAAGTATGCTGATCAGGGAAACAAAGTGAAAGGCTAAAAACCCCTTCCCGAGAGAAGACCTGTTTATACCCACTCCGCAAGGCTGAGTTCCATGCAGGCAGGGCAGGGCCTATTCTACTTACACCCAGCCACCAGCACAGTATCTGGAAATGGTGTGTGTTTAAAGATCACAGAAGGATAAATAGCAACCTGTACTCTCTTTGTTAAAAAATCACCAGGCCAGCCATGCTAAGGTCATATGTCTTTATATGTATACAAACTGAGAAATTTCTTCATGTGTGTGTATGTGAGTGTATGTACATAGATAGATGATAGATAGATAGATAGATAGATAGATAGATGGATGGATGGATGGATGGATGGATGGATGGATGGGCGGATGGACGTGCATGTCTTGGATATCTTTCCTAGAATGTCAGCCCTTGATACCCCACAGAATAGTATTTGGATTCCCAGTGAAGTCGATTCAATCATGTGGAAATATCAAGGAGCGACTTAACCCCCACAAAGAAGCCTCGTACAAATTTCTTATCGCTTCTTCCTGTCCCAGGTTGAAACCAGACACCTAACATTGGAACAGTACACTGAGATTCAACTTGTTGATTTAAAACAGAACTTACCACCACTACTCCACCCCTAAACAAAACAAAACAAAATGAAAATACGGCATTCCTGCCCTGTGGTTCGGCTTGTCTGTAACAAGGTTGCTATTCAGGTCACACAGAGTCAAATTTTTCCTTGGCTCTATTTAACTACTGGAAATTTAATCAGTGGCTTGGAACTGTTAGTTACTCTACGTATCGAGATCTGTAAACAGATTCAAATAAACAATGGCCTAGAAGAAGAAGGTTTGTTTTTGAGAAGCATAAATGAGATGTACAAATAGCTCTTAAGATCTGTTTAGTAGTAGACATAACCCTGAGTGTACTTGGGACCGTTTTCTATGAGCACGTCTTGTTCTGAGCAAAGATGAGGACAGCTGGAGATGTTAAGCCTTCAACTCCAGTAAGTTCTAGGTTTTCTACACACGCCACCATTCTTTCATGTTCATCCTAAGCTAACGCTGGTACTGCGCACCATGTGTCACCCGTCCCACGGGCATTTCACATGCATCACCTCGTGAATGCTCATGACAACTGCCATTCTCTAGATGAAGTCACCAAGAGATGGAAAATTAGCTCATGCCTTCCTGCTCTCAGAGAGTGAGTGAGGAGCTGAGACCCGACCCAAGCCTAATTCAAGTATTTAACCTTATGAAGGAAATACTAAACACACACCGTAACCCCACCTCTCTCCACATCCTTATTACACAGTTTATGAGGAACAATATTACTGATAGTACAAAGGACAATCTACATAGTCCTCTCTTTTTTTTTTTTTTTTTCATTTTTGTCTCTTTAAAACTGAGCCTTAGCCGGGCGTGGTGGCATGCCTGTAATCCCAGCACTTGGGAGGCAGAGGCAGGTGGATTTCTGAGTTCGAGGCCAGTCTGGTCTACAGAGTGAATTCCAGGACAGCCAGGGCTACACAGAGGAACCCTGTCTCAGAAAACCAAAAAAAAAAAAAAAAAAACCTGAGCCTTTTAAAATTCAAACTTAAAAAGCTGAATCCTGTCTAGGGAGGTATTCAATGGTTAAGAGCATGTACTGCTCTGGCACAAGACACTAATTCAGTTCCTGGCATCGGGATACTTGACACTTCATTCTGAACTCTGTGGGAACCTCCACTCACAAAGTATGCATGTGTGCTCGCTCTTTCTCTTTCTCTCTCTCTCTCTCTCTCTCTCTCTCTCTCTCTCTCTCTCTCTCTCACACACACACACACACACACACACACACACACACACACACACACATAGCATCTTTTCTTTTAAAGAAGGCAAGTCAGGAAAGGACAAACTAATTTGTCACCATATATACCAGTTTCCACCAGCTTTTCTGATTCTGTTCCTTTGTCATAACTGATTTAAAAAAGAAAAAGAAAAGAAAAGAAAAGAAAAGAAAAGAAAAGAAAAGAAAAGAAAAGAAAAGAAAAGAAGAGAAGAGAAAATAATCCCGACATAAGACAATGAGTCTCTCTTAATTACCCTGAAGTTATAGTAGTGGGTAAGACCTTTGCTCCATCTCCTGGTAACTTAAATCAAGGGTGTGTGTGTGTGTTATACATGCTTCAGAATATGCAAGTGTAAGATGGGATCATTGTTCTAGGTTTTGAATACATAAAAATACATAATGCTGTCTTATGAGCCAGTAAAGCGTGCTGCATTTGACCTGTCATTGGAGCTGACAGCACACACTGTCTGAGCATAAACTCTGTGAGGTACACAGCCTGGATTCAAAGATTCACTAGTACTTTCTAGCAATGAGACCTTAGCTAAGTCACTTCATCTCTGCCTGCCTCGTTTTCCCATTTGTAAAAGAAAAGTAATTGTGGGAGCCTCTCCACAGGGCTGTGGTAAGAACAAAACCAGTGAATATATCCAATAGTCGTTAGAATTACCCCAAGTTGATGACTGCCCATCTATCATTACACATTGCATGATTTGATGTAAAGAAATACTAGATGGGTGAATAGACAGATGACTTAGTTTTAAGTGTGGTGGTTAGGGATGCGTTACTAGGTAAAGAGCGATTACATACTGTCCCTCGGTGCTGGCGAAGGTGTAGTTCCATACTCCATTGTCATCGCTGCACTTTGGTCCTTCTGCCAAACCCAGCGATGCCACAATGACACAGTAGCCAGATCCCACGATTCCAATCAGAGCAGCCAGTACAGAGAAAAGCATCTACGGGAAGGAGAACGCAAGAAGTGAGCCGTCATCCCGTGTCAGGGCTGGCGCGTGTCCCCCAGGGCGCGGCCCGCGAGGCTCACCGAGCATCTCTTGTGGTAGTTTTCGTAGCCGCAGCATCCGCAGCAGTCCTCTTCCCCCATCCCAATGAACACACTCGCTGGCAGGAGCATCTGCTCAGAAGGCAAACAGAATCAAGTCATCGCCTTTCCTGATGTCCTATGGGAGGGGTCAGGCATTTCTGTAAGATATGTCTATGTCTGCTGGCGACATCAACCAAATATCATGAATGATGTAAAGGCCCGAGAGGAGACAAAAGTTATTACATGTGCTTGTTTCCACAAGCACACAGAATGTGACGTGGTAGCCCGCGAATATGTCCGCAAATTTTACCATATTTTATATGAAAGCCGTTAGCACTGTTAAATGTAAAATCTGTCTTTAAATATGGTGCCCTCTCAGTCAAACACAGAAGATCAAATCTTGAATAGAATGGCTGAAACATGTTGAGTACATAGAACAGACAAACACTTTTCATAAAAAAAAAAATATGAATCTGTTTCTTAGAAGATACAAAGGCGCCATTTCAGCTCAGCAGTGCTGCTCTTCATGGGTGAAGGAGCTACTTGAAGTCTAAGGCCAAAAGCTTCACAGCAGAGTAGACGCTGAGTGTATGCTACACAGTGATGACGCTCATGTATATAATTGCATTTGCACTGATTATGGGAGCATGAACAGTAGTGGTGCTTAGGCCCAAAGCACCTTGGCCACACCGTGCCCCAAGTCCAAGAGGTTTAAATGTCTTCATTTTAGTTGGCAACAAAAATAGTAATTCTCTGTGACAGTAACAATTCCATAAAGTTTCTCTTTGCAGTTCTTAAGTCTAGCATTTTAAGTGGGCAAAGCCCAATGTGTCTGTCTGCGTTCCATCTGTGCTGAGAGCGAAACTAATACCTTGCCTCCCATTGTGTCAAGTAAATTCCTCTCAACTTCAACTAAAAACAATCTGTGGGGGCAGGGAAAACAAGTCAGCACATTCCATCCTTAGACTGAGACGCTAACCTGCTTCTAACTCCAACCTCAGGAGGCCCCTTACAGTTATTAAAAAATACCAGTTCACTCCCTAAATGGTTTCCCATGTCATAGATGCTTGACATTAAGCAACAGAGAATAATTTGGGCCCCACACTGTTGTCTCGGAGCCAGCCAAACTCTCTTCAGCTCCGAATGAGATGGGACCGCTGCTCCAGCACTCAGAAACTCGATAGTCTCCCAAGTCTCCTTGAAAAGTGACCATCTTTCCAGCTGTTAAGTAAAAGCTTCTGAGAAAAGAGACTTAAAGCAGCATCTAAGGTCAGCAAAAGTTTAACACAGCCTTGGAATAGTCTTCTTTCAAAGAGAGAGCGCAGCAACAATGACAAAATCCAGTTTTTACAGATGGGCATCATAGAAAACTTCTATGCATTCTGCCATTCAAGAGGAGAGGAAGTTTTAGTGACAATAGTTCTGAGTGACTTACCAGCAGGCCTCCGCCTACAATGCCGGCAAAGTACCACACAAAGCGGCTGAGGTGGTCCTCAGTAGCATACTTTGTTTCTCCATTAGGAAAGTAGAGCAAAGCATTAGCTACGATGCAGAAGACAGCAGCCCACACCAGAGAGAATCCGATGTATCTTGCACACTTTACATAGCACATAGTGGCACCACAGGAGTTCTGCAGGCTTTTTCCTCTGTCCCCTCTCTTCAGCTCAGCGATGCCACAGATCGGATGATAGAGTGCCCCTTTGTGGAGAAAGCCGACTCAATTCACAGCCCATTCCTGCTACCACTTAAATAGTGCCAGTTCTTAGTGCCAGTAAATGAGGTTCTCCGCTTTCATTGGTCCAGACTTCAGTCTCCGGTCGGTCGGGGTGGAGGGAAGGAGTGCCCCGCCCTTCAAATGAAATCCTTGGGACGATGAAACCAGTAGTAGGATGTGAGAAACATCCTCAGTCACCTGCAAGAAAGAAATGACTAATCCCCTATGCCGCTTGCTTACAGGATAGAGATGAAGGGGAAGTTTGGCACGGACTTCCAGTAACTGCTTAGAGACGAACGCTTCGAGCCCTGGAAAGAGCTGCAATCTTTCTCTTGCAGCCTTTTGGACCGTTTCCAGTTTGAGGCTGTGTTCGCTTCTACACTGACACCAGTTTAATTTGCGACCTGGGGCAAGTTTCCTAAGCTCTGAGCTCATTTCCGTGTCTGTTCACGGCAACGTGTCCAGGTTGTCACCCACAGATTTAAGGAGGCTGCTGGGAAAATTACAGAGTGGCTTCCTTTCCCCTGCCTGCGGCTAGTGAGGCGGGATAGATCCCTGAGCTGGTTTCCCTTGGTCAGGTCAGCGCTGCTGAGGGCATCTGCCTCCGAGCGAGATGGTATCCAACAACACAACAGCTCAGACATTCCTGACTAATGCTGTGTAGTAGTGAAGCAGTGCCAGAAAAGGAGAAGGAGCCCCGCAGCACGGCTTAGGGAGGACGGTGGAGGAAGAGGGGCACTCATTTGCCCTTCCTTGGGAGGTCAGATAAGGAAGCTGAGAAAGGCTGATGAACCCAGAGACTCCAGCTTAGGTCAGAGATATCTCAAAGCTATAGAAAAGGATCCAATCTGGCCACTAAACACCTCCGAAACTAACAATAAATGATGAGGTCATGATGCCAACTGGACTGGAGAAATAAATGTAAATGCCGGAAAACCAGAACCATCTGGATGTGTACAGAGTTAGTCCCCATAAAAGTCTCACTCTGTCACCAGCATATTTCTAAACAACAGGGCGTGTGGTCTTTGTGCTGGACTGTGAGTCCTGTGTAGATACATCCCATAGCTGATGTGGCGGTAAGGGAAATATAGGCAAATGACTGGGTTCTTTTAAAAAATAGCAAAGCAATTAGAAACCGATTTTCCAAAAAAGCATCCACTCCTTGCTTTGCCTACAAGGTTCGCGGAAGCAGACTGGAGCCTGGCATCTTTGCCTTGGTCTTGCATTCCTCTCTTCTTCTACTTTGGGTTCCCTACTTATCTGCACATGCTGATCGGTAAATCACTCATGATGTGTCTCTTTAGAAACTGCTGGTACCCAGCCGATCTCATTCTCCTTCAAGGGGACAAGCACGAGATGAAAGATCGGGCATCTTTACTATCAATCTTCCAGGCCTCCAAAAGGCATCTCGTGGTCTCTGGTCTTAGGTCATCTTGGATTGCAGAAACAGCAGAGCCTGATAGAACAGGCCACCCTCCAGATGAGAGAAGTTAATTCACCAGAGGGGGCTATACCCTGAAGCCCTAGTAATAATCTCCAAGGACAGCTTGTTCTCCCAAGTGATAAGGACCCTTCTGGACACTTACAGAAACATCACTCTTACCCCCTCCCCACCCCTGTTCTTTCTCTAAATATAAAGCTCACCTCAGTACACTGAAGATGAGCATGGAGGGGGGGTCATTGGACAATGTTATATGTTTCCGTTCAGAGTATGTTGATTAGATCTCACTTCTCTGTGATAAATATTACCATAATTTATCTAAGTGTCATATTGAGCCAGGTGCTGCCCTGCCCTCACACCCCAGTTACAATTAGTTGGAGTGTTTTCATCATAATCTACTATTCTGTTGATCTGACCTGTCAATATCCAAAGTGGGGGAAAGTGTCCATTTGAGGACGTTGCCTGCTCGCCCCCAGTTCTTAAATCTCCTGCTGTCTTCTCTCCCCCATGCCTTCAGCAAACATGAGGTAAGACACAGTGTTCTCTTCCTTCCAGCGTTGTGGACTAAGGATATTTACCTTCCAAGACTGCCCCCTGGTCTGCACAACTACATTGGAAAAGTGTCTGAGCCCAGGGTTTAGACTTAGCAAGTCTGTGTTGTGTTGCTTATGACAGGGATTCTCTCCAAAAGAAAAAGAAAAAAAAAAGGGAAAAGAAAGAAAAATCAATGTCCATGTATACAAGCAATCGCTTTTTCATTGTTTCTAGAGATTCATAAGCTCTAATTGAAGCCAATTGGTAGATCATTTTCCATGTCTACTCACTTAATCACACACGAAGATTTAGGACCCACCCCCAACATAATGAGTAGAAAGTTTTAGTCAGGGCATGCAAACACTCTATATGATTTTCTTTGTTCTCTCGAGTTTAGGAACCAGAACCTCAAATAAAGTATCACTCCTGTCTGATGCTCCCTCAGGCTCTTCTTTAGCACCTAGCTCTGGCCACACGCCGTGGAACATGGAACATGAGGCGCTCGGCCAGGGCCTGTTGCAAAGATTTGGTGTAAGGTATTTTCAGATCAACTGACAACCTTGCCATGTCCTTTTGGAGCGACAAAGTGAAGGGCACAGGGGTAGCCAAGAACCTGTGACTCTCGCCGTCAGTCTTTTGAGAGCGGAGGTCTCGGGCCTTGCCACCACGCCCGGCCTTTGTAACACATCTTCTCTCCTTACCCTCCTGTCTCCCTCAGTGTCCTAAACCTCCACTCTGCAGACGATCACCTAGCCTCAGTTTAGGCCTCTAGCTTAAAACTTATAAGTGTGCTTTGGGGGACAATTTCCTAACCATGTGGCCATGTAACTGACCAGACCTTAGCTGGGAGATAATCAAGGCCTTCCTTTTGGCCACAAAACTGTTTGATATGCACAATTGCCGCCTCCACAGAGCCTTTCTGGTCTCAGTTCGCAACCCTTGGTGCTGGTCCGACCTCTACTCCACCTCTGTTTCTTCTCTGAGAGTCATCTTCTCTTGGAACAGCATGGTGTAGGCTTCTACTCACATGAGAGTTGAACTTCCCTGATGTGCAAATCTGAAGTCCAGACAGAATGCTCCAAAGTCTAAAATCTTTTCAGCATTGATGTGATGGCACATGTGGAAAAATTCCATATTTGATCCCATGTAGGAGTGCCATCAAAACACTGGCACAGGGCCTGGGAATGGGCTTTTGGGCACTTGCCCAGCATGTGGAAGGTCATAACATCGTCACTAAGTTAATCCCTGCTATGACAAAAATAAAATAAAATAAAATAAAGCCACCAAACTAAAGATGTATTGAAAATATTTACTGCCAAAATTAGCTTCAGCCCATATGTATTGTGCTTGGTGTACACATGAAATGTTAAATGAATTTTATGTTCAAGCTTGAGTCTTATCCTCAAATATATATGAATATGAAAACATATATGTATAACATATTCCATATATATGGAATATAGTATTCCATATATGTATGTAGATATATACATATGGAATACATATATGTATACAAGTATGTAAATACATATTCCATATGTGTGTGTGAAACATATATATTACATATATTTGAAATATGTAATCTGGAAGCTCAGGTGTTGATTAAAGGAATGCAAACCCATGGAGTTTGCCCAGAGGCCTCTCTGAAGACCTGGCTGCCGCTGCTCAGTTCCACCCCCACTATTCTTCATCCATCACACCTAGTGCAGAACTATCATCCCCTGAAGCTACCCTGTGTGTCGCCCATCTCACCCCTCTCTCCCAGACTGCGGGCACCTCCGAGCTGTCCACCATTGTCACCATGCTTGACATAACACCTGGGGTAGCACAAGTGCTTAGCAAATACTGTTACATATTTGAATGCATAAAACAATGGAACCAATGTTCTTTTAAAAGTATGCTTATAAGGCTTATTTCTTTTTATTTCAAGCAGGTGGGTGTTCTGCCTGTGTGTGTGTATGTGTACTGTGTGTGTGTGTGTGCATGCCTACTGCCTGAGGAGGACAGGGGATGGTGTCAGACTGCCTGGAGCTGGAGTGACAGGTGGTTGTTAGGGGCCATGTGGGTGCTTAGAATCAAGCAGGTCCTCTGGAAGGGCATCTGGCACTCTTAACTGCTGAGCCATCTCCCCGGCTTTCATACTCTTTTAAATTTCTAAATGGCATGAAAACCTAGTAGTCTGTCTGCTTTCGGTACCTTCTGTGATCTCAAGATCCCAGTTTGAAAACCTTCATAGCCTCTTAGGTAATTTTTTCATGGTCTTGACACCATCTGGCTACTTAGTCTGTTTCAAGTTATCTGTTCTTTAGTTTCTGTTATCTATCCATTCCTGATATTTATTGCGTTCACATTATGTCTTTCTATAAAATGGCTGGAAACACAGTGGTAAAAAAATTTTTTTTTGCTATTAAAGAGCATCTATTCATAAGAAAGACATGTTTTTAATAAATGAACTACCGAGTGTCTAAGATCATTGTGAATGGGAAAGAGGGGTCAGGTGAAGGACAGGATGGAGAGGACCTCTCTGAGACAGATGATAAACTTTATCTCATGGAGCGTGACATGAAGCAGTGAGTCAATGTACGTGAAGCTCAACGCGTGTGGCGTTAGCAGCAGCAGAGATCACATTATTTATTATTTACTCACTAATTCAGCCACCCAGCCTTCCAGGCAAGATGCTTTAACTTCATTTATAATTCTCTTTGTTTATTTTTCTGGGGCTCCATCAATCTGCTATCATTGCTTCTCTTTATTGTTATTGTTCCTGAATAATGTTTAAATACTAGCTCCCAACAGCCCCGGCTCGCACCCAGCTCCCACATACCGATGAGGCCTCCGGGAGCATTGCTCTTGTACTATAGTGTAGAGCTGTAGATTTTTGAGCACCGCTCTCCAGCTCTCAAACCCATAATTTAGGATGCTGCTCCTTCTAGAAAGGTCTGTTTCTTCTTCCCTGGCCCACCCTGCCTGTGCTCCGTGGGCTGAACTCATTACCTCTTCAAGCGTGCCTTCAAGTAAATAACTTGTACCACCTCACTTCTTCCATGCCCGCTCATGATTTTGTTTTAAACACAGCACGGCCATATGTATGAATACGTATCCTCTTCAGCCCAGACTGAGACTGGGGTTCCAGATATGCAGAACCCTCAGGTCACCCCATAAGAGCAGAACACTGGACACAGCAGCAGGCATTTCAGTGACTCTTAATAAACATTTGCCAAATGAATAAATATTTGCCCACATAAATAGATTGAAGTTGAAAATGTTTGGTTCTAAGGTTGTTTGCCTGTAAAGAAAGTCAACAAGGCTTGAAAAGTTAGGCAAAGCTGACATTTATCATGTTTATGTACCTGTGCGTGTGTATGGATGAGAGCGGATGTCCCTGGCGGTCAGGGGCTTGAGGTCAGATTCTTCCTTAATTCTTTATTCACCTTAGTTTTTGATACAGAGTCTCTCACTGAATTTGAAGTTCACCAACTGGTTAAACTAGCAGGCTTGGGAGCTCCAGGATCCTCCCGCCTCTGCCTCCCCAGGGCTGGGATTGCAGGCATATGCTGTCACGCGCCTTACATTTTACACAGAGGCTGGGGATCCCAACTCAGATCCTCATGGTTGCACCGAAAGCACTACCAGCTCTTCTATCTCCCCAGACTCAACAATCATCATATTTAAATTTAAAAACATTTGAGCCTTACCATTCCCAAGCCTGTGGTATACACGTCTATGCTTGTTTGGGCACTCCATCTAATGTGCACAATACTCTCAAGAATAATTCCACAGAAATCTCCTGCGATACCAAGTGCCACATTAGTGCCACTTTTTTATGCTGAAAGAAGTCTTGACAGAGTGACTGCCAGTGCTTTCATAGACCACGCTGGACATCTTACAGTTAAAGATGTTAACAAACAAACTAACTAACTAAAACTCTCCCAAAGGTTGTTTAGCTGGTTGGCAATGGAATTCGGTAACCTTTAAGAACTTAAAATTAGAATTCTATGTTTCTGTGTGTTTGTGAGAGTCTAGAGAAAGATTGGTACCCAGATCTCCTGCCTCCTGATTGTATAACATATATGTCCCTTGCTTGTTTAGAAGACACTGGCCTCTTACTCCTGTGAGTATGACAAGGGTTACAACTCATGTGTAGTGACCATGCTCGTTAGAGCTTATGACTGTAACAAATGCCAGCTCAGCTGCCTTATCTACAGAAGCATTCATTATGAAATTTCAGATGAGAATAACAAATAGGACCTCGGGACCCAGGAGCAAAGGGGAGCAGGAAGGCCTTTGTCAGACTCCTTCCTGCAGTTCTGGTTCTCTCTGTCCATAGGCCTTAGTTTTCTGAACAAACTGGGTTCTACTTTCTCAGTCCACATGAAAGAACAGAGCTGTACATGTTCCTCGGCTCACAAGGCTGCTTCCCGGAGTAGGTTCCGAGGGAACCACTGTCCCTGGAAAAGACTGCATCAGAAATCGCACCCGTGAGTCCTACACAGTTCACCACGGCTCTGCAAACACGTGACAGGAGTCTCTGTGCTCGGTCACGGTGCCTGAGACCAAAAGGAGATGCACACCCCAGTGGGTGAGTTTAATGCTTACCCAGAGTTGGAGTCCACTAATGTAGGTGGTCTGTAGTTTCCCTTTATTTGAAACTATAATCGTGACACACAGCCAAAGGAGCAGTTGAGGAGAAGCAGTAGGACGAGGTCTTACGCACAGCCACCTGGCTTCTCCCCTCCTTGGGCTGCAGCTCACTTGGTCCGTGGGTTCAATTCAATTTCTAAGTTCAAGATGAAGCCAGTGTTAGTTTCTTATTCCTCGATTTCCTCATGCCTCTCTGGTAGATTTCACCCAGCCTCTCACAGCAGCCCCCAGCTGAGGAATCGCCTAGATTTCAGCTGTGTTTTTCTTTTTTTTCCTTCCTTCCTTCCTTCCTTCCTTCCTTCCTTCCTTCCTTTCTTCCTTCCTCCCTCCCTCCCTCCCTCCCTCCCTTCCTTCCTTCCTTTCTTTTTAGTGTTTAATTTAAATTCTTTGTTATTTATTTTATGTGTATGGGTGTTTTGCCTACATGTATGTCTGTGGACCATGTGCATGACTGGTGTCCATAGGGACCAGGAGAAGGAATCAATTCTGGGATGGGCGTCACAGACAATCGTGAGGCACTTGTGGATGCTAGGCATTAAATCTGGACATTTGGAGGAGAGACCAGTGCTCTTAACCACTGAACCAGTCTTCCAGCTCCACAATTCAAACGTAAAGCATCAATATTATTTAGATGTCAAATTAATTCTTGTTTTGTGATTTTTTCCCAGTTAAGACAGTAATTATTAGAATTTGCATGTACATATTGAAACAGTTCATCATTTCTATGTGTTGATTATTCTATACAGTAATGTACCTGTTTTCACAGATTACTGCCCAAAGACACTCTCTGCGTTTCCTGTGCCACGGCTGAAAGCTCTAAACACACCTGTGGTTCTCCAGGCCCAGCGACAGGCTGCGCAGCCTGACTTCCAGGCAGATAGATGGCTTAGACTGGGCTTACAGATCATGCATGAGACAGACTCTGTACAAAACACTAATGAAAAAGAAAGGTTCGTCTGCCTCTTGGAGTATCATTTCCTTGGATTTTCAGTAACTAGAAGCTGGCTTGTGATCCTGACTTTCTACACAGGGCTAGCATTGGATCTTCAGTTCCACTTGTGCTGACTTGGCCTGAGGGGAGCGGTCTCGGAAGCTGGTCAGGAAATATATTTTAAGTTCCACCCCCAAGGGATTCTGATGGACAGCCAGAACTGAAGTGCACTGGTGTAGGCAGCCCAGAGTTACAGTTTTATAAAGAATGCTGCTGAGGTCCAGTTGAAAGGAAAGGGCAAAGTTAATTAAAGGTAGGAGGAACTGGGAGTAGTGGGGGGCACTGTAATCAGGATGTATATGTATATGTGTATGTGTGTGTATGTATGTATGTATGTATGTATATTATATTATATTATATATGTGTGTATGTATATGAACTGTATATATATGAAAGTAATCTACATAAAATGAATAAATAAGTAACTCTGAAATATTAAAACTAAATAATCTGTCTAAACACTTAGAAGCACATGGTTCTTTCTGTGAAATGGGACCAAGAGCCATCAGACTCCCAACTCTTCCTCTGAGGTGTGAGATGTCAAACTCTCTCCCCCTCAGAATATGATTTTTCTCCCTGTTGGCTTACTTCCCTGCGTCTGGCTTGCCCTGGGGAGGACGTCAGTAGCTGTCAGGGCTTAGGTAATTATTCCTCAGTTTTGTTACACTGAGGGGGAGGGAAACACAGGGCAGGAGAAGGGGGATCAATGTGGCTGCCTCTCCTTCAGTAGCTAATTTCCCAGGTGAGAGGCTGGAGCTTGTGAGCTAAGCAAGCAGGCCAGGGCCACAAGGCCAGCAAGTGGCCGCTGGGTTCCTCTTGCTTGGCTCCCTGACTCAGGCAGCCATTCCCTTTTCCGCGGGTTTGATTCATATTTTTACTGCTTCACGTGTCTAATGAGAAACAGACTTAGATAGACAGACTTAGGGATTTCTTATCTAAAGAGACAAAAATCACAATTTCAAGACATCCACCCTTTGGACTCCCCCAAGTTTTTAAGAGAGACCCAAGGTTTTAAGGTTAATTGACATCTTTTATGTAAGAGGTTCCACTGGTGTGAGCTGAATGACCTGAACCCTGCCTGGCAACTCAAAGCTCAAGTGAAGGCTGGTGTCCAGTAGCTGGTGTTAGTTACTGTAGCACAAAAGCCTCTTAAAAAACAAAGGCCACACAGTTACACAAACACCTCCTATATTCAGGATAAGACATAAGCCACAAAGCCTCATCCAGACAAAGTCCGGTGACTTTGGCGTTTTGGAGGATGAGGCCAAAGGATCTCGTTTAAAGATAGCCTACAATAATTTCTCTCTCTCTCTCTCTCTCTCTCTCTCTCTCTCTCTCTCTCTCTCTCTCTCTCTCTCTCCTGTCTCAAAAAAAGGCAAGTCTATTCTCTTTTATTTCCTTCTTCCTGATCTAAGGGTTCACCTACCTTCCCTTGTCCATCTGCCTCTCAGCCTCATACAATAATGTGCTTTCTCATAGAGGGGAGGGGAGGCTGGCCATTGCTCTGTCCCTCTCCCACTTTGGTAAGCTCACTCAGCTGCTGATGCTATAGGAGTGAGACATGATGGTGACTTTCAACACCACTTTTCAGGGATCCCTAGCAACAGCGGAGCTTTGTCATGTCTTATGTCATCCAGTTGTGAATGAAAGGAAATCCTGTTGAGCATCTGTGCCGGGTGCTTCTCTGACTTCCGAGTTCTTAGCAACTTAGTTTAAAGCATAAACAAGATTCAGTGTGAGCATGCGCCAAGCAATCATGATGAATCAGTGAGTTCAGGCTCTACTGACTGGGCTCTGCCACACCCAGTCAGAAACAAACTGGCTTTTGTAGCTGCCGAATAGCAACATGGCAAATTTCCCACTGATACTGATCAGACTGAAAACTCAGGTTACTGCAGGTATTTCCCTGGGGGAATTTTATCAAATAAATGGCTTTACAGCAGTGAAAAGTTGAGGAGTGTGTGTGTGTGTGTGTGTGTGTGTGTGTGTGTGTGTTGGCAAGCACAAGGACAAGAAGGAACAGTGACAAATTTAGACAGGCTGTGACGTTTACTGATGACCAAAGTGAGCATTTGCTTTCCCACCTCCTTGTTTGGAGCCTCTGCCTTGCTGGGAGACAGGATAGCTGAATTATGAGTAAGTATTTGCTTGGTGTCTAATATAAACAATCAAGCCTCAGATTTTCTACCCAGAAAGGGAGCCGAGATTCTAACTAGATGAATCATCTGGTGACAATTCCCTTCATTGTATTAGGTTACTACAGGCAGCTTAATGGAAAATCCTTTCCACTTTCAGCTCGAACCGTGAGCCTGGCTTGTTTAAAACGGCTGTGAGATCCGACAATGCCAGGATTTGTGTGTAATGCCCTCAGGGCAGGATGGAAATTAATTTTTCAGATGTGGTCATGTGAAGGATTGCAAAGAGACCGAAACCCCAATTTCAATCTAAGAATTGCCTGGGAATTTTTTTTTAAAATGCATTTCCTTCTGGCCCAAGAGGAATCAGATAAGCTTCTCTGCTGAGACCCTTTAGGATAACTGTCCCTCTGAAGAGGCAAGACAGGAAATTGGAGATGTGCCAAAGATCCCAGTATTACAGCAAGCACGGGCTGTGGGCCCACATAGTACCTCGGTCTCCGTTTGCAGATGCAGATCCCTTTGGGTTTCACTCTTTGGGGAAGGATGGTGAATAGTCTCCTACTTCAGTCTCCCCAGCTGATCTACTGACCATTCTTTTAGTGATCGTGGTCGGTTTGTTGTTGTTGCTGTTGTCGTCGCCGTGGCCATTGTTGTTGCTGTTGTTGTTGTTGTTGGTGGTGGTGGTGGTGGTGGTGGTATTTTTAGGAATTAGAGACTCTGACAAAGTCACATCTAGGTTTGGTATCAGACTTTCCTAGTTCCTTTTTCCCCCTGCCGTTAAAGCTACATTCCAGGAACAGACAGATGTGTTTGTCTTTCTGTAATGCCAGAATTTGTTGCAAATCAGTTCATTCACAAGTTGTATTAGATTTGCTCCTGCTATTTACCTACTAATTTGGATATTCCTTGGCAGTTGGACATTGTAATCACAGCTTCTGTTACTCTGATGTTAAGTATGGTCCCTGTGTATTGGTGTATACCTTTAAGGCTAGCATTTGAGGGAAAAGGGAGGGAGATCTCTGAGAGCTTGAAGCCAACCTGGTCTACAAAGACAGTTCCAGTCCAGCTAGGGCCACATAGTGAGTGAGACCTTATCTCAAAAACCAGAGACCAAACGAACAGCACAACAAAACCATCCATAATTACTAACATTGACTCTTGGATCACATCTTATTATGCTCGGCACAGTTATATACAGAATGTTATGTGATTATATCATGAAATAGAATGGCTATAAAGGAAGCTTCAGGTGTCAGAGACCTCACTTAAGTCAAAGTCAGAAAGCTGATGCATATGTGTAGAATCACTGCAGGTGTTTACAGTAGACCTCTATTAACTGGTTGAAGACTTTTTGTACACCGACATAGCCAAGCTATTGGGCTGCAGGGGTAAGGTAGAGCCTAAGAGACATAGGACCTGACAAAAACTAGAAACTCTAGTGGGTGACATCAAGCTGCTGTAGGACACCAAGCAGCATGCTGAGATGAAGCATCAGGGACATTCAGGAGTTCTATGTCTGTCAGTCTTTCAGTGCACACACAAGATAGTTGATGGGGATCTCTCCGCTACAATTTTCTTTTTTATGTGATTCAGGTAGGGTGCTGTTCACTTTGTTATCATGATGTGTTAGTTAAACTCTCAATAGTTTCTATGATGTGGTTTTAAAATACCATATGCTCATATGTTCCCATTGCACTCTGTGGGTATATAGGTGACACCTTTTTCCTCTTAGGAATAGTACCAGTTGGTACCTCATGGTGGTGCTTACTGAGAGTCATCCTGCATCTGTATTTATACATGTATTTATAAATGGTGCCAAGTGTCTTTGTTTAAGACAGAGATCCTGGGGGACGGTAAGGCTTTGAAAGTCACTGCTTTAATTGATATGGAGTCACTTAGAGCAGGACATAGCCTGGCCCCCACATTGCTTTCTCTAGAATCATTATGTGACATCTTACAGGGTTGTCAGCTTCACACAGCACACTAACAACAACAGATAACTGGAGGAGATGACTCAGAGGTCAAAAGTGTTTGCTGTGAAATTATTAGGAAGTAAGTTTCGATCATGAGCACCCACATAAAAACAGAGCACATGACATACCTGTACCCGAGTCACTGAGATGGATTTATCTGGAGGCTCATTGGTCATACAGCCTATTGTTAAGTTCAGTTAGAGTCTTTGTCTCAAAAACACAGACAAAACCAGGTAGAAAGCAAAGAAGATGTCTTAACATCAGCAACTTCTGGCTTCAACGTGTACACACACAAGCAAACACCAGAGCAAACGTGCCTCAGAACACACATCTGTGCACACACCAAACACACACAAAGATAAAAGGGAATTCTTTTATTCTTTTTATTTTATGTATTTGTATGTAAAGCCTGAGTGTGTCTATGTGGACCATGTGCATGCAGGAACCTGCAGAGGTCAGAAGAGCATCACATCCCCTGGAACTAGAGTTATTGATGGCACATGTGGATTCTGCAAACTTGGCCTGGGTCCTTTTCAAGAGCATCGAGCCATAAGCTCTTAATGACAGAGTCATCTCTCCAGCCCTTGAAAGGGATTTTTAAAGGGAAATGTTTTCACAAGGGAATAATGGTCTCTGACAAATTTGCTTTCTGTGTTAAAGGGTTTGGAGTAGGGTTTTCCACTGGTCATTCTTTGGCCAAGTTTTCATCCACAGGAAAATTATTCAAAAACAACTTCCTGAGTAGTCACCGTGTGTCAGGCATGAGTCTACGAACCTTACATGTACTTCTCAGTCAGTTCTCACGTTACTGGAATTGCTAACGTCAGCCTGCAGCTTGGCAGCCCTAACAAACCAGTATTAGCTACTTGTTCTCAGTAGGCCACTTAAAAAGAGACCCATTGCTGGAAAGGATCAAAGCATCAGTGTAGGGGAATACCAGACCAGGGAAGTGGGAAGGGGTGGATGAGGGAGCAGGGGGAGGGAAAAGGGCATGTGGGACCTTTGGGGGGGGCGGAGAACCAGAAAAAGGGAAATGAAATGTAAATATAGAATATATCCAATTAAAAAAAAACAAAGAAAAAAAGAGACCCATTAATAGTGGAAAATGATTTATCCAATGTAGCCATATTGATAAGAGAAACAAGTGACACGCCTCTCCCCATGATGGCTAAACCTGTCTGTCCACTTTATTGGATCTAAAATCAGCTAAAAGGCAAGTTGACAGACAGCACTAGAAAGCTCTTTCTTTTTATTATTATTTTAACTATTTTATTTATTTACATTCCAGAACTTTGGGCTGAAAAAGCCATTGAGCACCCACAGCTTAATGAACTGAAATGCCGACTTGGAAGACAGTGTGCCAGGGAGGAGTGCCTTGTGAAGTTTCAGAGGGAGGAACGACAACTTAAGCACTAGAGAGACTAAGACCATCCATGTGGTGTTTTGACTAGGAATCTGTGCTGCTGGCCAAAGTGGGGCTGAAGGAACAACTATGATTTTCAAATAGGTCAGCATCATTGAAGGGACACCTTTGCTTTATTAGCATAATCAATGCTGGTTAGGTCCCAGTGAAAATTTAGCTGTAATTAAATAGAGATTGGTACCACTGAGGTGAAATCTTCTGAGAAGTATTTCCTTGGGGTCACATGCTGAATTATTGGCCCAGAGGAGCCAATGCTGGTAGCCAAGCTTGGCAGTGTGGATGCTTCCCACCTGGACCAGAATTTGAAGACATGAGAGAGGCAAGCTGACGGGACCTTGGAGAGAAGTTAAGGACTGATAACATATCAGGGTCGGGGTACCTGAGAAGAGAACAAGAAGAGGCTACTGGTAAACATGAAGCCTCAGTTGCAGAGAAAACCGCAGGATGTTGGAGAGTCTAGGACCACCAGTCAGCAGCAGATGTGAAATCAAGCCAACAGAGGTTTATGAGGCAAGCTGTGTGTGCTGCAGATGGCAGAACCAGAGACGCAAGGTGTCCCACTCTCTTTGGGACCCAGACACTAAGCTACACTGCTAAATTTTGGGTCTTTCTTTGATTTGGATGCTTCCCTATCCAAATCTTTTCCTTCCAAATAATAAATATTTAACTCAGGTTTTTATGGAATCTTATAGTTAAAAATTTTTTAAATTTTTAATAGACATTAAACTTACACAGTCTTCAATTTTTTTTAAACTATGAGACTTTTAAAATAAACCCCAAACTGTAAGGAATAGCTGAAGTCTTAAGTGAATGTGTATGTATTACTGATAAGACATGGCTGTCCATGTCAAGTACCTTATGCTGCAGACCCAAACAAATGGTAAATCCTTCCCCTGATCTAATTTCAATATTAGCAATGCAGGCAAAACTATCAGCCAAACAGCTTTCTCCTCCCAGGTGACTGAGTTTCCCCACTACTAATGTGCCTTCATCAGAGCACATGGCCTACCTGAGGTGAACTTTTTTGTCTACATGTCTGTGTGTCTGTGTCTGTGTGGGTGTGTGGGTGTGTCTGTGTGGCCATATGGTTGTATGTCTGTGCATCTGTGTGTCTGTGTGGATGTGTATCTGCATGTCTGTATGTCTGTGTGACTGTGTGGCAGTGTATCTGTGTGACTGTGTAGCTATGTGGCTATGTAGCTGTGTGTATGTCTGTGTGTCTGTGTGTCTATGTGTCTATGTCTCTGCGTGTCTGCATGTCTGGTGTCTGCGTGTCTGTGTGTCTGCATGTCTGTGTGTCTGTGTGGCTGTGTGACTGTGTAGCTATGTGTCTGTGTCTGTGTACCTGTGTGTCTGTGTGTCTGTGTGTCTGTGTGTCTGTGTGTCTGTGTGTCTGTGTGTCTATGTGTCTGTGTGACTGTGTGTCTGTGTGCCTGTGTGACTGTGTGTCTGTGTAACTATGTGTCTGTGTGTCTGTGTGTCTGCGTCTGTGTACCTGTGTGTCTGTGTGTCTGTGTAGCTATGTGACTGTGTGGCTGTGTGCCTGAGTGACTATGTGACTCTATGGCTGTGTGTCTGTGTGTCTGTGTGTCTGTGTGGTTGTATGGTTGTGTAGCTGTGTAGCTGTGTAGCTATGTGGCTATGTGGCTGTCTGTCAGTGTGTCGGTGTATCTGTTTGTGTCTGTGTGTCTGTCCTTTACTTTATCCTCTCATTGCCCTTTAAAGTCAGTCCCTAAAGCCACACAAGTCACAGCACAAACCCATAATTAAACAGAAACACCTCGATGTTATGACGGCCATTTTAATTCTGGCCTTCTGTGGAGATAGAGACGTTAGGATCGTCTAGGATTGAGCCAGCTAGAATCTACAGAAGAAGAAACAGCAAGAAAATTCCTTTCTTAACAAAGTTAAAGATAAAAGTTGTCTCCTGAAAGTTGTCCTTGGATTTCTGATACATGTTTTATGGCAGGTTTCTCTCACACACACACACACACACACACTAAAGTAATTAACTAAATTAAATTATTATTTTAATTTTGAAAGAACATCTTAAGACAATTAGTCAACTTGAGTGTAGTGAGAATTTTGGTTTCTTTAAAACCCCAGTTATTTTATCTGAATATGTTTTTGTTTCAATCCCAAGTGTGAGATCTGGTTCTGCTTCAGTATGTTACCTTGTGCACTAGCAAGGGCATGTTTTTTCCCAGCTGCAGAGGGCTTAATTCTGGAAACTCTGAAGAGGGAATAAATGGCAGAGCCCCAAGAGGACTGGAGCTATTCCGAAGAAGGCAGAGGCTGCTGCTGATTCATCCTGCTGCGCCATTTACCGTGGCCTTGGCTATTTGCTGGGTTGCTGGTAATTTTGATGACAAAGATTGGACTTGCCATAGAAAGAAGTCCATACAGGTCTATGCCCCCTTACCCCTCTAACATTCATGTTCTCCTACCTAGTATTGGAGGGTTGGAGGGGATCAGGATGGAATAAAGGTTGGAAAGAAGGTAGAGATATAAATATAATAAAATAGTAAAAAGGAAAAAAGCACCACCACCAACAACAACAACGACAACATGTGCCAACATTTGAGTTTTGACTGTATATCTGTCAAATTAGCTAATTTTGATTATGTCCATTGGTAACCAGCAAAATCTTCCTAATCTGCAAGTGCAGCTGAAGAATACATGGGAGACTTAACCACTAATCTTAAAATGTCAATGAGTTCGCAACCATTTTAAGATAAAGAAGTTTTTTTTTTTAAGTTAGATTTCACCATTAAAATGGCACTAGAAGTAATTCTAAGAGACTCTTTGCAAAGTGGGGAATGCCTTGGCTGTGACATAGAAGATATCATGGTGGCACACAAAGGGTGTGACTAACACATCACCTTTTGCCACCTCATATGAGCTTGTTGTGCTTTCAGGACTCCGAAGTAAAATATTGGCCAGTTGTGACTAATTTTGACATATTACTTATACAGGATCCATAATTTTGGGCTTGGTGAGGAGTAAGGATGGTGTGATGGTGTGTTGTCATGTAACATGGGGCACTGTCAGGATGCCACCCAGCCTGAGGCCCTCATCCCCATGCCTGCTGACAAGCTGCTGAGAGGGATCTAGTGTCAGTCATGCATAGCCAAGAATCTCAAGGCTACTCCGGGCCTAAGTATCTTGTCATACAAGGCAAGACCCTTCCCAGAGATCAATCTTCTCTGCAAAGGATGGTGAAGAAAAGAACACCTAACTTCAAGTCTCAATTGGCAACCTTCAAGGCACGCCTGGCCACAGAGCTTCCTGGTGACCTTCTGTTGTACCTGTGTAACAATTAATCTCTGGGTGATGTCTGACCCTTCTTCCTGTGGACCTTACTGGTGATCAGTCCCAGGTCACCCCACCAGAATCTGTTTCCTAGGAATCTGATCTCACCATTTTCTTCAGATCCACTTCACACTTTCTCAATCCTAGGTTGACTGAATACATGACTATTCATTTCCTATGAAATATAGGCAGAAAAATAATGTGAATTTCAATTTTTTTGTTTTCAATGTAGCAATAAGATAAAAAGATAACTCTCAGTTTTGCTCCTGCTACAATGTTCTATTCAAAACAGAATGAATTTTACTGGTTTTATTTTAAAAGTTTAAATACATTAAATTAAAATAATATCTAAACACTCATAGGTCTTCCTCAGCCAACTCAATTATTCATGGCCAATTTTAATGCTTTAATATCCCAATTTATTAAAATATTATTTAAAGAATATTCTAAATGTAATATTTCATACATACGTTTTTTTCATTATATTTTTATAAGAATGACTTTAAAAAAACATATCTACCACAATATATAAAACATTATTTAGCACAATTTTTAAATAAATATTTTGATTATCTTCTCCTCCCCAAGTACTTCCAGACCTCTCCCGACCACTCACCCAACTTTAAGTTCTTTCTCAGAAAAACAAAAACCCAATACAACAAAACCTCCAAAACCAAGAAATAGAAATAAAACACCACTCAAAAAAAGAATAGCAAAAACAAAATCTAAACTGTAACCAAATAAAAGTATACACAAAGAAACGTGGCAACTACTATTGAATATGAGGTTTGTCCGAGAGGGAAGGATAGACCTAACCATTGTCACTCCATTGGGAAAACCTGATTTTCCCTCTCTCAGTGGGTATAAATGATAGTTCAATTTTTAACCTTTAAACCAGTAGCTAGGTTTTTATTCATTCATTCATTTTTTAAAATATAATATAAAAGGATAGTAAAATATAACTATCACATCAAAGTTGGATAAGAATAATGAACAGAAAGAACAAGAGTCCAAGAGAAGGTGCAAGAATCACAGAGGCACTCGTTCACACACTCAGGAGTCCCATAAAAACACTAAACTGAAAGCCACAGTCTATGCATAGAGGACCTGGTGCACATCCATGCAAGCTCTGTGCATACGGCTTCAGCATCTGTAAGTTCATATGGGCATCGCTCATGTTGATTTAGAGAGCCTTGTTTTCTTGGTGTCCTACATGTTCTGGGCTGCTTACATTGTTTCTGGCTCCTCTTCTGCTGGGTTCCATGACCTCTGAAAAGAGGAATTTGATGAAGAAATCCCATTTAGGGTTTAGTGTTTCCAGGGCTCTTACTCTTCGCACAGTCTGACTATGGGTTTCTATTTTTATTCAATCTGCTGTAAGAGGCAGGTTTTCTCATAACAACTAGACAAGATACTGATCTCTTCATATAACAGAATATCATTAGGAATAATTCATCACTCTGTTTTGTTTTGTTTTGTTTTTTAATTTCGATCAGTATTATTTGTTTTAACCCTAGATCCCTGGGCTAACTAATCTCAGATTCTTGGTCACCAGAGCAGTGTCTGGTATGAATTCCATCTCATGAGGTGGACCTTAAATCAAATCAGTTAATAATTGGTTACTCCTACAAGTTTTATGCCACTGGGACACTAGACTATCTTGAAAGTAATACACAATTGTAGATAAAGAATTTTTGATTCGCTTGAAGTTTCTCTTTTGATAGTTTGCAGAGTTCTTTCCTGTGCTGATTCTGAAATGTAGGATGTAGGGGTGACGGCTTTATGTAGTTCAATATCTCTATGCTCAATGAGTTGTGTAGGTATTGTCTTCAGCAGTGGAGCCTTCCTGTCAGTTTGTGGGGAGCAACCTATAACCTTGGCAACAGTCTGGGGTGTTTAAGTATTCCCATGGAGCCCCTTTGGACAATAACCCAACCAAGGTACTGGAAGTTTCATTGAATGACAAAAGATGGTCAGTTGGGTCTGTTTTGCTTGTTATTTGAGAATTTTATTTAGATCCCCTTCATATCCATATATACTTTAGGGAGTTTTTACTATATTAGGTCTCATACAATGCTCCAAATGCCTCTTAATTTTAATTGTCCCTCTTTGTATTGCCTCTACCAGCCCATTTTACCCTCCCCCTCTCCACTTATTCCTCCTATTTGAGACCCATCTTCCATTCTTATCTATCTATTCTATTTCTCTTTCTTAATGAGATTTATCTGTTCCCTCTAGTCTCTAACTCTATATCTACCCTCAGGTAATATGCACATATAAGTGAATATATATCCTATTTTCTTTCTGGATCTGAAATTCCTCACTTGGGGTATTTTTTTCCTATTTCCATCCATTTGTTTGTAAATTTAATGATGTCATCTTTTTATCAGCTGAGTAATACTCCATTGTGTAAACGTAGCACATCTTTATCCATTTTTCTGTTGAGAGACATCTAGGTTGCTTCCAATTTCTGGCTATTAAATAATGCAGTAATGAACATGGTTGACAAGTGTCTCTGCTATAGAATGAAGAAACCTTTTGGGTATATGCCCAAGAGTGGTATAGGTATGTCTTGAAGTAGATAGATTCCTATCTCTCTGAGGAACTGTCATACTGATTTCCATGGTGCTGCATGAGTTTGCAATCCCACCAGCAATAAAAGATTGTTTCTCTTACTCCACATCCTTGCCAGCCTGAGCTGTCACTTGGCTTACTGGTCTTAACCATTCTGACAGGTGTAAGATGGAATCTCAAAGGAATTAATTTGTATTTCCCTGATGACTAAGGATGCTGAACATTTTACTGTTACTCAACCATCTGAATTTCCTCTATTAAGAATCCTGTTTAAATCTGTATACTATTTTTATAATTAAGTTGTTTTCTTGATATCAAGTTTCTTAAGTTCTTTATATATTTTGGATATTAGCCTTCTATCAGATGTGTAGTTGGTGAAAATCTTTTTTTCCCATTCTATGGGATGCCGCTTTGTTCAAATGACAGTGTCCTTTGCCATACACAAAATTCTGTGTTTCATGCAGTCTCATGTATTAATTGTTGATCTTAGTGCCTGTGCTAATAGTGTTTTGTTCAGCAAGTATCTTTCTATGCCAATGAACTAAAGACTATCTTCCACTTTATATTCTATCATGTTAACTGTATCTGGTTTAATGCTGAGGTCTGTGATACATTTAGAGTTGAGTTTTATGCAAGATGCTAAGCATGGATCTATTTGGGTTCTTCTAGCCATCTCCATCCAGTTTGATCACCATCATTTATTGAAGAATGTCTTTTCTTCAATGTGTATCTATGGTTTCTTTATCAAAAATTAGGTATTTATAGGTGTGTGTATTTATATCTAGGTCTTCAATTCATTTGAAGACCATTGAAGACATTGACCAGGCCAATGTGTCTCTATTTGTGCCAATATCATGTTGCTTTTATTACTATAGCTCTGTAGTCAACTTGAAATTGGAGATGGTGAAACCTCCAGAAGTTATTTCCCTATTCAAGGTTGTTTTACCAATCCTAGGATTTACGTGTTTCCACATGAAGCTGAATGATGACCAAGGTCTGTAAGGCATTGTGATGGGGATTGCATTGAATCTGTAGATTGCTATTGGCAGAGTGGTCATTTTTACTCTGCTAATCCTACCAATCCATGAGCATAGACCATGCCATCTTCTTGATACCTTTTCAACTTATTTCTCCAAAGACGTGAAGGTTTTATCATGCAATCCCTCTAGTTTCTTGGTTAGAGATATCCCAAGATAGTTTGTGTAACTTGAAGCTATTGTGAAAAGTGTTGTTTCTATGATTTCTTTCTTGGAGTCTTATGTTATAGTCTCCCACTATCAGTGTGTAAGGGTCAATATGAGATTTAAGCTGTAGTAATGTCTCTTTTACAAACCTGCCTATCCTTGTGTTTGTGGCATAGATGCAAAGAATTGAAATATCTTCTTGGTGGGGGTTTCTTTTGATGAATATGGAGTGTCCTTTGTTATCTTTTTCTGATTAGGTTTGGTTTGAAGTCTATTTTGTCAGCTACTAAAATGACTACATCAGATTTTCTTATATCCATTTGCTTGAAATATCTTTGTCCATCCTTTTATCCTGAGGTGACATCTACCCTTGATGTAAACATATGCTTCTTAGATACACAGAAGGATGGATGCTGTTTTTACATCCATTCTACTAGCCTGTGTCTTTTTAACAGGGAGGTCAGACTGTTGATGAGAAGTATCAATGACAAATGACTGTAGATTTATTTTCTTTTGTTGTTTGTATGTATATGCACATGCATACAGATGTGCTCATTCTTTGTTTCTCTTAACTTTGTTGGTCTGAAATTAGTTATTCCTTGTGTTTTCTTAGATGTAATTAACCTCTTTATGTTGGAGTTTACTTTCTAGTACCTTCTATAGGGGTGGATTTATAGATAGGTATTGCTTAATAGGTCATTGAATGTCTCATTTACTCCATCTGTAGTGATTGAAAGTTTTGTTGAGTATGGTGGTCTTGGCTGGCATTTTTGGTCTCAGAGTCTGTAGCACATCTGTTCAGGACTTTCTGGCTTGTGGAATCTCCATTGAGAAGTCAGGTTTCATTATCATAGGTCTAGCAAAGAATTCTTTCTTTGTTCTCTATGTTTACTGTTTTATTATATACAGAGTGGGTTTTGTTGTACAGTCTATTTGGTGTCTTTTGTGCTTCTTGTACTTTGGTAGGCATCTCCTTTTTTAGGTTAAGAATATCTTCTATGGTTTTGTTAAAAACATTTTCTTTGCTTTTGATCTGTGTTTCTATTCCCTCCTCTGTTTCTATTTTTTGATCATTTTATAGTGCCCCAGATTTTTTAAATGTCTTGTGCCAGGGTTTTTGTTTTGGTTTTGTTTTTGTTTTTTAAGATTTAACATTTTCTTTGACTGTGATATCAATTTCTTCTAACAAGTCTTCAATGCATGTAGTTCTCTTTTCCAGCCTTTTGTATTATGTTGGTGAAACTTTCCTGCATGATACCACTTCAAGTTCCTATAATTTTTATCTCCAGATTTTCTTCAGTTTGGTTTCATTTGTTCATTTCTATGTTTGTTTTTTATTTTATTTCTTTTAGGTCTTGAATATTTTTTATTCATTTTCTTCCACTGTTTTTATTCACACAGATTTCTCTAGAAAACGAGGCAAGAGCAGAGCAGAAGGTCGGCTAAAGGGCTAAAGAACACGATTGAGGAGTTGGACTTAGAGGAATGGAGGGAGAGCTGAAGATATGCGGTTAGATTAGCGGCTTCTCTGGCAGTAGTGGCCTGTATATTCTCAGGGAGTGCCTACTGTAGTTGAGAGACTGGGACAAAGTAATGGGTAAAGAATTTCAGTGGAGACGAGTGTGATTCGCTGGAGATGAGTGTAGGAGAGCTGCAACAAGTGTTCAGCTTCAGAGCTGGAGATGAAACTGAGGCATTGGACTTGAGGAAAATATGAGAGGAAAAGATCTGCACTTAGTCTACCTGACTCCCTGGTCAGTATGGCCTGTGGGTTCTCAGGAAATGCCTGTTGGAGTTGGGGCATGGAACAAAGCAGTGGGTAGGCAGAATGGGGTTAAGAAAGGAAGCTATGTAGGATCTACCCAAGATGGGATAAGGATGGAGGGAGGCTGCAGGAGGTATCCTGTTGTAGAGTTGAGGATGAGAGTGGGTGATTTGATTTGGAGGAGGAGAAGGATAGGTGAAAGTCTTCAGCTAGCCTACCTACTTCCCCGGACTAAGTGGTCTGTGATTTAGGAATGAGATAAACCAACCAGTTGGTGGGGAGGCAGGTTAGGAGGGAAAGATCTGTGTAGCCCAGTGGAGATAGGGAGAATGGGGAGGGGTACAGAGATGGTCTGCTACAGAACTAGAAATGAGACTAGTGGATTGGATTTGGATCAGCTGAGAAAGGGGTGAAGATGTGGTGCTAGCCTTCGTGTTCGGTGACCAGATTGGCCTGTTGGTTTCTAGGGGAGTCCCTGCTAGTTTTGGGGGCTGGGACCAAACAAGTAATGGGGGAGGGGAGTTAGGAGGTGAAGATCCACTAGAGATGAAGTTGAGGGAGACTACTGTGGGTGTTCTGCTGTAGAGGTGGGGAAGAGACTATGAGGTCGGACTTGGAGGAATAGAGGGAGAGGTGAGGATCTGCAGGTGGCCCACCTGCTTCCCCAGCCAAAGTTGCCTGTGGGTTCCCAGGGACAGTGTGCTTGAGCTGGGAAGTAGAGGGACAAAGGTTGGGAGGGGAAGATCTGAGGGATCTACCTCAATGGAGTAGCCTGGGCAATTTTTCTTTAACGTCATCATTAACTATCTTTCAGTGATCACATTTCTAATTATCTTCGGAATGTTATGACATCATTTTATTTTTAACTGTTTATCATCTGTAGTGACCAATGCCAAGACATCATGAAAATGACAAATTGCATATCTTATCTTCATTCATTTGCAGGACTACATTTTCTTATTTATTTTATTTTTAGTTTTTAAATTAATTATTGTATTTATTTACATTCCAAATTGCCTCCTCTCCCAGAGTTATTCACCCCCATTCTCTGCCTTGTCTTCCCCTCTGAGAGGGTGCTCGCCCCTGTGGATCCCTCTTCCCTGGGGCATTAAGTCTCTACAGGCTTAGGCACATCTTCTACTGAGACCAGACAAGGCAGTCGTTTGCTACATATGAGCCCAGGGCCTTGGACCAGCCCATGTATGCTCTTTGATTTGTGGCTTAGTCTCTGGGAGTTCCCAGGGGTCTGGGCTAGTTGATACGTTGGTCTTCCTATGGGGTTGCCATGCTCTTTAGCTCCTTCAGTCCTTACCCTAACTCTTCCATAAGGGTCCACGACCTCAGCTCAGTGGTTGCGTGTAAGTGTCTGTCTTAACTGCTGGTAGAGCCTCTCAAAGGACAGTTATGTGAGGCTCCTGGCTACAAATACAACATAGCATCAGTAATAGTATTAGTGTTTGGTACCTGCCCATGGGAAGGATCCCAAGTTGGGCTAGCCTTTCCTTCAGTCTCTGCTCCATTTTTGGCTGTACTACATTTTATGAAGAGAACTCTCTTTTCATACATTATTTGGTGAACAAAGATACAAAAAAACCAGGACAATTGTTATGGTCTAGAGTTACATATCACCTTGTGATACTAACCTGTATACATAAGAACTTAGGTTTGGTCCCTCGGTCCCCATTACTGAAAAAACTAAGAAAAAAGAAACAAAGAAGGAAGGGAGGGACAAAAAGAAAATAGCCCCTTCTTACTGATTTACTAGTTTTGTTTGTTATTATAATTAATAATGATGTTAATTATTCTAATTAATAATTCTAATTATTCTAATTACTAATTAAGTTTGTTATTCAGTATGACCAGTTAATTTTTATTTTTTCAAGGTTATCAGAATCCCATGTATTGGTAACACTTTTCAGGCTGTTGAAACAGGTTTTTCTATCTGTGGGAGTCTCTTTAAGTTGATTCGGTGAACTTTTATGATCCCCTTCTTTATCCCTGTGGATAATACAGGCTGAAAGAGGAGTGGCCACTAATTTATTGTCTTCTTTACATGAGAAAGAAGCAGGAAAGGGGATCGTTGTGCTGTTCTTTTTATATCCCTCTTTAATTTTATTACATATTACTCACTTTATCACATATCAGTCACACATAAATATATATTTCAAAAGTCATTAAAAATTCCTTTCATTCCCATCTCATGACACTCTCCCTGTCTACATCAACTGTAATTAAGTTTGCTTGAACTCTTTTAGATGTTTTCTTAGCCAGTGTTGTTATGTAAGAAAAGGAGGTCTACATAGGGTTCAAGATTCTATTTCAGTCTATTGAGATGATTTGAGTTTTAACCCACAGAAATCAGACTGGGGAAACTTAATAGATGCCCATGGACCCAGTCTCCAGCCTCTGCTCTGCCAACTCCAGAGGGTGCTGTTTACACTGAGCTCTCCTGATTGGCTTCCCATGGCATTTACAGCATGCAAGCCTAAGGAAGCAAAGGGCCAAGAACGAAGGAACTGAACACATAGGAAAGGAAACAGCTGTTAAGTACACGAGAACATGCTCAAGTGGGCTTGTAATGAGGTCATTGCAAAGTAAAACTCGCACCAAAATACTGATTTCACCGCAAGATTGGCAAAGATCAAACTATGAACACAACCTCATTTGATGTTGGAACAAATGCATCTTTCTGACAGTTTGGCAGCATACATTCAATTAAACAGGTCTAAGAATTTACCCTACAGGGCTCCTTAAAATTCTGGAAAATGGCATAGAAATAACGTAGGTGGGGGGTTTTTTGTCTCTTTTTTTAAAGCATTTTTGAATATTTTTTTTTAAATTATTCACTTTCCATCCCGATTGCTGTACCCCTCTTCCACGGTCCCTCCTCTTCTCTTCTCTGAGAGAATAGAACACCCCAGTAACCCCTCCCCTCTGGCACTTTAAGTCTCTGCAGGGCTAGGGATTCTTCTACCACTGAGGCCAGACAAGAGTTAGGGGAAGGGGTTCCATGGACAGACAACAGCTTTAGACCCCCTCCCACCCTGCTTCAGTTATTTGGGATCCACAAGAAGACCGAGCTACATATGTGCAACATATGTTGGGGGGGTTGTCTAATAGGTTCTAAGACCCTTCAAGATTTCAGGTTAGTTAACCTGTTGGTGATCCTGTGGAATTCCTATCTTCTTCAGGGCCCTCAGTCTTTCCCCCAACTCTTCTATAAGAGGCCAAAAGCTCCATCTACTGTTTGGCTGGGGGTGTATGCACCTGTCTGAGCCAGCTAGGTGGAGCCTCTCAGAAGACAGCCAAGCTAGGCTCCTGTCTATAAGCATAACAGAGTATCATTAATAGCTTCAGGGATCGGTGCTTGTCCATGGAATAGATCTCAAGTTGAGCCAGGTATTGGTCGACCATTTCTTTACTCGCTGCTCCAATCCCCATCCTTGAACTTCTTGTATGCAGGATAAACTGAGAATTGAAAGTTTTGTGGGTTAGTGTCCCTATTGCTCCACTGGGGTTCCTGCCTGGTTACAGGAGCATCTATATCACACTGCTGTGAGTCTCACCTAAGGTCGCCCCCACTGATTCTTGGGAGCCTCCCTTATCCCAGGCCTCTCACACCCCCTCAGGATCATCCACACCACCAGCAGCAGATTTCCATTCATTCGAATGGCCCTCTTGTCCCCTCCACACCTGGTACTGAACTCCCCTCCCCGTTCCCCTCCCCCCTCTCCCACCCAGTTCCCTCCTTTCATCTGCTTCCTACCATTATTTTATTCCTCATTCTGAGTGAGATTCAAGCATCCTTACTTGGGCCTTCCTTCCTGTTTATCTTCTTTGGGTCTGTGGAGGGTAGGGGGGTGTATCCTATGTTTTATGGTTAATATCCACTTATAAGTGAGTACATACCATGCATGTCCTTTGGGTCTGGATTACCTCCTTCAGTATAATATTCTCAAGTGCCATCCATTTACCTGCAAATTCATGATGCCTTTGGTTTTGCTGGCTGAATAGTATTCCATTGTGTAGATGTACCACATTTTGTTTATCTATACTTCAGTTGAGGGGCATCTAGGTTGTTTCCAGTTTCTGAATATTAAAAAGAAAGTTACTGTGAACATAGTTGAGCAAGTATCCCAGTAATATAGTGGGCATCTTTTGGGTATATGCCCAGGAGTGGTATAGCTGGGTCTTGAGGTAGAACTATTCACAGTTTTGTGAGAAACTACCAAGTTGATTTCCAAAGAAGTTTGCAATTTTGTCCTAATGACAGTATCCTTTGCCATATAGAAGCTTTTGAGTATTAGGAGGTCCTGTTTATCAATTGTTAATCTTAGACCCTGAGCCACAAGGTGTTCTGTTCAGACGTTTTCTCCTATACCAGTAAGTTCAAGGCTCCACTGTCTGTTAATTTAGTGAATTCCATTTTACATGGGGCTTGAGTTTTGTGTACGGTGATAAATACAGATCTATTTTCAATTTTCTGTATGCAGACAGCCAGTTAGACCTGCTGGCTTGTTGAGAATGTTTTCTTTTTCCATTATGGTTTTGCCTTCTTTTTCAAAAATCAGGTTCCATGGTATAGGTGAGTGGTTCTATTTCTGGATCTTTAATTCTATTCCATTGATCAACTTGTCTGTCCCTATACCAGTACCATGCAGTTTTTATTACTATTGCTCTGTAGTACAGTTTGATATCAGGGATGGTAATAGCTTCAGAAGTTCTTTTACTGTTTAGGATTGTCCTGTTTTTTGTTTTTGTTTTTGTTTTGTTTTTCCATATAAAGTTGAGAATCACTCTGTCAAAGTCTGTAAAGTACTACGTTGCAATTTTAATGGGAATTGCATTGAATCTGTACATTGTTTTTGGTAAGATAACTATTTTCATAATGGTAATTCTACTGATTCATGAGCATGGGAGATCTTTCCATCTTCTGATATCTTTCTCAGTTTCCTTCTTCAGAGACTTGGCATTCTTGTCATAGAGATCTTTCACTTGGTTGGTTAGAGCTACACCAAGATATTTTACATTATTCATGGCTGTTGTAAAGGGTGTTGTTTCCTTAATTTCTTTCTCAGCCTTTTTATCATTTGCATAAAGGAGGGCTACTGATTTGTTTGAGTTAATTTTGTATCCAGCCACTTTGCTGAAAGTGTTTATAAGAGTTCAATAGTAGAATTTTGGGGGTTGCTTATATATATTCTCATATTACCCATAAATATTGATACTTTGACTTCTTCCTTTCCAATCTATATCCCCTCAATCTCCTTTAGTGTCTCACAGTTCTAGCTAGAACTTCAAGTACTATGTTAAATAGATAGGGAAAGAGTGAGCAGCCTTATCTTTTCTCTGATTTTAATGGACTTGCTTTAAGTTTCTCTCCACTGAATTTGATGTTGGCTATTAGCTTGCTCTATCTTTTTATTATATTTAGGTATGTGCCTTGTATCCCTGATCACTCTAAGACTTTTAACATGAAGGAGTGTTGGATTTTTCAAATGCTTTTTCAGCATCTATTAGATTATCATGTGATTTTTTTCTTTCAATTTGTTATTATATTGATGGATTTTCTTATATTTAACCATCCCTGCATCCCTGGGATGAAACCTACTTGATCATAATGGATGATGTTTTTGATATGTTCCTAAATTCAGTTTGTGAGTATTTTATTGAGTATTTTTGCATCAATGTTCATAAAAGAAATTGGTTTGAAATTCTCTTTCTTTAGTCTTTGTGTGGTTTAAGTATCAGGGTGATTGTGTCTTCATAGAATGAGTTTGGCAGTATTCCTTCTGTTTCTATTTTGTGTAATAGTTTGAGTAGTATTGTTATTAGCTCTTCTTTAACAGTCTGGTAGAATTCTGCACTAAAACCATTTGTCCCTTGACTTTTTTTGGATTGAGATACTTTTAATGACTGCTTCTATTTCCTTAGAGGTTAAAGAGTTGTAAATTGTTTACCTGATCTTGATTTAACTTTGGTAAGTAGATATGTTTAGAAAATCATCCATTTTGGTAAGATTTTCCAATATTGTGTAGTACAGTCTTTTGAAGTACAACCTAATGATTTTTTAAAATTTCCTTAGTGTTAATTGTTATGTTTCCCTTTTCACTTCTGGTTTTGTTTATTTGAATATTGTCTCTCTGTCTTTTGGTTAGTTTTCCTAAGGGTTTGTCTATCTTGTTGATTTTCTCAAAGAACCAAGTCTTGGTTTCAATGATTCTTTGTATTGTTTTCTTTGTTTCTAACTGATTGATTGCAGCTTCTATTTTGATTATTTCCTGCCTTCTACTCCTATTTTGGGGGAGGGATTTCAGATATACTTTTAAATTGCTATTATGAAGACTTTCTAATTTCTTTACAGAGGCACTCAGTGTTACCAACTTTCCTCTCAGCACTGCTTTCATTATGCCCCATAAATTGGGGTATGTTGTGCCATCATTTTCATTGAATTGTAGAAAGCGTTTAATTCTTTTTGTTATTTCTTCCCTGAACCAGAGATCATTGAATAGAGAGTTGTTCAGTTTCCATGAATGTGTAGGTTTTCTGGTATAATGCAGAATTTTGTAATGCTAAATGACTTGTATCTTTATGAAGTAGGCAGTAACCACAATGGTATTACACATGACTGTCTTTAACAGTAAAAGCCAAATCTTTTACTTTATGTCACATCACAATTGCTATAGATTTGTGAAATATCGTTTGTGTCCATTTGTACTCATTATCATTATGAGACCCATTATGAGATTTTGCCATTAGTTGTAAGTCCTTTATATTTCAAATGTTATATATTCTGTTCAAAAAATTCAATGAATCAAACCTACCACCTTAAAACACTTTCCTAGGCAATACATCTTATGCTAAGTAACCACTTTCTCTTTTGATTTCAGCCCAAAGCCGAGAAGACTCTACAGTAACAGCTTTCAACTCTGAACCTCTAGTAAAAATTCTTCCGACAACTTCCTTGCCTCTAGCTTTTCTTCATATTGACAGAATTTTTCATTTCAGAAGTAAATATTAGCCTATTCAAAGTCAAACCAAGCATATTCTAGTCGTGTCTATTTTTTGAATTACATAGGTTCTCACAAACAAATTTGGTACTGACTGGTGGAACTATTCTTTATTTTTATAATTTTATTTATATTTTGAAAATTTTTATGTGTTTGCTGTATTAATATCATCTCTACTTCCCCCTGTCCCATACCAATTCCTTCCATGCTCCCAGTTCTCTCTCAAATTTATGATGTCTTCTTCCATAGATATTCATTGTCTGGATACAACCTAGTAAGAATTTTTAAAGTGGTATGTTTAATTTATTTAATGTTTGAGTGGAATACATAAGGTTTTACACACACACACACACACACACACACACACACACACAAACACTGCTGAGAACATTTGGTTTTGTTTCTATATATATTTATTTAGGGCTGACCACTTGAAACTGTATAACCTATCAGGGAGCTTGACCCTGGAGAAAGTTCATTCTTTCTTTCTCAGGAGCAATTGATTGTTTGTAGTTTTGCATCTAGGAATGGGGCCTTGTGAGATTTTCCCCATTCATCTCAGAATGTCAACTAGTGTTCTCATTGTGCATGTCTTATTTAGGCAACAACATTTTGGGGAGTCACTATCTTACACCAGATACCTTGTCTCTTATAAGGTTTCTTCCTCCTCTCCTATGGTGTTCCTTAACTGTTAGGGGTACAGGTTGTGTTGTAGATGTATCAGTTGGGCTGGGTATCCCATGGTCAATTGTTCTCTACACTTGTTTCAGCTATGGAATTTTGTAATAATTCCCCAGCTGGTACAAAGAGAAATTTATTTGATGAGAGGTGAGAACTGCATTTACCTGTAGGCATAAAGATGCATATTTAGAATACAGTTACAAATTTTTACTGATTTGGGAAAGTAACAGTAAGAGCATCCTCTAGGGTCCATAACCTCATCAGCCAAGGGGAAGTTGGCTAGATTTACAGAACCAGACATTAATTTCCTCCTATTAAGTGGGCCTTAATTTTAACTAGGCAGTTGGTGGTCACCCCCAGTACATAAGTGCCACTACTGTACTCTTGGGATATCTTGCCATGAATAATTTTGGACACTGGAGAGAATCATGTTAGAGTCACATGTTCAACACTTGTGACTCTTCTCAAATTCCTTTTGGAGGCATCATACTGTCTTAAAAAATAATTGACCATGATAATAAGGGTAATGTCTGTGGTCCAAAATATATCTCTGAAATATGAAATATGAATAATGTCACAAACATTCAAGCTACAAAAAATTGATAATTGCTACCAGCTTTACACTAAGTGTAGGCTCTACTTGCATAGTTTAGCACCTGGTAAATTGTTTGATATTTTATTAGAGCAGACTCAATTATTTTGTATGGTACAAAACTGTAGGGTCTTGTTGTAAGAACACACATGAACAGATTATTTAAAATTGAAATGCAGTGCTATTTTTATAGTAGACTCAGGGAACATTTTGTGTTCTCAACAGAAACCAACCTCCAGCTTGTTTTTATGTGAGAATGTGGGTTTTGTTTTGTTTTGGATCTTGAACAGGATGTGGAAAACAGCGACAAATACCAAGACTGAGAGACTCTGTGCCCCAGGGACCTTTGCTTTGGTGACCAGGAAATTCAGGGCTGCCTGTAGATTCATAAGGCTAGGGGAGAGAGGGGGAGAAGAGGGTGAGAGAGAGGGAGAGGGAGGGAGAGGGAGATGGGGGTGGGGTGGGGGGAGAGAGAGAGAGGGAGAGGGAGACAGAAAGAGACAGAGACTCAGAGAGACAAAGAGAGAGAGAAAGAAGGAGGAGGAGGAGGAGGAGGAGGAGGAGGAGGAGGAGGAGGAGGAGAAGAAGAAGAAGAAGAAGAAGAAGAAGAAGAAGAAGAAGAAGAAGAAGAAGAAGAAGAAGAAGAAGAAAGCTATATCTGAGAAACTGCACAAGGAGTTAGCATTTGTGTTCATGTGTGTATGCATATGTGGGTGTATGTGTGTGTGCATGTGTTGCAAGAGTACATACATGCATGTATATGCTTGTAAAGGTCAGAGAACAATGCTGAGTATCTTTCTTAATCACACTCCATCTTATTTGAGAGAGAATGTCTCAGATTTGGTTAGACTGGTTGACCACTGAGCTCCAGAGATCCATCTGTCTCTGGTTCCCTCTGTGCTGGGATTACAGTCACTGCTACCTAACTGTACTTTTTTTTATAGGTTCATGACTCCAAATTCAGGTCCTCCTGTTCCACAGCAAACACCTTACCAGCGGAGCTGTGTCCTAGCTGCCATTTCCAGTTCCAGTCCCCACCTGTTTCAATGGGTATTAAAGCTTGTCCAGACTGTGTTCCTCTAAGGAGGGTAAAGAAGTTAAGATGTTGCAACTCTAGGCACAGATCCTACTGAACTAAAGAAGGAGTTCATTTTTGCTTGTTCTAGGAGTAGGGAAGAGGCATAGGCAGATTTCTAAAAATATCTGGGCTCCCTAATGCTTATGTGCCTGAAGTGATTTTAGGACATGCTCCAGTGAATCCTCCAAGCACTCAGGAGGCAATGATGTCTTGATAGTCGCTGTGGACTTGGATGAACCACTACAGAAGCCCCGCTGGCTTATGGAAATCTACAACCTGTCTAGTACCTCAAAAACCTAATTAGCCACCACAGATGAGCTTGCTGACAGGGTTCTCACAAGCTTGCCATCCCATTTGTGAGGAGAGATTTGAATGAACCTAGAAAATAAGCTGAGATTGAATTCTCTCTGCAGTCATGTGACTAAAAGTATATATTTATTTAGAGAAATGTAAACATTTAGATACCATAAAAACAAGGTGGTATTCATACTTGCTACATTAAAAATATTCATACGCAGTTATGCTCACTACATTTGCATTACCACTACTCTCTTGAATACACACACACACACACACACACACACACATATGCACACACACACTCAAATCTTCTATCAACATTGGACATCAGACTGGCTGGTGCCAGCTAGCGTCCCCACCCTTCCTTACACGCCCCCTCAGTTATCATGTGGCCTGAGACTTATTGTCTGCCTTTTAATCATTAGCTTCACTCATTTCCACTATACTAATTCAGCAGAATTAATCTGAAAAGAATTGTTATTTCGCTTGTAACTCAAGATTGCAATTTTAGTTTCAAGATGTTTACAGCCCGGAATAACACATTGAATTGCAGCTGGAAAGAAATAGGTATCCAGTGTAAGAGCAGAAAGAGGGCATTGGCAGTGAAGAGGGGGCAATTACATCTGAGTTGGTCCTAAGAGCAGAGTCATGGGAGGTTGCACAGAGGCCTGAGCAAGTCATGACTTTTCACATGAAAACAGCTGTCATTCCAAGACATGATGCAAAATGTCTTCTTCATGGTGAAGTCTGATTCCTGGTTGATTACTACATGCAGATATATCTTTACACTTCTACTCCAAAACCTCTCCTTTTAGAAATTACTACAGGAATCATGTCATGTTCTCAGTGTGCTCTTAGTAATTATTCATTTTTCCTGGAATGAAAATGGACATAGTTCCTGTGACTGTTTATTTCAGCCTGGATTACTGGATTGCAGTAAGACTGTCTCAAGTCTTTGCTCCATCTCAAGCAAAAGATTCTGTCCCTTAAAAGAAGTTTTTGGTAAAGTTTGTTCCCACATCATATTTTCTATGAATGTCTCTTTAGAGCATATTTAAAATGCTTATTGATATTGTGAACACCACGATAGCTGAGTGATAGTGTCTTTGCGTGGCAGTATGTTTAAATATGTAACATAAGACACACATATTATAATTTCAAATGAACAATAATTATATGCAAATATAGCCATGAAATAATACTTAAAACCTCAAATTAAGTAATTTATATTAATTATCAGGCTAACTAATAAGATCTAGTTATTAACTATAATGAGCATGAAGGATATTTTCAAGGTTCAAAACACTTCTAGTTTAATAGGAAAATATCTTGAATTTTTCTTGGTGAAAGACTCATTGCAACATGTAAATGATACAGTGGATCTAAATTCATAATTGAGGAAAACATTAGAGCAGTGGTTCAAAGCCTTCCTAATACTATGACCTTTTAATATAATTCTTCATGGTGCCATCACCCCCAACCATAGTTATTTTTGTTGCTACTTCATAACTATAATTTTGCTATTGTTATGATTCATAATATAAATATCTGTGTTTTCTGGTGATCTTGGGCAACTTCTGGGGAAAGGTCATTCATCTTTCAAAGGGGTCATGGCCCATAGGTTAAGAAACCCTGCAATAGAATTTCATAAAATCTCATGGGAGGTAGAGGTAGGGAAGGATCTGGGAGGAAGAGAGGAGGGGAAGGCAAAAGGGGGGCAGGATCAGTTGTAGGAGGAGATGGGGAGACATACAGAGGGTCAGGAAATTGAATGGAGGTGTGAGTCAGTGGGGAATGGGAAACTGGGGTAGCCACTAGAAAGTCCCAGTTGCCAGGGACCCAAGAGGTTCCCAGGACCCAACAAGGATGACATTAGCTGAAATACCCAACAAAGGGAGGTAGAAACTGTAGAGATCGTATCTAGTGGATAGGCATGGTACATGGTTGAGGGATGGAGCCACCCACCCATCTCAAAACTATTAATCCAGAATTGCTCCTGTCGAAAAGAAATGCAGTGACAGAGAAAAGAGTGGAGCAGAGACTGAAGGAAAGCCCATTCATAGACTGGCCCACCTAGGGGTCCATCCCATCTGCAGACACCAAACCCAGCCACTATTGCTGATGCCAAGAAGCGCTTGCTGACAGGAGCCTAGTATAGCTGACCCCTGAGAGGCTGTGCCAGAGCCTGACTAATTCCGATGTGGATACACGCAGCCCACCATGGGATTAAGTGCAGAGAAGCTCAGGAGTCGATACCAGACGTTGGACAGTGAGTTTTTACACAGTTGGACTTGATTTTGCTTTGATTTGTTTGTGACTGGGCCCTAATTCTTTCTTCTTGAAATAAGAAAGTATTTATCCTATTTTTTATTTTAAAGGAGTTTACAGTTAAAATATTTTAGCTCTTCAATTCTCAAATTCATCTGGAGCAACAAAAAACCCAGGATAGCTAAAACTATTCTCAACAATAAAAGGACTTCTGGGGGAATCAATATCCCTGACTTCAAGCAGTACTACAGAGCAATTGTGTTAAAAACTGCATGGTATTGGTATAGCAACAGGCAAACAGATCAATGGAACAGGATTGAAGACCCTGAAATTAACCCACAGACTTATGGTCACTTGATCTTTGATAAAGGAGCCACAACCATCCGATGGAATAAAGATAGCCTTTTCAACAAATGGTGCTGGTTCAACTGGAGGTCAACATGCAGAAGAATGCGAATTGACCCACTCTTATCTCTTTGCTCTAAGATCAACTCCAAGTGGATCAAGGACCTCCACATAAAACCAGACACACTGAAACTATTAGAAAAGAAACTTGGGAAGACCCTGGAGGACTTGGGCACAGGGGAAAAGTTCCTGAACAGAACACCAATAGCGTACGCACTAAGATCAAGAATCGACAAATGGGACCTCATAAAATTACAAAGTTTCTGCAAAGCAAAGGACACTGTCCGAAGGACAAAACGGCAACCAACAAAGTGGGAAAAGATCTTTACCAACCCCACATCCGACAGAGGGCTAATATCCAATATATACAAAGAACTCAAGAAGTTAGACCGCAAAGAAACAAATAACCCTATCAAAAAATGGGGCACAGAGCTAAACAAAGAATTTTCACCAGAAGAAATTCGGATGGCCGAGAAACACCTTAAGAGATGTTCAACATCATTAGTCATCAGGGAAATGCAAATCAAAACAACCCTGAGATTCCACCTCACACCAGTCAGAATGGCTAAGATTAAAAACTCAAGAGACAACAAGTGCTGGCGAGGATGTGGAGAAAGAGGAACACTCCTCCACTGTTGGTGGGATTGCAAAATGGTAAAACCACTCTGGAAATCAGTTTGGCGGTTCCTCAGAAAATTGGGCATGTCACTTCCAGAGGACCCTGCCATACCACTCCTGGGCATATACCCAGAGGATTCCCCTACATGCAATAAAGACACATGCTCCACTATGTTTATAGCAGCCTTGTTTATAATAGCCAGAAATTGGAAGGAGCCCAAATATCCCTCAAAGGAGGAATGGATACAGAAAATGTGGTATATTTATACAATGGAATACTACTCAGCAATTAAAAATAATGAATTCATGCAATTTGTAGGTAAATGGTTAGACCTGGAAAATATCATCCTGAGTGAGCTAACCCAATCACAAAAGAATGCACATGAAATGCAATCACTGATAAGTGGATATTAATGAGCCCAGAAGCACTAAATACTCAAGACACAAATAGCAAGTCAAATGATTCCCAAGAAGAAGAAAGGAGAGGACCCTGGGCATGTAAAGATTGCATCCAGTTTAGTAAAGAAACCGAGGGGGGAGGGGGAATGATTGGGGAATAGTTGGGGGGGAGAAGAACTATGGGAACTATGGTGGGTGGGAACTGGGAAAGGGGAAAGCCTTTGAAATGTAAACATAGAATATAGAAAATAAAAATAACTAAAAAAAAAATATTTTGGCTCTTAAAAGAGACTTAGATTTCTTTTAAAAAGGATGAATTTTCAAAATGAATTTGTAGGCCTGTAGGATGTAAATATTAGTGTGTGTTCTTGGGGATGAACAGGAAAGGAAAGGGTGTGACTTAACAGTGCTATGTTTGTGTTTTGAGTTGAAAAGGGGTCAGTTGTACAGGCTGGTTTTATGTTAACATAAGCTAAATGTATCTAGAGGAGGAAACCCAATTGGAATTAAAAAAAAAAAAAGCCTCAATAAGATTAGACTTTGAGCAGGTCTGTAGATAATTTTCTTAATTGATTTCTTAATTAATGGTCCCAGTCCATTGTTCATGAGTCCAAGCACTGAGCTAGTGGTTCTGGCTTCCATAAGAAAACAGGCTGAGCAAGCCAGTAAGCAGCTCCCCTCCATGGGCTCTGCATCAGCTCTCGTCTCCAGGATCCAGCACTGCTTCAGTTCTCCTTACTTCCTCCAGTGATGGACTGCAGTGTGGAAGTGTGAGCCAAATAAACCCCTTTCCCCCCATGTTTTTTGTTTGTTGGTTGGCTTTTTTTTTTGTTTTTTTTTTGTTTTGTTTTGTTTTGTCATGCTATTTCATCACGGAAATTTCAACCCTAAGATAGAGAAAAACAGGAAGGGAGGAAGAGAGGAAAGTAAACTTTGGAAAAACCATGGCTTGCAAGTGTCTTTGGACCCCAGCTTTGGGTCTGTTTCTTACCTTTGGTCCCTAGTGCATTCACCACTTGGTCACACGTGGTGTCTGCCAGTGCTGCGGTGATGCTTAAACATAGAAACAACTGGGGAAATGACTTGTTAGCTCGAAAGCACTGTGCAAACACATTCTATTTGCAAGTCCCCTATCTGCAGAAGACTGATCTACGTTTCTTTTTCTCACTACTCATCAGGACTGTGGGACCAAACAAAGGCAACTAAAATGAAGGAAGATTAAGGAAGAGGTGCCTGCGGCTAGAGGTGGAATAGAGTCGAGTGGAGCGCCCTGGCCCGGTTGGAGGGTCTCAGAGCTGTTGCTGCCACTTGGGGGCTTATCAAACCGCTGGGTCCCACTGAGCCCTCAAGGACGCTAAACATCGCCCAAGTTTATTTAGCCATCAAAGCACTCATCTACCCATTAACAAGAAGGTATGAAAGGAAATTAGGAATAATTTTACATGTACCAATAAACTGTAATTTGGAGGCATCGAGTCATGCCTTGAACCTCCTGCTTTGGAGTATTTAAACCGTAGTGTTTATGGTAGTAATTGCTAATACCTCATGGGCATCCTTCTGCCTATACCCACCCATTGTTCCTAATACTAAAGTTATACATAGTCCATTGTAAAAATGGGTATGGTTATAAGGCTTATGCACATTTTAAGGAATAGGCATTGAAATATGGTTATGCACCTCACTAACCCTAGTACTTCGGCAATGGAGGAAAGTGTGCCCAGAATTTGATGACATACTAGGCCTTGAAAAGTTCCAGAGACGCATGGGCCACATAGAGAACCGAAGTCTCAAAACAAAACAAGGAAAACAAAATGCATTGAAGTAGTTTTTGGTGGAATATAGGTGACAAACAAAGTTGTCTGTTAACATTCGTTGGAGACATGAAATGAGGACATGGGTTTTCTCATGCTATCTCTGCATTCATGTATTTAGCTTTTCTCACTATGAAACCATTTTCACATTGTAGGTGTCCAAGAGATTAATAATAATAATAATAATAATAATAATAATAATAATAACAGGGGCTAGAAAGAAGGCTCAGTGGCTAAGAGCACCGTCTACTTTTCCAGAGGTCCTGAGTTCAATTTCCAGCTACCACATGGTGGCTCACAATCATCTGTAATGGGATCCAAAGCCCTCTTCTGGTGTGTCTGAAGATAGCAACAGTGTACTCATATAAATAAAATAAGTAAATCTTAAAAATAAACAGTGCCAGTGTTCTATGTTCATGTTAAATAAAGTGAATATTGGTATATGAGAAAATATAGATCACTGAGGTAGATCTGTAGGCTCGGCATTGTCATTTCCCACTGTTATTGTTGCCCCTGCATGGCAGATGGTAATAATACGCATTATGATAGGAAAACACAGAAAATGGAAATTCCACCATTTATCTGCTGTTTTTTCTTTTCAATTAGACTGAGATGACTAGCAGTGGGGGATCCCTTCCGGTTATATCTGTTTCAATACTCTTTAGAAAGCCCTGAAGGCTTTGATATTCTATTTTGCAAATGCACACAGGTGATCAAAGATAATTTTCAAGGGCCCATGGATATGCATGTAGTGCATAGGGGCCTGTGGATATGCTATATAGTATAAAGCAGAAGATGAAGATAACCTGCTGTTTATGGAGTGGTTCAGAAATCCATCATATCTTTACCACAGGGAACACATATGGTAGCCTTGCTATTATAAAGATATCAATCGATAACCAATCGCAAGTGAGTCATAATTTGATATAGTTTGTCATTTTGTAAATAATTTACCTCTTTATCTTCTAGTCAGGACATAGGCCCATTATGAGAAAGTTTATCTCATATGAAATGTGATTAGTTTCTAAGGCAGTGAACCCTTCACAGATCATGCTAGGGTGAAGCTGGGAGGGCCTTAAAGATACTCCCCTGGTGGTTTTTCTATTTTTGCTTCCTTAATCATCACTTAAAATCTTGCATGAGACTAACTATGTCACACTCAGGAACAAGAACTAAATTTTAAAAAAATAAAAAATTTCTCCATATTTATAATTGTTAAAATATGAATAGTAGCTATTCTTTCTGCCGTTATATCTGTGAGTTCAATTCTCTGTGAAGACAGATTTACAAATCTTATTCCATGCTCCCATGGAAACTGCTGTTAATATCGTACTCTTTTATTCTATTTAATAAAGACAAATTCTGAGTATTTTGTTAACTCGCCCCATTCTGGTCCAAGACACACAACTTTGGCCACATCAATATGGACACCTAGCCTGCCCCCAGATCGCCTTAGAGTAACATTTTTTTTCTAAATCAAAGAAGTAAATTAAAACTTCAGAAAGAATGTGAGTGGTGGATACGCTCTTTATTAATAAGAACTTCCTTAAGGTATAGCTTCATGGTCTTCACAGTCTATTCATTGTTATTCATTGTTGCTCTTTTGTGATTGAGAAAATGAATACTCAGATAGGACAAAAGATTTGCCAGGGATCACAGACAAAGTGGCAAGCCTGGAGTCAGATTGTTTCCATAGGTCCTATCCCCTCCCCTCTCCTGACACACCACACAGTTTGTAAGATAAGTCCAAAGCTAATCGCCCTTATATCAGGTGTTCGCCCTTGGAAAGTGTTTCATGCATCCACAGCTGCCTGGCACCAGCCTCTGCCTAAACTCTTGGTGCTATGATTAGCAGGAAGGGCGTGGGTGTCGGCTTGACCATCTGTCATACACAAGGACTGGACACTTCTTTAGAGAGCAGGACTCTGAGGCTAGATTTGCCAGGCATTCTAAAATATAGAGAACATCAAATCCATCTCTTAAGCTAATGGAAAAATAAATAACAAACTCAGTCATCAGTGTTCCAAGAGAAAACACCACTTTAAAGGCAATTAGCTGCTACTTTTAGAAAAGGAAAGCACACGTGAGCACTATGCGCTGAAACCATAGCTAGGCCATGATGGCCACTGAAGAAGGAGCAGACAGCAGCTATCCAAAGTCTACAGTTCCGCGCAACTAGCTAATGCTTAAATAAATAACTGGTTCCCACCGTACAACTCAGTGTTTAGCCAAGCCCAAATACCCTGCTGCCAGCATTTCAAAGTCAACACTGGTATCTAAAATAAACACTAGCTGACTAACACACACTGGTACTTTCATGAAAACGTATTGTGAAATAACCCTTTGCTTACAAAAATCCCTCCGGTGTTTTCTGATCACCGTTGGTTATTCAGAACAATGCTGAATCCTTAATTGTTTTCAAACTAATGAAATCAGTGGTCTTTTTTGTTGCTTGTTTGTGGCCAGTTACTCTAACAGAACCGTAAAGGAGCTGAAATCTGGCAAGCTCCTAAGTGACCATATCAGCCTGCCACAGTTTTATAAAAAGCAGGCAAATGGATTGTGATTCTTGAGTCAGTGACAAAGGACTTCGTTACCTCTAGTGATATCAGTAGTCGGGGCTGACATTCTGAAAGCAGACATTTTCTCATTTTTTCTGAGTGCAGTTTACTACACACACACACACACACACACACACACACACTCACACACATGCACACATTAAATTCCTAAACAAAGTCAGAAGCTTCACTCCTAAGACATGTATGAATGTAGGAAATTCACAGAGAATTGTCTCCACTAGTCATTCTCTACCAGACACCATAATAGCTGATAAAGGTTAAAGATAAAATGTAAATCTATTTCTGTTTTTTTAAATTCCCTAAAGGGAAAAATAAACTGATAGTGCTTAAAAATACAGCTGTAACACTAAACTCACAAATTTGGTCAGTGGAATATGTGGGAAGTTCAGTTTGCTTGGTGTGGATTCTTAAAGAGAAAGCTAATGAGGCTGCACCTCCGCTGGTGGGATCGTCTCCATCTTGTCTGCTGCTGAAGACTGAGCGTGCTAAGTGACACCGAGCCTGTTGCACTTGCATGAGAGCACAGTATTGCAGCATTTCCAGAGAATCCAGCCTGCAGCACGAGGAGGCAACAACACTGAGGTCAAGGGAATGAGTGACAAGGGAAGCAGATAACGAACGCTGTTTACAGGAAGGTGTGAAAGCCGTCAGGAAAGCTGCATGTGAGGAGCATCTCTTACTTTTACCAGTGGACTTTGAGGCTTTAGCAAGTGATGTCTTCATAATTCAGTTCATGATGCAGCACTACATCACTCTACAGAGTGAGTTCCAGGACAGCCAGGGCTATACAAAGAAACCCTGCATCAAAAAAACCAGGATTAATATAGTAAAAATGGCCATTGTCGGAATGACTATATTTTAAAAGATCTGCTTATTTTTGGGGTGTATGTGTGTGTGTGTGTGTGTGTGTGTGTGTGTGTGTGTGTATGTGTTTGGTTTGCATGTATATCTGTGTAGCACAATCACACAATGCTTGTGGAAGTCAGAACAGGGTGTCAGATTTCCCAAAACTGGAGTTAAATGTGGTTGTATATGTTGGGGATCAAAACCTTGTTCTCTACAAGAACAGCCAGTGCTCTTAACCATTGAGCCTTCTCTTCAATTCCATAAAATGTTTTTTTTTTTTACAGTTTTTAAATTCTGTTAAAATCCGTTAGCATCCAAAACATTTATGTTCATCGCAGCTGATTCTCCTTGATATGGCTCTTTCTTTATCCCACCTATCATCTTTCCTCTTTTTATTTCCCAAGAAATAGGAACAGTATTTGACTTCCGCAACACACGCACTTGTCTGTGAACCAGAAAGAGATTTTGACCTGAGAACACAAATATTCAAGAATTCTTCATGATAATTAATATTATTAATAATAATAATTTTTCCCACTCCAAATTGGTCCCTTGATGGTCTGGGTTTATCAATAAAGCTTTTGTGGATTTAATTAGTACAAACCATATAAACTGCAGTCGGATTGCCTCCAAGTAACATGAAAATTAGGAATTGCTATCTGAAAATGCAAACGCACGGGCAAGAACTCCTATCCACCAAAGTGCTGAGCTGAACCGATGAAAGGAAGCGTGTAGAAGGAGCAATCCGCCAGAGCAACGCCTGCTTGCCTGTGCTGTGTTCTTCTGTGCCCATCAGTCAGCAGAGATGCTCCTTTGCCCAGATGCCAACACCCAGGTAATACAAGAAAATGGAAGAAACAGTGGCTGAGAAGCCACAGCTAACCAGTTTGAGAAGGGGACTCAGTGCAGTTCTTGGATAAATTAGACATGCACATGGAAAGAGAAGAGTCTGATAGTTGCACCTGGCTAGACCTACCAAAATCTGCACATTTTAAAAACAAAAATTATTATTAATCACTTTTAAATTAAGACATAATTGTTAATCCCAGCACTTGGGAGACAGAGGCAGGCAGATTTCTGAGTTCGAGGCCAGCCTGGTCTACAGAGTGAGTTCCAGGACAGCCAGAGCTATAAAAGAAACCCTGTCTCGAAAAAAACCAAAAAAAAAAAAAAAAAAAAGACATAATTGTACCATTTTTCCACTTCTTCCTCCAACCCTTCTCATGTACCCATCTCTCTCTCTCTCTCTCTCTCTCTCTCTCTCTCTCTCTCTCTCTCTCTCTCTCTCTCAAATTCATGACTTCTTTTTATTAAATTGTTGAAAGCTATTCCTTGTATCTTGGAATCTTCCTTGTTCGGGTCTTGTTCACCAGCCATGCAGATGAGACTTCATAGGTGAAGCTTCCTGTTATTTCTAGGAAACATAAAGTTACAGAAAATTTCCTGTTCCACTGGCTTTGAAAGAATGTTTTTTAAGAAAAGTTATACATCAAATAAAGCTCCATATAGTTAAATAATTGTTTCAGAGACTTAGGGCTGTGCCTGCATTGGAGGCACAATATGACAATAATAATGTTAGAATTACTTTGTTGTTATAACTATGGCCATTTTATATGACCAAATTATGTTGGTAAAACAGAAGGGCTCAAGCAGGACCCTAACACTCCAGGAAAGAGTATTTTGGGTGTGTGTACCCCAACAGCAAACATTACCATTGCTTTCTGCAACCTTTCCCCAGGTTTGTATACTCACAGGTTATATTCCAAGCAAGAAACAAGTTTGTGTAGCTACAGTCACCTAGTTTTTTACATATGGGCTAAGAATATACACTGGAGGACAGACAACCTTTTCAATGAATGATATTGGGGGAAACTAGACAATTGCATGCAGGAAAAAAAAAAGCTGGATCCTTTTCCTGGACTCTGCACAAAACTCAACTCCAACTGGTTCACGGAGTCAACGTAAGTCCTGAACCTCTGAAACTGCTAGAGGAAACACCAGGGAGCATGCAAAATGTAGAGGCGTAGATAGTACTTTCTAACTGGACTCTAGTTACCCAAGAAATAAGGACAACAGTAGGCAAAGGGATTTCAAGAAGATGAAGATCTTCTATACGGTAAAGGAAAGTGTCAATTGAGTGAAACTTACAACTTACAGAGTGGAAAAAGTTTTTCCAACTATGCAACCAACAGAGAATTAACATCTAGAATACACAAAGAATTCAAACAGTAGCAAAAACAAAAACAAAAACAAAAACCACCCCTCCCCAAATAGCCCAGAGAAGTAAACAGAGAATTCTTAAAGCAAGAAATAATCAGTGGACAATAAACACTTTTTAAAAAGTATTTAACTTCATTACCCATCAAGGAAATGCAAATTAAAACTACTTTGAATATCATTTCACCACAGACCAAAGGGCTGTCATAAAAAATAATCAAATGACAACAGATACATCCATACCCATGTTTATGGAATAGAGAGGTGCATTCATATCTACTATTGGTAGAAGTCTAGACTGGTACAGTCACTATCAGTTTGGGGGTTCCTCAAACAGCTAAAACTAGAACCACATGTGACCCAGTTTCTGGGCCTACACCCAAAGACTCAATACCCTATGACAAAGACAGCACACATCCATGTTTATTGCTGCTCTGTTCACAGTAGCTAGGAAATGGAATTGGCCAGGCTCTACATCAATATATGTATATATTAACAGGTGAACTGTGATGCATATTCATAATGGAATTTATTCAACTATAAAGACAATAAAATTTTCAAAAAAAGGAGAATTGGTAAATCTTTTCCTGAGTGAGGTAACCAGGCCCAGCAAGACAGATGTCACATGGCCTCTCAGATGTAAGTCCTAGTTTCAAATCTTTATGCCTCTGTGTTTAGCTTGGAGTACTTTTTAATGCTGCTAGAAAACTAGAGAGGGGCTATAGGATGTCAGAGTCTTTAAAGGAGGGCTCTAGTAAAGTGTAGGGGTTGTGTGAATTATTGGCCGTTGGGGAGGACTGTCATTTTCTTCAGTTGTCTACCCAGTGGTAAGGGTACCGGGATCCTGTGATCATAGAGCATCTAGGTTATAAACGCTAATAAAGGTGGGCTTCTTAACCTCAACCTCTTAGATAATTAGAGAAATTTGATAAGATAAAGTCTGGGTTCTAAGAGGACCTGAATCAAGAATCTGAATGGATGAGTGGATACAGATAGATGATAGATAGATAGATAGATAGATAGATAGATAGATAATAAGTAAATTATAGATAGATAGATAGATAGATAGATAGATAGATAGATAGTCATACAGATAGATAAGAATGGATAGATAGATAGATAGATAGATAGATAGATAGATAGATAGATACCCAGTGAGAGAAAGCACTAGTGAAGGGAGAGACAGCACGCTCAGTGCCTCTGCTGCTCACACGGTTCCAACAGTTTAACAGGGAAAGCTAGAAGCCATAAGTGTGTACCCAAGAACACATGTACCTGTTCATGGAGAGGTCATATTTTACAACAGTGTTAACAGAAGCCGATCTGAGGAAGAAAGCTGAAGACGAGGACAATGTGAATGACAAGGGGTTGACCTCTCATTCACATCATCTCATGCTTTCTCAACACATTTTCCATGTTTATGTGTTTTAAAATGAAAGCTAACTACATTTGCTGGTTTGGATCCCCCCCCATTCTACTCCTTTCTCACCACCAATATGGAGGTTCTAACAGTAAGGACTCACCCCTCAGCCAAAAGAAAACATGGAGTGTTTTATTTATGAAGAAGCTTCCTGTTACAGATTGAAAACTGAGAATGTTCAGTATGTTTAAAGTGCTCAAGTTGTTTGCTGTTAATATTTGATACATAAAATTGTTTATCTTAAGAGATTATCATGTAATTTTTATATATGTACATCTGTGGGGTGTGTGTGTGTGTGTGTGTGTGTGTGTGTGTTCATGTAGATGCATGGACATATCAGAGGGCCAGTGATTGCTGCCAGGTGTCTTTCCCAGTTGCCCTCCTCCTCATTCTTTCGTGACAGGATCTCTCCTTGAAATGACAAGCGAGGGTGGCTAGCCAGTGAGTCTCAGGAAGCCACTGTCTCCCCCCAGCGGCACTGGGACTGCAGAGGGGCTACTGGGACTACCAAAGTCTCTACTTTTTATGTGGATCCTGGGGTTAGAAATAAGAAATGTAAACAGCAAGTACTTTATTGAGACATCTCCCCAAGCCCCATGTAATATTTTCATATATGTACACACACATTGAAATTAGTTTGAGCCTGATGATATTCTCAGACATTTATCATTCCTATATGGTTACAGATTTCAAAATCCTTTTTCTACTGTGGACTTTTTAAAAGTGAAACTATGAGGAGAGACTCACTTAATCTGATAAAATGTATCATAAAGTTTGAAAAAAAACCAGAAACTGAAACATTTCCAGAGTAGCAATGCAGAGAGGAAACGTATATCAAATATGATAATGTAGTTATCAATTGTCTGATAGATTATAAAACCCACAAACTCTTGGGTTTAACAAAACCACTTCAATCATATTTGAAAACCCAAAATTCTATTTGAGGACAGATTTAAAAGTGTATAAAGCTGAAAGGGATGTTACAGGTTTAAATTTCCTGAAAGAGAGTGCTGGCCTCTGTAACCATCTCAGCAAGTAAGATCTAAGCATCTCAGAGCCTGACCTGGCTTTGCAAAACTGGCAGTCTGGAAAGTATTTTGCATGAAATGCTGTTATAGAGACTAAAGTTGTAAGTGTCAGAAAACAGTCACCATAAAAATAGCAATTATTGGAGACTCCACAGCCTTCTGTGCATAGCCCGCCAAGAAAGAATGATCTCCCAGCAGTGCTTTCACTTCTGAGCTCAGAGGAGTAAGGACACAGGCTTACAGGCCCACAGGAGGAACAAACTCCAGTCAGAGACAACAATACCAACTAGCACCAGAGATAACCAGATGGCGAAAGGCAAGCACAAGAACCCTACCAACAGAAACCAAGGCCACATGGCAACATCAGAACCCAGTTCTCCCACCACAGCAAGTCCCGGATACCCAACACACCGGAAAAGCAAGAGTTGGATTTAAAATCGTATCTCATGATGCTGATAGAGGGCTTCAAGAAAGACTTAAATAGCTCCCTTAAAGAAATACAGAAGATCATGGGTCAACAGGCAGAAGCCCTTAAAGAAGAAACACAAAAAATCCCTTAAAGAATTACAGGAAAGCACAATCAAGTGAAGGAACTGAACAAGACCATTCAGAATCTAAAAGTGGAAGTAAAAACAATAAAGAAATCACAAAGTGAGACATCTTTGGAGATAGAAAATCTTGGAAGGAATTCAGGAGTCATAGATGCAAGCATCAACAACAGAATACAAGAGATAGAAGAAAGAACCTCAGGTGCTGAAGATACCATAGAAAACATTGACTCAACAATCAAAGAAAATGCAAAATGCATAAAGCTGGTAACCCAAAATATCCAGTAACTCCAGGACATAATGAGAAGACCAAACCTAAGGATTATTGGTGTAATAGATGGAACATGCCAACACGAGGAGGGAAACTACACCCGAGAAAAAGCAAGAAAGTAATCTTCCAACAAGCCCAAAAGAAGATACCCACACAAACATATAAATAACATCAAAAATAACAGGAAGCAACATTCTCTATTCCTTAATATCTCTTAACAACAATGGACTCAACTCCCCAATAAAAAGACATAGACTAACAGAAATATTTTTCATGTAAATCTTCAATTTTATCAGAAAAGTTTGTAATTGCCCTTTTAATTAATTTATTTGTTTTTTATGTCTACCATTTTATCTGCATTATTTTTCATGATAATCATCAATTTATTTCTTTCTATATATTTCCTCTATTTTATCTGAAATGGTTTCAATGTAAATCTTTTTTACTACAAATGTTTCTAATTCCACCTTCAATTAATTTAGAGTTTTTATATCTACCAATTTATATGTAAATTTTTCCATGAAATAGTCAATTTTAAGTGTTTTTCTATATATTTCTTGAATTTTCCAGAAATATTTTCCATGTAAATCTTCAATTTTATCTGAAAATGTTTATAATTCCACCTTCAATCAACTTAGAATTATCTTGATGCCTATCACTTTATCTGTATAATTTCCACAATAATCTTTAATTTTAACATGTTTTTCTATACATTCCTTCAATTTTATCAGAGATATTTTCCATGTAAATCTTCAAGTTTATCAGAAAATGCTTATAATTCCACTTTCAATCAACTTAGGAATACTTTTATGCCTACCATTATTACATCTATATAAAATTTTCCATGATAATCTTCAATTCTAACATGTTTAAAATTTTTAACACATAAAATTTTTCTACAATTTTATCAGAAATAGTTTCCATGTAAATCTTGAATTCTATCATAAAATGTTTCTATTTCATATTTCAATTAATTTAGCAATGTTTTACATGTCTACCACTTTACTCTTTAATTTTCCATGAAAATTGTCGATTTTAACATGTTTTTCTATGTATCTCTTCTATTTTATCTGAAATATTTTCTATGTAAATATTTAATTTTATCATAAAGTGGTTTTACTTCCCTTTTCAATAAAAAGTAATAATTATTTTATATATTTTGATAACATACAAAGTTTTCATATGTATTAAACTTAAGCCAACTACTCATCAGTCTTTGTATGTATCTTGTGAGTTAAATAATATTAATATATGTGATTCATACAGTGAATGTTTTTGGAGGGCTAGATTCCTTCCTCAGCTCTCAGAATTTGCAGGTAAGACGGTGAATGTGGCTGCTCTAATATATTTTACAATCTCAAATGAAGGACTGTAAAGAAAATAAGAATGCCAGCTTTTAAGGTCATTTCAAAAACTGAAGTATTATGAAGGAAATAAGTATGGACAGGATCAAGAACTAATTAAGAGGTACCATGGATGCCAACTCTTCAAGCTGGAGGACTTCAAACTGAGAGGCATCCACAGAAAGAAATGAGGCTAAACTGGGAGGGAGAGACAGACATTCCAACCACAGAGTAGCCTGCAAAGGCTCTAGGATAGATAAGACACCACCTGCATCTCCTTTGCAATGTGAAGCCAAGATAATATTCATCATTACATTCTCCTAAAGATTCTATTTCCTTCATTTAAGAATCTCAAAGTTAGTAAACTGTGATGTAAATTCCATTTTTTTCCAAAGAGGCCAGTTTACACCCACGTTCGTAATTCCAAAGAGGCCAGTTTACACCAACGTTCCTAATATCCTTTTGGTGCATAGCATTTATTCCAGACACTTTATCTTTTAAACACCAGGTGTGTGAAAAATATTGGAAAGTAAGCATGTGTGTGCATGTGTATGTGTGTGTCTGTGTGTGCGTGTGTGTGTGTGTGTGTGTGTGTATGTGTATGTGTGAGCAGGCGTGTGTATGTGTGTGTGTGTCTGTGTGTGGTGTGATGTGCTTAGAAGTTAAATTGTTTTGCCATAATATAAAATCTGATGGTAATCAATGTTTTTTACTGAAGTAAGCCTACGGAACAGAAGTGTCCATGGACTCGGTTGCCACGCACGTGAGGTCTAATCATGCTCGGATAAGCCATGGCAGTGTACCAAGCAAATTGCCAGCTGTGCAGTCAAAAATCCCTGAGTATTATTGCATATACTTACATAAAACAATTGAACAACAGAGCTCTTGCTATGATGTCAACAGCTTTGAGGCATGAAAGGACTTGACCAGGGAAGTGTGTGAATTCATTCACTGCTGTCCATTATTAACTGGATTTTAGGAGGAAAAAAAAAAGATCAAGACCTTGAAGAACAGGTTTCAAGGATAGTACAGTGTCCTATACATATCTTGTAAATGTCTTTTAGGTCTTTGCTGCATTTTATTCAAAATTACCTGGAAATCCTTAATCAAAATAGTTGATGCTTAGAGCTCTCCAAAATTTCAGCTTTTAATTTAAAAACAAAGCTTGCAGGCAAGAAGATGCCATATAAAAGCAAGGTGAGAACAGAACAAAATAAATGATGCCTCATAAGATTTAACAATATTTCTTTACTCGACTTTATTTCCTGTGTCTGAGTATTTTGCCTGCATTTATGTCTGTGCTCCATGTGTGTAAAGTGATTATGGAGACCAAAGGAGGGGAGATCCCATGAATGTTACAGACAGTTGTGAACTGCTATGTGGGTGCTAGAAATAGAAGCAAGTCCTCTTCAGCCCTGGAAGATTTAATTTTAAAACTCTAATTACACATTGGGCTATTTTGACTCATATGAAGAAATATTTGATGCAATTATTCTTTATATAACCAGTGTACAAACTTTTATAGCTTGCCCCCCACCCCTGGACCTTCACAGCACAGAACAGGACTTCCTAGATTTAGAAGAGGTAGTGTATGACATCAGCAATACAAAACCCAAAAGGGAATCTCCATACTACATGGCAAGAAGCATGGAGAGAGAAAAAAATAGTTGTATTATTTTGAATTATGTGTCAGAATAAAACACCTATTTTACCACTTCTGTATTTGTTTAAGCAGGCTTTGAGAGTTTTTTTTTTAACCTCTTTTTTATTTTTATTTTTATTTTCTATATTCTTTGTTTACATTCAAAATGATTACCCCTTTCTCGGTTCCACCCTCACCATATGTCCCATAAGTCCTATTTCCTCTGCCCATTCCCCAGTCACCCCGCTCCCCTTTCTCTCTCCTGGTACTCCCCTACAATACTGGATCAAGCCTTTTCATGACCAGGACCCTCCCCTTCCTTCTTCTTGGGAACCATTTGATATGCTAATTGTCTTGAGTATTCAGAGCTTCTAGGCTAATTATCCACTTATCAGTGATTGCATTTCATGTGTATTCTTCTGTGATTGGGTTACCTCACTTAAGATGATATTTTCCAGTTCCAACCATTTGCCTAAAAATTTCATGAATTCGTTGTTTTTAATTGCTGAGTAGTATTCACTCGTATAAATATACCACATTTTCTGTATCCATTCCTCCATTGAGGGATATCTGTGTTCTTTCCAGCTTCTGCCTATTATAAATAAGGCTGCTATGAACATAGTGGAGCATGTGTCTTTGTTGCATGCAGGGGAATCCTCTGGGTATATGCCCAGGAGTGGTATAGCAGGGTCCTCTGGAAGTGTCATGCCCAGTTTTCTGAGGAACCACAGACTAATTCCCAGAGTGGTTTAGCAGGGAATTCCATCAGATCTTCAAAGAAGAATTAATACTGATACTCTTCAAACTGTTCCACAAAATAGAAACTCAAGGAAAACTACCCAACTCATTCTATGAAGCCACAATAACACTTATACCTAAACCAAACAAAGACCAAACAAGAACAAGGAAGGAGAACTTCAGACCAATCTCCCTCATTAACATCGTTGCAAAAATACTGAACAAAATCCTGGCCAACCGAATCCAAGAATGCATCAAAACTACAATTCTCCAAGATCAGGTAGGCTTCATCCCAGGGATGCAGGGATGGTTCAATATACGGAAATCTGTCAATGTAATCCACTACATAAACAAACTAAAGGAAAAAACCACAAGGTCATTTCATTAGATGCTGAAAAACCTTTTAACAAAATCGAGCATCCCTTCATGATAAAAGTCTTGGAGAGAGATCAGGAATCCCAGGCCCATACCTAAACATAGTGAAAGCAATATACTGCAAACCGGTAGCCAACATCAAGTTAAATGAAGAGAAACTTGAAGCAATCCCACTAAAATCGGGGACCAGACAAGGCTGCCCGCTCTCTCCCTATTTATTCAATATAGTACTTGAAGTCCTAGCCAAAGCAATCAGGCAGCAAAAAGAGGTCAAAGGGATACAAATTGGAAAGGAAGAAGTCAAAATATCACTATTTGCAGATGAAATGATAGTATACTTAAGCAACCCCAAGACTTCCACCACAGAACTCCTAAAACTAATAAACAACTTCAGCAAAGTGGCTGGATATAAAATTAACTCAAGCAAATCAGTAATCTTCCTCTATCAAAGGATAAAAAAGATGAGAAAGAAATTAGGTAAATGACACCCTTCACAATAGCCCCAAATAATATTTCATACCTAGGTGTGACCCTAATGAAGCAAGCAAAAGATCTATTTGACAAGAACTTTAGGCCTCTGAAGAAAGAAATCACAGAAAGTCTCAGAAGATGGAAAGATCTCCCATGTTCATGGTTTAGCAGGATCAATATAGTAAAAATGGCCATCTTGCCGAAAGCAATCTACAGATTCAATGCAATCCCTATCAAAATCCCAAATCAACTCTTCATAGATCTAAAAAGAGCAATTCTCAAATTCATCTGGAATAACAAAAAACCCAGGATAGCAAAAACTATTCTCCACAACAAAAGATCTTCTGGGGGAATCACTGTCCCTAACCTCAAGCTCTACTACAGAGCAATAGTGATAAAAAATTGTTTGGTATTGGTATTCAGACAGGCAGGTAGATCAATGGAATAGAATTGAAGACCCAGAAAAGAACCCACACACATACGGTCACTTGTTATTTGAAAAAGGAGCTAAAAAATCCAGTGGAAAAAAAGACAGCATTTTTAACAAATGGTGCTGGATCAACTGGAGATCTGCATGCAGAAAAATGCAAATCCATCCCATTCTTATCTCCTGTACAAAGCTCAAGTCCAAGTGGATCAAGGATCTACACATAAAACCAGACACACTGAAGCTTATAGAGGAGAAAGTGGGGATGAATCTTGAACACATGGGCACAGGAGAAAAGTTCCTGAACAGAACACCAATGGCCTATGCTCTAAGAACAAGAATCGACAAATGGGACCTCACAAATCTGCAAAGCTTCTGTAAGGCAAAGGACCTGGTCAATAGGACAAAACGGCAACCAACAAATTGGGAAAAGATCTTTACTAACCCTACATCCAATAGAGGGCTAATATCCAATGTATACAAAGAACACAAGAAGTTAGTCTCTAGAGAATCAAATAACCCTATTAAAAAGGGAGTACAGAGCTAAACAGGGAATTCTCACCTGAGGAAACTCAAATGGCCCTAAAGCACCTAAAGAAATGCTCAGCATCCTTAGTCATCAGGGAAATGCAAATCAAAACAACACTGAGATTCCACCTCACACCAGTCAGAATGGCTAAGATCAAAAACTCAGGGGACAGCAGTTGCTGGAGAGGATGTGGGGACAAAGGAATACTTCTCCATTGTTGGTGGGATTGCAGGCTGGTAAAACCACTCTGGAAGTCACTTTGGTGATTCCTCAGAAAATTAGACATAGTACTACCTGTGGACCCAGCTATACCACTCCTGGGCATATACCCAGAAGATGCTTCTACATGTAATAAGGACACATGCTCCATTATGTTCATAGCTGCCCTATTTATAATAGCCAGAAGCTGGAAAGAACCTATATGTCCCTCAACAGAGGAATGGATACAGAAACTGTGTATATATACACTATGGAGCTATTAAGAACAATTAATTCATGAAATTCTTAGACAAATGGATGGAACTAGAAAATGTCATCCTGAGCGAGGCAACCCATCACAAAAGAACACATATGGTATGCACTCGCTAATAAACAGATGTTAACCCAAAAGCTCAAAATAAACAAGTTACAATTCACCCAGCACAGCAAGCTCAAGAAGAAGAAGGACTTAAGTGAGGGTGCTTTGGCTCCTCTGAGAAAGGGAACAAAATACTCACAGAAACAATAAGGGAGACAATGTGTGGAGCAGAGACCAAAGTAAAGGCCACCCAGAGACTACCCTACCTGGGGATTCATCCTATAAACAGTCAACAAACCTCAACACTACTATGGACGACAAGAAGTATATACCAAAAGGAGCAAGCCATGGTTGTCTCCGGAGGGGCCCTGCCAGAGCCTTACAAATACAGAGGCAGATGCTAGCAACCAACTATTGGACTGGGCATGGGGTCCCCAATGGAGGATCTGGAGGGTGGTCCAGAGGAGCTGAAGGGGTTTACAGCCCCATGGGAAGAACAATGATTTTGGCCACCCAGACACTTCAAGTCTCCCAGGGACTGAACCATCAACCAAGGGGCACACATGGTTCCAGCCAAAAATGTGACAGAGGAAGGCCTCGTTGGGCATCAGTGGGAGGAATGGTCTTTTGGTCAGGTAAAGGCTCAACAGAGGCCCCAACAAAGAGAAACCGATGGGGGAGAAGGGGGTGTGCCAGGTGGAGGGGCATATATGTGGAGGCACAGGGAGGGAGGAGAAGTTGGGGGTCTTTGGGGAGAGGGGAAATTGGGAAAGGTTTTACCATTGGCAATGTAAATGTAGACGATATTCAATTTAAAAAAAAACCTATATACTGTTATATAGTTCTGGTTATTTTTCTGGTCTCTCTCTGTCTTAAAATTATCTTGGTCTATATGACAAACTCTGTAGTCATCCTAGTTAGAGCTGTGTGTTAAATTCAAATGGCTTCTGTCTTGCTTAAACAAGTCTAAAGTTCAGGGATTAGTTTTCCGGTACCACTGGCTTGGTCTCATCTGCAGAAGTTAAGCCTCGGGAACCCAAATGCTCAGCCGCTAGGCAGGAACTCTTCTGCACTTCAGAAAGAAGGAAAAGAAAAGAAAAGAAAAGAAAAGTAAGCCTTGACAGAAGCTTGGCATGATACATGGCTCTAGACCAGTGGTTTTCAACTGCTCAGTTCCGACACCCTTTGGTATCAACGACCCTTTCATCAAAGTAACATCTGATATCCCTCACAACAGATATTTACACTGATTCAGAACAGTAGCAAAATTACAGTTATGAAGTAGCAATGAAAATAATTTTATGGTCGGAGGTCACAGCAACGTGAGGAACTGTAATAAAGGGTCGCAGCATTGTGAGGGTTGAGAACCACTGCTCTAGAATAAGGAATGGCTGGGAAATAGCAATGGGCGCTCCAAAGGCCTGTCTACCAAGCACTGACCACTCCCTGGCACATCCTGGCAGCCTGAACAGCTTGCCAACTGTAGAGGAGGTGTGGAAAGGGCGTTCCCTCCCTGCAGTGGGTCAGGATAAAGTGAAAGCAAACAAAATGAGGGAAATGTTTTCAGCGAGAAACAGGCAAGAATCCAGCAGAGGCCTTCCTTTCAAAACCTTGGCAGAAGGTGGCTTTGAGGCTCACTTAAAGAAACATGATAATAAGGAGAAGTCATTGCAGATTGTTGTACAAAGTTGCAAAGCTGTATTTAAAGAGTAAAAAGCAATAAGGGAAAAATTCAGTTTCCCACATAAGTCGTGTGTTTTCAGACTCATTACTGAGAGGTGCCCTGTTCACTCAGCTACAGAGAGTCAGAAAGTCCTTCTGCTAGAATGGTATGTTCTGTTCCACCCTCAGATGTCTGAGTTCAAAGGTCTTAACGCATGCCATTCTTGTGGTTGTCTCTCTGAAGCAGAAACTTGGGGATGAATGAGTTAGGCTTCCTATCAGCAAACCTAAATATTTCGATTAAAGCTAAACACTCAAGTTAGATAAATCACATATAATTTAGAGAAGAAAGAAAAAATGTGAGTGCATTCTTAATCATTTTACTTCAAAAATAACTTTAGGGAGGGCCTCTTCCAGACACTTGAAACATAAACCAAGAGACCTCTGTCACTTTGTCCCTCTAACTCAGTGGTTCTCAACATTCCTTATGCTGTGGCTGTTTAATAATATGGTGTAGGGAACCCCAACTATAAAGCTTTTTCATAACTGTAATGTTGCTTCTGTTGAGAATCATAATGTAAATATCTGGGTTTTCCAACAGTCTTAGAGAAGCCATGAGAAAGGGTCATCTGACCAGAAAAGTGGTTGGGATCCATAAGATGAGAACCACTGTGAGTCTAATTCTTAGGTACAAAGTTTTCTATCACCTGGATCCCTTGAAGTTTCTCTCTTTCTGGCTATAAACCTACATTTATCCTTTTTGTAATTCCAATCTGTCTTATGCTATGACCTGTTTTCAGACCTCTCTATTAAATTATGGATTTTTCCTTCCTTCCTTCCTTCCTTCCTTCCTTCCTTCCTTCCTTCCTTCCTTCTTCACTCCTTCCTTCCTTCCTTCTTCCCTCCCTTCCTCTCCCCCTGCCCCTTTTCCCTTGCTTCTCTTCTTCCTTGTGATAATGGAGACTGAACTTATGTCTTTGCACATGCTATATAAGTACTCTACCATGGAACTAAACCCTCAACCTCACCAAACTTCACTGCCGGCTAGATTGGCTGACCGCCTCAGGGATTCACTGCTGCTACCCCTAGCACATGTTGCTGTATCTGGATTTTTATGTAGACTATATGAATCAAGTCCTTATGCTTTCATGGCAGGTCCTTTACCAATTGTTCCATCTCCACAGTCCTAGGATGAAACTCCTGGTGAAAACACCAGATCAATAATTGCAGAAGAAATCCCCAAAACAGGCTGCAATGCTAGGAAGTCAATGGCCTAATATGCCGAGCAGCTCTGGAGTTCTGGATGTCCAAAGACCAGTGGTATCAGGCAATTCTAAAATTTCTGGAGTCCAGCCATCTATGTTTCCAGTTGTTTTAGGTTTATTAGAGTCCAACAACTAAATGTTCCAAGTCCACATAATCAGAAGATAACAAATATCTTTAGTTAATAACATTTGCCAAATTCTATGGCAAAACTATTCCTACTGTACTGGCTCGTTTTGTGTGTCAACATGACACAAGCTGGAGTTATTGAAGAGAAAAGATCCTCCCTTGAGGAAATGCCTCCATGAGATCCAGCTGTAAGGCATGTTCTCAACTAGTAATCAAGGGTGGGAGGGCCCTTTTTGGGTGGTGCCATCCCTGGGCTGGTAGTCTTGGGTTCTATAAGAAAGTAAGCTGAGCAAGCCAGGGGAAGCAACCCCAGTAAGTAACATCCCTCAATGGCCTCTGCATCAGCTCCAGCTTCCTGACCTGCTGGAGTTCCAGACCTTACTTCCTTTGGTGATGAACAGCAATCTCGAAATGTAAGCTAAATGAACCCTTTCCTCCCCAACTTGCTTTTTGCTCATGATGTTTTATACAGGAATAGAAACCCTGACTAAGACCCCTACCAAGGATGATTTCAAGGTGGAAAACTGGCTCTTCCTAATTCCCATCATGCAGCAGACACACTATTCCTCCATGCTCCACGGATGTGACAGAAGTAAATAACTTCCATCTTCTGGATAATAGCAAGAGAATATATTTATGAAGCAATGCATATCTAGTCATGTTCCTTTCCTAAATGCCATATATTGAATATATATGGCATAATTTGCATAGTAACTATGTTTAATTCCTAAAAACTTAACTGTATTCTCTTATGAGCTGGCAGGACTCTGTTCCAGCGTTCTACTGATCCTATAGGAAGAGAAGACTATTTAGTAGAACGCCCTGGAATATTTCCATTCAATTACGCATGTTATGGATTAATTTCAGTAAAAAAAAAAAAAAGCGTAAACATTTAGCTTATAAAGGACATGCTGACTCTATTCTGAATGAAAACAGATCCTAATTCTTGTTGACCATAGCTTAAATCTCTACAAGCATTTTGGAAAGGGGAGGCACTAATGTCCTTTTCCGTTTAAATACATGTTTTAATAATTTAAGCCTTTGTGGTCTGAGTTCTATCTTTGTGCCTCAGGCTAGTACTAGTCCCCAGCGAAACTTCCATCTCCAACAGCAAGAATAAATAATGATTTTCTCATAAGATGACTGTGAAGATGTGAGGTAATGTTCATGGTTCAATAGAAATAGCTCAGTGCTCTCAGCAGGTGCTAAAACAAGCATATTTTGATTCACCATATTGTATTGATTAGCTTTTCATTAACTTGACACAGCTGGGGCTATCTGGGTAGAAATTATTTTAATTGAGAAAATGTCCTTCCTCAGCTGAGTCTATAGGCATTTTCATGATTAAGGATTGATGTGGGGAGGGTCCATCCCACTGTAGGTGGTGCCATTCCTGGGCAAGTAGTCCTGGGGTTTATAAAAGAAACAAGATGAATGCACAATGGAGACATGTTCTCTGCCTCTATGTTCCAGCCAAGCTTGAATTCATGCTGTGGCTTCCCTTAATGATGGACTATGATTAGGTTGTGTAGCCAAATAAAACCGCTCCTCTCCAAGTTGCTTTTGATCATAGCAATAGAAAGTAAAATAGGATATGTACAATAAAATTCTACTCCACAACAAGGAATGGAGTTTTACACATATGTTGTATTAATAAACATTTTTAAAATGTTAAGCTAAAGAAGCCAGACTACATACTGTATGAAGAATCATTTTTATAAAATTCAAACTAATGTAGGATAACAAGAAGCTTATTAGCCTGGCGGTGGTGGCTCATGCCTTTAATCCCAGCACTTGGGAGGCAGAGGCAGGCGGATTTCTGAGTTCGAGGCCAGCCTGGTCTACAGAGTGAGTTCCAGGACAGCCAGAACTACACAGAGAAACCCTGTCTCGAAAAACCAAAAAAATAAAAATAAAAATAAAATAAAAAATAAAAATAAAGAAGCTTATTGTTAGTTGCCCAAAGGGTCATGAAAGGGGGAATAATTACAGGAGAACAAAGACATTCAGAAGCAATAAAAATATTTGTTATTTTGCTCATAGAGATGGCTCCGTGTTTTTCACGTGTCAAAATTCATCTGATATTATGTACAGTATATTATGTCATACATATATACATACATGTTTATATGGGATATCTGTATATATGTGTATGTGTGTGTTTATATGTATGTATATATATATATGTGTGTGTGTGTGTGTGTGTGTGTGTGTATGTATGTATATATTACTGAGAGTCCAGAGTGAATATTTATTCAAGAAGATACTAGGAACATAGTAGAATATGCCGTGCCCCTGTGGCATGGTGGGGCATCTTTTGGGTATATTCCCAAGAGTGGTATAGCTGGGTATTCTGGTAGCTCTATTTCCAATTTTCTAAGGAACCTCCAGATTGATGTCTAGAGTGGTTGTACCAGTTTGCAATCCCACCAGCAATGGAGGAGTGTTCATCTTTGTCCACATCCTCTCCAAGATGTGTTGTCACCTATGGTTTTGATCTTAGCCATTCTGATTGGTATAAGGTAGAATCTCAGGGTTGATTTGATTTGCATTTCCCTGATCACTAAGGAGTTTGAGCATTTCTTAGGTGCTTCTGAGCCATTCGAAATTCCTCAGTTGTAGTGAGGAGAGAGGGACCTGATCTGGTATTGGGTGAGGGAAAAGGACTGAAGCCCTGAGGGCCAGCAGAAAGAATGGAAACAGGCAACCTCAGGAGGTACGAGATTGGGGGCACCCTCCAGAATGCACCACAGTCCTGGGAGGTAAGAGACGCTCAGGACCCAATGGGAAGGACCTTAGATGAAATGCCCAACAGTAGGGAGAGGGAACTTATAGAGCCCACCTCCAGCAGGAAGACAGGGCATCAAGTGAGGGGGGGAATCCCACAGTCAAAACTCTGATCCATAATTGTTCCTGTCTGAAAGAACTGCAGGGATGGAAATGGAGAGGCACCTGAGGAAAAGAAGGTCCAGTGACAGGTCCAAAGTGGGATCCAGCTCAAGGGGAGGCCCCAAGGCCTGACACTATTACAAGGCTATGGAGTGCTCTCAAAAAGGGACCTAGCATGACTGCCCTTCAGAAGACCCAAGAAGCAGCTCAAAGAGTCAGATGCAGATATCTGCACCCAACCAATGGACAGAAGCAGCTGACCCCTGTTGTTGAATTAGGGAAGGCTGAAAGAAGCTGAGGAGAAGGGCAATTCTGTAGAAGGACCAACAGTCTCAATTAATCTGGACCCCCGAGATCTCTCAAACACTGGATAACCAAACAGGCAGCATGCACCAGCTGATATGAGGCCCCCAACCCACATACAGTAGAGGACTGCCGGGCCTGTGTTCATTCAGAGTTAATGCATCTAATCCTCAAGAGACTGGAGGCTCCAGGGAGTTTAGAGGTCAGGTGGAGTAAGGGATGTGGACATCCACGTAGAGACAGGGGGTGGAGAGGAAGTATGGGATGTGGAACAGATGGAGGGTGGATGGGGCAGGGGATAAAATGTGGAGTGTAAAAAATAATTTATTGATTTAAAAAAAAAAAGATACTAAAAGTTGCAATTCAGCCTCTCTAGCAGAGCTTCCCATGGTGAATCAATTTAGTTTGCTCATCTCATGGCCCATGATATTAAGTCACATGATGATCACCAACTAGCATGCTTCAAATAAACAAAGCATCTTCGTGTGTTCGTTGTTCTAAATGCATTGGTACACAGTGTGGACTCCCCTCTTTACATGTCATTACCCATCTTTTATAGATAACTCTGCTATTTGCCTAAATAATACACTTATTTCCTGGGAACTGTATGTGTGTGTGTGTGTGTGTGTGTGTGTGTGTGTGTGTGTTTGTGTGTATGTGTGAATGCGTTTGTGTATATGTGCATTTGTATATATGTGTATATATACATATGCATGTGTGTATGCAAAGAGATTTGGTTATTTTCTGGTTCATTCTTATACATCAATCAATTAAACCACAGAACTCTCCTGACCCTGCTTTTTAAACCCAGTCATCTGTGTTTAACAAATCTTCCAGGTGATCTTCATAAGCAGTGATACTTAAGAACTGATAATTCTTAAGGAATGTGGTGGTTTAAATGAGAATCCCCCCCCACATATGCATGTATTTTTGAATACTTGGTTCCAGTTGGTGGAACTATTTGAGACAGTTGGGGTGTACCCTTATTGGAGGAGGTATGTTACTAGATATGGGCTTTATGGTGTTTTGGTTTGGTTTGGTTTGGTTTGTTTGTTTTGGGTTTTTTGTTGTTGTTTTTGGTTTTGTTTGTTTGTTTGTTTGTTTTTTGGTGTTTTGAGACAGGGTTTCTCTGTGTAGCCTTGGCTGTCCTGGAACTCACTCTGTAGACCAGGCTGGCCTCGAACTCAGAAATCTGCCTGCCTCTGCCTCCCAAGTGCTGGGATTACAGGCATGCGCCACCACGCCCGGCTTGGGCTTTGATGTTTTAAGAGCACACTCCTAGCCTGCCAGTGGTGGTGCCTTTAATCCCAGCACTTGGGAGGCAGAGGCAGGCAGGCAGATTTCTGAGTTCGAAGTCAGCTTGGTCTACAGAGTGAGTTCCAGGACAGCCAGGGCTACACAGAGAAACCCTGGGGGGGGGGGGACTCAAGCCTCGACTAAGGCTGGTCTTCAATAACAACAAAAACAATGGAAAGCCCACATACACATGGAAGCTGAACAATACTCTATTCAATAATAACTTGGCCAAGGAAGAAATAAAGAAATTTAAGGCTTTTTAGAATTTAATGAAAATGAAGGCACATCATACCAAAGCTTATGGGACACATGGAAAACAGTGCTAAGAGGAAAAGTCAGATCCAAGTGCCTCCATAAAGAAAGTTGGAAGAGCATACACTACCAGCTTAACAGCACACCTGAAAGATCTAGAACAGAAAGAAGCAAATATACCCAAGAGGAGTAGACAGCAGAAAATAACCAAACTCAGCCCTGAAATCAATCAAGTAGAACCAAAAGAACTATACAAAGGAAAAACAAAACAAGGAGCTGGTTCTTTGAGAAAAGCAACAAAATAGATAAACCCTTAGCCAGACTAACCAAAGGGCACAGAGACAGTATCAAAATTATCAAAACCAGAAATGAAAAGGGAGACATAACAACAGAAAACAAGGATATTGAAAAAAAATCATCAGATGCTACTATGAAAGTCTATACTCAACAAGACTGGAAAATCTGGATGAAATGGATAATTTTCTAGACAGATAACAGGTACCAAAGTTAAATCAGGATCAGATAAACCATCTAAACAGTTCCATAACCTCTAATAGCAGCAGTCATTAAAAGTCTCCAAACTAAAAAAAAAAAAAAAAAAAAAAAAAAAGCCCAGAACCAGATGGTTTTAGTGCAGAATTCTATCAGATCTCCAAAAAAGACATACTACCAATATATTTTAAACTATTCCACAAAATAGAAACAGAAGGAACAATATCCAATTCGTTCTATGAAACCACAATTGCACTTCTACCTAAGCCACACAAAGAACCAACAAAGTGAACATCAGACCAATTTCCCTTATGAATATCAATGCAAAAATACTCAATAAAAACTTGCAATCCAAATCCAAGAACACACCAAAACAATCATCCATCATGATCAAGTAGACTTCATCCCAGGAATGCAGGGATGGTTCAATATATGAACATCCATCAATTTAATCCACTATATAAACTCAAATTTAAAAACTACATGATTATCTCATTAGATGCTAAGAAAGCATTTGAAAAAAATTCAATACCCACATGCCGAGGCTCTGCTGCACTCCCCCACACTTCCCGGAGACCTCAGGCCGTGCACAAAGTCAGTGGGTGGCAGCCAGCTCGTGATCCCGTTGAGCAGCAATCACGCATAACCACCAGTAGAGAAACAACAGGTAAGCCCAGCCTCATAGGAGATTCAAACACCAGCCAGTGACAACAAGGTCAACTAACACCAGAAATAACCAGATGGCAAAAGGTAAACGAAGGAATGTCACTAACAGAAATCAAGACAACATGACAGCATCTGAACCCAGTTCGCCAACAACAGGAAGCCCTGGATACCCCAAAACACCAGAAAAAGAAGACTTGGATATAAAATCACTGGTCAGGATGCTGGTAGCTGAACACATAGAAAAATCTCATAAAGAAATAGAAGAGAAAATGGATCAAAAGTTAGAAGCCTTTACAAGGCAAATACAAAAATCACTCCAAGAAATGCAGGAGAAGATGGATCAAAAAGAAGAAGACAATAAGGAGGAAAGACAAAAATCACTTAAAGAAATACAGAAGAACGTGGGCCAACAAGTAGAAGCTATGAAAGAGGAAACACAAAAATCTATTAAAGAAATACATGAAAACACAATCAAGCAAGCGAAAGATCTGAGCACATTCATCCAGGCACTAAAAACAGAAGTAGAAACAACTAAGAAATCGCAGAGGGAGACAACATTGGAGATAGAAAACCTTGGGAAGAAATCAGGAGCCATAGATGCAAATATCAACAATAGAATACAAGAGATAGAAGACAGAATATCAGAAGCCGAAGATACCATAGGAACCATTGATTCAACAGTCAAAGAAAATACTAAATGCAAAAAGGCTGTAACCCAAAACATCCAGAAAATCCAGGACACAATGAGAAGACCAAACCTAAGGATTATAGGTATAGACAAGAATGAAGATGTACAAGTTAAAGGGCCAGCAAATATCTTCTACAAAATTATGGAAGAAAACTTCCCCAACCTAAAGAGAGAGATGCCCATGAATATACAAGAAGCATACAGAACCCCAAACAGACTGGATCAGAACAGAAATACATCCCGTCACATAATAATCAAAACTCCAAATGTACTAAACAAAGAAAGAATATTAAAGGCAGCAAGAGAAAAAGGCCAAGTAACTTATAAAGGAAGACCTATCAGAATAACACCAGACTTCTCACCTGAGACCATGAAAGCTACAAGATCCTGGGCAGATATCATGCAAACTCTAAGAGAACACAAACTTCAGCCAAAACTACTTTACACAGCAAAGCTCTCAATCACCATAGATGGAGACATCAAGGTATTCCATGACAAAACCAAATTTGCACGATATCTTTCCACAAATCCAGCCCTACAAAGGATAATAGGAAGAAAACACCAAGACAAGGACAGAAACTACACCCGGGAAGAAGCAAGATAGAAACCTCCTCTCATCAAACCCAAAAGAAGGTAACCTCTCGAATATAAAAAATAAATAAATATAATTTCAAAAATGTCTGGAGGAAATAATTACTATTCCTTAATATCTCTTAACATCAATGGACTCAATTCCCCAATAAAAAGACATAGATTAACAGACTGGATACGGAAACAGGACCCTACATTTTGCTGCATACAGGAAACACATCTCAGTGTCAAAGACAAACACTGCCTTAGAGTAAAAGGCTGGAAGACAATTTTACAAGCAAATGGTCTCAGGAAACAAGCTGGAGTAGCCATTCTAATATCAGATAAAATTGACTTCCAACCTAAAATCATCAAAAGAGACTCAGAAGGTCACTTCTTGCTGGCCAAAGGGAAAATCCACCAAGAAGAGCTCTCAATACTGAACATCTATGCTCCAAATGCAAGGGCAGCCTCATTCGTAAAAGAAACCTTACTAAAGCTTAAAGCACACATTACACCTAACACAATAATTGTGGGTGACTTCAACACTCCACTCTCCTCAATGGACCGATCAGGAAAGCAGAAACTAAACAGGGACACAGTGAAACTAATTGAAACTCTGGACCAATTGGATTTAACAGATATATATAGGACATTTCATCCTAAAGCTAAAGAATATACCTTTTTCTCAGCTCCACATGGGACCTCCTCCAAAATAGACCATATAATTGGTCACAAGACAGATGTCAACAAATACAAGAAGATCGAGCTAATCCCATGCCTTCTATCAGATCACCATGGAGTAAGAGTGGTCTTCAATAACAACAAAAACAACAGAAAGCCCACATACACATGGAAACTGAACAATACTCTACTCAATGATACCTTGGTCAAGGAAGAAATAAAAAAAGAAATCAAAGACTTTTTAGAATTCAATGAAAATGAAGGTACAACATACCCAAATCTATGGGACACAATGAAAGCAGTGCTAAGAGGAAAACTCATAGCTCTAAGTGCATCCAAAAAGAAACTGGAGAGAGCATATACTAGCAGCTTAATGGCACACCTTAAAGCCCTGGAAGAAAAACAAGTTAATTCACCCAGGAGGAGTAGAAGACAAGAAATCATCAAACTCAGGGCTGAAATCAATCAAATAGAAACAAAGAGAACCATACAAAGAATCAACAAGACCAGGAGCTGGTTCTTTGAGAAAATCAACAAGATAGATAAACCCTTAGCCAGACTAACCAAAGGACACAGAGACAGTATACAAATTAACAAAATTAGAAATGAAAAGGGAGACATAACAACAGAAACTGAGGAAATTCAAAACATCATCAGATCCTACTACAAAGGTCTATACTCAAAACAACTGGAGAACCTGGAGGAAATGGACAATTTCCTAGACAGATATCAAATACCAAAATTAAATCAGCATCAAGTAGATCAGCTAAATAGTCCCATAACCCCTAAAGAAATAGAAGGGGTTATAGAAAGCCTCCCAACCAAAAAAAGTACAGGACCAGATGGTTTTAGTGCAGAATTCTACCAGACCTTCAAAGAAGACTTAACACCAATACTCTCCAAACTATTCCACAAAATAGAGACAGAAGGGACACTGCCCAACTCATTCTTCGAAGCCACAATTACGCTAATACCTAAACCACAAAAAGATCCAACAAAGAAAGAGAACCTCAGGCCAATTTCTCTTATGAATATAGATGCAAAAATACTAAATAAAATTCTTGCTAACCGAATCCAAGAGCACATCAAAACGATCATCCACCATGATCAAGTAGGCTTCATCCCAGGGATGCAGGGATGGTTCAATATATGGAAATCCATCAATGTAATCCACTACATAAACAAACTGAAAGAAAAAAACCACATGGTCATCTCATTAGATGCTGAAAAAGCATTCGACAAAATTCAGCATCCTTTCATGCTAAAAGTCTTGGAAAGAGCAGGAATTCAAGGCCCATACCTAAACATAGTAAAAGCAATCTACAGCAAACCAGTAGCCAACATCAAAATAAATGGAGAGAAACTTGAAGCATTCCCACTAAAATCAGGGACTAGACAAGGCTGCCCTCTCTCTCCATATCTTTTCAATATAGTACTTGAAGTTCTAGCAAGAGCAATTAGACAACATAAGGAAGTCAAAGGGATACAAATTGGAAAGGAAGAAGTGAAACTATCATTATTTGCAGACGATATGATAGTTTACCTAAGCGACCCAAAAAACTCCACCAGAGAACTTCTACAGCTGATAAACAACTTCAGCAAAGTGGCAGGTTATAAAATTAACTCAAGCAAGTCAGTGGCCTTCTTGTACTCAAAGGACAAGCAGGCAGAGAAAGAAATTAGGGAAATAACACCCTTCACAATAGCCACAAACAACATAAAATATCTTGGCATAACTCTAACCAAACAAGCGAAAGATCTGTACAAAAGGAACTTCAAGTCCTTGAAGAAAGAAATCGAAGAAGACCTCAGAAGATGGAAAAATATTTCTTGCTCCTGGATTGGCAGGATCAATATAGTAAAAATGGCCATCTTGCCAAAAGCAATCTACAGATTCAATGCAATCCCCATCAAAATCCCAACTCAATTCTTCATAGATCTAGAAAGAGCAATTCTCAAATTCATCTGGAGCAACAAAAAACCCAGGATAGCTAAAACTATTCTCAACAATAAAAGGACTTCTGGGGGAATCAATATCCCTGACCTCAAGCAGTACTACAGAGCAATTGTGTTAAAAACTGCATGGTATTGGTATAGCAACAGGCAAGCAGATCAATGGAACAGGATTGAAGACCCAGAGGTTAACCCACAGACTTATGGTCACTTGATCTTTGATAAAGGAGCCACAACCATCCGGTGGAATAAAGATAGCCTTTTTAACAAATGGTGCTGGTTCAACTGGAAGTCAACATGCAGAAGAATGCGAATTGATCCAATCTTATCTCTTTGCACTAAGATCAACTCCAAGTGGATCAAGGACCTCCACATAAAACCAGACACACTGAAACTATTAGAAAAGAAACTTGGGAAGACCCTGGAGGACTTGGGCACAGGGGAAAAGTTCCTGAACAGAACACCAATAGCTTATGCTCTAAGATCAAGTATCGACAAATGGGACCTCATAAAATTACAAAGTTTCTGCAAAGCAAAGGACACTGTCAGAAGGACAAAACGGCAACCAACAAAGTGGGAAAAGATCTTCACCAACTCCACATCCGACAGAGGGCTAATATCCAATATATACAAAGAACTCAAGAAGTTAGACCGCAAAGAAACAAATAACCCTATCAAAAAATGGGGCACAGAGCTAAACAAAGAATTTTCACCAGAAGAAATTCGGATGGCCGAGAAACACCTTAAAAGATGTTCAACATCATTAGTCATCAGGGAAATGCAAATCAAAACAACCCTGAGATTCCACCTCACACCAGTCAGAATGGCTAAGATTAAAAACTCAAGAGACAACAAGTGCTGGCGAGGATGTGGAGAAAGAGGAACACTCCTCCACTGTTGGTGGGATTGCAAAATGGTAAAAACCGCTCTGGAAATCAGTTTGGCGGTTCCTCAGAAAATTGGGCATGTCACTTCCAGAGGACCCTGGCATACCACTCCTGGGCATATACCCAGAGGATTCCCCTGCATGCAATAAGGACACATGCTCCACTATGTTTATAGCAGCCTTGTTTATAATCGCCAGAAATTGGAAGGAGCCCAAATATCCCTCAAAGGAGGAATGGATACAGAAAATGTGGTATATTTATACAATGGAATACTACTCAGCAATTAAAAATAATGAATTCATGCAATTTGTAGGTAAATGGTTAGACCTGGAAAATATCATCCTGAGTGAATTAACCCAATCACAAAAGAATGCACATGAAATGCAATCACTGATAAGTGGATATTAATGAGCCCAGAAGCCCTAAATACTCAAGACACAAATAGCAAGTCAAATGATTCCCAAGAAGAAGAAAGGAGAGGACCCTGGGCCTGTAAAGATTGCATCCAGTTTAGTAAAGAAACCGAGGGGGGAGGGGGAATTATTGGGGAACAGATGGGGGGGAGAGGAACTATGGGAACTATGGTGGGTGGGAACTGGGAAAGGGGAAAGCCTTTGGAATGTAAACATAGAATATAGAAAATAAAATAAAATAAAATAAAATAAAAATTCAATACCACTTCATGGCAAATGTCTTGAAAAGATCAGGAATTCAAGTCCCATAATTAAATATAGTAAAAGCAATATGCAGCAAACCAGTAGCCAACATCAAACTAAGTGGAAAGAAATTTGAAGCAATCCCACTGAAATTAGGGTCTAGACAAGGCTGTCCACTCTCTCCCTAACTATTCAATATAGTATTCAAAGTCCTAGCCAGAACAATTAAACAAAAAAAGGAGGTTAAAGGGATACAAATTGGAAAGGAAGAAGTCAAAATATCACTATTTGCAGATGATATGATAGTATACTTAAGTGACCCCAAAAATTCCACCAGAGAACTCCTAAACCTGATAAACAACTTCAGCTGTATATAAAATTAACACAAACAAATCAATAGCCTTCCTGTACTCAAAGGATATAGGCTGAGAAATAAATTTGGGAACTGACACCCTTCAAAATAGTCACAAGTAATATAAAATACCTTGGTGTAGCTCTAAGCAAGCAAATAAAAGATCTGTATGACAAGAACTTCTAGTGTCTGAAGAAAGAAATCAAAGATCTCAGAAGATGGAAAGATCTTCCCATGCTCATGGATTGGTAGGATTAATATAGTAAAATTGGCCATCTTGCCTAATGCTATCTACAGATTCAATGCAATCCCCATCAAAATTCTCACTCAATTCTTCATAGAGTTAGAAAGAGCAATTCTCAAATTCATTTGGAATAACAAAAAACACAGGATAGCAAAAACTATTTTCAACAATAAAATAACTTCTAATAAAAGAAGTTGTAATAAAAGAACTTCTGGTGGAGTCACCATCCCTAAGCTCAAGTTGTATTACAGGGCAATAGTGATAAAAAACTGTATGGTATTGGTACAGAGACATGCAAGTATATCAATGAAATAGAATTGAAGACCCAGAAATGAACCCACAAACCTGTGTTCACTTGATCTTTGACAAAGGAGCTAAAACCATCCAGTGTTAAAAAAAAAAAAAAAAAAAGACAACATTTTAACAAATGGTGCTGGGTCAACTGGCAGTCAACACGTAGAAGGATGCAAATTGATCCATTCTTATCTCCCTGTAAAAATCTCAAGTCCAAGTGAATGAAGGACCTCCACAAAAAAACCAGATACACTGAATTTAATAGAAGAGAAAGTGAGAAAGAGGCTCAAACACATGAGTACTGGGGGAGTTTACCTAAACTGCAAATCAATGGCTTATGCTCTAAGATCAAGAATTAACAAATGGGGCCTCATAAAATTGCAAAACTTCTGTAAGGCAAAGGACTGTCAATAAGACAATGTCAATAGGACAAAATGGCAACCAACAGATTGGGAAAAGCTCTTTACCAATCCTACATCTGAGAGAGGGCTAATATCCAATACATACAAAGAACTCAAGAAATTAGACTCCAGAGAACCAAATAACCCTATTTTAAAATGGGGTACAGAGCTAAACAGAGAATTCTCAACTGAGGAATATCAAAGGGCTGAGAAACACCTAAAGAAATGTTCAACATCCTTAGTCATCAGGGGAATGCAAATCAAAACAACTCTGAGATTCCACCTCATACCAGTCAGAATGGCTAAGATCAAAAACTCAGGAGACAGCAGGCACTAGTGAGGATGTGGAGAAAGAGGAACACTCATACACTGCTTGTGGGATTGCAAACTCATACAACCACTGTGGAAATCAATCTGGCAGTTTCTCAGAATACCACTCCTGGGAATATACCCAAAGATGCTCCAACATATAACAAGGACACATGTTCATAGCATCCTGAACCTAGATGTCCTTCAACAGAGGTATGGATACAGAAAATGTGGTGTATTTACAGTACTACTCAGCTATTAAAAACAATGACTTCAAGAAATTCACAAGCAAGTGGATGGAACAAGAAAATATCATCTTGAGTGAGGTAACCCAATCACAAAAGAATACACATGGTATGTATTCACTGATAAGTGGGTATTAGCCCAAAAACTCAGAATATCCAAGATACAATTCATAGACCACATGAAGCTCAAGAAGAAGGAAGACCAAAGTGTGGATGCTTTGGTCTTTCTTAGAATTGGGAACAAAATACTCATGGGAGCAAATATGGAGAGAAAGTGTGAAGCAGAGACTGAAGGAAAAGCCATCCAGAGGCTGCCCTACCTGGGGATTCCATCCCTTATACAGTCACCAAACCTAGACACTAATGTGTATGCCAACAAGTGCATACTGACAGGAGCCTGATATAGCTGTCTCCTGAGAGGCTCTGCCAGAGCCTGACAAATACAGAGGCAGATGCTCGCAGCCCACCATTGGACCAAGCACATGGAAGGACCCATGTAGCAGAGGATGGTCTTGTCAGGCATCAATGGGAGAATAGGCCTTTGGGCCTATAGAGGTTCAATGCCCCAGTGTAGGGGAATGATAGAGCAAGGAGGTGGTAGTGGGTTGGTAGGTAGGGGAACACCCTCATAGAAGCATGGGGAGGAGGGGTGGGATAGGGGTTTCAAATGGGGAAACAGGGAAAGGGGATAACATTTGAAATGTAAATAAAGAAAACATCCAATTAAAAAAAAACAGAGCTCATGCCATTCCCTGACTCTCTCTCTCTCCCTCCCTCTCTCTCCCCCTCCCCTTCCCTCTCCCTCTCCCTCCCCTCCCCCTCTCCCTCCCTCTCTCCCTTTCCCTCCCTGTCCCTCTCCCTTCCTCTCTCCCTCCCTCTTCCCCTCCCTCCCTCTCTCTCTCCTTTCCTCCTCCCTGCTTCTACTCCTCTCTTTTTCTTCTTTCAACCTCATGCTGTGGATCAAATGTAATAAAATCAGCAGATATAAGCTACTGTTCTAATGCTATTCCTGCCTGCCTACTACCATACTCTGTGACATAATGGCCAAAGACTCTAATCCTCTGGAAATATAAACCACAATAAACCCTTTTTCTATAAACTGCCTTGGTCATGTGTTTTGCTGCAGATACAGAAAATTAACAAAGATAAGGACTGATTGAAATTCAAGTGAAAAGAAAATCAATACTGAATTTCCCCTATGAAATTCATGTGTTGAACATTTAACTCTTACTGCATTGTTTTTAGAGATGAAGCCACTAATGAGAATAGTAATTTAGGTAAAGGTGGGGCTCTAATCCAATAGGACTAGTATTCTTAAGAAGAAGAAGAAGAAGAACACTACATAGCTCCCTTTCCATGTACAAAAAGGAAAAGCCATGTGCAAACTCATTGAGAAGGTGACACCTTATAGCAGGTTATAACAACAGTTATCCAAATCTGGTGAAGCCCATGTGATGCCACCCCAAGCCACTAAAAGCTGGACCCAGAGCTATTCAGTTTGTCCTCATGTTTGTCCTGACAGCTTTCGATTTTGCTTTGGTCCAGTTTTTCCTTGATTTTTCTCTCCTCCCTCTCCTTTGGACTAGGAATGTCTATTCTGCACCTATCAAAGTGTTTTTGAAAGATGTAACTTCAAAGAAAATTCAGGGGCTCACAGTTAAAAGTTTACCTTGAGTCTCAGAAGAGACTTTGGGTTTTTCAACTGTTACATTTTAAGATTTTGGGGACTGTTACAATTTTGGGAACTCTTAAGATTTGGGGAACTCTTACAAATGAACTACATGCATGTTGCCATGAGCCTTTGAGTATTGTAGTGGAATGATTGTTAAAAAGAGATATGCTCGTAGACAGACTCCATCCGGGGCTACCGTCTCGAGGGGATCTGCTAGGCTCTCGCCACCAGGCAGGCCCAGCTCCGCTGAGGCTCTGCAGGACTTCCCCACACCCTCAGGTCTTGCACCGAGGCAGCAGGTAGCAGCCAGCTCGCAGGCCCCTGGACCAGCAGTAGCAGCGGGCCTCCATATTGCAACCAGGACACAGCTGGAGAGGACCAGGTAGACAGACTCCAGCCGGGGCTACCATCGCAGGGGGATCTGCTAGGCTCTCGCCGCCAGGCAGGCCCAGCGCTGCCAAGGGCTCTGCGGGACTTCCCCGCACCCTCCAGCCTTGCACCAAGGCAGTGGGTGGCAGCAAGCTCCTGATCCCTTAGAGCAGCAGTCACACATAATTACCAGTAGAGAAACAACAGGTGAGCCCAGCCTCACTGGAGATTCAAACACCAGCCAGTGACAACAAGGCCAACTAACACCAGTGTACTGGCTAGTTTGGTGTGTCAACTTGACACAGGCTGGAGTTATCATAGGAAAAGGAGCTTCAGTTGGGGAAGTGCCTCTATGAGATCCAGCTGTGGGGCATTTTCTCAATTAGTGATCAAGTGAAGGAGGGCCCCTTGTGGGCGGTGCCATCTCTGGGCTGGTATTCTTGGGTTCTATAAGAGAGCAGGCTGAGCAAGCCAGGGGAAGCAAGCCAGTAAGTAACATCCCTCCATGGCCTCTGCATCAGCTCCTGCTTCCTGACCTGCTTGAGTTCCAGTCCTGACTTCCTTTGGTAATGAACGGCTGGAAGTGTAAGCTCAATAAACCCTTTCCTCCCCAACTTGCTTCTTGGTCATGATGTTTGTGCAGGAATAGAAACCCTGACTAAGACAAATTGGTACCAGCGTAGTGGGGTATTCCTGTGATAACCTGACCATGTTTTGGGGAGGACTGTGGAAGGACTTTGGAACTTTGGGCTAGATGGTCCATTCAGTGATGAGACCTCTGTGAGATGTTGTGGAGGAGCTTGGAAGATTATGTTGAGAACAGTGCAGAAGATGGAGGCCTGGCTTGTGAAATTTCAGAGGGAAAATTAAAGACTCTTATCAGGGCCATGAAGACTCTGTGGTTCTGGTTAGCTGGGGCTGAAGAATCAGCTGTGAGTAACAAGATACCAGAACCACTAAAGTGAGTCGTTGTGTTACTGGGACTATTGATGCTGGTTAGCTGGAGCTAAGAAATTAGCGGTTAGTAAGAAGAGACCAGCATCACTGAGGTGAAATCTTCTGGGAAGTGTTTTCTGAGAGCACAGAGGATGTGTTCCAGATAGCCAAGGTTGTGCCTCGTGCTGTAGCAGGACTTGGTACTGTGTAAGAGTCACCCAGGTGGTACTGCTTTTGAAGGCATGAAGGCATCATGAAGAACAGCTGAGGCTTGGTACAGTGAGAGGCCATGGAAGGCCATTGGTGAAAGTGTACCCTCAGTTGTAATTGATGGCCCAGGACTGAAGGGATCATGCAAAAGAGTTGAGGCTTGGAGATGCCAGTACTATGTGATGACCACCAAGGACAGCAGCAGCAGTGGAGTACAAGCAGCTGGAGCCTAGAAGACAAGGTGTGTGCTACAACGGGAAGAGCTGGAGAAGTGACCCAAGCCCTTGGAGGAGCCCAGAAGATCGTGAGTTGGATCCCAGACTTTGGAGTTTGAGTTTTGCCTTTGATTGTGACTGTGCCCTGATATTTTTCCCTCTTGAAAGAAGGTATTTTAGTGGAGCTCACAGTTCAGAGACTTGAATTTTTAAAAGACTTTGAATTTTAAGATATTGGACATTTTAAAGGGATTGAATTTTTAATATGTAAAGACTGTGGGACCTTTTACATTATTGAGATCTTGGGGATGAATAAGAAAGTAAGGGTTGAGGCTTAATAGTGATATGTTGGTGTGTCAAGTTGACAAGGGGTCAATTGTACTGGCTAGTTTGGTGTGTCAACTTGACACAGGCTGGAGTTATCATAGGAAAAGGAGCTTCACTTGGGGAAGTACCTCTATGAGATCCAGCTGTGGGGCATTTTCTCAATTAGTGATCAAGTGAAGGAGGGCCCCTTGTGGGCGGTGCCATCTCTGGGCTGGTATTCTTGGGTTCTATAAGAGAGCAGGCTGAGCAAGCCAGGGGAAGCAAGCCAGTAAGTAACATCCCTCCATGGCCTCTGCATCAGCTCCTGCTTCCTGACCTGCTTGAGTTCCAGTCCTGACTTCCTTTGGTAATGAACGGCTGGAAGTGTAAGCTCAATAAACCCTTTCCTCCCCAACTTGCTTCTTGGTCATGATGTTTGTGCAGGAATAGAAACCCTGACTACCAGAAATAACCATTTGGAAAAAAAAACAAAAAAACAAAAAAACGAAGAAACTTTACTAACAGAAATCAAGGCAACATGACAGCATCTGAACCCAGTTCGCCAACAACAGGAAGCCCTGGATACCCCAAAACACCAGAAAAACAAGACTTGGATATAAAATCACTGGTCAGGATGCTGGTAGCTGAACACATAGAAAAATCGCAAAAAGAAATAGAGGAGAAGATGGATCAAAAGTTAGAAGCCTTTACAAGGCAAATACAAAAATCACTTCAAGAAATTCAGGAGAAGATGGATCAAAAAGAAGAAGACAATAAGGAAGAAAGACAAAAATCACTTAAAGAAATACAGAAGAACGTGGGCCAACAAGTAGAAGCTATGAAAGAGGAAACACAAAAATCTCTTAAAGAAATACATGAAAACACAATCAAGCAAGCAAAAGATCTGAGCATATCCATCCAGGTACTAAAAACAAAAGTAGAAACAACTAAGAAATCGCAGAGGGAGACAACATTGGAGATAGAAAACCTTGGGAAGAAATCAGGAGCCATAGATGCAAATATCAACAATAGAATACAAGAGATAGAAGACAGAATCTCAGAAGACAAAGATACCATAGGAACCATTGATTCAACAGTCAAAGAAAATACTAAATGCAAAAAGGTTGTAACTCAAAACATCCAGGAAATCCAGGACACAATGAGAAGACCAAACCTAAGGATTATAGGTATAGATGAGAGTGAAGATTTACAAGTTAAAGGGCCAGCAAATATCTTCTACAAAATTATGGAAGAAAACTTCCCCAACCTAAAGAGAGAGATGCCCATGAATATACAAGAAGCCTATAGAACCCCAAACAGACTGGACCAGAACAGAAATACATCCTGTCACTTAATAATCAAAACTCCAAATGTACTAAACAAAGAAAGAATATTAAAGGCAGCAAGAGAAAAAGGCCAAGTAACTTATAAAGGAAGACCTATCAGAATAACACCAGACTTCTCACCTGAGACCATGAAAGCTACAAGATCCTGGCCAGATATAATGCAAACTCTAAGAGAAGACAAACTTCAGCCAAAACTACTTTACCCAGCAAAGCTCTCAATCACCATAGATGGAGACATCAAGGTATTCCATGACAAAACCAAATTTGCACGATATCTTTCCACAAATCCAGCCCTACAAAGGATAATAGGGGGAAAACACCAAGACAAGGACGGAAACTACACCCGGGAAGAAGCAAGATAGAAACCTCCTCTCATCAAACCCAAAAGAAGGTAACCTCTCGAATATAAAAAATAAATAAAATAAATAAATATAATTTCAAAAATGTCTGGAGGTAATAATTACTATTCCTTAATATCTCTTAACATCAATGACTCAATTCCCCAATAAAAAGACATAGATTAACAGACTGGATATGGAAACAGGACCCTACATTTTGCTGCATACAGGAAACACATCTCAGTGTTAAAGACAAACACTGCCTTACAGTAAAAGGCTGGAAGACAATTTTACAAGCAAATGGTCTCAGGAAACAAGCTGGAGTAGCCATTCTAATATCAGATAAAATTGACTTCCAACTTAAAGTCATCAAAAGAGACTCAGAAGGTCACTTCTTGCTGGCCAAAGGGAAAATCCACCAAGAAGAGCTCTCAATACTGAACATCTATGCTCCAAATGCAAGGGCACCCTCATTCGTAAAAGAAACCTTACTAAAGTTTAAAGCACACATTACACCTAACACAATAATTGTGGGTGACTTCAACACTCCACTCTCCTCAATGGACCGATCAGGAAAGCAGAAACTAAACAGGGACACAGTGAAACTAATTGAAACTTTGGACCAATTGGATTTAACAGATATATATATAGAACATTTCATCCTAAAGCTAAAGAATATACCTTTTTCTCAGCACCGCATGGTACCTTCTCCAAAATTGATCGTATAATTGGTCACAAGTCAGATGTCAACAAATACAGGAAGATCGAGCTAATCCCATGCCTCCTATCAGATCACCATGGAGTAAGAGTGGTCTTCAATAGCAACAAAAACAACAGAAAGCCCACATACACATGGAAACTGAACAATACTCTACTCAATGACACCTTGGTCAAGGAAGAAATAAAAAAGGAAATCAAAGACTTTCTAGAATTCAATGAAAATGAAGGTACAACCTACCCAAATCTATGGGACACAATGAAAGCAGTGCTAAGAGGAAAACTCATAGCTCTAAGTGCATCCAAAAAGAAACTGGAGAGAGCATACACTAGCAGCTTAACGGCACACCTTAAAGCCCTGGAAGAAAAACAAGTTAATTCACCCAGGAGGAGTAGAAGACAAGAAATCATCAAACTCAGGGCTGAAATCAATCAAATAGAAACAAAGAGAACCATACAAAGAATCAACAAGACCAGGAGCTGGTTCTTTGAGAAAATCAACAAGATAGATAAATCCTTAGCCAGACTAACCAAAGGACACAGAGACAGTATCCAAGTTAATAAAATTAGAAATGAAAAGGGAGACATAACAACAGAAACTGAGGAAATTCAAAACATCATCAGATCCTACTACAAAGGTCTATACTCAAAACAACTGGAGAATCTGGAGGAAATGGAAAAGTTCCTAGACAGATACCAAATACCAAAATTAAATCAGCAACAAGTAGATCAGCTAAATAGTCCCATAAACCCTAAAGAAATAGAAGGGGTTATAGAAAGCCTCCCAACCAAAAAAAGTATGGGACCAGATGGTTTTAGTGCAGAATTCTACCAGACCTTCAAAGAAGACTTAACACCAATACTTTTCAAACTATTCCACAAAATAGAGACAGAAGGGACACTGCCCAACTCATTCTTCAAAGGCACAATTATGCTAATACCTAAACCACAAAAAAAGATCCAACAAAGAAAGAGAACTACAGGCCAATTTCTCTTATGAATATCGATGCAAAAATACTAAATAAAATTCTTGCCAACCGAACCAAGAACATATCAAAACGATCATTCACCATGATCAAGTAGGCTTCATCCCAGGGATGCAGGGATGGTTCAATATATGGAAATCCATCAATGTAATCCACCACATAAACAAACTAAAAGAAAAAAACCACATGGTCATCTCATTAGATGCTGAAAATGCATTCAACAAAATTCAGCATACTTTCATGCTAAAAGTCTTGGAAAGAGCAGGAATTCAAGGCCCATACTTAAACATAATAAAAGCAATCTACAGCAAACCAGTAGCCAACATCAAAATAAATGGATAGAAACTTGAAGCAATCCCACTAAAATCAGGGACTAGACAAGGCTGCCCTCTCTCTCCATATCTTTTCAATATAGTACTTGAAGTTCTAGCAAGAGCAATTAGACAACATAAGGAAGTCAAAGGGATACAAATTGGAAAGGAAGAAGTCAAACTATCATTATTTGCAGATGATATGATAGTTTACTTAAGTGACCCAAAAAACTCCACCAGAGAACTTCTACAGCTGATAAACAACTTCAGCAAAGTGGCTGGTTATAAAATTAACTCAAGCAAATCAGTAGCCTTCTTGTACTCAAAGGACAAGCAGGCTGAGAAAGAAGTTAGGGAAATAACACCCTTCACAATAGCCACAAACAACATAAAGTACCTTGGCGTAACTCTAACCAAACAAGCGAAAGTTCTGTATGACAGGAACTTCAAGTCCTTGAAGAAAGAAATCGAAGAAGACCTCAGAAGATGGAAAAATATTTCTTGCTCCTGGATTGGCAGGATCAATATAGTAAAAATGGCCATCTTACTAAAAGCAATCTACAGATTCAATGCAATCCCTATCAAAATCCCAACTCAATTCTTCATAGATCTAGAAAGAGCAATTCTCAAATTCATCTGGAGCAACAAAAAACCCAGGATAGCTAAAACTATTCTCAACAATAAAAGGACTTCTGGGGGAATCAATATCCCTGACCTCAACCAGTACTACAGAGCAACTGTGTTAAAAAATGCATGGTATTGGTACAGCAACAGGCAAGTAGATCAATGGAATAGGATTGAAGACCCAGAAATTAACCCACAGACTTATGGTCACTTGATCTTTGTTAAAGGAGCCACAACCATCTAGTGGAATAAAGATAGCCTTTTCAACAAATAGTGCTGGTTCAACTGGAGGTCAACATGCAGAAGAATGCAAATTCACCCACTCTTATCTCTTTGCACTAAGATCAACTCCAAGTGGATCAAGGACCTCCACATAAAACCAGATACACTGAAACTATTAGAAAAGAAACTTGGGAAGACCCTGGAGGACATGGGCACAGCGGGAAAGTTCCTGAATAGAACACCAATAGCTTATGCTCTAAGATCAAGAATTGACACATGGTACCTCATAAAATTACAAAGTTTCTGCAAGGCAAAGGACACTATCAGAAGGACAAAATGACAACCAACAAAGTGGGAAAAGATCTTCACCAACCCCACATCTGACAGAGGGCTAATATCCAATATATACAAAGAACTCAAGAAGTTAGACTCCAAAGAACCAAATAACCCTATCAAAAAATGGGGTACCGAGCTAAACAAAGAATTTTCACCAGCCGAAATTTGGATGGCCGAGAAACACCTTAAGAGATGTTCAACATCATTAGTCATCAGGGAAATGCAAATCAAAACAACCCTGAGATTCCACCTCACACCAGTCAGAATGGCTAAGATTAAAAACTCAAGAGACAACAAGTGCTGGGGAGGATGTGGAGAAAGAGGAACACTCCTCCACTGTTGGTGGGATTGCAAAATGGTAAAACTGCTCTGGAAATCAGTTTGGCAGTTCCTCAGAAAATTGGGCATGTCACTTCCAGAGGACCCTGGCATACCACTCCTGGGCATATACCCAGAGGATTCCCCTGCATACAATAAAGACACATGCTCCACTATGTTTATAGCAGCCCTGTTTATAATAGCCAGAAATTGGAAGGAGCCCAAATATCCCTCAAAGGAGGAATGGATACAGAAAATGTGGTATATTTATACAATGGAATACTACTCAGCAATTAAAAATGAATTCATGCAATTTGTAGGTAAATGATTAGACCTGGAAAATATCATCCTGAGTGAGTTAACCCAATCACAAAAGAATACACATGAAATGCAATCACTGATAAGTGGATATTAATGAGCCCAGAAGCCCTAAATACTCAAGGCACAATTAGCAAGTCAAATGATTCCCAAGAAGAAGAAAGGAGAGGACCCTGGGCCTGTAAAGATTGGATCCAGTTTTGTAGAGAAACTGTGGGGGGAGGGGGAATGATTGGGGAATAGTTGGGGGGGAGAGGAATTATGGGACGTATGGTGTGGGGGAACTGGGAAAGGGGAAAGCCTTTGGATGTAAACATAGAATATAGAAAATAAAAATTAAAAAAAAAAGAGAGATGCTCACAAGATCAATCCAGTCAACATTCAAACATGGAGTAGGGAGGACTTCATGAGCTCCAATTCCAAGCTGAAGAGCTACCAATAGTTGGCTTCTTGGGGAGGGGAGAATCAGTTCTCTTTAAGGGTGTGGCCAAAGGTAGATCGAATATATTCTGGTAGATGGCTGTACATGCAGGAGTAAATAGGCAGTATAAATTAGATTCCATGGGTTATAACAAACAAAATTGCACCAACAGAAGATGAAATTGGGTGGGCCAATTTGAGAGAAATTAGAGCATGAAGTGATCAAAATACATTGAATGTATGCATGTATACAATTCTCAAAGAATTAAATTATACATTTTTTAAAGTGATTTAATTGGGGGAAAGATGGTGTTCATAGACATCAAGCTGAGGAGGACTTGTAACGGCTAACCTTAATTTTTAACTTGACAGGGTTTGAAATAATGTAGGAGTTATACCACTAAGGCATGTTTATGGCAATGTGGCTGTGCAAAGAGACAGTGAAACACCCTGGTACCTACTTCTAGCCACATTCAGCAGTACATCTTCCCATCCAAGAGAGAGTTTATCTTAGATTTAATCTAGACTTGAGGTGGCAGAAATACAGAGAATAGGGTAGATTCAAGGAATAGTCTATAGATAACAATGGTATGAAAGGGAACTCATGCAGAAACAACAGAGAAAGCATAGTATTGGTCCAAAGATGGATCTGCAATTGCCATATGTAAGGGATGACAGGACATGGTTCCTGCCCCCCAGAACAGAGCCATCAGGGCATGGGCCTCTATAAGTGTCGATGGGCATATGCTATGGGCATAAGGCTTGGTTGTAATACAGTGTACATATTTTCATGTCCCTTCTTCAAGGAATGTCCTCTCTGCCAAGGTTAATAACTTCATGATAAACAGAGATAGCACAAATTCCAGGTGAAGGAGTGTCTATGTCTCTGCAAAATGGCAGAAGGTTGTGACCTTCAGGACAGTCCTTAAGGCTATGGGAAAGAACTCTAAAAACATGAGTTCAAACATATATAATATCTCAACTATACAAAATATAAGGAAGCAATATGAATTACATGAGGGGCTTCTCAAACCTAGAAAGACAGAGGCAACTGCACTATGAGCCAGCTTGTCAGAAAAATACAAATACAAGCAGATAAAATGGCAGTGGATTCCTGAGTTCAAGGTCAGCCTGAGACATATCAAATTTAAGACCAGGCATGGGGTAATCTCCACCCAGCTAAATTTACAAAGGCAGGCTTACCTCTGAATTCTTTTTGAAAAGTTAAGAAAAGAAAAATTACTTCCTGTCCTTTTCCTAAGAGTTGAAGGGTTAAGGTCATAGAATGCTGATTTGTGGGATGATCAAGATGGAAACTGGAATAAATAACAGAACTGATATGTAAATAAAAAACTGGGCCTTGGGTCTTTACAAGATGGGGTAGCAGAAAGCAGTAACACTTCTTTAGAAATATTTTCTAGTAAGAACTAAGCTGTCAGGAGATTTCTGGAGAGCAAACACAGTTCAAGATTTTTTTTTCTAAAAGGACTTCCAATTTTGGTTGGAAAATGCATGGAGAGTGAACACAGCTCTTTTAGAGTTTTTCATAGCTCTTTTAGAATTTTTTTTCTAAAAGGACTTCTGGTTGAAAATCCAAAGAATTACTTAGAGAGCTAGCACAGCTCTTTTAGAATGTTTTCTTTCAACTAAGCAGAGAAGACTGTCTAAAGAGCAAACACAGCTCTTATAGATTATTTTCTGGCTTTCTGATTTTGTTCAGAAAATCCAAGAATTCTTCTAGAATTTTTCTAAGAGGATTTCTGACTTAGTCAGAAGATCCAAGAATTTCTACAGAAGCTTATTTGACTTTGGTCAGAAAACCCATGAGCTATCCAGAGATAGTTTAGAATTTTTACTAGCAGAAGGAGCTGTCTCAACAGGTGTCTCAAGCACAAAGCTAGCTGTCTCAACAAGAGATTTTTTTTTTTTTTTTAGAATAGCAACAAAAAGTTGTCTCCAGCAGAACACAGATAGAGGGCAGTCTGAAAAGCAGCTGTCCTAAGTAGGAGAGAGAGACAGAGAGAGACAGAGAGAGAGAGAGAATGAGAGAGAGAGAGAAGGACAGAGAGAGAGAGAATGAGAGAGACAGAGAGAGACAGAGAGAGAGAGAATGTGCAATCTGAAAAGCTGTCTCAAACATACTACAGAGCCAAGAGCTATCTACAGAGAGCTTTCTAGGGAGCCATCTGGAGCAGAACACAGGCTGTCAGCTTGAAAGCTCGATTTGACTTCCGGTCCTTTGTTTCAGGGCTCTCAAACACCCCTTCTCTCACAGAACCCCTCTCCAAGCTGAGGCTTGTCCTTGGCATGCACTCATGTTTGAAAAGGATGATGATGATGATGATGATGATGATGATGATGATGATGATGATGATGATGATGATGTTTGAGGGTCAGAAAGCTTCTAAAAGAAACAGAAGATAAATGTTCTCAGAACTAAACAAATTTAATTGCTAGAAGTCTAGATTTAAAGTCACAAGGTTGAGTTCCAGTCAAATTAATTTCTCACTGGCTTTGGCAACAGGTTGTGATGTTTCACTTTGTCCAGGACAGTTGGGAAATAAGTCCAGTATCTGCAGATTGGGGAATAAGAAAAAGCTAATGCATGATACTCATTAAAACACGACTGTCTGAGGTAGGCAGACTACTAGCAAAGCTTTGGTAGTGGAGAAGAGGACTGAGCTCAGCTCCAAATACAGTATCAGCAAGTGGGGCCTTGTAAGTAAGCATCGGGGTAACATGTTTTCATTACAAAGACAACATCATTTTATAATGCCATTTTTTTACTTTATACCGTTTTTATGTCATGAAATAGTGTTTTAATATAATACCCAGAAACCCTTACACAGATATAACATTTTTTAGGGCTTGCAGCCATCACTATAGAAAAATTATTGCTAACTTTTTCCATTATAAGTCCATCAGGCATATTTAGCACATGCTCCTACCTGTGATGTTATCAGCATTTTTCACCATCACCAATTTGAGAGGGAAAAAAAAAAGAGTAGAGTTATAAGTTTTAATTTGCACTTCCTAGATTAAGTTATCTATCTTATTTGGTTATTAGGTATTTATATTACTGATCAGAAATGTTCATATCTTTTGATTGAAGAAAATCATGCTTTTATAAATTATTTTAATATCAAACACATTTATGTTTACCCTCTATCATGATAGTATTTTTAAATAATATTTTCTAGAAAGAGTTAGGCTCTAAGGCACAATATTACATATATGTTGACATTTACAAAGTTTTGTGTGTGTGTGCTCTTTTTTGTTGACTATATTTTTTAAACATTTACTTCCATTATTTTTTATTATATGTATGTGTCTGCATATGAGTGAGTGCACATGATATGACAGAGGTGTTAGAGTCTCGTGGAGCTGTGGTTACAATTAGTTGTGAGCCGTCTGATGTGTGACCATCTTTGGGTCAGAGCTAGCAGGGACTGAGCGAGCAAGGTTAACTGGAGCAAGAGGGGCCGACTGGAGCGAGCAGACGTCCCCAGCTCAATCCCCAGCAACCACAGGAAGGCTCACAACCATCTGTACAGCTACAGTGTACTCAGATACATAAAATAAATAAATAAATCATAGAGGGGGAAAAAAACTCTCTGCATAGCTCATCTCTTGAAGACCAAAAGCCTAGCCTTTCATTTACATACCAATTCAGTCATTACTCAGGTTCCCTTTTGATTATTCCATGAATCTGCATCCCTTGATCCAGTCCCTTGTGGAAGCCCACACCCTGCTGGCTCTGTTCCAGGGGCAGAAACCTCTTCACTCAGTTGCTGGTAGATGGAACACTTCTTGTTCAGTAAGATGTTTGTGTTGGATATAATGTGATGTGTTTGAATTGTTTTAAAATACAACATTTTTCATTAGTTTGATTTAAATTCTTTCAAAAGATTAAAATGATATTGCAAGTTAAAATATTTATTCTTAGCCGGGCGGTGGTGGCGCACGCCTGTAATAGTACTCTGGGAGGCAGAGGCAGGCAGATTTCTGAGTTTGAGGCCAGCCTGGTCTACAGAGTGAGTTCCAGGACAGCCAGGGCTATACAGAGAAACCCTGTCTCGAAAAAACCAAATCCAAACAAAAAAAAAAAACAAAAAAACAAAAAAATTATTGTTTCCTGTGTCAAGTTTTAAAGTTTCAAGACAAAAATATCCACTTCCTGATTATCTTGCCTTTCAGGATCTAAAAAATGGAAATGAGAGGCATTTTCTGACTCTTCCTGAAAGACAATTTGTTGCCTGGCTTGCCCATCTTGCCTAAAGTCTCCGGAATTAGCTCCTTGACACTCCATTTTGGCAGCATAACAGATTGCCCTACTCATGCCCTTGCCTGGAATGGATGGTGCATGAGGGGAAGACATGTGCCTCAGTCCCTGGGATCTGAGCACCTAGTGAAGGGCTAGGAACAGCACAGATACTGTATCCCCTCCCTGCAGAGGGCCAGAGAGTAAATGGAAATATGTAGCTTCTGGGATAGGGAGGTGAGGAGACCCTTTAGAAAGTCCCAGAGACCTGGGATGTGAGGTACTCCAGAGCTCAATGGGGGTGACCTTAGCCAAAATGCTCAACAGTAGGGAAAGGGAACTCAAAAAGTCCACATCCAGTAGTTAGAGCCCCAAGTGGAGGGACAGGGGTTCCAACATTAGACAGTCAACATTTCTAACCCAGAATTGTTCCTGTCTAAAAGAACTTCAGGGACAAAGATGAAGAGACTAGAGGAAAGGCTGTCCAGTGACCAGCCCAACATGGGCTCCATCACAAAGGGGATGGGGAGGGCACCAAGGCCTGACACTATGATGTGCATACAGACAGGAACCTAGAATGGCTGTCCTCTGAGAGGTCCTACCAGCAGCTGACTTAGACAGATGCAGATACTTACACACCCAACCATTGGACTGAAGTTGGAAACCCCTCTGGAGGAATTAGGGGAAGGATTAAAGAAGCTGAAGGGGAGGGAGACCCCACAGTCTCAACTAACCCAACCCCCTAGGAGCTCCCAGAGACTGAGCCAACAACCGGACAGCATAGACGAGCTGGCTGGTCCAAGACCCCTGGCACACACATAGCAGAGGATTGCCTAATCTAGCCTCAGTGAGAGAAAAAATGCACCTAATCCTTGAGAGATGGAGGCCCCAGGGAAGAGGGATACAGGGAGGGGGTCAGGAGGCAAGGGAGATAGGGAATGATACAAGAAACTATGGGGGGACCGGGAGTGGGGTAACAAAGAGAATGTAAATAAAATAATTAATTAAAATTTTAAAAAGTGAGATGTCGTCAAACTGAAGACAGTATTTTAAAATGTTCTGTCTGTGTTGGCCCTCCTAATTACTCTGGTTCTTCTTCACACCAAGGAAAACTTGTCATTTCTCCAGACACGATATAATTTCTCCAGCACAGACTTTTATCAACTTGCCTCTGGAGTCCCAGGGGGGGAAAATGTAATTATATCCTCTCTTTGGTCTCTACTAGAATTTTCTCAGTTAATCAGCAAATACATGATTGTGATGGCTAGCCTTATGTCAACTTGACAGAAGATAGTTGTCTGGAATAAGGTAACCTCAATTGAGAAAACACCTCCCGGTAAGATACAGCTGTAGGGACAGAATTCTCTTTGTTAATGATTTCTGGAGTAAGGCCTACCCCTGCAGTAAGGTTTTTTGAGAATTCTGGAATTTTTGTCTCTTTTATCTCAGGAATGAGGAGGTGAGCTGCTGCTTCAGATTGTCTGCAGCAACTGACTATGATTTGCCTCATGCTCTAGCAGAAGCATGATTTTGCCAGCTGCAGACCCTCATTTGCTAAAGTCTTGATTGCCAGGATAAGGTGTTCTCAGGAGGTGAGAAATAGTGGGACCTCTAGGAGGCAGGCCTAGGGAAAACAAGTTAGGATTCCAGGGGGCACACCCTCAGAGGGAGCTTAGGGCACCTCTCTTTGAGGTGACTTTACCACATATTGTCTGTGATGAAATTCTGTTTCACCACAGGCAATAGGAACAAGTTACTACTCACAACGCTCTCTGAAACAAATGCGACTAAACATTTCCTACTGTTCTTTATCTCAGTATTATGTTTTAGCACCATGAAGCTGGCTGACAGAATTGGGTACCACATTCTTCTCTCTGCTGTCAGGACTTAGTATCAGCTTGTAAACAGATAGGTGCTTGGCTCACATTAGCTTGTACTATAAATAGTCAAAAGCGTCACACACCTTTACTCACTGACCCCACCTTGCCGGTCTTCAGTTCATATCTTTGGGTAGTTAAAATTAGCTTTCCATGAACTAAGTTTTTATCTGAAATGTTCTTTTCAAAGAGAATTCTGCTTACGAACATACCTGCCATAGGTTCTTATCAATTAAATTAAAAAAAAAAAAGTAGGAAGAGAAGAAAGCCTGTTATAAAAGTCAAGAATGAACAAGGGTCACAGGAAACACAGTGTGATACTGAAGCACTTAATTATCATTCCAGGCTCCAAGCAAGATTGTTTAGAGGTGACTAACAGGCAGTGTGTGATAGCTCTGCTCCAGGCACAGCAGATCTCCTATCATCATAGGGAAAACTCCCAGCCATGGCCAAACTACTGCTTGGTTCTAATGTAGCCAGGGTTCTTTCTGCTAGTTGTTAGCTGCCTGTGGGTTCAAGGAGAGTAGGGTTTGATGAGACCTAGATACTGAGGTCATAGACGAACAATGACATAGCTGATGCTATAAAACTCAACCCATAATCTCAATGAGATGTCACTCAAATCAGGGGCTTTGGTTCAGCAAACTTCAGCAGGGAAGTTTGCCTAGTGAGCCCAGAAGCCACTTTAAAGGCGAAACAGAAAGCTCTGGGTCAGTCCCTAGAAAGACTGTGACAATTTTCTATGGAGTCCTTCCTAGCTTCCAACAGTCCAACAGGACTCTGTTTAGATGCTCCTAGGGCTATCAGCTTTGATTCCAGGATATCTGTATGAATTATGTGAGGTAAGAGAATATAATATTCATATTAAGAAGGCTTACACACATACATGTACACAAACACACATGTGCATGCACATGTGCACACATATACATGTGAACACATGAACACACCAGTGTTATTTCTAACCTGAAGTTGACATATGACAAAGACAGTAGCTGAATCCAACTCAGATAGCTGTCCTGTAACTTTGTAAGGGCTCTAATTCACATTTCCTTTGACCCTTCCAGTTCCTGCAACAATCTATCACTATCATGGTAGAAAAAGAAAGTGATCTATCCTAGTAATTCTTAGGCTAGAAGTGTGATCATTATTTTAAGGTCAATTCGTGTCTCTGCTGGTGGATAAAAGTTCTACTTGAAACCCAAAGGGAGATAAATTATTTCAAGATAATGATGTGGCAAACAGTCAGAATTTAATGCATGTTTTGTTTTAATGGTACTGATATTTAAATCAAAGCTAAAATATTGAATTAGAAAAGTGACCCTCACTTCCTCTTCAGACAGACACTTAAGTAAAGCTGTTGTTGAACCCACATCTGATGTTAAGTGGAAACTTGCCAGAGGTTTGACACAGAAAATACAAAAGTAGTGAAAACTCACAATCACCGTGCTTGCTGAAATTATATTTCGCAACTCCTTTTTTTCTTCATTTTAGTTTGCTTGGTGACTTTTTTAAGGTATAGTTTCAGTAATTTTACTTTGAACTAAAGGCTTTATATAATGATTTATACAATAGTCTATAAAACATTCATATATTGCCCTATTTAAACTTAACCAGAAGATGGGAAAATTGAGAAGCCCAAAGTGCTTATCTGAGGACTCTAACCTGCCGAGTGTTAAGAGATGAAATCTCAGACAAAGGTTGGATTCTGCACCCAATGCTCTACCTGCTATTTGGTATTTCTCACCTTTGGTCATTTTCCTACATTTTTGGTAATAAGCTATTTTCTGCATTAAAGTTCTAGTCACTACTAGATGAAGGTAGACAGTGGTTACCATGGCTACACTGTTTCCCAAAGTTCTCACTTAATTCAATTCTCAGAGGTTTATTAAATTCAGTGAGGAAACACACAGCAGCTCACTCTGCATTGACAAGACAGAGTAATAGTGTTGACTAACAGGCCTGGAAATGTCAGTCCACTGTTTCTTAAAAGCATGACCTTAGGCTGTTTCCGGTGCTTACCATTTCCTCCATCTGCTTACAAGGCATAATAATATTACAGACAGTGTGGGGTTGTTATGGGAACCAAAAGATATGACTCACTTGAAGCATGAGGAATAATGTCTAAGTCTTAACTAAGAACCAAATCATTTCAAGTTACTATTATGTGGAAGGACAAAGATTTGTGGTGACCATGTCTATACAAATAACTGTTTAAACTTCACACATAACTCCATAGCTTGCCAGGGGCTAGTAAGTGCCATGGAATAGTTAGTAAGTAGTTCTATTTAGGAAGACAGAAACCAGGAAGAGCCTTTTGGAGAATATCCATGAACATCTAAAGACTGTAGAGATTAGAACAGGCAGAGACAGCACAGTTTTCAGAAATAACAGTAGATAAAATTAATATGATATTCAATGGTTCTTCAAAGCAATGCAGTGTTTTGTGCCATGTTTCAGAAGTGGAGCAGAGAAAAGGAAGAGTTTCCATACCTCCTCATTTCTGCACCCCAACCAACCCACTGACTTGAAGAGCAGGACTTTCTCATCCATGCTTCTATGATGATAATCAGCAAGTGTCAAAAAGAAAAGTATAGCATTCCCGCAGAGTCGACAACAGTGGCTGGGTATACCATAGTCTCCCCTTCAGTTCTGACTTACCTAAGTCATATAGTTTATTGGAGCCCCTCTCTGCCTCTTGTCTAGGGCATTCTCCCATCCCATCTTTTCACTACTATAATGTTCTTCCTAATGATATTTTCTAAAGAATGACTAAGACATATACAATCATTTTGTAAAACTATACTAAAACCATCTGGTCCTGTGCTTTTTTTGGTTGGGAGATGTTCAATGACTGCTTCTCTTTCTTTAGGGGTTATGGGACTGTTTAGATGGTCTATCTGTTCCTGACTTAACTTTGGTATTTGGTATCTGTCTAAGAAATTGTCCATTTCATTCAGATTTTCCAGTTGTGTTGAGTATAGGCTTTTGTAGTAGGATCTGATGATTTTTTTTAATTTCCTCAGTTTCTATTGTTATATCTCTCTTTTCATTTTGATTTTGTTAATTTGGATACTGTCTCTGTGCCCTCTGGTTAGTCTGACTAAGGGTTTATCTATCTTGTTGATTTTCTCAAAGAACCAGCTCCTGGTTTTGTTGATTCTTTGGATAGTTCTTTTTGTTTCTACTTGGTTGATTTAAGCCCTGACTTTGATGATTTCCTGCCGTCTACTCCTCTTGGGTGTATTAGCTTCTTTCTGTTCTAGAGCTTCCAGGTGTGCTGTTAAGCTGCTAGTGTATATTCTCTCTCCAGTTTCTTTTTGGAGGCACTCAGAGCTATGAATTTCTCTCTTGGCACTGCTTTCATTGTGTCCTATATGTTTGAGTATTTTGTACTTTCATTTTCATTAAATTCTAAAACATCTTTGATTTCTTCCCTTATTTCTTCCTTGAGCAAGGTATCACTGAGTAGAGCATTGTTCAGCTTCCATGTGTTATGTGGGCTTTCTGTTATTTTTCTTGCTATTGAAGACCACCCTTAATCCGTAGTGATCTGATAGGAGGCATGGGATAACTGCAATCTTCTTATATCTGTTGAGGTCTGTCTTGTGACCAATTATATGGTCAATTTTGGAGAAGTGCCATGAGTTACTGAGAAGAAGGTATATTCTTTTGATTTAGGATGAAATGTTCTACAAAATACGGTATAGTTTAATGATATACAGCAAGAAATAAAAATCAAATTAGTATAAGCATAAGCATAACTATTCTAATGTTCTTGCTAACTAGCTTGCACAACAATTTCAGACATTAATTTAATCATTCTTTAGACCCTCAGGCTTGATACTGCTGTATTATGAAGTACACTATGACACAGTGACAATTTTCCTGATAAAAGTCCAGGAGTGAGCAATAGAGTTGGTGAAAGGTCTCCAAGGTTGGCCTGTGGCTGAGTTAGCAGCACAAAGGTACCTTCCACTCACTTTAGACGGATGATCTGGTGGCTTCCCCGTTGGGACTTCAAGATAAGCTATTGAAAGTTCAGGAAACACATGGCAGATGCCTTCAGTTTTATCAGTAGTAACTCTCTCAGACTATCCCAGTGTGTGTGTGTGTGTGTGTGTGTGTGTGTGTGTGTGTGTGTGCATATGAATTTGACTCCTACCTTAAATATGTAGTCTTTTTAATTAAACAATACGATGATTTGTCAGAAAATGGGGCAGGCCCATGAAAGAGGCCAGAGCTGACCCAGAACAGAAAATGATCTTCATAAGAAGGCAAAACAAATGAAAACACCAGAGCCTTCTTCTCTGAAACACAACTCACAACCAAAGTGTGACACAACATTAGGATAAAAGGAATGAGAAGAGTCCTTCGAGCAAGTGGAGGTAGCAAGCAGGTGTAGCTAGTCTAATATCTGAAGAAGGAAATAAAAAGACTTTGAACCAAAAATAAAAGAGATAAAAAGCTTCAAATTCATCAAGGAAACACATGCACATGATCCTAAAAAAACAGATTTACCTAACTACTTAAAACAAATGCCACCAGATGTAAAGACACATGTTAATCCCACACTCATGATAATGAGTGAGTTCAATTCTCTACTCTTGCCAATAGATAGGTCATCTGAATAAAACAGAGAAAACTGGAGCAAAATGGCACTATAAATCAAGTGAACCTAACACACATTTAAAGAATGGTCTTTTCAAACAGTAGAGAACACACATTCTTCTCCGTAGGTCATGGAACTGTCTCCAAAATTTATCACATACTGGGATACACAGCAAGCCTCAACAAACAGAGGAAAATCAAAATGTCACCTGTATTTTATGTGACCACATTAGAATAAATCTAGACATGAGCAGCAATAGAAACTACAAAAAGTACACAAAATCATGCAGGTTAAACAACATACTACTGTCAGGATGGTGATATACCTTTATTCCCCATGATGGGGATCAGAGCCAGGTAGATCTGTGAAGCCAGTCTTGTCTATACAGTGAATTTCAGACAAGTCAAGCTATATAGTGAAACTATTCCAAAGAAAATTATTGAATGAGCAACAAGTCACTGAAGAAATCAAAAGGAAAAAGTTTAAATTACTAAAATTGAGTGAAATGGGAAATACAAACTATCTAAATTTATGGGACTCAAATTTTTAACACTTTTTTATGTATATAATTGTCTTGCCCATGTGTAGGTTTGTGGACTACATGCATGCCTAGTACCTGAAGAGGTCAAAAGAATGTGCTGGATATCCTAAAACTGAGTTACCAATGGTTGTTGACTACCAAGTGAGTACCGTAAACTGAACCCTAGCCCTCTACAAGAACAAAATTAACTCTCTCCTCAAAAACAACAGAAAGAGAAAGCCAATACTAATAAAAGAAGTAGATAAATTTCTACATACATAATATCAAAACTTAACCAAAATGAAATAAATACTTAAACATTGCTATAAGAAGCAATAAGATCGGTCACCCAGCGTCCCAGGTGCTCAGAACCATCCGGCGGCGGCGGCAGAACCAGGTACCCGACACAGCCCGAGCTTAAGACCTTCGGGGACTCAGGCCTGGAGTGGGAATTGGGCACAGAATAGCGGGTGCACTCTGCACTCGCGCGCGGGGCGGACCCCGAGCTCCCTGCAGGCAGCTGCCATATTGCCTGCAGCTTCCCGCCCAGCTGGCGGTGGGGAAGCCGGAGGGTCACCCAGCGTCCCAGGTGCTCAGAACCATCCGGCGGCGGCGGCAGAACCAGGTACCCGACACAGCCCAAGCTTAAGACCTTCGGGGACTCAGGCCTGGAGTGGGAGTTGGGCACAGAATAGCGGGTGCACTCTGCACTCGCGCGCGGGGCGGACCCCGAGCTCCCTGCAGGCAGCTGCCATATTGCCTGCAGCTTCCCGCCCAGCTGGCGGTGGGGAAGCCGGAGGGTCACCCAGCGTCCCAGGTGCTCAGAACCATCCGGCGGCGGCGGCAGAACCAGGTACCCGACACAGCCCAAGCTTAAGACCTTCGGGGACTCAGGCCTGGAGTGGGAGTTGGGCACAGAATAGCGGGTGCACTCTGCACTCGCGCGCGGGGCGGACCCCGAGCTCCCTGCAGGCAGCTGCCATATTGCCTGCAGCTTCCCGCCCAGCTGGTGGTGGGGAAGCCGGAGGGTCACCCAGCGTGCCAGGTGCTCAGAACCATCCGGCGGCGGCGGCAGAACCAGGTACCCGACACAGCCCGAGCTTAAGACCTTCGGGGACTCAGGCCTGGAGTGGGAATTGGGCACAGAATAGCGGGTGCACTCTGCACTCGCGCGCGGGGCGGACCCCGAGCTCCCTGCAGGCAGCTGCCATATTGCCTGCAGCTTCCCGTCCAGCTGGTGGTGAGGAAGCCAGAGTCAGCCAGTGTGCCAGGTACCCAGACCCAGCCGGAGGCCGAACCAGCCTCCCATCCAGCCAGTGGCAGGGAAGCTGGAAACCGGACCCAGCCAGCTTCCCAGCAGCTTGGGACCAGCAGGCGGAACCAGATAACTGAGATATCCCAACTTTAAGACCCCTGGGGAAACAGGATATCAGACAGCGAACCCTGAGCAGGAGCAGTGCAGAGCAGCCGCCCAACAGGCAGAACCAAATACCTGGGATATCCTGAGGTTAAGACCTCGGGGGACTCAGGCCACCTGTCAGCAATCTGTGAGCAAGAGCCCCACAGGACAGTGATTCAGGTATCCCAGTCACTGGGAAATAGCCTTACAACCCCACAGGAGGGTCAAGCACCAGCTAGTATCTACAGGACCAACTAACACCAGAGTTAACCAGATGGCAAAAGGCAAACGTAAGATCGCTACTAACAAAAATCAAGGCAATATGGCGGCATCCGAACCCAGTTCCCCAACAGCAATAAATATTGGATACCCCGAAACACCAGAAAAACAAGACTCAGATCTAAAATCACTGGTCAGGATGCTGATAGAGGAACACTTAGATAAATCTCTTAAAGTAATACATGAGAAAATAGATCAAAAGCTAGAAGCCATTGCAAGACAAACACAATTAAATCCCAGATATCTCAACACACCAGAAAAACAAGACTCAGATCTAAAATCACTGGTAAAGATGCAGATTGAGGATCACTTAGATAAATTTCTTAAAGTAATAGAGGAGAAAATAGATCAAAAACTAGAAGCCCATACAAGGCAGACACAAAAATCACTTAAAGAAATCCAGGAGAATATAGAGCAAAAAGTGAATCCCAATAAGGGGGAGAAACAAAAATCACCCAAAGAAATACAAGAGAACATGGGTCAACGAGTAGAAGTCATAAAGGAGGAAACACAAAAATCCCTTAAAGAATTACAGGAAAACACAAACAAGCAACTGAAAGATCTGAGCAAAATCATACAAAATCTAAAAACAGAAGTAGAAACAACTAAGCAATCGCAAAGGGAGACAATGTTGGAAATAGAAAACCTTGGGAAGAAATCAGGAGTCATAGATGCAAATATCAACAATAGAATACAAGAGATAGAAGACAGAATCTCAGATGCTGAAGATACCATAGGAACCATGGATTCAACAATTAAAGAAAATGCAAAATGCAAAAAGCTGGTAACCCAAAACATTCAGGAAATCCAGGACACAATGAGAAGACCAAACCTAAGGATTATAGGGATAGATGAGAATGAAGATCTACAACTTAAAGGGCCAGCAAATATCTTCTACAAAATTATGGAAGAAAATTTCCCCAACCTAAAGAGAGAGATGCCCATGAATATACAAGAAGCCTATAGAACCCCAAATAGACTGGACCAGAACAGAAATACTTCCCGTCACATAATAGTCAAAACCCCAAATGTACTAAACAAAGAAAGAATATTAAAGGCAGTAAGAGAAAAAGGACAAGTAACATATAAAGGAAGACCTATCAGAATTACACCAGACTTCTCACCTGAGACCATGAAAGCTAGAAGATCCTGGGCAGACCTTATGCAGACCCTAAGAGAACACAAACTTCAGCCAAGACTACTATACCCAGCGAAACTCTCAATTGCCATAGATGGGGAAACCAAGATATTCCACGACAAAACCAAATTTGCAAGATACTTATCTACAAACCCAGCCCTACAAAGGATAATAGGGGAAAAATACCAACACAAGGGGGGAAACAACACCCCAGAAGAAACAAGATAGAAACCCCATCTCATCCAACCCAAAAGAAGAGAACCACTCAAATACAAATAATAATAACAATTCCCAAAATGTCAGGAAGTAATAATTACTATTCCTTAATATCTCTTAATATCAATGGACTCAATTCCCCAATCAAAAGACACAGACTAACAGACTGGATACGGAAACAGGACCCTACATTTTGCTGCATACAGGAAACACATCTCAGTGTCAAAGACAAACACCTCCTTAGAGTAAAAGGCTGGAAGACAGTTCTACAAGCAAATGGTCCCAGGAAACAAGCTGGAGTAGCCATTCTAATATCAGATAAAATCGACTTTCAACCTAAAGTCATCAAAAGAGACACAGAAGGTCACTTCCTGCTTGTCAAAGGGAAAATCCACCAAGAAGAATTCTCAATACTGAACATCTATGCACCAAATGCAAGGGCACCCTCATTCGTAAAAGAAACTTTACTAAAGCTTAAAGCACACATCGCACCTAACACAATGATTGTAGGTGACTTCAACACTCCACTCTCCTCAATGGACCGATCAGGAAAGCAGAAACTAAACAGGGACACAGTGAAACTAATTGAAGCTTTGGACCAATTGGATTTAACAGATATATATAGAACATTCCATCCTAAAACAAAAGAGTATACCTTTTTCTCAGCACCGCACGGTACCTTCTCAAAAATTGATCATATAATTGGTCACAAGACAGACCTCAACAAATACAAGAAGACCGAACTAATCCCATGTCTCCTATCGGATCACTATGGAGTAAAAGTGGTCTTCAATAGCAAGAAGAACTACAGAAAGCCCACATACACATGGAAACTGAACAATACTCTACTCAATGACACCCTGGTCAAGGAAGAAATAAAGAAAGAAATCAAAGACTTTTTAGACTTCAATGAAAATGAAGGTACGACCTACCCAAATCTCTGGGATACAATGAAAGCAGTGCTAAGAGGAAAACTCATAGCCCTGAGTGCCTCCAAAAAGAAACTGGAAAGAGCATACACTAGCAACTTAACAGCACACCTGAAGGCGCTGGAACAAAAAGAAGCTAACTCACCCAGGAGGAGTAGAAGAGAGGAAATCATCAAACTAAGGGCTGAAATCAATCAAGCAGAAACAAAGAGAACCATACAAAGAATCAACAAAACCAAGAGCTGGTTCTTCGAGAAAATCAACAAGATAGATAAGCCCTTAGCTAGACTAACCAAAGGGCACAGAGATAGTATCCAAATTAACAAAATTAAAAATGAAAAGGGGGATATAACAACAGAAACAGAGGAAATTCAAAAGATCATCAGATCCTACTACAAAGGCCTATACTCAAAACAACTGGAGAATCTGGAGGAAATGGACAATTTCCTAGACAGATACCAAATACCAAAATTAAATCAGCATCAAGTAGACCAGCTAAACAGTCCCATAACCCTTAAAGAAATAGAAGGGGTTATAGAAAGCCTCCCAACCAAAAAAAGTACGGGACCAGATGGTTTTAGTGCAGAATTCTACCAGACCTTCAAAGAAGACTTAACACCAATACTCTTCAAACTATTCCACAAAATAGAGACAGAAGGGACACTGCCCAACTCATTCTTCGAAACCACAATTACGCTGATACCTAAACCACAAAAAGATCCAACAAAGAAAGAGAACTACAGGCCAATTTCTCTTATGAATATAGATGCAAAAATACTAAATAAAATCCTTGCCAACCGAATCCAAGAGCATATCAAAACGATCATTCACCATGATCAAGTAGGCTTCATTCCAGGAATGCAGGGATGGTTCAATATACGGAAATCCATCAATGTAATCCACTACATAAACAAACTAAAAGAAAAAAACCACATGGTCATCTCATTAGATGCTGAAAAAGCATTTGACAAAATTCAGCATCCTTTCATGCTAAAAGTCTTGGAAAGAGCAGGAATTCAAGGCCCATACCTAAACATAGTAAAAGCAATCTACAGCAAACCAGTAGCCAACATCAAAATAAATGGAGAGAAACTTGAAGCAATTCCACTAAAATCAGGGACTAGACAAGGCTGTCCTCTCTCTCCATATCTTTTCAATATAGTACTTGAAGTTCTAGCGAGAGCAATCAGACAACATAAGGAAGTCAAAGGGATACAAATTGGAAAGGAAGAAGTCAAAGTATCATTATTTGCAGATGATATGATAGTCTACTTAAGCGATCCAAAAAACTCCACCAGAGAACTTCTACAGCTGATAAACAACTTCAGCAACGTGGCTGGTTATAAAATTAACTCAAGCAAATCAGTAGCCTTCTTGTACTCAAAGGACAAGCAGGCTGAGAAAGAAGTTAGGGAAATAACACCCTTCACAATAGCCACAAACAACATAAAGTACCTTGGTGTAACTCTAACCAAACAAGTGAAAGATCTGTATGACAGGAACTTCAAGTCCCTGAAGAAAGAAATCGAAGAAGACCTCAGGAGATGGAAAAATATTTCTTGCTCCTGGATTGGCAGGATCAATATAGTAAAAATGGCCATCTTGCCAAAAGCAATCTACAGATTCAATGCAATCCCCATCAAAATCCCAAATCAATTCTTCATAGATCTAGAAAGAGCAATTCTCAAATTCATCTGGAGCAACAAAAAACCCAGGATAGCTAAAACTATTCTCAACAATAAAAGGACTTCTGGGGGAATCAATATCCCTGACCTCAAGCAGTACTACAGAGCAATTGTGTTAAAAACTGCATGGTATTGGTACAGCAACAGGCAGGTAGATCAATGAAATAGGATTGAAGACCCAGAAATTAACCCACAGACTTATGGTCACTTGATCTTTGATAAAGGAGCCACAACCATCCGGTGGAAAAAAGATAGCCTTTTCAACAAATGGTGCTGGTTGAACTGGAGGTCAACATGCAGAAGAATGCGAATTGACCCACTCTTATCTCCTTGTACTAAGATCAACTCCAAGTGGATCAAGGACCTCCACATAAAACCAGACACACTGAAACTATTAGAAAAGAAACTTGGGAAGACCCTGGAGGACTTGGGCACAGGGGGAAAGTTCCTGAACAGAACACCAATAGCTTATGCTCTAAGATCAAGAATCGACAAATGGGACCTCATAAAATTACAAAGTTTCTGCAAAGCAAAGGACACTGTCAGAAGGACAAAACGGCAACCAACAAAGTGGGAAAAGATCTTCACCAACCCCACATCCGACAGAGGGCTAATATCCAATATATACAAAGAACTCAAGAAGTTAGACCGCAAAGAACCAAATAACCCTATCAAAAAATGGGGCACAGAGCTAAACAAAGAATTCTCACCAGAAGAAATTCGGATGGCCGAGAAACACCTTAAAAGATGTTCAACATCATTAGTCATCAGGGAAATGCAAATCAAAACAACCCTGAGATTCCACCTCACACCAGTCAGAATGGCTAAGATTAAAAACTCAAGAGACAACAAGTGCTGGCGAGGATGTGGAGAAAGAGGAACACTCCTCCACTGTTGGTGGGATTGCAAAATGGTAAAACCGCTCTGGAAATCAGTTTGGCGGTTCCTCAGAAAATTGGGCATGTTACTTCCAGAGGACCCTGGCATACCACTCCTGGGCATATACCCAGAGGATTCCCCTGCATGCAATAAGGACACATGCTCCACTATGTTTATAGCAGCCTTGTTTATAATAGCCAGAAATTGGAAGCAGCCCAAATATCCCTCAAAGGAGGAATGGATACAGAAAATGTGGTATATTTATACAATGGAATACTACACAGCAATTAAAAATAATGAATTCATGCAATTTGTAGGTAAATGGTTAGACCTGGAAAATATCATCCTGAGTGAATTAACCCAATCACAAAAGAATGCACCTGAAATGCAATCACTGATAAGTGGATATTAATGAGCCCAGAAGCCCTAAATACTCAAGACACAAATAGCAAGTCAAATGATTCCCAAGAAGAAGAAAGGAGAGGACCCTGGGCCTGTAAAGATTGCTTCCAGTTTAGTAAAGAAACCGAGGGGGGAGGGGGAATTATTGGGGAACAGATGGGGGGGAGAGGAACTATGGGAACTATGGTGGGTGGGAACTGGGAAAGGGGAAAGCCTTTGGAATGTAAACATAGAATATAAAAAATAAAATTAAAAAAAAAAAAAAAAAAAAAAAAAGAAGCAATAAGATCAAAGCAGTAATAAAATGTCTCCTAAACAAAAAAAGCGGGAGATTAGTTCTGCCAGAACTTGGAAAAAGAACTAACACCAGTACTATTTAAATTAGTTCATAAAATAAAACAAAAATCAAAAGCATCTAAACTTTTTTTTAATCAAGTCAGTATTTCCCTGCGATCAAGCCAGATAAAGACAAATCAAGGGGGTAAAAAAAGGGGCATGGCAGCCCCCTGAGAGGCTCTACCCAACAGCTGACTGAGACAGATGCAGATTCCCATAGACAAACATTGGAAAGAGGGCAGGTACCACTGTAAAATAGTTAGGGGAAGGATTGAAGGTCCCCAAGGAGATGGCAACTGCACAGAGAAACTAGCAGTGTCAACTACCAGGACACTTCCTGGGAGCTCCCAGAGACTGAGCCACCAACCAAAGAGGATACATGGGCTGGTCCAAGGTCCCCAACACATATGTAGTAGAGGGCTGCCATGTCTGGCCTCAGTGGGAGAGGATGAATCTAATCCCATAGAGACGTCATGCCCCAGGATAGGGGAATACTGGGGAGGGGCGCTATCCTCTCAGAGACAAAGGGGAGAGGAGATGGGAGGAAATCTAAGAGGGGGGACCAAGAAGGGGGCAGCATTTGAGATGGAAGGGAGGAAGAAAGGAAGGAAGGAAGGAAGGAAGGAAGGAAGGAAGGAAGGAAGGAAGAAGAGAGAGAGGGAGGGAGGGAGGGAAAGAGGGAAAGAAAGACAGAAAGACAGAAAAAGAAAGAAAGAAAGAGAGAGAGAGAGAGAGAGAGAGAGAGAGAGAGAGAGAGAGAGAGAGAAAAGAAAGAAAGAAAGAAAGAAAGAAAGAAAGAAAGAAAGAAAGAAAGAGCTAGAAAGTTACAGATTATTCTCCCTGTGTCTTAGGTCAGGGTTTGTATTCCTGCACAAAACATCATGACCAAGAACCAAGTTGGGAAGGAAAGAATTTATTCAGCTTACACTTCCACATTGCTGTCCATCACCAAAGGAAGTCAGGACAGGAACTCAGACAGGGCAGGAACTTGGCGGCAGGAGCTGATGCAGAGGCCATGGAGAGGTGCTGCTTCCTGGCTTGCTTCCCCTGGCTTGCTCAGCTTGGTTTCTTATAGAACCCAAGACTACAGCCCAGGGATGGCACCACCCACAGTGGGCCCTCCCTGCTTGATCACTAATTGAGAAAATGCCTTACAGCTGGATATCATGGAGGCATTTCCTCAAGGGAGGCTCCTTTCTCAGTGATAACTCCAGGTTGTGTCAAGTTGACACACAAAACCAGCCAGTATACGGTGATTAACACAGATACAAAAATTATCAAATAAAATATTGGCTAACAAATTCAAGAGCACATAAAAAAAGATCATTCATTATAAAAATTGTTATTTCTCATTATAGAGGTATAGACATGCTTGAACATACATAAATCACTAATTGTAGGTAGTCATATAATCTGATGTATAAGAAGCTTTTGGCAAAGCTCAAAATCCTTGATACAGTTTGTGGAGAAACTGGGGATGGAGGAAGTTTACCAAAATACAATAAAGACTATATTCAACATGCCGACAGACAACGCCATGCTAAAGGGAAAAAGAAAAACAGAAACCTCAAAGCATTGATACTAACATCATACCTGATGCCCACTCTCTCCACTCCTAATCAATGTAGTGTTTGAAATCTTAGCTAGAGAAATAGTGCAAGAGAAAGAAATAAAAGGAATACAAACAGAAAAAGAAGTCATGTTTACAGATGATATGGTCCTGTACATAAGAAACACTCAACCCTCCACCAAAAACCACTTGGAGGTGATAAGAACTTCAAGCAAAGTGGAAGGATTAAATACCAATGGCAAACAACCTGAAAAATCAAAGAAGTAATCCCATTCATATGACCCTAATACATAAATAGACATATAAATAAGCAAACAAATGAATAAATAAAATTAACTACCTGTGGCTAAGCCTGAACAAATGGGGAAAAGGCTTTGACCATGAAATATATTAAGATACTGAAGAAAAAAATTGAACATAGTAGAAGGCAGAAAGACCTCCATATGCTCATTTAGAAGAATTAATCTTATGAAATGACCATATTACCAAAATGAATCTACAGATTCAATGCTGTCTCAAGCAAAATTTCACTAACATATTTTGCAGAAATGGGGGGGGTGGGAAATGCAAAAAAAAAATGTATAGAAGGAACAAAGGACCAAGGATAGCCAAAGCAATCCGGAGCAAAAATAAAACCTTGGATGAAGGAATCACCATACCTTGATTTCAAATTATATTATGGGACCATAGAAATAAAAACAGCATGTATTAAAATGGCAACCAACAGACTTGGAAAAGATCTATATCAATCCTATATCCAATATATACAAAGAACTCAAGAAATTAGACTACAGAGAACCAAATAACTATATTTAAAAAAAAATAGGGAACAACACTAAACAGAGAATTCTCAACTGAGGAAACTCAAAGGGCTCAGAAGCACCTAAAGAAATGTTCAAACTCCTTAATCATCAGGGAAATGCAAATCAAAATAACCCTGAGATTCCACCTCACACCAGTCAGAATGGCTGAGATCAAAAACTCAGGTGACAACAGATACTGGTGAGGATGTGGAGAAAGGAACACTCCTCCATTGTTGGTGGGAGTGCAAGCTGGGACTATCACTCTGGAAATCAGTTTGGTGGTTCCTCAGAAAACTAGACATAGTACTATCTGAGGACCCTGCTATACCACTTTGGGCATATACCCAGAAGATGCTTCAACGTGTATTTTGACTAGACCTACCAGTCAACAGTCATAGTTCTTGGATCTCTGGCAAGAGTTGTACATATGGCAGAAATACCTACCTACATCATAGCACAAGGAGCCAGGAAGAGAAGAAACCCATAATTCCCCTTTAAAATGAACGTCCCCCAATGCTGTAAAAAGACCTTGATCTCCTAAAAGTTCTACCACATTTCAGTGCTGCAACTCTGAGCACAAAGCCTTTAACACAGGACCTGAGTACAGTTTTCCTTACTGTATCACCTATAGGGACTATAGCACATGCCTAGCAGGCCTGCTCTGCAGTTGGCAGGCACCCAGACAGATCTCGCCAGTCTTATCTGCCCTGCATCCACGCATCTGTATAATCCCTTCCTCTGAGTACGGAACCACCCCAGTGAGTCATACTCTAACATAAGAGTTATAGATTGTGACTTCTGAAATCAAGCTATAAAAAGACTCTGTTGAAGTTCTAGGACCATCACATGCTTGCTTTTCTCTTTCTACAGCGAGACCCATAAGCCGAGGAAACCAGTGACGCTTTTGATCCATATCTAAGAAGAGAACAATCCAGAAGGTCACAGTTGAACCCTGACAGTGCAGACAAGCATGGGGATGTGCAGTTTAGACTGTACTTTCAACTTTGTGAGGAGAAACCATGAGGCCGAAAATGCCCTCCTAAGCTGTGCCCGAGTTCCTGACACTCAGACAGTGGGAGAGACATTCGCGTTTGCTGGTTAATCTCATTAGGTTCCTGTGGTAACTTGTTGTGCAGCAACAAGTAACTAATACCTATTCATAATTGTAAAACAATAAAATAAGAGAATGTTAAACATGATGTATGTCCACAAAAAGAATCTCCTGCAACATCATAGGAACTTTTCAGTAGCTTTCTGGGAGACTTGTGTGTTATTTAAGCAAGGTACTTGGTGTTGGAGTCAAGTATCCATAAGGTAGACTCCATCCTCAGTGAATTTGTGACCTCAACTTTCTTGCCTCTGAAATGGGGATACCACTTCTCTGTGTGCTTGTTTGGAGAATGAAACAAAATGGCGCATATCCAGCTGCATGGGACTGTCCTTAGCTCATTGTGAAAACTTGATAGTCATTAGTCTTCCTTTGCCCACTATCATGTTACACGCATCTAACTTCACAATAAAATTTGAACAGATCTGCTGTGTTCCTCAAAGGTCAGTCTAGCTCCAGTGCAGCTTAACAGACATTTGTGGGGGAGGAGACAAGCACCACACCTGAAAGGTCCTGGAGTTAATGATTCCATTACTTGAGATGCCAAATCTTTTAAATTCAGACTCCATTTTAGAGAACCTGACCTGTTTGAACTCAGGTAAACTAACAGGCTGGTACCTAGCTTTAGTTTCCAAGTTGCCCCCCAACAAAACCTGAGCCTAGTACCAGTCTCTAGGCTAATCCCCAACATGACCAGTGTCTCCAGGTTATTCCCTCAACAAATCTGCACCCCCAGGTTACAAGCCCACCCCCTGCCTAATGTCTACCAGTGCAGAGGGGAGCAGAAATTTAAGTTTATGCTATGACTCCAATTATGTTAAAGGCCACAGTAGCTTGCACATGTACTCCCTGCTTACTATAAAGCCTTGCACAATAGACACTGAGGGCTCCCACCACCACTAAAACCATCCTGCCTGACAGCAGTGCATTGGGGACAGGTCGGGGGAGGGGCAGAGCTAGCTTGAATAAAGACCCTGCTGTGAGTTGCATCAGATCATCTGTCTGTATTTTGGGGATCACTAACATTTCCCTGGCACAACAATTTAAACCAATCCTAAAGCATGGTTGTTACAATAGATGATTAAGTGATTAATCCGCTTTAATCTCCCCAGAGTCGGTGGGTGGCACAAGTTCCTTGATACCTGCCTCAATGGTGTAGATTCCTGAATGAAAGACACACACTCACAGCCTTATATTTAATATGCCTTAATCAGCTCAATGACTGGGCCACTCCCAAATTCCACATTGCTAACGCCTCCCCCTCTGACACTCCTGAGTTATTACTTTCTAAAATCTATACTCCATCCTTACTTCCCTAGACCCAGTGGGGACGGGGTTTGGGGGGGGGGAGCTGGAGTCGCACTCTTCCTGGCTCTTTCATGATTAGTACTCCATCTTCTGCAGTTCTCAAGCCTGCGTCTTAGTCCTTTCCTAGCGTGCCAATTCTAATTCCTTCTTCTCTTGGTTCCCTTGCCTGCAAATCCTAAAGTCCCGCTTCTACCTCCCTACCCAGCCATTAACCATGGGCAACTTTATTTACCAATCAAAACCAATGGAGGGCAGCATCTTAAATGTGGATTCCCATGCAATTTTGGGAACCCAAAATAACATAAAACAAGCTTTAAGCCAAATTCACAATGCATGGTGTCTTAGAACAACAGTGCATGAGTTACTCTTGGGACACTGTGGGTTCATTGGGGCTGGAGGGGTGATTCTCAGGTAAGACAATCAGATGTCACTTGAAGTGTCTAAAGACTCGCCTATGGCACTTTTTTCTCTCACTTTCCCAGTGCCTCAGCTCTCCTCACATGACACTTCTTTTCAGCTTTCTACTGCCCCAAGATAACAGACAAAATCTGTCAGTGATCATAGAGCTTGAGACTAAGAATGATCCAGGGTCTTTTCTGCCATATGTTGATAGTCAACCAAGCAACAGACCATCTCCGCCTTAAGGGGAGCAGGGAACAGACTCTGCTTCTTCACAGGGAGTGGGACGAATATGCAGACCAAGGGAACTGGTGGCTACAAGTTCCCTATCTTTCTTGGGAAGCGGGGAGTGGGAGACTTCTTTTTCCTACCGCTAGAAATGCTCCATGAAAGGCCAATATCTCTATCAAATTGAAATGTCTTCCTCTTGGCCAAGACAGCTTTGTTGCCTTGGGACTCGACCTCCAGATTCCATCCTCCATGAAAGCAATTTAGCACTCTGCACTCAGTTAAAACTAAGGCCTTCGGCCAATCCAATGGCTACCTGTTCTCATTCTCTTTTAATGCTTTCTTTCCTTTGCGTTCCAATAGTCATGGCTTTGGATGAATGCCTCTTGCTCTGATAATTCTCCCTTTTAAAGTGCACCTCAGTTTGTGATTTGACATTTATGAGATTATATTGGTTTCTAGTTTCCTGGGCAAAACTCTACCTTGCCATTTATCCTCAGCGTATGCATTACCTCAAACATACTAGATCTGCTGTAAAATATTGTTTGAATGGATGAATGGTTCCTTCTCACCTGAATAGTTTAATGCTGAGAATTTCATCTTCACAAGCATTTGTTTAATTTTCAAGGATCAGACCTTAGAAACCTTAACGCCCGAATTAAGAAAAGACAATTATTTGACTCTGTGACTCAAGCAGTATGAAGTGATTCGCTTTAAGTATGTGCTTCATAGCAACAGACGTGACCTCAGCCACGCCAGGGTCAGCTGAAGGAACATTTCCAGCTTTCAACTCCCACACATCATTCCAGGACACCTGAATCTCACATTCCTTTACAGCTGACTAATACCTGGTTCAGGTGGATATTGCATATGCAGTATCCACTTAGCTAGAAATCTCCCTGAATTGTCTTCACCCTATCTGTAATGGCTAAACTTGTTCAGATTTTTACCCACACTCTGAAGTCTTCCCTAAATCCCACACCCTGGAATTTTCTAAATTTTAACATCTTGTTTCTCAACACATTTAGATACAGCCTGATTTAGTTTTGGTGTTCCCCAGAACAGACACACAATTGGATTCTGAGAATATTTCCTTTTATTAAAGATTTATTTGTACTTATTTATTTTTTGGTTTTTCATGTCAGAGTTTCTCTGTGTAGCCCTGGCTATCCTAGAACTTATTCTGTAGACCAGGCTGGCTTTGAATTCACAGAAATCCATCTGCTTCTGTCTTCTGGATGCTGGAATTAAAGGCATGCACCACCACTGCCTGGCTTCATAATTATTTGTATTTTTTATTATTTCAAATTGTGTATAGGTGTGTGTTTGCATATGGGCATGTGTACATGAGTGAAGGTGCCTGTAGAGGCTAGAGGCATCAAATCTCCTAGAGTTGAAGTTACAGATGATTGTGAGCCACTTGACGTGAATACTGGAAACTGGACTTAGGCCTCCTAGATATACCCACCACTTAGCTTCGGTTATTATCAATTTGTGACAAGTCATGTTTCACACATGCACCAACCCATCTCCCTTTTCACTTAAAAGATTTTTAAGCAAGTATATATCAAGTGATTTGGTTCATATCTATGTAGGTAATCATCTTCAAAAGATATTTGTAGATTCAACCAACCACAAACCAGAAAAGTATAGTGGATATACACAGACTTTCTCTTGCCATTCTCTGAGACAATATAGTATAACAGCTTTTTACATGTAATTTATGCTTTATTATATAACCATAAATAAGTACTCTAAGGTGTTTTAAAGTCTAAAGAAGAATATGTGTAGGTTGCATGAAAATTTATATCATTTTATAGAGAAGAATTGAGCATTTGTGGATTTTCATTTTCTCTACAAAAGCCTAGAAGCAAACCCTTATAGACATCTATGAAGACTCTAAAACAACACAAATAAATACATAGTCACACCTAAAAGTACTCTAAGTACTCTCAGTTGTCCTTAAGTTTAAATTTTCTATCTAAGAGATAGTGGCATAATAAAGTTAGTCTTCTCAATTCTTGGACTCTGACACACACTCCAAAGTAAACACACACACTCACTCGTTTAGGAGTCATACATGTGTTTTATGACACCTTTTATTATCCACTGGAAAATGTGACACCAAGGGGCTTCTGGCTTTGCTATTACCAATGTTTACCAAGCAAAGACCTCCTGAAGTACCTTGTGTTTTTCCCTGTTTGCTATAAGGAGGAGTATACATTATAGGGAACCATAGTCCATCATTAGAGTTTGTCAGAAAGAACCTGCTATGCAGTTTGGGTGAAAAACATTGGGGACTATCTAAGAAAGTGTAACTCATTCTAGTCTGAATGTTATTCAAAATTTGAAGTGCTTTATTATTGGATATCCCCGTAGGCATCATCCATGTGGATAGAATAAAAAGATACAAAGTCGATTTAAGAAGGAAGGGTTTATTTTGGCTTACAGTTCCAGGGTATACAGTCCATCATGCCCCAGACAGTACTGCAGCAGCAACAGGAGACATTGGACACATTGCATCCAGGAAGCAGTTAATAATGAATGCTTGTATTAGCTCACTTCCTTCATTTTACTCAGTTTGGGACTCAAGTCCACACAATAGCACTACTCAGATTTAAGATGAGTCTTCCCATCTCAATTAAGCTAATCTAGACTTGTCTAGAAATTTGCTTTTATGGTTATTCTAAACTTTGTCAAGTTAACAATTTAAATCAACCATAGTAACTCCACCTTTTATCCACTTGACACCAAACACATACTTTTTTTTCTTTTTTTTAAATTTTCTATATTCTTTGTTTACATTCCAAAGGCTTTCCCCTTTTCCCAGTTCCCCCTTCACCATATGTCCCATAAGTTCTCTTCCCTCTGCCCATTCCCCAATCACCCCACCACCACCACCATTTCTCTGTTCTGATACTCTCCTACAAAACTGGATCCAGTCCTCTCCTTCCTTCTTCTTGGGAATCTTTTGACTTGCTAATTGTACCTTGAGTATTCAGAGCTTCTGGGCTAATTAATATCCACTTATCAGTGGTTGCATTTCATGTGTATTCTTCTGTTATTGGGTTAGCTCACTTAGGATGATATTTTCCAGATCCAACCATTTGCCTACAAATTGCATGAATTCATTATTTTTAATTGCTGAATAGTATTCCATTGTATAAATATACCACATTTTCTGTATCCATTCCTGCATTGAGGGATATCTGTGTTCTTTCCAGCTTCTGGCTCTTATAAGTGAGGCTGCTATGAACATAGTGGAGCATGTGTCTTTGTTGCATGCAGGGGAATCCTCTGGGTATATGCCCAGGAGTGGTATGACAGGGTCCTCTGGAAATGTCATGCCCAGTTTTCTGAGGAACCACCAGACTGATTTCCAGAGCGGTTGTACCATCTTGCAATCCCACCAACAGTGGAGGAGTGTTCCTCTCAAACACATACTTTTAAGACATAACCTTCCAACCCATCTCCATAGGCCATCAGTATTTGTCTGTTTTTCTGTTGCTGTGATACAACATCATGACCTATAGAAACCTGGGAGAAAGGAAGCTTATTTCATCTTAGAGTTGTAATTCAGCATAAAAGGAAGTCAGATCAGGTACACAAGGCAGAAACCTGGAGTAAAAACCAACATAGAAGCCATTGCGGAGTGCTGCTTTCTGGCTTTCTTCCTGTGGCTTGCTCAGTTAGTTTATTATGCAACCTGAAACTGCATGCCTAGGAGAGTACTGGACCCTACCCCATCACTCACCAACCAAGAAAGTGCCCCCGTGTGCTTTTCTACAGACTAATCTGATGGAGGTATTTTCTCAATTGAGGTTTCCTTTTCTCAGATGCCCTTAGTTTGCCTCAAGTTGGAAAACAAACAAACAACAACAACAACAAAAAAAAAAAAACCCTAACAAACCATTATACCATCTCATAACGTAAAACGCTCAGTAAAACTTCAAAAGTCCCTATACTCTTTAACAAGTCCCTGCTTTAAGGTAAAAAAAAAAATTCAAGTCTCATTTGAGACTCAAGATAATCTCTTTGCTGTGAGCTCATATTCAATCAAATGCAGCTTACACAGTAATGGACAATGACACTGAGTAAATATTCCCATACTAAAAGAGATGAATGGGAATGAATCAAGGAATGATTGGATCAAAGCAATATAGAAACCTGCCAGACAACCACTAAGCCTGGCACCTGGAGATCCTGATGGAATCATCTAGGCTTTATAGGGTTTGAAAACTTATCTTTTCAGATCTGCAGCCTACACACACATGATTTTTTTCTTGGGGCAATACTCCATACCTACACTTTTCCTTGGTGGATTCCCCATGGTCCTGGCATTTAAAATATCCACTGCAACTCAAACTTCACCTTCAGTTTCATGCAAGTGAAGCTTAGGACATTTGTGCAGGAGTTCAGACTCTGTCACACACTTCCTGGCCTCAGTGGGTCTTTGGAACTGTGATGTACAAGTCCATGAGCCTCTCAACCCTGCATGGTTCACACCAGTACCATATGGATGATACTGGCAAGTTCTGCTGACAATTCAATATAGAATTTTGGACTAAAGTCACAGCAGTCTCTGTGTTCTGGCACAGGGAAAACACTTCTCTATGAGGTTGCTTTCCAGGATCGGAAAATCCCATCAACCGCATTCCACCAATGCTCCATCTCTTCAAATGAATTCACTTGTTCAAAGATTGGAGCATTTGATGGGTGAAATCTTACACTCAGATCACCTCTCCTATTTTCACAGTGTAGTAGCTGAGGTTTCTCTTTAACAGCACTAGCCTGTTTAACAACCACAGATGCTCTGTCATATGCATTTTCCTTGTCTGAAACTTTGAACTTGCTTGAATACCTTTCCATGTCAAACTTCACACATTTTTCATCTTTCTTATGTACTTTTTGTTCTCTCGTCCCTCATAGCCCTAGACAGGAGCAGTAAGTAGAAACCATGACACATTCTGAATGCCATGTATCATGACATTTCCTCTTCCAGACAAATGAGCCCATTGCCTTCAAGTTCAACCCCACCCATGCTCTCAGGACACAGGCAGACTACAGCCAGGTTCATTTTCAGGCTGTCACACAAGTGCCCCAAAGCCTGGCTCCTGGTAGAGTTCTTGTTCCCCTCTGAAATCCTATCATTTGGACCTCCGTGCCCATGTTTCAGCAATCTCATCTTGGAGGCTCCCACTACCATGGACCATTGAACTCTACTTACAAGGGTCAAGGGTCTTCTAGCTCAAGGTTCCAAATTCATTCACAGTCCTCCAGTTGCAAAGGCTTTCAGACTACATGGTCAGACCACAACAGTCCCAACTGCTTGGTACCAATTTTCTGTATTCATTATTTTGTTGTGACCGGCACCTGACAAAAGAAAGTTTAGGGAGGGAGGAAAGTTCGGTTTGGTTTACATGTCCGAGGGGTTCAGCCCATGGGGCAGGGAAGTTGTCATTTTAGGAACCAGAAACAAACATCACATTGCTTTCCCAGTTGGTTAGCAGGGAGCAATGAATGCCTGTGCTCAGCCTAATTTCTCCTTTTTTAATTTAGTTTGGAGTCCCAGCCAATGAAACCACATCACTGCAGTTTTGGTGAGTCTTCCCAATCAATCTAATCTAGATAATCCTCCACAGAAATGCCTGCATCTTATCTCCATGATGATTCTAAATCCTATTGGATTGATGAGGTTAACCATTACATGGAGTGAGGTCCTCCCTATTGAAGAAGATACAGGGACTCACTCAGCAGGAAAGGGAAATATTTTATGTTTTGTGGGTTGAGTAAAGCCTTATCTAATAAAAAATAATCTGTCATGAAAAAAAAGTTGAGCTGTGAGTATTAGGCAAGTTGGTTGTGATATTAATTTCTAGTTAGAACTATCAAATCTGACCTATAAGGGTTCCTTTTCTTTCTCACTGTCTTGTTGGGTTCAGACTGACTCACTGATGCCACCGTCATTACTGATTCTATTAACTTTCTGCTCTATGTTTCTTTCTTTCTTTTTGTGAATATTTACTGGCATAAGTCTTTGTGTTATTTTCAGGTGTTTATAGGCTTCTTTAAATCTTGTCCTGAAGAAAAAAAATGAATGTATATTTGAATTAATGAAAAGGACAAATGTTTTAAAAAGTGAAAAATTAGCCCTATTTTTTTCCAAGCACTCCCAAAACACGCTCATTTTGGTAGTCATTTACTTGTGTAAAGCAGTACTCATTTCAACACTTCGATCAGCTCCCTGGAATACTTAGATTGCCTCTCACACTGGAATTTTCAGAAAAGGGCACACAAAAATACATAACATGTATACACACATGATGGAGAGATTATCAAACTCAAAATTCTATAAAACAATATTCTTCCTAATGGGCCTTTACTCCAATATTTTCCATTTCATTTCATTAAAAAAATACATACTGATTACACTATTTCCTACACTAATTACTCTGTACCCATCAAAACTAAAATGGCATTAGAGAGTGAATTTTCACAAAATAAAATATTTGTGGCTGCTTGACTGAACTGATATCAGGGTAGTTGTATTATTAAAACTAAAGTAGGTATTTTGTATATATCATTCAAAACTATTTTTGTCTAAAACAATGGCAGTAACATCTCATGTCACAAAAAGCAGTAAGTTGTGTATAGAGGGAAGTGTTATACCAACTTGTTAGCATTCATTTGGCTGCCCTTCTCCACTGAGATGAATACACACCATCATAAGTGCACCATCAGACAGAATAACTGAAATCTACTGCTTGCCAAGAGCTGTCTCTATTCCATTTTATATATAAGAAAGTCACTATGGACAGATGTCTTGGGGAGATACACCTTAAACTTCAGCCTTTTCTTACTGAATGTTCATCCTGCCCTCACCACTGTCAAATGGTTTTTCCATTTGTGATGAGCGGAAACAACCCAGGTCTGACCAGATTAACTCAAATGAGATTATTTGTGGAGTTTTAAAATCACTATCGGTTTTAACTTGGTTTTGAACCTCAAGCTCTAAAGAGGCAAAGTATATCACTCTTCAAGAATAGACTAGAGACCAGAAAGAAATAGAATGGGAGGATCAAGCTGAGCATGTTAGGATGGATGGACTGAAACGTGCCGTTGTACTGGCATGTCGAATGGTGATCACTGGTACTTTGGAGGCTAGTGCTGGCTGTACTGGGGAGACCCAATCAGACAGAATGCTTGGAAAAGGTGGAGTAGCATCCAGGATCTGCCAGTTCTCTAAAGCCTTAAGTCCTTGCCCTCTAGCCTCTGGTGCAAGGCTTTTTTCCACCAGAGGGTCCTTGCACACTCCCCCTTACCCCTTGGAATAGAGGCCCCCTTCTCACCCTCAGAACTCATCCTCAGTGTCTCCAAATATGTAGTGAAGCAAGTTCTTACAGACCACTTGCACTCATCTTCTTCCTATCCTGCCTGTTTTTTTTTTTTTACTGGTTTTATTATCTCTATTTTCTTTGTTCACCTATTCTCCCTAATTCAGCCCCAAGACAACCTACAGTATGTCTGTAAGCCAGCACTAATTGGGCTCAGAAGTAACACCCAACAAGTTTTTGTTTAATTAATTAACTAATTAATTAATTAATTAATGAGACTGGGATATGCAAGTAAATAAAATAAAAAGTGGAAAGGAAGTTCCAGTAATAAAGAGAACCGTAAGTTGAATTCGGACTCAAGTAAGATGTAACCCAATCTGCATTGGATAGGAAGGAGTGTGTGTGTGTGTGTGTGTGTGTGTGTGTGTGTGTGTGAGAGAGAGAGAGAGAGAGAGAGAGAGAGAGAGAGAGAGAGAGAGAGAGAGAATGGTTAATCAGAGAGAAGCACAGACTTTTATTAAGAATTTATTAAGCATATTGAATACATATGTCTTAGTCAGAGTTTCTACTGCTACAATAAAACACCATGACCCAAAAGCAAGTTAAGAAGGAAAGGGTTTATTTGCCTTACACATCTATATCATTGTTCATCAAAGAAAATCAGGACAGGAACTCAAACAGGGCAGAAACCTGGAGGCAGGAGCTGATGCAGAGGCCATGGAGGGGTGCTGTTAACTGGCCAGCTCCTTGTGTCTTGTTCAGTCTGATTCTTATAGAACCCAGGACCACTAGCCCAGGGATGGCCCCACCCATGATGGGCGGGGCCCTCCTCCATCAATTACTAATTAAGGAAATACCCGCAGGCTTACAATCTTATGGAGGCATTTTCTTAATTGAGGTTCCCTCCTCTCCGATGACTGCAGCTTATGTCAAGCTGACATAAAACTATTCAGCACAATGTGCTTTAGAATGCGCATGCATCTGTTACACATTTTGTAATTTTCTTTATAAAAGTATACTTTAAATGTGGATACATTTTTTTCTATGATAACCTAAAAGTTGCTTTAAAACGGTTTTCAATTGTTTTATGATGGTAAAATTATGTTATATGAGTTAGGAAAAAAAATCAAGGAACACAGAGTAATATGACTCTAGTAAAACAGGCATCGGATTCACAAGAGTAGAGAGCAGATTTGCAGCTGTGTAGAGCACTGCCTCACCTGGCCTTCGTGCTCTCTGCAGACTGGGTACATACCCATCTGTAGTTGTGCTTCTACACTTAGCCATGCGACATCTAGCACAAGGCAAAGTCATGGCATCATTTTATTTCATCCACTTTTATTTCCTGGGTGGGAGGGGTGAATGAATGAAAAGATCAGTACTTTCCTTTGGTGTGCTACAATGACATACTTGTTCATACATAGAAATTTAGCCATATATAGTTCATGGTTTTAATTTAAGCACTCAGGACATGGGAGCAAGCAGATGTGTGGATCCAAGGCCAGCCTGATCCATCTAGCAAGTTCCAGCAGGACAACCAGAGCTGCCAGAGAGAGAGAGAGAGAGAGAGAGAGAGAGAGACAGAGACAGAGACAGAGACAGAGACAGAGACAGAGACAGAGAAGGAAGAAAGGAAAGAAACTTTGAAGTTTTCATTATACATTATGTTTACAGAGTTTTAGAATACAGTAATGATTTTATGAGACATTATGACCAATTCAAAGTAAATAAAAAGTAAAACTTGAAGACAAAATTTCAACCCATTACTATCATTTTAAGGTAGTTTTATGCTTTCATTTACCAGCTCTAAGTTAAGGAATCCATGTACATGGGATAGAAGGGAGAATCAGAGATGCTAAGTTCGACCCCAGCAATACTGACCACATTCTTGTCTGCTTCAGCTTCAGAATCTAATTTTGAGACTATATTTCTTGCCTCCTCAGACTTACTTTAAACCATTGAACTTGTTTGAGTGATTTGTTATGCAGCTATAACTAACTGATACAAAAGATGTAGCCTCTCTAAAACTGGTATAAGTCTTTCAACAAAATGGCTATCCAATACATGCACACATTGCTTCGATTTATTTTCCCCAGGGATGGGTGGGAAGAGAACAGGAAAGCTGAGGGAGGTGGGAGGGGATCTCTTTGCTCGCTCATTCCAAAGCCAGTAAATGAGCCAAGAGCCTCATAGACAGCAAGTGAAGGCACTGGAGGCTAAATAAATCCATCAAGTGAATATTCAACATATCTTGAGTCTGGGCAGAGCAAGGCCTCTAGTCTTGAGGTGACTATGAGATTGTGCCCTCTTGGGGGTTGTCTCCAAGTATGTATGTGTAAGAATGGGATGTGACCTAAACTTTCAGTGTGTCACAACTCTCAAACATAATTGTCGAGGCTGTTGCCAGTGTTCCAAGTGATGTCATTTTTAAATGTTTATTTTTTTTTCCTAATGAGGAGTAGATTCCTTGCGTCAAGTAGAATAATCCCTTCTCTCATTGCCAGCTCTGGCCCTCTCCTATTTTCTATGAAGCTCCTGCCACTGGTTATATTTGAATATGTGAACAGTTTTCAATTCAATTGTGAAGAAGTGATGGGTAGGTATTCTTTTATTGACTTGAAATGTAAAATACATTAAAATTATAAGAATATAGGCTTTTAGTATAGTTACTTTCAGGTAATTGGATGCATAGAGAATCCAAAGAGTTGAAATGGCTGTATCCTGTGCAGCTTACTTTTATATACCTATGTGAATGGTGGTTATTATCGCTTCCACCACTATTATCAGTTAATATTTTATGACGCCTTCACTAAGTGAAGGCATTGTACTAGGCAATATCAAGGACTTTACCTTTCCAGATGACAACATCATAGAATGTGTCTCATTTTCTATGTCAGGGCAGAGGTAAGATTAAAGGTTTTGACATGGAGATAAGTTTTCGAAATAGACTTAGCACTGGAAAGCCCAGAGTAAGACTTCAGAGCACTCACTTCTAAAGTCCTTCATAGAAAGAAGTTAATTACAGGTGCTCAGTGAGAAGAGGCTGAGAAATGGTAGGATATTGAAGAGAGGTCCAAGAAGAAGAGAGCTTGAGAAATAGCTCCCGGAGTCAGTACAAGGTGGTGCTGATGTGCTGGTAAGTAGTGAGACCCCATACAAATCAGGCGGCAGGAAGTTAGCAGATCAGAGCAGGCCAGGGAAAAGGAAGAGGGGTTTGATCACCAAAGGAAATGAAAGCAAGAGGGGTGTCAGTTGAGGGAAAGAACAAAGCTAAAGGAAGATGTCCCCAAGAAAGTAGGAATTCAAAAATGACACATTTGGTTAATCCTTAACGTTGACTGGTATATAAATGAAAGTCATTATACAGTCCTTTCTATTTGGCAGATATATTTTAATGCCCTTAGAGTTAAGTTAGGAGAATAAAGGCAAAAACTGAGCATGAGAGAAGAAAGTAAAGAAATAAATTACAAGAGAATATTAGATGTCTAAGAGAGGACAGCAGCTGGTGACACATCTTGGGTGTGGCACACTCAGAATAAGAGAATTTATGACACAGGAAAGACACAGAAACATTAATGAAGGCAAGGATTAAACATAGATTAAAGAGGAAGGTAAGAAAACAAACAAAACTATAAAATGAAAGAGAAGGTAGATGGGGGTATTCCAGGCTTCCATTTCAATAAAGAGGGAGGAGAGACTTTGGCTTGGGGAAGAACTTGAAGAACATCAGACAGGACTGGGAGGACAGCAATGGAACAGTGCTGTGAACGCACATCTGCTCACCGGTGGCAAAGATTGTCCAGTGGCAGTCATCATGAGAGTCTAACGTGCTAACCCTGTAAGACCCCCCCACACACCCCAAAGAAAGAATGCAGTGAACAGAGAGGCAGGGATGCCTGGTCTCTTCCAATACCAGAGCCCTCTGTGATTGCTAAATTGGAAGTGCCTGCCCAAGAACAGAAGTGTGGTACAGCAAGCAGCAGCTCTCTGAGGTGCCCACTGATAGTAATGTGGGAACTCAAAGGGGCAGGGGCAGTTAAAATGGCCACAGAGAGCAAAGTGGGAACTTAAGGAGGTAACATCTGAAATGCCCATGAAGAGCAAAGTGGGACCAACGGGGATGGGTAGAAAGCTGAGATGCCCACAGGAGGCAAAGGAACAAAGTGGGAATTCAGTGCAGGGGGCATCCATTTGATCCCCAATAAATAAAACAATAAACATGCACAGCATCGATCGGTAGTCCAAAGACTGTCCTTATGAACCTTGTAGAAATGTGTTCTCAGGGCCCACTTCAGGCCTTCCAAGTCAGAGTCTAGATTTTAACAAGACCACAAATGATCCTTTTGTTAGTCAGCCTTCAGTTACTATAACAAATACTTAAAAAATAATCAGCTTAATAAAAGAATAGCTTTATTTTGACACATATTTTGGAAGTTTTAGCCACCATCAGTTAGTTCTGTTGTTTTGAGGTCTGTGGCAGGATGACACATGGTTGGTTTTATGTGGAGGGACCAAGCAGCTCACCTCATGGCTAATACATGACAAAAAAGGAAAAAAAAAATGAGTAGAGGCTCAACAGTCTTCGCTAAGAACATGCCCTCTGGTAACTTGAAACCTCTCATTAATTCCCACATTATAAAATGGTCAAGCCCTTCCTTCCCAGTGGCACCAAGCTAGAGGCCATACCTCTGATTCATGACCATGTAAGATCCAGACTATGGTGATTCATACACACATTCCCTTTGAGAAGTACTGATTAATAACTTTGCCAGACACTTTTATAGAACTACAGGGACTCACAGAATTGTTAGTCTCTATCTTAGTAAGGTGAAGAGACACCTTGGCCACAGCAACTCTTATAAAGGAAAACATTTAATTGGGGATGGATTATACTTCGGAGGTTTAGTCTATTTGCACATGCTAAAAGTCTGGTAGTGCACAGGCAGACATGGTGCTAGAGAAGGAGACAAGAGTTCTGCACCTGGACATCTGGATCAGCCTGGGAGAGAGAGAAAGAAAGAGATAAGGGGGGAGGGAGAAGAGAGAGAGAGAACAAAAGCCAGTCATTAGGCCTGGCTTGAACTTCTGGGACCTCAAAGCTCATTCTCAGTGACACACCTATTCCAACAAGGCCACATCTCCTAATCTTTTCAAATAATGCCACTCCCTATAAGCCAAAAGAGGCCATTTTTATTCAAACCACCATAGTCTTAATTACAAACTATTGGAGATAAATACTGTGTGTGGTTACTAAGGGCCCAGACCTAATAAGAGACATGGTTCCTAACCTGGAGCCTGTCAGTGTTTGCCTCTGAAATCACTCACCAGAGCCATTCCACAGCCTCTATGGATCTATTAAAAGATGCAGCCTCCAATGCAATCACTGATAAGTGGATATTAATGAGCCCAGAAGCCCTAAATACTCAAGGCACAATTAGCAAGTCAAATGACTGCCAAGAAGAAGAAAGGAGAGGACCCTGGGCCTATAAAGATTGGATCCAGTATTGTAGACCCAGAACAGAGAAATTGTGTGTGTGGGGGGGTAATGAGTGGGGAATAGCAGGAGAGGAATTATGGGACATATGGTGGGGGGTAACTGGGAAAGGGGAAAGCCTTTGGAATGTAAACATAGAATATAGAAAATAAAAATTAAAAAAAAAAAAGATGCAGCCTAGAGCCCCCAACCCACTCCACCTCAGCTCAGTCCCCTAGGACTGCCCTACCTGCTGCACTCCCTTATGATTTGGGCCCTGTAGACTAAGAACTAATATCAAATGTCCATCAGCCTTCTATGGAAACTAGACTGTGGCTCTGTAGGTGAAGATCTTCTCCATAGCTCCCCACTGTGAAAAGAGGCTATCCATGGTTCCAAACAGTTTATTGTCATGGTGGAAAATGGATGCATAAAACCATACCCCACTTCTCAGGGTGGGCCTGAGATTAAATACCTTTTGCAGGGAGGAACATCTGGGAAGGAAGGCTTATTGGCTAAGCCCTCCAGGCCTCTAGGTACCTCACTAGCATGGAGACCTCTGTTTTGAGCCTACTTTTCTTGTCTTGGTCTGAGATGTTAGGGATTCCTCATCTACATGTGGAAGAGCTTGGGGCATTGCCTTTACATGACTGAAGGCTGTAATCTAAGGGGGTGGGGAGCCTGTGGCTGTGTGACAGGGACCCAGTGCAGGGAGCAGGCGAAGCTCCTCCCATCCTTTCAAGGCTTCAAGCCTTTAGTTCGACCTTACCAGGCTTCGTCTCATGGTGCCACAGCCCTGCACTCAGTTGTAAAGTATAAATAAAACAAGGTGTAACTGAGCTGGAAACATCCTCCATACTGACTAGCTTTCTAAACCAGAATATGCTATTCAGGGAAGAAGAGGTGTTAGTGGTTTAACATAACTGTGAATGCCATGAACCACAAAACCAATCTGCTAAGCAAGATGTGACTGCCTATGCACTGGTAGCACATCTGTGGCAGAGATAGCCAACTAACTGTTCTCTGGTTAGATTGGTGCCTACTCTACAGAAAAGAAGCAGTTAACACCCTATACCTAGGGAGGTAATAGGCCAAACCCACTACCATTGTCAAACTAAATCAACACAGCATCAAAATGCCTTCTAGACCATCTATGTTTATGGCCATAGACAAAAGCTACACTCCACTTTAATCAGAGAAGGTTTTCTTTGCCATGAATAGCAGTGAATACAGACCTGGGTGGCCAAGATGCTGAGAATAAATAATACAACGAGTAATCAGCTCTAAACAAGACCCCAGAAGATAGAATAAAGGGCTACAAAGTGGCATCATGGAGACTTGACACACAGCCTTTTCAACCATACACTCCCAATTATGGTTACCTGCATTGAGCCTGCAAAAGAGAAGGGGTTCTGGGATGATTCTAGTTCCTAATGCTTAAGTGTTGGCTATCAATACATTCTGAAAGAAAAGGATTTATTGTCTTCAATTTTTCACGTACTCCTGAGCCCACCAGGTTCCAACTGATAGCTGCAAAATCATGGTCACACAAAAGGCTCTTGTTCAGCTCAGAGGGACAAAGAACAACAACAAAAGAGACAGTGATATGAATAAGGGAAGGCAAAGGAGATAATAGGAGGTAGTAGCAAGTCGGAAGTGGGTGGGGCTTGAGAGTTGTCAAGATGCATCATGTACAATGTGAAAATGTCAATGAACAAATTGGGGGAAACTAAGCAAGGTATAGTGGCCTTTAATCTCAGCACTAGACTGGGCTATATACCAAGTACCAGGATACCTACATAGTGAGGCCCTATTCAAAAAGCAAGAAAACAATAACAAAATAAGAACAAAAACGATTGGGCATCTACAGTCTGTCATGTGCTGTACTCCATACTACTAACAACCACCCAAGTATATTCTCTAATTCTCTGGTCTAGCTTTAATCATGTTTAATGCCAGAAGAAGATGCTTCTAATTGTAGATTAGTCTTGAGAGTTTCATTTAAACTTTAGGTCTCTGTGAAAAAGAACAGATGTGAAGTTAGTGATGTTCCTCATTCAATCTTGACTTCTAAATTCAAGGGTTATTCAGTGGAAATAGCACAACTGTACCAGAAGACTGTCATATGTTATACCTGGGTCTAACATCGACCTACTTCCTTTTGAAATTTGGTCTTACCTTTTTTTTCTGCATCAGAATTTAGTCTTAACCTGCAGTGTTGACTCTCTTCATTTAGCCATTTTGCAACTGAGGATCAGCCCATAAAGTCAGTATAGTTATATAGCCAGAGTTTGCTTTTCCTGAAGGAATATAATAAATATAACAAATGCCTGAAGTAAATAACTCAAGAGAGAAAAAGATTCATTTTGACTCTTAAGCAGAGTTTTGGTCTATTGTTTTTAGGCTGTGACTGAGCAGAAACATCATGGAGAAAGGACATGGAAAGGGGGAAATTGTCCACATGGAAACCAGGAAGCAAGGAAGAGCAACAGGAAGAAGAGCCCAGGGTGAAGATACAGACTTCAAAGACGTTCCTCCATGGGCCTCCTTCTGCCATCTTAGCCCTGCTTCTCACAGTGTCACTACCTCTAAACCATGTAGTCAAATTTGGAATGTATTCGTTAGTTAAACTGTTGATTAGCAAGATCACAACCTACACAACACAGTCATCAGTAGAAACACCAGCACAGATACATCAATAGATGTACTTTATTCATAATCCTAAGGCATCTCTCAGGGCAGCCCACAATTCGCATGAAATGAAAGCATCCTTGAGCAATATGGTTACATCTGCCCTCAGTCTTAAGTGTTCCTTCCTTCCACCAGATGAACAGAAACTCTTACAAGTATAGGCTTGAGTCCAGGTGCTGACTTCTAGCTGTATGATCTTGGACAGGCTCCTTACCTGTCTGAGCCTAGGTTTCCTTCCATGGAAAAATTCATAGTTTTCTATGTGTTTTTCAGTCTATTTGATTGACAAGCACCAAACTAGCATACTTACCATCATAGTTAGGGTTTCTACTGCTGTGATAAAAAACACCATGACCAGAAAGCTAGTTGGGAAGAAAAGGGCTCATTTGGCTTACACATTCTGAGCACTGTTCATCACTGAAGGAAGTCAGGACAGAACTCAAACAGGGTAGAATCCTGGAGGCAAGAGCTGATGCAAAGGCCACAAAGGAGTGTTGCTTACTGGCTTACATCCTCATGGCTTGCTCAGCCTCCTTTCTTATAGAGCCCAGGACCACCAGCACGGAGACAGCATTATCCACAATGGGCTGGGCCCTCCTCCATCAATCACTAATTAAAACAATGCCTTACAGCTGGATGTTGCTGGGGCATTTTTCTCAATTGAAGTTTCCTCCTTTCAGATAACTCTAGTTTATGTGTCAAGTTGATATTAAGAGTTGCCAAGACGCCTACTCTTGCTCCCAGTTAGGAGATCTTGGGCAAGTTATCTAACTTCTCTGTGCTTCCGTTTCCTTCAGAAGGAAATACAGACTGAAATGAAATCTGCTTTATACAGTTGTCATGAGAAACCATATTGCTTCGTATCTGCTTTATACCAAGTTCCATTGCTACAACAAAATACTAGAGACCAGATAGTTTATAAAGGAAAGAAATTTGACTCACATTTCTAGGGACTAGGAAGATCAAGAGTATGATGCCAGCATCTGGTGAGGCATCAAGCTACTTTATAATCTAAAGGAGGACATCATATAGTTGGACAGATCTCCCTAGCTCAGGTACCCTTTCCTCATTTTATAAAGACAGTAATGTGATCATGGGAACCACACCTATATGAGCCCAACTAACCCAAATTGTCCCACCACGTGTTCCACTTCTAAATATCACTTGCATAGTAACTTGAGGATTGAGTTTCCAACACATGACCTACTGAGGAACACTAACTTAGGCAGCATCAATAAGAATGAAAAACATTTCCTACTGTATCATTAGTATTTATTTTCCTTGCCTTCTTATGAGCATCATCCATTTTTAGATTTCTCTAGTGCATAGCATATAAACTGTCAATAAATATTCTGAAAAATATAAATAGAGGTATGAGAACTAAACTGGCACCTGCAGAAGTTAACTAACATACTTTAAACCAGCTGTTTATAATATACGCCTATGTATATGCTGATGATACACACATATGTATATCTCTTATGCTCTTTTTAAAATTTTGTTATTTTCAAAAATATGTATATGAATTGCTTAGTGTTGGGGAAAATATGCTTTTCTTTTTAATTGGGAAAATGTTGTACATAGTGGTGAATGCTGTATAATCCAGCACCAAGGAAGTTGAGGTAGAAGGATTAGACATTTAAGGCCAGCTAATACTGCATAGGCAGACTCTGTCTTAAAACAAAAAATAATAATGACCATTACCTGTACAAAGATGTCTTAGTTAGGGTTTTACTGCTGTGACTAGACACCATGACCAAGGCAACTCTTGTAAGGACAGCATTTAATTGGGGCTGGCTTACAGGTTCAGAGATTCAGTCCATCATCAAGGCTGGAGCATGGCAGTATCAAGGCCGGCATGATGCAGGAGGAGCTGAAAGCGCTACATCTTCATCTAAAGGCCATTAGGAGAAAGTTGGCTCTTGACAGAGCTTCAAAGCCCACTCCCACAGTGACACACTTCCTCCAACAAGACCACACCCACTCCAAAAAGGCTACACCTCCAAATAGGGCCACTCCCTCAGCCAAGCATATTCAAACTACCACAAAAGACTCAGACCAAAGGAGTGTTGGAGCATATAATCAGATTTATGGGCTAAAAATACAGTAGCAAGGTTTTTCTGCATTGAGTTGGAAGGGAGCAGTCAGTGTACCTGTGTGGAGGAGTGGGAAAAAAATTACTTTAAACATTTAATGTGAGATTTCAAGCTTAGTTTCCTTTAAAATCCACTTGTGTGTTTAGTTTTGAAGAAAGATGAGATACTTCAGTTACTGCCGTTTGACTTCACAGACAGTGCAAGAGAGTAACTTTCACCTGTAACCATGGCAACATGGGTGAATGCTGAAACAAATCAATATTGGAGCTGGTTGCTCAGGACAGACTTATTGGCCAAAGTTCACGTCTCTCCGGGAGGTTACAGCTATGCCCTTTTGTACTAAGACCAGTGCTAAAGAAGGCCCTTTGAGTCCAGAGGCAGGATTAATTTTGTATTTATGAATTCAGAATTTAGAAACCATCTGACCTGTCTGTCGACTTTGGGTATATACATCACCTGCCAGATTCTAAGACCAAGTCTTGGCACAAGCCATAGCATAGTATCTGCCTTCTTGAACTGCCTTCTTGAATAACATGGAGCCGTAAGGCAAGCATATCTGTCCTGCAGGAAGTTCTATAGATCCTGGGGTGGTTTGAATAAGAATAGCCCCATGGGCTCATACATTTGAATGCATAGATCCCAGGGAGTATAACTCTTTGGTAGGATTAGAAGGATTAGGAGGTGTGTCCCTGCTGGGGGAAGTTTGTCCCTGGGGGCAGGATTTGAGGTTTCCATGACTCTGGCAGGCCAAGCCTCCCTCTCCTTCCAGATCAGATGCAGCTCTCTGCTACTGTCCCAGTGCCATGCTTGCAGCAGTGCTCTATGCCATGACGATAATGGACTGACCCTCTGAAGCTGTAAGGAAGCTCCCAAAGAAGTGATTTCCTTTGTAAGAGTTGCCTTGGTTATGGCATCTCTTCACAGCAATAGAACAGAGGCTAAGACAGATCCTGGATACCTGCAGTGACTCCAGATTCTGAGCTAGGGAAGGCTGGAGTGAGGCTCTGTCCTCCAGTGCTTCCTGCCATTTGCTCCCATTATAGTCAAGGCTATTCCAGGCCAATGACTCTTGTAGTGATTCTCCTAATTAAATGACCTGGGCATAAAGAGGCGAGCCATGCCAGTCAGAGTCCATTGTTCCACTTAAAGAACAGCTGGTTTATCATTCTTCTGGTCAGGGGAGGCAAGATGGTTCCCGAGCCTGCTCCCAGTTCCCACCCTACACGCACACCCATTTCCCTGCAATCTAAAAATCATACTCAAACCATCTCAGCCTTATCATTGTTAAATCTCCTTCCATCTGCTAGCACATACTATAACATGACCCTCGGAGAAATCAGCAAGCTCCAAATTTTCTAAAGAGTGTGCTCAGGAATTCTGATAAGACGCTATAACAGAAGGGTTCCACGGATATATACAGTGGCACTGGGTACTACATCCACAAACCAAGTTAAAACCTAAACTCTTCTGCCATTTGGAGCTCTGGCTTTGCTTTATTGAGTTTCCCCAACACATCAACTATAAAAATATTTTCTTTTTATTGTTTGTGAAAGTTTTCTTCTCTCTAATCCCTCTCTTAATTCCACCCCACTCTACTCCAGCTACCTTACTCCCCGATTTTATATACTCCTTAAACAAACAAAAAACCAAAAACAAAAGTGAAACACGGAGTCAGGTCAGGCATAGTGGTGCAAAATTTTAATCCCAGCACTCAGAGGGCAGAGACAGGTGGGTCTCTGTGAATTCAAGGCCAGCCTAATCTACAGAGTGAGTTCCAGGACAGCCTGGACTATACAAAGAGACCCTGTCTCAAAACAAACAAACATCAAGTCAACTTAGTGCTTCCTGTATGTGCATTTGGATAGGACTATATACTGAAGCATGGTTATCATCTCAGGGGCTGACTTCCAGAAGAAAACTAACTCCCTCGTCCCCACCCTCCTGTAGCTATCACTTGCCAATAGCTCCTAAGCTAGTAACAGGGCATCATGAGTCCCACCCCATCTGTGCTGGAAATTTGTATGGCTTCATTTTGTGCAGGTCATCCCAGCTTCTGTGAACTTATGTGTGCAATAACCCTGTCATGTGTGATTCTACCATCATCTCTAAACATTGTACAGAATTCCCATTTAGAGCAGAGCACTTCACAGTCTCTTATCCTATATGAATTCGCTACTTGTGGGTTTCTATATTGTCATCTACTGCAAAACAAAGCTCTGATGCAAGCTAAGAGATGCACTAATCTATGTCATAAGGACGTAGGCACTTTGTCTCTCACTAGATCTACTTTTTATCAGAATAATATTACGTTCTTCCCCTGGGGTTTACAGGTTTGGTGCCTAGTTAATAACACTAAGCATGAGTTCCATTCTTATAGAAGATTTCTTGAAAGAAGTGACTGCTGATAACACTCCTGTAGAGATTTCAGATAAAAGGTGGGAAAATCAGAGAAGGAAGGAGGGAAACCTGTCCCCAAAGGATGTTGACTGGGTTTCTATCTTACCCTGGGTGTATAGAAAAGCCTCGGAGCTCTTCAGCATAGACTAGATCCCAGCTGTTCCTCTACCTCTCTCTGACCACTAAATCATGTTGACACCTACAAGCATCTCAGCAAAGCTGCCTGCCTACCCCAGCTTCTCAGCTTCTCAGCCCTTCACTGGTATTTTCTATCATTTTCTGCCATCCTTCATGAGATCTTGGGACATACGTTTTAGCAGTCTCTTCCAAGGCAAGCAAAGATTGGGTCTTGAAATGTATTTGTGTGAACCTGAATATAGATGTGTGCTCAGTACATAGGGACAAATATCTACTTTCCAACAAACTAGACGTCAGTAAAGATGGATGAGTATCTACTTTTCAGCAAGCTAAAGACACTGCTTGCCTGCAGGAAGCAAAGTTTTTGAGGGAAGGCTGCAACGTGGCACAGTGATGGACAACACACACATTGATTGACTTCTCTCCGTCAAACAAATGGATTGTTCTCTTTGTCTTGGGCTGTGAGGTTTGGCAGTTTGCAAGTTAAGCAGTTACATCTCTTCCTCAGTGCTAGAGGTCAGAGACACCCCTCCCACCCCCGTTCTGTTAGTGTGGAACTAAATCTAGTGGAAGGAAGCCCTTGGACTTGATGCTGCAGAAGATTCTTTATTTCATCAAAACTCCACTCATGGGAGGCCTATTTGAATTCTACCATTTTACTATTCTCTCCCTGTCTTCCTTCAAAAATTCTCCACCCACAATCTTCCATTTCTTCTACAACTGTCATTTTCTCTCGTTTCTGAGTCAGCTCTTCCCAGAAGACTGAATGCAGAATGGAGCTCTGTCTTCTCAACCACGTATTGCTAATAACCCACAAGGACAGAGAGTAAACAATAAACCTTCAAGCGAGGGCCTAGCAAGAGTTGGGAGACGATGCAGTGGGTATGACTGCTTGCCGCACAAACACGAGCACCCGAGTTTGGATTACCAGCACCCAACTAAAAGATCCCTTGGACATTGGTGCCGATAACCCCAGCACTCGAGGGTAGGGGAGCACATCCAGTACATCATCCAGAACTCGGTCTAGGTGTGACTGAGCCTCGTGGAGACAGAAGGGTCCTGGACCTTGCTAGCCAGTCCACCTAGCAAAGAAACCAGAGAACGCCAAATTCAGATTCAGAGAGAAACTCTGTCACACAGGAATGAATGGAGGATGATAAAACACTCTGCATCCTCTTTTGATCTCCACATGTGCACACACACACACACACACACACACACACACACACACGAAGAGAGAGACAGAGACACACACAGCATTAGCTCATCCTCTTGCACTGGGATGACTTTAAAGAATTCTCTAGCAGGGCAGTGGTGGCTCATGCCTTTAATCCAAGCACTTGGGAGGCAGAGGCAGGCCGATTTCTGAGTTCGAGGCCAGCCTGGTCTACAGAGTGAGTTCCAGGACAGCCAGGGCTACACAGAGAAACCCTGACTTGAAAAGAACCAAAAATTAAAAAATTAAAAAAGAATTCTCTAATCCTGTTGATCTAGATGGAAAATGCTGATCTGGGTAGTAGGGAGCACTAGAAATACTCATTTGTACTTGGGATTTTGCAGATGTTCAGCAAACACTTCCTTTTGTTTTATATTTCACACTGACCCTGAGTTCTCTCAGTGTGTATGAGGAACAACCAAGGCACCTCTTGTAGACAATTCAGAAGGAACCTTAGTGTCTGCCTCTCTATCATCCTTCCCTCGGCTGGCTCCGTAGGACTGTGGTCCCAGAGACTTGGCAAAGCATAGTCCGCTGTTTCCCTGGCCATCCCTATTGAGGAGCAAATGCTCCATGACAGTTATGTGTCAGTTGTTTGTTTTTGTTGTTGTTGTTTCTGTTGTTGTTGTTGTTGTTGTTGTTAGCAACAATTCAAACCCCTAAGTGTTTTACTTATTGTCCTTAGTTTTGACCTCTAGACTGTCAGTAAAGAGCTGGAAGGGATCTCTTCCCCGCCTCCTAGTCCTCTGGGTGACTCATCACACAGTACTAGAGATGCATCATCAGTGCATCATGTAAGTGTGTCTGAGACAACTTAAATGGCACAACACAAACCAATAACTGAATTGTGCTCCTGAAAGGCGACACAGCCTCCACACCTCCGGGTATGTTTTCCTCCCTCCCGCATTCTAGCGGCCTCCAGTCTCAGCCTCTCTGCCTCCATCCGCGTCCAGCTTCTCCCAGGGCCCTCTCACCTGGTTCCTTAGACACAGGTCTCTCTTCCTGTATGAAGTAACCAAACAACTCAATTAGAAAAGTCGGTTCTGCTGATTCTATGACGTGCTGGAAAGACCGTGGTATTTAATTACCTAATTGAGTAAACAAGTAAAGAAATACAGCAGTCAGGCAGTAAAATAAATAGCTGTTCTGATTTTATCCTTTAAAAACCCCAGGCCTGAATTCTGCAGTATTCAATAAGGCCGTGGAATTACCTTTCTATTAAGGAAAACAAGCCCATCTGGATAAGCCTGTGTTTCAGGCTTTTCGTGAACAAGACCAAGGAAGAGCCAAGCAGGTCACTTAGCCTTTGGAGGCATAACGTTAATCAGGATATTAGTGGATTATGAGAGTGATGTATGTAATGCCCAGGGAATGCATCTTTATTTGGGCAGAGACATTATGAAATTAAAGGGCCAGTGCTGAGCACTGCCTGTCCCAGCCTTCTCTTCAATTGCAACAACGTGAATGTCTTGTCTGTGCTGGTGGATTATTAACAGAGGTTATTGGTCTCCATGACAAAACAATTGAACGATTGCACAGAACGTAATCTCATTTATGGGGGAGAAAAAAAAAAAGACACAGAGTCAGGGATATAAATGTCCATTGCCACTGAGGGCCTGCTGCAGTCGAGAAGTGTGGTGTCTCCAAGGTTCAGAAAGCTCTGACGTTTGGTCCCAAATTTCTTATTGAACCCGGTACAGCCGCTCGAACGCGGCTGCCAAAATCCCCGAGATCTGTGCAGCTGGTGGTGAGGAGCCTTTGATCTCTGCTTTACTGTGACGCCCCAGCATGTGTACCGGGGGCTGTGCCAGGTGCCTGGGGGGCACCCTCATTCCCCTGGCTGTGTTTGGCGTCCTGGCAAACATCCTGTTGTTCTTTCCCGGAGGAAAGGTGGTGGATGACAACAGCCACCTTTCGGAAGAGGTCTGGTACTTCGGAGGAATTTTGGGAAGTGGAGTCTTGGTGAGTAGAGAAACCTTAACGTTCCCCCGAAGGAGAATCCCCCTGCTTTCCTCCGTTTCTCCTTCAGTCCTTACTGCATGAGATGCCACTCTGAAGCTAATAACCTTCATGTGATGAAACGTAGTGACCTAATATTCTATTCGCGGCCGAGGACGGCTTGGTTTACTAAGTGGTTCATCCTCAAGCTTGGGCTGGAATCACCCTAGGACCCTCGAGCCCAGGGAACCAAGCGAACAGCCACTTGATTACTTTACTCCAGCCATAACCCTGGCAATAAGAATTAAAAACAGAACACAGTGCTTTATACAAATGGATTGACCTAGAATGAAGAGATGCGGAAGCTGCAGGTTAGCGCTCGTTCGGGAACTCACCGCTTCTTTCTCATCTTATTTCCAATACGCATGGGACGTCCAGCTTGTCGTGGTGGAGGGGCTTGCGCTTTACACACTGAGTATAAATATATCCTTGCCCTAAACCCACCCTGTAAATGAAAACTCAGCTTATCAGTTCTTAAAATCTCCCCACAGAAGTTGACCAAACGGAACTGCCAGGAGCCATACCAGCTGTTTAGGTCTTGCCTGCCCCCTTAAGCCCCCTGAGACCTGAGGTCTTCACTGGCAAGAAGAGATGTGGGCTTCCCTTCACCCCAGACCCTCTAAGCGCTTCTCTTCCCGGCAGATGATCTTCCCTGCGCTGGTGTTCCTGGGCCTGCAGAAGAACGACTGCTGCGGATGCTGCGGCAATGAGGGCTGTGGGAAGCGATTTGCGGTGAGTCCCTGCGGGGTCGGCTGGCAGAACCTCTGGGGTCCACGGCCGGCTTGTGCTGGGCAGCGTGGGTGTGAGAAACAAGGGATCCGCCCCAGCCAAGACTCCTGGGTCATCTGGTACATGGTTAAGCTCTAATTCTCACTGATACAGAATAATAAGAATAAATATATTAAATTCTATAGCTTTCGTAGAGGTTTAAGTACATGGAGATGCCAGAGCTTTAAAACCAGAGTGAGGCCCCAGAAAAGAAGGCAAAGATGGGGCCGCAAGGTTTCCCTTTGCCACTAAGGAGACAAGAGACGCGGGGACATGTTGGGTTCTTTTTTAGCATTTCCCGCAACATCTTCCCTTCCCTAAGAGCCAACCGAGCCCTGTTCTTTACCATAGCAAAGGGCACGCGTTATGGAGGCTCTGTATTTCCCACTGCTGCTCAGAATCAGCCTCGGGATTTCGTTCTCTTCTCCTTTCTCACGTGGCCATCCATCTTTTAGTTGGTGAAGCAGAGGCTAGGGAGGTCTTAACGTTCCCAGGGGAGCAGGAGGAATGCTGGAATGCGGGTCAGGTCCCGTTTCTGCAACTTTGGGCAAGACACCAAGTGGAAGATAAGCAAGTTGGACTGGATCAGAATTCCCTAGATATGGGCCAAACCCCGGTACAAAGATGCACGGATCCAAACAACAAAGAATGTTTTCTTTTACTTATCCTCTAGATGTTTTCATTTTACAAAGGAAAGAAATTCTTATTTTGATGGGGATAAGTCTTTGCTGTTTCTAAACCTTCAAATCTCCTTTGTAACAAAGGAAGAAAAAAAGGAACACAAGGGGTATTCGATGACTAAGATTTAATAACGGTGTGTTCATGTTTGCTAACAATCTCAGTTTTTTTTTCAAAATTGTAATACAAATTAATAAAACAGTTGGCTTAGAAGCTATCAAGCATTTGAGCACACGATGAGGCAAAAACGCAGTGGAGGTAGAGCCTGGGGTTGATGAAGAGGAAAGGGCTCCTGGCCCAGCTTCCCAGAACTCATGTTCCCATCCAGGAGGCTCCCAGGCCCACTTTAAATTCTTGAAAGCCTATCTACCCATTCTGAAACACAACCACCTTGGCATTTCTCTCTCACCAGCATTTGTTGATTTAGTCCAGAAAGAGGGTATTTTCTAAGCACGCGCGCGCGAAAGGCTCTGTGCTTGGTGTATTATATGTACACTGTAGTTTCTCATGTGACATCACATCGTCCCTAGACTATTCACCCTCTAGAAAACCACCATAAGTACTGAAAATAGTCATTTTGGCATTCAAAATTACCATTTGCGAAGAGTGTAAAAAAAAAAAAAAAGCAACAGTGCACTTGATATAATTACGTGTCGAGTGTTCTATGTACTTGATGATATTTTCATGTTGACTCTAAAGGAAAGGGAGTGCTATATAACTCTTCTTTCCCATCAGAGCATTTATAATTTGTCAATTTGGAAGACTGGGAGATAACAATTTGAAAAACAATACCAAGGAATGTGAATGAAAATAAATAAAATCCATACCTGCCTTTAACATCTGTCTTTGCATTTCTGATGCTGAGGAGAGTGGGATAAGGGCCTACAAAACGGGCCTGCAGGGGGCCAGGCTTGCTTGTGTGTTCCTAGGTTTCTCTATAACCACAGGCAGCAGTGAAACCATGTCAGAAGTATTATACAAAGCTTAAATTTCATTAGCTTTAAACGCAGAGTACAGAAAAAAAAAATCATTTGTTCCCAACACAGTTGAGCAAACATGTTCTAAAATATTTGGTCTGGTCAATATATATTATCTACCAGGGCTCCTGAGGACTCCAGGATGTATGTCTTACTTCTTTTCAAATAAGAAATGAACCCGGTATCACCAGCCCCCCAGCACAACCATGGCCTGTGCGATGTTGGCATGGCCTGTGCTGTCTTGGCTAAGCTCTAGGGTTCCATACTGAATGCTTTGTGGAACCTGGTAGAGTCCTTATCGCCCCTCAGAGACCATGTTTATAGTCCAAGGCCTGTGCTTTATAGTTGTACTTCTTCTGTCTAGAGACTTTGGAACACCAAGTGAGATATGTAATAGACATTTTTGTCAGACACACACACACACACACACACACACACACACACACCTGCATCATTTAAGCACTGCAGGGGTGTCTATCTGAATTATTTTTGTAAATGCTCAAGGCATTTCCTTACAAATGAACACTGACCAGTTATCGATGGAGCTCCAAGAAACCCTGCCAGCAGAAAGATCTGTGAGCAAACACAGCAGAAATCAGAGTGGCCGTTCCCTCCACCCCCACTGGCATTGTTATGGCTTTCTAGAACATTCCCCAAATGTTAACTGAGCCTGCACCATTCTTGCCCTTCAATAATAAAAAAAAAAACAGGAATTGGAAGGCAGGAGTAGCAGGATGTAGTAGCTGTGGAGATAAAGTGAACCTGTGAACTGTAAACAACCTTGAAATCATCTGCTTCACGGTTTCATTGTGAAGCCTGGGAAAATGAATCCAATGGTCTCTGTCTCTCTATGTGTGACTATCTATGTCTGTCTCTCAGTCTCTGTCTCTCTGTCTCTCTCTGTACCTCTCCTTCTCTCTCTCTCTCTCTCTCTCTCTCTCTCTCTCTCTCTCTCTCTCCTCTCTCCTCTCTCCTCTCTCCTCTCTCCTCTCTCCTCTCCTCTCCCCTCTCCCCTCTCCCCTCTCCCCTCTCCCCTCTCCCCTCTCCTCTCTCCTCTCTCCTCTCTCCTCTCTCCTCTCTCCTCTCTCCTCTCTCCTCTCTCCTCTCTCCTCTAACCCCCCAACAGGTCCCTGTGAGGGGAAGGGAGACAGAGGCTCAGGCTCAGCCCAAAACTTCTCTCAGATTAATTAGGCTGAACTGAGTCGGGGAAGAGGAAGAGCAGGTACCTTTCCGGGTGGCCTTTGGAGCCCTGTCCCACATTGTTTTTAAGTCACTTCCTCTTTTTCCCATGCCTTGTCTGTTTGGTCACTGCCCCCTGAACTCTCTTTAATCTTTGAGAAATGTTCATCTCCCAGGACCCAGTGAGACAACTAATTTTATCAACTAGTTTACTTTAGGAAAGGGCCATTTAGAAACCTTGGACTTGACTCAAAGTTAAGTGTATTTAATAATGGGATGGAAAGTAGATTGATAAGGAGACAGCCAGAAGCAAGGCAGACATCAAGTAATAAATCCGCACATCCCCACCCCAGGCAGGGCAATGTGGTTGACGTTTGGAAGAAAGATCTTGGTGTCATCGTAAGGCGACTGTGTGCAGTTGAGTGAGTGAGCGCTTCTGGTACTCAGCTTACCACTGCTCCCTACAGGCAGAGGCTGAATATCCAGCTCTTCCTTGCAGGGGCAGCCAGATTGAAGGGAATTTTAGAAAGGCATTATGGAAGAATAGGAGGAAGGAAGGATTGCAGGCCTCGAAAAGGGATAGGAAGTCCACAGGAAGACCAACAGAGTCAACTAACCTGGATTCTTGGGGCTCTCAGAGTCTGAGCACCAACCAATGAGCATACATGGGCTGGATCTAGGCCTCCCCACACATATATAGCTTGTGTGAAGCTTGGTCTTCATGTGGGTCCTGAACAACTGGAACAAGGGCTGTCCCAAAAGATGTTGCCTTTACGTGGATGTGTTCTTCCAGCTGGGCTGACTTGTCTGGCCTCAGTGGGAGAGGAGGTGCCTAGCCTAGCAGACACTTGATTTATGAGAATAGGGGGATACTCAAGGGGTATCAGAGGAGAAGTGGAGGGGGATGGGGGAAGGATTGTGGGAGGGGGTGACCAGGAGGGCAGCAGTGAATGGGATGTAAAGTGAATAAGTAAAAAAAAAAAAAAAAGAAAGAAAGAAAAAAATTAAATTTTAAAAAAGATAATGCTTTTAAAGGATGCATTAGCATGAAGTAATAACTTAATGTATGACTCTACATTTCTCTGTTCTCTACTCTTTAAAAACGATCTTCCGAGTGGCCCCTGATTCTGGAAAGGCTCAGTGCAGCAGTGGAAGGGAATACCAGAACAGGGAAGTGAGAAGGGGTGGATTGGGGAACAGGGAGAGGGAAGAGGGCTTATGGGACTTTCGGGGAAATGGGGGGGGGGGGATCCAGAAAAGGGGAAATCATTTGAAATGTAAATAAAGAATATATCAAATAAAATAAATAAATAAATAAAAATGACCTTCTTTAGATAGGAAGGACACCCAATAATTAAATATGTATGTACCGTGCATAGGCCATTAGGTTTAATCCAAGGCCAAATATTTGAAGCAAAGGCAAAACAAAGTAGAAAAGTAAATTGCCCTGCTGTAACATGGGTTATGGTGATGGTAACTGTTAACTTTGGAAAGACTGTATCAGAATCAGAGAAAGGGGTCACAACATTATTGTGAGGATAAGGAAGAGAAGTCTCAGGTAAGTGTGCTGGTGTCAAGGACTTATAAACTCTGGATAAATGCTTGCCAGCTGGCTACAGCAAGAAGTTCCAGGAGAGGTGTTGGGGAATGTTCAGACTTTCTCAGGCTTAATCCTCACAAAAGCCCCTTGTGTTACACAAGGAAGTCCTCATTTTACAAGCGAGGAAAGCCAGTCTGTACATTAAACTTCTGGTTGTAATCCCCGTAGCTTTCCCAAGCAGAGCCAAAGCAAAAGGTACAGGATACTACTGTTTTCAGAGAAAAGCAGTTGGGCTTGCTGTATACTGTAACCCCAGCACTCAGGAGGCTAGCCTCCAGAGGAAGGATTGGGAAGGGAGGAGGGAGAAAGAGAGAACCAGCTTCAGGGAGCCTCGGTAGGTCTCTTGGAATGGTTGTCAAGTCGGAAGGGCCGTGCCCACCAGAGGTATATCCCTCACACACTGCCATCCCCACACTGTGAACACTACGTCCCCAGGCCACACACTTTTCCTCCCCTTCCAGCTCCGTTGTCTTTCCCATGCGTTCTGTCCAATAACAGCATAGAATAAATGACCAAAGACACTCTCTGAGTAATGGCAGACCTGATAGTGGCACAATTATCACTGGACGCTGATTTGGGGCAGGAGGGATCATAAAGCTGGCAGGAGTGATGGAATCCGGAAGCTTCTCACCATCTGTTTCAAGGAAAGCATCGACAGCATGCAGCGTGGATATGCACGTCAAGCGGTGCGGATAGAGTATGACTTGGGGGCAGCTCAGCAGGAGAGCGTTTGGCCGCAGAATGGGTTTCTGGAACGGTCATGGGGAAGAAATCTGTGTACTTTTGCCTTTCTCCCTAGATTTTTGCCTTTTGAATTTGTAGAAAGGGAAGCAAGGGTACAATAGTTAAAATATTATAGAACAATCACGATAGATTAATATGTACTAATACTAATGTATTGAGTATGTTATAGTGTCACAGAAATGCTCCTTAAAAAGGCACAAAGATCCCTGGTGTCGTCTCAGTGACTGGCATGCTAGGCATTCTTTATTTTATTTTATTTTATTTTATTTTATTTTATTTTATTTACATTTTAAATGTCATGCCCTTTCCTCATTTCCCCTCCGAAAACCACCCATCCCATCCCCTCCCCCTGCTCACCAACCTCCCACTCCCGCTTCCCTGTCCTGGCATTCCCCTACACTGGGGCATCGAGCCTTCACAGGACAAAAATATGGAACGTGTCATGAACTTGCATGTCATCCTTGCGCAGGGGCCATGCTACTCTTCTCTGTATCGTTCCTATTTTAGTGTATGTGCTACGAAAGCAAGCATACTCACACTATCTTAACCCTGAGGAATACCTGGTTCTTCTAGAGGGGTCACTAGTCACTACCGAATAGGTTCTCACCATACAGAAGAGGAAATGAGAAAGAATGATTAACTTCTCCAGGTCAGGTAGGAGGAGGTAGGACTTTAGACCCAGGTCCTGCTACCTGTAACTCATACCTGTTTGTGGTCATGACACATTAGTGTTCCTCTTTTCTATTTATTCCTTTCAGGGAGATAAAGAATCCTGCGGTACCAATGGTAGGATGAACGTTCCCATGCTGGACTCCAAAATCTGGCAGACAGTGCCTCTCTCAAGAGGCACCACCTTGGAAGCTGTCCCACGTCCCAAGCCTATCCATTTTAAATATTATCATTTTGGAAGTGGCTACCCTACCATAATTAATCTGACCTCAGTAAATTCTTTTTTAATAAAAGAAATTTTAACATAAACTCTATGTTAAATCAGACTTAACCCATACTGGTTTAGGACAGATCATATCTGTCAGGGCATGGTGGCACAGTCCTTTAATCTAGCACTTGAGAGAGGCAGGTACAGGTGGATCTCTGTGAGTTCTAGGCCAGCCTAGTCGATGTAGACCTTATATCAAAACAATAGAAAAATTAAAAATATCATATACCTCACTAGTAAACTTAATTTTTAAGACATTTTTGTGTGATATAAATTGCAGCAAGATATTGTAAAGTGCACCTTCCTCTTTATGAATCACCTATTCTGTAAGATTATGAAAATTAGAGTGTTTGTTTTATTTATTTTATGGTGGGGTATTTCAAACTATAGCTTCCTGAAACTGTAACCCAGTAGGTATACATACCATTGTGTACCAGACAGTGTGTCATTCCTCAATCAATGAATGAGCAAATAGTGAGAGTGAAATAAAAGGGGACGCACAGGACACAAGGCTTCACTCTTGTAGAGCTATAAGTCTCCCTTGTAGTGACAAGTGGCTCCTACCCTATAGCCATCATGTTTAGCATCAGGCTGGGCAGATATGCTGAATGGCATAACTGGACATAATTCATCTCTGCCTGGCCTAAGAGCTTTGTTGTCTCTCTTCTTCCAGATGTTCACCTCTGTATTGTTTGCTGTGATTGGATTCTTGGGTGCTGGATACTCATTTATCGTCTCAGCTGTTTCCATCAACAAGGGTCCTAGATGCTTCATGACCAATAATACATGGGGATACCCCTTCCACAATGGGTAAGGCTCCACTGTACAATGATCGGAATGGTGTGGTGGCCTCTCCATCATGTACTCTCAGCATGGCAACCCCTCAAGGCAAAGCTGGCTGTGCGGTCAAGGGAAGTTGCATAGTTTTCGCTTCTCACTGTCCTTTTGACAAGCATAAGACATGAACTGGAAGAGGATGCCTCAGTTTTCTGGAGAAAAATTGTTGTGTCCCATGTCACATCCAAACATTAGAAAATTGTATTAAATATTTTTGTCCTCGAGGAGTGTAGTAGCTAGGACTAGAAGTTAGAATATCCAGATGCTTGGTCTTCAATAGCATAAGCAAAATCTGCCTGCTGCATAGTTACCATAGTCATAGTCCCAGCAGAACAGATGAATTCTGCAATAGTGAATTGAATTCCACAATTCTAGCAATTTCCATAATTTCAGGTTCTCACTAGCTGTTTGTGGCTTGTAGCTACTCAGCTGAATACCAAACATACAGAACATTTCCATTTCGGTCCATGTGCTGTTAGATAACTACACTCTATCCTCTGAGAAGCTTGGACCATTTCTCATCTGTTCATTATCTCAGGCCCTCTATTTCACACAGTGACTGATTATCATTGGGAGACAAGAAATATAGCCCTTGGATATCCTAACACATAGAGAATGGGCCCATTAAATAAAACAACTCTACAGTATACCAATAAACAGTTGCCCTTCATCATCTATGGCAGCTCCAGGGCATCTATAGTTATTGATACCCAATAACTTTAGCCTTGCACAGGCTAGCACAGCATTTGCATGTTGTTTATAATCCTCGATGCAATGTAAATGCAATGCAAACAACTGATACACTGTTTTGCTTAGAGAACAATGGCATGTTCATTACAGATGCCATTTTATCAGCTGTTTATGACCAAGCTTAGATGTGTGGAATCTGAGCATGCAGAGGGATGGCCCATATGAACTGAGACTCCTCCTTGTTCATTTACAATGAAAGCCTTAGAAACTCCAAGAATTATCTTCAGCTAAGGAGGTGGGGAGCACTGGCTCTGATCTGATAGCCTTGGTGCATTCACTGGCATCAAGTACCTCAACCTTATTCTCACAGCTAACCAAGTCGAGATCGCTGATATCTTCACATCACACGCAGTGACTCCAAAATGTTTCTTTTACTGTGGAAAGCCCCCATGTCTTTCAGCGAACTGGTGAGACTCCATCATGGTGGGGCTGGATTGAGGAATGTAGCATTCAGACACCAGCAGGCTGAGCTTTCTCTTGAGGTATTTTGTCAGTAGCTCAGTCTCTCTCCCCTAGGAGAGTTAAGAGAGCAGTGGATTAAGTCTTTCTGATGGACACTTCTGCTATTGCTTCCATCTGCAGTGTTACCATAGATTTTTGTGGTGCTCTGCTGTGTAAAAAAAAAAAAAAGCATTGCCCTCCACGAAGGTATTGCCACTTAGCCTAAAGGCGGTGTCAAAAACAAAGGCTAGAGAAACGGAAATACAATAGGGGCAAAGTACTACTCCAAAGTGATGCTGACCAGGAAAGACCTCTCACCAGCCTGAGAATAGATAAATTGACATCCTGCTTGGGATAGAATGGAATCAATGAGCACAGACTAGAGAGTGACCTGTAGAAAGCAGCAGAGTGTTGTCTAAGGTACAAGCAGGAAAACCTGTTTCAGAATGCTGTGTTATTGGTGCTTGGTATGAGGCCTGGTCTCACCATCCCGCCTCTCAGCTGCTTCCTGTGCATTACTCTCCTGAGTGCTTTCACTTTATGTCACTCCATGTCTTCCTCACAGTGACAGGCAACTCATTCATCAGCAGTGTCAGGTGACAGTTTCATAATGACAACAGCACAGCATCAATCTGACAGAAAGGAACAAGATTTCAGAATTCTCCCAGCTCTGTTCAGTGTAGAAGAAAGTTCCCAGGACTAGGAGTGAGGAAGAAAGGCAAAGGTTCCCTTGGTGGCTTCTGAGATTCCAGCTTGGACTATAAAACCCTCAGAGTCTCAGTGCTGAGGAGTGTAGCTTAGAAATGTTTGCTGATGCTGCTATTAAAGGAGCAAAGAGTAAATTTTATACACCATGAGCTCCATGTTACAGACACATCCTAGGGGAAAGAGAGCCACTGGGGACACTCCTGCCTTACTTCCTGTTTTCTTTCCTAGACAGGATCTCCTGGGTCCCACTGCTTTAAATCTGACAGGTACAGGTAGCCCAGCATGTAAGCAGGAAGCCCTGTGTGACCCCACAACTCCTAGCCGCCATCTATAAGGAACTATACTTCCCATTTCTCCCTCAAAACATCACACCTTTAGATTGCTGAAAGCTCTCCCTATGCAGAAATTTAAGCCTTTTCCTGTGTGGAATTCTTGTATGCTAACAGAAACTTGAGTTACATTTACAATTTGATTAACATCCAGTCTTTTTTAAGTCTTTTTATTTTGAGGTGTGTGCGTGTGTGTGTGTCTGTGTGTGTGTGTGTGTGTGTGTGTGTGTGTGTGTGCATGTGCAAGTTGTAGAGATGTCTGCACACAAGGGCAGGAACATATGGAGGCCAGAAGAAGACATCAAATCTCCCATAGCGTGAGCTCACAGGTAGTTACAAGCCACTCATGTGTGTGTCCGCTACAAGAGCAGTACAAACTTAACTGTGGAGCTGTTGTTTAAATCCCTATTTACTCTTATACTTTGTTTTTGTTTGATTTGTCTGGTTGTTTTTACCATGTGTCTGGCTCTACACCATGTGCCTGGTGCCTGAGGAGGCCAGAGGAGGGCAGATCCCCTGAAACTGTACATGGCTGTAAGATCCCATGTAGGTGCCAGGAATTGAACCAGGATCTCTGGGAGGGCAGCCAGTGAACTAGAGCTGCCACTGAACAGCCTCTCCATGTCTCCGATTTGTGTCATTTGTTTAGCTGGGTCTTCTTGTCTTAGCTAACTATATAGCCAAAGAGGAACTTGAATGTCTGATCCTGCCTCCACCTCCTTAGTTCAAGAATTATAAATATTTATTTACCACCTCATTTCTTTTATGCTGTGTAGTGGATGACACTCAGGGCCTTGTGCATGCCAGGCAAGCAGTCTATCAACTGAGATGCATCTTTTTTTTGTTTGTTTGTTTTGGGGATGATTTTTGTTTGTATGTTGAGACAGGCTGTCACACCACAGCTTTGGCTTTGCCTCTAACTCAAGGCATATTGCGTCCAGCTCCTAAGAGCTGAGATAACAGCTGTGAACCATCACACCTGGTTTAGATGTGACATGACCTATCTTACATGGCTTTGGATGGCCCCTTGATAATTTGGGGCAGTAGAGTCGGTCTCTAGTGATGGTACCTAGGATAAAGGCCATCAGCATGGATGCAGTGCATACCTGTGACAGCTTCATCTTCCGCTTCTTTATGAATGTGTGCATGCCTATCCATTCTCTTGACCAGCTCACAAACATTGCTCTGTCATGTAGTAGTTTGTGACTGAGACAAGTCACTTAAAGACCCTGAGCCTCCATGTCCCCATCATCCACAAACAAGGATGGTGTGCCAGCATTCTTGTTTGTAGAACGGAAGAAAAGGAGTCCTTAGTTTCTGTAAGCAATAAAGGGGTGAAAATGTGAAGTGTCCAGGACAACATCTGCATGAAAGCCCTACATAGTGAAACCTGCTTGGGTTCTTTTTATTGTTATTAAAGGGTATCTCATCATAGAGCTTGTCTTGCACAAGAGAAATAATAATGGCAACTTTCTAGTCTACGGAATCACATACATTTGACAAATGTCTATCTCCTCCCTGCGCCCCTGTCACCTGTAGTGATTATCTTAGTGACCAAGCCTTGTGGAGCAAGTGCGAAGAGCCCCATAATGTGGTCCCCTGGAATCTCACCCTCTTCTCCATCCTGCTGGTCATCGGAGGGATCCAGATGATTCTCTGTGCCATCCAGGTGATCAATGGCCTCCTGGGAACTCTCTGTGGAGACTGCCAGTGCTGTGGCTGCTGTGGGGTAAGTTAGGATTCCGTTGTTTCTTCTCAGAGCAAAAGAAGGGCAAGTCAGGCCACCATCTCCATGTGTTGAGAGGTAGTGTGTATGGCTGCCTGGGGAAAACCTAGCCGCTCCGTGGTTCTGCCAGCTCATCCAAACAGCACATGTAGTGAACAGTATTATCGTATGTATAGTGACCATACTCCCCACCCTCGCACCCAGCTGTCTCTCTCTCTCTCTCTCTCTCTCTCTCTCTCTCTCTCTCTCTCTCTCTCCCTGTGTGTGTATGTGTGTGTGAGTGTGTGTGTGTGTGTGTGTGTGTGTGTGTATGTATGTGTGTGTGTGTATGCGCGCGCGTGCGCGCATTCAGCATTTACAAAAGGGCCTTGAGGAAGTGTTTGCCAGATGGGCGTGTTCCCTGTAACAGCACATTACATCTGGCTTCGAACTCCCACTTTCTCCAGTGAAGAGGATCAATGTAGAACCTAAACAATTTCTGAAACAAGAAGAGAAAAAGGGCGACTAGTCAATCAGACTTTCTAAATTCCATCGTAAAATATCAATGTCAAAATATAAAAAATAAAAACAAATCTATAGATAATAAAACAGTCAAATTATTTCAACACACAGCCAAATTAGATTGAGCAATTATATATCCCCACACATTTATTACAAATATATTGAGACATGACTAAAATATTAACTATTTTTTTACTTTTCAAATAAGCAATATATGTGGATGAATGTATTATGTGTATTTATATATATATATACATATATAAATGAAAATATGTGTGAAGACACATACACAAAAATATATGATGACCTGGAAAGTCTCCCTCCCTCCCCTCTGCTTTCTGGTTCTCCCAGGTCCTATATAAATCTGCAAATGTTCTTATATATCCTCCCAGTCTTTTAAAATTATTTTTATTTGCCAAGTGTAAAAAAATATTCTTACTAAAGCTATAATAATATTGAAAACACTAGACTAAGGATATTGACAGACTAGCCCATTGGTAAAGCCTTTTCCTAGCATACATGAGGCTCTAATCAGCACCATGTTGGGGAGGTCATTTGAAAAAAGAATATAAAACTTACATGTTAAATAATAAACAATTTTTAAAAAGTAAAAAATAATAACTAGGAATAGAAAAAAATCCAATAAAAGTGCTGTCAGAATTATGTTAAATGAAGGCTTACTACTTTTTTTTTCTTCCTTCTAAATTTAGTATTGCAAGCGTTAATTCTCATATATTGCTTTGAAAATATAAAAAAACAGTTTGCACTGCCAAGATGGTTCAGTGGGTAAAGGCAATGACTGCCAAGACTGCCAACCTTAGTTCAACCCACAGGACCCACCCACAGGAAGGGGACAGCCAACTCCCAAAGATTTGCACTGATCTCGTCAAACAATGCACATAAATAAATAAATAAATAAATAAATAAATATTGTAAAGATTCAATAAACAAAAATATGTTTTTAAATACAAGTTTGGTTTCAATTCCCAGAATTCATAGCGGAAGAAGAAAACTGGCTCCTGAAAGTTGTCCTGAGACCCTACACACCGTAGCACATATGCACACACCTATAATACTATAATACTATATATTATACTATACTATATACTATATATATGCTATAATACTATATACTATAATACTAAAACACACTACTAATACTAAGTAAAGGATTTCAAAATACACATATAGTAAATAACACTTCCCGACATGGATGCATGTATAATAAACTGCATCAACAACTGCATTTTCTGTAGAATTTCCTATCTTTTGTGCTGCTTATATGTTTCGTTTTGTTTTTTGAGACAAGGTCTCATCCTGAATGACTGGAAAGTCCCTAAGAGGACCAGACTGGCCTGTAACTCATAGAGATCCTCCTGCCTCTGCCTCCTGAGCTTTGGAATTAAAGGCATACACCATCACACTTAGGCTTTTTTTAAAAATCTTTAAACAGTTGGAAAAGATGATAACCAGTTATCAGCCAACACAGTATTTTTTTGTGATAGCAATTAGGAATATTGAGCATTTGGAGGGCAGACAGATGACTCAGTGGTTAAGAACACTGGCTGCTCTTCAAGAGAACTCGGGTTTGATTCTCAACATCCACGAGATAATGTACAATGGTCTGTAAATCTAGCTACAGGGATCTCATGCCTTCCTTTGGTCTCTCCAGCACTAAGCACAAAGTAGTACACATATATTCATGCAGGCAACAGACCCATATGCATAAAACAAAAATAAATAAATCTATAAGAATATTGGCTCTGTAAGAATGAATGCTTTCTAAGCCAGCTAAAGTGATAGTTATATTTTAGCTAAATGGTGCATTTTCTTTCCAACTTCATTGAAAATAGAGTTGCTTCATAGGTAGAGAGTAATAGTTCACTAAATCTAAGGATATCTGTCCATTTAAAAGTACAGCCATAAGTAAATGCCAGTATATGAGTCTCTTCACTGCATTTAATTTGCCAAGACTGTACTTTAGTGATATAATGACTAAATCATGGATAATAGGAAGACAGTGGGCAGATTCATGTTTTTCAGAATGTGGACACAGAAGGATTAACTACAGAGAATGAGTCACCAGAATTCCATTTTTCTCTTCTTTCACATCCTCCCCTCCGACTTTCTTATTTTGAAACAAATTTACAGAAATGTTAAAGGGACACTCAATGCACCCCGAATTCTCTCACCTGCATGCATTGGTTTGTCAGTGTTTGTTCCCCCTCCCTTTCTGAACTCTCAGGAAGAGATTTGTAGACTGTGCAACCCCTCTGCTGTGTATTTCAGTCCCAAATGCCATCTCACCAGAAGTCCTTTCCTGTGGGCAGTTTGCCTCTAATCCAGAGACATCATCCCGACCCCAGAAGCACAGTGTGGAAAGAGCCCACTACCACATCAGCTAGTCCAGTGGCTTGAGGGAGCTGGCTGACTTCTTAGCACCCTGCTATCCCAACTACCTGTTGCCTCGCTTACGCAGAAGGCATGCAGGCCAGCTTTGGTTCATTCAAGCTGAGAGCCCTTAGAGCCTTTTTAAAGGTGATGGATGGGAGTATTCCTCAAAAATCCAAGCTGGGAGATCTGGGTGGGTGGCCAACTAGTGGCCAGGTGCCCTGCCTTGGTTATCTATAAAACGAGAGATTAGCTCAGTGCGTACTACAGGGTAATAGCTACAGATTGATTTTTGCACTCATGACACTCAGCAAATGATGCTTATAATTGTTTAACCCCCGTATGAAACTCAGGAGGGCAACCTAGGCTGGACTCTGGATTCAAGTCCTCACACCTATGTATATTCACCATGACTTTCAACAAAGCACCCTTTTCACTAATTTACTAACAAATGACCCAACAGAAAAACAAAACAAACAAACAAAAAAAGCTTCCATGCCTTTAACCAAAAACAAGTAAGCCACAGATTTAATTATGAAACTAAGTCATCAAAGTGTTGAGAGCATTCAATAGGTAACCCACTAATGGACAAGAGAAGTCAAAAGTGTGGAGTGTGGAGAGCTAGAACGGGGAGAGAACTGAAGAAAAGAAAGACATCATAATTAATTTTCTTTTTCTGCCCTCTAGGGTGACGGACCAGTCTAACAGGTTATGATGAGCTGCACAGAGTCTACGGTACAGCGAGTAGGAAGAAATGCCCCAGGCGCAGCCCTGCCCACCTGTGTTGCTAATTCCTGTCTGGTTCCTCTCTGGCAGAGCTTGAGAGACACAAGAGATCCTTTTCTCTCTCCAAACAACTTAGCTCAACCTAGAAATTTGGTGGACTTGTCTTTTTTTTTTTTTTTCAAATAAAAAAGAAAAGTTAGTTAACTTTACAAATTAGGTCCTTTCTTGAATTTCAGAACAAGTTCAAAACAGATTTTTTTTTTTTATGATTTCCCATAAGAAAAGCTAAAATAGACAAGGTCACTGGCCCTGCCATTGTCTCTTTGTATATAAAGATGTTCATACTTTAGGAGTATTTGCATAGCTTAAAGGGATAAAACATTAAAATGAAAACCAGTTTTTCAGGATGCATAGGTAAGGAATGATTGCTATAATATATATAATTTTTATGTGAAGCTTATTTTGGCTAACTTGTCTGGACTACTTGTAACTAGTTTTATGAGCCTGTCATAATTTGCCAGGGTTCCCATATGTATATTAAATTAATTAAATTCAGAATTAAAATAATAAATGTGTGTCTGTGGGGGGGCACTCACACGTGAATTAGGGAGGAAGAAGAGAAAGAATGCATCATGCTTGCTTGTCCTTTTTCTTTTTTTTTATAAATGCATTCTTTTTTGCTTTTTGTTTGTTGTTTTATTTGGGGGTTTTGTTTGGTTGGTTGGTTGGTTGGTTGGGTTGAGTTTTGGGTTTAGGGAGTTTCTTGTTTTTATTTTTTTGAGATTTGCTATATAATCCAAGCTGCTATAGAAATCATGGTCTTCCCACAGCTACCTTCTCAGTGTGGGTATTACAAGCATATGCCATCATGCCTGTCCAACGAACATTAAAAAGTCATACAAAGCTGATTAGCATAATAATTTTTCAGTCCATTGGGCAAAATTAAGAGCTTGTGCTAATTCTATATACTGTGATAATAGGTTAACTTTGGTTTTATTGGTCAGGCACTAATGTGAACTCAAAATTCATTTGGTTTCAAATTTCACTTCTACAACATACCAGCTTAGAGAGACCTGAAAGGGAATTTTTAAGTCTCTGTTGCCCCAACTGTAAAAAGGAGTGTTGAAATACATTTAACTGGGGTACTTTGAAGTCACCAAGTATGAAACAAAGGTTTTCAGTGTGGTCAATGTAACTTGTAAATAATACAGAGGAGCTCAGAGGGAAATTCCATCCTGTTTCACTTCCATAGCTACCAATGAGGTAAACCTGAGGTAAAAGTGGGTTAGGCACACTCAAACCCCACCACCTGTTGTGTGCTGGTCACCCAAAAGATCAGGCACTGAGGATGCAAAGTGTCACTCACTATGATCTTGCCCTTATTGTAGTATTGTGGTGAACTCTGTAAGGTGAATGATCATGTCTAAGACCTGAAATTTAGCTAGCAGCAGAAATATGGCCAACTTGGCCAGGCCGATGGACCCTTAGGATTTTCTGGGAGATTTTAACACATGCATACGCACAAGCACACGTGCACGCCATACTACAATTCACTTTCACTTTAGACAAGTGTTTCACATTTACCCAGGAAGTACCCTATAATTACATGTTTTCAAGCCCTGACTAACCCTCTCAACACTGAGAAAATGCTGAAAGCAACCATGTTGTGCCTCCATTGTCTTCTATGAGAGCCTGTCAGCCAGGAGATAGTGTAAGCAGGCCAAATTAATGCTCCAAGGAGCTCCACCTTCTTGAAGCACATGCACACAAGTGTGGCCTGGTAACAGTGCTTAGGAAAGAGCCAGCCTATTAGAGCTAATTCGCTCATTTGAGTTCTTTGATGGGGAATTGGAACAGACATCAGAGGACCAATTATGTGGGGCTTTCACAGATTCTCTGTTTTAGAAGAAAAATGGATATATATATATATCATCATATCTGGTCTCATATGAAGAGAGCATTTTACACATGAAGAACAGAAACAAGTATTTGACAAGTTCTCATCCAGAGGCATACTTCAGGGGCATACTTCAAATCCTGTTTCCACAAGAGAAGGGGAAATAACATATCTCAGATAAGAGGACTTAGGATGGGGAGCTAGAAGACAATGAAAGAAATTCTCCCCGGGGAGATCCCTCTCCACACACATGCACATGTTTCTGTCTCTCCCTCTTTTCCTCCCATCCTTCCTCTTCTTATTCCTCCATCTCTCTCTCTCTAACTGTGCATTTATATGTGTATATGCATGCACCCTTGTGTGTGTGTGTGTGTGTGTGTGTGTGTGTGTGTGTGTGTGTTTAGAGTTTCCGGAAAATTCGTTTCTCACAGCAGCCAACTTTGTGTTGCATACTTGAGTGCCAGTGTCCTCTATGCCTGGTACTCAAGTGGAGAGTGTCTTAGTTATTTTGCCTTGCCAAACCCTATGGCCACAACAACTTTAGAAAATATTTACCTTGGAACTCACAGTTGCATATTGTTAGAGTCTGTTGCCTTCATTGTGGGGAGCCTGGCAACAAGCAGGCAGACATGACACCAGAGAAATGACTGAGATTTACATCCTTATCTGCATGTAGGCGGTGGAGAGAGGCCCTGGGAATGGTGTAGGCTTTTGGTACCTCAGAGCCCACCCCCAGTGACACACATCCGGCAACAAGACCACTCCTCCTAATCCTTCCTAAACAATTCAGTCAGCTGGGGACCACATATTCAAGCTTATGAGCCAATGGGAGCCATTCTCATTGAAACCACCACAGAGGCAAAGATGGTATCTGCCTCACTTGTATGCGTGAGAGACTCCATGAGGTATTAACATAATTGATAGAATTACATTATGAGCAGGGGTCCAGAGCCTCTGCTTTCCATTCTCCCAATTGTTAGTGAGAATATTCATATTCAAAATACATTCTCAAAAGAGCCTCTTTTGGTTTCTAACTTTGAATACCAAAGTGCCTGCTATGATGTGGGCTGTTCTTGGGGTTGTCTTCTGTACCGGAACATTGTATTTTGCCCATGAGCATGGGACCAGTTGCACAGGAGAAGGGCAATAGAAGGGGAAAGAGTTGTCTAAGGAACCTAGACTATTGCGGCAATGGAGGCAGGGAAAGGGAATGTCTCTGTAGACTCAGCCAAGCATATTAGCCACACACCCTGCTATAGACAAGAGATTGTCAAATGCTGCTAAGTACGGCAAATGTAAGGTCCAGCAAGGCCAGCTCCTCCTCCCGCTGCTCAGACCTTAGTGTTGTCTGCCCAGGAGTGAGAGCTGCTCTATCCTGAACAGTTTAAGAAAGACATGAAGGCTCCACGAGATTTCAAAATGGGCAAAATAACCAAACAACTAGACAGAACATCACAAGCAGACAGCAGTCCTAGGACTACCCAAAGCCAGGTGGCAGCCAGAAAGGGCTTCACAGGGGTTGCATCACAATTTATCCAACAAGTCATGGGAAACTTGGCACGCAACCCTTGAGAATACAGGAGGGAAACTTCTCGAACATTGTGTAAGTCTGTCAATGGTAATCATCCAAGAGGGTAGCTAGGATACAAACACACTATGGAGGGAGGGAAGCAGGGAATGGAGAATAGGAGAGAATGGAAGAGAGGAAGGCAGGAGAGTGGGAGGGAGAAAGAAAAGAAAGAGTGCAGGACTTAAAGCAGTTACCGAGAGGACCTACAGATTGAAAGAGAGGAGGGAGTATCTGCCTTTCTACAAAATTAGTTTGCCCCGTTCTTTCCGATATCGCATCAGTTACTTTCATCCATCTGACAGCATTCCTAAGATAAGCAATGTAGTAAGTGAGGGAATTTTATTTGGGTTTATGCTTGCAGGGTAAGACAGCAGCTCTGTTGCTTTTAAGTCTGTGGAAGGTCAGAAACATTATGGTAGAAGGACAGCGCTGTAGAAAGCAGCTTGCTTCTATGGAAGCCAAGGATTAAAAGATTGTCCTTAAAGTCACACACTAATGACTCACGGAGCCTTGTCCTCCAGCTGGGACTCTTGTCCCAGCATCCTGTGAACTCATATTGAATTCATCCATCAGTAAGGTTAGCACCCTCCAAAAAAATCCATTCACCTCTCAACAGTACCACCACCCAAGGACCAATCCTTCAACAATGAGCCTTCAGGAAGGACACTCCATGTCCCAAGTGTTATCATTAAAGGCCCATGAAGGGAAAACTCCTGGTCAGGAGACTAGAACCTCTGACCTGCGTGGGTCAATGACCTGGCTAAGGGATCGCCCCAGGAAGACTGGTTCACCTTAAGCTATGAGGAATAATAATAATAATAATAATAATAATAATAATAATAAACAGATAATCATTCCTTTAATGAGATACTGTACTTTTCCTTCCCAGAATTCTTGACCCTAGTTCATAGTCCCTGCAGACTCCCAAGAGGTTGCCATGGGGTTTGATGAGTCCCAACCCCCACCCCACCCCTTTCCAAACCATGTCCTTTTCTTTGAGATGCTAGACTAAAACCTAAATATTCTTTTCCTGATTTGGAATTTCTTACTCTTTCCCTACTCCCTCCCTCCCTGCCTCGTGGCTGCCTGCTGGTATACTTGGTGGATCTCCAGGCCAGTAATTCAAATAGCATGGCTTTTTCTTTTCTCCTCCAGGCATCTACGGAGATTAGCAGCACGCCTGTCCTGGGTTTTTTTCTTAAACTCTAATAAATTATTCTCTTGCATTTCCATGTGAGTCCACTATTAAATTCTTTTTACTAAGAACCTCAGGAAGGGAACTTGAGTTTCCTGATATCATCTGGGGAGTACAAGGCAGCCCTCAGGATTCTTATAACACACACCATAACAATTCTAAAATGCTTATGTGTGTGTGTATATATACACACATACTTGTTACAGTGACTTCACATGCAACAACTTAGTTATCAACACCAATTAAGCAGGCAGCTTGCTGTCCTCATGTCTGACGCTGGGGCCTGAACTGCTGCTCACTGTAGGCTGTCAATCAGGCAATCAGATATGGATGTACAAATCAGACAGAACAAGATATCGTTGAAACACAGGCTCACGAGGGTGGACTAACATGCTGTTCTTTTTTTTTTTTTCTTGTGACATCCGTGACATGTGTGTCCCGTAGAAATGAGAAGTCTATCACAGGACTAAAAATGCACCTTCTGAACCAGAGGTCAGAGGCAGTAAGGGACTCCTGGGACAGCGGAGAGTTGCAGAGCCAGTCTGTGTCTTAGAGAGGTGAGGTCATGGACCAGCAACAGTACATCTGAGCTAGCAGGTAGCTGCTGCTTTCCCCATGCCCACCAGGCCTCTCAAGAGTCCTACCTGGCCAGCACCCTGCCGGGCAACCCTTGAAGCAGGGATGAGGCGCTGTCTCTCAGCTGAACCAAGCTTACGCCGTACAAAGCTGCCGTGCCAAACTTAGAGGAAGGAAGTGGGTTTTAGGTTTTTATGTGTGAACTCGGGTTGTTTCTTTTGAAGAATTATGTTTAGTTGCTGTGCATGTAGAGGTGGTTCGTGTATTGCTTGCCTGTAGAGGTCAGAGGGCCACGTTGGGAAGTCGGTTCTCTCCATCTGGCATGTGGATGGAAGCCAGGTGGCAATGCTTGGTAGCCTGCACCGTAGCCTGCTGAGCCATTTCACCAGCCCTTTGTGCTGTTACTGAAGCTAGGTCAGGGTTTCTCAACCTCTACAATCTACAGCCAGTTCCACTGCACGCTCCCACAATACCCTCTATATACCATATCATAGCACCTAAAAATTCGTTCCTTTCCTGCCCACTTACGGTCTTGTCATTTGTGGCCCACGTGGCTTCTCTTTCTCAGTCCGGTGTGCCCACTGCCTGCAGCCTTCTACAGGAGCCATTCCATATTCCTGGACTCTCCCCACAATATCTTGAACAAACCCATAGTTTGTTCAGTGCCTGCAGGGACCTCAGTCCTATCACACATGGCCTGGTCTATCAACCATGTGCTTTGAAATCTGGGTAGAAGCTTTGGTGACGCCAGACCTCTTATGTTCTCCTTCCTTTCCTCTGGAGTGGGGGGGGGGGGCTCCTCAGCCTGTGCACTTCTTCTGAGCTTTGGGCCAGGCATGTCGTAAGTGATCATTAAAGGAGATATTAACCCTACTATATTAATGGAACTAAGTTGTCCTGCTCAGGAGAAACAGAAAGCCCTTAATACATAGGCCTTTGGGGAGCATTTAAGATCATATATAGACTACTCAGCAATTAAAAATAATGAATTCATGCAATTTGTAGGTAAATGGTTAGACCTGGAAAATATCATCCTGAGTGAATTAACCCAATCACAAAAGAATGCACATGAAATGCAATCACTGATAAGTGGATATTAATGAGCCCAGAAGCCCTAAACACTCAAGACACAAATAAATGATTCCCAAGAAGAAGAAAGGAGAGGACCCTGGGCCTGTAAAGATTGCATCCAGTTTAGTAAAGAAACCGAGGGGGGAGGGGGAATGATTGGGGAACAGTTGGGGGGGGAGAGGAACTATGGGAACTATGGTGGGTGGGAACTGGGAAAGGGGAAAGCCTTTGGAATGTAAACATAGAATATAGAAAATAAAAGAAAAGAAAAGAAAAAAAAGATCATATATATAGTAAATATATAAATTTTCAAGCATCAGATGTTAATAAGGGGGAACTAAAGAGATAAGTCAGTCATTAAGAGCTCTGACTACTCTTCCGGACAACCTGAATCTAATTCCTAGCACCCACATGGTGGCTTACAACCATTCCCAACTCCAGTTCCAGGGGGCTCTAATGCCTTCTCCTGTCCTCCAAGAGCATCAAGGCATGCACATAGTGCATAGACATACATGTAGGCAAAACACCCATATAAATAAAATAAAGATAAATCTTTAAACATGTCAATATTGTGAGATGGCAGAAAAACAGAGAGGGAGAGATAATGATAGAATTCCTGAGGATGTAGTTGGAGCAAAAATAGAGCCTCTATCAAGACTCATGCTGCCTCCTACTGCCTGCTGGAAAAGCAAAATCATACAGCAGAATGGTCCCTTAGCCAGCATTAATTAATTAGCAGCTGTTCTTTCCATTATCCTCCAGACGCTATACAGAAAGTTACCATGTACACTTCATTTGGTGTTTAGTTTTTTGATTTTTACATTTATGTATGTTTTATGATAAAATCAGTACTGCAGAACAGCCATAGTTTCATGTGTCATAAGCAAGTGAGTACATCCACTTCTGGCTTCAGTCCACGTAGTGGTTCTCAGACATGAGGGCATTCTCACCTTCTGAATAAGAGAAAATTCCTATCCCTCAGCCTCCTGCAAGAGCCAAAACGTCTACTTGTATGCTAAAGACTTAAGATGTCTATAGGAGAGCCATCAACACTGCTGCGAACCTGCTTGTATAAAAACGTCATTCCTTTCTATTTTCTTTGTCTTTAACAACATCGTTAGCACTAAAAACAACAGATCTCTCCATCATAGAATATACAGAAGGACGCCAAAATGTCTGCCCCACACATCTTTTCCTTTTCTGTGATACTCTGTTTCTGTGCGCTGAGCCAGAGCTGTCACCATACGTAGGCAAAACTATCTGCTGCCCTCTAGTGGCCAGTCGGCTCAGCCAATAAATGGCTGCAGTTTCACCCAAGGTACCTTCTTGAAGAATTCAACTTTTCTTCAATGGCTTCCCAGGAAGAAAACATTTGCAAAAACCTCAAAGTATGAGAAGTATGAGGGATGGAAGTGATAAAAGCCAAACCAATCAGAAATGAAAGGGTTCAGGGTCCACATGCAGACAAAAATCTCCGACTTGCGATGCTGCCGGATAACAAGGTACCACAGTTGGGAACCAAGTTAAGTTCTCTTTCCTCAGATAATGAGAAGTGCTGTGAGAAGCCTGGAAGACAGGGAAAATACTCAAAAGGAAGGGGAGTTGTGTGTTGACCGCACATCACTGGTACTTTACACAAGTCAATGTTCTTTATCTTCGCCATGCTCTCATTGTCCACCCTTTCTTAGACTAATTTTATAAAGAAACTAAACTTTAACAAACAAGACAAAGTAAAAAAAAAAAAAAATTAAAAACTGCATGGCACTGAATGTCTTAACTAGCTCTAGGAGTGAAGCCCAGGGGAAGTTTGTAAAGGCGACTGCTCACACGTGCTCTTTATATTAGTTAGGATTTTATTGCTGTGAGGAGACACCATACCCCTAGCAACTCATAGGAAAACATTACCTTGGAACTGGCTTAAACACTTCAGGGGTTTGTTTCATCACGGCAGGAAGCATGGCGGCATGAAGGCAGATACGCTGCTGGAGAGGTAGCTGAGAGTTGGACATCTGGATCTTCAGCTGGGCTTACCTTGAGAATCTGAAAGCTCAAAGAACACCCTCCCAGTGACACACTTCCTCCACCAAAGCCACACCTACTCCAGTAAGTTCACACATCCAATAATGCTATTCCCTATGAGTCTATGGGGGCCATTTTCATTCAGACCATCACACCTTTCATTAATGCACACACACACACACACACACACACACACACACACTATAGGACTCCATATGCTGCATGAAATGTTCTGAATCTTTTTATTTTTTCAATTAATATTGCACTCTCATTTTGCTTCTCTGAAGCTCTTATTTGACTCTCAGATGATCCTAGAAAAGAGAGTTCCCCCCCCCAAGGGTATCAGGGGCTAATTAGCATTAATTTTTGCAAATTCCACAAATTAACTCACATCATCATACCCAGATGTTTGAGTGAAGCCATTTGTCTTAATGATGGAAAGAAAGATCAGGTCTCCTGTCTGTGTAGTAATAAAATGATCTGTGATTTGGTTTGTAATTTATTCAGAACAGACCTGGAGTCAAAATGCCAAATTCTCCAGCTGGAGAGATGGCTCAGTGGATGTCAGGTTTGGATGAGAATGGGCCCCACAGGCTCCTGTGTTTGAATGCTTGGTGCCCAGTTTGGTGGAACTGTTTGGGAAGGATTAAGAAGCAAGGCCTTTTGGGAGGAGGTGTGTCAATCTCCTGCCCACAGCAGACTGGAGCTTGTGGATCAGATGGAATCTCTCGGCTACTGCTCCAGAATCATGCATGTTTCTGGCTGTCATGCTCCCACCTTGACAGTTATGGAGTCATGAGGCTCAAGCAAATGCTTAGTAATAATAATAATAATAATAATAATAATAATAATAATTTGCCTTGGTCATGCTGTTTTGTTGTGGCAATAAAGAAGTAAATAAGTTGTTAGATAAAAGGCTCCCTGAACAAGTGTGAAGACCCCAGAATCCAGAAAAGTCAGGGCGATAGTGACTCTGTGTAATCCCACCGTCCCCAGGGTGAGATGAAAGGTGGAGACAGGACAGTTCCCAGGAGCTCTTGTGACAGCTAGACTGACACAAGCAGGCAGCAAAGAGGAGACCTTGTACCAAACAAAGTGTAAAACAAAGACAAACCCCCAAGATTCTCCTCTGGCCTCCACATCCAATAGCACACACGACTACACGCAAAAAAATAAAATAATGACATTCAATCTGTTACAACTAGGAAACTGAAAAAGGGTTATAAGAAAATGAGTGTATATAAATGCCACCAAGTTCCATCTTCCAAACATAGAAAATCTACTCACATGCTAACCAAGAAAACAAAGAGGAAGATTTCACTGCTTATGGTTCATAAGTTATGAGAATAAAAAATGAGACACCCCTCCCCAAAGAATGCCACAGAGTTTTTATTTCCCTTTTCAATAAAAAAGAAGGGGGGAAAAAAAGGAATGGCCTTCATCTTGCTGAAAGCAATCTACACATTCAATGCAATCCCCACCAAAATTTCAACTCAATTCTTCATAGAGTTAGAAAGAGCAATTCTCAAATTTATTTGGAACAACAAAAAGCCCAGGAGAGCGAAAACTAGTCTCAATAATAAAAGAACTTCTGGGGGAATCACCATCCCTGACCTCAAGCAGTACTACAGAGCATAGTGATAAAAACTGCATGGTATTGGTACAATGACAGGCAGATAGCTAAATGGAATAGAACTGAAGACGCAGAAATAAGCCCACACACCTATGGTCACTTAATCTTTGACAAAGGAGCTAAAACAACCCAGTAGAAAAAGACAGCATTTTCAACAAATGGTGCTGGTTCAACTGGAGGTCAACATGTAGAAGAATGCAAATTGATCCATTCTTATCTCCCCATACAAAGCTCAAGTCCAAGTAGATCAAGGACCTCCACATAAAACCACATACACTGAATCTAATAGAAGAGAAAGGGAAGAAAAGTCTCGAGCACATGGGCACAGGGGAAATGTTCCTGCACCAATGGCTTATGCTCTAAGATCAAGAATCAACAAATAGGACATCATAAAATCACAAAGCTTCTGAAAGGCAAAGGACACTGTCTATAGGGCAAAATGGCAACCAACGGATTGGGAAAAAATGTTTACCAATCCTACATCTTATAGAGGGCTAATATCCAATATATGCAAAGAACTCAAGAAGTTAGACTCCAGAGAGCCAAATAACCCTATCAAAAAATGGGGAACACAGCTAAACAAAGAATTCTCATCTGAGGAATACTGGATGGCTGAGAAACACCTAAAGAAATGTTCAACATCCTTAATCATCAGGGAAATGCAAATTAAAACAACCCTGAGATTCCACCTTATACCAGTCAGTATGGCCAAGATCAAAACCTCAGGTGACAGCAGGTGCTGGTGAGGATGTGGAAAAAGAGGAACACTCCTCCATTGCTGGTGGGATTGCAAGCTGGTACAACCACTCTAGAAATATGTCTGGCAGTTCCTCAGAAAATTGGTCATAGTACTACCTGAGGACCCAGCTTACCACTCCTGGGCATATATCCACAAGATGCTCCAGCATATAATAAGGACACATGCTCCACTATGTTCATAGCAGCCTTATTTATAATAGCCAGAAGCTGGAAAGAGCCCAGATGTCCCTCAAAAGAGGAACGGATACAGAAAATGTGGTACATTTACACAATGGAGTACTACTCAGCTATTAAAAACAACTTCATGTAATTCTCAGACAGATGGATGCAACTTGAAAATATCATCCTGAGTGAGGCTACTCAGTCACAAAAGAATACACACGGTGTGCACTTACTGGTAAGTGGATATTAGCCCAAAAGCTCAGAATGCCCAAGATACAATTCACAGACCATATGAAGCCTAAGAAGAAGGAAGATCAAAGTGTGGGTGCTTCGGTTCTTTTTAGAAGAGGGAACAAAATACTCACAGGAGGAAATATGGAAACAAAGTTTGGAGTAGAGACTGAAGGAAAGGCCATCCAGAGACTGCCCTACCTGAGGATCCATCCCAATATACAGCCAAACTCAGATGCTATTCTGGATGCCAGGAAGTGCTTGCTGACAGGAGCTTAATATGGCTGTCTCCTGAGAGACTCTGCCAGAGCCTGACAAATACAGAGGCAGATTTTTGCAATCAACCATTGGACTATGCATGGCTAAGGGCATTTATAGCTCTCTACTAGTGAAGGGTCAAATGGACTCAGGAGAAGCTCAGATGGGAACTAAAGTGAACTGGGTAAACCGGTAGTATGCACTAAAGAAACAGAAAAAAATATGATATCAGCAATAATACAAGGAATGCACTAAGAGTAAAATACTTTCCATCTATCATATCTGCAAAGATCAAAGTTTACAATGTCAAACCCTAGTCTGGCAAAAGAGACAGGTGGTTTTGTATGTATGTTGTTGGGAGTATAAATTGGCAGCCATTTTTAGGTAAAAATAGTTGGTAGAATACATCAAATTTAAAGCCACATACATTTTTGAGGCAGGATTCCATCCTAGAAACTAAACTTCTAGCTAAAGTCTGACTGTCGACTGCAACAAGAAACAGTCAGAGGCCCCTACACAAAATATATTATTTGCAATTTCAAATAACAAAATACAATACTATGTACCAGAATGGAGAGCTGCTCACAAGACTGCGGCTTGCTGAGTGACCTACCTCAGTGCTTTGTATAATGATACCTTCATCATCTTCAACAATGTGAGAAACCTGGTGGCATTAAGCCAGCTAGTACACAGATGAAACCAGACAATATATTAATGTTCTGTGAGGTGTCAGCATGTAGTAAGTTCTCAATAAGCATCAACCAAGTTATTGCTAAGCAAAGAAAAAAAGTATCAAACAGCCTATATAATTGCTTTTTGTGATTATATATATATATATATATATATATATATATATATACACACACACACACACACACACACACACACACACACACACACTAAATTACTATGCCATAGAGGGAAAACACACCCTCTTTTTTAAATCTGAGATTTGAGAGATAGAAACCATCCACTCTTTGAGCTTTACACATGCTGGTACTTTCAACAAAAAGGGTATTTTCAACAAAAAGCCCTTGTAACTTTAAAAGTACGCGAGCAGGCTGAAGTAAGCATGCCTGCTTAGCGTGTGCAAGACTCTGACTTCACGCCTCAGTCCTGCACAGCCTGGTCTGGGGTGGCAAGCTTTGCACCAGCACCTCATTGCTAAGAGGATTAGCCCCCAGCACTGCTGAGCAGGTAGGTGGGGGAAGCCAGGGTAACTAACAAAGAGGAACAACCACAGCCAGGACAGATTCAGGATTAATGGCAGCAGGTTGCTTTGTTTTCAGTTATCACAATGGGGAAAAAGCACCATGTTGCTAAAAACATAATTTTGATGAGAGTGTTGGAAGGATAAGGAGGGGTTTTTTGGTTGTTTATTTGTTTTTTAAATTTATAACTTTAAAAGTCTTCCTGAGTACCTCAAATGAAATAGAATCTAAAAATCTGTGGATATTCATATTGTCGAAGGCCATGTAGTCAAAACCATATCTGCCTACAGAACTTCCGGTCTTCCTGTCTTTCTCATTGACCGCCAGGGGTTGTAGAAGCCACTTCAGTTCCACCCAAAGTCCCCAGTAAGTCACCATCCCAGAAGACAGACACAAAGGCCCGAGTGGACGTTCAATCATATTTATTATTTTTTAATATAGAATTGAGAAGTAAAACCTGTATCAAACTCTAGATAAAATGGTTTGATCTGATGGATTTGACTGCACAGTTCCCATATGTAGAACATACTGGATTATCATCAACCACACAGGTCCCATTCGATAAAACGTACAAGTAAAAAAAAAAAAAAATTAAGTTAAAGTATTAGCACATTGTATAATACAGTGTCAGGGAAGGGGGTCTCCGTCAATCACCATTTTAAATTAACCGTGTTTCCTTTATGAACGGCTTGTTTTGTTAAACGAAAGTTGTACTTTCCTAAGAACGCAGTACCCCGTGACATGTCGGCACTTCGCGTCGCCTTCTGCAGATTCCTTTCTGCTGAGCAGTGCCTGGGAGGCTAAGGCTTATTCTGTTTTATGTGCTTCTCGCACACTGAGAAATCACTGAAAGAAATACATTGTATATCCTAGATTAACTACAGTAAGGCACGGCCTAACTATCACCTACTGTTAACAAATGACAGGGTGTTTAGCTATGGAGATGCTTCAGTGAAGTGTATCTTATCAAGAAAAACGCATTTTGAATCCAACTCTAAAAAATTTGTCTCTCCTATGACAAAATTTGGAGATGACATGGTAAAATTTATTGATTTAGGACTAAGAAGACTAGATGGTCTGACAGTCGGCTTATAGTACGACATAGCAAATGAATAGCACCTCATTATGAATTCTTAGAAAATATTAATACTTATAATATAACAGCAAAGAACCACTGAGAGACTGCTCTGAGGGCTGGGGTGACGCTCCGTTGGGGAGCACTTGCCTGACACACATGAAGTCTCGGGTTCACTCAGAACTAGGGAAAAAAGTCTCATTTCTAGCTTTAGTGTTCTGTAACATTTTATGTTCTTAAAAACAACAACAACAATTATAATATCTGGCTTTATCTATTAGTAAACAGTCAAGGGCCATATTTCATTCTAGAAAAATACTATATTAATTAAAAAAGGTTTAAACTAATTTACTAGGAAAATTATTCTAGTATTTCATAATGCCACAAGCTTACTAGAAAATGGCTTCTAAAACTTGGTAACATAAATCATAGATGATTTAACTAATTTTTTTTAAAAAAAGAGTATCTTTTGTTTTTTACACTTAATAACCTGAAATGCATCTATAAAAATATTTTTAAATACAGTAACACTGTCAAGATTTGTTAGGTCCCTTGTATTTTGGCTTGTTTTTTTTTTTGGTTTTCCTCAGAAAGAATGTACGATTTTTTTTTGTTTTTGTTTTTGTTTTGCAACTTTTGCTAACAAAAGAAGAAACGAAAGAGTGCTCCCTTTCAACCTAGTAGCAACATAAACACCTACACGCCTCTCTTGGAATGCTCAGAGAGAGCAAGGAATTATGTGGACATAAATTGGGGTTCCTTCAGGAAAAGAGAGATTACTTTAAGAGTGCTGGATGCAAAAGCAGTCCATGCTCTTGTCTGTCAATACATGGACAATGTCACAGCCCCGCCCCTTCCTCCTCTGCCCCTCCCCAGTAAAGTGCACCCTAGCCCTCTTCTCTTGGTGTCTTTCGGCATGGAGGCTGTGAGAGAAAACTGTCCTTTGCTCTTTGGGGCACTCCTCACAGGTCTTGCTTGCCTTGTTTATGAGGGTTTCTGACATGTCTGCTTCACTTCACATCAACTGGCCTCTCCGCCACGTTCCCTGGCTACCTTACTTTGCCACTGACCTTTCAACTTGCCTCTTCCCACCAAGATCAAATGTACACTGCGCATCTATATTCCAATGGATCAAAAAGGATCTCCCTGGAGATCCTCAACAAAGAAGCCTTCCCCCTTACGGCAACTGAAAGCTTCCTTCCAGGTCTGGGATGTCTTTCAAAAAAAATTTTAAAAAATTAAAATTAAAATTAAAAAAGAGATTAAATTCATAGATTATAAATAATGTCAGTTCATAATACTAAACAGCTAAGGACGTCATCGCAAGCGCAGGTGGACTGCCTGTCTGATGAACATGACACTCTCGGTCCTTAAAAGCTAACAAAACACATAATATGTTGGTTACATAAGAGGTATGGAGCACACACCTTAGACTTTTTTTCTTACCAACTTAGCAAAAGGATTAGGATAGTATACTTAGGAATCAATTTCACTGAATTCAGAAGTACAAATCTACACCACAAGCCCTGAGGGCCTTTCCGTATATGTTAATCAGAGGTCTGCTTCATTCTTCAAACAGTTTCATAGACAGGATTATTTTTTTAACACTTGAAATCCTGAAAGCAGAATCAATAATGCCTCACAATACAAAATGCAGCATACAAAATTCATGTGTCATCAGGCTTCGATCTATGTCGGCCTGATGTTTTCAGAACCAGGTTCAAAGGGCAAAAATAGAGTTGCCACTGATTTATCAAAAAACATCTGGCTGCCCTCTGTAATAGCTACAAGACTACAGGTTATTTTTTATATGTATAAAAACAAACATCAAATTCCAAGCTGCATTTTGGAAAAAAAAAAATCCAAGTTGCAATAAAAAATAGTTTTGTTCCGTAATCAGCCATATTGGAACCAAACTAGTCTCTTTCACACCATCTGTCATGCAAGAAGTGTGACAGATGTTGAAGTCACACTCCCGCTCACAGAACTGAGCTGCCGTGCAGGAAAATGATGAAGGGAGATGACATTAGTCCTCTGTGCCCTTGTAAAAAGGGAGAAGCCATTAGAGGCAGCACGGATTCAAACTACACTGTATTCCCTACAGGAGAAAATTACTATCCATACAATGATTTTTTTTTTTAAGATCAAGTTAAATAGGTTTTAAAGCATTTGTTACTACTGTTATCAGTTCAGTTTTTGAAACTGTAAATCAGGTCTTTGTGCACACCTCCTGGCCCAAGCTGCCTATCAGAATTCACTGCCTGAGGTCAGCTTTTTATGGCTTAGAATCAATTGATATATGAATTTAAGCTAATTGCAATAAAGCTCAGCCATGGTGGGGGGGGCTGCATTTCCTAAAAAAAGTTATTCTGCACAATCAATCCTGCTTTATCTGCCACAGAAATGCAGGCCTGCAGAAAATGAAAAGAGAATATTTATTTCTGTGTAACGTTAAGTTCCTGCAAATCACAACCAGGCGATGATTAAGCGGCCACATGGCCAAGGCGTGCGAATATGAAAGCAGAAGGCGGTGCAGCTGCAAGCCCCGCTCTGCTCCATCGCTTGGTCCGTGCAAGGCCCAGGATGCGGCAGCGCACAGCTGCATCACGTGACAGTGGGAGCGATTACAGCCAGGTTAGAAAGGGCTCGCTTTTGTTCAGAGCAGACTCCACATCATTGAAGAGGGGGATCAGATCTTCAGACTCCAGAGTCCCGAGGTCGACGTTTGTTCCCGGAAGGCAGTCCAGGAAATCAGGGAAGCGGGTCTGCTGGGGATTGACCGTCATGGATGTCTGACCCGAATTTTCACCTGTAACAGAATGAAGGGTAACTGGGTTATTTCTATCTTGTAAGTTCTTTAAAAAAAAAAAAAATTAGTTGTTGTTCAAGACAGGGTCTCACTGTGTACCTCTGACTGCCCCAGAGTTCACTATGTGGACCGCTGGCTTCAAACACAGAGATCCACCTGCCTCTGCCTCCTGAGTGCTGGGATTAAAGGTATGAGCCATTACACTCACCTTAATTTTATTTTTTATGAGTATTTTCCCCATAAAATTTTATATCTGTGCGACGTATATGTGTGCCTGGAACCCACAGAGCAGACACTGCTAAGAACCCACGGAGCTGGAGTCACAGACAGTTGTGAGCTATTGTGTAGGCAGTGGAACTCGAGGTGGGGTCCTCTGGACGAGCAGCTGATGCTCTTAACCACTGAGCCATCTCGCCAGCCTTTTCTTAAGTTCTTGAGAAGGGCACAGATAGTTCAAGTATTAACATAACACGTTTCACGTATGCAAACAGACACCACATTAGTGACCTAGTCCTATTTTGGAAGTGTTTATCCCAATAAGACTAGAGATCTGCAGAACATAAATTAAAAAAAAACAACAACAACACTATAAAGTTAAGCACATAGAATTAGTGTCTGCCATATCCAAGGCTGTGTCATCTATCTAATAAAGTTATCATTACAGGGCTAAAGAGATGGCTCAGCAGTTAAGAGCACTTAGTACTCTTCCAAAGGACCTGGGTTCTGTTATCAGCACCTACATACTGGCACACAAACTCCAGATTCAGAAAATCTGATGCCCTCTGGCCTCCAGACCCTTGCTTACACATGAGACACATACACTCACACAGACACACACATGCACAAAAATAAGGATAAATAGAATGTTTTAAAACTTCAAAATGTGTGCAGTCCTCTAATTCTTGAGAACGCATACTGTAGCCAAAGTCTTTTTTTTTTTTTAAAGAATTCTTCCTATTCTTTCTCACCAGAAATGAACACAAGAGTAGCCAAGTCAAGCTTCTTCGAGCTTAACAATCTTAAAGTATTCTTCTTGCAGTGACTCTACAATGTCACTGCGGTCTTTTCTTAGCCTCTGCAGACTTAACTACCTGAGTTGATTGCTTAAGCTATTTAAGGAAAAGAAAAAAAGTCGATTCTTCCAGATCTGTGATTTTCATGGAATATTCTGGAAGGATGAATGACTACCCAGACTTTATGTTAATATACCTTTGTTCCATCTTCATCCAAGTCCAGAGGTGTGTGCTTGCTGCAAAGGGAGGGCGCTCTTAGCTAGCTTGATCACTGGGAGTGGTCAATGTGATTGGCAGATGCCAACGACCTTCTTCTAGCCACCACTGAGTTCTGCCTGCCCTCAGCTAATCTCTAAACACTCCATGTCTGTCTCTAACAGCTTTACATCCACTTTCTACAAACACCTCACAGAGGTGACCCTGAACTGAAAGAGTTCACAGTCACTTAACCTGATTAATAGGAACCATAGTGTTTATCAAATCTATTTCAGCCACAGACTTCTGCAATGGCGGTGCAGACGAGAGAACACTCATCTCACGGGTAAGAAGCAGAAGCTCACAGCGGTTCCATAGAGAACAAAGTTACTGAAGAGACAAAGACTCAGCTAATGTTGAATGTTGCCTGTGTTCTTTTCAAAGCACCATATAATTGTGTATTACATCTTCAAAAACCCTCCTTTCTTACCTACTTAACATTATTGTAGAAACCTATATGAGAGAATCTATCTTTTTAAGATTCCCCTGAGCTACCCACCCTCTTTACCCTCACTGGATTCCCAGTGTTCAAAAGATGAAAGTAAACAACAGAGGAAGATGCCACCTCATAAGGAAGCAAAACATTGGGGGAGGGGTGTGCAGATGAAAGGGGTGCAGAAAAGAAGAGCAGGAACCAATCAAACACAGCCCAGTGCAAACTCCCCGTCACAACCCTTCCTAGGGCCTGGAGACGCTGTTCCCACATCCAGCCTACACTTTTGCAAGGCTCAGCTGTAAACCTGGCTGTGAGTCTAGCATCCAAACTCAACATTTTAGACTCATACCATAGCAGCATACAGCAGTCGGACATGCTAAGCTTGAGGTGCTGCAAACCAATGACTTAGGAAGCAATCTTTTATTTTTTGTCATAGAACTATTACATGTGTATGAGTCTTTTGCATGCATAAATGTGTAACTCCTAAATGGCCTACAAAGACCAGAAGAAGGTGGTGTATACCCTAGAACTGGAGTTTCAAATAGTTGTAAGCCACATGTAGATGCTTGCTGCACACTGGACCTGGGTCTTTGGGAAGAGCATCAAGTGCTGAAGCATCGCTCCAGCGCAACAACTGCTTTTCTATCATGAATAATAATAATAATAGAAGAGAAACTTGGAAAAGCATTTACAAAAAGCATATACTCAAGATGTCATTTATTTTTGGCTTGGCTAGCAGGACCAAAAAGAACTATATGTAAGCTAGGCATGGTGGTCCATGCCTTTAATTGCTATTAGTGCTGTATTGGGGGTGGGGCGGGGTTAGAGGCAGGTGGATCTCTTGAAGTGCAAGGTCAACCTGGTCTATGTACCAAATTCCAGCTTAGCCAGAGGTATATAGAGAGACCCTGTATCAAAATTAAAATGAGGGAAGGAGGGAGAAGAAAATCTGTGTCCCAACAGCAAAGTGCAACCTTACTTAAAATATAGGAATTATTTTGCAATTTTTTTAACAGCTCAATCATGCAGTTCTCAAATTTGAACTTAGCAGATGACCACCATGTCCCAATGTCAAAAGTTTGGACATGCCTACACTATAGGTGCACAGGCTGGGAACTAGAAAGTCAAGCTTGTTGTCTTCTTGTAAATGGCTGAAGCAGGGTGTTATATTAGAATAGACTCCTCTGAGTTGTTAGTTTTCTAAATGATCACGTCAATCCCTTCCAAAACTAGTAAGTAACATGAAAATATTGACATGTTTGGAGAACCAAAAAGAGTATCATTTCCCAGCAGAAAGAGTGGACTATTCATTACAACTATAAAGGGGGTACAGCACAGTCACCCCACTGCAGTTATGTATAGTATGGTTCTAAGGCAAGAGAAATACTAAAAAGGATGGAGGTGGGTCTTAAAAATCTCACGTCTATATGAAGCCTTATTTGCACAAATTCTGAAAGGTCTATATTTAGTAACAGCGAACTGAGTGGAATTTTAATTGTCAGTTTATGTGGTGGGCTTGTGTTTCCCACTGGACTTTAGGATTGCAAGAATCAAGGGGGCAATTTGAAAATAAAAACACACTACAGATAGTTACGAGCTGTATGTCCACCTGTGTCCATCTCATCCATGTTGCTGAGGAAGTCTTCTGGAGTTGTGGGGACACTGTAGCACCCTAACCCCAGGCCGCTGTCTGTGCTCTGCTCCCGAGAATGATAGGGTCCTCTGCAGAAAACCAAAATAAATAAAGGAGACTTCAGTGTGAGTCTGCTCAATAAAGTTCACAATTAAAATACAGGACTCAATCAGTAAAAGGGAGAAAAGTCTACGTGGCCCTTTTAATTTTGAAACATATAACCTGATCTTACCAAAACCAATCAATTATATGCACTAAAACTGGACACTCACCATTCAAGGGCACTGGTTTCCTTGTTGTCCCAAAATAACCATTTGGACTCTAGTCTATATATAAATGCTATTTATGTAAATATTTTAAAAACCAGAAAACAATGCTGAATTATGCTCATAGATACGCACAGTAATGGTAAAAGAAGTATAAATATAGCCACTCATGGTGGTCCATGTCTATAATCTCAACACTCAAGAGGCTGGGGAAAAGGGATCCAGAAAAATAGCAAAGTTCAATGTGACAGAATCACACCACTTTTTGGAGAGTGGCTTCCCCGGGGGAAAGAGGGAAGGAAGGAAGCTTCATGGTGAAGAGATGGGCTCCAACAGAGCCCTTGAGATACAGCAAGCCTGGGTGGTGAGTGCCACAGTTTTCCTCATGCTTTTCTCTTCTTTAAAATAAACATCTTTTTAAAAATCTATTTATTCATTATTCTGGCCACTTGGTTTTTCACCTCTATCTTTATTTGTATTTGCTAGGAGCCTTGTAAGAGCAGAAAAAAGCAAAAGCACAATGGATATATAGATATCGCTACCCCTACCCCTCCCCTCTATTAGCTCTACAATTAAGGTTTACTATTTCCATTGATTGGATACTTCTGGCTAAATCATCTTTTTCTTCTGCTACTACTTTTCTCTCTCTTTTTAAAAGCCAACATCTCTGTTTTAGTTAATTTTTGATTATGAAATAACTTAAAAATCACACCAAACATGCAAAAAGAACACTGTTTCTATATACCTTCCATTAGGCTCCCTAACTAAAAGTTTTCACAAGCACAACATAATTACCCAGAGAAAAAAATTAGCATAAATTAACTAAACTATAAACATTATTCATCTTTCACCATAAATACCTGTGAATTTTCTTATACTGTATGCCATGACATGCTTTTAATCCTACCCATACTCCCAAGAATTTCAAGATTCTTGCAAGTGATTACCAAATAGCACTGTCCTGTTTAAATGTGAAGTTCATTCTCATGTGCAAAATCACTGAAGAATATATTCCATGTGACTAAGTTCTGAAACTGAGATTTTTTTTTCCCATAAAACTTTTTTTTCCTTTATTCTCTCATCTGCCCCCAACTCTCCCCATCCCCAAAGCTCCCTGTCTTTCCTCAGTGTAAACAAACACCCCATTACAGTCTAAACCACAGGGTAAGAAAGCACAAGTCAATGGTCCCCAGTGTAAACTTACCCATTGAGGAAAGGATCTGAGCTACTGTTGGTGACAGATCTCATATCTGTGCTAATAGCAGGCGTGTTGACAGGGGCCATGGTCTCGGTCTCCATGGGGAGCTGTCGGCAGAGGGCAGCTTCCTATACAAGAGTGAGAGGGAAAAGGAGTTACTCTCGGTTGCCACAAAGGGTTGCATCATAATATATACTTCATGGAAAAACTGCTCACCAAACACAAAACACTTTTATTTCAGGAGGTCAAAGTCATTAGATTAGTGTCCTTCCTCCACAGTCTTTGAGGAATGTCATTCTCTTCCACTCTCAGCTAACAGAACCTAAGAGGACAGAACCCTGGGCACCTACTTTATAAAGACATGTACCTGCTCATGGAATTGTTAAGACACGCAAGTCATATCACAGCCTCTCAAGATACTTTCTCACTGACAAGTTAGTTCTGTTCTAGGGTCTCATCAGACTAAATGTAAAGCAATCAAAGCAACTGGACACCTCTGGATAAGCACACATATCTGGTCACTCCCATTTGTGCACTAGTGTAAATGGGAAGTTCAGAATTCGGACTCTACATGAATTTACACTTAGCAGTCAGTGTTAATCACCAGATGAACAAAACAACCAGTTTAAAAGTTTGCTTTTAAAAAGTATAGTTTCTCGGACCTTCTTATGCATGTTACATCATGAATGTATGTGCTGAGATGGCTCCGTGGGTAAAGGTGCTGCCTGCATAAGCCTAGCAACTTGAATTAAACCTCCAGGCACACAGAAGGGTGGAAGGGGAGAACTGACTCCACAAAATTTCCCTCTAGCCTCTACATACAAGGCTTGGCACAAGTATGCTTGTATTTATATTCACACAACATACTTACTCATACACACAGAATAATGATAATGTTGAGTTGATTAAAATAGCTGAAAGTTGGGGAAAACAGAAGATCCAAGCAAAATCTCATAGACAATTAGATGTTTGATGGATTATGGATTTTATTTTTTTAAGCTAGCATTAAAACCAAGAAGAATCAGTACAAAATGTTATGAACTTGATGGCAGTGATACACTCCAGATGACCAGGGATCAGACTTTCAAGTTGGTAGCTATTTCCAGGGAAGAATGTTCTCATATGTTTATGCTTACATCCAAAACCAAGGTTGGGCCCTGGCCACATTTATAAAATTTCCAAACTTACATCATTGATCTCATATCCTTAAAAATTCCTAAACCATGAAAGAGAACATTCTAGCTATCTCGTTCTAGGACGTTGGTTAGATCTCTTCATGTGATGGTATAGGGATTGTTCTGATAAAGGTCCTGTTCCCCAATTGGTTCTTGATCTGTCAGTAAAGAAGTCATGGGCCAATTGCTGGGCGGAAGGAATAGGCAGGACTTCTGTGTCCCTGGAGGCAAGCAGACAGACGCAAAAAGAGGAGGGAGGGAGGGATGGGTGGAGGGAGGGAGGGAGGGAGGGAGGGAGGGAGGGAGGGAGGGAGGGAGGAGGGAGTTCACCATGCTTCTGAGGAGGAAAAGGCTGGTCACCTTGTTTGATCTTGAATGGAGTGGTCACAGGCCACTCCTACAGGCAGGTGGTTGGGAGTTTTAGCTGGGACTAGATGTAACTGATCAACTAACGTTGAGGGCAGGTGGAGAGGTGCAGAATTAAGAGGATTAGTAAGGGCATGCTTCTCCAGGTGGGAGACAAGTAGTGCCCAGCAATTGTGCCAAAAAAGGCAAGTTGAAATTGAATAACTGTGTGTATCCATGTTTTTTATCCATGGATTCAAGGGAAGCTGGGCGGAGGCTGGTAGTCCGGCCCACTCCCAGAGCTCAGGCAGAGTAGCAAAAGCTACATGCAACATGATGGTTAAAGTATTGCTTGTTTAGGCAGTGAAGTTGCCAGCTAGAAAATCAGTTCTTGTGTCCACTGCTCTCTGATCTCCACATGTGTACTATGGAACAAGTGTGCTCACACATGCACTAAATAAAAGCAGGAAAGGGAACTGCTTGGGGGGAAGGAGGAGACAATCAAGAGGCTAAGTAGAAAGATGTCAGAGTGTAGTGAGGGGTAAATAAATGTTTGAAAATGTCAGGATAAAATCCATTTTTTTGTATGCTAACCAAGAAAAAAAATTAAAGACTATATAATAAAGGGTAAAGAGCCTATAGTATGCTGGTAGGAAATGCTCACTGCTTCTCCACATTTTAAATCCAAGAAGTGCTATTCCATTCTTCATCATTGAGTCCTAACTAGTTACACCAATCTCCAAGTCACCAAAAGAGGAAATGCTACATCCTGTCTGTAGGGGGCTCACAGGATCATTTTTCTACCTTCTTCAAATAACTAACAAATTGCAAGAGACTGCAGAGGGCTCTTTTAACCCTAATGGCATTTAAAAAAAAAAAAATCAGACCATTTATTATTAACAATGCAATGGAATGACTTGATTATTGTAAGATTATTCTTGGGTCACAGACCATTCCAAAGAGCAGTTAAATATAAGGAAGACCTCTGCTTCCTGCTCTACCAGGATGGATAGTGGGTGCAGCACATCTTGTCTGTAACCCAGTGGCCTGACTATCATCCCAGCCTGGCCCTGACACACAGTCTCCCAATCTTAGCACCTGTCTTTAATGTTGCTTCCACCTCCTGAATCCGTACAATTGTTCCCTCTGTCTAGACCACGCTTCCCAACAAAGCCCATTTCCCTCAGCTACTAACCTACAAATGCTACATACGTATCACGACATTCCTCCCTGCTTCTATCTAAAAGGTCACCCCCAGCCCCTATTACTGTCTGTCTTTTGACCTGCACCTATTTTCTTCACAGCAACATGGGTTTTATCTTGTCCTCCCCAATGAATGACCCATGAAGAAAGGGACCTTATTCACCATATTCATGCCTACACACCTGTAATCATGTTAAGTATGAAGTAGATAGATACCCATAAAATATATTCTGAGTAAGTAAATAAAAAATAGTATGTATTCAAATAGAAACATTTAAAAAATATGCTGGTAATAACAAAATGAGACATTTAAAAAAAATCACACGTTCAACCACAAATTAGTACACACCCTGCCTAGCAAACAGTTCACCTGAATCCTCTTCAGCTGTCCCTAACACAAGATACACGGTGCTAAGTGGCCTGTAACAGAAACAGAGGCACCAAATACTTGGATTTGAATTCTGGTCTTGCTATGTCCCATTGAGCTATTTCACAATTTTGTCCCCACGGTGGGGATAATATCGCCACATGTGCAAAGTGCTGCTGTTATTGTTGGGGTTGGAGGGCAGCTCCAGAAAGACCACACCAGGCCATACAGTTCCACATGAGGTTTATTAAGAAGGGAAAGAGCAAAGGTGACTGTGGAAAGAGAAGAGAAGAGAAGAGAGAGAGAAGGGGAGGGGTGCTTCTCTTATATATATACGGATGATGACATGGTCGCAGGTAAAGGTGAGCCCAATGGATTCTGGGAATATGGTGGCTGTTGCCTTGGCAACAGGCATATAGGTCGCGCTGTTGCCTATGTGATGACACAGGTTTCAGAGGTCCTGGTACCGAGAGTTATGACAAAGATGCTCAGAACAGAGCTTGCTCCAGAAGTCACTGCATCAATATCTAATGATCACCTCACCTTGTATGCTACATACCAATCTCAAAAACATGGGTTAAAGACCAAAATAAACACACTGGCAGTAGGGGATTTGCCTAAGCGGTACAAGAAAAACCCTGGGTTCCATCCCCAGAACTACAAAAATAAGTGGGTAAAACAGGTAACTTTAAAAGCATCCCTCACTGTTGTGTGGAATTGATCCACTTTGACATCTCAGAGTTTCCTCCCAGTCACCTTTCACTTTAGAAAGATTAAATCAAAATGTGAAACTCATCACAAGACTAAGAAAACATTATAGAGTTGCACTGCCTAAAATTAGGTTCAAACTATAGAGTGGTGAGAAATATATTTTATAATGATAGCTCTACATTTAGAAGTTTTACAATTCCCCCTGCCTGGTTTTCTGCTGTGGTGTTTTGTTTTGTTTTTGTCGAGTTGACTCGTGTTAAAGTCCTCTGGAAAGGGGAATCTCAATTGAGAAAATGCCTCCATCAGATAGCTGGCAGGCGAGTCTGTGGGGCACTTTCTAGGTTAATAATTGAGGTGGAGGGCTGGCTCACTAGAAGGACAGTGCTACCCTAGGTAGGTGGTCTTAGGTTGTACAAGAAAGCAGGCCACTGAGTAAGCCAGAAAACACATTCTTCCCGGCCCGGTGCTTCAGTTCCTGCCTGTAGGTTCCTGCCTTGACCTCCCCCAGTGATAGGAGGTTGCTTTTTTGTCATGGTGTTTTATCACACCAACAGAAACCCAAGTAAGATACTCCTGTTTTGAAAAGTAAAAAAAAAAAAAAGAGAGAGAATATCTTCCCACAAATTTGGAGGAACAATACCAAAGGCTAAAAACAAAGGACCAACCTCACCAGTATGTCCTTATCAAAACAGGGTAATCAGAGTCTAGATCAGAATGCTTTTGACTGTCACCTGACAGCTGAAGCCCTTCTATAAGCAAGAGGGCAAGCATCCAACCGTGAAAAGTGCTCAGAACTAATTATCAACCTCGCTGGTCTTGGCAGGTGTGCTGGTTAGCTGACGTCACCCTGACACAAGCTAGAGTCACCTGGGAAGAGGAACTTGCATCTGGAAGACGGGCCTGTAGGCAGACCCGTGGGGCCCTTTCCTGATTGATGACAGATGTGGGAGGGCCATCCCTGGGCAAATCTCACTTCAGTTCTTGTCTTGAGCTCCAGCCTTGGCTTCTTCTCTTTCCTCCTTCAAGTTGCTTAGGGTGTTTTATCACAGCAACAGAAAAGCAAACTAACACAGCTGGACAGCCAGTGAGACCCGAGGGCAATACTGTGGTCTATTCACAGGGCACCACCAGCAGAGGTCTGATGTCTCCACATCTCAATACTTCAGGTCTCTTCCTCCAAACACATCCTACCCTATTTAGGTTACACAGCCACATTCCAGATGCCTTCCCAAACCATCACAGCCCCAGAGGGCGGCGGCATTCCCCTCTCAGCTTCAAACACCTAAAATGACGTGCCTAGCTGGTACTCCAAAGCACGCATGCCTAACACTGGGCTCAATACAGCACCTCCTGTTATCTTCCGATTTTACCGAATGTTATCATGACCGTCCAGCTTCAAACCTGATTAGGGCTGTCGATCTGACAGGATTTAGAACATCCTGGGGACAAGCCTCTGGCCACACTCGTGAAGAAATTACCTGTGATTAAACTAACAATCTAGGTTAAGTGAAGTGGAAAGATGTACCCTAAATATGGGCAGTACCGATTCACGGGCTGGGACCCTGGACTACATAAAAATGAGCAAGCTAGTTGTACTCCATTTCTCTCTTTCTCTCTCTTTCTCTCTCTCTTTCTCTCTCTCTTTCTCTCTCTCTCTCTCTCTCTCTCTCTCCCCCCTGACCTTCTGCCTCCATGCCTCCCATATTACGATGAGCTGGATGATATCACCTGGAACAGAAGAAACCCAAGTAAACCCTTCCCTCCCTATCACACTCCAGGTACGATTGATTCTCTGCAGCAACTAAGACGATGCCTGCCTTCCTAAAAGATTCTGTAGGGGGTTGGTCTGGTGCAGCTATGAATTCAAACCCTAAATAGTGTAGGGGGTTGGTCTGGTGCTGCTATGAATTCAAATGCTAAATACTGTTATCTCATATACAGCAGCTCTTGTCCTGCAAATCTTGCTCCCCAAGTTAATTGGTCAAAAAAAGGTTAAAGCCTATGACTACCCAGTAGATAGAGGTATATGGGTTTTCAGATACCTGGCTGGGGGCTGCAGGGAGAGAGGGAAGAGGAGGAAAGGGTAGATGGAGGGAGGAGAAGGACCTTGAGCACGTGACCAGGAGAAATCGCAGGTAACAAGGGACCTGTGGCTGGGATATAAGGTAGACTAGCTCAAAACCTGCCCAATCCAGGCCTATAGCTTGTAGATAAAATGCCTGGATTGTGTGTCTTTTATACGGGCTAGCTAGAATATAAAAACATCAATCACAAGATTCTAGAGCGACAGTCAGACCATCACAAGGAATGGACAACGGGCAGGCGTCGGGATGTCCGTCTAACCTCTGTATCGCTGCTGCCCGGCCTTCCGTCCATCTCACGTGGCGGGTCATCATTACTTCTGCAAGCACTCCGGCCGACTTCCCTGCCAAGCCACCGGGCTCTGCGTGACAGGCGCTGGGCAGGTTCTATCAACGCTTTCCCCGAGTCACATAATGCATGACCTCTGGAGAATAACAGGTCTGAGAAGAGTGGGGTATCACAACACTCAAAGGCCTCGCAACGGCTCTCAAGCTACTAGTGAACTACAAGATCCCTCCAGTCGTAGATTTGTGGCAGAGAGAGTGACGGACTTTCTAGGTGTAATCAGTTAAGGAATGCCGCCTACTTCTCAGTTCCGCGAGCTCTTTGCCAGTGGAATTCTCAAGAAGCAGTTAAGGATGCTGCTGAACCTGTCCTGAGCTTGGCATAACAGAAAGCAGGGATGCAATGTGGAGAAGGCGACTCTAAAAATCACAACGATTAGAGTTCAAATCCCAGCTCAGTTACACTAGAGATGCGAGATTTTGGACTAAATTCTCTATTTTTTAAAAAAATTTAACTTAAAAAATTTGATATTTATTTAATTTTACATGTATGGGTTTTTTGTTTGTTTACCTGCAGGTATGCCTGTTCACCAAATGTGTGCAGTGTCCAAAAAGTCCAAAAGAAGATGTGGGATGCCCCCTAGAGCTAGAGTTGGGGCTGGTTGTGAATTATCATGTGGGTGCTGAGATCTGAACTCTGGGTTTTTGGGCAAGCAGTCAGTGCTCTTAACCATCTCTGCAGCCCCATGGACTAAATCCTTGACAGCTCATTTATAATGCGTTTCATAAAGCCTATCTTGTTGGACACAGATCAAAGAGCACAGTGAGGCAAACAATAGCAGGCGCCATGGATGGCAGAGGAACTGACCTAGACTTTGCAATCTTGCTAGCTACATGTGAAGCCTGAACACAAGACTCCATTTACTTAGTTTACCGATGAGGGAACAGGGCCAGAGAGAGGTTTTCCCAGGGCCCTGCTGCTAACAGCAGGTGGAGCCAGTATCTAAACCCAGGCAGTTTGACCTCTGAGGCTATTCCCGTAATTTCCACAGACCAGAGCACCAGGGCAATGAGGGCTGAAGTTGGCAGGGCTCAAATTCAGACCCTTTCACCTACTGTTGGAGATGAAACTTGGGCAAGTTACTTCATTTCTCTGATCCTGTTTTCCCAGCTATAAAGTGGAAATACCAACCCCATGACCTCATTCAGCTTGTTTAGAAGAGAATTTAATGAACCAGCCTATTCAACGGAACTGAGCACAGTTTTTCCTCCAGGAGCTGGGAGGAAGGTGGGATTGGAAGTGCTTTACGATGCTTTTCGATGTATATGGGTGGAGCTAGCGTCCTGGGAATTCCACACCACGTTTAGCGAAGGTTCGGTTTTAAAGGCCAGTCTCAGAAAGTTCTGAAAAGCTGCCAGGGTAGTCCAGCTCCAGCCCTCCCTCCTCCCACCCCACCCCCCACCCCCCTCCTCCGCGCAGCTTTAAGATTTCTTCACATACAAGCTGGGAATGGAAAACCTTTGTAAAACAGAGTCTTTGGAATCCTCGTGAGTTACCGGTAATCTGTTAGTCCCCTTAAACGACAAACCCAAAAATCATTTATCGATCGGAAAGACACCCACCCTCCTGGGGCTGGGAGGCTGTGCGGTGCATGCTGGGATAATGGAAGGCATCAGATGATTTGGGAGTTAAGATGTTCTGGAAGCTTTCTCCCCCTGAAGTTTCCCCCACTGGCCTGCAGTTCTGTGGAATAAATCAAGAAGAAGCTAGAAAGTAAAGCGGCACTGGAGGGCAGGGCCCGGCCCGGCCCGGCTCCCGCTCTGAGGGAGTGTTTTTGGCTCGCAGGGCGCCTCCCACCAGCCAGCTCGGCCTCGGCTGGAATGTACTTCAAAGGGAGCTAACTGAATGATAATAACCTCTTCTGAGGGTGCTCAGCTTGACTTAAGTGTGTAGCCAGGATCTTACAAAAATGGAAGAGCGAATTGTTTTAATTATAAAGGGTGGGGCGAGTAGAAACAAATGAAAAGAAAGGAAAGCAGTCTTTTAAAATCCTGCCGTTAAAACAGCTATTTCAGACGGAGATGCAGCTCGCTCTTCCTCAAAACCCTTGTCTGGGAAAGGGGGGTGGGGGGGCTCTGGTGTCAATCTCTTTCAGACCCTGTGCCAAGCGATTCTAGAAATTCACTGCCACGTTTCCCGGAGTGTCTCTTCTGAAACACCTCCTCACACACAGCTCAGCCGCCAGACCTGCTCTATAAAAGTGCAGATTCGAAACTTTGGCACTTTGGAGGAGTCCAAACCCTGTTATCTCCTAGAATCACACAAAGGAAGGCGAGAAGTCGATAAGCTTTTGACTTAAACAACGAGGTGAAGTAGATTTTTGAAATGGAATACTTCCTCATACCTCTGTGATCTCATTTTCCTTAGTACAAAATGAGTCTCCGTACGTATTAAAACAATGACCAATTTGTTTTCGAAAGGACTTTTTTTATTATGTATGTATTTATTTAAAGAGACAAGTAGAAATCATGGAACAGGTTGGTTTAGAAGAATGGAGATGGGTAGTCCTTTTGAAAAGATTTGAACTGGCCCCTTTTTTCTTTTCTCCCCAGTTCCTTATCCTTACCTGGACCAAAGTCTTATTATATAGCTCTGGCTAGCCCAAAATTTGCCAAGTAGACCAGGCTGGCCTGTAGCTGGCAGTGGTCCTCTGCTTCCTGAGCTCTGACCTAGGTTACACACATACCCTACCTACCTTCTTTTGTGGAGGAACACAACAGACGTCCTCAACTCCTCGACAAATTCAACACTTTCTAGAAACTGAAATAGAAGATCCAGGGACAGATTCTGTTTCCTGCCCAACATGTATAATAAGAACATTTGTTGAGCAGATATATGAATGAATGAACTTAAAATAGTTAGTCTTCTCACTATCTCACTATAGATGACTTAGGGGTATATGGTGAATGTAGGACCACAGGACCTGTCAAATGCCTTAGTCAATCCTGAAACCTTACTCTAGAGCGCACTTTCCTAAAAACTACACCCCATGTTCCAAAGGCTGTGAATCAGCCACTGATTACCCTACACGCTTTGCTAGGTATGTTTTTAAGTTCTGGAAGAAAAAAAAAAATCTCTTAAAAACTCAAGACAGAAAACATCCCTTTAAACCTTCCCTGAGATCAGCACTGCTCTCCTTGGAAGCAGGGATCTAAAATGGCCACGTGAAGCTGGTCAGCTGACCAACTCCACCCTCCACCCCACCACCCTGTCACCCTGCCGCCCCCAGTGGCTGTCAAGCTTGACAGAAATCTGTATGACTCCCTGAAAGAATTCTGTGCCTGCCTCCCTCCATCTGTGTCCCTGTTGCCCTGGTAACAAAAGGCCAACCTTAGTCAGCAGTTTTGTTGACAAGCTGTGCTCTCCTCTCCCCACCCCCACCCCCAAGTGCCAAGTACTGAGAGGATAGAGGGGAAACAGTATGGAATTTGCTTGAAAATAGTAACCAGCTCTCAACAGCGCAGGCTCTCAAAAGCTTGGTGCTGTTGCTTCAGAAAATAATGCTAAATTTAGGGACTACACTTAAGGAAATATTCCGAGTTGAGAGAGAGAGAAATCATCTACATGTGCTATATCCTCATAAAAACTCCATAACATGTATGAATACATGTATGCATATATGTGTCCGGTATACATGTATGCCACAATGCATGTATAGATGCCATACCACATGCGTGGAAGTCAGAGGACAAATTGTGGTAGTTGGTCTCTTTCGGCCTTATAATTTTCGGGGATCAAAGCCAAGTGCCATGCTTGGTGGAAAGTGCCTTTACTCTTTGAGTCATTTTACAGGCCCCTCTTTATATGAGTGGACTGTTTTTGTCTTCAGACATACCAGAAGGGGGCATCAGATCCCATGACAGATGGTTGTGAACCACCTTGTGGTTGCTGGGAATTGAACTCAGGACCTCTGGAAATAGAGCCTGTGCTCTTAACCTCTGAGCTATCTCTCAGCCTCAGGCCCCCTCTTCTCATTTTCCTATTTTGAGACAGGGTCTCTCACTAATTGACCCAGGCTAGCCTTAAACTCAGTTGGCAGCCCAGGATGACCAAAACTCTGAATTCTCCTGCCTTAGCCTTCCAAGGACTCAGAACTAGAGGCCTGCTACCTCCAGGCCTAGCCTAGTTAAGATGCTAATAAGTCTGTGGAGATGCTGCTACTTTGACCCCATTCAGCAGTGGTTGAACAGCTTACTGGCCAGGAGGAGTGGTCCACTGAAAGAGATACAGAAGTATTTTATACTATCTTCACAGGAAGTGAAGTTGTCTGGGCTCAGTGACAATAATAAAAGTCAAAGAGGTAGCCACTGGGACCCACGGAAGTAATGGTGTTGATGTACCCTTTGACCAACAACTTAGATTAAAACTAATTATTCTGTCTCATCTGCTACCCATTCATCTTTGTATTTCTTTCAATCCCATGAACACGGACTGAGGGAATCAATTGGGAGATAAAGGAAGAAAGGGGGAGATGGAGTTTTCATCCTAAACCAAAGGAAACTCGCATTAAAACTGCCATCAAACCTGTCTCCAAATCTGTTTTGTTAGTGCCCTGAGTGACTTTAGACCCGACGAGCTAACACAGGACCACCACCCTGGGCCTGTTGGCAGAGAGCACGGGCCAGACTGCAGCCATGCTACACAGACTGGGGAACTGCCTTCTTCCTGGTCAACATCAAACCATACGTGTAGGGTAATAAATGAAGAGGAGGAAGAGAAATGGACAAGAGCTGAGAAGACAGCCTGCACAATTCAAGGTCTCCTGTAGGCAAGGGAGCCGGGCTAGTTACAGACGTCCTGGTAGGAAAGAGATGATCAGGGAGCTGCTGGCGACTGAGGCAGAACAAACCAATGTGAGTTTATAGAAACCCAGAGTTCTCAGAGAAATAGCAGTCCTCCACACTACAAATTAACATTTGGTGCTAGAAGGCAGCTGAATGGGTAAACCAAAGACCATTTTTTAATTTGAGTCTTTTCCTACCTCTATCTACCCTGGTCAAGGGACAAATAGCAAACTGAAAAATCACCGGAAGAAAGAAGTCAAAAAGCCTTCCAGGAGTGGCCGGTGTGGGTCAGTGGGTAGAAGTGCTATGCTGAGCAAGCCTGACCATCCATGGCCAATCCCTCCCAGACTGGAAGGAGAGAACCGACTCCTGAAGACGGTACTCTGACCTCCACAAGCATGCGCATTCACAATAATAGCAAAAAGCCTGCCAAAAGCTGGAGGAATGACTCAGCAAGTAACAGCAATCGCTGTTCTTGCAGAGGATACAGGTCAGTTCCCAGCACCCACAAGGTGGTTCACAACCATCCTTAACTTTGTTCCAGGGAATCCATTGACCTCATCCAAAGGATCCACACATGCCTGGGGTGCACATACATGCATGCATGTAAAACATTCATCATGTAAAAAAAAGATAGATTTTAAAAAAATTTGAAGCCCTCCAAGATGATACCCAAAGATATTCAGGAAATGCCTTCAGAAAATACTCACACCATTATCATATGGCCTTATTACCTATGACTTGTAACAGGGAACATGCTGCTTCTGGAAGGGGTTCGGGTGAGGAAACCAACCTTCCATAAGTCTACGTAGAGTCAACCAAAAACAAAATTAAAGAAATCAAAACTATCCATCACACACACACACACACACACACACACACACACTCACATACCTATACATACATACACACATGTGAACAGACAAACATGCGCACACAGTCAAAGCTGAGACTTTGCCAGCCTTTCTTTTGCTGTACTGTGGGAAGGACTGGCCACTGGGATTCCCTAAAATGCACCGAGTTCCCCAGCTGCCACAGATCCGTACTGAAGGAACTGTGTTGGCATTTCTGTAATATGAACCATCAAAACTATCCTTGGCTCAAAGGCACCTAAAGCTAGAATAAAGGAAACAATCCCAGGCACTTTTCCACACCCCCTTTCAAAAATTCTTTCTGTGGGAAAGGAGGAGACAGGGCAAAAGGAGGAAGAGACAGACACAAATCATTCCTAACAAAAGGGTGACTTGAAAACACACACACACACACACACACACACACACACACACACAATCATTCAAACACAAAATGATTTATAAATGCTAAATGTATAAAAAGAATTTATAAATGCTAATTCACATTATATTTCCTAATATGAAATTGATTGACTCCACATAGAAATATCCAAGAATGGAAAACAACAAATAATATGATCATCTCCTGCCAAGAAATATGATAGTATATATATATATATATATATATATATATATATATAAAACCTTAATAAAATTGTTACCATGATACAGCCAAGAAAGCAAAAACATAGATTCTATGAGTACAGGTAATAACTACAGTTACTTAGTAGTCTTCTTCCTTAACTTGGTATTCCTTTTTCCTACTTTCAAACACTACATCTGAGATGTATTTACTATTGATTAAAAAAAAGGATGTATAGATTTTAAAATGACAGCTGTTACTTGAGAACGTCTGCTCTATACTACCCCCATATTCCCTTCCAAGGACACTGTCTGAACAGTTAGAACTATTTTCTTAACAATGGCAAAAAGACTCAAACCCAGCCAGGTGCCTTTCTTCCTCCCTCCCATGTCCCCTTCTTCTTTCCTTCTCTGTCTTTCTTTCTCCCTCTGTTCTGGAAACCAGAACCTTGAACACTCTAGGCAAGTACTCTACCATTGAACTACACCCCCAGCCAATTCTGGGGCCTCGAACTCTCAACCCTGAGTCAGTCTTCTGAGTTCTGGATTGAAGGCATGCATCGCCGTGCCTGACTCTTTTATTTTGTTTATGATGTACAATGCTGAGCCCTCAGAAGACACAGCAGTTTTCTCTTGACCAAACAGGTGACTAGATGTGCACAGCCAGAGCTAGGCATGGTGGCACATCTTAATCCCAGGATTTAGGAGCTGAGGCAGGAGGATTTTTTTTTTCCCCCTGAGACAATGAATGTATCATCATGTTGCTCTGGCTGTCCTGGAACTCACTCTGTAGAGGAGGCTGACCTTGAATTCACAAGGATCCACCTACCTCTGCCTCCCAAGAGCTGAGATTAAAGGCATGAGCTACTATGCCCAGCTATAACAAGACAATCTTAAAACAAAAAAGTCTAACTGATGCCCATGCAGTTTTGTATAACATTCTGACCGATCCACATCCAAACCAGTTTTCTTTCTCATTCTGCTTTGACTCTGTCCTTTTTCATGCTCTATTGTAGAACAGGACAGCTGGTCCCAGGGGGCTTGTTTTATGGAATCCCTGACTACTATCTCCTTTAACAAGGGAAAGGGACAAAGTTGACTCCATTTCTAGGACCAGATCCTAAGACACTGGCAGCTTCTCTCTCCCATGTCTTTCTATTCTCTCTTCTAGAGGATTGCTGTTATAATGTCCTAGTACTCTTGAGACTGTTATGCTTCCTACAATCCCAACTAAGCCAAACCTGCCAGCAATACTCACCATTAGCTAACATCCTCCTGGAACTTGCAAACCTCGCACCAGTTAACTACCACTAAGTAGCCTCAAGTCAATGGCGATAGAAGAACCATCTACCTTGGCCCTTTCTAAATTCTTAACCTACAAAACTGTGATTAAACTAAATGACTATTTCAAGTCTCTGAGTTTGGGGGATAATTTGTTACAAAGTAATAGCTAATTGGAAGATGTTCTTTCTCAATTTCTCCTTTCTCTCTTTTTAAACACTATCAGTGGATGGCAAAGCAGCCAATATGAGCATGTCCGTGAGCTAATTTAGACCTTTAGCTCCTAAGGTTAGCCCTGAAGATAATTCAGGCAGAGAGAGTTGGGAGAAGAAACCGGGCTGCGAATATGAGTCTTTGGCCTTCTCTTGAAGACCAACAGCCACCCAAGGCCACATAGTCTCCATCAGGTACCATGGAAGGACCATACCTGCCTCATGAGCTCCTCTTGACGCATCCTAATCCTCTCTCTCTCCATCTGGATCCTCTGAAGCCGCAGTTTCTGCTGCTGTTGCTGCTGAGTGGTCAGTGCAGTGGGCACACTCATGAGCCCCGTGGGTGCGTTCTGAGTTGGGTGGTTCTGGGGACTCAGGCTGGTGGCCACCACTTGTTGGTGTTGGTGATTCATCGCTACAGAAGGGAATAACAAACAGATCAATGACCAAGGCCTACGATACCTTATCAAAAAGAGACCATCAGAACGCTTTGTGCATTCAAGTATAGATTCCTGAATTCCTTTCAAGCCCTTTACCATTAATCATTACTATTTAACAATTATCGCCTTAATTCAATTCATGAAGGTACAGGTACCAGCTCTACACTATCTAGTGTTACTTTTCTGTACTGTTAAACATCTCATTTCATGTTTTCTATATCTAGAATATATTTTTATTACTCATTTGTGTGTGTGTGTGTGTGTATGTGTGTACATGTGTGTAGGGTTTTGTGCTCATGCACGTGTGATCACATACACATGTAATCCATAGCTGGTTTTCTACTTCCACCATGTGGGTCCCAGACCTGGACTCAGCTGGCTAGGCTTACACCAAGTACCTTTACCCATTGAGCCATCTCACAAGCCCCATCCTCTAATATATATTAAACTTAACATAAAACATAATGGTCAAAATATGTCGCACAAAGTTTATCAGAAGTTAGGAAAAATTTTGCACACCAGGACAGTCAGGAGTGCAAATGGACTTTTCAAACACCCGGGATAGTTGAAGCAGCATTACAGAAGGCATGGAATTCATTCTCAATAGCCAATGGCTAGACACGAATACTTAGGATGAATGGGTGAACTGAGAGCAACAGGGAAAAACAAACAAACAAACACACAGATGTCAATCATAACAGGGGCCCATTTCATACTTTCTTGAGAAAGGCCAACTCCTGGGGTAGGAGGCGCAGCACAGTTCACAGAGAATGCGCCTAACATGGGGTGGGAGGCGCAGCGCAGTTCACAGAGAATGCGCCTAACATGGGGTGGGAGGCGCAGCACAGTTCACAGAGAATGCGCCTAACATGGGGTGGGAGGCGCAGCGCAGTTCACAGAGAATGCGCCTAACATGGGGTGGGAGGCGCAGCTCAGTTCATAGAGAATGCGCCTAACATGGGGTGGGAGGCGCAGCTCAGTTCACAGAGAATGCGCCTAACATGGGAGAGGCTCTTGGTTCATTCTTAGCATCGGATGGATCTGGAGTGAAGGTGCATTCCTGTAAACCTAGCCCTCGAGTATGGAAACAGGAGGATCAGAAATGCAGAATAATCATCAGCGATACAGCAAATCTGAGCCCTGCTTTGGCTACATGAAATCCTGTCTAAAAATGTCCAAAGAGGTTGGCCGGGAGGCCAGACAGTGGTGGCATACACATTTAATCCCAGCATTGGAGAGGGCTCTGAGTTGGAGGCCAGCCTGGTCCACAGAGCAAGTTACATGACATCCAGAGCTACACAGAGAAACACTGTCTCAAAAAATAAATAAAATAACATAAAATAACATAAAACAAAACAAAACAAAACAAAACAAAACAAAACAAAACAAAATAAAATAAAATAAAATAAAATAAAATAAAATAAAATAAAGGGCTAGAAAGAGAACTCCATAGTCAATAGCCCTGTGACTGCTCTTCTAGACGACCAGGTTCCCAGTACTTAAGGAAGTTCATTACCCTCTCCAGTTCCAGGAGACCCAACACCCCCTTCTGACCTCTGCAGGCACCAGGCATGAATGTAATACACAGACATATATTCTAGTAAACACCACACACACACACACACACACGCACGCACGCACGCACGCACGCACGCACGCACGCACGCACACACACACGCACACATTTTGAGACAGGATTGTGCTCGAATACAGACCCTGACTAATTCTGCTTCCAAATACTGAGATGTTTCAATAAAGGCCAAAAGTTAAAGGTTTGTATTTATTTGTTCGGAGGCTGGAATCTTGTACATAAGGAATGTGCTGTACCACTCTACCCCAAGCCCCGAAGTTGAAGATGTTAATCTTCAGTTTGCTGTGGCTATTGTATGGAAGCATGTCATATACCTGAAGTTCCTTGAAAGGAAGACAAAGCAGCCTGGCTTCTGTGTCTAAGGCATGTAAAACAGACGGGGTGGTCCCAACTCAATTACTAAGCCTCGATGTGAGGACCCTAGGCACCTTACGGGCATTTCTCCCACCCTTAGCTTGAGAAAAACAAACAAACAAACAAAATACCCACAGTCCTTATTGGCAGACTATTTGAAATGTATATTTTCCTTCCAGAACTTGGTATGGCCAGCCTTTGTTGAAGACTGCAGGAAGAAGGGTTTTGCACATATGGTGTCACAGGGAAAATGTTTCCTCGTATACAGTCTCTCCTAAGACAAAAATCCAGACATCCAGAAGAGTTTAATTCATAAAATCTGTTTCAAGGCAAAGGAGGGGAGTGTTAAACGATGAACTCAAAGGACAGACATTTCTGAACTCTGTGGAAAAGAGCATTCCTACCTTTCTGACATAACTGCTGTAGTCAAGAAAAAGACACAGAAGGCTCCAAACATCAGAAATGTCCAGATTGAGGGTGGGTGGGGTTAAAAGCGACGGGCTGTTAATATCAATGCTTTCTACTAAGCATAAATTATCTAGCGCTTTTTATTTCTGTGTTTGTGTATCTGTGAGTGCCCAGGGAAGCCAAACAAACCACCAGGCGTGGGTATTGAGATCTGAATTAGGTTCCCTGGAAGAACATGCACGCTAGAGTCCTGAGCCTCCTCTCCAGGCCAAAATCTCACGTTTTAAAGAATCTGACTGAGGTCTGCGAAGTTACCAACGTAACAAGATTTGTGTGGCATTGTCTTCAGCAACCTAAGTAGAGCATCCTTGCAGAACAACCTTGCTGTCCAGGGTTCGCTCACAAACAGTCCAGTCCTCCACCACTCAACCCCATACCACAACCAGACGCTCTCTGTAGATTTTATTAGTGTCTGACTTTTTAAAATCTGGGTATTTAAGACGCAGAGGCTGGCTCTTCCCAAACCACACCCTCTCTGATCTTCAGAACATCTGCTCTGGCAGGTGTTTGCTCTCACAGGAGAGGCTGGTGGGAAGGGACAGTAGAGCTCTTTTTTTTCTTCCACCAAATTTAGATTTGACCATTTAGACTAAACATCCCTGGCTATTAACTACAGAGTCAGGAAAAGACAGGGCCTTAGACAATGGCTTTGTTTTCAAAATAAAACATAGTCAAGCACAGCACATTCACCACAGCATGTGAAGGTATTTATAATAATATTACAATAGTAAAAGACTAAACAGGATATATTCATTCATTCATTCATTCATTCATTCAATGTGCATTGGTGGTTTGCCTGCATGGATGTCGGTGTTGAAAGTAGAGTTGAACAGTTGTGAGCTGCCATGTGGCTGCTAGGAATCAAACCTGGGTCCTGTGGCTCTCAACCACTGACCCATCTCTCCAACCCTCTAAACATGATCTTACTGTCTATTAGTTTCACATTATAGTCCGTCCTTTCAGGGACAATGTAAATAATAATAATGATGATAATGATGATGATGATGATGATGATAATAACAACAACAACTGTTGTGGATAGCCCTGGGCTCGTACTTTGATGTTAATTCCACTCCTCAGTGGGGCTGTAGATGAGGAGTTGCCTTGTGAACCGCCTCCCCACCTTGACTTTTCAAATAAAGGCTTGAGCCAATGATTGGGCAGGAGGAAAGTGGGAGGAGCAGAGTCTAGGGGAGGAGCTACAGGGTATAAAACAGGAGGAGGAGGAGGAGAACGGGAGGGAGAACAAGAGAGAGAAGAAACGAAGAGAAGAAAGGGGAAGAAATGAAGAGAAACGGTTAAAAGAACCGGAGAGGCAGCCGGGAGAGAAGCTCAGGGCCTAGAGAAACTGCAAGTTGTATGGGATAAAATAGATTGAAACAGAGTAGTAGAGTGGGAGGCCTGCCCAGTCTAGGCTCGTAGCTTGTTTTGTTAACCACTGAGTTGAGCTTTCTTTTACCGGGGAACTGGGTTGGATACTTAGTAGCAACAAACAACCATAACAATAATAATTCCAGAGAGTAAGGGAATAGGATAATCCCACGGGTCATAGGAACAAAACCACAAGGGACAAACCATATATCAGACCATGGGACTACTAATGGAAATGGGGTGGGTGTGGATTATGCATATATACCACTTGTTCTAGAATCAGCCTGAAACTGGTAACAATGGTGCCTCTGTGGAGGAGGCTGGGTGGGTGTCAAAAGATGGAAGACCCTCTTCCCACTCTGCATCATTTAAGTTCCGCCAACATGCACACACTACTTATGTAAACCACAGGGCAAAGTTTTGAATTAAACATTGAAATAACAGGGGCTGGAGAGATGACTAGGCAGTTAAGAGCAATTGATATTCTTGCAGAAGGAGGTTTCCTAGCACATGCGTAGCAGCTTACAACCCTCCTTAACTTCAGTCCCCAGGGACCCAGTGCCCTCTTCTGGCCTCCCTGGACATCGGGCATGCATGCAGTGCATAAACACACATGCAGGCCAAATATTCCCACGCATGAAATGAAAATAAATCTTTCAAAAGTTTAAAACACAAAAACTATGGCCCTGCAAATGTCAAACTCAGTATTTTCCCGGGTCTAGTGGATTAAAATGACACTAGAATTATTTCAAACACAACAAATAAGGCTGAGAAGTTAAGACCATCAGAGCTAAGAGTCTGCTTATTGCAATTGCTTCAGACTGCAATACAGAAATGAGGTAAGCAAGACCCAGAAGCAGCTTAGGAGGCAAGTGTCTTGGCTTAATTCAGACATCCACTGTTCAACTCTCTTCCTTCCCACTGACTGATTTCTAAAAGCTCCTGAGATGCCTCGAGACTGAAGCTCATGACCCTCACTGTGGTTGAATGTCTTTAAAGTCACTGCCTTTGGGAGTCAGGGGAAGAGAAGATGGCTACAGCCCAGAGAAGGTCACCAGGAAAGCAGTCAAAACATCTGACTGTGCAATGGACAAAATATTCCTTGGGATGATATCCAGAACATTTGTGAGAGGAAACAATGGTCCCGCTTTTAAAAAGAGTACCCCAATGGTGCAGTATGAGGCCAAACTATCACGAACTGCTCAGAAAGACTAAAGGCCTTAGAGGTTCAAAACCTTTACTACCCTCCAAAGAAAGAAATAATCCAAACACGGAATTTCTCTACTGACACCAAATAGAATCGAGCTCAAGTTGAGCCATCTGTTTTTCCTGCTTCCAAGAGAGTAAAATTATTTTTTCATCTTTTGGGGGGAAGGAGAATTGGTTTTCTTCTGTTATTGGAAATTGGCTTTAAAAAGAAAAGAAAAGAAATTAGGCTTTTGTATAATATAATAGAGAACACCACAAAAAAACAAACTCCAGAGCATCTGACGTGTGATGTAGTAACTGCATCCTTGGCAAAGCATTGTGGGTAACGGTTATTGAGGATGGACATGATCCTCTGCTCAAAGCTGCCCAGGGACATTGTGCAATGGCATTCTCTTACCCTCTCTGGCTCAATACTCTTGGCCATTTCCATAAAAGCTTAAGAGTAAAATGAGCTCAAAGTGAAGAATGTTCCTGAGTTCAGTTCTATCTAGGTTGGGAAAGTCTCTGCTTCCGAATTACTGCCCTTTGCAGTACCAGGAAACAGACAGCGAAGTGACAATTCAAGGACAAAGTGTTCTGGTGACTTCCCCCAGTCCAAGAGCTGAGGAATCAGAGCAGAGGGAGCTGCAACTCCGATGCTGCTGGACACCGTGCTCAGGATGCTTGACAAATGTCTGCTCGGCCTCGGAGACACCCAAAGGCTTGCTCTCCTGGGTTCTAGGCTGGCTTCCCTCATTTACAAAAGCTCTTGGTTCTATGTCCACAGAAGGCAAACAATAAGGTTAGACATGATTATAGGAACCCACCTAGGCAGGCATGAAGCCCACTGTGGATAGACTGTGCAAAGACCCTGTTCCAGTGGCCAGGTGCTACAAGGAGTTAAGAGAGACACAGATGCGACTTTATTCCCTTCTAATTCTTCCCTGCACGTCCTGCTTGAGTGCGGGAGAGGCGGCCATATCCAAGACTAGCAATGCTTCCTGTCAGATTCTCAGCTTCCTCTTCTCCTCTCCTGACAACAGCCTGGAGTTACAGTTTTGAAACTGTATTTTCCTCAACATCTCAGTGGCAGAGTTCCACTAAAATGAATCACTGAGGTCTTCCTAAACCGAGATTTCGCATTTCTGCACCTATTTCTTTTTGTGTCTCCATTGCTACCAGTCATGCAGAGATCCACACTGGGAGTCCCTGCGGCTCACCAGATCAGTAAGAGCACAATACCAATGGAATCTATACTAACGCATACATTGAACTGGAGGACAGAACTAACTGGATGAATAAGGGGCATAAGAGACAAATCTCTGAAACAGACATACAGACAGTTCTTGAAAAAATACACAGTTCCAAAGCCGCCCAGTTGCCATACCTGGCTCAAAGTGTGGATTTAATTAGCAACAGTGAGCCAACACTTGTTTGTTAGTTATTACAAACACAGTATATGAATGTGAGATTTAACAGCAAATGAAACTGGGTGTAGAGGTATATAGAAATTCTACACTTTTTTTTTTTTTAATAAAAGTGCAATTTTTAACTAGGGAGTATATTGTACAGAGACCTGAAAAACATGGCATTGCCAGGTGATGAAGATCAGCATTAACAGTGACAAGATGTGACAATGGTACATAACCTTGACAGGACATGGTGAGAATGGTGTCTCTTGGCTTTAAAATTAAAAATCTCCATCATCTTCTTTTCCAAAACCATTATGCAAGTATAACTCTGTGTGTGTGTGTGTGTGTGTATGTATGTGTGTGTATACACATGTGTGCACGCATGCATTTGTAAAGTCTGATTCTAACAAAGGGGAATTATATAAAACGTGTGAGCAATCCTCCTCCAAACTACCAAGGTGATGCAAAACAAGGAGAACCTAAGAAATAATCCCAGCCAAGCAGCTCGAGACATGACAGGTGACGGTGCCGTCTGGATGCTATATGTGATGTGGAACAGAAAAAGACATGAGCTAAAAGCTAATGAATGAAATGTGAATGGAGGTTGGAGGTTTTAATTTTATTTTTTTATTCTTATTTACTTATTTCATTGGTCTTTTAGAGACAAGACCTAACTATGTATCCCTGGCCATCCTGGAACTTGGTAGGAAAACCAGGGCTGGCCTCCAAACCCTAGCAGCCTCCGATCTTGGCCGCCCAGTTGCCATACCTGGCTCAAAGTGTGGATTTAATTAGCAACAGTGAGCCAACACTTGTTTGTTAGTTATTACAAACACAGTATATGAATGTGAGATTTAACAGCAAATGAAACTGGGTGTAGAGGTATATAGAAATTCTACACTTTTTTTTTTTTTTAATAAAAGTGCAATTTTTAACTAGGGAGTATAATTAACAGGGAAGTGAGGAAAAGACACAGGGTTGGAGTGGGATGTGTTCTCTAATGTATTCCATGAAAACAAATAGATGAAAAGGAGCTGTTTCCAGGTGTATTATGTTGTCAATTAAGATTGTGAATCTATTTTATTGCTGGACTTCTCAGTCTTAAATATACCCAAGAGTTTTCTGTCATTTTCTCCCCGCCCCCTTTCCTTTCTCCCCGCTCACTCTGGCCCGTGGGTTCTTTATTTGTTTCTCTTTACGGATGGTTGTGAGCCACCATGTGGTTGCTGAGATTTGAACTCATGACCTCAGAAGAGCAATCGGTACTCTTAACTGCTAAGCCAACTCACCAGCCCTCCCTGTCCTTTTCTAAGTGAGAAAAAAATTACACCTCTACCTTGCAGGACTCTCTCTCCTGGGTTAGAGAGCTAAGAAATGCTGGTCAACTCCAGCTTAGTAGATGTCTTGGTAAAGCACTGAATTACCATTAGAATTAAATATGAATCAACAATTATTAAGCTCCTACTATGTTAACAAATAATTCCATGTGTCTAGAGAATGTCATGCAAGATACAAAGTCACAGAAGAACAAAGCAACACACACACACACACACACACACACACACACACACACACACGGGCCTTGGTGGGAGATGGATTGTAGTTGGAGAGTGACCTAAGCCAAGCCTGAGTTTGAGACTAAAACACAGAAAGACTGAAAGAAAACAAAAGCAAGGAATACAGCAGGAAAGAGATATACAGCATTAAGAAAGGCCTACCTAGCCTTTAATCCCAGCACTTGGGAGGCAGAGGCAGGCAGATTTCTGAGTTCGAGGCCAGCCTGGTCTACAGAGTGAGTTCCAGGACAGCCAAGGCTATACAGAGAAACCCTGTCTCAAAAGAAACCAAAAAACAAACAAACAAACAAGCAAGCTAAAGGCCTACCTAGCCAGTCTCCACGCACACACATGCTAATGGGCAAGAAAGAGTCCCAGATGGTTTAATCTGCACGGCAGCTTTCACGGAGGCTTAGAAAAACTTTGCTACCATATACTCAAAATAATCTCTTTAATGAAAGAAAGAAAGAAAGAAAGAAAGAAAGAAAGAAAGAAAGAAAGAAAGAAAAGAAGGAAGGAAAGGAAAGGAAAGGAAAGGAAAAAGGAAAGGAAAGGAAAGGAAAGGAAAGGAAAGGAAAGGAAAGGGAAGGAAAGGAAAGGAAAGGAAAGGAAAGGAAAGGAAAAAGGAAAGGAAAGGAAAAGGAAAGGAAAGGAAAGGAAAGGAAAGGAAAGGAAAGGAAAGGAAAGGAAAGGAAAGGAAAGGAAAGGAAAGGAAAGGAAAGGAAAGGAAAGGAAAGGAAAGGAAAGGAAAAAGGAAAGGAAAAAGGAAAGGAAAAAGGAAAGGAAAAAGGAAAGGAAAAAGGAAAGGAAAAAGGAAAGGAAAAAGGAAAGGAAAAAGGAAAGGAAAAAGGAAAGGAAAAAGGAAAGGAAAAAGGAAAGGAAAAAGGAAAGGAAAAAGGAAAGGAAAAAAATGAAAAAGAAGGAAAGGAAAAAGGAAAGGAAAAAGGAAAGGAAAAAGGAAAGGAAAAAGGAAAGGAAAAAGGAAAGGAAAGGAAAGGAAAGGAAAGGAAAGGAAAGGAAAGGAAAGGAAAGGAAAGGAAAGGAAAGGAGGAAAGAAAGGTGCCTGAAGGCTGGGTGTGGTGTGCACAGCTTTAATTCCAGCGCCCCAGAGGCAGAGGCAAGAGTATCTCTATAAATTCAAGGCCAGGTTTGAATCAGTATCAAATACACCAAGCAACCCTTTAACATCATCTCTGAACACAGGAATACAGAAGAGGCTCACAGACTGCCTGGAAACTGAGTAGTACTTCCTCAAACAGTACGCATGCAGCTACTCAATACTAAATTGGATAATACCCAGGATTTATACCCTGGGAAGCTTCCTCCTTAGAACAGTGTGTCATTCAGCACAGTGTAAGCTAAGACGTTTATTAAGCTGCATCATCAGAAGCACATTTGGCAACCTAAGGACACCAAGAGAGAGGGGAAGCTAAGAGCTATAAAATCAGACCCTGGGGTACAAACTTACCCTTGACCCCATTTTTTCCCTCCACTTCAAATGTGGAAACGAAGGTCTGACCAATCCATCCTAGTTTCCCGTAACTGTGGGGTTTCCTAGGAGACGGGACTCTTTCAAGGCAAGTCGCCACCAAATGGAATGGCTTTAGGCCTGTGACTCTCAGCAGCCCCGGGGTCACCTCAAGATAGAACTCTCACAGAACCGGCTGTCACAACCAGTTCATATTGAAGACTAAGGCCAGCTTTCCAAGATGGCAGTCAGTGTGCTCCAAACCACCCATTACTGAAGAAGGGGGGTTTATTAGATTTACTCTGTATGCTGTCACCCAGAAAAGGTCGGGTGATGGGGTCAGTCCATTTAGACCTGCGCTTATCAGACCTTCATTAGTAAAAGGTTCTTTGTCACCGGGCGTGGTGGCACACGCCTTTAATCCCAGCACTTGGGAGGCAGAGGCAGGTTGATTTCTGAGTTCGAGGCCAGCCTGGTCTACAGAGTGAGTTCCAGGACAGCCAGGGCTACACAGAGAAACCCTGTCTCGAAAAACCAAAAAAAAAAAAAAAAAAAGGTTCTTTGTCATGAGCCCCTGTGTTGCTTGAAGCCAGGGTTCCCCTATGTCCAGGGCCTCGTTAGGCAGTTTGCCAAGAGCCCGGACTTCTATCACTAGGGTCATAGTAGAATATCAGCCACTCCGTGCTCTCTAAAGTCTCTGGGGACTGCTTTCACCCTACAGGCATGTCAACTATGCTGTTAAATTTTTACACTAAGCTTTTGGAGACTATACCCCACATTAGCTACTGCACACACCCTCTAGGGTCCTAGCACAGACCTTGGGACACATTTTAAAACTGATGATTTCCACCAACTCACTAACTTTAAGATCACACAGAGAAATCCTAATAGTCCCAGGAAACCTGAAAGGGCAGGCTGCACCAGAATGCTGCATAGGTATCACTAAGGGGCCCCATCCCTGCCCTGCCCTCGTCCAGAAGTCAGAAACAGTTGGTAACCTAAGGTGGAGAGGATGGCTAGTTTCCCTTGTGCTGCCTCATGAAGAAGTCTCACGCAGACCCTTTAAAAGGATGAAAACCTGGATCACATCTCGATGATGCTGATGGCATGATCTATTTTACAGAGAAGTTACAGCACGTTGCTCTTGAATTTGAGAGAGAGAGAGAGAGAGAGAGAGAGAGAGAGAGAGAGAGAACTTAATGTCAGATGCACTTTTGAAAGATTACATACCATGATCCACATCACTGCTGTCAGGTAATACTAGACCTGACCGTGTAACAATACAGAAGCCAAGCCAAAACATACAGGTGTACACCGTTTCTGTCGTACAAACAGACCCAGTGCGCCAAGTTCACCAAATATTCCAGCAGGAAGAGTGTCTGGGTGCAGCTGTGGGCCTTTTCCTAAACTCTGTTTATATGCCACGCATGGGTTGACTCGTGCTGGCCAACCTCATGTGTCACGCAGCCCTGTCTGATGGAAAACACATGTCCACAGAGGGAAGGAAACCCAGCCACAGTTCAGCCTTGACTTCGTCAAGGCACAATAACCACAGATGTATCTTTTGTCTTCCCTGTGTATTTCTCAGCTTTTGTCAACAGTGAGCTACTAGTATCTCTTATTTCCCAGAAACAGCATTTAACATCCAACGATGTCAGCAAACAAACAGGAAGAAACCAGTTTTTCACTTCCGGGTGCATTTGGTGCATTTGGTTCCAAATGTCTGCAAAGTATTAAACCAATAAGTTTCACAACCCCGACTTCACACTAAGGTCTTTAGTCTTTAGTTCTTTAGTTCTAGAAGCACAGAGCACAAGGACAATATACACTCAGCTAAACAGAATCTCCAAAATCTGGCATGGGGCTTGCAACGCTCCAAGTGTTCCAGACCCTTCCAGTAAAAGAACTTACAACCCAACTTGCAATTACTTCTCAGACAACCTTGAATTTTAAGTACCAAGAAATTATTTTCCTGCTTGTAATCCTGCTTGCCCATTTAAAACAGTAATCTTATCCAAAGACCAGTGCACAAGTAACTGTGCACTTCTACTCTGCTAGGAAGAAGACAAAGGCTTATGCCATTGGCTTTAATGTTCTCCTTAGTGAGCACACTTCCTGGATGTATAGCTTGTTAACTGTAAAGATCTAACTAAAGGGCACTGGTTCTTATCATTATAACATATCCAGAAAAATGGGGTAGGGCACAACACCGAACCATCCCATTCTTGTGTTAATTCCTGAGTTATTCTTTGGTGTGTGTGTGTGTGTGTGTGTGTGTGTGTGTGTGTGTGTGTGTTCACCTAAAGCAGCATTAGAATGTGCAACCCCAATTCCACCAACTTGCTGGAATATCTCAAGATTTATCCAAAGTGATCCAGCAGGAAGCACTACTACTAAGATGGTGTGCTTAGCAATGTCTAGTAGGGAACAGTAGAAATGAAGACCTTTACTGTGCGGTTCCAGAAAGGCATCCTTCTGATTTTGAATTTGTTCCCATGAGTGGACACACTCATGGAAAACAAAATTGTTTTACTATCTTTAGATAGTAAGTGTACCTTTATCCCGACAAGAAAGGACAACTCTGATTCCTGCCCATTTCTATTCATTAGTTAGGAAAGATTATGGGCACTTTGTACTGTCAGCTTTGCCCAAACAATTTTCAAAACTACTGCAGGTATTAGGCATTGGAGCCCAAGCTAAAGAGCAGAAAATGGGCAGCCACAAGGATCAGAGAAAATGCTGCCAGGGTGCTTGTTTTAATCTACCTTTTTTAAATGTATATAATCATTCTAGAAAACACCCCTACTATTTACAGAGGTCACACAATAGATACTAAGAGAGCACGAGGCAGTCTACGCATCTGGAGGGTTGTATAAAAGGGAACATGCAGGTAACAAACATAAGAAATTATTGGCTCTGTGAGAAATCACAAAAATTGTGATGAGGCATTATCAAAGATAGCAATGGGACACCAACACTTTTCAGTTTAGAACCACTTGGGGGGAGGTGGGGAGAGGGGACAGGACCAGACACTGGATTACCAAGCCATAATTTAACCCAGGGAATCAAGATGAAGAAAGTTCATCAAACTGTGTGGCTTTGTGAATTTCACGGACTATTGTACCTAGCTCGCAACAGAACGTCCAGTAAGAGTCAACTGCCTTGGAAATAAAGAGGATCAATAGGAACAGGGGCGACTTGGGGATGCTGACCTGCATTGATCCTTTCATCATTCTGAAATTCTACTGTTAAATTCAGTGATGGGAAGGACAGCAGGGTCCCTTCCCCTGCGGAGAGGGCAGACACACAAACAACACGTAAATCATCACCCCGGAAGGGGTGAAAGGGTCCAGGAGGGCTCCAACCACACAGTGCGCTCTGCACTTGGCTGGAGGCTGCACCAGAGAGCTCACTGTGGCAGCCTGCACAAACCAATCAGCACTCTAGCATGGAGTGTTAGAACAAGAGCGGCCCCCACGGGCTCCTGAGCTCCTTCCCTCACTTAGGAGCTAAGGACAGTTGACAGCTTCTGGGGAAGGGAGAATCGGTTTTAAGAATGTGGCTCCTGGGGCTAGAGAGATGGCTCAGCCATCAAGAGCACTGACTGCTCTTCTAAAGGTTCTGAGTTCAAATCCCAGCAACCACATGGTGGCTCACAACCATCTGTAATGAGATCTGATGCCCTCTTCTGGGGTGTCTGAAGACATTGACAGTGTACTCACATATAATAATAAATAAAAAGAATGTGGCTCCTGCCAGGCAGTGGTGGCGCACACCCTTAATCCCAGCAGTTGGGAGGCAGAGGCAGGCAGATTTCTGAGCTCAAGGCCAGCCTAGTCTACAGAGTGAATTCTGGGACAGCCAGGGCTACACAGAGAAACCCAAAAGAGTGTGCCTCCTGATAGGCTGACGTTCCAATGGACAGCCCCATATAATAGTATATGGGAAATCAAATTGGAATTAATGTGTTATTAAATTAAAAAGGATACAAAATTGGGGGGGAGGATAGGGAGCTGGGTACAGGTGGATGTGGGAGGAGTTAAAGGAAGTGTCGGGGAGGGGGGGGTGAAGATGATCAAAATACATTGTCTAAGTTCCCAAAGATTTAATAAAGATGCTCTTAAGGTGAGAACATTCCTGACCTATGGGCTTAAGGTATTTATGAAAAAGAAAGTATACAGTCCATGCTAAGGCAGAGGACATGGGGCACCATACAGGTTCTGTATGGGCTACTGGATTTAGAAGACACCATGTTGGCCTCAATTCCAGAGGCACAGGAATCTCCTACAGACACCCTGCCTGAATGACACCGGAAATTGTCGAATGATTCAGTCAGAGCAGGAGGCTCTGAACTAATGCCTCTCAACCGCCTCTCTCAGCCCTATATGGAGGCAGGGATCGGATCGTACTGGGAGAGACAAGTAACTCCGTCTTGGAAGGAGTCGGAAGTAGCAGGCTTTGCTTTTTAGCACACAGCAAAGTTTGGCCCCAAGTGAAAGGAAAGAATGCCTACAGCTCCATGTGTTATTGGGAACGGTGAGCTTTAAAGGGCTGTGTCATTAACATCAGAAAGTACTCGAGAGAGGAGCTGTGGCTCTCAACTGTCTAAATCTGATCCACGTTGGACTGAGATCGAGCCTGCAACCCAAGCCAATGGAAAAGTTACAGGAAACCTCCTGAGAACTCCCACTGGCCCTGCTTGTTGAAAATACTGTGTCCAGACAATCTTGAGGAATCACTGCTTTGTGCTTTATACCCAGAAAAATACGCATATTTATCCTCAAAAAACATGCGGGCCTAACTCTCATGAATGCCCTATCTCCTGTAAGTAGACCCATCAGAGCCCAGCAAGTTCAAGTCCATTGTCACCAAATAGGGTTTCCTGTTATTCATTTTTCCCTTTAGCTCCAAGAGTTTGGTTTTCTTTCCATTTTTCAGCCATAGTTTCCCCTTAGTTCAATTTAACTTGGTTATTTACTTTTATTCTTTTAAATGTTACATACTACTATAAGAGGAAAAAATAAATGGATGGAAATATCAGTTTCTTTCTTTCTCTTCTTCCCTCCCCACCAAGAGGAATTAGTGCTTTTAATAAGAGTGATCCCCACATAGGCTCATATATTTGAAAGCTTAATCTTCAGGGTGTGGAAGTGCTTTAAAAAATTACAATTGGGAGGTGTGGCCTTGTGGAGGAAGTGTGTCATGTGAGGGGAGGAGCTTTGGAATTGGGAGGTGTGGCCTTGTGGAAGAAGTGTGTCATGTGGAGGGAAGAGCTTTGGAATTGGGGGTGTGGTCTTGTGGAGGAAGTGTGTCATGTGAAGGGAAGAGCTTTGGAATTAAGGTGTGTGGCCTTGTGGGGGAAGTGTGTCATATGAGGGGAGGAGCTTTGTAATTGGGAGGTGTGGCCTTGTGGAGGAAGTGTGTCATGTGAGGGGAGGAGCTTTGGAATTGGGGGTGTGGTCTTGTGGAAGAAGTGTGTCATGTGAAGGGAGGAGCTTTGGAACTGGGTGGGGGTATGGCCTTATGGAAGAAGAGTAAAGGAAGAACTTTGAGGTTGCAAAAGAACTTGTGAGGCCTAATCTCTCCCTGCAAGCACACCAGCACTCTAAGATGTACGGCTCTCAGCTACCTCTTCAGCACCATGCTTGCCACAGACTAACCTTTGAAACTGTAAGCAAGCCCTTTAAGAAGAGTTGTCTTGGTCATGGTGTCTCTTCACTGCAACAGAACAGTAATTTAGACAACTAGCATTGTTTGTTTGTTTTGTTTTGTTTGTTTGTTTGTTTGTTTTGAGACAGGGTTTCTCTGTACAACCCTGGCAGTCCTGGAAACTCACTCTGTAGACCAGGCTGGCCTTGAACTCAGAAATCCGCTTGCCTCTGCCTCCCAAGTGCTGGGATTGAAGGCAAAGGCGTGCACCACCACCACCCAGCACTAGCATAGTTTATTAAGAAACAAAGATCCTAAAAGATACAAATAAGCAAAGCTATCATAAGAAGTCCTTATAATCAAAAGGTATGCATATACCATTTCTCAAATGCCCCTGCAAATGAAGCAGGCATATTTGCAAATGAACGAAACATCCAAAAGGAGAGTAACTGAAGTCCTTAAGCTACACATAAAATAAGGCAGGAATCACTGTGGCGGATGCGCCGGCCCATGTAACCCTGGCCCCATAGGAAATGTGTAACAGGAAACGCCTGGTGTGACCCTGTGCGAGGCAGCCACGTAAGCGGAAATGACTTAACTAGTCTATCCGGCTTCTATAGGAAACTTATTGGTTCTCAGAGAGCATGGGCTTGGATGATTTAAACTGATTGGCTTGGAAGCTATGGAGTGGCTTGTGTTAGGCGGGCTTTGCTGTAAATCTATAAAAGCAGTCCTGTCTCTGCACCCGTGTTCACAGAAACCTTCCCCGCATGGGGGAATGGCTGTGACCCCAGAACTCTGGAATTAAAATCCTCCTGCTATTGCATTAAGGGAGGGAGGGGCAGGAAAATATAAGCAAATTCAAGCAATATTTCTAAATTCAGTAATGGACTTGAATAGGCTAAAATTAAACTTATCTATGCAGATAAGTAAGTGCTTGTCATGTAAATTATATCAGGTAAACACTCTGTGAAGCCTAACTGGAAATTATCATTTGGTGATCATTCATCCCAAGGGCATCTCCAAGTCTCTGTGCACACCTACCTCATTGACTGAAGATGGAAATGCTTTTCCCCATAGCTCCTTCTCCATAGTGAATATTAAATGCACTGCAGCCAGTGGCCCAGCAACTCTGCCTCTACCCCCAATTCTCTCAGCCAAAATGATCAAAGTTAACATCCCCAGTCCTATGGCCACATAATGACAGCACATTCCTGTTGCTTCCTGCCTAACAAGTATAACAGTATGACCAACGCCTAAGTCATAGGAAGCATGAGACAGATGCAAAGTTAAAGATAGTCTACCAAATAACTGGCCTATAATCTTTAAAAAAAGAAAGCCAAGGTCAAAAAACAAAAACAAAAAAAACAAAAACCCAGAATTGGAGAATCGCCCCAGGTTAAAAGAATTTAATGATCAGCTGGGGATACAGTTCAATAATAAAGCATTTAAATAGCATGGCTCAGGCCCTGGGTTTGATCTCAGCACCCCAGAAAGGAAAGGGGAAAGGGGAGAAGGAGCAGACTGAGCGCAAACACGTGTCAACAAAAGACAAGACTCATATGGACTGCACGTTAAATACAGAACTGTATCAGCGGTGGTGTCCCCTGATTTCGATGCCTGTACTCCGATCTGAACTTTCACACAGTCTAAAGCGCTGCAGATATTTGCAGTTACAAATCATGGCGCCTCCAGTTTTGCCTTCCACAATTAAGGAAAGAGCTAGAAGGGCAAAGTGGGAGAATAGTTGTGGAATCTTCCGGGCCCTGGGTTTAATCTTCAGCAACACAAAATTTTGTTACTATGATGTGTGGTAGTGCATGCCTGTATTCCAACCACTAGGGAGGCTGAGATAGCCTGAAGATACCTGAGTGAGATGTTGCTAGATGGATGGAAGGGAGGGAGGGAGGGAGGGAGGGAGGGAGGGAGGGAGGGAGGAGGGAGGGAAATTATCATATACACACAGATAAGCAAACCAAGCTATGTTGACAAGCAAATTATCAACAACTAACAAAGGTATATGTGACAAGGGACAGATTCAGCAGTTCCTAACAAAGGTATATGTGACAAGGGACAGATTCAGCAGTTCCTAACAAAGGTATATGTGACAAAGGACAGATTCAGCAGTTCCTTGCACTGAACCTGAAACTTTTCTGAAGTTTAAGATTCTTTCAAAATAAATTAAGATTTTGTTTTCCCTAAATAAAACCTAGGTGAACATAGTCCAAACTGCAGACTAATAGATTTTGCCTGGCAGGGTCCAAAGAAGCTGTGTTTGCACTTGGGCCATTGATTCCACTACCGGCTTGGGCTTTGAGGACCCCCCCCCCCATTAAACAATGGTTTTGTTAAGTGACTTGAGTTTGCAAGAACAGAACAGACCCCTGGTTATGAAATGGGCTACATTATGGTTTGTTTTGTGCATGTGTGCGTGTATGTGTGTGTGTGTACACTTTATATTTGCTGTTCCTCCCAGCTCCCAACCAAACTGTGACTTAAATAAAAACAAACAGCTAAGTAACTTAGTAAGATATACAGTTCACAGTTCACATCAGTAAAAGAAAGATTCACAGTAGTAACCTTTCATAAGAAATCTTTTGGAAAGCGGTCACTAAGACCAAGACATCATCCAGGTCAGGAAATTCTTAGGAGGAATCTGTGGCACCCAGCATAGTAACAGTGGAGACCTTCCATGAAAGCCTTTACTTATCCAAGCTCAGAACCCTAACTGTGCCACCATGTCCTTAGACCGTAACAAATAAACATGGCTAAGGAGGCCAAAAGAAAGATGGAGGAGAAACCAGCAATTGTCAACATGTACTGTAAGGAATATCTCAGGCAAAGCTATTTTGTTATTCATATAATTTAGGCCTTGAGATATTCTCAGATTGCAAGTTTATATATATATATATATATATATATATATATATACACACACACACACACACACACACACACACATACACACACACATATATATACACATATACACACATACACACACACACATATATGTGTGTGTGTGTGTTTTGTTTTTGTTTTTTCGAGTCAGGGTTTCTCTGTATAGCGTTGGCTGTCCTGGAACTCACTCTGTAGACCAGGCTGGCCTCAAACTCAGAAATCTGCCTGCCTCTGCCTCTGCCTCTGCCTCTGCCTCTGCCTCTGCCTCTGCCTCTGCCTCTGCCTCTGCCTCTGCCTCTGCCTCTGACTCTGACTCTGACTCTGCCTCTGCCTCCCAAGTGCTGAGATTAAAGGCGTGTGCTACTACTACTCGACTAAGAAAATATATTGTATGTGTAAGAGAAGACAGGCTACAGAGAGGGCACAAGCATATAATGTGCGTTGGGTTCTATGCAGAGAGACCTCTCGGGAACAACCTAGGATCTGGTAGGTAGCGCGGACAGCAGCAACAGAAATACAATGAATACTACATGATGTAGAACAGCACCCAGGGGCCTTTAGAATGGAACTTCTCCGGGCATTTGCTTTGTGAAGAAGTTGGAATGAGCCCACGACACCGAGGGAGAAACCACAGCTTTAATTAGTTAAAGCACTACAATAGCAGACAAACTGGAAAAATGTTTTTCTTCATATCTTGAGTATAGTGTTTGGAACAGCGAAATGAAACTAAGCCAGCACTAAGTCAGCCATGTTCATGTCTCTTCATTTCCCCCCCTCTCTCTTTCTTTTCCAACTTTATTCTTTCCAGCTCTGCAAATACTTAAACTCTTGGCAAAACTCAAACCTCACAACTCGCTCTTCTCTGCTGTCTGAGAAACCTAACACTGAAGAGGGGGAAGGACAGAAATAACACGGCATGGAGTGCATGACTTGGGCTGGGGAGCGGAATAACTCCCGCTGAGATTCCCATTTACCGCTTAGGAAAAAACAGCTGGATGTACAGTCAGAAAACATCTGGACATACAGGTAGGAAGCATCTGGATATATGGATAGAATGCAGATGGTCACACAGGTAGGAAACAGACCGACATATAGAAAGGAGACACGTGCAGAGACAGGCAGGAAGCATCTGGATACACAGGCTGAGAAACAACGCCAGATAGAACGCTAGGCGCCTCGAGAAGACATACTTCTGCCATGATTGGAGACTGTTTTATTAAAAAAGATCAATACCCCGGGGCCTAGAGAGACAGCTCAGCGGTAAAGAGCACTTCTCTTACGGAAGGCCTTAGTGTGATTTTCAGGGCTTACAGGGCACCACACAACTATCCATAAACTCCAGTTCTAGGGGATCCATTGCCCTCTCCTGACCTCCACAGGCACTCAGCATGCACACGTGCCCAAGCCAGAGGTGAGCGAAGCACTCATGCACATAGAAGATGAACCAGAAGAGAGCGAACGAGCAGATGGCATTCCAAACACTCCCTCTTCACCACAGTGAATCTCTAGACAGTACCCCTTAACTCCACATAAGGAAACCACAGAAAAATCTGCATTTTAAATAACATTTCCAGATCTTTACTCCCAAATGTCCAAAGAAACTGAAAAAAAAAAAAAAAAATGAAGTAAAGGCTGGCACAAAAGGCACTAAAATGTATACTGCTCATGATGGTAAAAAGTAGAATAAACTCTTCTGGCTACCAGCAGGAGACTGGTTAAGGAAATTATAAAAACTAAAGACAGAGTAGCACAAAACTTTAATTCCAACTACTGGGATAGGAGAACAAAGAGTCTAAGGTCAGAGGAGGTTACACAGTGAAACCCTGCCCCAGACCACAGTAACTAGGCTAGGATCTGGCTTGGTGAGAGAGTCCCTGCCTAGCCCTGAGTACAATCTCAATGACTGCAAAAAGGAAAAAAATTAGCACAGCAGACTAATTAATTGATACAAAAAAATAATGGCCCTGCTAGTTAAATAACTCACACAAGGATCATCATGCAGTCACAAACACGATACAACGACTTATAAACTAGAAAAGCATGCCCACGTCCATTGATAACTTAAAGTCCATTTGTTAGTTATTCATCAAAAACTATATGGCAAAACATGCATCCATGTTAAAAAAAAATAAAGTAAATCTACAATTAAAAAAATTTAAATTGTGTGAACAAAGTTTTGTAGTAGACATTACTGGCCAACATATGAGAAAAAATATTTACTGGATTAGGAAAGAAGTTAAAATAATAATTACTAAAATTATAAATGCATATTCTCTTAAGAATTCTACTTAGCAAAATTACGCTCTGTGTAAACTTTACTTGTGGCTCTAGGATGTCAGCGTACGGAGTTGGTTAAACCTAACGCGGCACATCAACCGTGCGGCTGTGACAGGCTGTTGGTAAGGCTGTATCACTCTGTAAACACTCATTTAGGAAACTCTCCAACACATGCTAAAGTTATTAAAAGGAAATATGCACCCGTGCAAGAATGTGTGGTTGGGTAACGCTAGTTCAAATCTGGGGAAGCTGCTAGTGGCGGTGTCCGTGCGGAGAAAGGGGTCAGAGGTCCCGGTGGCAAGGAGGCTTGCTGTTCAGGAATGTTCTCAGAACCAGCTTTAGGTATCTTTTCCACATGCTCATGTTTCTTTTGATAAAAAGACGGCATCAAAAGGCATCAGGCATGGGGCCAGAGAAACAGCTCACAGGAACACTGGCTGCTCCCCCAGAGGACCTGGGTTTGATTCCCAGCACCAGCAGCTGGTCTGTAACAATTTCCAGTGCCCTCCTCTGGCTTCTGAAGCATCAGGCACGCAAAAGTGATGCACAGACACGCATGCAGCCAAAACACCCATCATATACATAAAACAAACAAACAAAAAATAAATAAATAAAGGCACTACACAGAAGAAGGGAGGAAAAAACTTGCTGTACTGGTTGGTTTTGTGTGTCAACTTGACACAGGTTGGAGTTATCACAGAGAAAGGAGTTTCAGCTGGGGAAGTGCCCCCATGAGGTCCAGCTGTGGGGCATTTTCTCAATTAGTGATCAAGGGGTGGAGGGCCCTTTGTGGGTGGTACCATCTCTGGGCTGGTATTCTTGGCTGAGCAAGCCAGGGGAAGCAAGCCAGTAAGAAACATTCCTCCATGGCCTCTGCATCAGCTCCTGCTTCCTGAACTGCTTGAGTTCCAGTCCTGACTTCTTTGGTGATGAATAGCAATGTGGAAGTGAAAGCTGAATAAACCCTTTCCTCCCCAACTTGCTTCGTGGTCATGATGTTTGTGCAGGAATAGAAACCCTGACTAAAAACACTTGCCAGTTAAAAAATATTTACGATACATTAATTTTTGAAGCAGACAACAAAAAAAATGTAGAGAATTTCCCAACGTATACAACATATAAGGAATATATTATATAATATTATATATATTATATATATTATATAATATATATAAGTAATATATTATTACTTCATTTTATGCATGAAGTCCCTACATGGATGCACCATGTAGAAGTCATAGGACAACCTGTTAGACTTAGGTCTCTCCCTCTACCATGTGGTTTCCAGAGATCCAGCTCAGGTTATGAGGCTTCAAGGCAAATGCCTTTCCCACAAATGCCAAGATAAGACCAGCATGTAAGGAACTACAGGAAGATTTTGAACAGCAAAATTACAGTAGCTTTTTATTCTCTTGGTGACTGTTGAACAGCATTAGCTAATAGTGACCAAATCGCAATTATTTCATAAGGGCAGGCTTCTGGAATCTCATGGCCAAAATCACGTTAAGGCCTTATTTTTTTCTTGTTGTCATTACGTTTTTTGTTTGTTTGTTTTTTTTTTTAGTAAAAGTGCGTTTTCTCTCTTTAATGCTTAAGTGGGGAAGAGTATCGACCAAGGCTTTTTGTTTTCCAGGGCCCTCATATGGTATTATTTTGCTGACTTCATCACGGAAAAACTGTTCAGACAAAGAGCATGGAAGAACAGCTGTCCCTAACCATCACCAACTGCAAAACACCCAGGAATAAATTTAGACTTCTAGACAGGAAAAAGAAATTAATCAGGTCATACCCCAGTTTGGGAGTTGGGGAATGGGGAAGGGAGTATGTGATCACACGGGAGGGAGCAGAGACAACATTACCAAGGAGATCAGAGAGCAGCGTCCACGTGTCACCCAGCTTGGAGCCTGAATGTCAGTCACCCCAGCATTACTAGGGCAGGGCTGGAGGGGGTGGAGAAGAAATAAGGCTTTAACTTTATGTGGGTAAAATCCTCCATAGCAAGGATGTTCCCAAAGAAGGCAGGTGGTAGACAAGATTTAAACTATCAAATTCTTTACAAAACTCCCAAGAGAGACATTTACTATTTGAAAAACAAATTTATTCAGTATGTCAACTTATCATCTATGTATTATTAAAATGCTAATGTCCTTTATAGTTAGAACTTTAGATTTTCTGCCATTTTCCTGTTATTTTCTTACCAAATAAATTATGTTTCTTGTATGGAGTGAAAAGATTAGGTTTTTAAAAATTTTTTTTAAAAAAGAAAAACATTTGATACTTGGATCTCTTACCCATAGGGCTCCCACCTGGTCATCGTCTTACTTAACATCTAAAGTCCTCCATTATCTTCCTTCCTCCATCCCTGGGGATGTCTGGTAATTCAGACACAAAGGCCACCAATCTACTCAGACAATATCAAATTGAGTAAACCGTTCAAGTCAACCCAACGTGGAAAATATGAAAATTAAAATTTATGGTGAAAATTATACCATGCATGGAATAATTATTTGAATTAAAGTAGAAGAAAATTGGTTTATACAAATTTCCTCTTCAGAGACTATTTTATGAAAGAAAGTACAGGGAGTCGGCGCATACAGGCACTCTGTCACCTGCAGGAGCCCCTGTTCTTACAAAGCAAGAATCCTCCCCTCTGCAACTAAAACATGATTAGATCTACAAGCTAAACTTTGGGAAGACATCCACAGCACTTGGACGTCATTAGATATCTGGCTAAGAAGCATCTCAGGAGTCAGATACAGAAGTTCAGAAGACCTAACCGTCAGGAGGTCTAAACAGGAAGACAAGTTCAAGATCATTCTTTCCTACAGGTTGAGCTGGGGATCAATCTGGCCCAGTGTCTTAGGGTTTCACTGCTGTGAACAGACACCATGACCAATGCAAGTTTTATAAACAACAACATTTACTTGGCTTACAGGCTCAGTGGTTCAGTCCATTGTCATCAAGGCAGAGACATGGCAGCATCCACGCAGGCATGGTGCAGGAGGAGCTGAGAGTTCTACATCTTCATCTAAAGGCTGCTAGTGGAAGACTGACTTCCAGGCAGCCAGGGGGAGGGTCTTAAGTCCAAACCCACAGTGACACACCTACTCCAGCAAGGCCACACTTCCTAATAGGTTCACTTCCTGGGCCAATCATATACAAACCTCACAACCAGTATCAAAAGCACAAAATAAGACGTTGTGATGCACACCTTTAATTCCAGTGCTTCTAGAGGCAGAAGAAAAGATGAGCTCTAGGCCAGCCTGGTCTGCATGAGTTCCAGGCTAGTCAGGACTAACAAAGAACCCGTCTCAAACAGGAGCGAAAAGAGAAAGAGTCATGTCATGCTGGGACATGGCCACATTGGTTTTATGCCAACCACACAAGGTTAGCTTAACATATACGTAAATAAATGTTATATAATATATATGAACAGACTTAAGGACAAAAAGAGGAGGAAGAAGAACAGGAGGAGGAGGAAGAAAGGAGGAGAGGAAGGAGGGAGGGAGGAAGGAAGGGAGGAAGAAAGGAAGGGGAAGGTAGGGAGGGAAGGAGGGAGGGAGGGAGGGAGGGAGGGAGGAAGGAAGGAAGGAAGGAAGGAAGGAAGGAAGGAAGGAAGGAAGGAAAGAAGGGGAAGGGAGGTAGGGAAGAGGGAGGAAAGGAGGGAGGGAGGGAGGGAGGGAGGGAGGGAGGGAGGGAGGGAGGGAGGGAGGGAGGGAGGGAGGAGGGAGGGAGGGAGTAGTACATGCCTAGCATGTGCAAAAGACTCGGGGTTCAATCTCTAGTATCATAAACAAACACAGACGGCCACTCTCCCACGTTAACTAAAGATCCACAAAGTAAAGAGTTTTATGCAGTTTCTGTAGATAAATTCTGTGAGTGCAAATGGGCTTTGAGTGTGTTCCCATGTACATGTGCACAGACTGATCCACATGTGCCTTCAGTGTCAAGCCTTTTTAGCATGCAAGCTCTTTTTAATTATTCTATCTCTTGCTTTTGCATTTTTCCCCCGATTTTTGTAGTTATTTATTCTGTATATGGTATATGTAAATGTCACGATGCACATGTGGCAGTCAGAGGACAGGGTATAGAAGTTAGTGCTCTCTGTCCACTATGTGGATTCTGGAGCGTAATCTCAGGTCACCAAGCTTGGGAGCAAGCACCTTTACTTACTAGCATAGCTTACGCAACTTTTAAGATTATGAAGAATTGACTGAAAAGGCATAGCCAAGCCATTTCACATCAGCTGTATCAGGATCAGACCAATAACCTAAATATCTACCAGACAGGAGCTAGCCAAGTTAACTGAACAGAAGACCAAGCAATCCTGCCCATACATATATGGATGTAGACACTTTCTTTAAAGATACAGAACAGCGGGCATAATATGCAAGTGTTTATACACACACAGAGACATACGCACACATACACATACATCCATACACACATGCCTAGAAAACACTATATTGGCTCTAGGAAGCACACTGAAGGTCTGAGGAAATAGCAACTGGAGGAAGTTTCGGAACACTTCTCTGTTTTGTGTGTGTGTGTGTGTGTGTGTGTGTGTGTGTGTGTGTGTGTGCTTCTGTGTATATTTATTCGTGCATGTGTGGGTCTGTGTGTGTATAACTGTGGGTGTGTACACCTGTGTGTGTCCATGTGTGTGTTTCTGTGTATATGAATGTCTGTGCATCTGTGTATCTGTGTGTGTATCTCATGGGAGCTATGCCACCCCCCTCCCCCGAAAACTGTGCTATTGTGAAAGTCAATCCAGAGCAGTCCAGAGGTCCAGATGTATCCAAACCCTGAAAATCTTGTCCCAAGATGGGCAGGAGTAGGACTGTTTCCTCTTTGCTCTGGGCCCGAATGTCCCGGAGTACATGGTCTGTACGACCCCAACACCTCTCCCAGCCTTGAGGTAGTCATTTAGCCTGTTGGCCAAATTATAGGTTTAACTTCCTCTCTCACTCTAAGGACATGTCCATCAAGCACCTACCTGGAATTCCTCTTCATGCACTACCGTCATCTCAGCACCAACCAATAATGTACACTCCCCTCGAAAACCCCTAACCACTCCCCAAGGTTTATACAGCCTTGTTACCAATAAAAAAAGAGCTGTTTCACTGAAAACCATCTTGGAGAAGGCTGTTTCGCCATTGACCCACGGTCTAGCAGAAGCCACCCGCCCAGCTACACTCACCCCCTGGAGTCCAGCCAGATGCATAAGAAGGGTTCACTGGTACCCTAAGGGCAGAGGCAGATCCCAGGCCAGCAGGGGCTGTCATTCAGACAATGCCAACCTTTTCTTTGAAAAGGGGGTTTCTTGCTGGTCTATGACTGACCAAGTAGACTTGGGGCGGGGGGCTAGTTTGCTAGCCAAGCCCAGCATCTTCCTGGCTCCCTGTGCCTAGCACTGGGGTTGCAAGGAACCAGCTTTTTTATATGGGTTCTAGGGATGCTTCTCAGCTTCTCCTGAAAAATATCCAAAGCTCCAAGTGTTAGAACTTAAAATCCCATGCTTCTGAAAGACATTTTCCAAATAAAACCGATTTTAAAATTAAGGTCAAGAGCTGAGGATATACCTACCATAGCAGAGCAAGTGTTTCGCATGCACAATGCCCTGAGTTTGATACCCAGAAGCGTGCACACACGCACACACACACATGCACACGCACGCACGCACGCGCGCACACAAGAAAGCTGAATGATACAACTACCGACGTCTAATTTGGCTTTGGCTTTTCTCTATTATCCCAACACTTGCTTCTCATACACGTCATCAATTTGGAACATGTCTTTGGTTTATGACCACTGGTTACAGGACGAGGGCAATCTTCCTTTATTTGCCATCTACGTGAGCTGCTTGAGGATAGACCAGATGTGTGCAAGCTTCAGACCAGTTGGTGCAGAGTTCCTGGAAGACTCTGCTTAAGGGTGCACTCACTTTGGCAAAGCACGAGGTAAGGAAGAAAAGAGCCCAGGAATGAGGCTTCTATTTTTCTCCAGTTTATTCCTGAAGGTCCAGGAAGAGATCCCTTTTACTCCCTAAAACTGTCTGGTGAGTAAAGCATCATCTGGATATCTAATCAGAAGTTGAAAACATCATCATAAAACAGCAGCATCTTTTATAAAAAGCTTTAACCAGACCTCATACTTTTGCCTGCTTCAGGGGGGTGGAGAGGAGAGACACCAGAAACTGCTGACCTCTCCTATCCCTGCAGAATGCTTATTTAGTTCTGCTCATGTGCAATGGACATTACCTTAATGTCTTTAAAATGAAGTCAAGGAGCAGAAAATACCCCCAATTCTAAAAACCAGACTGAAATATTGTGAGTGTAGACTGAATGGGAAGGAGCCACCTGTATGTATGTATGTATGTATGTATGTATGTATGTATGTATATGTTTTCTTCGAGACAGAGTTTCTCTGTGTAGCCCTGGCTGTCCTGGAACTCACTCTGTAGACCAGGCTGGTTTCGAACTCAGAAATCCACCTGCCTCTGCCTCCCAAGTGCTGGGATTAAAGGCATGTACCACCACCGCCCGGCAAGCCACCTGCATATTATATAGTGAGTACCTGAAACTAAAGCCAGAATGACCAGATGTTCAAACTCTGGCTCTGTTGTCTACAAGCTGTGACTCGGAAAGTTTCTTCAATCTGTCTAATGCAGAATACTGCTACGGTTTGGTGTTGTGATTTTAAGAGAAAGGGTGTTTAAGCGCCTTGCCTGCGGGCAGGCTCACATGTGTACTCTTCAGGAACCAAATTCCAGGAGGACAGTATATGTATGACCTGCTTTGCCTTGCTTGGTCTGAAGGAAGGCACGAGGCCAGGATTTTTCAAAGAGTTCAAGGAAATAAAGAGACTGTCAGCACTATACTGACAGCCAGTACCAGTGTCACCAATTATGTGGCAAAAACATCAAGACGCAACTGAAAGAAGAAAGCACTCTGGTACATGGAGATACGAGGCAAGCCAAGCTGATTCTGAACCCCCAAATCCACTGCGTAGACCCTGTCAGGTCCCAAAGAAACTCAGGACAAGGCTTGCTGAGGACCTGTGGCTCCCCCAGCACGGCTCCCTCCCCTCCCCCAGCTTCTCTTCCCCATGTGACCTCAGCCCTTTGGGCCTGTGCTCTCTAGATCCTCTGTTCTTGGCTCTTGGCTGGCTAGCTCTTGGCCTTTTGGTCCCCGGCTCCTCTCTTTGCCTCTAAGTCCCAGGTTCCTCTCCTCTTCTCTCTCCTCTCATTGCCGGGTTCAGTCTAGATGTTTCCAGATGCCTCTGGCTGAACCTTCTTCCTCAGATCTACAATCAAACCCTTCCCCTCAAATCATGACTAGGAGCAGTCATAGCCTTAACTTCATTCAGACTCCTTCTTCAGGTGGGAGTCAGAGACTGGGGCTTACCGAGATTCGGCTGGGACACTGCCATGGACCTCTGTGGCACCGATGTGGAAGTGATGGCGGGGTGGAGGTTCACATGATTCAGAGACTGATTCATCACCTTCCTAGGGTCTTGCCATGTGGTGATTTTTTCTATGTGACTAAAAGGAAAGAACACAATTAGTTACTTGTTCAATTGTCGGGATAGTCATCCACATCACCAGTAACAGTATCCCGGTGACCCTGGGTCTTTCCATTGGGTCAGCTTACAAGTGGCTGATGAACTGCTTTTGATTCTACCCAGGGACTTCCCTAGTCCATTTGGCCCTGCATTCTGGTTGAGCCATGACCAGCACACCCAAGGAGCTTACACACACACACACACACACACACACACACACACACACGAGCACTTCAGCTGCTTCCTCACCCCCTCCCAAATCCCCACTCAGATATGGCCGGAGAGCTGCCCTCAATAGGTGGCCCCATGCTCTGCTCCCACACCACATCACAGATCATTCTTACTGCCTTACAGACCTGTCCCACTCCATCAGGCTGCTCAACCTTCAGGATTATGGAGGTGGGTGGCTGGGTGGGTGTATTTTAAAAGAGGAAATTCATGTAAAGCCCTTACTTCACTTTTTATAAATGGAATCAGAGAGCTTTCCATATCCTTTAAAGCCGGTGACTATGATATTCAAAACTAAATAGTATCCCTTTGTTCTATCCTCACAACCAGGTTTGCATCTTCCAGTCAAGCCCTACTTACCCTCTCCCTAAGACACAAAAGGAATGTTACTGCTCTTTGGGTTAACCACAGCTGAATTTTGAATAACAAAGGTATTCTTAACTTTAGTGCCAGAAACTACAATAAACTCTCTGGGTTTATGTTAGGTCTAGAAATTTCCTTTCTGTAAAGTTGCATTTAGTTTGGCTTTTCTCTCTCTTCTTTCTCTCTCTTCTTTCTTTCTTTCTTTCTTTCTTTCTTTCTTTCTTTCTTTCTTCTGTCTGTCTGTCTTCTTTATTTTGGTTTTGTTTTTTTCTTTCCTCACAGTTAAATGCTTCTTCTAAGACTGGGATGTGTTAGCATAGAAAACTCTTCCATTGCCAAGAGTGAAGATATGGATGCCCTTCTAAAATAAATAAACGATAAACCAGGGACTGAGCACAAGCTTAGCTCTGTGCTGGGCATACAGAGGGGAGGTGGGGTCGGGGTTAAGAACGTCAAATGCAGCGGCCAGCTCAGTCTTCAAAAAAAGTCAGCAGCAAGCCAGAATTATAATAAAAAAAGTTATGTTGTAAAAAGCAAAAGACTAAAGAGATGAGAATCCATAATCCATGTCCCTAATCAGAGAGAGAGAAAGAGAGAGAGAGAGAGAGAAAGAGAGAGGGGGGAATGCTTTTTGCCATATCTTCAGTTTGACAGCCTAATTCTGTTAAGACTTGAATAAAACACTTTAGTCAGCCTTTGGATATGAGGAAACTCAGATAGCCCCAGGCTCTTTGACACGAGCCTTCAAAATAAGGAGCTGACACAAACGATAAATAGTTGACATCACTGAACTAAGAAACTTATGGTTGTTCTAACAGGGCCAGTCCTGTCAAAAACTTGTTTCCAGGCTAGGAAGATGGCTTATTGGTTGAAAAGGCTCAGCACATACACAAGAGGCCTTCAAATCTCCAGATCCCATGCAAAGCGGGGCATTGTGGTATATGTCTATAATCACAGTGTTCCAGTACTCCAGATGGGAAGTAGAGAGAGGAGAATCCCTGGAACTCAGCTAAACTGGCCTGTGCAGCAGCAAATAACAAAAGCCAGACTAACAAAATGGTCTAAAACTCAAAACACCCGGGGGTGGGGGGGTGGGGGGGTGGGGGGGTTCCTCTGACAAGCTCTCATGCAACAAATGTACATCTTCCTCCCTCCCTCCCTCCTTCCCTCCCTCCCTCTCTCTTCCTCTCCCTCTCCCTCTCTCTCTCCCTCTCCCTCTCTCTCTCTCTCCCCCTCTCTCTCTCTCTCTCTCACACACACACACACACACACACACACACACACACACTTCCAAGGTAGACTTCTCCTAAATAAATATTTTCTGTTCTGGTACCACAAACTTTTTCTGTGAGCTGTTCTAAAACACCAGCATCATGAATACTGATACTATCTGAGAACCATCATTAGAACCCCAATCTGCCCCAGATAGTGAGATACATCCATATACAGGAGTTGGTGATAGAGATAGGTCTCTGCTGACATCAGACACCAGGTTAAAGGTGAAGGATTGTCATAGCAACTGAGAGGCTACATTCCCAAACACTGAGCCTACTCTCTTCACTTCTACACGAGCAGGTGATGGCTTGTGAACGTGGTGGGACTTGGGGCATCCTGTGCAAAGCTGGCATCTGAAGTGGCAGTTAATGCTTTCCAGCTTCCATCCCTTTGCAATGAGAGTAAAAGCCTTTGATGTGGATACTCTGGCCTCATCCAGATGGGCGTGACCCAAAGATAAAGGACTTACCCTAGTCCTTAAGGTCCTGGGACCCACAAAGCATTCTGGTCGACTCTGAAGCCCACCCTTCCAAATCTACAACCGGCCAACACCTTTATAAGGAGTTTTGCTTCCAGATCTGCTAATTGTACCTTTCACCATCTTCTCCAAGCCTCCAATAAAAGAGGAAGGAGCCTCACTTGGGTGAGAAGCTTGAAAGCGAAGCCGCTATGATAGAGACTGCTGTGCAAGGGTTAGGAATTTGAGTGGTCTTCTTCTCAAATTCACACACGGCAATGAGAACTACCCACAAAAACTAAATTGGCTATGAACGGAGACAATGCCTTTGTAAAGCATATCTCGTCACGCTGTCAAAAGGTTGGATGCCTGTCTGTCTCTGGCTCATGTGATGTCTCCCAGTCTAAATGCAAAAGCTCAAGGAAGACTCTATTGGTCACAAGGTTAACTACGGTGCTCAAGATTTAAACTGAAAAGTAACTTCTCCCTCTATTTAGGTGATTTAGAGCCTTCAGCTTCGGCTCCCCTCACCCAGTTCCCAACCCCAAAAGATGCCATTCCCCGTCTCATCCCGCTGCCTCTATTAATACGACTGAGTCACTTCCCTTCTCCTGTTTCTCAGTGTGACCACGCTGTGTGCCAAGCCTGAGAGTTTAACTAGATTAATCCCACTTCCTTTCTACTCCCACCTCCTTCCTGGCTTTATTCTCCTGCTGGGTCTACTTTTAAAAAAAGGTCTTCTATTTAAAAAGTATCATCTCTTGTGAAAATTAACATCAACACATCTATATATTCTTATATCCTATGTCTTCCTATGTTCTACATATTCTATAAGTACATGCTATTTCCAAATGTAACGGGGGGAGGAGCTAACTATGTGTGGTGACATGTGCAAATAATGGGTTCATTGGTGGGGGGTTGTTTGATTTTTGTTTTGTTGTGTATTCCTATGTACATGGTTTTGTGCTTTACAGGTTTTTAACAGTGGCTGTGAGTTGATCTTATAACTAACAAAGGCTGAAATATGCATGAAGGCACACACAAGTGTGTGTGCACAAATAGATAGACACGCACGCACACACACACACACACACACACACACACACACACACCAGAACAAAAGAAAATTAATGCACAAATATTACCGGACAGTCAATACTGAAGATAAACTGTAGATTTAGAAGTCAGCTCTCTGTCCCCTTTGATGACATTCCCTCTAACCCAACCTTCCTTCCCTCCCTCTTAGTCTGGAGAATAGTCATATTTCTTTCCCAAAAGAAAATAAGTTCTTGTAAGCACATAAAGACTATAAAGATATAAAAAAAATAGGAATGACTGCAGATACTTCATTTTTAAAGAATTTAGAAATGCTCATAGCATAGGCAAAGAATGTGGTCATCACATATAAGGTTGGAGCCCGGCGTGGTGGTACCTGTCTTTAGTCCCAACACTCCAGACAGCCAGGCTGGTCTCTCTAAATTCAAGGTCAGCCAAAGCTACAAACCTTGTCTCAAATAAATAAGGTGATAATAACAAAAAATACATAAATAAAAATAAAAGAACAATTACATTCCCCCATATCTCCATGCAGTCTTAAAAAATTGAGAGTCAGTGGAACCACCAGTTCATTGGCCCCATGCAGTTTACAGCGCATGGCAGTTCCTAAGAGAAAGGAAAACTTTTCTTGACAACCACAAACTTTTCCATAGACTTCAAAAACAAAATCCCTACAGAGGTTTCCCGTGACAGGCCTTGAATAGCATGTGGCGGGGAAAGCGCCCACACACAGCAAACTCTCCTCCAATCATCAGGTGCTGCAACCATCAGGACCCTGCCCCTTTATCCACCACAACCTAACATGTACACAAAGAGAACGGTACCAGTGAGCCCGGAACTATAAGGCAAACTAAGGATCAAGTCCTTCGTAATGTTATTTTCATAAGGTTCCTCTTTAACCTCTTCCTTGACTCCCTCTTATTTTGGGGAGTAGAATTATTTCTCTTCCAATGAAACGTAAATTTTTCTAATGACCATAGAACAAACTGTACAGCATACAGAAGGCATTTTATTTTAAAAAAAAACTTGCAATCACCATAACATTATAAGCCCAATTTAGATATAAACTTGATTCACTGGTCCAGTTTATCACTCTCTTAATAATGTAGCAAATGTATATGTTAACAGCCCGGAAGTGTCATCTCAGCTCTTGAAGGCCAGCCTGGTCTACATAGAGAGTTCCAGGCTAACCAGACCCTGTCTCAAAATAAATAAATAAACAAACAAACAAAAGCAATAACATTGATAATAAAATAAAACAATAACAATGACAAATGAATAATCATAAGCAATAAAACAGTAACAGTAATAAACGAAATAACCGTCGCAAGCTGCTTTTTTATGAACTGACACAAGATTCAGTCTCGGTACATGTTAAAAATGAAAACTTAAACGGGTTTGAATGAGGCTGATAAATTCTCAGGCAGGATATGCCAAGTCAATTTGACCCATTATAAGCACACAACAAACTATGCCAGTGTTTAATCCTGGAGCAGGTAACAAGGCTTGTCCCAGACTGGAATTTTGAAGACTGTGCCTAATTACAACACAAATCTCCAATATTTTCAGAGACAAACATTACCCATAGTCTAATCTAACTCAACACCCTAAAGAAGCATTCTTACTTCAGAGTCAAGACTCTGAAGGGATAGCATTCCATATCTTTTACTCTGTTCTGGCACTTCCTGAGTTCCCTTTTTTTGTTTGTTTGTTTTTGGTTTTGTTTGTTTGTTTGTTTGTTTTATTTTGTTTTCTGGTCTATGACATTTAGGTCTTCTACCTGATACCAAAGACTTTATCTTAAACCATAAAAAGGTGGTGGCCATGATCTTGAATAATTCTCTGAGTGGGGTGGGGTGGGGGTGTTAGAGAGACGGCTCAGCGGTTAAGAGCACTGACTGTTCTTCCAGAGGTCCTGAGTTCAATTCCCAGCAACCACACGGTGGCTTCACAACCATTTATAACAGGATCTTATGCCCTCTTCTGGTGTGTCTAAAGACAGCTGCAGTGTACTCATAAATAAATCTAAAATAACAACAACAACAACAACAATAATAATAATAATAACAATAATAATAATTCTCCCAGGCCTGAGCACACACTTTTTCCTCTGATACCACCTAAAACCAGAATGCACAGAAGGTGATGACAGTGGGGTCCCATAGCAGAAGCCAACACGACTGTGGATGCTCAGCTCCACAGCTCATCAGTCCTGTTCATAACGTAGTACGGTCAGAAGCCTACTCTTTGCTTACTGCATTAGCTTCTTCGCTGGTGGGGAGTTTGCTGTTGGGGTTAAACACACTGACGGTCAGAGATGTGAAGCATTGCTGCCACCCGGGATGAGGAGATGCACAGCGTATGTTTGACTTCTACTGCTAAGGGGAGCAGTCTCCTTTCTAAGTTCACCGTTTTAGCTAAGTTCACTCCAATCAATCCTTTGTCCCAGAGCTGCCTTCACAAACTATAAAGAACTTAGACTTCTTCCAACCTGCCAGAACACCTATGACACCACCCTTGCTAACCCAGAACACAAGACACACGGAGACAACAGTAGAACTCCAACTGCGAACAGCTGACCTATCCACTATCAAAACAAGTCAACATCTAAACCCCAACGCTATAAAAAACTTACATGTGACAGACAATGATGGTGACTGTTCACACGACAGAAATCTGAGAGTGCTCAGCTTCTGAAACCACAGGGAATGTGTGGTTCAAAGGTTCCAGGCCCAATTTTCACTGGAACAGTTCATAAACACGTATCACTGCAGTATTTGTCAGCGGAGTGCCAGCCCATACACAGATAGGGGATCTTTAGGATGGTTCAGATAAAAGATGATATCAAGCCAGAAGCATTACTTCGACGCATGCTTCCAGTCTCCGTGTTCTGGAATTCTAAATGAATGGAAGGAAGGGACTGTATTTTTAACAACGACGGCGCTAATCCTTGACTTCCAGCCCAGCCCTGCCAAGAAGCCATTTCAGTTAGCAGCATTGGTGCGAACAGGCCTAGCACTGGAGTCAGCTGTGGTGATCTGTCTACCTCAGATCTTTTCCACCAAGGTTTACTTAAAACTTTCCTCTTATTTGTTCCCTCTGAGCCTACTTAGCAGAGGCAGAGGGGGTCAGAGAGGCCCTCAGCACAGGAAAGCAGGGAGAGCCTGCTTGGGACCATAATATCTTAATATCTGTGGTTCCTAAAAGGATTTAATTACCAGGGTTTTGTTCTCAAGACAGGAAAGAAACACTATGAATGTACCATTTCTCAGACAAAGTCACTTCGGGAAGCGGTTCATCGATCCAGCCCAGGAGTGTGACTCACAGACCTGTCTTTATAGGGTAAGAGGTCCAGCTATGGTGTAGACAGACCATCACCAGTATCATCCAGGACAAGCAAATCTGACTTTGCCTCTGCAAGTAGAGCCAAAGTCTTGCTTAACCTCATTTATCATAACCCACTAAGAGGACGAGAAGGAAAGGCCTGGCTGTTTTTGTCTGTTTGACTCAAGCCAAGAACCCCGAGGAAGAAGCTAAGTAAACAACCTCCTTACAAACACCCAGCATTGTCGTTCTTTTCTCACATTGGGATTAATAATGCTATTAAAGATGTGCAAGGCCCTGTTAGGCTCTACTGTGGGGACTCAACCAGAATGTAAACGTTTCTTTCACTCCCTCCATTTTCTTATTTCTAAATGACCATTTCAAAATATATAGGTAAGTGTCAAAAAGATGAGGTCCGCTATCCATAGGAAATGGAATATTTTCATCCCTTCATTCATTTAATGAACATTTTCAGTGATGCTGTTCTGCAGGGCACACACAGCACTGAACTCTGTCCCTCCCACCACCACAACCAGCCCCCCCCCAAAATAAAGTTTTGCACATATAGTGGAAAATATAGTGTAAATGTCCACTGAGTAGAGTGGAAATTACCATGAAAATTCTTTAAATGCACAGTCTACTAAGGGTTAGTGCATAGCACACTATCTTTCAGTAAGTCCAATGCAGCCAGTTCTTTCCAGCTGTAGGATATGTGCGTTTCCCTGGCCTGGCTTCAGATGAAGCTATTCTGCACTCCCCAAATACATGTGCTGAGATTTGCTAGGCATGGAATACTGAACGCATGCCGCTTAAATATAGATGCCCTAAGGACCTACAGTATGGAGGCCCCCAAGGGATTGGTAAGCCAAGGGTGGGGATGTGGTAGAAGTAAAACTAAGAGATCGTAGGTGGCTAGGAGCTATTGTTTTTAAAATGGTCCAGAGCCCGACATTCCGTCGCAATAGCTTCTTGTCTGATACACCAACCACACTGCCTACATCTGACATCTGGAAAGCAGCTCAGTTTGTTTTAAAGTCACTAAACTATGAGAAATGCTTAAATAACCTCGAAACTTGTTTTTCCAGGCTCTCTGTGTCTGACACATGTTCCTCCGTGCTGTTTTTCCAGTTGTTCTTAAGTGGGGCATCCACTGACCCGATGCCTGGTTGCTCTCAAATCACTCCAAATATCAAATGTCTCCAAGTTGGGCTACAGCTATCCTTCTTCCTCTCCCCTCTAATTGGGCCAAATGAAGTCAATGTCACTCGGCTAGAAAATGAGGGCAAAGCCATCTCAGTCCAGACAGGAGAATGGGAATTAATGAATGGAGAATTAATGTTCTAGAGATTAAGATAGGAAGGACAACAGATGACAGGCTGGAGCCCTTCGCCTACCTGAGCCTCACTCGACCAGAACGATACTCTGAAAAGGGACATGGCAGGAGTCAGGCGTCCAATACTGTACTAACGACCTCGCAGAATGTCTCTGCCCTTTCTGTTTCTGGCTTCAAGGAAGCAGGCCACAGCAGAGAGACACCTCTACCTCCTCTGCCTCTCCCCCTTAACAAAGTACATCCTTTCCTGTACAATGAGCAGTACAGAGGCACAGGAACCCGGCAAGTGTCAGTACCTACCCTCTGGACGCACATCTGCACCAAAAATGATTTAAAAAAAAAAACCCAATTTCTTTCGTTAGTAAGTTCCTCATCTCCTCATTTGGAGGGATTTGTTCCCTTTGATTAGCTTTGGTTTCTTTCCTCCTTAATTCTAGGAAGACGAGCCACAGGCTCAGGCTGTCTGACCCACTTTCTGTTCGTGTTTTCCAGGCGTACGACAACGTGAGTCAACAACGAGAAGGCTGGCGTGAACCCCAGAGTCTGAAGACAGACTCAAAGTGTTTTTCACAGCCACGACCCCTTTTTGCAAGAAGGAACCAGAAGGGTCAAAGACAAATGCCAAGGTACTGAAATGGCGAGGTGGGGGTCACACGGGACCCCTAGGACCCTGAGGTACACAGTGAGGTCTCCTGTCCTTCAGTGGTGAAGGGGAGAAACCCAGGGATTTATGCACGACAGGCAAACACATGCTTCATAATTTCAACTCAGCCCACAGTGTTTGATAACGCATACCCTGACCTCTTTGGTGGAACGTAGAAAACGAGACACAGAACCCTGCCTCTGGCATGGACCCATCAGGAGGTCACGGTCACTTCTCCAAGCCTTGGCGTCCTTCAACAGGGCATAGAGCATCTAGTATGCAGTGCTGTTTTGAGTATTTCATCAAACAGAACCGGTGCACTATGCCAGGTATGAACTACCTGGAGGTAGAGAGGGAGGAGGGGATGGGAGGAAAAGAAACAAAAGCGAAAGTGCTCTACAAAAACCCTAGATGAACAGAGAACCCAAGAAGGGGGAATAAAGGTGGTCATTGGTTTACTGCAAAGTGTATAGATTTCATAAAGTGGGGGTGGCTAATAACCGACCTGAGACAAGATGTTCTCTCTCTCTTTTTTTTAACTTTTAGTTAGTATACTAGATGTTACATATCATTATGGCATTTTCCAACAAAGTACATTCGAGGTATTCCCCCCTCACTTCCCGGACACCAGCTACCTGAGACCTGAAGTCACTGCCCTATAACCTCCCCTCACCAGTCTTTTCTCTCATTTTCCACCTATCTTTTGCCAACGTGTACACCATTTACGGGTACACACTAGCTAAGATCTGCATAAGAAAGAAAACATGACTTCCGCCATTCTAAATTTGGGTCATATTACCTAATTTATTTTCCAAATACATCTATTTTCCTGCAAATTTCAGGACCCCCCCCTTTTTTTTTAACTTTACACATAAACACATGTTGATAGACATCTGGATGGATTCCCCTGGAACTGGAGTTAATGATGGCTTCAGTTATCTACGGGGTGGGGGTGGGGGAGGCGGCTGGGAACGGAACACGGGTCCTCTGCGAGAGGAAAAGGAGCTCTTAACCACTGACTCATCTCTCTAGCCTCTGTCAGATTTTGAGTATGATCAAGTGGTAAAGATTAAAGCAGATTTAATTTGCTTTTCCCTGGTTCCAGTAATGTTTCATATTCTTACATATTCATTATGCACTTCTATTTCATCTTTGGAGAACTGTCTATTCATTTCATTAGGTCTGAGCTGAGTGCAGCAGTGGACACTTTTAATCCCAGCACTCAGGGAGCTGAGGCAAACTACAAACTGAATCCCAGGAAGACCAGGACTACACATAGAAAGCTCCTGTTCCAAAACTCATCCATTACCACATTTGACTGGTATGTGTTTAGATTTTACATTTCTTCATAAATTCTGATTATTAGTCCACTATCAGAAGCATTTGGATAGTAAACTTCTACTTCCATCTCAGAGCTGTTTGCTCTGATGACAGTTTCTCTTTCTAAAGAAAAACGGTTTTACTCTCACAGAGGCCATCTCTTGGTTCCTAGGGCTAGCTCCTGGGCTGCTGGAGGCCTGCTTAGGAAAGCTCTCGCCTACACACATCTTGAGAAGCACTGCTACCAGGCTGGCCTACACAGTGAGTGTTATCACTGCGACAGAAACCAAACTAAAATAGTCAAACATCAGGAGGGGCTCACAAGAACCATGGCCGACAAGCAGTGAGAAGCACAAGGAAAAGCGTAGCATTTTCCAACAGCAACTGGGAAGAGAGGTACAGTCTTGGGGACTGAGCCCTTAGCCCGTGAGATGTGACTGTCCCTAACAAGATGTTGTTAGGAGTTTGCTTACTTAGAAGTTTGTTAGAAGTTTGTAATGCTGGGGATGAAACACAAGGCCTCGTCATGCATGCTAACCAAGTGACCTACCACTGGACTACACGCCCTCAGAACTGAGTTAAATTTTAGGATACCACCCTGGTGGCATGCTAGAGAGCCTGGCATCAGAAGTGTTATGCAGACAAAGAGTATGCAAACACATCTAAAAAAAGATAAGCACTGCAGTCTTCTTTCTCTGTTAAATGTATGTTGATGTGCTGGGTAAATAAATTATGGTATAGTCCAGGCAATGAAGACCTGAGAAGATATTATAAATGGCAGAAATATATATATTTAATGGAAAGATGTCCATGATATATTGCTGAGAAAACATAATCCCATTTTGGATAATAGGATACATATGAATGAGGCGGAAGCAGGCTTTAGATTTCTTTGAATCTTCTTCATTAAAGCATTATATTTTTTTTCTAATTTGGAAAAAAAAAAAATCCGACGCTTCCCTTCCTCCCCTCAACAGAATTGACTTTCTTCTTTAAAATGATGCTGTCTTCCATGTTTGAATGTATGCTATCTAACCTCAAAATCAATTTCACCGCAAGGGGGGCTAGAGAAATGGCTTGGCAGTTTAAAGAGCACACTGTTACTGCAGACTATTTGAGTCTGTTTCCCAATACCCACAGGAGATGGCTACAACTACCAATAACTCCAGCCTTAGGAGATCTGAGCCCCTGATCCTCACCCACCCACGTGGGCACCTGCATTCATGTGGACTCACACACACACACACACAAGTAAAAATAAAGCAGATCGTGGGGCGGGAGAGATAGCTAGCAGTTAAGCAGGTGTGCAGAGGACCCAGGTTGGATTCTAAGCACCTCCGTGATGGCTCACAACCATCTCTAACTCCAGTCCTAGAATGTCAGGTGCCCTCTCTGGCCTCTGGAACGAAACGCACCTGGTGCTCAGACATACACAAATGCAACACATATATAATCAAAAAAAAAAATGTAAATATTTTTTAAACAATCATTCCACAGAGAATAGAGTTAGCAGTCCCCCATCTTCTTATAAGTGCTAGCTAGAAATCCAACATGGATGACTCTTCCCTTATTGCTCAGCCCGAAAGCACATGGATCAAGGCGTCACAAAAAGGAGAAGGCTAGCACAAAGAGGGGATTAAAAGAACTGGGCGAAGTCTATAAGCAGTACCTTGCAGCTGCCTACGGCAACTGCTCGAGGGAGAAGGGAAATCTGAAGGAGGTATCAGCAGACACAAGCGCAGTCCTCTCCTTGGGTAGAGAGCAGGCAGGGACTACCATTTGATGCACTGTCTATACTCCACGGGACAATCTGGCATCTTATAGCCAGCACCTGTCATCCCTGAGCCCGCCAACTGCAGGACTGCTCTTACTGACACCTGCCCGGTCTGAGAAAAAGAAGCGCATAGTTTATCTAGAAATATTAGGATTAAAAATATCACTCAACTTTAATTTTTAAAAAAATGTTTAAAAAAATGTTTTATGTGTGTTGGTGTTTTGCTTGTATGCACATGTGTGCACCATGTATGTAGCTGGTACCTACCAGAAGAGGGCATTGGCTCCCCTAGGATTGGCCTCACAGATGCTGTGAGCTGTCTACTGTGGGTGCTGGGAACTGAATTCCTGTCTTCTGAAAGCGCAGTAAGCACTCTTATAAAGAACCGCCTCTCCAAGCCCTCCGCCCATCGCCCTTATGAAAGAGAACGCAAGTAGTGTATTTAATAGTATTGTCTTCTTTTTCTTTTCTTTTATTAAAGGAAGAAGCCTACTCCGGTTGCTTATTTCTGACCATTAATTCCATGTTAATTATATACTCACTACAAATAACAGTTTAAATTTAGTCTCATGACTAGCCACCAGGTTCTGTCTCATCCTACCATGAGGCATATCCGGCCTTTGCATTCCTTACACAATTCCCACTGACTTGAGAGGAACTCTGAGTGAGGCTACAGATCACAGGGTCTGTAAAGGAAGTGGTATTTTCTTTACAGGATACATTGGGCTTTTCCTTTCTGTGACCCCTTCCCCCTTTGGTTTTATGAGACAGGATGCCACTGTAGCAGAGGAGGCTGGCTTCAAACACCAGAGTCTCTTCCTCTGACTCCCAAGGGCTGGTCAACTTCTACTAGGCTTGAAATTAAACGAGATTTTGTAAAAGCTCTCAATCTCTGAGCAGTTCCAGCCATGGATGAAGGGTACAGAAGAAAAGCTAACATACAGTGGGTATTAAAAACTACTAATGGAATAAATGAACAAAGCACTGAATGTATCACTAGTGATTGAATGAACAAGTTGAATGGGTTTAGTCCGACAAACCATTTTACTCTTGGCATCAACTGCAACAGCAGATCTGGTGGCATATACCTGGAATCTCAGCGACTGAGAATCAGAGACAGGAGGGTGGGGGTTCAAAGCTATCTTTGGCTACATGAGACACCGTCTTTAAAAAAAAAAGTTTTTCAAAAGTATCAAAGGAATATTATTCATACCTAAAACTCTTTTTTCAGCAGATACTCATAAAACTCACTATGAAAGATGTTTCTTTATTTCTACCAAGAAATGAACTATTCTGTTCAAACTAGAGAATAAAACAATACCATCTCAAACAAATTACATCGCTATCAGTGCATTCCTGTTCAATTCAGTGAGCAGGTTGACTGAGCCAAAAACTGTACCACACACCACAGTCTCTGAAAATGCACTAAGTCTTATATATGCTACCCATACAATAAATACACATCTGCAGAACCAATAAGTAAAGAAATCAGTACTGATATTAACAGCGATAGTCATGGTGCTGCAGACTCATGTTTCTGACATAATATTTGCAATCATCATGGTAACAATGTCTGATGATCTTATTACTTTAAAGTCTCTCAAGCCGGGCGGCAGTGGTGGCGCACACCTTTAATCCCAGCACTTGGGAGGCAGAGGCAGGCTGATTTCTGAGTTCCAGGACAGCCAGGGCTACACAGAGAAACCATGTCTCGAAAAAACCAAGATAGATAGATAGATAGATAGATAGATAGATAGATAGATAGATAGATAGATAGACAGACAGATACACTCTCAAAAATTAATTGGATCCGCATAACAGGCTTATTAAGCTCCAATTTTTTAAGGCCCAGAAACTGGCAGTGGAAAAGTCATTTATGACTGCAACTCTTAAGTCTCTGTGCTACAGATTAGAGTCAAACTACTCCCCTAAGCAGACGCAAGACTTCTGCGTGCCAACCCTGGCCTCCTGAGCCCAGGGAGGTTGATATGCTTAGCGTGGTTCTTTAAACAGGAAGGAAAGGGGGTATGGGCAGCCAGTGCTGCCCCCGCCTGACCCTGGGCTGAACACCTCCTGTAGCTCAGGCTTTTCAGTCCTACAACACTCCAGCATCACTCTGTGTTTCTCTCAAAGCTCCCAGTCACTTAGTGTAAGTATTCAAATGTGAAAGTAAAAAATAAAAATGTTCAAATACAGTTGTTGTATCATTTTAAATTAAGCCGTTGTAACTGACCATAACTGCAATTACTTAACTAAAACCTAACACTTTTTCCCCGAGACAGGGGTTTCTTTGTGTAGACTTGGCTGTCCTGGAACTAACTCTGTAGACCAGGCTGGCCTCAAATCCACCTGGCTCTGCCTCCTGAGTGCTGGGATTAAAGGTATGTGCGTGACACCAATGCCCACCTCAATATTTTCATTAAAAAATACATCCTACATAATATATATTAAAAAAATACGGTTAAGTCCCAATGTTTCTAAACCATTTTATTATATGGTTTATTATCTAAAACATATTATAACATTTATTTATACAAAGTACAGTTTATGGTTAATGCTAAAATGAAAATTAGTTCACCGGGCAGTGGTGGTGCACACCTTTAACCCTAGCCCTCTGGAGGCAGAGACAGGGGGATCACTATGAGTTTGAGGCCAGTTGGTCTACAAAGTGAGTTCCAGGACAGCCAAGACTACTCAGAGAAACCCTGTTTGGGAGAAAAAAGGAAAATGAAGAAAAATTGTTCTATTAGAAGAAACATTTGGGGACTGAGAGATGGCTTGGTCAGTAAGAACACTTCCTGTGAATGCAGAAAGACCTGAGTTTGAAGCCCCTGCAACCAATGCGAAAAGTCAGAAAGAGCTACGTATGCCTGTAACACAAACATGGGAGGCTGGGGAAGACAGACAGATCCCAAGAGCTTTGTGAACAGCCAAATGGGCTAGGTTCTTGTTCAGTAAGTAGGCCTGTCTTAAGGAAGCACGAACAAGAGAAAGATACAACAGTTTCCTCTGGCATCCTTATGCACGCCCACCGTTGCACATATCCACACAGTCGCAGTGTAAGCACCATGTATACTTATATCACACACAAAAAGGAACGAAGAAAGGAAGGGATGAGAGAGAGAGAGAGAGAAAGGGGGGGAAGAGAGAGAGAGAGAGAGAGAGAGAGAGAGAGAGAGAGAGAGAAACTGACTTTATTTTGTGTAAGGATTTCAAGTCATTCCAAATGACTCTTAAAAGAGGTTCATGGCTGCTGTTCAGGCATATATGTATGACATTCTTTGTAACAAAGGGTGCCTAATGCACAGTAGAAACCTATCACTACCCTGACAAGAAATGGAAAAAAAAAAAAGGATAAAATCCTGAATTCACGTGACTTCTAAATCAACAACATGCATCTTGTTTTGTTCCAAAATGCCCCTGGAACAATATATTTTGTTACAGCAAGAAATTAAGCGTAAGCCTGGAAACTTCCCATGAAAAGCATGACTGCTTTGAGGAGAAGAAAGAGGCGGGGCGAGAGGAGGACAGACAGGCCATGGAAATGGAGGACAGTCACCACTTCACTGTGTGGTCATGGGAACTACCTGACTCTAGAACAGCAGCGGACCTATGGACCCTCGGGCATCAAAAGCCGGCCCAGTCACAATGCCTCTGAGTCCTGGAACAGAAAATTTTAAAATATGGTATTCTGTGAGATTGTAGAAAGTAATTCCAAACCTATAAAGATTCCCTTCAAATAGTTTGGAAATCACTGAAAGATAGTTACCTCTAAAATTTAGAAAATCTGTAAAAGGCTTTTATTTTTAAATTGGCTTAGGCCCAAATACCTCTTAATTTGTTTTAGTGTTATTTTCTTTACATTTACTAACGTCCTATTAAAATACATGTTTAGAAGCTTTCCTCTGTTAACCCCAGTGCTCGGGAAGCTGGGTATGGTGAGGATGAGGCTGGGCTCAACTACATAGTAAGACTCTGTCTTAATTACAATGTTTAGGGATTCAATTCCAAAATACACTGTTCATGCTACTTATGTGGTTCTCTTGAGTATCACTGTCTGAGCACTCCCAATGGCTCAGAGATTACATAGTTAGGTTCACAACCAGCTAACAAGGCTGTTCAAGAGTCCCATGCTGGGCATGGCAGACATGATGGGGCACCCAAAGCACTTGGGAGGCAGAGACAGGCAGGCTACTGTAAGTTTGAGGTTAATTTGGTATACATAGCGAGTTCTATAGGCTAGTGAAATCCACACCGTGAGACCACATCTCAAAACCAAACAAATAAAACAAAAACCACCCACCATTAAGAAAAGGAGTTCCTAGGCTGGGCAGTGGTGGCGCACGCCTGTAATCCCAGCACTTGGGAGGCAGAGGCAGGTGGATTTCTGAGTTCGAGGCCAGCCTGGTCTACAGAATGAGTTCCAGGACATCCAGGGCTACACGGAGAAACCCTATCTTGAAAAAAAACAAAGAAAGAAAGAAAGAAAGAAAGAAAGAAAGAAAGAAAGAAAGAAAGAAAGAAAGAAAGAAAGAAAGAAAGAAAAGGAGTTCCTGGACAAACAAAGGCATGCTCAAAGCTCCCCCAATACCAGAGAACCAGCACAGGTTAGACAGAGGAACAGACATCAAGAACATGAGAGAGTGACATCTGCATGCATATATATGTGTGTGTCTCCACCAACAAACATATAAATATGCATATATAAACATCTTTATAGCTTGAAGTCAAGCTTGTGTTTTTAAAAAGTGAGCTATTTGTACCCAGAAAACTTTTAATCTTCCTCTACTTTAAAACCAAGAGCCTACATCTATTCTTAGGGTGCTTTCAAAACCAAACTTCGCTTAGTTTGAAGTCACAGCTGCTAGAAAATACTCTGGGTGGCTCTTCCTCCGTCCCTTGAGACAACTGGTGGGAAGAGAGCAACAAGCTATCAAGCCAGCTGTTCAATCTTACTTTCTATTTTAGCCAGTCACTTTCCACTAGTGTCACTAGGGCATGTCACACTGAAAACCCATACCACTGATTCCTGTACGCTCCTCAGAAAGCTCCAGACACAGCACACAATCACACTTAATGTGCTAACCACAATCAGACAGATGCCATTCATAGAATACATGCAACTATATAGATAGATAGATAGATAGATAGATAGATAGATAGATAGATATATAGTTATATATATATATATAACTATATATAACTATATAACTATCTAAATATATATATATATATATATATATATATATATATATATATATATATATCGAACGTACCTGCAATCAGAGATTTCACCAGACACCAGAAGCCACCATACCGTCATTGACCCCTGCAGTTCAGCCCACTGAAGAGCCACCAAAGCCCCCCTACACAGTCTAGGGACTTAGAAAACCAACCTCCGGTTCCATGTGCTGCTAGATGCTGGTTTCTTAGCACCATGTAGGCGTCTAGCTTTTCCACAATCCCTCAGGATTCAGTGAACAGCACTTAACAGTAAACAAGGGTGAGAGTGCTCACTGTTATTTAACTTTAAAACCAAGAGCCTACATCTATTCTTAGGGTGCTTTCAAAACCAAACTTCGCTCAGTTTGAAGTCACAGCTGCTAGAAAACACTCTGGGTACTTTCATTGCAATTATCCCAAGCCAGAAAACTTCAGAATTATTTTCTGATTATTTTTTGAGACTTTTGGGTTAAAACAACTCCACTCTTCCCACCTATTCTTGGATGTGTTTGCTTACTTGTTTGTTTGTTTATGACAATAGCTCAGTATTTAATACAGACTGACTCCGACTAACAGCAATTGTCCGGCCTCAGCTTTCCAAGTGCCAGGATTAGAAACAACAAATAACCTTTAAAATAAATTTTCTCTTTTGGAAATTTATTACTTTTATTCTACATGTATAAACATGGGGGCTTTGTGTGACTCTCCTAGAATTCTGTCACGTGCCAGTGAAACCATCATATGGATATATGGATGGATAGATGGATGGATGGATGGATGGATGGATGATAGGTTTGGTCTGTGGTATATAATGTGTGATCAGAGAGCTAATACTACATAACACCAATTTAGAATCCTCCTGCCTTGGCCTCTAGAATAATTGGGATTACAGTTGTGTGCCATGACACCTGACTAGGTGTGATGGTTTGAATAAAAATGGCCTATGCTCACATGGTATAACACTATTAGGAGATGTGGCTTTGTTGGAGTAGCTGTGGCCTTGTTTCCACACTAGCAGATATGCCAGTGTGTCATTAGGGGCGGTCTTTGAAGTTTCAAATGTTCAAGCTAGATCCAGTGTCCCCCCTCTTCCTGCTGCCTTGCTGAAATGGATATATTTTCAGCTCCTTGTCCAGCACCATGGCTGCCTGTGTGCCTTCGTGCTTCCCACCATGATAATAATGAAATAAACCTCTGACCCTGAAAGGCATTCCCAATTAAATGATTTCCTTTATAAGAGTTGCTGAGGTCATAGTGTCTCTTCACAGCAATTACTAACTTAAGTATAACTTAGGGTCTCTTCACACCCTAACTAAGACACTCACAAATATCATTATAGTTTACTTATTATTCTATTTTACTTTTTATGTATTTTTATGTATGTGTATTTTGCCTCCGTGTATAATGTACACCATGTGTGTGACTGCTACCCATAGAGGTCAGAGGTCAGTAGAAGACACTGGATCTCCTGAGGTCAGAGGGTTGTGAGCTGCATATGAGGTGGGACACAACCTAAGAGACATTCCAAAGTCTACTCTCAAATCTGAGAGCTACTGGGACCTGCCAGTAAAAACAGAGGACAGCTTCAGGAATTAATTTTTCGTTCTGGATCATTCTCCACTGGAGAATTAGCTCTGATACTTCTAAGGCCCTGCTGCCACAGTAGGGTACTGATTAACTTTTTCAAAGAGCCAGCTCCCTGTAACTGTCTAACCTCAAGAAGAAAAAAACAATATATTTGGGGGTGAAGGACATGGAATTGAATATAGGGATTTATGCATGTGAAGCACACTATATACTACCTGGTAAGCAATAAGGGCAATTACCTTCCTTATTATCTGACTTATTTAATGTTACTATTGCTGTGATAAAACACCATCACCAAAGCATGCTGGGGAAGAAAGGGTTTGGCGTATACTGCTACACCACAGTTCATTGAAGGAAGCAAGAACAAGAATTCAAGCAGGACAGGAACCTGGAGGCAGGAGCTGATGCAGAGGCCATGGAGGGTGCTGCTTACTGGCTTGTTCCTCATGACTTGCTCAGCCTGCTTTCTTATAGAGCCCAGGACCACCAGCCTAGGGATGGTACACCCACAAAGGACTAGCCCCTAACCCACCAGTTACTAATTAAGTTAATTAATTAACTAATTAAGAAACTAAGGCCTTAGAGGCCTGCCTACAATCAAATCTTATGGAGGCATTTTTATAAATTAAGGTTCTCTCCTCTCAGATGACTTTAGCTTGTCTCAAGCTGAAATGAAACTATCCAACACAATATTGTAACAAAACTCCTATGCTATTTAAAATTCCTAAGTATAACAACTTACTTAACAAGCTCCTTACTACTGGACATTTACATACCTCTTCTTATTCTTATTCCTTAGACTGGAGTCCCAGGATCAGTACTATGAGATGAAAGGGCACAGACATTTTATCTGCTCATTACTTTTTTTTTCATACTGGGAATTCAACCCAAGGTCTTGCATGTGATAGGTTAGTACTCTAATACTCAGTTTCTCGGTCCTATATTTGCTTACTTTCAAAGGATGAAAAAATTGTTGCCATACTACAAATGGCTCATAATAAATACAGATTTTGGAAAGTAATCATTCGTAAGAGAAACTAAACAGCATTTGCAATATACAATTGTTTCTCACTGGCCAACCTATATTTAATCATATTCCACTGTGATAGTTTGAATAAGAATGACCACCATAGGCTCATATATTTAAATACCACCTCACCAGGGAGTGGAACTGTTTAAAAGGATTAGAAGGATTGGGAGGTGTGGACTTCTTGAAGTGGGTGTGGCCTTCTTGAAGTAGGCGTGGCCTTGTTGAAAGAAATGTGTCACTGGGGTGGGCTGTGAGGCTTCAAAAGCCCACACATTGCTCTAGTACCACAAGTGTTCCATGCCCTGCCATAATGATAATAGACTAACCCTCTACAACTTTAAGCAATCCCCCAATTAAATGCCTTCTTTTACAAGAGTTATCTTGATCATGGTGTCCCCTCACAGCAGTAAAACACTCAGACGCCACTGATGCTAAAATCCTGCCATGCTTGAAATATGTTGATTTAAGGATTTCAACACGGGAATGACCAAGGTCAAGATACCACAGGAACAGAGTTCAGAAATTAACACCCCCTGCATAATACTTTTAGTGTACAAAGTAATACGTAGCTTTTCTTGATCCTTCTCATCCCTCCGACCACCCTCCCACCTGTGCCTTTCTACCCTTAATAGTCCTCCCTCCATTTTTTTGTCAAATGCCTTCCTCAATACTTCTTTTTCCCTTCTTGTTTCGGGCTGTCTACCCACACTCCCACCCACAGATACACAAATATAAACATCAAAAGTCGGAATCCACCTCGGAGAGAGAATGCAGAATTTCTCTTTCTGAGTCTGGGCGACCTCATGTAATGTAAAAGTTTCTAGATCTATCTGTTTTCCTGCGAACTTCATTTTTCTTTACACATAAACAAAATTTCACTGTACGGCTAAGGCCACGTTTTCCTTATGTATAAATTTCCTACCGATGAGCTGCCAGGCTGAGTTTATTTTCTTGCTATTGTGAAGAGAACAGTAACAGACATGCAAATGCAAGTACCTCTGAGGCAGGACGGAGTTCTCTGGGTACCTGCCCAGGATGTGGATAGCTAAGTCCTACAGGGCTTCTATTTTTAAGTTCTTCAGGAACCACCATACCGATTCCCATACTGGAAGCTCCAGTGTACACTCCCACCAACTGTGAACAAAGGTCTCTCTTCCCTTTACCTGGCCAGTATTTGTTTTCTTTTTCTGTTTGCCATTCTGACCGGGTAAGATGGGATCTTAAAGCAATTTAAATCGCATTTCTCTCATGGCTAAGAAAGTTTAACAGTTGTCAGTGCTGGCCATTTGGGCTTCTTTTGAGTTCATCAGGCCATTCCCTGATTGGCAGTTTGGAATCTATGGTATCAATTTTGACGTTCTTTATATATTCTGCATATTAACATCCTGAAGTCTGGCTTATAGCTGGCTTATAGTGACACTGTTTGGGGGTAGGGGGCGGGCAGGATCATGGAACCTTCATGAGGTGCAGCCTTGCTAGAAGTAAATGTCCTCAGCCAGCTCCCTGCGCCATACGGCCACCTTCTACCACACCTTCCCTAACACCGCCTCCCCCTTCCAGAAACATAAGCCAAATAAAGAGTTGTTTTCTTCCAGCCAATCTTAGTGGGCACACGCCTTTAACCCCAGTGCTCAGGAGGCGGAAGCAGAAGATGCAGGCCACCCAGGCCCACACAGTGAGACTCTGTCTCAAAAAACAAACAAAACAAAATAAAAACCTTCTTATTCAGCCGGGAGCCAGTGGGGCTTAAAGGCCAGGGTGACTCTGTGCTGCTGCTGCCTGGCATGGGTTTTGGTGCTGCCCGGCCCCGCCCCGCCTTGCACCACTCAAGGTGTTTGATGTCTGGAGACATGGCCCTTAACCCTACTCTTGCCTGTCTTCCAGAAGAAAGGTGACAGTAACGCTAACGCTGGCCAGCAGGTTGAAGCGGGATGATGGTCTCAAAGGATCCGAGCCATCAGCCTCCACATCTGACTCTACTCAGAGGGCTTCCGGGAGAGACAAGTTGCTTGTTAAAGAGGCTGCAGTGCTTGAAACTAATTTACCTTGTACAAGTCAAGTACATTTCCCTGATCCAAACAAGCGTCATTGCTTTCGGCTGATTGAAAGCCCAGATGAGGGTTACTACGAGGGTGGAAAATTTCAGTTTGAAACTGAAGTTCCCAATGCCTACAACATGGTGCCTCCCAAGGTGAAATGCTTGACTGAGATCTGGTACACCAACATCAGAGAAACTGGGGGGGTGGGGGGGGGAGTGGCTAAGTCTACTAAGCGAACATTCAATTGACAGCACTGGCTGGGGTCCCATTAGAACGTTAAAGGATGTGGTTTGGGGGTTAAACTCTTTATTTACTTATCTTTTGAATTTTGACGATTCACTGAATATCGAAGTTGCAGAATATCATGTGCAGGTCAAGGAGGGTTTCCCGGACAAAGTGGTTGAATACATCAAACGCCATGCCAGATGGTAAGAGGAGAGATGGCAGGTCTGAGGACTTTGTCACAGTCGTCTCTAACAATGGGAAACAACTCAGGTAGCCCTCCTCCCCACCCTCATACTCCCTGTCAGCCCCTTGGGATTGTCCCAGTCCTGCAGCCATGCTGTCCTGAAGGAGACCCTCCTGACTACCCACTGTAGATGGCGAACAACATAATACAGCAAGAAAGTGTGTCTGGGCCTCGAGAGAGTTGTCTGCTTCCCTCAACATGTTTACTGAAACTACTGTCTAGGCTGTCTGGTGCAATTCCTCTGAAGTTGTAATGAACTTACCACCGAGGATGTAACATCTGCTTCCTTTCCAACAATCAGTGTCTTGCACAAGTGATATAATGACAGATTGGCAATAAGAAACCGGCTATAAATGTGAGTAGATGCCAAAAAAAAATTATTTTACTCTGTAAGTAGCTCTGGGTCATGGTATTTTATTACAGCAACAGAAAAGTGATTAGTGCATTTACCTTTGCTGTGCAGAAGCTTTTGATCTCTGTGGAAACCAAGGTATCAATTCCTGGGGCTACTTCCTCCTGTGTCTTGCCTGGGCCTACAGCTTCTCTCCTTCAGTAGTTTTAGGATTTAAAGTTTTAAATTAAGGTCTTTGTTCCATTTAAAACTGATCTTTTCGGGGGTAACAAATGCAGATCATGCTTCACTCTCTGCAGGTAGGGGTTCAGTCTCCCCAAAGCCATCTGTTGGAAAGGCTGTCCTTTCTTCTGATATGTTTCTGAAGCCTTTGGCAAGCATTGGGAGCTACTGTGTGGGATTGTTTTTCTAGGTCCTCTATTTTATTCCGTTGGTTTACATGTCTGTTTTTAGACCAGCACCACACTGTCTTCGTCAACATGACTGTGGTATAATTTAAGGTCAAGTATTTTCCATACCTCCAGTGACACCCCTTCTGCTTAAACAGCTTTGGCTATCTGTGCTTTCCAGTTCAGTTTCATTTTAATTTTAGGGTTGTTGTTTTTTGTTGCTCTTTTTGTTGTTGTTGTTTTTTTTTTTTTTCTCTATGAAGTCTGTCAACTAGACTGTTGATACAAATTGCAGTAACTCTGTAGGTTACTTTTGGAAGAAGAGCCATTCTCAATATTATTTCTGGCACTCCAGGAGCATGGAAGGTTTTTTCCATCACCTAGTGTCTTCAATTTCTTTTCTTAGTGGGTTAGAGTTCTCACAACAGCAGCACTTCATTGGTTACACATACTTTTGTTTTAAGGGTTTCCCCCTACCCCCCCCCTTAATATCTCTCTCAGCAAATTCATTCTTGACAAGGGGTTGTTGGTTGGTTGGTTGGTTGGTAGGTTTTTGTTTTTAATGTATGAATGTTACCTCCCTGTGTGTATTTGCATGTGGTCATGCATGCCTGGCACCCACATGTACATCAGCATCCCTGGAGTTACAAAAGATTGCTAGCTACAACAGGTGTGCCTATGCTGTGTCCCCCCAGCAAATGTCAATCTTGCCCTTAGCAAACCAGGGGCCAAACTTTCCCCAGGAAGGGGTTTAAGCTCTGAAGAGATATAGAATGCTGACCCTTAGTGTGCTGGCAGAATGCTGCACTGGGTCCCACTGCATAATTCCAGTGATACACGCAGCTCACCCCAAGCAATGGTGAGAGAGAGGCAGCCATTTTCTCTCCCGGTGATTGTTTCAGGTCTGAGTTCCCTGACCACACTACTTACACGTACCCTTGAGCTTTCCCTGATCCGGGTCACTCTGCAGCACCTCTGTGTCTGTTATTTCAAGTGCTATGAGAAGTTCACAAGCACCAGCTAGCATTATTAATTAGTGGGGTGGCTATGGTGGTGCTGGCAGTAGCAGCGGTGGTGGGAGCCTGGGTCCATCATTGCGAGTTCTCCTGCATGTACAACAAATGCTGGTTGAGAAACTGACGAGGATAGCTTGGTGCAATAACTCAAGGATGCTGCTCCCTCTCTTCACTGTATTTGCCCACTCCCCGGGTGCAGCTTCTAATCTGCAGTCTCACCCAGATCTCTGCAGAGTGCTGACTTAGACTACTCACTTGGATATTGGAAGAAAGGTCTTTATTTTTTGTTGTTGTTGTTCTATTTATTTAACATGTTTTGCCATATTGCCCAGTCTAACCTTGAAGTATGTAACCCAGGCCGACCTGAAACTCAGAACCATCTTCCTGCCTCAGCTTCCTAAAAGCTTGAGCCACAGGTCTGTACCACCATACCTAGCAGAAGGAAGGTTTGACGACGCCAAGTCCGCAGGCTAAGGACAGTAGTGTAACTAATTAACAACGGATGGCTCTTGCTGCTTTGCAGTCTCAGAGGGGCCTGCTCATTGGTTCCCATGGCAGAAAACACAGAGCAAATAATCAAGTATATCAGTGAGGTTGAAGACACTAGCCAGTACCAGTTAGGGGCTCTGTGCCCAGGAAATCCCGCCACCAGACAGACACTGTCTGCAAATGGCTGGGAAGTATGGTCTGTTGCCATCAAAAACAGATGAAAAGCAGGGTTTGGGTAAGTATTTGCCCAGGGTAAAGCCTTACCAAAATAAAGAAAAAGTGTCCACTGGCTGCCAGCTGGACTCAGTTGAAAAGAAGGGTCTGTCCGTTATAGCCAGTCCTCCAACTATTTAAACAGTGTTGGGTGGAAAGAAGACTTAAAATCCTGCCAACTCTGTCAGTGTTCTGACTTCCTGAATAAAAAATACTCAACACTACCATTAAAAAGTAAAACCTATCAAGATAATGTAGGTATTCTAGAGATACAAGGATATTACAACAGGGATGCTTCATTTTATTTAAAAACATCAAAATTTCCAGCCTTGGCACAATGAAAAGTCAATAAAATCTATGCTGCATGGTAATAAAACTGTCGAGGGCTAAGACAGGAACATCTTCAAACATTAATATCACTACCAAAGAGCAATAGCAAGAACTAAGATTTCACAAATGCCATCGTCTCCTGGGCAGATATAACTGGGTGCCGCAAGCAAAGTGCTTAGAACACTGCACGCCCTTCACTAGCTAAGCCGACAAAATCAAAAGGGAAATAAGGACCGCCAACCCAACACTAAAACAAGTGTGCCTTCTGGATCCTTCTCAGCCAGACAAAACTGGGGTCCCAGGCCCGGTATATCTGACACTTAATCTCCTTGAATGAGAACAGTAAACCGGACCCAGGCCTGGTAGCTCCTTCACTTCTTGAAATAAGGCCAGTTTTCCCAAGATGGGTGCCACTGGGCTTACTCATTTGATAGCAATGAAATCTCAATAAAATATTGCTACAAGTCATGAAACTGCTTATTTAAAATTTACATTATAGGTATGCATAGCCAAGGGAATTCAGAATACACACAGGGAAATAGTCACAAGTTTGTGCTATCCACATGTATGGGTAACGCCTGCAAGATACAGATACAGAATTGGTTTTCAGAAAGCTAATAAATGATTTTTAAAAAATTTTTTTAATAATTTGGCAGTTTCCACAAGAGCTGTGGCATGCCTAAGTAATTATGGCATTTATACAACTTTTTTTTCTTTTTTTAAGGCAGAGTCTTAGGTGGCCCAGGCTGGCCTAGAATTCACTTGAAGGTCTCCTTACCTCCAGTCTCCAGGGTTACAGATTACAGACATGCACTTCCAAACCCAGCTATCAATTTGATTTTCTTTTCTTTCTTTCTTTCTTTTTTTAATTTATTTATTTATTTCATGTATGTGAGCACACTGTTGCTGTCTTCAGACACTCCAGAAGAGGGCAGATGGTTGTGAACCACCATGTGGTTGCTGGGAATTGAACTCAGAACCTTTAAGAGAGCAGTCAGTATTATTAACCACTGAGCCATCTCTCCAGCCCTAGCTTCTATTTTCTGTCTCTAGGAATGCTTACCCTTGAACCCCAGACACCAGGCCATAGGGGGCTCAAGCAAATCCAGAGAGAGGTCCAGAAAAGAAGAAACCAATGAATCCAGCTGACAGCCACTCCAAAGATACTGTGTGGAGCAGCACACGGGTCAATCTAGACAAATTCAAGAACCCACCCGTATGAATGACAGATTTGTGAGAGCAGACTAATGATTATTTTAAAACAACGTCCCAGTCCTTAGTATCTCCGAACACAGAACAACATTCGGGTTCTAATACATCAATATTCCTACATTCAAAAAATATACAAATGTTAAGAAGTAGGTACTATTTGAAAAGAAACAACACAAATGACCCATCATGACCTGACGTGGAAACTTAAGGGTTCTTTGGAGACTCAGTTGTATTGGATGGTGTTTTGATGGGGTAAACACATAGAGTGGACACAGGTGAAAGACAAAGGCAGACTTCTGAAGGAACACTGAGGCAGACACAGGAGAGAGGACGTTCTGCTAAAGCAAACACAGGAAAGGACTCGTGATGAAGGATTCCTTGCTAAGAGCACGCATGCACTGGTCCGCCTTCCACTGTGAGGATGAGCTGCATTTGTCAGGACTCTGAGGACACAGGCTGATTGGATGCACATGCTGAGGAAAGACACGTGATGTTCGGAGGGGAAAAATAAGACTCCACAGAGTGGGCCGGGCAGTGGTGGCGCACGCCTGTAATCCCAGCACTTGGGAGGCAGAGACAGGCGGATTCCTGAGTTCGAGACCAGCCTGGTCTACAGAGTGAGTTCCAGGACAGTCAAGGCTACACAAGGAAACCCTGTCTCAAAAAAAAAAAAAAGACTCCACAGAGTGATGCAGAGGCAGAGCTTGCTGGTACAGCTGGCTGTGCAACGCTTGGGGGTCTTCACTGATCTTAGCTTCCCTGAGAGAGGCACAGCGGAGAACTTCTCCTGGTGTTCCCGTTGGTCCCTCCTGCTGACTTGAGCCAAGGCTGAGGCCTGGCTGCCTCTGCTAGGTCACGTCACTGCTGTTGCTAAGCGGGCTCTACCAAGCTGGTGTGTACGGGAAGTGTTTGTAAGTGGATCGAGCTGCTGCTGCCTGCTGACCTGTGAACTGAACTGCTGATTTCCAGACAACACGGATGGGAGTTGCTCCAAAAAAAAAACCCCATTTCTAAGCAGGTCCACTTCCCTGTATCCTTTCTTTTCCACTGCCTCTGGTGGATGGTGGACTACAAGGGAGGGTAAAGCGTTTAAGCACTATCATTACAAATAAGGTTTGAAAATATATAAAGCTATAATGACCATTCCCCCCCCCCTTTTTTTTTTTTTTTTTTTTTTGGTTTTTTTTCGAGACAGGGTTTCTCTGTGTAGCCCTGGCTGTCCTGGAACTCACTCTGTAGACCAGGCTGGCCTCAACTCAGAAATCCGCCTGCCTCTGCCTCCCAAGTGCTGGGATTAAAGGCGTGCACCACCACGCCTGGCTCCATTTCCCCTTTTCTTAAGACTGTATGATCACATATTCCTCAAAGCTTTCCATTAGCTACTACCTAGTTTTTCTTGAGTTCACCATCAGCCCAAATACTCCCAAAACTAATATGTTCCAATTCACCATCCTATAATATCCTGTAAAACACACACACACACACACACACACACACACACACACACACACACACACAAAACAGTACCACAGGGTCTGACTTAAAAAATTGGACTTTAAAAAAATTATTAGATCTATTCTTGCAGCCTCTTAAAAATTTTCAGGTGTAAATGAGAATAGGTGCACGTACGAAATAGCCTCTAATGATTCTAAAGGCAATCAAGCAAACAGTCAAGTGTGTAATCTATGATATGGAATGGCTGCCTTAGGGGGAAAACATTCAACACTCACACCATGGGAAAGACGGAGTCCATTACCCTGCAAGTTACATCAATTCCGAGTTTACACGAGTGGCTGCAGTGAGCAGTTTTTCTTTCAATTTCAAAGTCCTTCAGAGGATGGACTATATGTAATCTTCACATTCATCACTAACAGCCACGAAGCAGACCCCACGAGAAAAAACTACCAAGATGTATTTGCAGGCATCTAGTAGTTTAGGGGGAGGGGACAAAGAAACAATAAAGCTTTCTCATGAGAGAGAGAGAGAGAGAGAGAGAGAGAGAGAGAGAGAGAGAGAGAGAGAAAACGTGTCTCTCAGAGTTATGAGAGACGCTCTGGTACAGTAACAAGTTTCATCGTTGGCCGCGGCGTAAGAGGACACGTCAAAGCCCTCTGTGTGCTCTGAATGAGCATTCACAAGTCTTTCAGGTCTTTTGGAGCAAGTTGAGTACTTAGAGGAAAGAGCAGCTAAGGCTCTGAGCCCAGGGGAACCTGATGCACTTTCCTGCCAGTTTTCCTTTCAGTCTCAGTCTGGAGACGTTCTGAAACGCCAGCAGTCGCCCTGGATTGTAAGTGACTGGAGACATTACATTAGAAAGCCCGAGCCCTCGATAGGAACTAAAATAAGCGCATTAGCATAAAGCAAATTTCATTTAGACGGGTCTCAAGGTGTGTAGCGTTGACTGGCCTTGAGCTCAGAGATCTGCCTGCTTCTGCCTCCAGAGCTGCCATAAAATAGTTCTCAAGGGGTCACAAAATCCTCCAGGTGGCTTGGCTAATAGGCTCACCACTGTTAAAGGTAACCAGGCTAGTGCTCTGCGAGTATTTTTTTTTATAAGAAAAGCCCCACTTTAAAGCTGAAACTAACCAGGCTCCTTTCCACTCTGGACCGCGCATGTAAAAATCTACCTAAAACCTTCAAAAGATACTAACTTCAGGCTAAAGTTTTAAAAGTTGATTGAGAACCCATGAGGGCACAGGAAGCCTTACTGGGAAGGAGGGGGTTAGCAGCAGGGAGTCTCCTCCTTAGTCTCTACCACCCTGGACTGTAAGGAGACTCACTCGGGCCCTCTGGCTTCCCACCAAGTCCTTGAGAACCAATTTACTAAGTCAGTCAAGAAACCAGACTCTATGAAGTAATAAAGGAACATGGAGTTCATGACTGAAATCAAGCTGGGCAGAGACATAAAGGGGCTTTTGTTAATAACCGTACGAGGGGGCACATGAAGAGACGCTTCACAGGGAATGCTGACGTCTTAATTAAGATTTATGAAGAGTTGTCGGCGAATGTCTCAAACACAAAAGGAAGTTCACATTAAAAATCCTGCTTGGTAATTTCTTTAGCTAAAATATAATTCAAAGGACGGTTACTTCCTAATAATGCTGGGGGTTCTCCCCCCTCCTTCCCATAACTATATTCCATTCCCAATCCCCATTCCATCCCAGTCTCTGGGTGCGTCTGAAGTAGAGCCATGAACTACCCCACTGGCCACATCATGAAAGCGGTGGCATTTTTCTATTCCGCACAGAAAGTTTTTGTGCTGCACGGTTTTCATTGTTCACGTCCTCACTGGTGCAGAAAGTCAACTGACATTTTCTCCTAATAATGATTGGATTATGAGATAATGTCAGTGGGGAAAAAATGCTGTTGTGGTAACAATGCTTCTGTGGTGTGAGTAAATGCCACGTACAAGAAGGCAGCTGAGAGGGCGCTCAGATCTGTGGCACACGCATTCTCTATATCCAAGGTCAGGGATGGGACACTGCTATGGCCACAGGCTTGGGACGCATCCACAACACACAATGAGTTGGTGAACATCCTCAAAGAGCAGATTTCCATACTCTATAAGCAGCAATAGTACTATTAACAGTGATGTATGCGAAACATTCCCATTTTATAACATGAAATCCATTTGTTTTAGCTTCTCCTAATCTTTGTTCCATGTTCTAGTATTATTGTCCTGCTTTATAGGTGAAAAAGTTGATTCTCAGAAGCTCTGTAATTTGGCTAAAATTTTGTTGCTAGACCAAGACTGGAGCTTAACTCCCTGTGATAAAGGGCCTCCTCACTGCAGCTCACAATATGCAATCCTCACCCCCAACACACACACACACACACACACACACACACACACACACACTACACAGGCTCGAAAGGGCTTCACAAGAGACTGTGGGGTGCCTAAACGAGCTTCGATCACTACTCATCCTAAGACGGCCTGATCAACTGAAAGAGGGACCAGTTTCAGGAAACCCAAGTGTTTGCAGGACATGTTCTCCTCTAGTGCTATTTCAATGTTCTGCTGTCATTTGGAGAATGCAGGAAATGAAGGAAAGAGGTCAGAGACAGAGCCCCTGCGCTTCCAGGAGGGCCAGGTGTCCCAATACCACAGCTGCGGCCACAAGGCTGCCTTAATCCCAGGCCCTAGCCCAGCCCCATTCCTCCCGGCCCACAGGATGACCAGCTGCTTGGTGTTTCTCCAGAGTGTCAGGGACTGATGTCAGGCCAGCCGGGGGGCTCCCATCCTTGTGTTCTCGAGGCCTGTCCTTCCTGTTGAAGGATCACTGACCCGTCCTCACGCCCTCCTCCAATCACTCACTCTCGCAAACCAGAGGGCAAGGCAGGATAGGTACCAGGAGAAACCGAGCCGAACCAGATAATGAAATCGATTTCTACATTCTCCTTCACAGAGCCAAGAGGCAGGAGTGTCTATGGACCCGTGCGTGGTGGCTTTTTAAGCCTGTGCACTAGAGAAGGGAAGAGGAACTGAAGAGACAGAAATGAGGACTATGCAGAGTACAGAAGGAAAGCTAAGTTCAGTAACCCTGGGGAATAGCGAGCGGTCTAGTCACGCCAGATGGCCTCCTCAGCGCCAGAAGATACACAGGCTTCCTCCTGAATGCCAAACGAAGTGCTTTCAATCACGTTTAAATCACAAGCACAATATTAAAAGACATCCATCCTACTAAGAAAATATCCTTGTCACAGCATAACAATAAAAAAGGCAAAGAAAACTAAGACTACTCATGGGAGAGCGGCCAGAGACCGCTACGGACCAAGCAAAGACAGCGCTGAGGCTAAGAAACCTGAAAGGTACACCGGGAATTTAAAGGTCAGATGGACAGTTTTAGATGAGGAAGAAAGGCTGTGTGAGGTCCCAGCTTGAGGAAACCTTACTGAACCACAGCATTGCACCTTAAGGGGACATACCCAAAGGCCAGTGGGTAGAAGGATCTAGCACTCAAAGGTTTAAGCTACAGGTTTAGACCAGAAGCTTGTCTGAGTAGAGTTGCTGAGTTATTGAAATGTGGTCGTAAGTTACACGTGTCTACACACACCCCAAACCCTAGCCACTCCCACAAGCCTCTAACAGTCCCTACTCTGAACTTTCCTGACCCTAAAAGCCTGTTCACAGCTGGGCGTGGTGGCGCACGCCTGTAATCCCAGCACTTGGGAGGCAGAGGCAGGCGGATTTCTGAGTTCGAGGCCAGCCTGGTCTACAGAGTGAGTTCCAGGACATCCAGGACTACACAGAGAAACCCTGTTGTTTTTTTTGGATTTTTTTTTTTAAAGCCTGTTCACTGAAGTATTGGGAACACAAAGAAGATATGAATCCGAGCAGATACCATTAACGACTGTGGCCTGACTAAGCTCATCCACCGAAATATAAACTCCCAAGATGGTGTCTTTTTGAAAGGATTAGATCCTCAGGCTCACAAGCAAAACTAGTGTCCTGCTAAGGAGGTCAGGAATTTATGTCCCTTTGGTAACAGACTTGGAAAGAAAGAACCTTGGGGTCAACAGCAGTTTCTACTATCTACTGCCCAGCTTTCAGAACTGTGGAAATGCATATTTATCATTCATCCTATACAGCACCCTGAATGAACATACTGAGACACATATTAGTTCATACACGTGCATTTTCCTGCCACCCAAATTGAGGTTTTTTTTTTTAAAGATTTATTTGATGTGTATGTGTGAGTGCCTACATGTATGCCTGGGCATCCTGTGCATGCAAATACCCAGAGGCCAGAAGAGGGTATCTCCTGGAGTTGGAAGTTGTCGGAGGCCTGGTTTGGATGTTGGAAACCAAACTTGCATCCTCCGTAGGGGTAGTCAATACTCTTACCTCTAAGCCATCTCCAGCCTCAAAGTTGGAACTCTCAAAGGTGCATGCCCTAGTCATCCCAGGAGAGTGTTGGCTCAAAATAGTGTAGGCCAATGGGGTTCTTGTGCCATTTACAAACAGTTCCAAGGTTCCCTCCAATAGTGACAGAGCCGATCTAGTCAGTAACTTTAAAAATAAAACAGACAGCAGAACTACTTTAGGAGAAAGCACTGATATTTCCCAGGAGATGGCTTCAGCGGCAGCTTGTCTAATCAGAGTGCTCGGGTGAGAGTAAGGTTGTGTCACATGACCTGGCTCGGCCTCCCAGCCCTGTTACGTATAAGGAGGTGATCCGAGCAGGCTACTCAACCTCTTTGCACACGAACAGCTTCTCTGTGGGGGGAGGGTAGAGAAGCGGAACAGGTTTGTCCATAGGAAATGCTGGGCAATACAGATCCACCCTCTTACAGCTCATAATGACGCAAACACCTCCATGTCATTACAGTTGCTCCAAGACAGCAGGATACCCAAGGGGAACTCTTAAGTCCCCAAGACCCTGGGAAGGTTAGGAAGAGATTCCAAGAGGGAAGATCTTTTTTGTTCTTGGTCGCTCTCAAGGGGTTTTGGCGGGGAAGGAGGGGATGCCTTGCTGTTATTTAGTTTCTGAGATGGCTGAAATTGTGAAAGGTCTGAGGCCAGATTGACTTCGACTTGGCTCTGAAACACTGGTAAGTCACCACTGACGAAAGGGCAGCAAGGACCACAGTCTGAAGAGGAAGGACAGGTGAGGTCGTCTCGCCCAGTGCGTGCTACTATTGTTATAGCTCTCTTATCCTAACCGCCTAAAACAACACCCCCATATTAAAAAGAAGAAGAAAAGCCGGGCGGTGGTGGTGCACGCCTTTAATCCCTGCACTTGGGAGGCAGAGGCAGGCGGATTTCTGAGTTCAAGGCCAGCCTGGTCTACAGAGTGAGTTCCAGGACAGCCAGGGCTACACAGAGAAACGCTGTCTCAAAAAACCAAAAACAAAAAGAAGAAAAGAAAGAAAAATGTGGTTATCGAGGCAAAGCAATGAGCAGTGGAGCAAAGCTGGGCCTCAAACTCTAGAACCTCATTGATAGGTTACTCCTTCTCCAGTTCCAGCCAGATTAGATTAAAGGCAGGTTTATGGGGAAGCTGCTCTCTAGTGAGTTCACTGGGGTGGGGGGTGGGGGGTCTGCCATGGAGAGAGAGGCATGGGGGAAGGAGGAAGAAAAAGAGAGAAAGTGTGCATGCCCAGAAGCATTCGCATTTGTGCAGAGAGAAGTGGGGGGAGGGAGGGAGGGAGGGAAGGAGGGAAGGAGGGAAGGAAGAAAGGAGAGAGGGAGGGAGGGAAGGACAGAGAGAGCAAAATGTCTAGATTACATAGGGAGGAGCCTCTGGGGGGGAGGGGCTGGTCCCTGGGTTGGAAAGTTCAAGGTTCTGGGCTGGGTATGGCAGGTTGGGACTGAGGGATGCTGGGAAAACCAGGAGGCCAGGTCTGCTTTGATAAGTAAAATATCAGGCCTATGGCACCATGCATGAGGCAACTTTACCAGTCATTGCTAAGTATTTATTAAATATTCTCAGTTTCTTAGTGCTCATTTATTTTTGTTTTGTTCTGTTTGAGACATGATCTCACTGTGTAGCTCTGCCTAGCCTGGAACTTATTATATAGGGTGAAACTCAGAGACCCACAGGCCTCTGCCTCCTGGTACTGGGATTAAAGGCACGCACCACCACACCTGGCCTTTCTTAAGACTCTTTAGTGTTTGTTAAATAGGTTCACATTGTTCCAGCCTGCATTCTGCTGCTATGAGGAGCACCATAGCTCAGAAGACAAAAGAGTAGATTTGGTTTATAGGTTACAGTCCATCCTCTAGAGAAGCCAAGGTAGGACCTGAAGCAGAGATCCAGGGCAATGCTGCTTATGGACTTGCGTTCCCCTGGATCTCCATCTAGCCATCCTTCTAACACAGCCCAGACGCCCCTGCCTAGGGATGGTACCACCCACGGTGGGCTGTGGCCTTTTCTGTCAATTAGCAACCAAAAAAGAAAAAAAAAAGAAGAAAAAAAACTTTAACAGGTATGCCCACAGGCCAACCTGATAAGAGAAACTCTTCAACTAGGGTTCCCTCTTCCCAGGTGTGTCAAGTTGTCAACCAAGATTAGCCATCATGCCAATGAAGACGGTTTTCCAATAAAGAACAATATATAACACAAATATGAACTCACTATCATTGCACAGAAGGCTTACAGTGTGGATTTTCTTCTGCATTATCTGCAAATGTGGCACAGTAAGCTGTAGGCTGTTTGTTTGCTGGAAAAGGGATCTCCCTAGGTAACACAGGCTAGATTTGAACCTTGAGTAGGCCTAAGCTTCCCCAAGTTCCCAAACGCTACGATTGCCAGTGCACACAACCACCACGTGAGGCTGTTGTAGAAATTTTCTAAGAGTCACTCGCTTGGCCTTCCCTAAAATCTTAATGGAAGCATTTTCCAATTTAAGTAATGTAACCAAAATTAATGACTTCATTCTGTCAGCGAGGAGTCAGCACAACCCTCGACGATTAACCACTTAGGAGACTTCTAGGAGCCAGAATAAAGACCTGCAAGGCTCTACGGTGTCTTCTGGTGGCATTTCCTCAATAGCATCCTTCAGAAAGGTGCCAAGAAAGAAGTGAAGCAAACTTGTGAGCAAATGAGATAGAGGAGTAAGCAAAGAAGAGAGAAAAGACAATCATCCCTCCAAGTACTGGTTAGCACCAGAAACAGATGCTGAATAAAGAAATTAAGTGGGAAGTAGGACCACAAGTCCAGAGCTGAGGCTCTAGAGAGGTGGCCCAGTGGTTTCGAGCACCAGCTGCTCTTCTAAGGACCCAAGTTCAGTCCCCAGCACCCACATGACAGCTTACAACAGTCTATAACGTCAGTTCCATGGGTTCCGATGCCTTTTTCTGACCTCTGTGGGCACCAGGTAGAGACACGGTGCACATAGAGTCAGGCAAAACACTTACATGCATAAAATAAAACATAAATGTACTCATTGCTATCTGACTTTTTAATGAAGCTTGAATTATATAATTGTAATATTTTTGCCTTCATGCATATTTATTACCTATCATGTTGCTTTTAACCATAAGAGAGTCTATATAATGAAGGCTGAGTAGAAAACAAAGGCAGCTGACCTAATGAAATAAAGCTTGTTTTTTGTCAATCCTTTTCCCCAAAACACAAATCTACCACTATCAAGACTCAAACAGGCCAGGCGGTGGTGGAAGTACACACCTTTAATCCCAGGACTTTGGAGGCAGAGGCAGGCGGATTTCTGAGTTCAAGGCCAGCCTGGTCTACAGAGTGAGTTCCAGGACAGCCAGGGCTACACAGAGAACCCCTGTCTCGAAAATACAAAAAGAAACAAAACAAAAAGTACAAAAAAAATACTCAAACAGTTAGCAATTAAATTTCTCAGCACATAGCTTAAGTCATGTTTAGAAAGATAAATTGAAGGAAGTATCAAAGAGAGCTAAATCACGTGATAACGATAAGATCTACATGGCGCCTGGGAGGTCATGTGGATTACGGGAGGTTGTGGTGAGCTTGTAATCAGTCTAGCTAGGGGGATGAGGTAAGAGAATCCAGGTAAAACAATCGAGGGCAGCTTAGCAAACGTCTCAAATAAAGCCAAGCAGTAATGTCTAATCTCAGCATAAACCAGATGAGTAGCCAAGGTTCATAGTTCAACCCTACAGCATGAGCTGAGGCCTCCACCAGGTTCAAGTGTCATCCAGACCCCTGAGGCTTCCCCAGTAAGGGTTAACTGACTATAAACAAACTACCTAATAAAATGCACACAGCATTCCCCACTACCCGCTTCAGGAAATTATTTCACTAGAGAAGGGTAAGGAGATTACAGTGTGCAGCCAGTTTCTTCGAGACAATCTCAGAATGGCGTCTAGATTTTTAAACAGCTGAAGTACGTTAAAAGACTAATTCTTTGTAACTTGAAAAATCTAAAATGGTGTGTTAGACTGAGCACAAATACACTCACTTGTTTACAGATTGAGAATGGCCTTCTTTCACACGGGAGCAGCAGAGGTGGGCACTTACAACAGAGAATATCCAGCGTTGTGGCATTTAAGTATCTGTTTTTACAGAACATGGAGAGCGCTAACTGGATTTGCTCAACGTCATCTTCCACAAAGTCGGCCTTATCCTGCTGGTCAACCCTCACAGGCCATTTCCTCCTCGATTACTGAAACCCCACAGCAACCTATTGTTTTTTACAGTCACCAGAAAACAAGGATTAAAGTTTCCGCAGAGGAAGCAACAGCCTTCCTTTGCCAAGATCCTCCAGAGAAATTAAAGCAACGCTTCATTTACACGGGTTTGTTTAGGCCATTTTCCCTAAGTGAATTCAGAGGATTCCAACAGTTCACTTCAACAGACAGGGAGGAAAAAAAAAAAAAAAAAACCATGATACTAGGCTAATAAATTGACCCTGTGTGGGGAGAAGAGACTTTTAACACTACGTGGAAATGAAGGATATTTTCTGTTCCTTTGAGATAGTGTTCCAATATCAAAACACACAAGTGTCCATCTTCTGACACCGGAAAATGAGGGAGATGTAATTGAAAACGAATACAAAATTCATACGCACTCAAAATTATTTTAAAATGAAAATATTTTGTTTGGTTTTTCTTTAGATTATTTTCCTCTACCACTACACAAAGCATACACACACACACACACACACACACACACACACACACAGACACATATATATATATATATACACATACACATACTAGTAATAAACCCATTCCTGGAGCCTTTGGAAATAACTCAAGAGTGTCTATGTTCTTTTACATCATGAATCCATCTCTTATGCCCTTAAAGTTAAAAATGGCTACTTTTCGTTTTAATTACACATTTAAAGAAACCTAGTATTAAATCAGCAAGGTAAACAGTTTGCAGCACAATATAAATAGAGAATTATGTGAGTTGTAAATGGTAACTGCTAAAAAGGAGTGGGTGTCTTCTTGTCCCCCTTCGTAACAGGACAAATTGGAGGTGGGGGTGGGGTGGGCAGAACCCGAGAAGGCTGGAAGGCCTCCCACTCAGGGTGTTGAGGGTGCCAGTTCCCACACACAGACTCCGTTCATTTGCGGGCCACTCACTGGTCAAACGTCAACTGAATACTTTCCTACCTGTACAGCACCCAGGGAGTGACAAGAGGAAAAAGACCTGAAACTGTCCTTAAAAATCTGTTAACAGAAGCTAAGGCCAGATGTGTGCAGAGCCAGTCAAGCTACACAGAGTATAATGTGGGTCAGAGGTCAGCTAACAAGAGCCTACAGGCTATATCCAGCTCTCATTTTGTGGGTTGTTGTTTTTTTTTTTCTTTTTTTCTTAGATTTATTTATTTATTATATATGAGTACAGTGTAGCTGTCTTCAGACACACCAGAAGAAGGCATCAGATCTCATTACAGATGGTTGTGAGTCACCATGTGGTTGCTGGGATTTGAACTCAGGACCTCTGGAAGAGTAGTAGTCAGTGCTCTTAACTGCTAAGCCATCTCTCCAGCTACCATTTTGTGTTTTAAAATAAAGGGTTTTGCTTTGTTTTTTGAAACCAGCCTGTGCTCATTCGTTTATATTTGGTCTATCAATACTTCAATTACAGAGTTGATTAGATACAGCATAAACCATGTCAATTGTTGAAGACTGTAACACTCAGTAGCTGGCCTTTTTTAGAAGCTCATCAACCCCTGACATTTGCTTCAGAGAGATACATATTCAACTACATGTATCAAAAGGGAGACTTCATGTAAGAGGTGATAGTCTGTCTTGAATACTGAAAGGGCTAGGGACATAGCTCACTACGGACATAGCTCACTACGTAAGTCCTTGCCTAGCATACACAGACCTGGGTTTCATCCCTACCACCATATGAAAAACAAAAGCAAAAAAACAAACAAAACCCTCTGGTTTTCTTCACATCCTATAAATTCTTTGCCTAATTAAAAAAAAAAAAAAAGATACTAAAGAGTTCCCCATGCAGAGTAGGAGAAAGAAAATTGTGAGCATCCGATGGCTGAGAGAAAAGGATCCAGAATGATGGATGGACACTACCAATGGAAACATGTGTAAGAAGAGTAGGGGTCAGCAGCAGGGCCAGCCGGCCCGTGCCTTACCCAGAGCACACATCTACCCCAGGTTGTGCATAGTTCTTGTGACTTTCGAGCTTTCTCTTTCTCTTCTAGCCTCTTTGATATCCATGGCAAATCCAACTGGGACTTGGTAAACTTTCAAAAAACAAACAAAAAACTGCTTTCCTTTCCATTACTGCCTGGTCTTGCACTGAACCCACAGTCCTGGTGGTCATTATTTCCTTCAGCAAGTGAGAAAAACTTGGTGATTCATCTCTTGTCCCTTACATACAGAGTTAGCCCAAAAGACGGGATTAGACTCCTGAATTTTCCATCCCATTCTACAACTTATCAAGGAAATATTGAGGTTAATACTGAGGGGATTTTATTCTAAACCAAAAAGTATGATATATAAAAAAGGCAGATAATCCAAAAGAAATGCAGGTTTCACACAACCTGTCAAACCACAACTGTGGCGAGATATTTGCAGTAGGCAAAACTGGAGCTACATAAAATCTAGACCAAAGACCAAGATTTCGGGGTAAAAAGCCTTCCACACTTTGACAAAATCTCCCCAGTTTACACCATTTTGTTAGCATGAGCACATGGATTCACCTGAATTCAGAGAAGAGAGCAAAAACCCCAAACTAAAACCCCCACCTCCCAATGCCGTACACCTGGGCAGGTGGATACCATTCAATAAAGAGAAAGACATCACTTGCGATTAATCTTCCTGTCCCTTGGTACCTAAGAGTATGCAATAAACGATATCTGAATGAGTCCCTTAGGAACGTCTATTTTCCGTCATCAATTAAGTGATAGCTCCTTTTTCATGATAGTACCATTAAGAGACTCCAATACCTTGGGCCACTGATAGAAAAATTCTTTTCATTTTGCAAATGGTTGGCCATTTTCTTTTACAGTCAAGTCCTTCCTCTGACTGTGAATGTGAATGAACCAGTCTTTTATACCCAGCATAAGGATAACCAAGTTTACTAGAGTGCCAATTACTCTGAACTCTTACCTGTTCCCAGCTACACACTCAGTGTGCCCATTCAGACGTATTACTGCCTGACTTGCCATCAGAGGAGACTGTGCTCCAAAGAAACCAGCAAGTTGGCCGAGGACTCAAGGCAGGCGAGGGGAACCCATGGAGGGCCCCACCATGGGGGCGTCTGCCACGAATACTGTGAGGCTCCTTTATAAATATTATTGTATGTGAGCACGTCTGTTTCGTTGTCACTTGCAGTGTTTTACTATATCCTGTTTTTCCAGAAAAATGAATCACCCTCTCTCTCTGTGTGTGTGTTTATCCAAGATAACAAAACAGAAAAGGCCTGAGAACAGTATTGGTCTGGTGGCGGCCATCCTGACTTTAAACGGAAACACTCCTGAGTCACTGTCCTTCCTCACTGAGAGACATCCCTTCACAACACACACCAGGAACATTCCAAGAGGAATGTTCTCAAAGGAGCACAAACATCCAAACAGCACGGCTTAAATTCTCCTGCCCTCGGCCAGCAACTGGCACTTGCTTTGTGCCTGTAGACATTTCCTGTCTCGGCTCCAATTCGTCTCTATAAACCTGATCCTCGCATGCCCTCAGAGCCTCCACGAGATGTCCTAAAACTAGAAGAGCTGCTTCCCGGACCTCTTTTCGGCTCTGTCTCAATTCTGGGATGGCTTCCTCCTAAGCTCATGTATTCAAATCCCCAGGCTAGCACAAAGTATTTCTTCCTCTGTACTTCCCTAGTCTAATAAATCTCTTTCATCTTGAGATGCATTATTAGAAGTCATTTTTAGACTTGTAAAGATGTCGCCTACTTAAGACATGTGTTAATTGGTTAACACATTACAGAGTTTCCTGATACTGAGGATCGATGTGGAAGGAAAGATACTTAATTACTCTAAGCCTCTAAGGAGGCTGGGAGAAAATGTTACCTTTTTATACATAGGTCAGACATGACTCTAACTAGGGGATAATTGGTTTTTGTTTGGCATTAGGTAAAAAGCAGGGGAAACTGCTGTTGAAAATCTCTGTCCGGAGTTTCCTTTGCCGTCTTAATGCGTTTTATCTGCGTGAGACCAGCACATCCCGTTTTCTCTCCAACATTAACATGGATAGCTGTTTTCCACTTAGGAATCACAGAATGCCATGACAAGGTAGTCACACTCGGAAGGGCTGCTGGCAAACAAAATGAATGGGGGGGATTCAAATTTTATCTCATTCCCCAACATCTGGTTACAGCTGTAATCCAGATACCTAAGTGTTTTAAGCTGGACAAATAGGCATTCAAGTTTGGCCTCGGTTGCAAGACTTCATTGCAAAAGAAAAGAAAAACAACAAAACAACAAGAATCCCTCACTGTAGGACTAGAATACCATTTAATTAATCCATCTTCTTTTCCTGTCCTTATCTTTCTCCAGGTTCATGTAGATGAGCCCAAACTACACAACATCACTTACATTATACTTCAAGCTGCAAACTGTAGGTTTTTTGGGAACCTATGGGTTCCCACAAATTAGTCATAGTTCATTATGTTTAGCTGTCCCCGTCTTTAAAAAGTATGTGGGCTCTTCTGAAATTCTATATAACCCAGGGCCAGTGAGACAGCTCAGAACATAAAGGTGCTTTCCACCAAGCCCAGTGGCCTGAGTTCAATCCCTAGCGCCCGCAGATAGAAGAAGCAAGCCAACTCTTAAAAGGTGTCCTCCGACCTCCACACACAGACCAGACCCACGCTCCCACCCAACACACATGCATACATAATAAAATGTTTAAATACATAAACATTATAAATAATATAATATTCTATATAAATCGAATTGTAAGTATCAGTGAACTCTACCCCCACCCCTCCACCCTACAGAAACAAAAAAAGTATGGAATTAGTCAAAGGAAATCATTAGCCAAAGGAAAAGAAATATTAATATAGATAGATGCACATCGAACTCCTAGACATACAAAAGTGGACAGTGAAAACTCATATAAAGATATGAGAGGAAGTTCCTCTCCCCACTTATTTAACGAAGCAAAACTACTTTTTAAAAGCCACTGCCCGCCTTTGAAGGGATGACCTGAAATGAGAGCTTTGAGATAATGAGGAAGAACGTGAGGGCTCCTGGAATCGGCCTGGCTGTGGAAGCCTGGCACAACAATGTCAAAGAACAGGAGAGAAGTGATCCGAATGCAGTGTGCTAGCATCAAGCCTGAGGTGGGGCCCCAACATCCCAGAGCATCTGTCCCAGCCCGTCTTGGTACCAGAGGCCAGCATGTTTATCCTTAATCCTTATACCATCACTCACAGCAGGCAAGAGGCTAGGTAAGCTACAGGAGCTCATACAGCAAGTAAACCAGAGAGACCAGGTTTGAAGGCAGGTAAGCCAGGCACCGAAAACTGCTCTCAGCCAATGACAGAGCTGTCACGCCCTTACATCTGGTGCCTGGCAACAGCTGGAGGAAGGCAGGGATGTGTAACACCTCTGTTATTAAGGGTAAATGAAGATAAATACACGGAGCTTTGTGAGTATAGATATGAAAGGAACCTTACACACAAAAAAAGACAGAGCTGAGATTAGGTCTGTCTGGACCTAAAGTCTATATGTTTCTCCAAACCACAGAAAACCCAGAAAGGTAAAGGGAGCACCCATGGGGAGGGCAAACAGGAGAAAGCCTGTCCCTTCTTGTCTTAGTCAGGGTTTCTATTCCTGCACAAACATCATGACCAAGAAGCAAGTTGGGGAGGAAAGGGTTTATTGAGCTTACACTTCCACACAGCTGTTCATCACCAAAGGAAGTCAGGACTGGAACTCAAGCAGGTCAAGAAGCAGGAGCTGATGCAGAGGCCATGGAGGGATGTTCCGTACTGGCTTGCTTCCCCTGGCTTGTTCAGCCTGCTCTCTTATAGAACCCAAGAATACCAGCCCAGAGATGGTACCACCCACAAGGGGCCCTCCCCCCTTCCTTGATCACTAATTGAGAAAATGCCCCACAGCTGGATCTCATGGAGGCACTTCCCCAAGTGAAGCTCCTTTTCCTATGATAACTCCAGCCTGTGTCAAGTTGACACACAAAACCAGCCAGTACACTTCTCCTCTCCTTTCCCCACCTGGACTCCAGCGTCAGGGCAGAATCAATGTAGGGGACAACACCTCCTCCAATTCCTTGATATCCTCAAGATACTCAGGGACATCCAACCCAGATAAACCTGCCATTGCAGTGACCTCACTGCACTGAGAGCTAAAAACAACAGGGAAAGAGGCACAGCCATGCCTGCTCCCGGGACAACTTTCTAGGAGTGGTGACATTCCCCATCAGTCACACCTCTGGATTATACCATGGCCAAAGAGGCACATGGCGGAGGTGAGGAGAAGGCACTCTCACGCATGTGCACCCAGAACGTCTCTTTCCCCGACTCCACCCCCCCCCTACCCCCGAGGAAAAGCTATACTGCGTCCCCTCAGACTCTATACTAACTGAAGCAGGGTCTGTCAGCAGTATTAACTGAAAAGGGAAACAGGTAGAGCACTCTAGCTGATGATGCATCCAACCTCCACACACTCCTGGACACAACAAGGACACTTCTACTCGAGTTGTTCTTTCCTCTTGAACTGACGGCACCAAGAAGCCCCTCAGCTCACTCGACAACACCAGAAACACTGACTGCACAGGCTGCCATTTACCTTCCCACCCTCACACTAGTGACGACATCGTTGCTATGGTTTGGATCGTTCGGGATCACGGGATTTCTAAATTTTGTTCTTAAAACCAGGAGTCGTTGTAAGTATCGAAGACCTCAGCATTACACCAGTTAGGAATGTGGCTCCATTTAACACCTACACACAGACATATTTCTTGGTCCTGAGACTCTACCCACGGGCACTCTTGTGTGCTTTAGATGAACTGGCTCTCTCTCAACCACCTCAACAGCTTAGTTTCCAAGGTGCTTACCATCTCCAATTTGAGATAAGGAAATGAGACACGGAGCTCAGAACTAAACCCAAACATTTCGAATCCAGAAGTCAGACACTTACCACTACACTAGGTCACATCCCGTAAAGAGGGGTTTGAGAGCCTAGTCTCTTTCTATTATAAAGTATCCACAAGGGAATCAGCATGTGGAACACACAAAGGTCACAAGGTTAGTAGTGTGAAGGCTGCAAACAGAGCTGAATATTCTTGAAACCTGTTTGGTCGGCCAGCCCTTAAGCTGGAGCAACTACAGAATTCACCCACTAGGAAGAAAGAAGGTGGGGTCTGACCTTCACTGAGGTCTGGATGAAGAAGAGAGCTGCCTTCGGTTCTAAAGTGCCTACAAATTAAGCTCCAAAGATCATTATGACTCTCAGGAGAGTTAAGCATCTTACAGCTCCACCCATATTCCTTTGCTCTGTAAAACACCACACCACACCACACCACACCACACCACATCACACACACACACACACACACACACACAGAGAGAGAGAGAGAGAGAGAGAGAGAGTTGGACACAACTGAAAGAGAGAGTTAAGACAGACAAGCAGTCAGTCTTAAGTACTGAACATGACAGGACCTTTTTACAGGAATTGAAATGAACTTGATTCTTGTCTGTTTTATAACCTCAAATGTCAGCTCAGATATCTATGAGTCCCCATTAACAATAATTCCATTGCAAAATAAATAAATTATAACTGTGTCTATTCACATGCTGGAATAAATTATATTTCTGGATCACAAAGCTGGAATACACACACACACACACACACACACACACACACACACACAAATCTAGAACTTTCCACTGTTACCCTTTGGGATATTCTGTTTACTTGTGAAGACCGAGGTAAACGGATGCAAGCAAATAAACAACCAGAAATCTGAAGATCATTAAAGAATTCATGCCACTCCCGGTAGGAACAAATCCATGCCAGAACTAAATTTTTCCTGAAAAAATAACAGATCCTGAAACAATGTAGTTGCCAATTTTACTTTTTTGTGCTTAAAAAAAAAAAAAAAAAGTCACAGAATGGCAAGATTCCTCTACCTTGGCGTTTGGCTTGAGTGGATTTGGAGCTCACTAAACTTCGTTTCTAAAGGGTAAAACTCACTAACCCCATGGCTTTCAAACCTCCTTTGTAAAGAAACGGCTCTTGTCTTTAAGCTCCTCAGCACCGTCCCTTTGCCTCTTTGCTGTCTACGTTTTAAAATTCCAGACGGTCATTCTAATCACTGAAGTCTTTGTGAAACTATATTTCTGTAATTTTTTTTTCTTAAATTCAAGTACTGTTATTGGAAGGAAGCAGAAAACCACAGTTCCCAAACAGAAGTGATGAATGCTAAGAAGGAGTGCTGTAATAAATAGGATTCTCTGAAGCAAGAGGCCGCTGCCCACAGTAGCCTGCTGTAAGTAGGGTACCATGCCCAGGACTATTTAGAGACTAGCAACCAGACTTTCCGGTCCTCTTGATGTGTTGATCAAAGGAACCAGGTGCAACTAGAAAACGTTTGCCAGATAATAGAAGATTTATGGAAGAAACAAAAAAAAAAAACAAGTGAGAAATTAAGAGGAAAAAAAAAAATTAGTCTGCTCAGCAGAAGACAGAAGTCATTAAGATGGCCTACATCTCATTATACTACAGTTCAGTTTTTAAAGAACTATGCGTATCTTTTGTATATAATAAAATTATGTATTGCAGACGGTCTCAAAAAGGGTTACATGCATTATAGTACAGGGCCATAACATTAAAGTCTCGGTTTCTCTACTCCATTCTAGTATATGATTGGCAGCTTCTCCCGAGCTCCCTGAGGATATTTGCCCAGGAATTTGAAGTTTAAATTAAGTTTAAATTAAGTTATTTGTCCCAAAGAACTTAAATGTTTCTGACAATTACTGTGCTCTCCTCATCTTTATTGTTAGCTCCAAGTCACTCGCTTTCGCCCAAAAAGCAGTTGGGTGGATGAGTCTACCTCTCACATCCTATACCTGCAAAATTGTGGTTTAACTCATCTACACATAACACGCCCACAACATGATATTAGTCATTATTCCTTCTTTAATATAACAGGGGCTTATTGTAGCTTTTCAAGATGTTTCTGACAATGATGTGTAGTGATAGTTGGGTTTATCAGAGTACATCTGGATAGCTGTTATTATTTTCCCAAGTGGTAATATCTTTCTCTCAACCTAGCTATAATTTGAATAATTAATGTATTTTTTAGAAACTAGAAAAAAATATTAGGGCCATTAAAAAATAAATTTAGACTAATAATATAATGTCATATAAATAATACAATTATGATAAGGTTAGTTTAATACTTAAAATTAAATTCAATATTGCATGCAGTAAAAGAAAATAAAGGCCGGGCGGTGGTGGCGCACACCTGTAATCCCAGCACTTGGGAGGCAGAGGCAGGTTGATTTCTGAGTTCGAGGCCAGCCTGGTCTACAGAGTGAGTTCCAGGACAGCCAGGGCTACACAGAGAAACCCTGTCTCGAAAAAACCAAATCCAAAAATAAAGCAAATAAAGAAGCAGAGTTGAAGAAATGGCTGAGTGCTTAAGTGCACTGGCTGCTCTCCCAGAGGACCTGAGTTCGATTCCCAGCACCCACACAGCAGCTCACAACAGCCTGTAACTCTAGCTACAGGAGATCTGGAGCCCTCTGTGGGCACCCTCATATATGTGGCACATGCACCGCCCCCATACACACACACACACACACACACACACACACACACATACTTACAAATAAATAAATTTAAAAAAAAAGTCTTTTGTAAAGGAAGAGAATCAATACACTTGATTTAGGATTCGAATGGTTCTGGATTGACTGCCTCCGCCACCCCCATCCCCCCCCCATCTCTATTAAAACACATGGCAGCAATAGCTTTACATGCAGTAATTCTAGTTTTAAGAATCATTTCTAATAAATCAACGAGGATACATCTTCTTAAGACTATGTTTATCCCATTTGCTTATTTAGAATGTGAACGTGAGAAACTCGATGAACAAATTAGTACACAGCTTTAAGTGGATCCCAGATAGTCACTAGAAATCCTACTGAGATGCCTCAGTGGTAAAACAGCCCAGGTTATTTTTACAAATCAGGCTGACTTCGGTTTTGTGAATCAAAGCCTTTCCCCAATGAATAACAACACCATTTCCATGAAACTTCATTCTGACCCACCTGTTTGAATGAGTGAGAAAGGTTCTCTATGGGTAAATGTAGATTTTCAAAAGCAGAAGTTGGATTGTTACTTTCAGAATTAATAATCTCCTGAGTGACCACAGACAAGGGAAGTACAATATGATAAAGTCACCACAGAAGGGAAATTGTGTATGATGTAAAACCTCCCAAACCGCTCTGAATGACTAAGGCTCTTCACACTTTTCAAGAATTTCCTCATTACCTCTATCCAGTTTGGATAATGCACAAACTACACTGGTGTGTGTCTGCTCCTTACAGCTCACACACAAGGCCAGGCTAGGTTCCTCAGCTCCTGCCTGTCTCGCATTCTTCTTCATATGTGGTTATTATCTGCCCAGCAGATCCCTCCTGGCCACAGAACTTTCCACCCTACCTCCCACCAACATAACCATTCCAGCTGAGGAAACTGCTCTTACTTCACGGTAACTATGTGATCCTTGGACAGTGACTAACCCAATACCTTGCTCTTAATGAGACACAGGAAAGACACATAAACAGATATGACATTCACCGCAGCTGGGGAAAAACCCTCTCATCCCTTCTAAAACTGCTCATCTAGGATGTGGAAGCCCACAGCTGCTGAATCCATATGTCCATCAGCTGGAAAGGAGAATGTGGCCTAGGGGGAGAGAGACGCCAAGGAAACAGATGTAGAGTCCAAAAGACACTAGATACAGAGTCACCTCGGGCTTCCCTTGGTACGTGTGCTTCCACTGGAGACAGAGCAGTTTCATCTGGGACAGTCCTGACTTGTTGGGCTGGAACAGCCTCACCCTTGATCAGAGCAGGCGGAAAAGTAGAACACTATTAATTTGGACGGAAGACCCAAATCCTACAGATTGGATACTCAAAGTGGGAGAAGTTCTTCAGTGGAAGTAATTCATCCCCTGTAATGACCCGATTTGCTGCATCTTCCTAAGATACCAGGCTGGAGAGAGGCCTCAAAGGTTAAGAAACGGCACTGTTCTTGCAGGACTTAATAAGTTCAATTCCCAGCACCCACATCAGACAGCTCACAAGTGTGTGTAACTCCTGTTCAAAGGAATCTGATGCCTCTGGCCTCACGTGAACATGCCCACACAGAGACACAAACATACATATATACACAGAATTTAAAATAAAGCAAATGTTTAAAAATTAAAAATAGCAGTTAAAAAAATTAAAGATACCTTTAATCCCAGCATTCAGGAGGCAGAAGAGGCAGATCTCCATGAATTCGAGGTCAGCCTCCTCTACAGCTGGTGTTCCAAAACAGCCAGCGCTACATAGAGAAATTCTGTCTCAGAAAGGAACAGAGAGACAGACTAAAAATAGTTTAAAAATAATAATAATAAAACACCAATGTTTGCACTAAGGATATGTATGTTCTGTTTCTTACAAAATTGGGAAACCAAGTCCTAATAACTGTCATATTAGGAAAAGTTGATTATCAATGAAGTAGAATTTGACAAAATGGACTACCCTGCCTTCTTTATTTTTGTCATAATGAGGCAGATACTGAGGTGGCGGGCAAATGAGGTGCTTCCTCATGAGGAAACAGACAAGCCCTGTCACTAAATTCCCTGACTCAAACCAAGGGTTCCCTCCTTAATGGCTGACACACCCCCACTCAATCTTATATGTCTACCAAGTCCCGCCCCCAGATGCCTGACGCACAGCTGAGCTCACGATCAAGGTGACACTCCTAAACCATACAACCACACAGTAATGACAGCAAAGTAATTGTCACTCAGGAAGCAGAAGTTCTGCTGCAGGGCTAAGGGAAATAAAAACACCTCAGATGACCTTCTAAGCCGACGTCAGCTAAAATGGGCAGGTCTTAAAGTGGGGAGACTGCGCCTGGAATAACTGAATACCAATTGATTCTCCTCTGTCAATCTTCTGTATGATTGAATCCTACTATTTAGTAACTTGGATTCCCAAAAAACCCAAGAGTCAGTCAGTAATAATACAGAGCAAACCAGATCAGATGAACCTCTTATACATCATAAAATCCTCAAATCGGGTACTAAACAAAGCTAAAAACTTGACAGCCTGTGTAACAGAGTGGTGTACACCTTTAATCCCAATACTCTATGACCTTGAGGTCAGTCTGGTCTAGGTAGAGTTCCAGAATATATAGGACTTTATTAATTTATGTATTAAGGCCCCCTCCAAGCAGACTCTATGTTCTTGGTTAGAAGTAAAATTCTACTCCTTTTTAAAATAAGTTCCAAAGAAAGATCCTGCAGGTGCTTGCCCTTGTGGACAAAAGAGCATCAGCTGGAAAGGCGCCCACACTGAAGGTGTGGGTGATACGGTGGTGAGACACACGCAACGCAGGAGAACATCCAAAAATAGCATTGAAAACAAGGTGTTGCCCAATCTTGTCACACGGTAAGCAGGCAGTGGAACACCCACTCTGTCCTGAGGCCACCAAGCAGTTGCTTGGCCAATACTTTTTATTTATGCCCCGCCCTCTCTTAATTCACACGAGTGTAATATCCTGCCCATTGGGCCTCTCCCCAGCGGCTCTCCCCAGCAAAGAAATCTTGGGCCACATAAGATAGAAATGGAGAAAGAAGAGGAGAACAAAGGGCAAAGGAACAAGAAGACTTTGAGTTCAAGACCATCTGGAGGCCAGCCTGGGCTACATGAAACTGGCCCAGGCATGAGACCCTCACTCAAAAAAAAGAACTCAGTATGTCCAGGTAATTACAAATTTCAGAGAAACAACAAATGATTGTTTTTACAATATGTCCCGTGCAAAATTTGGATTGTACCCATAGAAAATACTTAATCGATGTTTATCAGAAACTCATATTTTAAGTGGACATCAGTATTTTACCTGACAAGAATTTCGGTTGTAGAGTACCCACTATCGACTCCCCTTCTTCTTGACTACAATCCAAACTTAGAAACCACTTACCCTCGTTTTCACCGCTGGGGGTGGGGGTGGGGAAAACCAACCCCGTATTTACACCAAGCAATGGAAAGAAACAGATGACCACAAAATCCTGATGGCAATACCATCCTCCTGATGCTCATCAAGGTGAAGAGGCTTGAGAAAGGAACCTATGCCAGGAGCCTCGGAGCTAAGGCAGGAAAAAAAGGAATTCACGGGACAGCCTCAGGAGCAGCGCTGTGGCTAGAGAGGGCACGCTCAGATCACAAGTGGCAACTGCGATGTCAGACCACCTGGAGACATCATGTCGTCCAGCCCATGATGCCACACGGGCTCTTCACCAATGAGATTTGCAAAGGTTTCATGGGCAGGGCAGGTCCTCCTTGCTTCTTCATATAGTGTAGCCCTTGAGCAGTGTGTGTGTTGGTTGTAAAGGCCTATTACTAGGACCGTTTGGAGAACGGTCCAAACTGTTCTTAGGAACTGCACCCTGAGCAGCAAAGACGGCCAAACGGACAAACTCTGAGACACTGCCTGTGAAGGAAGTGCTGACCGTCGGCACGCTCCGGCACTTTCCAGTCGAGCAGTGTCCTCCCCGGCTGGTGTATGTAACCCTAACAAGAGCAGAGACAATGAGTTTTCAGAGGCTTGGGGAAATGGTTATTTAGAAGGAGTGTGTCTCTTTCAAACAGCACCGAGAAAAATTCCAATCAGATGACACAGTCTTGCAGTCGCCTCTGCCAAATAGTTCAAAGAACAACTCAAAGAAAAGAAAAGGTGTTTCCCAACTCCTACACCATTATCTCGTCTGAAGGCAGGAAAGGCCTTAGCCTCCCCGTTTCTCTTTTCATTTTGTTTTGTTCTGTTTTGAGATAAGAGTCTTTCTCGCTGGGCAGCCCAAACCTGCCTCAAACTATCAATTCTCCTGCCTCAGACTTCTGGGGGCTAGGATCACAGGTATATGCCACCATACTTAGCCTTATTTAATGAATGTTGTTTACATTTCAAACATGGTTTCAACTTCTCTCTCAAACTAAGTGTCTGTGATCTTACAGCAGAGTTACTCGGGCTCACAAACACAAGGGCATGCGCAGTGTCCTGCCTACTTACTGAAGCTACTTAGAGCCTTGTGAGAAAAGATACTAAAGGTCACCTGAGAGCCAGTTCGAGGCTTGCTGGGCTTCAGACCCTGCCCACCTTAACCCCAAAAGAATCGTCCAGCTTCATTGGTAAAGTACTCACCTAGCCTGTGGCAGGGTTCACACACACACACACACACACACACACACACACAAAAATTCTTTTATAACCCATTTCATTATTTTGTTATTTTTACAATAACTTAAAGGCTAACATTTGAGGAAAGGATAACTATAATAAAAGCAGGAGACTCAAAATAACTTATATTAAATCAGTCTTAAATTGTTTCTTCCTCTAGCTCTGAAAAATGAGCATCAGTAATTTAAGAAAATAAAACCCAAACCACTTTAGGTCCATAGTAAAAGATAAACTTCTAAATGTTAGTTCTACTCCCTTTTGTGTTATACATTCATCTGGGGACAAAATAACAGGATGGTAAGAGTTCCCTCTGGCTCTTCCTACAGACTACCATGGCCTTGCTAGGCTCTATGTAAACCAGAAATGCAGGACCAAGGACTGGACTGCCACTCCTGGTGATGCCCTGGTCACATGCCTGAGCCCTGCTGGGCAGGTGAACAGGAGTTTACATGTAAATCAGGAAACCTCCGAAGCAGAGCCAGGGGAAGCTGACTCACGGTGCCTCAGCCTAAGGTGAGGATGGCTAAGGACTCCGTGACTAAGCCTTCCTTTCGCAGGGCCCAGATAGACACCGAGAGGCCCAGAAGTCTCCCGTGAGTGATGCCCATTCTCACTTTGTGTCTAAGTTCTACTCAACTCCAAAGGGTCACAACCTAGCGGTAGGAACGACAGAGTCGATGATACTCTTTTGTCAGCATCTCCTACACAAAATATGGTTAGTCCGGAAATGACCATCTCACAGTTTGAGAGCATAGGTCAGTGGACTGCAAAGGAGCCCAGGCCGGACCTGTCCCACTAGCCTGGGTCAAGGGACTCTACACTCACAGACCGAACCGAGCTTTTTAATTCGTCTCCCACCAAGAGGGCGGAGGTAGAAACTGTTTGGATTTATTTCTTTATTTTAAGGGGAAAAATTATTTTCGCTTCTCTCTAAAACCTTACTTTAAAATACTTTAAAAAAAAAAAATGGTTAACCTTTCCGTGCAGGAAAGTTCTACCTAAAATCTGAAGCTGCATGCGCAACAGTTCTTTTCCTCAACTCACTAACTACTTCGCCCAGAATAATTGTTATGAATAACAACATACGAATAAAGTTAGGGCCAAATTAACATTTCATTTCTCATTCAGCTATTTAAGGGGGGGGATGTGTATTATTTCAGGCTTCATGTACAAACCCCCCAGTACACAGTCAGGGTGATGGTCCATGCCTTCAACCCCAGCCCTCAGAAGGCAAATGCAAGCAGATTTCTGTGAGTTGGAGGCCAGCCCTATTTACCTAGCACCTTGCAGGCCAGCCAGGACAATGCAGTAAGACCTGGTGTTTTTAAAAAAGACAAAAATTATAAACACACATACCAACATCTTTTTGTTAAGGCCATGAATTTGATGGGGGTGTGTATGGGAGGGTCTGGACGGATGAAAAGGGAGAAGGAAATGATACAATTATAGTATAATCCCCAGAGATACAAAAGTAGATTTTAGAAATTTAGCTCAGGGAGACAACCTTTAAGTAAACCCCATGAAAGAAGTAACCCATCTTGTCCCCATAAAGGATAAGGCATGCACCCTCTGTTATCTTTTCCAAACAATGGCAGGTACCTCAGTCATGACAGCCATTCTCAAAGGGCCTGATGAAGCTGGGGCCAGAGCATAAAACTCGACAGAGGTGAGGCAGGGCTATGAGGGGCTTGGACAGGCGACTGCATGGTTAAGAACATTAACAGCTGCTCTTGCAGAGGACCCTGGCTAGTTTTCCAACACCTACGTGGCTGCTCACAATTCCCTATAACTACAATTTCAGCAGATATGACATCCTCCTGTGGACTCCACAGGCACCTTCTTCATTCATGTAATACATATAAACGTACATAGCACACACACACACACACACACACACACACACACTTGCTTGAGAGGGAAGGCTTGAAGGTACAGACGACTTGAGCGCTTATTTTATAACTTTTATGGGTTTACTTACATACTTGCTTTCATAGCTATCATAAGGTCCCTCTGCACTGCTGAGCTCCAAGCCCTTTCTAGCACAGCTCTGAGTCTAAGGAAATAGTCAGAAGAGACTCCACTTTACAAACAAGGAAACTAGAGCTTGCTGGTTATGTAATCTCATTCAGTGGCACAGCCGTGATTCAAACCAGAATGCTTAACAACAAAACTCATGAGCACTCCCTGACTGTTCTCTGCTGATGACTACGGCCAAGCATCTGACCTGTCCATCCACACTAGGCACACACCGCCATTAGGCCCATTAGGCCCGGATCCCTACGTTTGAAGCGGTGACTGGAAACTGTAACTGGCAACCATAGAAACCACTGAAGAGAAGGAAGAGGCCACTTTTCGCTCAAAAACAGAAGAAACTGCCAAAAGAAACAACCTAAGTATTCGCCAGCAGGTCAGCAGACAAACGCATTGACAATATCCATCTGCTTACAATATCAGTCAGCCACAAGGGGAGCGAGGTGCCGTTGCTACGTGCTGCATTGAAAACAGTACACCAAGCCAAAAAAGGCCTGTCACCAAGGTCTACGATGACATGCTTCCCTTTACACAAGGTGGCCAGAATAACAAATGTAGAGAAACGTAATACACTCTAGTGATTGTTTAAGCCAGAAAGGATAAACAGATAGGGTGGGGGTGGGGACAGAGAAGGGTGACAGCTGCAGTTGTCCAGCTAGAAGGGGTTCTCTTTACGGTCATGAAAACCTAACTATCCGTGAATATACATTAAATATATTGGATTAGATACACTTTAGGTAAAGTATATGTTATTTAAATCATATCCCAATAAATCTTTCTTCAAAACTCCATTACTAAAATTAAAAGGAAGCTTGGCTAGTATCTCCAAGTTCCTCACTCAAGAATGAGGAAACCAAGTAACACACCCAACATTCAGGTCGAAATCAGTTTCCTAATGTACTCTGCCTACCGGATACACTACTCAATGTCCCCCAGTATGGGTCCCACTTCAGTGCAAGACCAGGTATGACCCCACAAAAAGATATAAGCCTCGGTGGAGTTTTTAAAGTCTGAGAAAACGAAGTTATGCCCAGCAACCTTTGGTACTAGACTCAAGGGAGACAAAGACCATAAAAACTAAGCATTTGGGCGGGAAATAAAGCCAAGATAGACCTACATCATAGAATGCACTGGGTAAAGGATCAGACAAGAGGTAAGGCTGCTATGGGAAGGAGATAAACCCCTCTCAGGGGCCAGCAAACAGTGAGCCTAGATGAACAGGATTGGGTGCCATATTGGAAAGAGTAAGAAGCCTACCGGAAGGTCTGCCCTCACAAGACAGGACTCCTGACAGGGGAAGAATTGAGAACAATGAGATGGGAGTGTCTAGTTACAACCACAAGGGACCAAGATCTGGAATAAGGAATTACAGCCTACAAAGGAACAGTCCAGTCACAGAAGGGTGGAGGCAGCAGGAATGGAGAAGCAGGAAGGAGAGAAGAGATCCCGAAGAGGTGAGACGGCACAGCCAACCAAGTCAAGATGGAGAACGGCAGCCAGGGCCAAGGTTTGGCTGGTGTATGACTTTGGCCAAGCTAGACATCTCTATCTTGGTTTCCTGAGTAAAACGGGGATAAAACATCTTGGGGGTGATTGAGTATGGAAAGTATCAAAAAGAATGTATACAGGCATAGTGGCTCACCACATCTTTAATGCCAGCACTCAGGAGACAGAAGCAAGAAATTTCCCATGAGTTCAAGGTCAGCCTGGTCTGCATCATGAGTTCCAAACCGACCAGAACTACATGGTGAAATGCATTCTAAACCATTTTTAAATACATACATATACATACAATGACGTGGAGTTGGGCCTCTGTTAGACAAGTCAATGTAGAGGTGGGTGTATCGGGAATTAGGTACTGAAGGATCCAGCTCCTGAAGACGACAGCAAAAGCAAGGGAAGACCTAACATGCCTTTTCAATCTCCGCTTCGTCCAGTTATTCATTCCTACTTTCTAAAAATAGTAAGACTTGGCCCTGATCGTTGAGGATGGGCCTTCTGAGAGAAAAAGAGCTAACAGAGTAATGACTATTCCCTACCAAAGTCTAACCATCGTGAATGCTTGAACATGATCTACATATGCATGAGCACGAGTACACACACAAGCACACACACACACACACACACGCACACACACACACACACACACACACACATTTTTAAAAAGAAGGAACTAAAAATAAATAAATGTAAACTATTGTGCAAACACAATGTACACTTGTAATCAAGCTTGTTGAGTGTCTCGTCTTTGGGTAATCAAACTCTCCCCTAAAAATGGCAAAGTACCGAGTAGGTAAAGGGACTCTTGAGCCAGTCTACATAATCCTCAATGACATATTAGTAATAAACGTCTCAACATAAATCTCTACATGAAAATAGTAGTAATGAGTGAATGATTTAGAACTGGGTGTCCCCCCGGAGTACAGTTTCCCCTGCTTTTATCTGACTAAATTTCCTTTCAAGTTTATTTATAGGTAATGGTGGGCCACTGAGAATGAACCTGAGGCTAGGTTTAATATTCAAGACTGACTAGCTCCTCTGACATCAATAAGCTCATCATTGATAAAGTTAACCTGCTTAATTACAGCAAAGATCCCAAATTCCCATTTAATCTCTTGTATCAAATGTAATAATCCCGTTAAATTCCTGTAAAATCCCTTGAGACAAAACCAGCTTTCTACAGCTCTGCTGGGGAAATTGTAGACTCAAGATCTTTTGAAAGCAGAAGGGTAAGGGTGGTAAATTTCTATCAAACAGAGCATGAAACAATCTGGGAATGGATGTGTACGACGTGTTACTCATAGTAACGGTCTCTCTCCTGGATCTTCACTGTTCCGGTCTAAGGAGGTGATGTCTTAGAAAGTATGGTCAGACGAGAAAATAAATGCCAAGACTACTAGAACATATTACAGAATGAAATCTACTTTACATATAGCTACTACACTAAGGACAGTGGGACACAAAAAGAACTCAACACACATCAACTGGAAAATTATCTCATGATCAAGTAGAGAAGTGAAAATCAGTTATGTGTATTTCAAGGCGTATTAAGCTAGATGCTCAAGAAATACAAAGTCGTCAACATTTGATTCTTATCCGTACGAATTAACAAATAGAATTTACAAATGAAGAATGAAAATAAAACACAAGTACCTTCTATCAGAACAGACCAGGGTAGCCTACGAGAACCAAACGCCAACTGCAAACCAAACTTGTACTACTGCAACAAATCTAAATGTGTCCATTTCTGCCTCTGAACGCCCAGTGACACTGTAATGATTTCAAAAGCTGGTGAGATAGCTTAGGAGTTAAGAGCAGTTAAGAGGATCCGAGTTCAATTCCCAGAACCCACAGGAGGCAGTTTACAACTAGTAAATGCCTCTGGCCTTCTTTGCACTACACTCATGTGTATACACACACACACACACACACACACACACACACACAATTTTACAATACTCAGTGCCAACACTATTTCTTTGCATCGGTGTGCATGAAGCTCAAGCTAACCCAATGCCCAGTCCCTGTGTTTAGGTGACAAGTCAGGGAAATGAATTAAGCTCATTCTTTTGACAATAAGCATTACATGACATTTTAATACTGCATGGCACAGATGAAATTACTGTGGGGATTGGGAAGAGGGAGAAAGGCCTTCTGCTTGTTTGGACCACTAGGGTGTGAGAGGGAGGAGGTGGAGTCGGTTGTCTTAAAAGACCACGGAGGTAAAAGGCACCACATGCGAGGAGAGAAATCACAAGTGTGCCCAGAAATCTAAAGAGCGCCCCCTCTGCATGGCATCCCTATGTACAAAAGGGAACGAAGACTCCAGAAACAGGCATTATTTACACAGCTCCCTCCAAGTCTGTTTTGTAACATCAAAACCCCACTCCTCGCTGTGTTCACATGTATGTGGAGAAAAGACGCTTGGCTGGGGCGGGGCTCCAGCTCCCTCGCATCTAGACTCCGAGGGTTCACCTGGAGGGCAATGGTATTCACGGAATACTTGCTCCTGGCATCCCGTTAGCCAGGAGAGACAAGGAGTCTGATCTCTATATCTGCTTCCTTAACTCTTTGAACCTTTATTTTTCTCTTTCCATCCTTCTTAGTATACGTTTAAAACAAAAATGAATGCCACAGAGTCTGAACATTTAAATTCAGCCCACATGACATTTCCTTCACATTTAATTACTTCCATACAATTTACATCCGCTAGTCACGCTAGACCCCGGAGTATTAAACATGCTCCTCGACAAAGACGCTCTTGTCCAATAATAACCCCCATAATCAAAGTTCAGGAATGATGGGTAAAGCCCAGCTGGCTAATGGATGAAACAAACAGGTTTTTAAATTCATCCAAGCAGGCTCCAGACCGAAAACAAACCAAAGCCTAGCACCATGCTTAAGCACAAAGGCAGGCGGCGCTGCACACGGAGCGGTCTGCCTGCAACCACCTGTTTCGTGTGGCTTGCCCTGAGAAGCCCGCATGCCAGCGAACCTGAAGACTTGCTCTGTTTTCAGAGTTTTTAGGTATGAATGATGTAAGTAATAAAGTAGTAAATCATTCTTCAGGTAAGCTTTTACCCCCCCCCCAGCAAACTTGGGCAACAACAATTATCTACCCTGTAACAAAGGAAATCTACAAAACACCTCAAGTCTTATGAGTATTTTTATTTCTAGATACTCATTTAACCATTTATTACTTTGCGCTCCTTTCCCAAAAATTTAGCTTTGTTTGAAAGTTCACACTAGCACAGGGGTCTCTCACAGGCCCCCATTCACAAGAATCTTGCCACTTTTCTTACAAAAGTCCCCTTAAGACCACTTATAACTTCATGCACTCTCTCCTCGTGCTCAAAGCCCATTCAGACGGCCACGTACAAACAACCTGACCCGACTCAGATTCACACTCATTTTTCAGAAGACTCCGTAAAGTTCTGATAGCCCGCACCTCAGCTCATCTTTACAGACGGCTGTTCTGTAAACGACACGTTTTGCTTCTAGCCAAAGAGCTACTTTTGATCTACTCTAACGAAGAGCAACTCTGAGCCAGGTATGGTGGGGGACGCACACATTTCATCTTAGCATTCAGGAGCTCCGTGAGTTGGAGACCAGCCTGAATTCATAGCGAGTTCCAGGACAGCTGGCCTATGTAAAAAGATCCTAGAGAGAGAGAGAGAGAGAGAGAGAGAGAGAGAGAGAGAGAGAGAGAGAGAGAGAGAGAGAGAAGCAACTGTGGGAGCAAGCTAGATGGTGATGGCTTAATCCCAAGCCTGAAGATCTGAATTCGATCCCTGTCCATGCCTTTATCCCACCAATCAAGAGGCAGAGGCAGGCTGGTCTCCATGATTTTGAGATTAGCCCCTGTCTACATAGTGAGCCAGTCAGTCAATGTCAACGCAGGCCAGCTTAACACAACACAGTGACACTTGGGAGTGGGAAATAGAATAAAGTTTACTGGCAGACTGGGGCTGGTAAGAACAGAATGGAAGACCAGTGAGGGAAGGGGGATGGGATTGGGGGATAGAAGACTGAAATTGAGAGGTATGTGGAGGGTGGTGTGGAATGTAAACTTCCTAAAATATATGAAGGTGATTGTCCTAATTAGGTTTTTTTTTTTTTTCCTGTGAAGAGATACCATGACCACAGCAATTCTTATAAAGGAAAACATTTCATTGGAGCTGGCTTCCAGATTCAGATAGTAATGGCGGGAAACATGGCAGCATGCAGGTAGCCATGGTGCTGGACAAGGAGCTGAGAGTTCTACATCTTGGTCCCCAGGCCAACAGGAAGAAAGAGCTGACTAGAGCTTTGGAGGCCTCAGAGTGACACACTTCCTCCACACCTACTCCAACAAGGCCACACCTCCTAATAGCCCCACTCCCTATGGGCCAAGCATTCAAAGGGATGAGCCTATAGAGGCCAATACTATTCAAACCACCAGTGATCCTAAAGAGGACTCCTAGTAATGAGAGATATCGAGTCTTAACTGGGCATCTCTTATAGCTAGGAAAAGCTTTCAGTGGCAGGACTGGGTTGCATTCAATTGAGTTGTTGCCCAAGGGGGTACCATGGAAATCTCCAAACAGCCCAAGCTGTTGCTAAGACAAAACATTGCTCTCTGCAAACTGCCAGTGAGGGCCCCATTGCCAAAGACAACAGTCACACAACTCATTAAACATGGAGAGGTTGAGCTGGTACCTATATAGTCTTTACCCCTACATTCTAGTCTCTTTGGTATAGGAAGGTATTCTGCAGGCAACTGAAAGAGAAAAACACCAACCATAAAACCGTTGACCTATGATCTGTCCTGACTGCAAAATGTGCTAAGGCAGTGGTGGCCCAGAACACATGGGAGTAGTCAGCCAATGTCTGATTTGACTTTAAGCTCCCGCCCTCCTGAGAAGAACCAAAACCCCATGCTACCCAAGAACCAGAGACAAGATGGCCTGGAAACCTAGGAGTAAAGCAATCAACGAAATGATTCCTAATGGTATTCTGCTGTACTCATAGATGAGTGCCACACCTGGTCATGAGAGAGGCTTCCTCCTGCAGCCAATGGGAGCAGATTCAGAAACCCACGGCCAGACATTACTTAGAGGGAATCTAAATTGGAGATCTCTATCAAATCCCTCCCCTCAGAGTTAAGGAAACCTCGAGAAAAAAGGAGGCAAAAATCTGGCTCTGTCCTGCCAGAGAGGACGGAAGACACCAGGAGAACAAGGCCCTCTGAGTCAACTAAGCAGACATGAGCTCACAGGGACTGAAGCAGCTGGCACGGACCCACATGGGTCCATACTGAGGTCCCCTGCGGATGAATTGCAGGTTTCAGCTTAGTATTTTTCGGGGACTCCTGACTCTGAGAATGAGTCTCAACTCTCGGAACTCTCGCACTTCCTCCTATTGGATTGCCACGTCCAACTTTGGTAAGATAGTTCTTGCTTCATCTTGTCATATCTAACTGTGTCGTGCTCAGTTGTTATCTCTTAGAAGACTTCTTTTCTAATAGACAAAAAAAAAAAAAAAAAAAAAAAAAAGGAGAAGATCCAAAGGGAAGGAGAGGAAGGAAAAAACTAGGAAGAGAGAAGGCAAACTATAATCAGAGTGTATTGTGTGAGAAAAGAATCTGTTTTTAATTCAAATAAATAAATAAATAAATAAACAAACAAACACTTTAAAGAGACATTTCATTCAAAATTTAAATATGAGCTTCTAAACAAATGTTTTTTAAAATATCATTTTTTTCTTTAGCATACCCATAAGTTGGTATTTTCTCTCTGAATATATCCAGGTCTGCATTATTATATCAAAGGCTACATACATCTAGAAGCTGGCAAGATGGCTCAGCAGGTAAAGGCCCATGCCGGCATACCTGAGTTCAATCCTGGGACCAACATAGTAAAAGGAGAAAACCAGTTTCTGCAAATTGTCCTAACTTCCACTCTACTCACTCACACTGTGGCACAGGCAAGTTGGGGCACACTCAGGTATGAAGACAAGCATTAAATAACTAAATGTAATGTAAAACTGTAATAAAAACTCATTTTCACTTCAGCTGACAAAACTCCATGACAACTGTTTAGGTCTCCATCCTCACAGACAAGTTTATAATCCCTGCAGCTCTCAATCAATCCTAGGATCCAAAAAGCAGATACGAGTCACCCAACAGGCTTACGAGGTGGAGGGGGCAGCTGGAGAGATGGCTCAGTGGTTAAGAGCACTGACTGCTCTTCCAGAGATCCTGAGTTCAATTCCCAGCAGCCACCAGGTGACTCACAACCATCTGTAATGGGGTCTGACCCCCTCTTCTGGTGTGTCTGAAGTCAGCTAGAGTGTACTCATACATAAAATAAGTTAATAAATAAATAAATCTAAAAAAAAAGGTTTACCAGGCCTAAGGAAGACCTTACAAAAGCCACTAGAGCTCCTTGAAGACACTTTGCTTTAAGGCATGCATAAGCAAAGCTCTTCAACTGTCCTGGAGCCGCCATCCACCTGCCTATCCACCTAGGAGGTAAGCTGGGTCTCCTGATGCTTGTGCAAGTGAGAAATCTGCATCGAAATCTGCATCCCTCAGAGATTTCCAAAGCAATTCCCTAGGACTGAACAATTAACAGGTTAAATGGATTGGAAAGCATGGGGCAGCAGCACCTGACTCAGATCGCTGGGGCTCATAATTACAACAGGCTGCATGAGGGACTACATGAGCGCTCTGACTGTCAGACTCAGCGCGGAGCTTCACAGTCTGGGACGCGGGCTTTAAAGACTTTAAAGTCACTTGTTCAACACTGACACCCAGTTTTCCATAATGACCCAATACTCTATGCTGCTCCAACTGGGAAAGAACCACTGAACGGTCACTGATCAATAGTTATTAAGATTCATGCAACAGACAAATATAAAGAGCAAACGCCTGCCTTGGGTACTGAGGAGGTCACAGTCCTGAGGCCTTCCTTTGGCGCTGTCTTGGCTAAGCCAGAGCCCACCCTGTCTTCACATGCAAAAGGCAGAAACTACTAAATCAGTAACTCAAGCTGACCTTGTCTTACATCAGCAATGAGATAACTTTTTTAATAGACTAAGGCCAAAAGATTACACGTAGTTACAGCTTAACCCCCAAGCTCGCTTTCATTTCCTCAAGCTATTCCACAATGCAAATTCGTGGCTGGACTTTATGGTATTTTATGATATTATATTTGGCACAAGTGAGCCAAATATATGTTAGATGATAGAATTTAAAATTCCCTATTGTCCCAACACTGTATATACACAGGCTTATAGTTTACACAGTACAGAAAACAAAAACCGTAAAGTGGGGACGGCTGTACTACAGAATTTTCTAAACTTCAGAACTAAGCATAATGGCACGCACCTTTAATCCCAGCACTCGGGAGGCAGGTCTACAGAGCAAGATCCAGGACAGCCAGGGCTGCCACACAGGGAAACCCTGCCTCAATAATCATCATCGTCATCACCGCCGTGGCTACCACCACCACCACCACCATCATCATCATCATCAGAAAACTTCCAGAAGGTCATGAACAGAACTTAAGTATATCTTTTCCTATATGAACCCTAACCCTTCCTATTAAGTTCATGTCTATACAAATTCCAAATTTGCTCCTAAATTTGGAAAATGCAAATAAATAATATAACCTTTAATTTTTTTATTTCATGTACCTGCATGTATGTACAGTGCCCCATGAGGGCAGGAGAGGATTCCCTAGAACGAGAGTTACAGGCAGTTGTGAGCCACCATGTGTGTACTGGGAACTCAGCCTGGGTCCTCTGCCAAGAGCAGTCAGGGCTCTTTAAGGCTGAGCCTTCTCAGGCCGGGCGGTGGTGGCGCATACCTGTAATCCCAGCACTCTGGGAGGCAGAGGCAGGCGGATTTCTGAGTTCAAGGCCAGCCTGGTCTACAGAGTGAGCTCCAGAACAGCCAGGGCTATACAGAGAAACTTTCTGTATATATAAAAATAAAAATAAAAAAAAAAAAAAAAAAAAAGGCTGAGCCTTCTCTCCAGCTCCATGAAATAGCTGTCTAATTTCAATATAGGCTTTAACTATAAAATGTAACCAAACTTAACTCAGCTTGATAGACTCAGATATAACCGGAAGAATTTCCTTGAATTAATCTCAGAATTTCCTTTGCCAAGTACCAGTTCTGGCAAACAAACAATAAAAACAAGAGACAGGAAAGATAAATCCTCACCAGAAACTACGCTTTAGAGTTCCAGGATCACACTTACAAATGACACTCTCCAAACATAACCTGATGCTTTTACGGCTCTAATTTAGAATGACACATTCCAATAATAGACACAGGCCACTAACTAACAGAGATGGACCATGAGCTAAGAATGAAGAACAGAACAAGTGATTATTTTATCAATTAGAATAATACTTGAATTCAAATCTGGTTTTTTTTTTTTTGTTCTTATTCTGGAGGGTTTATCTATACATTATGAGTGTGTGTGTTTTGCCTGCATTCATGTCTGTGCCCCACAGGCATGTCTGACACCTGAGGAGGTGGTGAGCTTCCATGTGGATGCGGGGAATTGAACCTGGACCCTTTGCAACACCAACTCTCCAGCCCCAGAATTCAAATCTTATCACGTAGCTATAAAAACACTGGCTTCAGACCTCACTGTAGTAGAGTGCTTAAGCAAATGTGCGGTGTCTCCACAAAGCCTGAAGAGAGGGACCTACTCCTCATCGGGGACCCTAGAGACTTGTGAGAGGTGTAGTGCTGTAAGAGAACATGGTGCCTACAACTATCTGCATTCGTATTTTCTTCATTGTTCCAAATTATTTTATTCAATTAACACACATCAGGCCCCTGTTTTTGCCATCGTCCAGGAAAAAGTGTCCCCAGTGGGAGGACTGTGTTCCCTAGACAAGTCTAGACGGTGCTAACCATTCCTTCTTATCCTTCTCATTCCTGGCTTTTAGGCACACTTTTTTTTTTTTTTTAATTTCCCCCTACCTTTCTGACGATTCACCTTCATGTGACGATTCACCTTAGAGCATCTATAAGGATGTCCCTTTCTGGAGGCCTACGGCACCTCATCCACACTTGGATTCAAATCTTGACATATAACAGACTGATTATATAGCTCAACGGTAGAGGCCAGACGGATTGGACAGTGCACAGAATATATCCTAGATCATAAGGACAAATAATACAGAAACACACGAAAAGACATACTAGAAAAAAAATTTTTTTCAGAAAGTCCTGGTCCCCATTCTCTGAGCACTTATAAGCAGTCAACAGCTGCTCCTGGGCGAAGCTCTGGAAAGCCCGTCTCTCTCTGAGGGGGAAATGAGGAGCTAATGTCTGCTGAAGAGGGAGAGCCGTTTTCTTCAGTGATGTCACCATTGGTACAATATGGTCCTCATGCCCTAAATAACCCTTTTCCATGCTATGCGATCCCAATTAAATTCACTGGGTATCAAAAAGAAAAAGACGTGAAAGAGGAAAAGAAATTAACCAGGGAAGTAGAAGAGGATCTCAGGAAGGGAAACTCAGGAGAAGGTAATGAGGAGTTAAGTATGATCATGATATGTGACAGTCATGTATGAAAATGTAAAGATGAAAACTATTATTACATAGAATGAATGTATAGTAATTGAGTAAGAAATCAAAAGTGTTCCCTCAGGAAGAAAGAAAACCCCAAACCCTGCATGGTCAGTCATAGTTATAATCCAAATTCTCAGGCACTGAATGGGAGTACCGTCATGAATTTGTGGCTAATGTGGGCTACAGAATGAGACCATGTCGGAAAAAAATCATGGCCAAAGTATGAAGAAAAGGGAATGTAACTTTAATCAATGAAGAGTAAGGAAAAAAAAATCATTTCGTTGTGGGTTGGACGTACTCTCTCTTGATTGGTTAAGGATTTATAATGTCACACACAAGTGCTAGTTTAAAATCCAACCCAAGCCAGGAAATCCCTTTTTAGTCCCAGATCTTGGAGGCATTGACAGGTGGATCCCTATATGTTCAAAGTCAGCCTAGTGAGAGACCTTGCCTTAAAAAGCCAAAACAATAGATAAAATCCAATTCTAAGTAATACATAAGGAACTTAATCATTTTATAACGTTAAAATCAAAGATTGTTGACTGTGGATTTTTCAACCCTAAGAATTGTTAATGAGGGGCACAGGGAGACGGTCAAGAGTACTTGCTGCTCTCGCAGAGGACAGCGCCCAGCTCTCACCTCGAGAAGCCCGCAAATTCCTCTAAGCCTAGCCTGAAGGAAGCTGGCCCTCTATTCCGGCCTCTGAGAGAGAGCCATCACACACGTGGCACTCACACAGGCACAGACAGAAATCAAAATAGTAACAATAAATGTTAAAAAAAAAAAAACCACTTCTGAATATAATGGTATAGCACTTTAATATTGCCAGCTATGAGGAGGCAAAAGCTGATGGAGTTCTCTGAGTTCAAAGCCAGCCAAACCTACAGAGCAAGTTTCAGGATGGCCAGTGCTATAGTGAGCTCCCTCCGGTCTAACCACTTAGACAGAGCATAAGTTCCAGTGATAGGTTACAGGCTCTGGTAATGTGGAAGGTCCTTGTGAACAGGTGACCTGTTAAGAACCAGTAGCAAGCCAAATGTCACTGACTTACAGAATGGGGCAGTCTTCCTAAAATGACAGGTTGGGCTGAAGCACACAGCTCAGCCCAGCATAGGTGAAGCCCTGGGCTCAACAGTATACACTAGGCATGGTGTCGCGTGCCCGGAATCCCAGCAGTACTCAGGAAGTAAAGGCTGGACTATAAGTTCAAAGTAATTTTCAGCCTTTGAGAACATGAGTCCCTGGTCTTAAAAAAGAGAGCCAGGGAGGCTGGTGAGATGGCTCAGGGGTTAAGAGCACTGACTGCTCTTCCAAAGGTCCTGAGTTCAAATCCCAGCAACCACATGATGATCGACAACCATTCCGAGATCTGATGCCCTCTTCCGGAGTGTCTGAAGACTGTTACAGTGTATTTATATATACTAATAAATAAATCTTTTTGAGAGAGAGAGAGAGAGAGACAGACAGAGAGAGGGGGGGGGAACCAAAGAATAAAAAACAAAGATGACCTATCAGACAAGCGATATGTAAACAAAGAAAGAAAAGTAAATCAGGAACTATGCTCTCCCTATCTTATCAGAGCCTAGGGCAGAGGGTTAAAGAGGAAACCTAAATTAAATACAGACACAATTTTTAAAGTTTAAAGGTTCCTAACCGTGAGCACTGAGGGGCTGAAGAAAACCAGTGCTGTTCAACCAAAGACAACTGGGCTACTAGATCAGTTGCCACGTGTGAAGAGGCTCAGTCAAAAACAATATTTTAACAAAAACTTCAGAAAAGGCAAAATGGCAGGGTGTGGTCACCAAGCCTTTAACTCCATGGCTCAGGAGGAAGGAGTTCCAGGCCAGCCACAACTACATGAGATCCTGTCTTTAAAAAAAAAAACAGTAAAAGCCAGGCGGGGTGACACACGCCTGTAATCCCAGCACTTGGGAGGCAGAGGCAGGTGGATTTCTGAGTTCGAGGCCAGCCTGGTCTACAGAGTGAGTTCCAGGACAGCCAGGACTACACAGAGAAACCCTGTCTCGAAAAACCAAAAAAAAAAAAAAAAACCAAAAAACAAAAAAAACAAAAAACAGTAAAAAACTTTTAATAGTGAATGTTATTACAGTAAGAGCAGAATAGTTACGACTTCTCTACAATAACATTTCTAGAATAAAAACTGAAAGAGTTGGTTGAAGGGCACCGTTTTCTTTATGAGTCACGTGATACGTTTATCATTTTCTTTATAAGTCAGTGTTAACGTGACGTCTGCCCAGGCACACCTTCATCCTCCTCCAGGCTCAATTCATCTAGCCAAGAACAAAGAATAAGATAAAAAAAGCCACTAAAACCCTTGAACTGCTAAGTTTGGGACCAACCGGGTCAACAGAGCTAGTTCGAAGACAGCCAAGGCTACACACAGAGACACCTTGTCTTGGGAAACAAAATAAAAATAAAACACACAAAACAACAACAACAAACAAACAAACAAACCCCAAAACTCTCAAACTGCTCCTTGTCGGTTATAAATTCCTTTGGTCTCTGGCTGATGCAGCCCTGAGCTCCCCAGAGTGAAGAACAGGATCCTCCTGCTAGTCGCACCTACATGGACGGACGGACGGACGAACAGACAGATGGACGGACGATGGAGCTGAGTAATGGCTCGGTTCCAAGAGAGTTAAAGCAGCCTGGACAGCTACCATTTTTCTTAAGGCTGTGTAACAAAGTGTGGCACAGACCATGTACCTTATTCAAAGTTCAAACAAAGCTCTAAAAGGAATCAAGACTTCTTGGCAGAATGCGTATTCTACAAGACAATATTCACAAAAACATAATTCCTTAAATTCTTAGTCACTTAGCCAAGAAATGTCCAGGGACGGCATCAGGTCATGCCAGCATACTATTTACACTCCATCAACCATTCAAAATGAAATGAAGAAGCACTCTAGCCAGCTGGAGGGGCGCCCTTAGCTGCCTGAGAGGACAGAAACGGGCGACAGCAACTTTCCCTATACCCAAGGCTAACTTCTAGTTTTGCCCTAAATCACTAACACATCTGAGCAACTTTAATCATTAAAAACACATGTAGAAAAGAATTCGTTTTTATTTAGAAGTCTTTTTTTTTCTAGGTTCCCACAGATATTAGGCAAGCCCAGCTCTTCCACATATACCTGTGCATTCATGAGCAGTTTAAAAATCAACTGAGGCCAAAAGGGGCCATCGAAAATTATTGAGACGCTACTTAATATTTATTGCAAAGTTCACATTGGTAAAAAGTCATGATGAAATACACACAGCTGCATTTACTTAACTGAACTTAATACACAATGCTGTTCTGAACATGTATGCTGTGCAGAAACTAATATTGTCCTTTGTAAACTTAGAAAAACCCACATCGGACTTCTACAGCCACTTAGAAATCTAAGCCCCGAGCATGTGTCTACACCATGGCTCAATAATCCAGACATCAACTGTGTGAAAAAGCCATTGAGTTGGCTTCAGGAAGCCAGTACCACACTAAGCCCCAAAACAAAGATTACAAATACAAAAAATATCCCCAAGAGGCTGGAAAGATGGTTGGGTGGTTAAAACCACTTGATGCTCTTGCGGGACTGGGGTTCAGTTCCTAGCACCCAAATCCCAAATTAGAGGAGGGGGGTTGCAGTTCACACTGCCATCTCTGGGAATTAGACATCCTCTTCTGACCTCCACAGACACTTCATGTATGTGGTGCACATACATACATCCAGGCACACACGCATACACATGAAACTAAATAAATCTTTTTTAAAAAAAGATTTATTTATTATATACAAGTGCACTGTCACTATCTTCAGACACATCAGAAGAGGGCATCAGATCCCATTACAGATGGTTGTGAGCCACCAAGTGGTGGCTGGGATTTGAACTCAGGACCTCTGGAAGAGCTGTCAGTGCTCTTAAACGCTGAGCCGTCTCTCCAGCACTTAATAAATCTTAATATGCACATGATGTCAACAGCTTTGGGATGAGGAAGAGCTGAGAACCAGTGTGAGTCTCAGATATGCCCATAGCATCCACCGCCACCCGCTCATTCTAGGAGGGCCTCAGTAGTCACGGGACGGAAGAGATCTAAAGCCAAGGAGGGGCTTGCCATCACACCTTTAAAACAGGACATGCTGAGCCGGGCGTGGTGGCGCATGCCTGTAATCCCAGCACTTGGGAGGCAGAGGCAGGCGGATTTCCGAGTTCGAGGCCAGCCTGGTCTACAGAGTGAGTTCCAGGACAGCCAGGGCTACACAGAGAAACCCTGTCTCGAAAAACCAAAAAAAAAAAAAAAAAAAAAAAAAAAAAACAGGACATGCTGCCTTACATTTGACCCCTTTGAAGCAAGGCTACTTCAGGAAAGAAACAGGGCTGGAAGATGAAGTTTAAGACAAGTTCTTGGACATCCTCCCTTTGGGCAGTGAAGACTAGCGGAGCTGAAGTGATTCTGCACCAAGTGGTTGAGCCACAACTTCCGCTGAGGCCTTTTCCTGGCCTGACCCCTATGACCTCACTGGTTCTGATAACAATTCGAGCTCCAGCCTGGTTTTCCCTCAAGAACGCCCTCTAGTAATTGAAAATACAATTCTCTGTTCCATCTAATTCACAAGGCTGAATCAAAAGAAGAAGAAAGAAAGAGAGAGAGAGAGAGAGAGAGAGAGAGAGAGAGAGAGAAAGAAAGAAAGAAAGAAAGAAAGAAGAGAAAAAAGAAAAAAGGAAAGAAAAAGAAAAGTTCACGACATCAAAAAGCTAGCCCAATGGGGCATGAAGAATGACGACGCACACTACCGCCCTGCTGTGACGGTATTTTAGGTTACCAAGTGTAACCTAAGACTCCTGACCCAATTTCTACACAATTTGTTGGTCCAACCCATAACTACTTTACAATGCGGTTGGTAATTACATTACTGTGCTGTGTGGTCATTACGTCATCAGCTGGGAGAGGTAAAGCCCACCAGACACTGCGTTCTTTTCCGGTTTGCTTTTCCTGAGTGGCTGAAAACCCCAGACCACCTACCCACCTGGCTCTGAGCTAGCTGACTCAAGTGAAGGCGCTAAGGGCCTAAGATCCAGACTTAGGCCAAAGTCACGCAAACTTCCTTCCCCCAAATGTAGGTGTTCCGATGTCCTGGATCTCTTAGAGCTTAAAGCACTATGGACGAAGTTAAATTGACTTCATGAAACTGCTCTAGTCAAATCCAACTCCCAGAGACTCACTCCCTAATTTAACTTTGCTGATCTCTGAAGCACTTGGAAGAGTCTCAGTCTCAGTCTGTCTGTCTGTCTGTCTGTCTCTCTCTCTCTCTCTCTCTCTCTCTCTCTCTCTCACACACACACACACACACACACACACACACACACACACACCACGAACGCACGAGCGTCCAGGGCATCACAACTTTGCCCCCTCTTGGCTGCCGGCAGACTTACTTAAGGAAGTATCTCTGGCCAGTGGCCGTGAAGGTCATCTCCCACCCGGGGGGCAATGGCAGCTCGTCGGTCACGTCATAGGACTGCTGGCGGAGATGTGCGTGCTGCTGTGCAGGGCCTCCAGCGGCTCCCGCACCGGTGCCTAGCTGCAGGGATGCGGGCGACGAGTGCGAGCGGACGTGCTGCGCGCCGCCAGCTAGTCGAGGCCCGGGGTGGCCTCCCGATGAGTCGGTGCTGGACTGGCGCGAGTGCGAGCCGGAATCGGGCTCCTTAAAGAAGGACTCCGGGAGGATCTTTTTCCGCCATGAACTGGGCTTGGGGTTCATGACAGAGTTGAAGAGGGCTTCGAGGTCCGTGTCGAGGTCCTGCGTGACGTGGATGACTTGCTGCCCTGGCGGCGGGAGCGGATGGGGCACCGAGGACGGATTCATCTTTCTACAAGAGAAAAGAAAGATCGGGTCAGCCTTTAAGTGCAAGTCAGAGGAGAAGGGGGTTGTCCTGGGGAAGGGCAGAGAGAACCTAGAGACAGTTAGTTAGGTTCGGGTCCGGGGACCAGGCGGTGGGGGAGGGGGCGCCCCTGGCCTCCGAGATTATGCAACTTTCCCGCAGCAAAGCAGCTCTCCTGAGCAGGCTGCCGCGGGAGGAGGTGGGGGCTGCCTGCACCAGACCCAGTCGCAGGCTCCCCTGACCAATACTCCCACCGCCGACCCCAAGCGTCCGGACTGCCGTCGTCTAAGAGCCGGACGCCAGGGAGGGTGCGGGGCGCGGCGGGAGCTACCTGGACACGCGGGGAAGCCAAGCCTGGGCGCCTCCCGAACTGACGAGCTGGAACCCGGCCGCGGCTGGCAGATCCCGAACGGATTCCCAGCAGCCGAAGGCTTATCCTCTTACATCCCCGGAGCCGGCCTCGGGCGCTCGCACTGCGCGAGGAAGCGACAGGGAAGACGTAGACGAGCGCGGCCGCCGCGGCTCTCCGACTGTCCCATAAACAAAGTTTGCAGCAAACTCCCACCCCTAGGAAAGAGGCGGGCCGAAAGTGGAGCTGTTGAATTATGCATGACCTCCTGGCCGGAGCCAGCCTGCCCCACGCCCCTCCTCTTCCTCCTCCTCCCACCCTGGCCCGGCTGGCGGGGGTGGGCTGGGCACTTCGCAGCTCGGGAGAGACCGTGCCCCCGCCCCGCTGCGCCGCGCCGACCTCTCCCGCCGAGCGCTCTATCTGCATTCCTTTGAGTTTACCACTGACTTGGGGCGGGATCAAAGAGAAAATGGTTCAAGCCTGTTAAATCAAGGGATTATGGACAAAAAACTAAATCGGAGAATAACGGAGGGCACGCGGTTGAGGGTCCAAGGCCCAGAATGAGCCTGCCCGGGGCGCTTTCCCTCGCCTTGAGGGGAGCGCCCAGCACCCGGAATGTGGCACGGGGCGCCGATCTGCCAGAGGTCGGACCGGGGCGCAGCCTGGCTCAGGGAGACACCCGCGAGGCCAGACTTTCCACGGAAGGCTGCTTAGCGCTTGTGACCATATTTGGTCTGGTGGGGAGACGACTTGGCCGTTTGGCTTTCAATTGTCTGCAAGACGGTTTCCAAAAAAGCGCGGCCGTTGCTGAAGATGCGGCTTCAGCGAGGAGTCGATTATAAACGACCAACTTTCAAGCCTTTCACCAATCCTTAAGTTTCCTCTACCGAGTGAATCTGGATACTAGTTGTAGAAAGACGGCCGAGACAAAGTTGCGATCTAGAGGCCAAGCAATTGCGCCCCCTTCCCTCCTCCCGCGGCGTTTGCGAGGGTAGTGGGAGGATTGGAATGTCCCTGGGTCCCTCTAGGGAGCCTGGTACTGGGATGGAACAGGGGCAGGTGGCTAGGAAAGAGAGGGTGTGCCAGTGACCCGGAAAAAGCCACACACCCTCCCACCAGACTGGACCTGGGCCAGAGGTGGAGACCCCAGCCTTTGGGGAGAGGAGGTCTGGCCTGGTAGGGCAGCTGCCGGGAAGAGGGAGGAGGCCTTGCCCTTCCCACTGCCAGCTGCTCAACTCTACTCCTTCTCCCCAAGAAAGGGTAGCTGCTTTGAAAGTCACATTCCTGGAAGCCCCTACCCGGCCCACAGATTCTAATGGACAAGTTTATTAGATAGGTTAAATGAGGCAATACATGCAAAGCACTTCGCTTAGCCGGGGCTGCGTGCAAGTTTGTCTGCAGAATTATATTAAACGCAGGCACTGTGCCTGGCCGTGTTAAAGAGGGAAATAAAAGTCAAAATGAAATCCACAGTTGAAGGATGACAGTGCAACAGGGAAACGAAGACGACTGTGATCTAACAGCAAGTTGAAGGGACAAATGCAAAGCCACTCCACCCGTTTTACTTCAAGAGACAGAAGACCCAGCACGTGGGAGGCAGAGGCAGGCGGATTTCTGAGTTCGAGGCCAGCCTGGTCTACAGAGTGAGCTCCAGGACAGCCAGGGCTACACAGAGAAACCCTGTCTCCGGAAAAAAGAAAAAAAAAAGAAAGAAAAAAGAAAAGAGACGTAAGAGTGGACAGCACAGTGGCTCAGCTGGAAAAGATTCTTTCCAGCACAATCTTGACAACCTGAATTCAAATCCCACACACTACATGGTGGAAGGAGAAAACCACATTAGCCCCTCCCCAACACAATTTTTTTTTTTAAATTTCCAGGCCATCTTTGATTAGCTGCATCCTATCCCAGTACCCAAACATGAGCTGTGACCCCAGGTCCCTTACAGACTGGGAAATGACAGGTAGTCTTATACCAAGGCCTCTTGAACTTTCCAATCAGGACCACTTTTTGCCTGAAAAAAAAATATTTATCTGACTCCAAACTATATTTGCATAAATAGGTAAAAAAAATCAAACAAACATTTACTGATAACCATGAATTAATTTTAAAATAATTCCTGGGTATATATAAAATTTTGCCATTTGTTAAAGACAATAAGCTGTGCTTTGGGCTGGGACTACAGTTCAGGGGCAGAGCACATGACTAGGATCATTCCCTAGGAATAATAAGTAATAAAACGAGGGTGCTTGTTTCTATCTACAGAATTAAATCCTGACTGTGTAATGCTGCAGGACATAGGGTGTCTTCAACATTCTTCACTTTTTTATTTCATAATTGCTAGTCCTGAGACTGGCATTGTATAAAATGGCAGAAATATGTTTAGGGCTATTTTAGAAACTGTTGGAAGTTCTGTCCGAGTTCCAAGCCAAAATTTTACTTAATGATTTTTTTTTTAATGAAAGTCAAGTCAGCAACTCAGTCATTTTCAACATCAAACATCCCAATCAAAATATATGCTAATATACACATACTGAGGAATGATGGCAGAAAAATATTGTCCTTTTTCGATAATTAAATCATGTCCTGTAAAAACAAAATACTGTGCCCAGTAAGACCACCACAATTCAAATCTGAGCAGTAGTGTTTCAAGCAGCTGTCCTTGGCGTTGTAGAGCGTGCACAGAGCAGAGTACGCATGTATGTTCAGAACCAAGAGTGCAAAGAAGTCACGAGATGCCACAGAGACAAGGACCACCAAGGATGCAAATCATGTTTGATTTTGAATTAATTTTTGGTTCTGTGTATGTATCAAAAAACTTTATTTTTTTATTTTTTTTTTAATTTTTATTTTTTGGTTTTTTCAAGACAGGGTTTCTCTGTGTAGCCGTGTCCTGGAACTCACTTTGTAGACCAGGCTGGCCTTGAACTCAGGAATCTGCCTGCCTCTGCCTCCCAAGTGCTGGGATTATACGTGTACACCACCACCACCCAGCTTCCAAAAACTTTATTTGTCTAGAGACCGGGTTTCTCTGTAGCCCTAGCTGTGTCCTGGAACTCACTGTAGACCAGGCTGGCCTGGAACTCAATGATCTGCCTGCTTCTGCCTCTCACAATTGCCAAATTTTTCACGACTCCTGCTCCATAATAAATTACACAACCCAAATGAGTTCACAACCCAGAGCTGAAGAGGAGCTGCTTCAAACAGAGAAAGGCGCCTGGATCACCACCTACCAAGATAAGCAGAGTTGGTTGCTTCCAGGAACCTGAAACTGCTGTTTTCCAGAAACAAGTCCTCTCCTCAAAGGACAGAGAGAAAGGGGAAAAGCTGCAGAGACACCTTCCCTTGGAAACAGGATTTTTGCAAGAGGGTGGGGATTAACTGTGGAGCCTGAGGAAGTGCCCGGGATGGAAAGATCACTAATTCAGAAGCTGCAAAGCTGAAGAGAGGATGCCCGAGGCCCGGCCGTTCCGTTCCGGGAAGGTTCTTATCTCAGAAAGATGTAAATAGGGGTTGAGATCGATAACCAAGGATGCAGTCTTTATTCCATGCAGTGAACACAGGCGCAAGTCAGAAGTGGCTGCTAACTCAAAAGCTTCTCCTTCCTAAACCGGCGTAATCGTCCCTCCTGGGGCAGGCACTCTGGCATGCATTTGTAATCTGAGGCCCGGCAGTATCACTCGAACTTAGTTCCAGGCCAGACTGGGTAGCAGAAGGAGACCTCGTCTTAACAAATTAAAAAAAAAAAAAAAAAAAAAAAACCTTATAGTTTATGAGTCAATGAAATATACTGCTATCCCAATCTTTCCGACAATAATGACTTAAATGACAGCTGTCTTAACTATCAGGTCCAGATACTGGTGTTCTAGATGTGCTGGCTAGTTTTATTTTGGAAGAAGGAACCTCAATTGGAAAAAAAAAAAGGAAAACCCACAAGATTAGCCTGTGGGCAAACCTGTGTTGAAATTTTTTTTTTTAATTGATGCTTGCTCTGGGACTGCCAATTTCACTGCAGGCAGTACTAACCCTAGACTGGTGGTCCTGGGGGTTATAAAACACCAATGTTCTTCAGTTCCTACCTTGAGTTCCTGCTGTATCTTCCCAAGATGACGGGAAGCTGTAAGATGAATTAAACTCTTTCCTCCCCAAGTTGACTTCAGTCATAGTGTTATATCACAGCAACAGAAACCTTAACTAAGACAGTTTAAGTATGATTCTTCTGCTTGGGCGTAGTATGCACACCTTTAAGCTCAGCATTTAGGGTCTGAAGCAAGTGGATCTCTGTAAATTCAAGGCCAGCCTTGTCTACAGTCAGTTCCAGGATAGCCTATGAGACTTAATGAGACTGTCATGTAATTCCTTCAGTCACCCGAGTGACGTCAGACACTCAAGCACTCCAGCCCTTTGCTTCCTCCTGTGTAATTTCAGGAAAATAGTACTAGCCACGTCACAAAATCCCACACTTAGGGCCAGGAATGGAACAAGAAGCCAGCTCAATCTATGCGTGGGTGGGAGAAGGATCCCGGAAGGCTCGAGCTAGCTGAGGAGCTGTGGAGGGTTGGTGCTGCGGGGGACAAGGAGACAGCTTTCTTGGTGGATATGTAGCCTGGGAGACTTCACTGAACGGCCCTACAGCCCTGTGTGTTCAGGCAGCATGAAGGAGAATCAGTCAGTTTAAAAGAAGATGAATGGGAAGGGAGAAAAAATGGAGAAGAGGGTATGGGGTGGATTTGATCAAAACATCATATACAAGTGTGAAATGCTCAAACAACAACAACAACAACAACAACAACAACAACAACAAATGAGCCACGCTGGAAGGCATACCTCAGTTTGTAAAATACTTTCCTCCACCTCAATACCCTACTAGCAGGTAGAACCTGGCTTATCGGGACAGAACCATAGTCCTAAAGCTGGAGAGATGGAGGCAGGAAAATCAGAATATGGAGGTCGTCTTCAGCTGTGGCAGTGACATGCCTCGGCTACACGAAACTCTGTCTAAAAATAAAAGAGATCTTGCAGGAACAGTGACTCACCCCCTAGTCCTAGCACCTCAGAGGCGGAGGCAGTGGATTGTCAAGACTTCCAGACTAGCCTGGGCTATCCATCAAGTCTCAAAACAACAATAGCAACAAAGGTAGAGCAAACTTGCTTCTTGACCCATTCATTAGAATACAAGTTTGAAAGTCCTTGGCTTCGCCTTCGACTATGAAGGACAAATAATTTAACCTCCCTGATTCTCACTCCCTCGTTTACTAAAGTTATGACCATCTGTTGAAGCCAATAGACTGCCCTCCTTTTTAAGAAAAAAAAAATGTATTCTTCTCTCTATAGTACATCCCGACCACAGGTTTTCCTCCCATTTCTCCTCCCAGCTCCCTTCTTCCCACATCCACTCCTTCTCCATTTCCCTTCTGAAAAAGGGTAGGCCTCTCAGGGATACCACACACCTTTAATAAAAGTCCATGCCTTTAATCCCCGCATTTGAGAGGCGAGGCAGAGGCAGGTGGATCTCTGAGTTCGAGGCAGCCTGGTATACAATGTGAGTTCCAGGACAGCCAGGGCTACACGGAGAAACCCTGCCTCGAAAAACAAAACCAAATAAACAAACATAAATAAAGACTAGGCACATCCTCAAATATTCAGGGTGGATAAGGCAACCCAGTAAGAGGAAAGGGTCCTGAAAGCAGACAAAAGAGTCAGAGAAACCCGTTCCTGCTGTTAGGAGTCCCAAAAGAACAGCAAACTAGACAATCGTAACGTATATGCAGAGGACCTGTGTCAGTCGATACAGGCTCCCTTGATTGTTGCTTAGGTCCCTGTGACCCCCCCTGAGCTCTGCTTAGTTGACTCTGTGGGCTGTGTTCCTGTAGTGCCCTCCCCTCTTGCTCCCTCCCTCCCTCCCTCCCTCTCTTCTGCAGGATTCCCAGAGCTCCGCCTATGTCTGGCTCTCTGGCTCTCTGTATCTGCTTCCATAGCCTCTCTGATGACAATGGGAAGGAACCAATCTTTGACTATAACAGACTACAATTAGGAATCCTTTCATTGACTTCCCCCGCCCCACAGTAGTCATGTTTGGTTCTGTCTTAGGTCTCTGGGCTACCCAGCCTCTGGTTTCTGCCCCCTGCCCCCAAGTGTCAGAAATGGGCTCCCTCCCACCCAAGGCATGGGTCTCAAGTTGGATCAGCCATGGATTGGCCACTCCCACAAGTTCTGCCCCACCTTTACCCCAGCCCATCTTGCAGGCAGGACAAATTGTAGGCTGAAGGTTCAATGGCTGGGTAGGTGTCCCAATCCCTACCCTGGAAGTCTTGCCTAGTTTCATAAGATGACCAGTTCAGGCTCCGTATTTCCCATGACTAGGAGTTTTCACTAGGGTCGCCCTCATAGATTCCTGGAAGTTTCCATTGCTTTAGGTGTCTCTGCCTTGCCCCTCGGTTCCACATCTCTCCCACACTCTCTTCCCCACCTCCCTTACCCTGATTCTTCCTGTTCCTATCCTCACCTTCCCGCCCCCTCCCTCCCCAATCCACCCACAACATCTATCGCATTTCCTTTTCAGGGAGATCCATGCCTTCTATTCAAATCCTTTATGTAATCCACTTCAATATGGCCAGGGCCAGAGATTTAACTTAACCAGGAGACTATAGTAGTAAAACGACACCAGAGCTTGCCAATCAAACCCTAAGCAGCCGTGAGCCTCAAGGGAAAACCACTTGGCAGCAGAGCCAGCAAGTGGAAGTTTCTAATCCCAGCTAACCAGAGGCTAAAGAAAGACTGCAAAGGCAAGACGTCGTCCCTGGGTTACAGAACAACCTCAAGGTGAGCCCGAGAGACTTGCCAAGATCTTATCTAAAGGTAATAGTAGGAAGTCGGAGAGATAGCTCCACCGTTAAGAGCGTGCTCCTGCTGCTCCTGCAGAAGACCTGGGTTCAGTTCTCAGCCCTTACACGGTAGTTCACAACCATTTGTAGTTTTACGGATCTGATACCCTCTTCTGGCCTCCATAACATGGGCCATGCATGTAGTATATACATCCATTAATGCAGGCAATCACTCACATAAATAAAAAAATAAAGATCGTTTGAGAGGTGGGGAGGAGGGGAGGGAGGCGCGGAGGGAAGGGAATGGAAGAAGGGAAAACACTAGCTTTGAAGCTGAGCTAGCCTCCAGCCAGGAGGGCTGAGGGCAAACACCGGAAAAGCCAGGAACCAGGGTGAGACTAGAGTGCCTACTGTATGTAATAAAATGATTTTTTTTCTTGCCACAAAATTTAGGACTTATATGCAGAATTTGTATTCTAAAGATTAAGAAAAAAATGAAAGTTGTTTGGTTTGGGGGCTGGGTATTGAGCACAGGAGCCAGCTATACATCCAGTCAAAATGGCAAGAAAAATTAACACAAACCTTGAATAATGCCTATTATTTATATCTCATAAAGATCTACGAAGATCCAGTGCATAATAAATTCTCCCTTCATAGATAAGACAGCCAGTCCAACAGAGTTTAAACTGTTTTGTCCAAATACATACAGTGAAAACATGAAATCAAACAAACAAAACCAAAAACGTGTGGGTCAGCCATGACCAGTGGGCGCTTTCCCCTGGCACATCGTTCTCCTGCGTGTCCTGTGTGAGCTGGGCATTGCTGCTTAGGGATGCCACATGAAGTCACTCTGGTGCCTTCTGCGACTTCTGGAGAAACGCCGCCGCCGCCATCACCACCGTTTTTTTTTTTTTTTTTGGTAAGACAATCAGCTGAGAGTACACGCCTGCTGATATGTAAATCTTACTCTCAACTTTCCACCAGAAATCTCTCACCAAGCCCTCCCCCACACCCTTCCTAAGGAGGCTGTTCTTGGGTCATCCTGCCCTCAACCCCACCCCCATCTGTTCGCGCCCAATCAGAAGTAAATGCTATTCGATTGATTCTTTCCTCTGGCTTAGTCAAATCTGCCCTTCCTCTTACACTTCCACCACCACAGAGCCTTATCTCAAACTGTTCCCAGTAGCCTCCTAACTGGTTTCTCTGGCCTCTTATTTTCATGAGGTCATCCCTTGGCGCTGAAGCCTTTTAACAACTGCCTGAAGGGAGGCAGAAAGGTCAAAGCTATTAATCTCGCACCCAAGGTCTCTCCACAGCTTGCCGGCTTCCTAGAATCTTTAATTTGCTTTTCTCATAGTCCAAGAAAGAATAGCCTTTATTATTATAGCTATTCCAACAGGGCTCTGATCCATGAATATTTCCTGGTACGTCTGTGCACCAGATGCATGCCTGGTGCCCAAGGAGGTCGAGTCAGATTCCTTGGGACCGGAGTTAGAGATGTTATGAGCTGCTGGGTGGGTGCTAGGAATCAAACCAGGGTCCTCTGGGAAGAGCAGCGGGGCTCTTAACTGCTCAGCCGCCTCTCTGGCCCCTGCTCCAGTGTTTAAATCTAACTCTAAACTGCCTTCTAAACTCTATTGTCATGTTTTCCTTGGACTCTTCCTTCTCTCCCTAAATCTCCAGTCTTTCTCTTCTTTAATTCCCGTGACATAAAATTAGGGAAAACACTATTATATATTATATTTCAGCCTTAACTTCATTATCTCCTGCCCCCTGACTACATTGCAGATATCTAGGGAGCTGGAACTATCTTAAGTTTTTTACAGCATTCCCCGGAGGAGGCATCAGCTCCCAGGTGAATGCAAATTTATTCTAATATGATCTTTCCCGTCCGATTTCAAGACCCATCCGTGTATGCAAACAATGTATAAGGTATCTGTCCGACAATCACAACAATTTGATTATGATTATGATGCACCTACAAAAAAAGACTCCGTTTTCTCTTTGTTTTCCCATGCTCAATAAAGTATCTCTGGACTGTGTTGTTTAGCGTGTCTGGCTGCTAGCCCGGTGGCTAGTCGTCTCAACTATTATTCTGCCTTTTTTTTTTATTTAATTTTATTTATTTATTTATTTATTTATTTATTTGTCTCAGGGAAGTCTCACCCACTGGGTGACTGACTAGATTTGGGTGGCTGATTCCACCTGAGGTGAACTGAGAGGTAGCAGTGTTGTTAAAAGACCACGGCCCAGCCGGGCGGTGGTGGCGCACGCCTGTAATCCCAGCACTTGGGAGGCAGAGGCAGGCGGATTTCTGAGTTCAAGGCCAGCCTGGTCTACAGAGTGAGTTCCAGGACAGCCAGGACCACACAGAGAAACCCTGTCTCGGAAAAAGAAAAAAAACAAAAAAACAAAACAAAAAAAAACCACCACGGCCCAGAAGCCCCTGGGCCAGAACCTGTCTGTACTTGCTGAATCAGTCAGGAGGACAGCCTCCAGTGCCAGGATTGGGGTCATCACTAGCAACTGAAGAAAGGCAACACAGAAAAGGACTTGAATACATAAGGGCCCTAATTTTAAAATAAATAAGCCCGTAAAACTGTAAACTGAGATTGATTTTTATTTAAACATCAAGATAAAAGTCGCTCGGTTCCTGGATGTTTTGGACAGGTGACACATGCAGTGTACACCGAAGCTTAGATCAAAGCAAACTGGAGTTAGCACCCGATTCTCTTGCTTCTACTCTTGAGCTGCAGGACACTTCTTAGTAAATACATCGAGGGCGTGAGGATGAGGGCGGGGCTCTTGCTGCCGAAGACGAAGACGAACAGGGTGGTCTTCCATCGGAAGTTATCGATTGTGCCAGCAGTGCTTGGGACACAGGGAAAGAATGACTGCAGTTACCTTTGTGTTGTTTTCTGCTTTTGGAGACAAGGTCTCTCCAGGTAGGCCTAGAACTTGGGATAATCCTCCTGCTTCAGCTCTCCAAGGGATAGAAGTACAAGTAAAAGCCACTGTGTCTGCTTCCTGCAATTATCTTTACCTGGCTTTGCGCTTTATGTAAACTGTTCATTCTTTATTCTTTCCTTATTTTTTTTTTTTTTTTGAGAGGATCAGGTGAGAAGAAGAGAATGACCTAGTATATCTAACAATTGAACATAGTCCATTATGGTTCAGTTAGCTATCTGAAATAGTGTTTAATGAAGATGATATTGCATTCTTTAAAAGGTATTTTTAATGATTTTCATTAAAAAAAAAAAACAATTCAGGTAAGAAACATCTGTGGATGGCATAATCACAACTTTGTCCAAAACATTTGAAATGAGTGAAAAGTAAGATGCTAAAATAATAGCCCTAAATCAGGTACTTAAAATAAAAATTAAAAATGAAGGCTTCCCTCTGTATATTTAGATCTGTGTGGACGTGCTACATAACAAACTGAATCATTTACTCTCAGAAGCCCGAGTGGGATGGTTATTATTAGTAACTAATGAGGCTGATTGGAGGATGACTTAGCAGTGATGGGAGGGGAATTTCAAGGTGTGGGGATTATCTATCCAGTCAATAACTGCTTTGGGGATGGGGGACAGGGTCTTAAGGCCAGGCTGACTTCAAGCTGAGTTGAAGCCTGAGCTTCCTGAGTAACCTGCAAATATTTTGTTTTATGCGGTGCCTATTACGTGGGCGGCCAGAAGCAACCTTTCAAGCTGGGCTCGGAGGGTTTACCACCTGATAAGACATTCACGGGATGGTGATGTCATTCGGCTCCTCCCTTCCCCAAGTCTGGTTCCACCAGCTGTTCAAGCCACCTCTCTTCCCTGGCCTTATTTTTCCTGTTGACAGCTGCCAAGCTTATACAAGCACCAGTGTTAGCTCCTTCACACCATTGTCCAGACTCAAGTTAGGGCTCGGTTGATGCCTGATCAAGAGAGGTCTTTTGGACCAGGAATGAAGGTTACTGGTGGAGCACTCACTTATCTAGTGTATGTGAAACTTTAGGCTCAGTCCCAGTTTGATTTTTTTTAAAAAACAGCTTAATTCATGGTTTAAAGCACGTGGTTCTCTGATGTTCTCTGATGTCGTGGCATGTTGTACACACATACACACACAAACACGCACACACCTATGAACATGTACATGATAAAAATATCAAAAAATTTAAATACATATTTTCAAAGAGTATTAGGTAAGAAGGTAGACTTATTCACCAGATAGTATTTACTCTATAGCAAATCCTAATTTTTCCATGTAATTGAAACATCTCCAGATCCTGGAGATTTAACTAAAAATTAAAAGTTTCAGCTGTTGTAATAATAATAGATAATAGCGTATGATATTGTACAGAGTACAAAGTCAAATGCCTTTGGCAACAACCCTGTGAGAATCAGTAGGCAAACATTCAAAGTGCTCTTACAGGAATGAGAAAACGTATATATGATATAAAAGATCAATTAATAACAAGACAACCAGGGCTTAGACCCTACTCCCCCACCTCCCCCCCCCATCCCTCCCACCTCCACACTCCCCCATCCACCCCCACCCGGACTTTCAAATTCTATTTTTGTTGTAACTTTTTAAATGTATCATTCTTTTTTTTTTTTTTTTCCCGAGACAGGGTTTCTCTGTGTAGTTCCGGCTGTCCTGGAACTCACTCTGTAGACCAGGCTGGCCTCGAACTCAGAAATCCGCCTGTCTCTGCCTCCCAAGTGCTGGGATTAAAGGCGTGCGCCACCACCGCCGGGCTAAATGTATCATTCTTAATTACTTCCTCTTGTGTGGACTGGACTGGTTGTTCCCTGCCCCAGGGTTGTGTTGTGTTGTGTTGTTTTGTTTTGTTTTGCTTTGCTTTGCTTTGTTTTTGAGGTGGGGGCATCACTGCCTGGTGTAGGCTAATTCCTGCATGCAAGTGCTCTTCCGGCCTCAGATATCTAAGCAGCTGGGACCATTGCCTCTTGTCACCATGCCTAGCTAGAATTCGGTAATTACCTTCCATGATAGTATCTGTCATGGCTCTTCCGTGATACAGACTGCAAAGTCAGGAGTTCATCTAGATGTTAAACCGGTGTGACTGATTAACATTGAATCAGCAAAAATAAAACTAGCTTAATTATTTTCTTTTTCTTCTTCTTCTTTTTTTTTTTCTTTTTCTGGATTTGTTTTTTTCAAGACAAGGTTTCTCTGTATGGCCCTGGCTGTCCTGGAACTCACTCTGTAGACCAGGCTGGCCTTGAATTCAGAAATCTGCCTGCCTCTGCCTCCCAGAGTGCTGGGATTACAGGCATGTGCCACCAGCGCCTGGCAATGATTTTCAAAGAAAGACATCTAGGTTTTCAATCATCTGCTTGCCTTACAAGTATTCCAAACATTCCTCCCCTTGCTGAAAATAGACTTTTCTCATACAATATAAAACTTTCATTTCCTAATTATATTTTTTTAAAGATTTATTTATTTTATTTATATGAGTTCACTGTAGCTGGCTTCATACACACCAGAAGAGGGCATCAGGTCCCATTACAGATGGCTGTGAGCCACCATGTGGTTGCTGGGAATTGAACTCAGGTCCTTTGAGGAGCAGTCAGTGCTCCTAACCACTGTGCCATCTCTCCAGCCCTTGTTTTCTAATTAAATATATCTTATACCTTTCAGCAAAGAACAAAGTTTCCCAAAGTCTAGTTGTTTTTCAATTTAAAAATTATTATTGCCAGGCATGGAGGTAACACCTCTTTAATCCTATCATTTGAGAGGTAAAGGTAGACAGATCTCTGTAAGTTGGAGAGTAACTCTACATAGTGAGTTCTAGGATAGCTAGGGCTACATAGTGAGACCCTGTCTCAAACAAACAAACAACAACTACTATTACTACTACTACTACTACTACTACTACTACTACCACTACTACTACTACTACTACTATTATTATTATTATTATTATTATTATTATTATTTCCCCACATGTGTTTGGGGAGGGGTGGTACCAGAGTGTACATGTGGAATCAGAGGATACCTTTAAGTTGTCTGTTTCCTTCCTACTACTGTGAAATCCAGCAATCAGATTCAGGTTGTCAGTCTAAGTGCTTTTACAGGCTGAGACAAGCTTCCAGGGCCTAATGTTTTCATAAGATTCTTACACAAAAATCTATCTGTCCCATTCCCATCAGTCCTGCTGCTTCTGCCTGTATGCAGAGTATTGAGATTACAGGAGTGTGTCACCACACTTGGATGGAATTCAGGGTAAACTGAGCAAGCAATCTAGCCACAGCACCATGGTGGGCCCATTTTTAGAATAGAGAAGTCTTCCATGAAAGCCATTAAACAGTTCTACTTTTGTTGATTCAATGCTAATTAGCCAGATGGCAAATTATCATTATCTCTGTCTCTGATGCTGCACCCCTGATATTGCAGTCTATATCAGGAGTCTTTTTATTGTTTGTTTGTTTTTGGGATTTGTTTTTTTTTTTTTTCTTCGAGACAAGTTTTCTCTGTATAGCCCTGTCTGTCCTGAACTCACTCTGTAGACCAGGCTGGCCTTGAACTCAGAAATCTGTCTGGGATTACAGGTGTGTACCACCACTGCCCCACTTTTTTTTTTTTTTTTTTTTTTGGCTTTTGGCTTTTGGCTTTTGGCTTTTGGCTTTTGGTTTTTTCCAGACAGGGTTTCTCTGTGTAGCCATGGCTGTCCTGGAACTCACTCTATAGCCCAGGATGGCCTTGAACTCAGAAATCCGCCTGCCTTTGCCTACCAAATGCTGGGATTAAAGGCGTGCGCCACCACTGCCCGGCAGAAAAGAGTCTTGATTGTCACTGTCATAGACAGTAATTGCAGAATTTTTAGTTAGGCATAATGGCAGAGCCTGTAGTCTTAGGTCCTAAGACAGGGAGATCACTTGTGAGCTGGAGGCAGCCAGCCTAGGCCACACAGTAATGCCCCAACTCACAATCAAAACAAAATAATTTGAGGGGCAGGTAACAACTAAAGAAAAGGGTGATTTTTAATAAGATGGAGGTAAATGTTGATTCTCCCACAAAACTTCCCTCAGACACTCCACTCACAGAAATATGTCACCTGGGTTCCAAGACTTTTTGTGTTTATGTTTAAAGGCACGAGGAAGACACAGAGTCTGCCAGAAGTCTCCATCTGTTTGCCTAAAAGGACGTGCATAATCTGGCAAGAGATTCATCCTTGCTTGTGAATCTTCCTCTGAATTTCTGCCAAATCAGTAACTGTACTGTCTGCAAGGCAAGCTGCTGGCATAGAGGAGACCCAGCCCCTTTATCAAAAGTCACCAAGGGCCTTTGTGCAGGGTCCAAGCTTTTAGCTTTGGACAGTCCTCTTCCCCCTTTCACCAGAGGCTTTGTTTCCATTGGTGAGACATTAAGAAGCTCTCCTGTAGTATCTTCCTTAAAAGGAAAACTAACCAAGAAAGACCTCAAGAGGATTGATTCCTGTACCAGTCCCATCAAGCTGCAGTTTGGGCATCAGATGAGTAAAACAAGAATACTCTGTCCTAGCTGGGCCGTGGTGGCGCACGTCTGTAATCCCAGCACTTGGGAGGCGAGGCAGGCGGATTTCTGAGTTCGAGGCCAGCCTGGTCTACAGAGTGAGTTCCAGGACAGCCAAGACTACACAGAGAAACCCTGTCTCGAAAAACCAAAAAAAAAAAAAAAAAAAAAAAAAAAAAGAATACTCTGTCTTTCTGTTATCATGCAACCAATTGAACTCAAAAAAAGCATCACTTCTATCAGAAATTTCCATTCTTCTCAAGATGTCATTGGAGATATGTTGCTTAACATTGTCAACTTGACAGGACCTAGGATTGTGGACAGGACAAATCTCTGGGCATATCTATTAGAGAGTTTCTAGATTGACTGAGATGGGAAAACCAAGCCTGAAGTTGACTGCGCTATTCCAAGACTGGAGTTTCAGATTAAATAAAAGGGGAAAACGTTAACAGAACACCAGCTAGCATCTCTCTCTACTTCCCGAAGGCAGATGCCATGCCAGGCTTTGTCACGGCAACCTACTCCAGGCGAGGAAACATAAAGGCGAGCCAGGAAGACCCTGAAGGTTTTCTTGCCCTTCTGAAAACAGACAAAGACAGAACTGTGTGCTTCTCTGCTATGATTCTTGTAGAATCTAAACTACACTGAAACTCCTTGGGAGAGTTCAATTACACTAAATTGACCAGAAACAATACATGTATTCTTAAGATCTGCCCAATATTCAGCATGCAACTACTCACTACTCATCAAATGAAGAGAGGAAGAAAGAAAGAAAGAAAGAAAGAAAGAGAGAGAGAGAGAGAGAGAGAGAGAGAGAGAGAGAGAGAGGAAGGAAGGGAGAGAGGGGGGAGGGAGGAGGAAGGAAAGGAAGAAAGGAAGGGAGGAAGGAGAGAAAGAAAGGAAGGATGGAAGGAAGGAAGGAAGGAAGGAAGGAAGGAAGGAAGGAAGGAAGGAAGATGAGTTTGTGGGAAAGAATAAGCAGTGTGTGATGGGTCAGTTCAGACCCACCAGGAACCGGATGGTAGTCAGATGAGCAAGATATGCAGGAGGGAAGAATACCTACAAAGGCTGACGAGGAGAAGGAAGAAGCCATATGGAAGTTACCTGCAGCACAGCTGGAGGAAGAAGGAAAGGAGGATTAGGCATTGAGAGCCATGGACCACAGCGCAGCTCTGAGACCGGTCTAAAACTGGTGCAGGTTCCAATGATGACTGTCCATTGAGCGGACATGATGTGGCTTAGCTCTAGAGTCTTATTGGATGCAGCCAATGGAGATTGAGAAGACGGTCCAGAGGGTTCATAGTACAGTGAGTCTCTGTGGGAAGCCGCTGGCACTGTCAGTTCACTGGGGGCCTCTCCATGGATTCATTCCATCTGGAACCAAACAATCCCCAAGAATTTACCTGTGGGGCTTTACTGTCACACAGGAGACATGCAAGCATACCTTTTAGTATGTAGTCCTTTCTGAGGTTCCTGTACCCATCTCTCTCTCTCTCTCACTCTCTCCCTCCCTCCCTCCCTGAGTGAAAATTTAGAAATAAATGACACAAACCACAGTTCTTGTTTCTGTGGCTGGTCTTGAAACCACAACTCTTTGCTCTCTTCCTCCTTTCCCCACGGTCAATGTTATCAGCTCTTCAGGAAGAGTTGATGACCCAGCCTGGTGGTACATCTCAAGTCTCCATTCCTAAGGATCCCAGGATCTTGTCATCATACCTAAAGGCTATTGCATGTACCCATTCAGTTATAATGGGGCAAGGCAGTCCCCAGAGGCACCCAAGTGAGTGGCCTGGTTACATGAATTTGCCTGGTTTCTGTTTGCACACTTATTAGCCTAGTTCTTTCTTGGGGCCATTGATCCCGACAACAATGATCACAACTTTCCTTGCTAACCTGTACCCAGACACAAGAATCTAACACATTGATATAGTTTAATATATCAGGGGCTTGTGAGATGCCTCAGAGGGTAAGAGCCCTGACTGCTCTTCTGAAGGTCCTGAGTTCAAATCCCAGCAACCACATGTTGGCTCATAACCATCCGTAATGAGATCTGACGTCCTCTTCTGGTGTATCTAAAGAATTTACATATGATAATCAATAAAAACCTTTGGGCCAGAGGGAATGGGACCAGAGTGAGCAGAGGGCCTGAGTTCAATTCCCAGCAATACATAATGGATCACAACAACCATCTGTACAGCTACAGTGTACTCATATACTCACTCTGCAATCCAGGCTGACCTAGAGCTCACACCAGTCCCCTTTCCTTAACCTCCCTAGTGCTGGAGACACACTCCATACAACATACACAGCTGATTTAGTTTCTTGCTCTTACATGTCAAAGGAAAGTGCAAGTCTGACCATGAAACAAAAATCAGTGCCCACATGAAAGAAGCCAATTAGAGATAAGTGGATATAAAGACGGAATAAAGGACAAGTCAGACACATTGAAGCCACTAGATACTACTGAGAGGCCAAACCTACTCCAACTTATGACTGGCCTCCATTTTAAAAGAAAAAGAGCCTGAGGACTTCACCTGTAGCTGAACCCAAGCTGCATCCAAGTTCCAGAAAGAATTACACTTTTTTTTTTTTTTTTTTTTTTTTTGGTTTTTCTAGACAGGATTTCTCTGTGTAGTTCCGGCTGGCCTGGAACTCACTCTGTAGACCAGGCTGGCCTCGAACTCAGAAATCTGCCTGCCTCTGCCTCCCAAGTGCTGGGATTAAAGGCGTGCGCCACCACCGCCCGGCAAGAATTACACATTTTGTCTCTGGCATAGTTTGTTCAATCCCCCAGAGTTACTCCCTAGCTATTCCCTAGCAACAGACAGTCAGGATGAGTCTGATAGTTCCACAGTACTTTCAGACTGTTTGTGATTGTTCATATTTTTGCTTCCTAGAACCCACCTGTCAGCATAAAGGACAACATATGTCACAATAATCATCCGATTAGATGCTGAGTGCTCTGGGTTTCACCCTCCTGTCCTGCTGTGTCAGGGTCATCCATGAGCCCTAGCTCGAGCTTGATTAAAAAGACCCTATTGGAATCGGCTCCTTGGTGGTCTTTTGAGGTTCACAAACATTTCGAGCATGCATAACAAGACTTCTGTTGAACTACTGCATAATTACAGGACCAATAAATTCCTATTATTGTGTGAGTTGATTTAATTTCTCTTAAGATGACCTAGTGTCTCATATGCAAAACACAACAAAGAAAATTGTAAATGTTTATCTTTTTCCATTTGAAACGTAGAAATAGCCATAAAAGTACCAATGTGGCTGCACTACCCGCAGTCGCCACCATCTTTGCTGCTGCTTGGACCGAGGGGGCTGAACCAGGTACCCGAGATATCCCGAGTTTAAGATCTCTGGGGACTCAGGCCACCAGGCAGGGACCTGCACACAGGATCTGAGCAGAGAGGTGGTTTATCTGTGTGCCAGCCAGGCCTAGGTCTTGTGCCAGGCAGGGTCATCAGCACTTGGAGGGGCTCCCAGCCACCATCTGCGCTCCCTGACAGATCAGACAAGCAGCATCAGGTCCACAAAGACAACCGAATATAACACTGCTTGGAGCAAGATATACCAGGGGTCCAACAGCACCCAAGAGGAGGGCAGCACATCAGCAATCTGTGCCAGGGGAAACCCAGTCATCCAGTGGTGGGGAAATAGCCTTACGAGCCCACAGGAGGTTCAAGCACCAGCTAGTGACTACAGGACCAACTAAGGCCAGAGATAACCAGATGGCAAAAGGCAAACATAAGAGGGTTACTAAGAGAAATCAAGGCAATATGGCTGCATCTGAACCCAGTTCCCTGACAGCAGTAAGTCCCGGATACCCCAACACACCAGAAAATCAAGATTCAGATCTAAAATCACTGGTGAGGATGCTGGTAGAGGCACACATAGATAGATCTCTTAAAGAAATACAGGAGAAAATGGATCAAAAGTTAGAAGCCCTAGCCAGGCGTGGTGGTGCACGCCTGTAATCCCAGCACTTGGGAGGCAGAGGCAGGCAGATTTCTGAGTTCGAGGCCAGCCTGGTCTACAGAGTGAGTTCCAGGACAGCCAGGAATATACAGAGAAACCCTGTCTCGGAAAACAAAACAAAAAACAAACAAAAAAACAAAAACAAAAAAATCAACAACAAAAAAAAGTTAGAAGCCCTTACAAAGCAAACACAAAAATCACTTAAAGAAATTCAGGAGAATATGAATCAAAAAATAGAAGCCAATAAGGAGAAAATACAAAAATCACTTAGAGAAATACAGGAGAACGTGGGTCAACAAGTAGAAGTCATGAAAGAGGAAACAAAAATTTCTTAAAGAATTACATGAAAACACAAACAAGCAAGCTAAAGATCTGAGCAAAACCATCCAGGATCTAACAACAGAAGTAGAAACAACTAAGAAATCGCAAAGGGAGACAAGTTTGGAGATAGAAAACTTTGGGAAGAAATCAGGGGCCATAGATGCAAATATCAACAATAAAAGAATCTCAGATGCTGAAGATACCATAGAAACCATTGATTCAACAGTCACAGAAAATGCAAAATGCAAAAAGTTTGTAACCCAAAACATCCAGGAAATCTAGGACACAATGAGAAGACCTAAGGATTATAGGTATAGATGAGAGGGAAATTTTATAACATAAAAGGACCAGCAAATATCTTCTACAAAATTATGGAAAAAAAACTTCTCCAACCTAAAGAGAGAGATGCCCATGAATATACAAGCAGCCTACAGAACTCCAAACAGACTGGACCAGAACAGAAATACCTCCTGTAACATAATAATCAAAACCCCAAATGTACTAAACAAAGAAAGAATATTAAAGGCAGTAAGAGAAAAAGGCCAAGTAACATATAAAGGAAGAACTATGAGAGTTACACCAGACTTCTCACCTGAGACCATGAAAGCTAGAAGATCCTGGGCAGATATCATGCAGACTCAAAGAGAACACAAATTTCAGCCAAAACTACTACACCCAGCAAAACTCTCAATTGTCATAGATGGAGAAACCAAGGTATTCCATGACAAAACCAAATTTGCATGATATCTTTCCACAAACCCAGCCCTACAAAGGATAATAGGGGGAAAAGACTAACACAAGGAGGGAAACTACACCCCGGAAGAAGCAAGATAGAAAACTCCTCTGATCAAACCCAAAAGAAGATAACCACTCAAATATAAAAAATAATTTAAAAAATGTCAGGAGGTAATAATTACTATTCCTTAATATCTCTTAACATCAATGAACTCAATTCCCCAATAAAAAGACATAGACTAACAGACTAAATACATAAACAGGACCCTACATTTTGCTGCATATAGGAAACACACCTCAGGGTCAAACACGACCTCAGAGTAAAAGGCTAGAAAACAATTTTACAAGCAAATGGTCTTAGAAAACAAGCGGGAGTAGACATCCTAATATCAGATAAAATTGACTTTCAACCTAAAGTCATCAAAAGAGACATGGAAGGACACTTCTTATGGGTCAAAGGAAAAATCCACCAAGAAGAACTCTCCATTCTGAACATCTATGCTCCAAATGCAAGGCCACCCTCATTTGTAAAAGAAACTTTACTAAAGCTCAAAGCACAGATTACACCTAACACAAAAATTGTGGGTGACTTCAACACTCCACTCCCCTCAATGGGCCGATCAGGAAAACAGAAACTAAATAGGGACACAGTGAAATTGAAGCATTGGACCTATTGGATTTAACAGATATATACAGAACATTTCATCCTAAAGGAAAAGAATATACCTTTTTCTCAGCACCCCAGGGTACATTCTCCAAAATCGATCATATAATTGGTCACAAGACAGACCTCAGCAAATTTAAGATCAAAATAATCCCATGCTTCCTATCAGATCACTATGGAATAAGAGTGGTCTTCAATAGCAAAAAATCCAACAGAAAGCCCACATACACATGGAGGCTGAACAATGCTCTACTCAATGATACCTTGGCCAAAGAAAAAATAAAGAAAGAAATCAAAGACTTTTTAGAATTTAATGAAAATGAAGGCACAACATACCCAAATCTATGGGACACAATGAAAGCAGTGCTAAGAGGAAAACTCATAGCCCTGAGTGCCTCCAAAAAGAAACTGGAGAGAGCATGCACTAGCAGCTTAACAGCACACCGGAAAGCCCTGGAACAAAAAGAAGCCAATTCACCCAGGAGGAGTAGAAGACAGGAAATCATCAAACTCAGGGCTGAAATCAATCAAATAGAAACAAAGAAAACTATACAAAACCAGGAGCTGGTTTTGTGAGAAAATCAACAAGATAGATAAACCCTTAGGCAGACTAACCAAAGGGCACAGAGACAGTATCCAAATTAACAAAATTAGAAATGGAAGGGGAGATATAACAACAGAAATGGAGGAAACTCAAAAAAATCACCACATCCTACTACAAAAGTCCATACTCAAAACAAATGGAAAATCTGGAGGAAATGGACAATTTCCTAGACAGATAACAAATACCAAAATTAAATCAGGATCAAATAGATCAACTAAACAGTCCCATAACCCCTAAAGAAATAGAAGCGATAATAGAAAGTCTTCCAACCAAAAAAAAAAAAAAAAAAAAAAAAAAAAAAAAAAAAACCACAGGACCAGATGGTTTTAGTGCAGAATTCTATCAGACCTTCAAAGAACACCTAGCGCCAATACTCTTCAAATTATTCCACAAAATAGAAAAAGAAGGAATACTACCCAACTCGTTCTACGAAGCCACAATTATGTTTATACCAAAACCACACAAAGATCCAACAAAGAAGGAGAACTACAGGCCAATATCCCTTATGAATATTGATGCAAAAAAATACTCAATAAAATTCTTGCCAACCAAATCCAAGAACACATCGAAACGATTATTCACCATGATCAAGTTGGCTTCATCCCAGGGATGCAGGGATGGTTCAATATACGGAAATCCATTAATGTGATCCACTACATAAACAAACTTAAAGAAAAAAAAAACACATGGTTATTTCATTAGATGCTGAAAAAGCATTTGACAAAATTCAGCATCCTTTCATGCTTAAAGTCTTGGAAAGAATAGGAATCCAAGGCCCATACCTAAACATAGTAAAAGCAATCTACAGCAAACCAGTAGACAACATCAAATTAAATGGAAAGAAATTTGAAGCAATCCCACTAAAATCAGGGACTAGACAAGGCTGCACCTTCTCTCCATATCTTTTCAATATAGTGCCTGAAATTCTAGCTAGAGCAATTAGACAACATAAGGAAGTCAAAGGGATACAAATTGGAAAGGAAGAAGTCAAACTATCACTATTTGCAGATGATATGATAGTATACATAAGTGACCCAAAAAACTCCACCAGAGAACTCCTACAGCTGGTAAACAACTTCAGCAAAGTGGCTGGTTATAAAATCAACTCAAGCAAATCAGTGGCCTTCCTATACTCAAAGGATAATCAGGCTGAGAAAGAAATTAGGGAAATGACACCCTTCACAATAGCCACAAACAATATAAAGTATCTTGGTGTGACTCTAACCAACAAGTGAAAGATCTGTATGACAAGAACTTCAGGTCTCTGAAGAAGGAAATCAAAGAAGACCTCAGAAAATGGAAAAATCTTCCATGCTCATGGATTGGCAGGATTAATATAGTAAAAATGGCCATCTTACCAAAAGCAATCTACAGATTCGACACAATCCCTATCAAAATCCCAACTCAGTTCTTCACAGAGTTAGAAAGAGCAATTCTCAAATTCATCTGGAATAACAAAAAACCCAGGATAGCTAAAACTATTCTCTACAGTAAAAGAACTTCCGGTGGAATCAGTATCCTGGACCTCAAGCAGTATTACAGAGCAATAGTGTTTAAAACTGCATGGTATTGGTACAGTGACAGACAGGTAGATCAATGGAATAGGATTGAAGAGCCAGAAATGAACCCACACACCTATGGTCACTTGATCTTTGACAAAGGAGCCAAAACTATACAGTGGAAAAAAGAGAGCCTTTTCAACAAATGGTGCTGGCTCAACTGGAGGTCAGCTTGCAGAAGAATGTGCATTGATCCATTCTTATCTCCATGTACTAAGCTCAACTACAAGTGGATCAAGGACCTCCACATAAATCAAGATACACTGAAACTAATAGAAAAGAAACTGGGGAAGACCCTTGAGGACATGTGCACAGGGGGAAAGTTCCCAAACAGAACACCAATAGCTTATGCTCTAAGATCAAGAATTGACAAATGGGACCTCATAAAATTACAGTTTCTGTAAGGCAAAGGACACTGTCAAGTGGACAAAACAGCAGCCAACAAATTGGGAAAGGATCTTCACCAACCCTACATCCGACAGAGGGCTAATATCCAATATATACAAAGAACTCAAGAAGTTAGACTCCAGAGACCCAAACAACCCTATTAAAATATGGAGTACAGAACTAAACAAAAAATTTTCACCTGAAGAAATTTGGATGGCTGAGAAACATCTAAAGAAGTGTTCAACAGCATTAGTCATTAGGGAGATGTAAATCAAAACAACCCTGAGATTCTACCTCACACCAGTCAGAATGGCTAAGATCAAAAACTCAGGAGACAACAAGTGCTGGCGAGGATGTGGAGAAAAAGGAACACTCCTCCACTGCTGGTGGGATTGCAAGCTGGTACAACCACTCTGAAAATCAGTTTGGAATTCCCTCAGATATTTGGGCATAGTACTACCTGAGGACCCAGCTATACCACTCCTGGGCATATAGTATTCCTCAGCATGTAATAAGGACACATGCTCCACTATCTTCATAGCAGCCCTATTTATAATAGCTAGAAGCTAGAAAGAACCCAGCTATCCCTCAACAGAGGAATGGATAAAGAAAATGTGGTATATATACACAATGGAATACTCCTCAGCTATTTGTTTTCTTTTTTATTGAAAACAGAGGTTCTACCAATTGAAACCAGGGACTTGCATAAGTGAGGCAAGCACCCAGAGATTGGGCCTTACATCCACTCCTGGATGTACCTCTCAATATTAAAAACCCTGCCTTCAGTCCTCTAATTCTATCAGCCTGGAACCTCTAGCCTCTACCATCTAGAAATTAGCAATGGACTGAACAATGGGAAGAGGAGAATGGTAGCAGGCGGCTGTACCTCTGCGGCCTTCTCCCCTTCACTCTATTGTCTTCTGTCTCACCTGTCCACTTCTTTCACTGTTCATAATGTTGGACATTCGGTGATGGCTTGTTCCCTCCTGTGGATCTCCTCTCCAGGGATGGCCCTTTACATTTACCCAGCTCCATCCCTAGAAAGGGATGGTGGAAAGAACAAAGCAGAGTATACTGTGTTGCAGTCTTGGCCTTAGTTTGGGACTATGGTCACAAAATGAGTGGCAGGCTCCCTGTATTAGCCAGTGGTCCTAAAATTCCATCCAAGTCACCAGAGAGCTGTGGCTGACACTCAAGTCAGCAGTGTGATCCTTCCTGGCCAGCTCTACCTTCTCAAGAGTCTCTAGACAGCAAACAACCTTAATGATACTAACCAGGCTCATGTCATTTGTTACCTTGTCTTATGTATATTTATTCGTGTGATTGGATGTATATGTGTGTACATGCACACATGTGTGTGTCCCAGTGCATATGGAAGTCAGAGGAAGACTTGCAGAAGTCAGTTCTCTTCTACAGTATGTGTTCTGGAGATTGAATTTAGATCATCATCAGACTTGGTAGCAAGTATCATTATCTTTTCCATCGCTTTCACAATACTTCATTTCTTTCCTATATTAGGGTCTGAACCCAGGGCTTTGAGCATGCTAGCCCATACCTACTTACTATGTACACTAAGTACAGCCCCAGTGCTATCATTTTTTAAATCCTTAAAGTATTTCTGGATGCTCAAGAAATACAAACCCACTAATTTGGGTTGGGCTTGGTTTTTTATTTTCAGTATTTGTTACTGTTCATTTATTGAGGGAGAATCACACTGTGCAATAATGATCACACTCACCATCCTCCTGCCTCAGCTTCTGGAGAAGACATATTTCTTCTGGAGAAGACATATAACTATTCTTTGTGTGTGAGCAGTTGACCTGCACACACGCATTATTAAATCCTTGTTCTAAGGTTATAACTTTAGAGCTGTGTTATCCTTAGAAGAATTTTAAAAATCCTCTGCAATACAAACTTACACAGGAGGCAAGAAAAATGGCGTTCAGAAGAAAGTCAGGACACATCTGAGATAATGGGTATGAGCTTCTCCAAAGTCCCAGGAGGTCAGACCTGCCCAAGCTCAGAAACAGCCTCCTCAAGGAAGAGGCCACTAAACCAGTTTGGATCAAGGAAGCACAAGATGAAATAAAACAATTCCTTGATCTTCACTCAAATGTGTCTCAGCAGTCAACACTGAATGCATCTATTGGAAGTCATAAATATACATTTGCATAACGCAAATTAAAACATAAGTCTTCCAAAAAAATTTTTAAAATTAAGTCAACTTATCTGGCAGATCTATCAACAACCCAAGAAGGAAAAACAATCCCATGTTGAAGAATTATTTGAAGAGAAAAAGAAAAGAAAGACAACTAGGGAAAGTTGTTGAACCCTTTGAATATTTCTGTGTAGCAAGTAAAGAATGTTCTGGATAGTATTAATTTTTGTGAGAAAAAGTATGTGCCCTTAAATAAAACAATTCTTGTTTCAATCTATAGTTTGAAGTCTAGCCTGCAGTCTCCATAACAATCCAAACTGTTTCAAATCAGATAAAAACATTTTTATATTTTAGTTTAATATTCAGATAAGATCCTAGTCAAACTTCTTTCTATGACTTTTTCACTTCTGAATAGATTCACATCTGAGGCTCTTACCCTACACGTTAGTTGTTTTGTTTTCAGACAGGGCCTCACTGTGATGCCCAGACTGCTCCAGTTGAGTCCCTTCTGCCTTAGACTCCCATGTGCTCAGATTGCAGGCTGCCAGCCCTGTGCCAGCTGTCCACCATTTGTGAGTGTGCATATCCTACTTTCGATAAGAGGATTTCTGGGGAAAAAAAAAAAAGAAAAAGAAAAAACCCTTTTATTCTTTCTTACAGAGTGCAGTGTGTACAATGCCAATTAAAATGACCTTAGTGGCAACACTTTCAAAGCTATGTTATAATTTGAATCCTAAATGTGCCCCCCCCTCAGGTTCACCATTTCAATACCTAGTCCCTGTCCTGTGTTAATATCTTGAGAGCTATAATGCCTTTAGTAGGTAGGACCTGACTGGAGCCATTAGGTTACTAGGATGGGCCTTTGAAAGTTGTGCCTACCCCTGATTCTGGCCAGCTTCCTCTTCTTCCTGTTCTACAACAAGGTGAACCGCTTCTTGTTGCCACCAGAAGAGTTACCTCTGACACCATGCCTGCCCCACTACCATGCACTGTAACCCTCTGGAACTGAGAGGCAACATTTTTCTTCCCTTCAATTGTTTCCGTAAGGGATTTTGGTTATGCCAAGCAAGAGTAGTCAACAGCCTATAGAACCAAATGAAAGCCTTTGCTTTCTCTACCACATACCTGCCTTTTTTGTTTTCATTATTGTCTGAGGTTGGGTTTGTTTGTTTGTTTGTTTGTTTCATCATTGTTTTGTTTTTATTTGTTTCATTGTTGTTTTGTTTTTGTTTGTTGTCTAGCTATATATCCTGGGGTGCCATCAAATGGGTACCATGAACCGTGGGCTACCCATGAACCCTAAATCCTTTTGCCTCAATTACCCATATGCTAAGACAACAGACATGTGTGGTCAGGTCCAGTTCTGCCAAACACTATTTTATCAGTAGTTATCAAGTACCTGCTATATACAACACAGTGTGTTAAATTCTGTGGGAATCATCAAGATAACCAGTCTGTAATAAATCTATTATTATACATTTAAAGTTGCTACCGCCACCAAATACTAGGACCATCTCCATCATTTGTATCGTCTGCAGCTCTCCCACCATCACAGACAGCATCACCATACATCAAACTATATCCACCTTGCCACCGCCACACTGTTGCTCAACTACCATCCTCACCTCCTTCTCTAAAACCATTATTCCTAAACACTGTCACAAGTATAAACACCAGCAGCAACAACAACAACAACAAAAACCCAATATATTTATTGTGAAAATAGCCATAGAATGTTTTGATATGCTAAGTGGACATTTTTTAAACATGGGGCTTATTTTATTTTAATTAATTTATTTTTGTTTTATGTGCATTGGTGTTTCTCTGCCTGCATGTAAGCTGTGTGAGGATGTTGGATCCCCTGGAACTGGAGTTTAGACAGTTGTGAGCTGCCACGTGGGTGCTGGAAATCAGCTAGTGCTCTGATTCAGTGAGCCATCTCTCTAGGCCTTGCTAAGAGAAAAATCATAAGTTGAACAGAACTGTAAAAATTACCCAATTATCTGGTTTTATCTGTAGATAGATATATAGATAGATAGATAGATAGATAGATAGATAGATAGATATTTAATTGGGGTTTTACTGCTGTGAATGGACACCATGACTAAGGCAACTCTTATAAGAACAAAATTTAATTGCAGCTGGCTTACAGGTTCAGAAGTTCAGTCAATTATCTTCAAGGTGGGAGCATGGAAGCATCCAGCCAGGCATGGTGCAGGCAGAACTGAGAGTTCTACATCTTCATTTGAAGGCTGCTATCAGAAGACTGACCTCCAAGCAGCTAGGGTGAGGGTCTTTTTTGTTGTTGTTTGTTGGTTGGTTGGTTGGTTGGTTCTGGTTTTTCAAGACAGGGTTATCTGTGTTGCCCTGGCTATCCTGGAACTCACTCTGTAGACCAGGATGGCCTTAAACTCAGAAATCTGCCTGCCTCTGCCTCCCAAGTGCTAGGATAAAAGGTTGTGCACCACTACTGCCCAGCTAGGATGAAAGTCCACATCCACAGTGACACACCTACTCCAGCAAGGCCACACTTCTTAATAGTGCCACTCCCTGGGCCAAGCATATACAAACCATCACAGAAAGATAGAGGTATGAGAAATGAGAGATGGCTTGTGGTTTGACCATGATCAGTGGCCCAGGAAAAGGACAGATCACAAGCAGAGCTTCATGTCCTAGTTGGTCACCTGCCCGTAATCCCAGCACTTGGATGGAAGATTGGGAGTTAAGGTATTCTTCAGCTACATCAAGAGTTTTAGGCTGCTGGGCGGTGGTAGCACACGCCTGTAATCCTGGCACTTGGGAGCAGAGGCAGGCGGATTTCTGAGTTCAAGGCCAGCCTGGTCTACAGGGTGAGTTCCAGGACAGCCAGGGCTACACAGAGAAACCCTGTCTCGAAAAACCAAAAAAAAAAAAAAAAAAAAGAAAGAAAGAAAGAAAAAAAAAAAAAGAAAGAAAGAGTTTTAGGCCATCTTGGACAACCCAAAACCTATGCAACCCTAACTACAGGGTTTGACCTATGTAAAAATGAAACAAAACAAAAACACCCAAAAGAATTCTATGCTTTTGATGTATTTGCTGCTCCCTGAACCTTCCCCTTCTGCCACAGGATTCTTCCTAGAAAAGATGGCTGGGCACTGACAACCGAGGATTAAAGAACCCCCACCGCACCTCTCAGGCAGGAAGAACTCTGATGAAAATGAGAAGAGGTGTGGAATGCCTGCAATCCTGGTACTTGGAAAGCCGAGGCGGGAAGATCAGAAGTTTGAGGTCACCTTCGCTTACAGAGGACGTTGGAGGTCAGTCTGTGCTACATGAGAGCTTGTCCAAGAAACCAACAAGCAAGGTAAAGAAAAGAGGAAAGTGACTAATGTCTCCCAAGCCCCCTTGGCCCGCTTAGTGTAGCACCGGCTATACAAGTGAAGAGGCCATGAAAGACACTGGGGTCATACACCTCCTGGGAATTAAACACAGAGGCGGTCCTGGAGAGAAAGTGGTATTTCTCCCTCGGATGATGCCGTTCCTCTATCCAACAATAATACACAGGACTCTGTACTTTTGGCCAAATAGCGCAAAGTACCTAGCAAATGTTCAACTCATGAATCGTCAGAACAACTAAGAAAGGACAACTTTTTGAAGGATGAAAACGAACAGTACTCTTGATGGTGGGTCTAAGGAAAATCGTCCTAAAGTCAGAAGAAATGATGTAGAGCTAGCTAAAGCACACCGCTGGCAGGAAGCGTGAGCAGAGGACACTTCTGGGCTGAATGCTGCCTAAGATACTCTGGACAGGGATGTTCAAAGGCAGACAGGGGCCAGAATAACCCTTGATCATTCCTTCCAGCTCTGGGTTTTTAAAAATTCTTGTTGTTGTTTTTTAACACAATTTTAAACATTTAATTTTACCAACGAAGACTGGAGTTCCAGATGCTGCAGTGAATGCCAGCTAGCTCAAAGAGGTGGAGAAAGCACCCAGCTGACCTTCCTCCTCAGCCAAAGTCCGAGAAGGAATGCTCCTCCCTCAAGGAAACTGCTTCAAAGGGACTACTCCTCCCTTCTACTTCCTGTGCGCCTCTCTATCTGTCCTCCTGACTCCCTCCCATTCTCTCTGGTGTTTTCTTAATGATCCTATGTTCACTTCCTATCAACTGGTTGTTTGCTGTCTCTTGACCTGTGGTTGATTTTATTTACTCCTGTGAAATATTCAACGATATTCAAGCAGAAAATTCTTTGATTAAAGATGTATGATGATAAGGCTGAGCCACACCACAACTAAAAACAGGGTTTTTTCCCCAGTAAATAACACAATCTTGGGGTTCACAGTGGGAGCAAATATCCCGCAACAAGTGGGTTTTTTGTTTGTTTGTTTGTTTGTTTGTTTGTTTCCTGAGACAGGGTTTCTCTGTGTAGTCCTGGCTGTCCTGGAACTCACTCTGTAGACCAGGCTGACCTCGAACTCAGAAATCTGCCTGCCTCTGCCTCCCAAGTGCTGGGATTAAAGGTGTGTGCCACCTCCACCCAGCAACAAGTGGGTTTTTAAGGAGAAAAAGAAGGAGACTGTGCCACGATGTGTTGGCAAGTCCTGATTGGACATGTTAGACAAATAATGAATTTTGATGTTTTGTCTCAGGAACGAATCAGTGGCAAAATAAGGGAATGGACCTTGGGAGCTCCTAGCTTTAGGAGTTTAACCCAGGGCTTTAGTAAGAGAAACAGAGGGGAGAGGCAAGGCCCACAGGTGCCATTTTGCCATTCTTGGGCTTTCATACTGGACTCTATTTTTTGCCTCATATTAAGCAAAACCTTAAATTTAAGATCAAGCGGAACAATAGCCAAGAGGCCTAAATGGAATTAATACCTCTCTCTCTCTGTCTCTATCTGTCTCTGTCCCTGTCTCTCTCTCTCTCTCTCTCTCTCTCTCTCTCTCTCTCTCTCTCTCTTTCATAGTCTAATCTTGTAGTTCTGGCTAGCCTGAAATTCACTGTGTAGACAAAGCTGGGCTTGAACTCAGAGATCTGTCTGCCTCTGCCTTCTAAGTGATAAGATCAAGGGCATGCACCACCACTTCTGGCCCAACTTCTTATAGTCTCACCATTTTCTTTTTGTTTGTTTTTTGATTGGTTGGTTGACTGGTTTGGTTTATATTATTATTATTATTATTATCATCATCATCATCATCATCATCATCATCATTATTATTATTATTATTATTATTTTATTATTTCATATATTATATCTAGACGACAGTTTCCCTCTTCTCCTCCTATCCCCTCTTCCCCACCTCCCCTCTCCCCCAGATCTACTCCTCCTCCATTTCCCTTTAGAAAAGGGCTGGTCTTTCGGGAATAGCCATCAAACATGACAATAAATTATAATAAGACTAGGCACAAACTATCATATTAAGGCTGGATGAGCAACCCAGTAGGAGGAAAAGGGTTCCCAAAGCAGGGAAAAGTATCAGAGACAGCCCAAGCTCCTGCTGTTAGGAGTCCCATAAGGGCTCCAAGCTAGACAACCATATCATACATACATGCAGAGGACCTAGATCAGGTCTATACAGGACCTCGGGATTATTGGTTGAGTCTCTGTGAGCTCCTATGAGTCCTGGTTAGTTGACTTTGCGGGTCTTGTTTTTGTGGTATCCTTGACCTCTTTGGCTCCTACAATCTTTCTTCTCCCTCTTCTGCAGCATCCCCAGAGCTCTGTCTAATATCTGGCTGTGGGTCTCTGATCTGTTCCCATCAGTTGCTGGACTGCCTCTCCGATGTCCACTGGGGTAGGCACCTGTCTATGAGTACAGTAAACATGCTTAGGAATCATTTCATTGGCTTTCCCCACTAGTTGTGATTGGCCCTATCCTATGTGTTTGGGCCATCAGGCCTCTGGTTTCTGGCCCCCTATGCAGTGTCAAGTGCAGACTCCCTCTTATGCACTTGGAAAGCAGGGACAGGTGGATTTCTGTGAGTCTGAGGTCAGCCTGATCTACAGAGCTAGTTCCAGGACAGCCAAGGCTACACACGGAAACCCTGTCTCAAAAAACAAAAGAGCAGCAGTTAACAACAATAAAACAACACACACAGTCAAACTGAAAAAGGTGTAAACACAGGGCTAGGTAGGGCTTCTATTGCTGTGATGAAACACTTTGACAAAAAGGAAGTAGGGGAGGAAACCGTTTACTGGCTTACACTTCCTCATCACAGTCCATCACTGAAGGAAGTCAGGACAGGAAGTCAAACAGCAGGAACCTGGAGGCAGGAACCAGTGCAGACACTGCTTACTGGCTTGCTCCCCATGGCTTGCTCAGCCTGCTTTCTTACAGAATCCAGTGTTGGGGACATGGCACAGAGTTCCTTATGCCCACAGACCTCAGGAAAGACTTAGGAATGTTAAGCACACAAGATTGTCTTTCTACCAGGTTTACTCACCCAGAAAGTCAGGACTTAAAAGTGATTGATAGCCTGGTGCTCTGTGTTCTCTGTTGACCAGGCCATATCAAGCTCCTACAGTGAGGACCAGAGGTGGCTAGTAACCTAAAAGACCTTTATAGCTGGGGGCTACCCAAGCTCGCACAGCCAGAACCAGAGATTCTTAATTGTCTAAATGACCCTTTTATTATCTGTATAGCCAAAGGCTCCCCAAAGCTCTCTCAGCTAAGATAAGAGGTGGTAATATAATCAAGGCCAGGCCAGATCCTTCGCTAGGCCTTTAAGCTACAGGTAGCCTATCTCTAGAACCCATCTTCTTGGAAGAACTGACAAGTACTGGGTCTAGTTTCACTGTAATTACACTTCCTTGGGCAGTGGGAATTATATTATACCAGGAAGCTCCCCCTACCCCCAAATTACACTGTGTTTAAATGTGTTGGGTATAAACTGCTTCATATCAGACTACCCAGAGTCTTTATCCAGGCTACTGAAGTCCATCTGAACTAAATTTTCTTTCTTTCTTTCTTTCTTTCTTTCTTTCTTTCTTTCTTCCTTCCTTCCTTTCTTTCTTTCTTTCTTTTTTTAAGATTTATTTATTTTTATATGTAAGCACACGGTAGCTATCTTCAGATGCACCAGAAGAGGGCGTTAGATTTCACTACAGATGGTTGTAAGCCACCATGTAGTTGCTGGGATTTGAACTCAGGACCTTCAGAAGAGCAGTCAGTGCTCTTAACCACTAAGCCATCTCTCCAGCCCCTGAAACTGAATTTTCATCTTCACATCTTCTCCATTTGCTTCCCTGTCTGGATACCCTGCAGGGTTCCACTCAAGCCAGAACCACCAGCCCAGGGATAGCGCTGCTGTGGTCCACAGTGGGTTGGACCTTCCCTAGTAACTCACTAGTTAAGAAAATTACCTACATCTGGGTCTTGAAGAGGCATTTTCTCAATTGAGGTTTCCTCCTTTCAGATAACTTTACCTTGTGTCAAGTTGACATAAAACCATCCAGCACATTGGGACCCAAATCCTTGCCAATCTTTTTGCCTCCAGTTTCCCACTCCCCCACTCCCCTGGCCAATCCAAATATACACCCACCCCATTGTATTCTTTTTTGTTTTTGTTTTTTTGTTTTTGTTTTTTTCCGAGACAGGGTTTCTCTGTGTAGCTCTGGCTGTCCTGGAACTCACTCTGTAGACCAGGCTGGCATCAAATTCAGAAATCCGTCTGCTTCTGCCTCCCAAGTGCTGGGATTACAGGCGTGCGCCACCACTGCCCAGCTCCCCCTTTGTACTCTATGGGAAGAACATAAAATATAAAATCTCCTGCCAAAATAGAGATTGAATGTAAAGTGTTTTCTGACATGAAGAGTTCAGTCACGCAGAGTTGCCTCTTGAGAGCTGCCAGCGTGTGAGCCGACACTGCTTGACTTGAGGGCGTGTGTTTGGAAGCCTGTGGTGGTGCGAAGGAGTGTCACAAAGTGGGAGCCTGGATGTCATAGCTCATCTGGCTTGCACATGTTGTTTACATCTGCAGCCACAGGCAAGGTGATGACCAGCGCAAGTGGGTTTTGCCAACAAATAGAAACATTTACCACACAGCAGTCTTGACAGCCAATACATTAAAAATCAGTAAGAAATTAATAAACACATTTTCAAAACTATTCTAAGATGCATTTGCTGATCCCATTAGAGTGCTTCAACTTGAGTTTCTGGCACAAAAATAAAACCTGATTTTTTTTTTCAGAATAAGTCATTACAGTAAGCATATCTTTCCAGGAATACTAATTAAAGATTAGTTTGCCTGACAACGATCATGTTTGCCTTTAAACTTCCATTAAAATGAGAATATTGCAATTTTTTTTTTATCAAGAAGAAGAAGAAGAAATAATGAAGCAACAGAATTTTAGGAGTTAATAACAGGCCTACTTACTGAATGGAGAAAGGTAAGCTGTAAGCCAGCAGAGGGGAAAACCCAAACGCAACCCTTCCCTCACCAGGAGCCAGGCTGCAGCATCCTCTCCATGCAGCAGGCTTGAGGCCCGCAGAGAGGACAAAGTGCTCTATGACCAGAACTGGGACACTAGGCAGGATTAAGGTTCGAAATGGGGTGCTGAGAGGCAGAGGGAGAGGGAAGGAGAAGGAGGAGGAGAAAGAGGAGGAAGAGAAAGAGGAGGAAGAGGAGGAAGAAGAAGAGGAGGAGGAAGAAGAGGAGGAGAAGAGGAAGAGGAAGAGGAAGAGGAAGAGGAAGAGGAAGAGGAAGAGGAAGAGGTGCCCCCTCCGCCAGTAAACAGCCCGTGCAGGACCCAAGTTTAACTCAGACCCATACTGGGCAAGGCTGCTTACAACTACTTGCAGCTCCAGTTCCAGGAAACTCAACACTCTGTGGCCTCCACAGGCGCTGTGTTCATGTGAACAACCCCAACCCCACATAATTATAAATAGAAATAACAAAATAAAATATGATAAAAATAACATTACGGGCTAGAGAAACTGCTCTTGAAGAAGACTTAAATTCAGTACCCATATGGTGGCACACACACACACACACACACACACACACTCAAACACACACATACATACACATACAACTAAATATTTTTAAATTAAAAAAAGTAGGATGACATGAAAGTAAAAAAAAACAAAACTGTCTGGGGAACAAAGGGGACGAATGGTACAAAGGGGTGGGAGAAGGAGGAGGGATTTGAGGTGGAGGCTGAGGATGCTTCACATACTGTACGGAAGATGCTCCGTACATGCTTGCATGAAAATGGTTTTAGGAATCCTGTATAATAAAATTCTTAGTGTAAGACTTCTTCTAAAAATTAATATATTCATAGAAGTGACAAAATTATAAGACTAGCATTATAAGAATAGCATGATATAAAATCTATTAGAGAACAAGAAAGAATTGTTAGAAATTTCAAATATAAAAAACAGAATTTAAGGCTGGTGATGACACAGTCCTTTAATTCCAGCACTTGGGAGGCAGAAGCAGGTGGATCTCTGAATTTGAGGCCATCCTGGTCTACAGTGAGTCCCAGGATAGCCAGGGCTACACAGAGAAACCCTGTCTCGACAAACAACAACAAACAAACAGAAGTGAAACAGGAGGTAGAGTTCTGCAGGGATGCCTGGGAGAAGGATCTCCATGACAAACAAACGGGGCAGAAGAGGAACCGGAAGCAGATGCTCAGGGCTTCTGAGTTAGAAATGAGTAGATGGGAAGACATTTCTTCTTAATCACGTGTGAGAAAATGTTCTGTTTTGTTTTTGGTTTTTTTATCAAAGGTAGCCTGTCTCTCAGGGACCAATATTCTGTAAATCTCCTCTATTTCAATCTCTTTCACCTAGTGAAACTTTTATGCAAATCCTTACTTGTTTCCCATCTGGTAAAATTTGTGTTTCCATAGATACTGCCTCCCCCACATTGTCCCCCTACCTCACCCCCACCCCTACTCTCACACCCTGCAGTTGATCCTTTACCCCTTTCCTTCATTTTCTTCATACTAATGCTTTTAAAATTAGTCAATCATGAGGACTGTGAAGTTGGACTCTAATCAATGGGGAAGAGGTACAGGCACCCCCTTAATAAAATCAACAAATATAAGAAGATCGAACTAATCCCATGCCTCCTATCAGATCACTATGGAGTAAGAGTGGTCTTCAATAGCACCAAAAACAACAGAAAGCCCACATACACATGGAGGCTGAACAATACTCTACTCAATGATACCTTGGCCAAAGAAGAAATAAAGAAAGAAATCAAAGACTTTTTAGAATTTAATGAAAATGAAGGCACAACATACCCAAATCTATGGGACACAATGAAAGCAGTGCTAAGAGGAAAACTCATAGCCTTGAGTGCCTCCAAAAAGAAAAGGGAGAGAGCATACACTAGCAGCTTAACAGCACACCTGAAAACTCTGGAACAAAAAGAAGCTAATTCACCCAGGAGGAGTAGAAGACAGGAAATCATCAAAATCAGGGCTGAAATCAATCAAGTTGAAACAAAGAGAACCAAACAAAGAATCAGCAAAACCAGGAGCTGTTTTTTTTGAGAAAATCAACAAGATTGATAAACCCTTAGGCAGACTAACCAAAGGGCACAGAGCCAGTATCCAAATTAACAAAATTAGAAATGAAAAAAGAGATATAACAACAGAAATGGAGGAAATTCAAAAAAATCATCAGATCCTACTACAAAAGCCTATACTCAACACAACTGGAGAATCTGGAGGAAATGCACAATTTCCTAGACAGATACCAAATCCCAAAATTAAATCAGGATCAAATAGATCATCTAAATAGTCCCATAACCCCTAAAGAAACAGAAGGGGTCATAGAAAATCTTCCAACCAAAAAAAGCAGGGGACCAGATAGTTTTAGTGCAGAATTCTATCAGATCTTTAAAGAACACCTAACATCAATACTCTTCAAACTATTCCACAAAATAGAAACAGAAAGAACACTACCCAACTCATTCTACAAAGCCACAATTACCCTGATACCAAAACCACACAAAGATCCAACAAAGAAAGAGAACTACAGGCCAATTTCCCTTATGAGCATCGGTGTAAAAATACTCAATAAAATTCTTGCCAACTGAATCCAAGAACACATCAAAATGATCATTCATCATGATCAAGTAGGCTTCTTCCCAGGGATGCAGGGATGGTTCCATATACGGAAATCCATCAATGCAATCTACTACATAAACAAACTCAAAGTAAAAAAAACCATGTGGTCATTTCATTAGATGCTGAAAAAGCATTTGACAAAATTCAGCATCCTTTCATGCTAAAAGTCTTGGAAAGAACAAGAATTCAAGGCCCATACCTAAACATAGTAAAAGCAATATATAGCAAACTGGTAGCCAACATCAAACTAAATGGAGAGAAGCTTGAAGCAATCCCATTAAAATCAGGGACTAGACAAGGCTGTCCCCTCTCTCCATATCTTTTCAATATAGTACTTGAGGTACTCGCAAGAGCAATTTGACAATAAGGAGGTCAAAGGGATACAAATTGGAAAGGAAGAAGTCAAACTATCACTATTTGCAGATGATATGATAGTATACTTAAGTGACCAAAAAAACTCCACCAGAGAACTCCTACAGCTGATAAACAACTTCAGCAAAGTGGCTGGTTTTAAAATCAACTCAAGCAAATCAGTAGCCTTCCTATACTCAAAGGATAAGCAGGCTGACAAAGAAATTAGGGAAATGACACCCTTCACAATGGCCACAAACAATATAAAGTATCTTGGTGTGACTCTAACCAAACAAGTGAAAGATCTGTATGACAAGAACTTCAAGTCTCTGAAGAAGGAAATTGAAGAAGACCTCAGAAAATGGAAAAAATCTTCCATGCTCGTGGATTGACAGGATTAATATAGTTAAAATGGCCATCTTGACAAAAGCAATATACAGATTCAACGCAATCCCCATCAAAATCCCAACTCAGTTCTTCATAGAGTTAGAAAGAGCAATTCTCAAATTCATCTGGAATAACAAAAAACCCAGGATAGTTAAAATTATTTCCCCAGAAAACCAAATAACCCTATTGAAAAATGGGGTACAGAGCTAAACAAAGACTTTTCACCTGAAGAAATTCAGATGACTAAGAAAAAGCTTAAAAAATGTTCAACATCATTAGTCATTAGGGAAATGCAAATCAAAACAATCCTGTGTTTTCACCTCACACCAGTCAGAATGGCTAAGATTAAAAACTCAGGAGACAGCAGGTGTTGGCAAGGATACAGAGAAAGAGGAACACTCTTCCACTGCTGGTGGGTTTGCAAGCTAGTACAACCACTCTGGAAATCAGTCTGGCAGTTCCTCAGAAAACTGGGCACAACACTTCTGGAGGACCCTGCTATACTACTCCTGGGCATATACCCAGAGGATTCCCCAGCATGTAATAAGGATACATGCTTCACTATGTTCATAGCAGCCCTATCTATAATAGCCAGAAGCTGGAAAGAACCCAAATGTTCCTCAACAAAGGAATGGATACAAAAAATGTGGTACATATACACAATGGAGTACTATTCAGCCATTAGAAACAATGAATTCATGAAATTCTTAGACAAATGGATGGAGTTGGAGAACATCATCCTAAGTGAGGTAATCCAGTCTCAGAACACTCATGGTATGCACTCACTGATAAGTGGATATTAGCCTAGAAACCTGGAACACCCAAGACAATCCACATATCAAATGATGTCCAAGAAGAAGGAAGGAGTGGCCCCTGGTTCTGGAAAGGCTCAGTGCAGCAGTGTAGGGGAATACCAGAACAGGGAAATGGGAAGGGGTGGATAGGGGAACAGGCAGAGGGAAGAGTGATGATGGGACTTTCAGGGAGGGGGGAGCCAGGAAAGGAGAAAACATTTGAAATGTACATATAGAATATATCAAATAAAAAAATTCAAAAATAAAATAAAATCAAGCAACCTTAATTAGAATAGAAGTCAAGTGAGTTTCCTGTTCCTGTGTGTGACCTAGCCTGGGTCTGGTTTTGGGTCTGGTGTGCCATTTTTTGTAAGAGTAAATTGCCTTGCTAAGTTACTTGCCTGCTTTGTTTGACACTAAGGTTATCAAGGAAGCCATGTTAAAGGTGACTAACAAGAGTTCAAGAGTGCTTCTAACACAATAGAGCTGTCAGGATCCTCACAGCAATCCAAAGAGACAGAAATAACTACCACATGCTCTAGTTACACACACCCGAGGTGAGGAGACAGGCTAGAATTCAATACTAAAACTCTTCCTTGAGTTCTTTCATGCCATTGAAAAATAATATTTATAAAGTCTCCAGATGTGATGGTGCACGCCTTTGATCCCAGCGCTCAAGAGGCAGACTGCTGCTCTACAGAGCAAGTTCCAAGATGGTCCGCCAGGATTACTCAGGAAAACCCTGTCTGGGAAAGCCAACAGCAAACAAATAAATAAAAAAATAAACATTTCAGTGCCCACATTAGTGAAGCCCAGGTCTGCCTTTTGTTTGTTCATTTTTTGAGGGTGGGGCGCAGGGGTGGTATGGTTCTTGCCACACTGAAGATAGACCAAAAGGCCTCCTGTGTGCTAGGCAATCATGCTAGCACCGAGTTTTATTTCTGACCCTCTCCTATCCTTTTTAAAATTAAGACAGTTAAATGAAGAAAGAAAGGAAGAAAGAAAGAGAGAGAGAGAGAAGAGGGGGGGAGGGAGGGAGGGAGAAAGGAAGGAAGGAAGGAAGGAAGGAAGGAAGGAAGGAAGGAAGGAAGAAATTAAAGGGAAAGGAAGGAAAGGACATGATTGTTCCTATGGTGGGGGAGAGAGTTTATTATAGATAGAAGGGAGACATAGCCAGAAGAAAACACTTCTGGGAGAGCCCAGAATGGTCATGACCCTGGACCGTGTGTGAGAAGGGGGAGGAGGAGAAGGGTGAGAGAGAATCTAAATACAGCACCCATGAGGCCAAAAGGATTAAAAGAGGAACAGAGAGCGGGTAACCAAAATATCTGGATTATATAGGAAAGACCCTTTGGAGGAAGGGCAGCCCAGCCCCTGGGCTGAAGAGTTCAGGGTACACGTGTGCCAGCTATACCCTGTAACTGGTAGGAACTGAGGCATGCTGGGAGAACCTGGAGGCTTTGATATGCTAACGAAGGTCCACCTTGATATGTTAAATAGACACCTTGCCCTCTCTCCCAGACTTTCTAGGCTTCATTATTCCTCAGGGAGAGAGTGTGGAATTCAGAGGACAGCCTCTGGCAGTCAGTTCCCACTAGGGGTCAATCAGGCTTGTGTAGCAAGTACTGAGCCCTCTTCACTTTTCCAACTTCTTAGAGACAGAGAATATGGGTGAATAAAAAGTATTTTATGTATTTATAATTTGAGAGAGAGACCAAGAAGGGAGGAAGATCATACTAATGTTACTATAAAATAAGATTTGGTTTACCATGCTTTTAGAAAAGTCTATCTTGGCTAGCTAGCAGGAAGCCTTATGGGAAGGAAGGCTGTGGGGCTGGCTCTGAGCTCAGTTGTAGATTACTCAGGTTATGCAAAGGTCTGGGTTTGGTCCTCATCATCTTGCTGGGGGTGGGGGTGGGGTGGGGTGGGGATGACAAAAATGAATGTATTTTAAAAAGAAAGAAAAGGAAAGCTCCTAGGATAAGCCTCCAAAAGAAAGTGGCAATGATTTCATTTTGATTGGCTTTCTGCTCAAATGCTCAGTGGTGTGAATGCTCCAAATGCGACAGAGTTTGCATGAACTTTTATAAGTCGGCCTGGCAGCCATCTTTATTACACAAGCCAACCCCACCCCCTGCTGATTTTTCCATATTAACATATTCCATTGTTCTCTGTTGGGCCCACAGTAACTTTAACTCTCTTCCAGATGTTTCCTGACATCAGCATTCAAGATGTGCTGGCCAGATGTCTTTAGAATTACAGGAACTCTGTGCTGTGTATATTAGTTATGCAAATGGAAAAGTGAGGACAAGAAGCCAAAATGGAGGATAAAAAGAACGAGGCAGAGAATGGGCCAAGTCTCTACTGGCACATGCACTTGAGGTAGAAAGCCAAGAGAGCAAGCTGTCTTTGATCAAAAACCTCTAGTAGTCTACCGTCCACATTGAAGGGTTAGTGTCCTCAGTTTCCAGGTCAGGCCTGAGGTTCTGGAAGCTTCCACCCTCTATTGGGTAACCATACTGAATACCCACAGATCTAGCAACCACTCTGACCTTTGCTTTACTTTGCTAACAACAATAAAATCTTCATAGATCAAAGAATGATTCCTCCAATGTAGTCCTTAGTAAGTTAGAAGATATTTTAATGGGGAAAAGGGTAGAGCAGTCAACTGATTTGAGAAAAAGTTATGCAAAGTTAAACAGGGGCTGGAGAGATAGTTCAACAGCTAAGAGTACTTGTTGCTTTTGTAGAGGACCCATGTTTGATTTCCAGCACCTACACCATGGTTCCCAATCTCCTATAACTCTAGCTTCAGGGGATCTGCTATCTCTTCCAACCTCTGAGGACACCAGGCACAAACTTGGAGCACAGACAAGCACACAGGCTAACCACTCATATACAATATATATGCATATTATATTATATTATATTATATTATATTATATTATATTATATTATATATTATATTTAATTATAATTATATATTACATATCTTATTACAATAACACACACATATATGCATATGTATAAAATGCATTAAGCAATTCTCTTTCCTAAGCACTCTCAGGGATTCTGCTGTTTGTGTGCACAGTGAAAATTTATGGTAACACTTCTCAAAGTCCCCAGGGCCCAACAGAAAATTCCAGACGAGAGGCCACACAGGTTCTTAGTGGCAGCCGTACACCCAAGTGAATCTCTTTGCACATCTGTATTTAAGCAGCCTGCACTGAGTTCACGGCTGTGCTTTCTTCTGGCTCGGCTCCAGCTCAGATTCCCTGCATCATGGCAGCATGGCCTGCATTCACCTAAACTAGAGTGATACAACTGTGGCCATCTTCCCTTTTCTCTGGCCCTAGGCTCTCTCCATCTATACCATCCTGCCACAAAAGAACACTGTCCATCTTCTGGGCACTGCTGCGGGTCCATCGTCACCATTTTAAAGTGTTTAGTTAACTAATATTAAGCATATTTGATAGTTTCCAGATACTCTTCTTCATCTCCCTTTTGCCCAGAAGTGGGAACACAAGAGGAAATGTACTACAATTGTTTTCCATCCTTATAAGGGGCACAGCCATCTGACTCGGTGGGCAATCTCTCATCCACCTGCATAGCACGGGACATATGGCTCAGTTTCCTGTGGGTGACATAATGCCCTGTCACGGTGTGATCAATAACCATGTCTAAGGTCACATGTGCCTCTCCATTTCTGCCTTTCCATCTTTTTTTGTTTGTTTGTTTTGTTTTGTTTTGTTTTTTGAGACAGGGTTTCTCTGTGTAGTTCCGGCTGTCCTGGAACTCACTCTGTAGACCAGGCTGGCCTCGAACTCAGAAATCCGTCTGCCTCTGCCTCCCAAGTGCTGGGATTAAAGGCGTGCACCACCAATGCCCGGCACCTTTCCATCTTTTTAAGCTAACCCCAGAAGTTTTCATCTTGTGCACTGCAGGCACTAGGCGTTAGATAGATTCTCTGAGAGACAGATAGGGAGAGGTAATAAAAGTGGCCATCAGCCAGGCGGTGGTGGTGCAGGCCTTTAATCCCAGCATTTGGGAAGCCGAGGCAGGCGAATTTCTGAGTTCGAGGCCAGCCTGGTCTACAGAGTGAGTTCCAGGGCAGCCAGGGCTATACAGAGAAACCCTGTCTCGAAAAAACAAAAAAACAAAACAAAACAAAAAAAACAAAACAACAAAAAAAGTGGCTATCTTCCAACATGACTGACTTAAGGCAAAAGCTTGGCAACTTAAACCAAAGGCCTTGTAGGATTTTTCCATTTTATCTTTCTTCAAATCAGCCCAATATTTGCGAAGTAGACTCTTTAGAGACATTAAAAACAAAAGACGAACAACAACAACAACAGCCCTCGAGGAGAGTCTGGATTTTCATCTTTGCAGAGGGTCCCTTCCTCTGTGCGTACTTCCACACCCCCAATAAACACATTTCTTCAACTGTTGATTCTCAGTACTCCCATTTGAGGTGTTAGAGATTTCTCTACTGCCGCAATCCCTACCTCTGTTCATGGCAGACACCATATTCCCATCTCTATGAATCTGATAACAGTAACCACTTTGAATAAATTATGATCAGTGTTTGTATTTTTGTAGCTGGTTTATTATATTTACATGATCTCAAGTTTTATCCTCATTGAGGACTGTCAGAGTATTGTAGTTTAATTTTATTTTTAAATTATTTTATGTGTGTGGCTATTCTGCCTGAAGAGGATTTTGGATCCACTGGAAGTAGAGTTACACATGGTGGTTCAAGCCTAAAATGCTTTGTCTGAGCCCTTTTTTTTTTTAAATTCTTCTGTCATATGTTACATCTAGACCACAGTTTCTCTTCCTTCCAGGCCTCTCAACCACTCTCCCCATCTTCCTCCTCTCCCTGATCTATTCCTTCTCCATTCCCATCAGAAAAGAGTAGGCCTCCCAGGGATATCAACCAAACACAGCATAACAAGTTACAACAAGACTAGACACATATCCTCATATCAAGGCTGGACAAAGCAACCCCGTAGCGGGGAAAGGATCCAAAGAGCAGAGAAAAGAGTCAGAGACACCCGGCTCCTATTGCCACTGTCAGGAGTCCCACAAGGTCACCAAGCTACACGATCATAGTATATATGCAAAATACCTAGAGCAGACCCACACAGACTCTGTGGTTGCCACTTCTGTCTCTGTGAGCCCTGCTTAGTTGGTTCTGTGGGCTGTGTTCTCACGGTGTCCTCAAACCCACTGGTTTCTACAGTTCTTCCTCCCAGTCTTCCTTGAGGATCTCTGAGTTCTGCCTAGTGCTTGTCTCTGCCTCTGCTTCCATCAGTTGCTGGAATGAAGCCTCTTTGATGTCTGTTGGGCTAGACACCTACCTCTGAGTATAGTAGAATATCCTTAGGAATCGTTTCATTGACTGTTTTATTCCTGTCAGTCATGTTTGGTTCTATCCTAGGTCTATGAGCTATTTAGCCTCTGGCTTCTGCCGTCCTGGCAACTCCACGTTGGTTGGCCACTCCCTCAAGTTCTGCCCCACCATTATCTTGCAGGCAGGACAAATTGTAGGTTGAAGGTTTTGTGGCTGGCTGGTTTGCTGTCCCTAGGAAGGACAAATAAAATAGATTTTTGCAGGTGTACTAGGGAAGGTTAGGGATGGGAACAGGAGGGATCAGACAGGGGATGGGATGGAGGAAGACAGTACTGGGAGAGCTGACCTGAATCGGTGAGGGAGGCAATTGGGGGTGACATGGAAATCTAGTGCGATGGAAACTCCCTGGAATCTACAAAGGTGACCCTAGGAAGACTCTTAATAATACTGGATATAGAGCCTGAACCAGCCATCTTCTGTCCAAGTTTTGTTGGACCTGGCTTAACATCTATTCCAGGAGAACAATATCAAAGATGACCTGAACCAATCAAATTCTTCCTTTCCTAGACCAGAGTCCACTGAAGCCATCAGAAGCCCAACCCCAAATTTGGATAGAATCCTTCCACTCAACCACAGGGTACTCAGGCCAGAAGACCAAAGAAGAAACAGAAACCAAAAAGCAAAACAGCCATCCAACAAAGACAAACTCAGAAATTAGTACCTTAGATAGGGAAGAAAAAAAGATATTCCTTGATAAAGTCAAAGTTCAACAATAGCTCTATCCATAATTTCAACCTTACAGAAGGTGCTAGAAGGAATCTAAGTATGTTAACTACACCTATGGAAATACAGGAAATAAATAATCTCACACACCAGCAAAACCAAAAGAAGGGAAGCAAACATACACACACTCCACACACACACAAAACTACCACTAACAACAAAATAACAGTAATTAACAATCCTTGGTCATTGATATCTCTCAATATCACTGGACTCAACTCCTCAAAGAAAAGTCATAGACTAACAGAATGAATGGAAAAACAGGATCCAACTTTCTGCTATCTCAGATTCAACATTACCTCCAAATAAAGGGTTGGAAAGATATTTTCCATGAAAACGGGCCTAAGAATCAAGCTGGTGTACCAATTATAGTATCTATCAACATAGATTTCAGACCGTATTAATCAAAAGAAATAAAGGACATTTCATACTCACCAACAGAAATGATATACAATTCTTTAAATCTATGCCCCCTGTGAAAAGGAGCCCATAGTTTGACACTAAAGCTTAAATCATACACTGAACCCACACGTTAACAGTGGGAGACTTCAACACCCACTCTCGCCAATGAACAGGTCATCCAGACAGAAACTAAAGAGGAAATAATGGAGCTAACAGACCTTATGACTCAAATGGACCAAACAGATAGCTATAGCACATTTCACCCAAACACAAAAAATACTCCTTCTTCTCAGAAGCTCCTAGAACTTTCTTCAAAATTGACCACATACTTGATCACAAAGTAATTCTCAACAGATATAAGAAATTTGAAAATAAACCCCTGCATCAGACTACCATGGATTTCAACAACAAAAACAATAAAAAACTACAAACTCATGGAAACTGAGCAACACTGTACTAAATGACTACTGGATCGAGGTAGAAATAAAGAAAGAAACTAAAGCCGGGCAGTGGTGGCACACGCATTTCAATCCCAGAGGCAGGCAGATCTCTGAATTCATGGCCAGCCTGGTCTACAGAATGAGTTCCAGGACAGCCAGGGCTACACAGAGAAACCCTGTCTTGAAAAACAAAACAAAACAAAACGAAATTAAAGACTTCCTAAAATTAAATGAAAATGAATGTACAGCATACCCAGACTTATGGGACACAATGAAAGCAATGCTAAGAGGGAGCTTCATAGCGCTAAGTGCCTTCATAAAGGAACTGGAGAAGTCTCATACTAATAATTTCACAGTAAACATGAAAGCTCTAGAACAAAAAGAAGGAAGCACACTCAAAAGGAGTAGATGGCAGGAAACAATCAAACTCAGGGCTGAAAGCAATCAATTAGAAACAAAAAGAACAATACAAAGAATCAATGAAACAAAGAGTTGGTTCTCTGAGAAAAATCGACAATATAGACAAAAACTTATTCAAACTAATTAAAAAACTGAAACAGAGGATCCAAATTAACAAAATCAGAAATAAAAACCAAAGTATCATTACGCTATTCTTTAAAAGCCTGTGCTCCACAAAATTGGAAAATCTGAGAGAAATGGATTCTTTTCTTGAGAGCTACCACTTACCAAAGTTAAATCAAGATCAGATAAACAAACTTAAATAGACCTATAACCTCTGAAGAAATAGAAGCAACCTTTTAAAGTCTCCTCCTCCCCCCCCCCCAAAAAAAAGGCTAAGGGCCAGATGGTTTAAGCCCAGAATTCTACAAGACTATCAAAGAAAAGCATTATCCAATACTCCTTAAATTAATTCTACAAAATAGAAACAGGAGAGACATTGTCAAATTCATTTTATGATACCCTGGTACTGAAACCTCAAAAAGATTAAACAAAGAAAGGGAATTGTAGACCAATTTCCCTTATGAACACAGATGTAAAATTATTCAATAAAATACATGCAAACAAGAAAAATCAATAACAAAAGCAAGCAAATAAACAAACAAAAAAACACACATCAAAAAGATCACCCACGGTGATCAAATAGGCTTTATTCCAGAGGTTCAGAGATGGTTTAAAACATGAAAATCTGTCAATGTAACTCACCACATAAACAAACCAAAAGAAAAAAATCACACAGGATTATCTCATTAGATGTTGAAAAAGCCTTTGACAAAAATCCAACATAAAAATCTTGGAAAAACTGGGGATACAAGGAGTCTACCTAAGCATAATAAAGACAATATACAACAAGCCTATAGCCTACATCATATGGAGAGAAACCTAAAGCAATCCCAGTAAAATCAGAGACAAGACAAGGCTGCCCACCCTCTTCATATCTATTCAATATGGTACTTGAAGTTCTACCTAGACCAATAAGACAAAAGATAAAGAGATACAAATTGGAAAAGAAGAAATCAAAGTATTAGTTGCAGATGATATACATAGATGACCCCAAAATTTTTGCCAGGAACCTCCTAAAGCTGATAAATATCTTCAGAGATATGGTTAGATACAAAATTTTTAAAAAATCAGTAATCCTTCCATATGAGAAATGGATTAAGAAACACATCAGAAAAATTACAGCCTTCACAATAGCCACAAACAATATAAAAAAAATCTTGGGGTAACTAACCAAGCAAGTCATTGAAGAAAGAAATTGAAGAAGATATCAGAAAGATCTCTCAAGCTCATGGATTGGTAGAATTAACTGTGTGAAAATGGCCATTGTGCCAAAACAATCTACAGAAACTAGATGTCAATAAATCTAATAATCTAATTAAAAATGGGGTGCAGATCAAAACAGAGAACTCTCTGCAGAGAAATCTCAAATAGGCTGAGGAAAAAAACATTTTTTTACTCAATCAAGAAAAGGCAAATCAAAATAATTCTGAGATTTTTATCTTACACCTGTCAGAATTGCTAAGATCAAAAATACAGGGGCTAGAGAGATGGCTCATCTGTTAAGAGCACTAACTGCTCTTCTGGAGGTCCTGAGTCCAAATCCCAAAAACCATATGGTGGCTCACAACCATCTGTAATGATACCAGGTGCAGTCTTCTTGTGTGTCTGAAAACAGCTACAGTGTACTTACATATAATAAATAAATACATGCTGGTGAGGACATGGACCACTTCTTCATTGCTGGTGGGAGTGCAAACCTATTCGGCCACTTCTGAAATCAATATGGCCATTTCTAAGAAAACTGGAAATTGATCTACCTCAAGACCTAGCTATGCTACTCTTGGGCATATATCTAAAAGGTAGTCTATCCTACCTCAAGGACACTTGCTCAGATATGTTCACAATAGTGAGAAACTGAAAACAACTTATGTGTGCCTCAACCAAAGAATGGATGAAGAAAATGTGGTACATTTACACAATGGAGTATTACTCAGCTATTAGAAAAAAATACTATCATGAAATTTGCAGTCAAATTGATGGTACTAAAAAAAAAAAAAACAAAAAACATCCTGAGGGAGGAAACCCATACCCAGAAAGACAATTATGGTATGTCTTCACTTGTTAGTAGATATTAGCTGTTAAGGATAATTACAATCTATAGGCCAAGAGAGGCTAAGTAACAAAGATCTTGAGAGGGGAATGCATGGGTCTCCCTGGGAAGGAGAAATATATCTTTTGGGTGGACTGGAGTTGGGTGGGGATGAGACCAGAAGGGACCAGGTGGGCAGGGGTTAGGGGGAATTAAGGGACAGAGTACAGGGAGAGACGACTGGAATAAGGGGTGGGGATTTAGGAGGCAATGTGGAAACTTAGTACGGTGGAAACTTCCTGGAGTCTAAGAGGGTGACGGTAGTGGCTATTCCCAGTTGTCAACTTGACTATATCTGGAATGAACTACAATTCAGTATTGGAAGGCTCACCTGTGATCCTAATCCAGAGGCTGGGAGATACAAGTTTCTGACCTGGATCTTGGTTTGGAGATCTTGAGGCATAGAAGCTATGAATCTCACAGAAGATTAAGACAGGGAAATCTCTGAGTTCAAGGTCATCTGGGACAAAGCAAGTCCCAGATCCAGGCGTGGTGACACACACCTTTAATCTGGTCCACGCCTTCTGCTGGAGAGCTACATAAGGACTTTGGAAGAAGGAAGATTCACTTTCTTCGCCTGCTTGCTTTGTGGGACTGAGCAACTGCTAGATCCTTGGACTTCCATTCACAGCTGCTGCTGACTATTGTTAGGGAGTTTAACTACAGATTGTAAGTCATCAACAAATTCCCTTACTATATAGAGACTACCCATAAGTTCTGTGACTCTAGAGAACCCTGACTAATACAGTGACCCTACCAAAGACTCCTAGGGGATACAGAGCCTAAACTGGCTATCTTTGGTAACCAGTCTCCTAGTGGTGGCATTAAAATACTAACCCAGCCATAAAACCTTTTCTACGTTCAGAATATCCTGGGGAAATGGTGGCTAAAAGCTTATGGGAGTGGCCAATCAATGACTGGTCTAACTTGAGGCCCAAGTCCGGAGAGGAATCCCATCCCTGACACTGCCTGGATGGCCAGAAACTAGACCTAGTCTCAGAGACCTAGGGTAGAACCAAACACAACAAAAGTAAGTCACTGAAATGATTCCCAAAGGCATTCTGCTCTACTCATAGATGGGTACCTAGACTAATTGACATCAGAGAGACTTCCTCCAGCAGCTGATGGAAGTAGATGCAGAGACTCACAGCCAGACATGGAACCCAGGGACCCTTCAGAAGGGGGGCAAGGAAGGGTTGTATTAACCAGAGGTGCTGAGGATACCATGAGAGCACTGTCCACAGAATCAACTAAGCAGGGATCAGAGTCTGAAGTGGCAATCGTGGAGCCCACATAGGTCTTCCAAAGGTCCTCTGCATACACACTGTGGTTGTTTAGCTTAGGGTGTGTTGAGGTTGGGTCTGTTGCTATGTATTGTAATGCTAAATACTGGCCCCACAAAATCTGGTCTTCCCCGATAAAGAGATCCTCGGGGATGGGGAAAATCCTCACATAAACCAAGTGATGCTGGTAACCTTGCTCCATAATTTAAAACTAATGGTTGAATAAAGATGCCGACAGCCCGTAGCTGGGCAGAAGAGTGGTAGGCGGGACTTCCGGTTCCTGGGCTTGGGGTCTGAAACAGAGACCATGAGGAGTAGAGGCAAGAGGAGAAGAAGAAAGAAGATGCCATAGGATGGGTAGATCATGAGAAAATGGCCATGAGGGCCAGGCAGTTGCAGTAGGAGCGACCAAGATCAGCTCTAGGGCTTTTAAGTCTTATAAATATAAAGGTTTTGCATATTTTATTTGGGAACTAAATGATCTAAGATGGGGTAGAAACCCCCAAATAATATTTACTATAACATGGGCGTTTGGGATGTTTGTGAGTTGTCTTGTCCAGCCTTGATATATGGGCTTGTGTCTAGTTTTATTTTGTTTGTTTGTTTTTTTGTTTTGTTTTGTTTTTGGTTTTTTGTTGTTGTTGTTTTCGAGACAGGGTTTCTCTGTGTAGCCCTGGCTGTCCTGGAACTTACTCTGTAGACCAGGCTGGCGTCGAACTCAGAAATCCGCCTGCCTCTGCCTCCCAAGTGCTGGGTTGTGTCTAGTTTTAATGGCATCTTATTATGCTTTATTTGTTAGATATTACTGAGAAGCCTGCTCTTTTCTGAAGGAAAATGGAGGAGGAGTATTCAAGCAAGGTCAAATGAATGACTCAGGGTGAACAGTGCCTTGGGGAAATGGTGACAGAGGCTCCAGATAAAAAGGCAGAGGGCCTTTCTATCTCAAGTGAGATTTTTGTTTCCTGGATTGTCCCTGGACGTGTTCTCATGACTCCTGGGACAAGCATTTACATTCAATTTATAAGATATGCCTGTTCTTGCTTGATGTCAAGACATAGCTATAGAACCCAATCTGGTCAGTGTACCCTGATCATGATTTTCTAATTAAACAACCTTCCTTGGCTCATTGTTTTCTTTATTACATTTGTGTATAAAAGCATTCTGAAACTGAAGTAAGGTTGTCTACAGCATAAGACTGTAACCTGCACCATTCTTTCTTGTCCTTAGGTCCCAAGTCTAGTTGACAAGATATGCGTTGGTTGCCAAAAAGTCTACACAAGAGTGAACCTGGGCGAGAGTGGAGGCAGGAAGGGGGTCTGGAGAAGCAGAGGGAGAGGAGGCTGTGGATGGGATGTACTGTATGAGAGGAGATTACATTTTTAAAAATGCTAAAGTTATTCTGACCTGGAGATCGAAGAGTGCAGAGCATGACCTTTTTTGATAGTCAAGGGCACACCATTGCCTCACCCAACATGGGATCTTGAGTTATCTGGGATCGGATCCCAGTTTGCTACGAAGGGTTTGAGACTGGGCAGATAATTTAACGTCTGTTCTTTGTCTCCTGTAAAATACAGTGCTTCTCTCAGGTGGTCTTTGTGAAGGTGTGGTGACTGGTTATCTGGAAAGCTCTTAACCCATTAGCATTATCACCTCTAAGAAAGGGAGGGTTGAGGCAGAAAGACTCTAAGTAGCTTCCCTATCTAGTGGAGCCAGAGCTGGGTGTGGTGGCTCCCACTTACAATCCTAGTACTGAGACTGAGGAAAGAAGATTTCAATTAAAAGTCCAGCTGAGCAACATACAAATTTAAGGCCAGATTGGGCTACAAGAGAAGAGAGCGGAGAAGGAGAAACAGAGGTGGAGAGCAAGGGAGAGAGAGAGGATATCACTCTAGGTTCACAGACACAAAATCCACTTTCTTAACGACGCCCCAAATATCTTTACCCCCTGTTTATAGAAAGCTTTCACTAATTAATTACACTCAACTTGATTATGTTTTGATTAAACTGTAGAGGCTCCTAGTCTGGGAAGAAAGCAGGTTGAGGGGAATCATAGAGTTTTGAATACATGGCAAAATAAGAGGATATTCAGAATCTGGATATAATATCCCAGAGAGTGTAAAGCCAGTCAAAAGCCTAACAAACAACTGTGAGCCTCTTACGGGTCGGAAGTGGTATGAAACAGATCCAGCTCTTAGATTGGTTCCGAGTTGCCGAGTTCCAGCATTTCCAGGGTGTGTGTCTACATATGGGTTCCGAAAATCTGTGCGTGTGTTTTTATGACAGGAAACAAGGTCGGGAGGCAACTGCGCCCTCCTTTCACTTGCCAGGTGCCACGGTGAATTTACTGGGCACACACAATGAAGTTACTTCTCACTTCTCTCGTCTTGTGGCTCCACATCAAAGTCATTTCTATAAAAAATAAAGGCCTTGAGGGCTGGAGAGATGGCTCACTGGTTAAGAACACTGACTGCTCTTCCAGAGGTCCTGAGTTCAATTCCCAGCAATACATGGTGACTCACAACCATCTGTAATGTAGTGTGCTCATATACTTGAAATAAATAAATAAATCTTAAAAAAGGAAAGAAAGTCCTACAGTTAAGAAATAAGGATGTGCTGGCTGGGCGTGGTGGCACACGCCTATAATCCCAGCCTTTGGGAGGCAGAGGCAGAGGCAGGCGGATTTCTGAGTTCGAGGCCAGCCTGGTCTACAGAGTGAGTTCCAGGACAGCCAGGACTACACAGAGAAACCCTGTCTCGAAAAACAAAACAAAACAAAATAAAACAAAACAAAACAAGAAATAAGGATGTGCTAACAACCACCAAATATTTTAATGCAAATTGTAGCTTTAAACACATTTTTGAAAGCACATTTAAAACCATTTCTTACAGCAATGCTTCCCCAAACCATAGAAATAGCTAATGAGTTTCTCTTGCAGTCCAGTTTATCACTTAGAGACATTACACGGAAAGACTGACTCGTCCACAGAGACTCAATGATACACTCTCAACTGTCACAGAGAGGAAATAATTGGATAAATGGAGTGCCGCGGCCATTCTGATGACAGCGGCAAGGCTCAAACATGTTTTGTTGAGTGTACGGAAGGCTGTTGAATTAGACCCAGAAAGACTATGAAATGCATCCATTCCGTGAGCCAGGACACCACACTTAGGGAAAACAACCCCTGCAGTCTTGGGCATGTTCACCGGGGCCCTCGTCTCTGCCCTTTGAATATGTCTCTGTCCTAGAGCAGTTCCAGCTTCTCTCCCAGTCACGCCACTGTTCCTGGTTTGCTCAGGTCACCAAGATCACTCAATCTGTCTAACGCTCTCAGCAATACCAGATGAACTTTTGACACACTTTCTCTCTCCCTCTCCCTCTCCCTCCCCCCCCCTCTCTCTCTCTCTCTCTCTCTCTCATTTCTTTTACAACTATATCACATACTTTCCTACTTATCACTCAAATGTTTACCTCAGTCTCTTGATGGCTTTCCCGGACCTCTTAAGGTTGGTGTTCTCAGGGCCCAGAGAGTCCTCAGCCAGGGTCTGGCTCCAAGTTCTCCAGACTCTCTTGTTGCTAAACTGGGAGATGTAGTCTCCCCTTAGGGAGCTGGTACGGCTCCTGTTTGGAGTACTCTTCTTTTCTGGATTCATAAATGTGTTTTTCCTTTCCTCTTTGAAGTCTAGTTAATTCTTTCTAGTGAAATCTTTTATCTAAAGCCACAAATCACTGGGACTGGAGAGGTGGCTCAACGGTTAAGAGCACTCACTGTGTTTCCAGAGGATCCAGGCTTGATTCCCCATGGCATGTCTCACGGACTGTAACTCCAGTTCCACTGGCTTTGACACCTTCTTCTGGCCTCCAAGGATACTTTCAATCATGTGCTGCACACAAACTCATGCAGGCACACACACACATACACATAAATGAAAAGAAAGCCTCCAGTGTAATAAAGATCTGTTTTAGTATAGAAGTCTAGTTCAAAACAAGCAACACGGTTATGTTTGTTTTTAGTTCACCCTGGGTAATGGGTACAGAGCAACCTTCTATAACAAACGGATAACTAGTTAGGAAATTATTAATAATACAAATTTTAAAAAGCCACTTGACAAACTGGTCTGTAATCCAATATACAATAGCTTGGAAAACAACTTTAGAAAGCAAAACTCAGTGTAAAAAGGCATATCAAAAACAAGGGATCAAAATCTGCACATTCTTAGAGCATTATCGGTGATAGAAACCTGCTCCTTAGCAGATCTCCCTGTCCCAGTTGTCACCTTCCAGAAGTGACAGGATCCACCCATGTCAGTCAGCCTTTCCTTTCTTCCTTTTTTCTGTCGTTCTTTCTTTCTTTTAAAAGATTTTATTTATTTATTTATTTATTTATTATATGTAAGTACACTGTAGCTGTCTCCAGACACCCCAGAAGAGGGCGTCAGATTTCATTACAGATGGCTGTGGCCCACCATGTGGTTGCTGGGAATTGAACTCAGGACCTTTGGAAGAGCAGTCAGTGCTCTTAACTGCTGAGCCATCTCTCGGCCCAGACTTTCCTTTTAAAGTCCAGAAAGTTGACATGCCTTATTTTCTCAATCCAAAACATGATATCATCTCTGCTCAGAAGAGACCAATGCCTTCAAAGGCTTTCCCAGGCCTGGGCCGTCGGGATGGCTGGTTGGTAAAGGTGACAGCCTCCAAGCATGGCACCTTGGGATTGATCTCTGGACTCATATCGGAGAACTCTAGACCCGACTGCTGCCACAGCTCTGAACTGCTGGGATTACAGGCGTCCGCCGCTGCCGCTGCCGCCATCCGGCGCAATTTACCCTTTTTTTTTTTTTTAATTTTTATTTTCTATATTCTATGTTTACATTCCAAAGGCTTTCCCCTTTCCCAGTTCCTACCCACCATACTTCCCATAGTTCCTCTCCCCTCCCCAACTGTTCCCCAATCATTCCCCCTCCCCCCTCAGTTTCTTTACTAAACTGGATGCAATCTTTACAGGCCCAGGGTCCTCTCCTTTCTTCTTCTTGGGAATCATTTGACTTGCTATTTGTGTCTTGAGTATTTAGGGCTTCTGGGCTCATTAATATCCACTTATCAGTGATTGCATTTCATGTGCATTCTTTTGTGATTGGGTTAATTCACTCAGGATGATATTTTCCAGATCTAACCATTTACCTACAAATTGCATGAATTCATTATTTTTAATTGCTGAGTAGTACTCCATTGTATAAATATACCACATTTTCTGTATCCATTCCTCCTTTGAGGGATATTTGGGCTCCTTCCAATTTCTGGCTATTATAAACAAGGCTGCTATAAACATAGTGGAGCATGTGTCTTTATTGCATGCAGGGGAATCCTCTGGGTATATGCCCAGGAGTGGTATGCCAGGGTCCTCTGGAAGTGACATGCCCAATTTTCTAAGGAACCGCCAAACTGATTTCCAGAGCGGTTTTACCATTTTGCAATCCCACCAACAGTGGAGGAGTGTTCCTCTTTCTCCACATCCTCGCCAGCACTTGTTGTCTCTTGAGTTTACCCTTTTAACATTTCTTTTGCAACTACAGACTAGAGAAAGTGAGAAAACAAACTCCTTCAATTTAGGTTCTTCTGCTGTCCAAGAACCTGCCTGCTGCCTTTCCACTGTCAATTTTAGTCCCCCCCCCTTACTACACATGTTATCGAGTGGCAGAGAAGTGAATTACGTGAACATCTTAGAAGCTTCATATTTTATCTTTACTTACATGTCTGTGTGAAGGTTTGCGTGGGGACTGATGCACATCCATGCCAGTGCCCTGAGGTATCCGTTGTGAGTACCCAACACCAGTGCTGTGAACTGGACTTGGGTACCCTGCAAGAGTTCTTAACTGCCCAGCCCCTCCAGCCCCTAGAGTAATTTGTAAAGTTAAAATATAGAATGGTAGGCTTCATTACGGCCTCTTCCTGGTGTGCCACTGCACTTGGTTCTCACTGTTTCTCTGCCGCCACCGCTCGCCCTCCAGGCCGCCGCCGCTCGCCCTCCACGCTGCCGTGGCCCTTGCTGGAAAGCCTAGCAGCTTCCCCCCCCCCCCAGCTTCCAGCTTTGCTCTCTTATCACAGGCATTCGATTCCTGCTTCCCACAAACCTTAAAAAGTCTCTTTCTCTCTGACGCTCTTTTTCTAGGTTTGTGATTTACAAACACGGATGTGTAAGTGAATATGAACGGGATGGGGGGGGGACCTTAAATCTATGTTGTACATAGAAGAGAAACCTGAAGCGTTTGTCTTTGTAAGTCTGGTTTAATTTTCTTAACATGATAATATTTGGAGGGTCGACATTTCATTTGTCTTCATGTCCGAATCAAATTCCGTTGTGTATATTTGCCACAATTAGTGTATCCTCATGTTGGATACACTAGGCTGCTCTGTGTCCTGGCTATTTTGAAAAGTGCAATACTAAACATGGATATATAAGTATCTCTGTGATATGTTGGCTTAGAGTTGATTAAGTATATACCGAAGAATGGCATAGCTGGGTCTTAGAGTTTTCAGTGTTTGAGGAGCTCATATAGTGATTTCTACAGTGATTGGATCTACCTACATTCCCTCTAGCAGGCACAAGGATTCCTCTCCCTGAATCTTTGTCAGGATTTTTTGTCATGTCTTTTTTTTTTTTTTTTTTTTTAATTTTTTTTTTTTTTTTTTTTTTTTTTTTTTTATGTACACGGGTGTTTTGTCTGCATATGTCTGTGACACATGCCTGGTGCCCTTGGAGGCTCGAAGAGGGCATCTGATCCCCTGAAACAGGGTTTACAGATGGTTTAAATAGCTATGTTGGTTCTGAGATTTGAACTCTGGCCATCTGGAGGAGCAACTAGTGATTTTAGCTGCTGGTCATTTCTCTAGCTTTCTTAACAAGTACATAATTATTCTTAGATGAAATTTCAAAGTAGTTTTAATTGCATTTTTTCTTCCTTCCCTTCTTTCCTTCCTTCCTTCCTTCCTTCCTTCCTTCCTTCCTCCCTCCCTCCCTCCCTCCCTCCCTCCTTTCTTTCTTTCTTTCTTTCTTTCTTTCTTTCTTTCTCTTTTTCTTTCAGATAGTCTCACTATGTAGTTCTGGCTGACCTAGAATTTGGTATGTGGACCAGGCTAGCCTTTAAGTCAATAACTCAAAATAAACTTCCTGCCTCTGTCTTTGCCTCTGGAGTACAGGGAGTAGAATCATGTGCCACCACGCCCAGAAAATTGAATTTTCTTGCTAATTCAGGACATTGAACATATTTTTGAATATTTACTACGCATTTATTTTCTTTTTATTACTGGCAATTCAGTTCATTAGCCTATATTTTGACAGATACACTTCGGAATTTTTTGATATTTAATTTTTGTCATTTTTTCACAAATCCCAGATATGAACCCCAATACAATGTTTAGTTGGCAGATATTTTTCCTCATAATGTAGATAACCGCATTGTGCTAGTAACTAATTATTTTCTTTGCTGTACGGAAGGTTTTAAATTTTGTATATGCCCCAGTCAATTCTTGAGGCTATTTCCTGTGTTCCTGAAGTCTTTGCAAAGTCCTTTACTATGTCTATATCTTCAAGTGTTTTACTGATGTTTTCTTCTTGAAGTTTCAAAGTATTGGATCTAATATCAAGGTCCTTGATCTATTTGGAGCTGATTGTTGTATTGGGTAAGAAATATGGGACTTGTTTTATTCTTCTACATTTGGATATCCAATTCCCCCCCCACACACACACACTTTATTGAAGAGACTGTCTTTTCTCCAACATATGTTTTTACAAACCCTTCTATCAATTTTTAAAGATTTATTTATTTTATGCATATGAGAGTACACTGTAACTGTCTTCAGACACACCAGAAGAGGGCATCAGATCCCATTACAGAAGGTTGTGAGCCACCATGTGGTTGCTGAGAATTGAACTCAGGACCTCCGGAAGAGCAATCAGTGCTCTTAACCACTGAACCATATCTCCAGCCCCCTTCTATCAATTGTTAATATTTGCTTACTTACTTTGAAAGATTTATATCATGTGAGTGAGTGTTTTGCCTGCATCTATGCATGTATATTACATGAGTGCAGTGCCCACAGGGTCAGACATCCTGGAACTGGAGTTGCATGGATGTTGGATGCCATCATGTAAGTTCTGGAAATCAAACTTAGGTCCTCTGGAGGAGTGGTAGACGCTCTGAACCACAGAGCTTTCTCTCCAATTACTCCAGTGTATTTTTTCCCCCACAGGTTTGTAGAAAACTACATGGTGGTCTCTGTGTGGGTTTATTTTGTGTCCTTTATCGTATTCCCTTGGTTTATATGTCTATTTTGTGTGTCAATGCCATGCATGCCGTTGTATTACTGTGGCTCTGTAATATTATTTGAGATCAGAAATTGAGATATCTCAAACATTGCTCGCTCGCTCTCTCTCTCTCTCTCTCTCTCTATCTATCTATCTATCTATCTATCTTTTTTTCAAGACAAGGTTTATCTGTGTAGTCTTGACTGTCCTGGAACTTACTCTGCAGACCAGGCTTAGCCATGAACTCTGATATATCTGCCTCCCACTGGGATTAAAAGCATATGCTTCCTCTGTAAATATGAATGAGGCACCTGAGGAAGCCAGAAGACTACAGCCTGTCTCCTGAAGCAAGAGTTACAGGTGGCGACAAAGCGTCGTGTGATGCTAAGCAGTGAACCCGGGTCCTCTGTAAGAGCAGTGAGTATTCTTTTGTTTTGTTTTCGTTTTGCCTTTTTTGTTTTTCTCTGTGTGGTCCTGGCTGTCTTGGAACTCTGTGGATCAGACTGGCCTCAAACTCAGAGATCCATCTGCCTCAGCCTTGGAGTGCTGGGATTCAGTGCATGCACCAGCACTACCTGGTGCGGTGAGCGTTCTTAACTAGAGCGCCACGCCTTCAGCCCTCACTGAGCTTATTTCCAACGCTCGTGTTTTGTAAGTATCTTCAATTTGTTGCTGAATCTTGTTCCATGATCTTGACTTTTTCCATTCACATTACTGACATCATAAAAATACATTAAATTATTACATGTATACAGCACCCATATGAGCGAGCATATCACACCACATGTGTTCAGGTTAGAGGACAACTTACAAGAATCAGTTCTATATATCATGCAGGTCTCAGGGACTGAATTCAACGTGTTAAGCTTGGTAGCAAGTGCCTTTACCCGTCTTAAGGGACCTCTGACTTATTTTTTGTTGCTGACTTTCTGCTCCAGATCCTGAATTTAGTTCATCTGTGTGCTGGTTAGCTTTTTTTATTTTGTTTTTTTTTTTTTTCTCTTAATCTGATACAAGCCAGTGTTATCTGGGAAAAGAAATTTTCAGTTGAGAAAAATATCTCCAGCACAATGACCTGTGTGCAGATAAGTCTTTGGGACCTTTTCTTGATAAATGATCGCTGTGGGAGGGGCTGCCCCTACGGTTGGTGCAGCCCCAGATCATGGCTGACATTAGAAAGTAGGCATAACATGCTCTCAATCGACTGCTTCAGTTCCCATCTCTTGGTTCCTGCCGGGATTTCTCTTCAGTAGGGGCTGTGAATTAAACCCTTTGCTCCCACATTGCTTCTGGTCATACTGTTTATCGCAGCAGTAGAAAGAAACTAAGTCAGTCTGCTGGTTTGTATCTGCTTTGACCTCGTTCGCCATCTTCACTAGCAAGCTTTGGCTATCTTTATTGAGCATATCTTTCAGTGCCCTCAACTCCAGTGGTTGGGGTGGCATGACCCCTGGAGGAGTTGCATGGTGTCGGGTTTTTTTCAATGTTTTTGTGTTTCTGTGTTGTGATTGGTGCACCTTGCTGGAAGGACGCGACTTCCGGTGGGTATCAATTTCCTGCAGCATGGCTTCATTCTGTTGGCTTTCTCCCAGTGTTATCACTAAGGTCACTGTGTGTGAGCCCCTCCCCTCCCCCAAGGCTAAGGCTCAGAGCTATTAAACTCCAGCCTTAAATTTAGTAGATGGGATATCCCCCAGGCCGCGGAAGTTGGGTAGTCCTTCCCTTCTCCTATCTCGGTCTGATCCAAGCCTCCTGCCGCCACGCCCTTGGCTCCTTGGCGTCCAGTGTTGCATTCCACCATGACTGGCTGCCTCATCCCGCAGCCGTGGCAGCCGAACAGACACTCTCTGAGCTTGGGTTCCTAAAGGAACTGTTTTTGAAAGTGGATTATTTCTCAAAATGGTACCAGCCACCGCTCCGCAAGTTTTACAACATGAAAAATGGGAACGGGGTTTCTTTCCAGTGTTGACCTGTCTTCCGGAGGAATCTTACCAAACCCCACAGTTATTGCAGAGATTCGAGAGGTTCAGCCATCCAGATTCGTGCCCCGCCCCATTAACTATGTATTCCTCTTACTTCCGGGTTGCCTGGCTTTTCCTCTGCATTTTTAATTTATCTGAAAAACACCATGTAACTTTCAGGAAAGTTTCAAAGAGCATACTTGAAGACATATAGTTCTAGAGAAGAGTCCACCACTGTGTGGGGAAGCACGACAGTGGGCGGGCTGAGGGCGAGGGCTCCCATTCTAAGCCAGAAGCAGGAAGCAGCCAGAGTGCATTGGGAGTGAGACCTTGCTTTGAAATCCCAAAGCCGGCTACCAGTGACTTTCTTCCTTCAGCAAGGTCATATGCCTGCTAAACCGTCCAAACAGGGTCATCAACGAGGGACCAAGTATTCCAGTTTCAGAGAGTATTGTGGATATTTCATTTAGAGCACCACAGTATTCTTTCATTTACTTTGGGGGTTTTGGAAGCTCTTTCACTGTGTTGAATAGAATCTACTTTATCTTGCTCAGATGCCTCCTTCATTTATATGCTCACGTAGAGAGAGCCGCTAGCCGACTAGTTTACTTTGAAATCTTCAGGCTGTATCATTGGAGAGATGGCAGCACTAAGCTGCCCGGGACGCGGTGCAAACCCTGGGCGCTGGTTGTGATTCTCCCCTTTCTTCCTGTTCTGTAGAACAGAGAGCTTCAGCGAGTCACCTGAATACTGACTGCTTCTACGGTCCTCCCGGGCATCCATTTCTCACCGTCTCTATGCTCGCTCTGGACTGTAGCCATTGTCATCTCTTAGCTGGAGTTGATGTGACTCCCTACATAGTGTACTCACTTCGGGGTATTCTTTTCCCTTCCCTGTCTCCACGTGTGGCCCGAGGAATTCTTTAAAAGCATCGGGTCAGGTTGGTAAGCATGTATCTTGATTTTAAAATTCCTGTAGAAAATTAGAAACTTAACCGTGGTCTGTGAGTTTTTAGGCAGAAAGGCAGCTCTGGGAAGGGAAGTCCAAATAAATCCTCAAAAACAAAACAAAACAAAACAAAACCTAACATAAAACAACAATAAAACATAACTGGGAGTGGGTGATTCTAGCTTGGTTATTTTAAACTGGTTTAAGGAGCTCTTAACTGCTGGGAAAGCATGTGCGTGGGCCAGATAACTTTCCCCCCAGTGAAAATGTCAAAAACAGAGAAGCTTATGCCTCTTATTAATATATGGCTTGAGCATATACACACTTGCTGTATGTATAGATTGTCTAAATTCTGGGTAAATGGGCTTCCAGGAACATGCTGCTACCTGGAAGTGTCCACCCTGAGGCAGGGCAGAGAGAGAAATATAAGCCTGCCTTTATTCTAAAGAGTATGTTCCTGCTTCCTTGTTGGTTAGATTTAAACTCTGACTGCATCCTCTGTTGCTGTGTCCTGTTTGAACTCGGCTCTTTCAGGAGTACAGGAAGTTAAGACAGAGGCAACTGGAGACACAAGGTAGCCGTCAGCCTGCTCCCTTCCTTCACCTACCATTGTCCCCATCACCACAGACCACAGTCCCGCTCTGGTTCTCTCAACAAGACCTGGGCGTCTTTATCCTGCTTTGTGTGTGTGTGTGTGTGTGTGTGTGTACACATATATATGTATGTATGTATATATATATATATGTGTGTGTGTGTGTGTGTGTGTGTGTGTATATACATATATATATACATATATATATACATATATATATACATATATATATATATATATATATATGTTTATAGAAGAAAGTTTATTGGGGGCTTAGGGTTTCAGAAGGTTAGTCCAAGGTCATCACTGGGACGAACATGGCAGTAGGTAGATATGGCACTGGAGCATGAGACAAGAGTTTACAAGAGTTACATGTTGAGAGAACAACCATGAGGCAGAAAGAGCTTGTTGGGAATGGTGTTGGCTTTTGAAACCCCAAAGCTCACTGCCACTGACACCCTCCTCCACCAGGGCCGTAACCCTAAGACTTTCCAAACTGTTCCACACACTGCATAGCGAAGCGTTCAAAGACGAGCCTACGAGGGCCGTGCTCACTCAAACCTCTACAGGCACACACATCAGCATTCCCTCATGAGCATGTGCAAACACAAACGTACACATGTGCATATCTTAAAGGGTTGCTCATAAACCGCTGGCCTCATTTGCTTGGAAGGAAACATAGGAGTTTTATGTGTTGCATTTTTCTTGTATGCACAGTGACATATGAAAATCATTATATTGAAATGTAAAGAACAGTGTCTAAAATTTTCTTCAGAATTCTTTATATATATAATATATATAAGTTATATATACATTTATATATACACAAATATATAAATTATATATGTATAAATATATATTTTTTCTTTTTATTAGATATTTTTAAATTAGATATTTGCTTTATTTACATTTCAAATGTTATCCCCTTTCCTCGTTACCCCTCTGAAAACCCCCATCCCCTCCCCTCTCCCCCCTGCTTCAGATACTGAAATGGCTCATCTAAGGTGGCCATTCTTTGCCTGACCAACCTCAGTTACTCCTCAGTGTTTCTATGTTCTATTTGCTTTATTTCTCACATAATATTGAATATTCACTGAAGGCATCTTATTGTTGATTATCAGTTCCACATCAGTGTTAACTTGGGTCTCTACATCATTATAACAAAAGAAGTTATTGTAAATGTATCCAGTTTACTGCTAAGGAGGAAACAGTAACTTGAGTGTAATACAAATGATACCTCGTTTATGCCTGGAAATCATTCCCAGAGGTAAATAATAATCACGACAATTTCAAAGAAACCCAGGCCAGTTACAAAATTTGCTTGAGGCTCGATCAAGAGCATGCTGGAAATGAACAGGAAGGCGCTGCCTGATGCGGAAGGCTGCTCGCCTCTCCGCCCACGCTGCCTCTCCAACAGATCTCACATACCTGTGTAAACCCACAGCTAGCCTTGGTTGTCAACTTGGCACACCTGGTGGCCAGACCTCTCCGCGGGGCCTTTTCTTTATTGTTCATTAATGTAGGAGGGTCCGCCCATTGCCGGAAGTATGGCAGTCAGGTGGGCCAGTGCGGTATAAAAAAGAAACCTGTGCAGAGTCTTAAAGCAATGGACTTCCTTGGTTTCTGCTTCCGGTTCCTGCCTTAAGTTCCTGCCCCGACGTTACCCAAAGATGGGTTGTGAAAAGAAATTGTAAGCCAAACAAACTCTTCCTCCTCCAAGTTGCTTTTGGCCCTGGTGTTTATCACAGCAACAGAAAGCAAACCAGAAAAATAGGTACTCTAATGGTGTTGTTAGATAGGGACGTTAATTCTGAGAGATGAGAAGGAGTCTGATTTCCAGGTGGCGTGGAGTTGGAGAGCTGAAGTTCAGCATAGAACACATATACAGTACTCTTTAATATTTTTCAGCTATTTGACTTAAAAATAAATCCACACATACAGCAAAAAATTTAGAATTGCCTATGTCAGTTCTAAACAAAACAACCCCTGCGTTGTCTCCTGAGTCGTGTGTATCTTCAGTGGCTAAATCTATTGCACAGATTTCTGTGGCAGTTGTGCTTTAACAAAATAAGGAACAGGGTACCTCGAAAGTTTCTAGTTGAGAAGTATAATGGTTAGCAACTTGATGCACATGCTAATTATCTTCCTGTTGCACCAATCATAAAATCAGCAGAAATAACAATACCATGCTGCTCGGGTCCCCGAGGGGACAGTGACACTTTTTTTTTTTTTTTTTTTTTTTTTTTTGGTTTTTCGAGACAGGGTTTCTCTGTGTAGTCCGGGCTGTCCTGGAACTCACTCTGTAGACCAGGCTGGCCTCGAACTCAGAAATCCTCCTGCCTCTGCCTCCCAAGTGCTGGGATTACAGGTGTGCGCCACCACGCCCGGCTCGACAGTGACACTTTCAATGAGACCTGACTTGGCTTCACTTTGGGTCTGTCTTGCCTGGCCTCCCCAGTGCAATGGGCCACTGTACCGGACTCTGATGAAATGCTTCGTTGTGTTTAAATGTCAACTACGGCACATTACCATCCTCCATAACACTCTCCTCCTAGGAAAATCGCTCCCAAGTTTGTTTATAAACAGTTGACAGAATTCTGAGCCTAAAAACTTAAAACATTGAAGAGGATTTATGTTGAATGCAGAAGTTATTCTGATCCTCTAAGGCCTAAATACTCCCTCAACTAAATTTAACCACAGTTGTCAAAGAAACAGAAAATAATACTCAAGCCAAGCATCTACATAATGAGTTTCAGGACAGGCAGGACTATGCTGAAAGACTCTGTCTCAAAACAAACAAACAAACAAACAAACAACCTCACTTCATGTAGATATCTGTGAGTCAAAGGTCAGTCTGGTCTGTATGGCAAGTTCTAGGATAACCAAAGCTACATAATGAAGCTTTGTGTCAGGAAAAAAAGAAAGAAAGAAAGAAAGAAAGAAAGAAAGAAAGAAAGAAAGAAGGAAGGAAGGAAGGAAGGAAGGAAGGAAGGAAGGGAAAAGACAGATAGGAAAGAAAAAAGAAAGGAAGGAAGGAAGAGAAGGAAGGAAGAAAGGAAGAAAGAAAGAAAGAAAGAAAGAAAGAAAGAAAGGAAGGAAGGAAGAAAGAAAGAAAGAAAGAAAGAAAGAGAAAAGACAGATAGGAAAGAAAAAAGAAAGGAAGGAAGAAAGAGAGAGAGAGAGAGAGAGAGAGAGAGAGAGAGAGAAAGAAAGAAAGACAAGACAGGAAACAAATAAAACAACAAAACCATTTGTACCCAGTGTACTTTCTAAGCACCCATGATGGTTCTGGGTTTAATCCTCAGGACCTTGTAGTAGGTCAGGGAATCTTAAAAACTTTGAATCAAAGGAAAATAATAAATATTCTACTTGGTATTAGAGACTATACTTTTGTATTTGCATTTTGATATTTCCTCTTAGATCATTTACTGGTTTTTTGTTTTTTGGGTTTTTTTTTTTGTTGTTGTTTTGTTTTGTTTTTAAGACAGAGTCTCATTATATAGTTCTGGCTGTCCTGGAACACACTGTGTAGATCAGGCTGCCTTTGAACTCACAGAGATCTACATGTCTCTGTTTCCTAAGTGCTAGCACTAAAGGCATGTACTATGCCTGTTTTTTTTTTTCAAATTACACTTTGTTTATTTGTGTGTGTGTGTGCGTGTGTGTGTGTGTGTGTGTGTGTGTGTGTGTGATTTGATTGATGTGTGTTGGTAGGTACATAGGTGCCACATTGGGCATGTAGAGGTCAGGGGACCACTTTTTTTTTAGAATATGAAAATTTATTACTGCTTCCATTATCAAATTTTATGATCTTGGTCTTTCCTTCTTGCCTTTGTATAGAGCCAAAAGAGGCACACTGGCTCCTTTAACCACCTTAAAGCAGACTCCAGGAACATCACCTACAGCATGACCTTTTCAACCAAATCCAGCCACCGGGCTTCATCGTTTTCCTCAATGAAGTTCAAGCAGCCATCACTGGGCACGAATGCTGTGATCTTCTTGCTGTTCTGAATGAGATGCACCCTGGCTCATTTCCCTTTGCATGAGAGGCACCCCCAAACAGATTGACCTTCAGGGCTGTGCCCAGGTGGGCTTTCTTGAACTGTTTATCATGTCACATCTGCTCCCGTCGGTGACTGCGGAGCTTCCAAGACGGTACAAGACCACAACACTTGCCCATGGGTCCCAGGGGACCACTTTTGTGAGTCACTTTTCTTTTTCTTTTTCTTTTTCTTTTTTGGTTTTTTTTTTTCGAGACAGGGTTTCTCTGTGTAGCCCTGGCTGTCCTGGAACTCACTCTGTAGACCAGGCTGTCCTCGAACTCAGAAATCCTCCTGCCTCTGCCTCCCAAGTGCTGGGATTACAGGTGTGTGCCACCACTGCCCGGTGTGAGTCACTTTTCTTCTTTCACAGTGTGGGCTCCTGGATTGAACTCAGGTTTTAAGCCCTGGCAGCAGGTAATCTTACAGACTGAACCATTTGGTCACCCCCCCCACTTTTTTAAAAGCTTCAATATCTTTACAAATAGGCGTGATATTTTATAAGGGAACACTGATTGCTAAGTGGTATTGAGTGTCTATTTTAGGATCACTCCACAAAGACTAATAGGTGTAGACAATAACATATTTTATTAGGTATGATCAACATAAATTATAAGAGTAAATGTGAGAATTTCATTCATAATAATAAAACAGATAAAATGGCTCAGGGAGTAAAGAAAGGCACTTGCTATCAATTCTTAAGCCCAAGTTTGATTCCCTAGGTCCCGAGTGGTAGGAGAGAAACGGCTCCTGCAAGGTAATCTCTGATCTTTCTACACACACACACACACACACACACACACACACACACAGAGAGAGAGAGAGAGAGAGAGAGAGAGAGAGACAGAGAGAGAGAGAGACAGAGAGAGAGACGTTTCTTTTTTAGAATAATAAAGTGCTCTTAGTAATTTCATTTACAGATTACTTACTCGCCGATTTGGCAAAAGTGTGGGCTGGCTAACATCCCCACCCTAAGCACTTTGTAATTACAAGCCGCTCTGCCTCTTGCCTTCTGAAAGAAGCTTCTTCATTCCAGCTCGCGTCGTTAGCTTTGAAGATCTCTGCATTTAGCCAAACACAAAAAAAGTCAGGAAGAATAGATGCGGGAGTGATCACTCAGCTGCTAGGGACTATGCTGTTTAAGTTTGATTAATAAAGAGGGGCTTTCTTCTGAGTTAACATCTGTCCCTGGGGTCCAGTGGTGAGTTAAGGCAGCCACCAGGAAAGGCTTTGGTCGTTAGCAATGGACCAATTAAGTGTTCCCTCCAAGTTGGTTCTGGAACAAATCCAGACAAGCAATCCTGGAGTGAAAAGGTCCCACAAAATGATGCTTAAAGACGTGCGCCCTCTGGTGTTTAAGGAGCGAAGGACAAGAAGAAAGCTGACCGTGAGGCTGTAATTGCCCGATTATGTATGGAAAAGGGATAATGAAAATATCCTCAGCTCAAGTACAAAAATAAAAATTCATATATCTGGAAAGGCACCTACATAAATCCTAAAGACAGGTCAGCAATAGCTTGTGAAATCAGACATTTTCTAAGTCACAAACAATACTTTGGCACATTCCTCTTTCTCCTCTGCCGTGGAGAAAACATCCCCAATTTTGAAATAATAAAAATCACCATGTCATTAAAGCTAGGAGTCACATAAAATCACGCCCCAGACTACCTATTAGGGGAAAATGGTTTTAACTACTGAAATCCCAACTCAACTATATCAGAAAATAGATCATTCTGTTCTCTCGTTGTCCCAGTGTGGACATGGGAAAGTTACCAGGCCCTGGGGATCGAGAGGTCTGTAGGATAATCACAACTTATTTCTTTTCTCTCTCTTTTTCCTCATAATCACTACTTTCAACTTGGGGTTTTATTTTATTTTAACTTATTTACTCACTTCGAGGCAGGGTCTCGCTGTGTAGCTCTGACTGGCCTGGAATTCTCCGTGTACTCCAGGTTGGTCTTGAACTGGGATCAGACGCATGCGTGCACCGCCACACTCAGCGCTCAACTTGGCATTTTTTAATCTCCGAAGAGCATGACTGTACAGGAATGCCAACGAGTAAGTGAGAATTGAGAAAGAGAAGGGCAAATGCGTGGGGGGGGAGGGGGCGTCTTGGGAGGGGGGGTCATCACTAGCCACTTAGCCATATAGCACTACAGGGTCTATGCCTCTCCCCAACAAGCCCTGTGGTTCTCAGTCTCCTGCTTCCTCATCTGGAATCTTCTTTCTTTTTTGTTTCTTTTCTTTTCCGTCTTTTCCTCACACACCTCTTCCAAGGTCTCCCTGTGTACCCCAGGTTATCCTTGAACTCGGCATCCTCCTACCTTAGCCTCTGACTGGCTGGGGTTACAGCCTTGTGCCGCTGTTCCTGGGCTCTCCCGTCGTTTCTGAATTGCATCATCGCCCGCCCTCTTTAAATGCACAGCACCATGGAATTAAGTACACGATACTGTGCGTTATCACCACCATCCATCTCCAGATCCCTTTCATCTTGCTAAAGTGAAACCACTCACCTATTAAACCTCTCTCCGTGGCCCTCCCAGCCGTGCCTCGCGAAGAGCGCTCTTACTTTGAGTCTCCATGCTTTGGGGTGGTAAGTGGACTCATACAGCATTGGGAGAGACTTATTTCACATAGCCCCAACAGCCTCAGGATTTAACTCTTTCGGAGCGTACGCCGGATCTTTCTTCAAGTTGAGTAATAGTCTATTGCAGTGGTTCTCAACCCGTGGGTCATGACCCTTTTGAAGAACCCTTTCACATTAGTCCCGTATCAGATGTGTACATTATGATTTGTAACAGTAGCAAAATTACAGTTATGAAGTAGCCATAAAACAATTTTATTGCTGGGCGTTGCCACAACATGAGGAACTGTATTAAAGGGTTGAAGCCTCGGGAACTTGGAGAACCACTGCCCTATTGTAAGAATATGGCTCTCCCTCACCGGTTGATGGGGGCTTGCTTCCATGAAAATGAGGAAGTAAATGCCTATGTGAATGGTGCAGCTATGGCTGATAGTGGACCAATCCCTCAAGACCTCGCTTTCACATATTTGGGGCATCCCCCTAAAAACCGCACGCCATCATCACATAGCAATCTATTTCGAATTTTTGAGAACTGCTAACATGTCTTCTTCAGGAGCTATGCTGCTTATGTTCCTACTGTGAGGCCACGCGGGTTCCACTTTCGCCAGATCCTCACTAATTCTTCTTTTCTATTGTTTTGCTAGTAATGTTCCAACGGGTATCAAATGGTATTTTATCTGTATTCTTGTTTTTGTTACTGGAAACAGTGTTTCACTAAGTAGCCCTGGCTGGCCAGGAAATTTCCTATTATAGACCAGGCTAGCCTCTAAGTCACAGAGATAGGCCTGCCTCCGCCTCCGCCTCCGCCTCCGCCTCCGCCTCCGCCTCCGCCTCCGCCTCCGCCTCCGCCTCCGCCTCCGCCTCCGCCTCCGCCTCCGCCTCCGCCTCTGCCTCTCCAGTGCTGGGTTTAAAGGCATGTGCTACCCTGCTGTTCTTTCCATGGGACTTTTGACCTGGATTTCCTGAATGATTAGTGACCCTGAACATATTTTCATATGCCTGCTGGTCATTTGTAGATCTTCTTTGGAGAACTTCTTGACTACTTTTGAGTAAGAATGCTCGTATTTTTTGTTATGGAGTTACAGAATTCTTTGTATGCTCTACTTATCTTTTTTTTTTTTTTTTTTTTTTTTTTTTGCCAAACGTGATTCACAAATGTGTGGTGACTGAAGAAGCTTTTTAAGCTAGGCATCCGTGTTGGAGTCAGAGGCAAACCCCTACTAGCTGTGCCTTAACACAGAGAAGTGGGAGTTGGGGGGTGGATTGTAGAACAGGGGGAGCAGGGATGGGATAGGGGATTTTCGGGTGGGGGGCAGACCAGGAAAGGGGACATTTGAATTGTAAATAATTTATCTAATAAAAGGAAAAAAATTACCCATAACCCTGACTCAGTGACCTTCATCCAGAAATGTACAGCTGGGACCGTCTACTTCTTATGATTTGACTAACTGCATTTCCAGCCTCCATAACCTGCTTATGCAGACATTCAAGACTATTTTGAGGTAGCCTTGACTACCTAATCTTGGCAGAGCAGAGGAGCTCCTGACTTGTGTAGATACTCAAGGTCTTCTTGTGAGTTTCCTCTTAAAAATCCTCCCTCACCCCTTTGTGCTCGGCAATGTCAGGTTTGTCTCAGAGACTTGTCCAGCTAGCAGTAATGAATAAATCTTTAAATTATAATTATTACTTTGTTTTTTCCAGGACAGGGTTTCTCTGCTTAACAGCCCTGGCTGTCCTGGCACTCACAGAGATCTGCCTTCCTCTGCCTCCTGAGTGACTGGATTAAAGGCATGCGCCACCATGCCTAGTTAAATCTTTTAATTATAATTGGATTGAGTCTTTTCCCAGGGATCAGAACACCATAACAAATACATCCTCTCATTCTGTGCTGCCTTTGTATACTGTTGATATTGTCGTTAAAATTTATTTTTTAGACTTATTTATTTTATGTGTATGTGTTTTACCTGCACATGTATATGTGCATTGTGTGCATGCTTGGAGTCTGAAGAGATCAGAAGGGGGTGCTGGATCCCCTAGAACTGGAGTTACAAATGGTTGTGAGCTGCATGTGGATGCTGGGAACTGAATTCAGACTCTCTGAACAAGAACGTTCTCAAGCACTGAGATATTTCTCCAGCCTCTCCACTTAATTATTTCTTCTTTAATTTTCGTTTTCTTTTCTTTTCTTTCTTTTCTTTTTTTTCTTTTGTTTTGTTTTGTTTTGTTTTGTTTGTTTGTTGCATTTCCCCCCCTGAGACAGGGTTTCTCTGGATAGCCCTGGCTGTCCTGGAACTCACTCTGTAGACCAGGCTGGCCTCGAACTCAGAAATCCGCCTGCCTCTGCCTCCCAAGTGCTGGGATTACAGGCGTGCGCCACCACCGCCTAGCTTCTTCTTTAATTTCCCTAAGAAGTGTTTTTGCAGTTGTCATCATACAGATCGTTTCATTTCCTAAGCATATAATTTTTATTGCCATAGAACTAACACCATTCTCTTTCCAGCTTGATCATTTCCTGTTGCTGCGATAAACATTGACCAACAACAATTTGAGGAGGAAAAGGTTTGTTTCTTTTGGCATACAGGTTACACTTTATCATTTTTGCAGGAAGCCAAGGTAGGAAGGAACCCAGGGAACGGAAGCAGAGACCACCGAGGAACACTGCCCCCGAGTTCAGCTACACTTCTTATGTGTCTAAGGGATGGACTGCCCACAGTGGGCTGGGCCCTCCCACATCAATCAGTAATCAAGAGAGTGCCCCACAGACTCGCCCACGGGCCAATTGGGAGAGGCAATTTCTCAAGTGAGATTCCCTCTCTCAAGTACGTCTAGGTGTGTGTCAAACTGACAAAACCTAACCAGAACAATGTGTGAGAAATTTCTTCCGGTGGAAACTTGTTTTCCTGTATCAAATCATTTGCAAACAGAGACAATTTTATTTCTTTTCAAACTTAGCTATTGTCAACAAAAGAAACAGCTCCCATTCCAGAGGAGTAAAAAGAGTTTGTTCTGGAGCCAAATCTGAGTAACTATGGCTTTAGGAACACACATTTAAACTCTTCTCAAATTCCATGTTCTAACACGGTAATAGTTTGGTGGAATTTTTACAGTAACAAAGACAGTCATAAGTCAAGGCGCATGTCAGATACATCGGTGGAGACTTAAAGCAGAAAGATGAAAACAGGGCAGGCAGGAAAACCAACAGCTCAACGGGGTCTACATCATGGCTCTGGCTAAGCTAGTAGAAGCTATTAGGACCAATTATAATGACAGAAATGACGAGGTCCGCCGCCACTGGGGAGGCAGCGTCCTGGGTCCTAAGTCTGTGGCTCACACTGCCAAGCTGGAAAAGGCAAAGGCTAACGAACTCGCTACTAACTTGGGCTAAATGTACACTAGATTTTCTGTACACCAATATAATTACAAAATTTAAAGAAAGAGATAAAGATGAAAACAAAGAACTGGTCGGAATTTCAGTCTTGGGCTTCTGATGGTGTCTGCCGACATTATTAGCTTTTTTGGTGGAAATTGGGGCCTTGGTAGCTTAATATATCCTAAAGGTTTTGTTAGCCACAGAATGTTCAGTTAGGTGCAGGGGTGGGCGAGGAGTGGCTGTCTGGAAGGCTGAAGTAGCCGAAGAGAGGTTGTAATTAGGTTCTGGACCTTCAGCATTCCAACCTCTGGACAGTCACTGAAACACTAATATGTCAGTCAGCCTGGCAGAGGTTCAGAAGGGACAGCTTCTTTTTAGAAGTTTCCTTCACAGCGTTTTTATTTGCAGTATCTAATTGCTCTCTCTCTCTCTCTCTCTCTCTCTCTCTCTCTCTCTCTCTCAAGATTTCTCTATTTTATGTATATGAGTACACTGTTGCTCTCTTCAGACACACCAGAAGAGGGCATCGGATCCCATTGCAGATGGTTGTGAGCCACCATGTGGTTGCTGGAAATTGAACTCAGGACCTCTGGAAGAGCAGTCAGTGCTCTTAACTGCTGAGCCTTCTCTCTAGCCCCTCTGACTACTGACTAGTATTTTTAATATTATGTTAGATATCAGTGTTGAAAGTGAACATCTGTGCATGAAACCTCATCTTAGAGGAAAATTTGGAATTTTTAACATAGTATGGGTTTTGCTGTGGATAATTTACAAATGGCTGTGTTATGTTGAGGTAACTTCGTGCTATTCTGGTGTCTATGTTTTACCTTTATTTTATTTGTAACTTTTATCATTTTTTATTATTTGTTTTACTTGTTTATTTGGGGATTAGGGGAAGATAGGATCTCATTGTGTTAGCCCTAAACAGAGATCTCCCTGTCTCTGCCTCCAGGATGTTGGATTTAAAGCTATCGTGTGTGGGTGCTGGAAACTGAACAATGGTCTCCTACAGGAGAATAGTGCTCTTAACTGCTGAGCCGCTCTCCAGTCCTCTTTTTATTTGAATTTAATATTCTCAACTCTTTTAAATGTCAGTCAGTAAAGAATTCACAGGAAAGAAGATGCGGAGAAATTGTTTAATTTTTACTGTGTGCCAGAATTGTGTGACAAGATTTTATAGATCTCAGTGCATGCAATCATGTCAAAACCTAGAAAAGCAGGAATCATTTCACTTGTTTATTCTGTATATTTTGTCACAGCTACTACATGATTCCAGTCTATGGGTTGATTTAAAAACTGTTTGTCCAAGTGAGAATCTTGCTCTTGCCATTCAGTGGAATCCGAATGCCTTGTCTTTGCACTAAAGCAGAGGAGACTAACATGAACTTTGAGAGCTTCCTGCAAACCGTCTCTACCAGCAAACAAGCAAACTACATGCCAGCTCAGTTCTCCATATTTTACATATGCCTCCCTCTCCTCCATCTTTCTTTGTTGTTCAACAGAAACTAACCATGTTCCAAGGGCCAATGCGATGGCTCATGGGTAAGGGCATTTGCCCCCAAGCCTAGTGGCTGGAGTTTAATCCCTGGGACCAATGTGGTAGAGAGAGAACTGTGTTATGTGGCTTTTCCATCCACCCTGTTGTGTGCATGTACACACATGACAAGGAAACGTGAATCTTTTACAAGGACAACATGAGACACTTTGTACATGGTGAAGGGTCCTGTTTACTTGGTAAATAATGAAAGAAGGACCAGATAGCGTAACATCCTGATTAAAGTCACCAAAGTTGGGGGACTAAAGGAACCTACCAGAGGAAAAAGAAGGAACCTCCATCTAGTGAGATAAGGGATATTGAAGCAGAAGCCATGTTATAAGACTTGACATGCTATGTTAAGAAGTTCAGACTCAGGCTAGAGAGAATAGCTCCATGGTTAAAAGCATTGGCTATTCCCTCAGAGGACCTCACTGCGATTCTCAGCACCTATATGGCAGCTCACAACTGTCTACAACTACGGTTCCAGGGGATCTAATGCCTTCCTCTGGCCTCCATTGCCATCAGCATGCACTTGCTACACACTGGCCTCTGTAGTCATCAGCATGCACATGCAGCACACTGGCCTCTGTAGTCATCAGCATGCACATGCAGCACACTGGCCTCCATTGTCACCAGCATGCACATGCTGCACACTGGCCTCTGTAGTCATCAGCATGCACATGCTGCACTCTGGCCTCCATTGTCACCAGCATGCACATGCTGCACACTGGCCTCTGTAGTCATCAGCATGCACATGCTGCACTCTGGCCTCCATTGTCACCAGCATGCACATGCTGTACACTGGCCTCTGTAGTCATCAGCATGCACATGCTGCACACTGGCCTCCATTGTCATCAGTATGCACATGCTGCACTCTGGCCTTCATAGTCATCAGCATGCACATGCTGCACACTGGCCTCCATTGTCATCAGTATGCACATGCTGCACTCTAGCCTTCATAGTCATCAGCATGCACATGCTGCACTCTGGCCTCCATTGTCATCAGCATGCACATGCTGCACTCTGGCCTCCATTGTCATCAATATGCACATGCTTCACTCTGGCCTCCATTGTCATCAGCATGCACATGCTGCACACTGACCTCCATTGTCATCAGTATGCACATGCTGCACACTGACCTCCGTAGGTATCAGCATGCACATGCTGCACACTGACCTCCATTGTCATCAGCATGCACATGCTGCACACTGACCTCCATTGTCATCAGCATGCACATGCTGCACACTGACCTCCGTAGGCATCAGCATGCACATGCTGCACTCTGGCCTCCATTGTCATCAGTATGCACATGCTGCACTCTGGCCTCCATTGTCATCAGCATGCACATGCTGCACTCTGGCCTCCATTGTCATCAGCATGCACATGCTGCACTCTGGCTTCTATTGTCATCAGCATGCACATGCTGCACACTGACCTCCATTGTCATCAGCATGCACATGCTGCACTCTGGCCTCCATTGTCATCAGCATGCACATGCTGCACACTGACCTCCGTAGGCATCAGCATGCACATGCTGCACTCTGGCCTCCATTGTCATCAGCATGCACATGCTGCACACTGGGCTCCATTGTCATCAGCATGCACATGCTGCACACTGACCTCCGTAGGCATCAGCATGCACATGCTGCACTCTGGCCTTCATTGTCATCAGCATGCACATGCTGCACTCTGGCCTTCATTGTCATCAGCATGCACATGCTGCACTCTGGCCTCCATTGCCATCAGCATGTACTTGCTACACACTGGCCTCCATAGGCATCAGCATGCACATGCTGCACTCTGGCCTCCATTGTCATCAGCATGCACATGCTGCACTCTGGCCTCCATTGTCATCAGCATGCACATGCTGCACTCTGGCTTCTATTGTCATCAGCATGCACATGCTGCACACTGACCTCCATTGTCATCAGCATGCACATGCTGCACTCTGGCCTCCATTGTCATCAGCATGCACATGCTGCACACTGACCTCCGTAGGCATCAGCATGCACATGCTGCACTCTGGCCTCCATTGTCATCAGCATGCACATGCTGCACACTGGGCTCCATTGTCATCAGCATGCACATGCTGCACACTGACCTCCGTAGGCATCAGCATGCACATGCTGCACTCTGGCCTCCATTGTCATCAGCATGCACATGCTGCACACTGACCTCCGTAGGTATCAGCATGCACATGCTGCACTCTGGCCTTCATTGTCATCAGCATGCACATGCTGCACTCTGGCCTTCATTGTCATCAGCATGCACATGCTGCACTCTGGCCTCCATTGCCATCAGCATGTACTTGCTACACACTGGCCTCCATAGGCATCAGCATGCACATGCTGCACTCTGGCCTCCATTGTCATCAGCATGCACATGCTGCACTCTGGCCTCCATTGTCATCAGCATGCACATGCAGCACACTGGCCTCCATTGTAACCAGCATGCATATCCTGCACAGACATGCTTGAAGCCAGAACAAGTTTACACTTTAAAAAATAAAAAAGAAGCTGGGTGTGGTGGCACACACCTGTAATCCCAGCACTTGGGAGGCAGAGGCAGGCGGATTTCTGAGTTCAAGGCTAGCCTGGTCTACAGAGTGAGTTCCAGGACAGCCAGGACTACACAGAGAAACCCTGTCTCAAAAAACCAAAAAAAAAAAAAAAAAAAAAAAAAGAAAAGAAAAGAAAAGAAATTCTTTTTAAAAAAAGAAGTTTAGACTTTATTCCAAAAAGCATTATACATCAACTGAAGAGTTTTAAGTATCCAATGGATAGGATTTCTCATTTTGATTGTGCTAAAATGCCCCTTTCTCCTAAGGTTACATCAACAAACTAAGATATGATTCCACTGAAGGACATGCTGGGAAAACCAGTGAGTTTATTAGGTTTCCTTTAAAGAGCATAGGTGAAGGTTACTTACAGGATGTGGGGACTTTCTCTCTGTCTTAGAGTTTAACTGCTGTGAACAGACACCATGACCAAGTCAAGTCTTTTTTGTTTGTTTGTTTGTTTGTTTTGTTTTTGTTTCTGTTTTTTTGGATTTTTTTTTTTTTTTGAGACAGAGTTTCTCTGTATAGCCCTGGCTGTCTTGGTACTCACTCTGTAGACCAGGCTGGCCTCGAACTCAGAAATCCACCTGCCTCTGCCTCCCAGAGTGCTGGGATTACAGGTGTGCACCACCACCGCCCGGCTCAAGTCAAGTCTTATAATGGACAACATTTACTTGGGGCTGGCTTACAGATTCAGAGGTTCAGTCCATTATCCTCAAGGTAGGAGTATGGCAGCATCCAGGCAGGCATGGTGCAGGAGATGCTGAGCGTTCTGCATCTTCATTTAAAGGCTGCTAGTGGAAGACTGGCTTCCAGGGAGAAAGATGTACTAAAGCCCACGCCTACAGTGACACACCTACTTCAACAAGGACACACTTTCTCACAGTGCCGCCTCCTGGGCTGAGCATATACAAACCACCACACGCCCCAAACAAGCTGCACCTAGAAAACCTTTACTCGGCAGGGATGAGGGCTTCCCAGGGTGACCCCCCTCTCAGCCTATATACACTCTAACCCTTCTCGCAGACCACATGCAATTAAGGCACAGTTGCTTACACCAGGTGGCGGGAAACAACTGGATTTTAAGACGAGAATCTCATACTCTTCTCTGTTTTTCTATCCAAAGCCCAGATGGCGTGACCGTCTTCAAGGGGCACAGCCAAATGCTCCAAGACGGAGCTGCTTGGCTCAGAGGATGCTACACATAGAATTTGGGCTGCTGCGTGAGAAAAAAAATTTTTTTTGAGAGGGGGGAAATGAAATGAGCTTGCTGTGAGTGCGTCAGAGACTAGCGGAATCCCAGATCTGGTGGCAAATAAAGGAACCTAGGCAAGAAACAGCGTGGACTCAACGGGCAAAGGGCACTGGGAATGGGCAGCCGTGGGATAATCTGAGACAGGGTTAGGGAAGTACAACCGGTGTGACTTGACTTGATCCCAGGAGGGAATCGAGACAACGGACCAAGGTATCTAGTCCGTGACAAACGGCTTAGGACACAGTGCTGGAAAACACTCACAAGAAAGAGGAGGTACCCAGGAGCATCCCACACGGAAAAACAAGAATGCAGTGCTATGCATGTAGAATTGAAAACACAACAGCCAGTCAGACAGAAGGGCCGCGGGAACGGTTTCAGTCATTAGCCACATCCAACGCCTGAGAAGTCAGAGCTGGACTCAACCCAGCAAGTTCTCAGCGGTCCCATGGGTGTCTGGGGAGGGAGGCAAATGATCTGAAGTTACTAAAATGGAAAAGAGTGTGTGGGACCTGCAGGTGGGAAGCGGGCCAGAGGATGTGAAGCTGACATAGACTCCAAACTGTCTCTTTTTCCTTTAAAATAAGTCATGAACATGACTAAGTAGAAATCTAAAAGGTGTCAGGATGTTGAAAGAATGGTACTCAAAAGCATGAGGAAGCCGGGCGTGTGGTGCACGCCTGTAATCCCAGCACTTGGGAGGCAGAGGCAGGCGGATTTCTAAGTTCGAGGCCAGCCTGGTCTACAGAGCGAGTTCCAGGACAGCCAGGACTACACAGAGAAACCCTGTCTCAAAAAACAAAAAACAAAAAACAAAAACAAACAAACAAACAAACAACAACAACAACAAAAAGCATGAGGAATAGATCCCTCATAAGTAGAGATCCCAGAACACCAGTCCAGGTTCCAGGGAGGACTGCCCACGGGACAGTGGCTACCAAAGTCACGTGACCTGAAAACCAGAGTCATGGCGGGGGGCCTCTCAGTGCGGCTCCTTAAATCAGTTTAGAAATAGAAGATGCCAACGTTGGCAAAAGCTGAAAGCCTTTCCTCCATTCCACTAGAGACAATTAAAACATATTAACATGGGTTTTCCTAACTGAAAAAAAAAATGCACAGGGGACATTTCTTATTTTAGTAAAAAAATCTTTTTGGATAAAATAAAAGTGGATATAAAAATAGAATGATTTCTTTAAAGCTGATTTCAACTAAGAAGCTATAAACTTCCACCTGGCTAACTGCAGCTTTTACGTTAGGCCAGCAAAGCCACTCAACCCAGGAGGAATGTCTCTTTATTAATTGCTCTCAAACCCAACTAAACTATATCTGGGAAGAATTATAGAAATGCATCATTATAGGAACTATGTTGCTAGAAGTTTAGGAACCTAAAATTAAACACAATATATTAATTTCACAGAACAACTAGGAAGAAACCTCAAATAATTAAAAAGAAATATTGTATCTAAACAACCAAATATTGTTCAGTCAGAAAATGGCAGGAAATACTGAGTCATGCTACAGTACAGAACATATTAAGAGAAAGAATACATTATTGAACACATTAAGAAAAAGAAGCCAAGCAGGGCGGTGGTGGCGCACGCCTGTAATCCCAGCACTCCAGGAGGCACAAGCAGGCGTATTTCTGAGTTCGAGGCCAGCCTGGTCTATAGAGTGAGTTCCAGGACAGCCAAGGCTACACAGAGAAACCCTGTCTTGAAAAAACAAAACAAAAAAAGAAAGAAAGAAAGGAAGGAAGGAAGGAAGGAAGGAAGAAAGAAAGAAAGAAAGAAAGAAAGAAAGAAAGGAAGAAAGAAAGAAAGAAAGAAAAAGAAGCCAACACAAAGGCTATCTACTCTACAACTTATATAAAATATGCAGAGTTGGCAAATCCATAGAAAGTAGTCATGGTGGCCAGAAGCCACAGAATATTGACGAGTGACAGCTAATGAGGCCAGTTTTTAAAGGGATGATGGAATGTTCTTTAACCAAATGAGTGTGGTGGCCTCTAACTTCTCAAACATACTAAACCCCACAGAGCTCTAGACTTTGAAAGGGTACTGTCTTAGTCAGGCTTTGTATTCCTGCACAAACATCATGACCAAGAAGCAAGTTGGGGAGGAAAGGGTTTATTGAGCTTACACTTCCATGTTGTTGTTCATCACCAAAGGAAGTCAGGACTGGAACTCAAGCAGGTCAGACTGCAGGAGCTGATGCAGAGGCAATGGGGGGATGTTCCTTACTGGCTTGTTTCCCCTGGCTTGCTCAGCTTGCTCTCTTATAGAACCCAAGACTACCAGCCCAGGGATGGCACCACCCACAAGGGGCCCTCCCCGCTTGATCACTAATTGAGAAAATGTCCCACAGCTGGATCTCATGGAGGCACTTCCTCACCTGAAGCTCTCTTCTCTGTGATGACTCCAGCCTGTGTCAAGTTGACACACAACCAGCCAGTACAGGTACATTTTCTGTTCTGTGATGTATCTTACACCATGTTTTTTAAAGGATGGGCACAAATTTAAATGAGAGGTTTGGCATGAGACAGAAATGCCAAACAAAGGCATGAAGTCGCAGTTGTTTTGGCAAAGAACGGAAGCAGAAAGCACAGACATGAATATGCAGTAGTTACATTCTTGTGACCTCGAACGAGTTTCAAAATTTATTTTTAAACGATGTATACTTGCATGTCTGCTTGTAGTATGTGTTCATGGTATGAGTGTCTGCAGAATCCAGACCAGGGTAGTTGTGAAATGTCAGGCATGGTGCTGGAAGCCAAACTCAGACCCCTCCACAAGGGCAGTATGTATTCTAAACCGCTATGTCATTTTCAAACCCTTAAGCAATTTTTTTTTTTTTTTTTTTTTTTTTGGTTTTTCAAGACAGGGTTTCTCTGTAGCTCCAGCTGTCCTGGAACTCACTCGGTAGACCAGGCTGGCCTCGAACTCAGAAATCTGCCTGCCTCCGCCTCCCAAGTGCTGGGATTAAAGGCGTGTGCCACCACCGCCCGGCCCTTAAGCAATTTTTAAAAGGAGGTTTTAATGAGTCAGTGAGGTAGCTTAGTGGGTAAAGGCCCTTTCAATCAGCCCAATTTGAGTTGATCCCAGAGACCCACAGGTAAAAGGAGAAAACCCATTCCTTCAGATTGTCCTCTGACCTCCGAATGTGCACTGTACCAATGCCCTCTGAAATAAATAAAACTGTAATAAAATGTATAAAAGGTTTTAATTATATTGATTATGCAATAAGAATTACCATTTTGAGAGCTAGTGATGGCCCAGCCATTAAAAAGCAGGCTGCTCGCCGGGCGGTGGTGGTGCACACCTTTAATCCCAGCACTTGGGAGTCAGAGGCAGGCGGATTTCTGAGTTCAAGGCCAGCCTAGTCTATAGAGTGAGTTCCAGGACAGCCAGGACCACACAGAGAAACCCTGTCTCACAACACCCCCCCCCCAAAAAAAAAACAAAAAGCAGGCAGGCTTTTCTTCTAGACAACCTGAGTTCTCTTCCCAGCACCCACGTGGTGGCTCACAACTGTTTGCAACTTTATTACCAGGAAAGCTGATACCCTCTTCTAGCCTACACGGGCACCAGGCACACAGTGGTGTGTAGGAAAACATTTATACATACAACATTATAAAATAATATATTACAAATAACCTTTTTTTTATGTAGGGACTTGCCTTTTAAAAAAATTTTTTTTTAAAACAAGATATCCCTCTTTAGCTGGCACGGAACTCACAGAGATCTACCTGGTTTTTGTAGTGATGGGATTAAAGATGTGTGCACTATGCCTGCCTTGTGTGTCTGAATGCCTATAGAGGTCAGCAGAGGACATATACATATACACACACATATATATGCATGTATATATATGTAAAAAGGATATTTGTTAGAGTTGGTTGCAGGCTGTGGTCCAGGTAGTCCAGAAATGGCTGTCTACTAACCGAAGGTTCAAAGAGTCCAGTAGTTGTTCAGTTCATGAAGTCAGATGTCTCTGCTGGCCTTCAGTATACACCAGAATCCTGAAGAAGTGGGCTCTAATGCCAGTGAAGAACTGGACTTGCCGTCCATAATGCGGGCGAGCAGGTGAGAGAGAGAGAGAGAGAGAGAGAGAGAGAGAGAGAGAGAGAGAGAGAGATTCCTTCTTCCATGTTCTTCATATAGGCTGCCATCAGAAGGGGCTGCCCAGATGAGAAGTCTTCCAACCTCAAAAGATCTGGACTAAAGGTATTTCCTGTCACTTCAAAGTCTCTGGATTAAATGGTTTATCCCACTTCAAATAATTTTATCAAGAAAAAAGTCCCTCACAGGAGCACCCCCTTCAGATTTTAGTTAATTATGGGTATGGTCAAGTGGACAACCAAGAATAGCATCCCACCAAATCTGAGGCCAGCCTAGGTGACAGGGTGAGTGAGACCGGGTCTTAAGACTAACATACAAGCTGAACTCCTTCAGTCCCAGCACTCAGGAGGCAGAAGCAGGTTGATCTCCGTGAGTTCGAGGCCATTATGGTCTACATAATGAGTTCCAAGCTAGCCAAGCTATGCAGCGAGACCCAGTCTCATTTAAAAAAAAAAAAAAGAAAGAAAGAAAGAAAGAAAAGACAGGAGACTAAGGGACAGTTAGGTGAGCAGATTAATCTCTGCCTCAGAAGGCAGAAGCAGGCGGTTCTCTATGAGTCTGAGGACAGCCTGGGCTATGAGCCAGCCAGGAAGTGAGTCCCTCTCTCAACAGACAGACAGACATCTAACAAATGAAGCAAAGCAGAACGATTTACAACCTCCTTGAGCTCTTTTTTTGTAGCGTTTTTATTGTTACAGCACTTCAAGTTATCTGACTTTTGAAGGATTTCCTTCCTTCCTTCCTTCCTTCCTTCCTTCCTTCCTTTCTTTCTTTCTTTCTTTCTTTCTTTCTTTCTTTTTTAACTTGGAGTGAAACTATACCGGTTTCAGAACATGCCCCTAGACCCATATTCTAACCATCTGTACTTGCCTTGGTGAAATTCTGTTACTCTGGATTTTCTTTTCCTCATTCTCTGAATTTTCACCCCTGGATTTAGCCTTCGAGTTAACTGAGAAGCCTTTTTATTCTGAGAACTAAGCACATTCCTTTATAACCACAGGCACGCACTTTTCGTTGGATTTATGACAATCACCACATTGGCATGCAGGTGAAAGAGAACTCAGTTTGTTTTTCCCATCACACCTCTAGTTACCCCAGGGAACCCCACTTCACTGGAAAAGGCACAAGGACACGTTCTGCCCTGCCATGCACGACCATGTCTTGCTCGGCATCCTGCGGGGATCTGGGTCCCTCCGAGCACTCCAAGGCTCCAGCCACTGGCAAGCACTACAGCTCTGCCCTGCCTCCTGGACCGCAGGGCAGCGGCTGGGAAGCCGTCAACACGTAGGGTGGAAACATTCCTTTCATCCAGAACACCCACTTAGAGAGCGAAGTCTGTGCTGCAACCTAAGGAACTTTGGGGGAGACAGTTCTGTTCTGCAGGATGAAACGAGCTAAACACACTAAATCAGAAATGTATCCTCCATTCCACACACAAGAACCCCCCCAAGCATGTAATAAATGACTAGCAAATTTGAACCTGTCTGTACTCTGTCTAAAAAGAAGGTAGAAAGGTTTCAAATTGTTCTGCATTTCTTCCCACAAATACATACCAAAAATAAGTGAAGTATACCTTTAAGAAGATAAAGAGTGGGGGGAAAAGAGATGTAAACTTCGTATGGTTGGTTCTGTTGTTTTTCCTTGTAGCTGGTAGCTGGGCAAACTATTCTATTATACACAGAAAGGAAAGAAACAGTCTGGTGTCCTTTGACTTGCATCCCAGAACCCTGAGTAGGGTTGATGAGGGACTTAAGACACTAAAGAAACGATGAATGCATGAACACAGAAACCCTGGGATCGGGTGGTCTGTGCTCACAAATGAAGAGACCACAGTGCCCAGGAAGAGCAGCGTGTTTGCTGCGTTACAGTTGAACAGGGAGAGGGAGGTGTCACAGACAGCTGGACAGGAAGAGAAGCCAGGGTATCAGATACAGCACAGCAAAGCAGTTTAGCTCACAGAGGAGCCGTCTGTGTCCAGGAGCAGTCTCTAGGCCACCGATAGCCGAGGAGGGGGGGAACTATGGTGGGCATTTCCTGTATACATATCATTTCACACACCCCACAGGAAGGCTTTACTGTCCCTTTGAGAGCCATGCAGGAAGGCTTTGTCGCCTTCATGGGGCTGAGGCATTGGAGTTCTTGACATGGTCATGACTCTGTCAACACATTCCCCTCAGGACGCCACTCACTCCCTAAACTAAAATACAGTGATTTAAAATCAAGCAAAGAGCATGGCTGTCAGTTCAGCAACCATGTAATTAGAAATATTTATAATGATTAAAAAACACAATTTATGTTAAAATTAGATAAATAATTCATCGTGTAAAGCGTTGCTTGGGTTTAGAATGGCAACAATCTAACTGAAAACTAAGTTTACTTTATTTTACTTTATTTTATTTCAAGACACAGTTTCTCTGTGTGGCCCTGGCTGTCCTGGAACTTGTTCCATAGACCAAGTTGTCTTCAAACTGGGGGATCCCCCTGTCTCTGCCTCCGGAGTGCTGGGATTAAAGGTGGTCACCACTATGCCTGTCTGATAACCAGTTTTAGAGTGTATTAACGTAGGCATTGGGAGTTATTATTTTGTACTTTAAGTCTATTTAAGAAAATAAAATTGGTTTTTTGATAGGTCCCATTATGGACTGCCGACTGTGGAAGGATGGCAGCCAGAAGACTCAAGTCGAGGTCTTTGGCAAACGGTTACAGCTGGTGCTGTACAGCCTGTCGTGCTCCTGAGGCTGAAGCAGGAAGAAATGTGTGAAGCCACCTTATGTGACACAATAAGATCCTGTCTCAGAAAAACCAAAGGAATCAGTCTACAAATATAAACACCATTAAATGCACATCTTAGTGTATAGTGTATCACTGCTTTTCTTCATGAAATATCTTGCAAAGATGAAAAAGGTTTATTCAAATGATCAAGTATTTACATATTATACATACTTAGTCCCCCCCCCACTTTTCCTTTGCTTAGATATTGTTAAAATCTTTCCGGGATGGAGAGATGGCTCAGTGGATAAGAGCACTGACTGTTCTTCCAGAGCTTCTGAAGTCAATTCTCAGCAACCACATGGTGGCTCACAACCATCTGTAATGGGATCTGATGCCCTCTTCTGATGTAAGACAGCTACAGGGTACTCATATAAAATAAATAACTTTAAAAAAAAATGTTCCTGTCGGCGGTGGTAGCACACGCCTTTAATCCCAGCACTTGGGAGTCAGAGGCAGGTGGATTTCTGAGTTCGAGGCCAGCCTGGTCTACAGAGTGAGTTCCAGGACAGCCAGGACTACACAGAGAAACCCTGTCTCAGAAAACCAAAAAAAAAAAAAAAAGTTCCCACAACATTCTGAAAGTCAAACTCATAACAGAAAATATTTTAAAAGTCATAATGTTACTATCCAGAAACAAAGTTAGCATGCTATAGTTTCTTAGAGTATATTGAACATAATGCAAAAAGCTATAAAAGAATGAGAGCCTTAGCCTCCCAAAACTATTTGATACTGGTAAAGATTTATTGAATACTTTAAAAAGACTGGTACTGGGGGTGGGGTTGGGGGGTGGAGAGATGGCTCAGTGGTTAAGAGCGCTGGCTGTTCTTCCAGAGGTCCTGAGTTCAATTCCCAGCATCTGCACAGAAGCTTACATCACTCTGTAACTAGTTTCTGGGACTCTAGCATCCCTACACAGATATGCATGCAGACAAAACACCACTGCATGTAAATCAAACAAAACTGTATATAATGTTTTAAAATGTGCAGCTCTCTGAGACTGAACCACCAACCAAAGAGCATACATGGGCTGAACCTAGGCCTCCCTGCACACATGTAGCAGATATGCAGCTTGGTCTTCACGTGGGTCTGGAACAACTGGAGCAGGGGCTATCAGAGCTGTTGCCTGTGTGTGGGATATGGTCTTCTAGCTGGGCTGCCTTGTCTGGCCTCATGGGAGAGGATGCGCCTAGCCCTGCAGAGACTTGATGTGTCAGGGAACATCCAAGAGGGCCCCCACCTGCTAAGAGGAGAATGGGAGAGGGGGATGGGGGAAGAATTGTGGGAAGGGGTGACTGGGAGGGGGGCAGAGAGTGGACTGTAAAGTGAATAAGTAAAAACACAAATAATTTTTTAAAAGTTCAAAAAGTTTCAAAACAGAGCGTGGTGGTCTCTGTATTTATGTGTGGAATTATATATTCAATGTTATTTAATAAACTTTTAAGTGATTTTTTTTTCATCTTGTCTAAACTTTCACTTTTCCCCCAAGATATGGTTTCTTGTGCAGGCCTAGCTGCCCTGGAACTCCTGTAAGCCAGGGTGGCCTTGAACTCTGAGATCTGCCTTCCTCTGCCTCCCAACTGCAGGGATTAAAGGTATATACCACTATGGCCTGGCTAAAATAAATAAATTTTAAGAAAGATAAAAGCTTGGTACAATGCTAAATATTTTATACACATACACACACACACACACACACACACGCACACGCACACGCACACGCACACGCACACGCACACGCACACGCACACGCACACAGAGTTCTATTTAATCCATACACAGGAGGATGGTTGTTGTTTCTAAATTTCTATTATCCTGTATGTGAGTGCTCACATAGATGTGGTTGGACATGTATGGACATGTGTGTATATGTATGTATGCATGTGTGCTGATGTCAAGCGTCTTTCCTTGTTGCCCTCCGCCTTCATTTTTCCAGACAGGATGGTCTCACAGACATCGACGCCCACTGGCTCTGCCAGGCTGGCTGGACATCAGCTTTTGGGATCTACTTGTCTTTCCTTCCTCCCCTGACGAAAGGCCTTGTGACAGTCACGTGATGCAACACCAGATTTTTATGCCGGTGCTTGGGATCCCAGCGTGGGTAGACCTGCTTGCATGGAAGGCATGTTTCCAACGGAGCCTTCTGGCCTTCCAGTGTAATATTGCCATGTAGTAACAATGTTGGGAAGGGCAACAACCCAGATTTAACATCTCTTTGGAGAGGCAGCTCAGTGTTGAGAGCACCTTGCCGTCCCCTTCAGGACACCCAGGTTTGATTCTCGGCACCTCCGTCTTGGCTCGCAACTGTAACTCTCCCCCCGGGGGGATCCGAAGCGCTCGTCTCCATGACTACTGTTCACACTTAGTACACAGACATACTGTAGGTGAAGCATCCATAGACATAACAAATATACAAAATGTTCAGAAAGTATTAAACTAAAACATTAAGGGGGCTACGGGAGATATCAGAGTCAGCAAAATTGTCAATACACAAGCAGAGGATTTGAGTTAGGAGCGCCAGCGCTCACGTGAAAACTCATGTGGCCGCACGGGTCTGTAACACCAGGTTTAGAAGCAGGGACGTTGCTGGAGCTCACTGGCTAATGAGAGACCCTGTCTCAGTGATGATGATGATGATGATGATGGTGATGGTGATGGTGATGGTGATGGTGATGGTGATGGTGATGATGGTGATGGTGGTGATGGTGATGATGGTGATGGTGATGATGGTGATGATGATGATGGTGATGGTGATGATGGTGATGATGGTGATGGTGATGATGGTGATGATGATGATGGTGATGGTGATGGTGATGATGGTGATGATGATGATGGTGATGATGGTGATGATGGTGATGATGTGATAATGGAACAAAGGAAGACACTCAATATCAACCTCTGGCAACCACTTGTTATATGTGCAAGACCATGCTCAAATGTTCATACATTACAACACACACACACACACACACACACACACACACACACACACGAAGGGAAATCATACACCATTTTCAAGTTGGTTTCATTGCAGGAATGCAAGGAACTTTCAACATACATAAATCAATCAATGTAATATAACATATAAACAGACTCAAGGACAGAAATAACATGTTCACATCAACAGATACAGGAAAAAGTCTCTGACAAAATTAGCATTCCCTTCATGATAAAATCCCTGAAGACGCTAGAAATAGATGGGACATATAGCAACACAGTAAAGGCTATGCATGAGGCTAAAGCACATTATACTAAATGGGAGGATTGGAAGACATTTTTCTTTTCTTTTTTTCCCCCTTCCCTTCTCCTTCTTGCTCTGGCCCATAGGTTTTTTATTTATTTCTTTTTACTGATGGTTGTGAGCCACTATGTAGTTGCTGGGATTTGAACTTATGACCTCTGGAAGAACAGTAAGTGTTTCTTTCTTTCTTTCTTTCTTTTTTCTTTCTTTGTTTTTTTTTTTTTTTTTTTTTTTTTTTTTTTTTTTTTTTTTTTTTGGTGTTTTGAGACAGGGTTTCTCTGTGTAGCCCTGGCTGTCCTGGAACTCACTCTGTAGACCAGGCTGGCCTTGAGCTCAGAAATCCGCCTGCCTCTGCCTCCCAAGTGCTGGGATTACAGGCGTGTGCCACCACCTCCCGGCTCCAGTAAGTGCTCTTAACCGCTGAGCCATCTCACTAGCCCAGAAGACATTTTTTTTTAAAGTCAGGAATGAGATAAAGGTGCCCACTCCTTCTCTCTTATTTGATATAGTGCCCAAAGTCCTTACCAGCACAATGAGAGAAATAAAGATACAGAAAGGACAAAAAGTCAAATTATTCCCTATTTGTAGATGCCGTGACCTTATACTTAAAATTCTAAAGACCCTACCAGAAAACTCAGACCTGATACAAAAGTCACACACACACACACACACACACACACACACACACACTGAACTTGCTGAGAAGGAAATCAGAAAAAATTCCATTAGCAGGGCGGTAGTGGCGCATGCCTTTAATCCCAGCACTTGGGAGGCAGAGGCAGGCGGATTTCTGAGTTCGAGGCCAGCCTGGTCTACAGAGTGAGTTCCAGGACAGCCAAGGCTACACAGAGAAACCCTGTCTTGAAAAACCAAAAAAAAAAAAAAAAAAAAATTCCATTTACAACAGCATCAAAAAAGTAAATAGCAAGAACTCTAACCAAAAAAGGTAGTGATTTGAGAGAAAAAAATAGGCTCATGTGTTTGAAAACTTGGTTCCTAGCTGGCAGTGTTTGGAGATGCTGTGAACTTTGAGTGAGGAAATTTGTCATTGGGGCAGGTTTTGAGAATGTGTAGCTTTTCCTCACTTGCATGCATTCCTTCTGTTTCTATGTGTGTTCTCCAAGCTTCCTGACCTGCTACAATGTTATCATGCCTCCCCACCGCAATGGACACAACCCTCTGGAACCCTGAGCCACAATAAACATCCTTTCTCAGGTTGTCTTCAGTCGTGGTCATTTTATTACAAGAGAAAAGTCACTCATGCAGAGAGAAAGACCTCTACAATTAAACCTGAAGAAGAAAGTAAAGAAGATCCTAGAACATGGGAAACTTCCCAAGGTCATGTATCAGCAGAAGTACTGTGCTGATGGCGATTTCCCCCAAAGTCTTCTATAGATTCAACACAATCTGCACCAAAATTCCAGTGACATTCTTTAAAGAACTAGAAAAAAACAACCCTGAAATTTATCCAGAAGCACAAAGGACCCAGAATAGCCAAAGCAGCCTTTGTTTATTGGAGACAGAATCTCATTATGTAGCCTTGGCTGGACTGCAGCTCACCATGTAGATCAGGCTGGCCTCCGCCTCCTGAGAACTTAGATTAAAAGGTGTACAGCACCACATCCAGCATCCAAAGCAATCTTAATCAGAAAGAGCAATACTAGAAATATCACAATACTAAATTATACTATATAGCCATAGTAACAAAAACAAAAAGATACTGACATGAAAACAATCATGTAGATCAAATGGAATCCCACAGAGGAGTCAGATAGAAACCCACATAGCTACAGCACAAGGCAGCCATAAACATACATTATAACAAAAGGAGCTTTCTTCAGTATATAGTGTTGGAAAAACTAAACTGCAAAATAGATCGACACATGTCTCTCTGCACAAAAATAATTCACATGGACTAAAGACTTGAAACTGGCAGTTTTAGAGGAAAACAAGTAATACTTCAAAACATAGCCCAGGATTTTCTTTTCTTTTCTTTCTTTCTTTCTTTTTTTTTTTTTTTAAGATTTATTTATTTATTATATGTGAGTACACTGTAACTGTCTTCAGACACTCCAGAAGAGGGCATCAGATATAATTACGAATGGTTGTGAGCCACCATGTGGTTGCTGGGATTTGAACTTGGGACCTTCAGAAGAGCAGTCAGTGCTCTTAACCGCTGAGCCATCTCTTCAGCCCAAACAGGGTTTCTCTGTGTAGCCTTGGCTGTCCTGGAACTCACTCTGTAGACCAGGCTGGCCTTGAACTCAGAAATCCGCCTACCTCTGCCTCCCAAGCGCTGGGATTAAAGGTGTGCGCCACCACTGCCCGCTGCCCAGGATTTTCAAATCAGGATCCAACAGCATAGAAGAGCCAAGAATTGACAAACAGGAATACATGACATTAAAAAGCTTCTGTACATCAAAGAAAAACCATCAGCAATGGAGAGACAGAATGAGAATAAAATCTGTGCCAATTATATTCAGATAGGGAACTAACAGGAGGTAGAAAAAACTACAAAATTTAAACATGCAAGGGATGGGATGTGCCAGGCGGTTCTGGCACTCACCTCTGGTCCCAGCACTTGGTAAGCACAGGCAGGTGGATTATCTAGGCTCACGGTCAGGCTGGTCTGTAGAGTGAGCTCCAGGGCAGTTAAAACCCTGTCTCAAAAGTACAAAACAAAACAAAAAATAAAAAAAGAAAGGGAAGGGATGGAGCTCGGTAGTCAGAGTTTTTCCTAGCATGCACAAAGCATGTTAAATTGAATGCGGTGGCACTGTAGTACCAGAACTTGGAAGAAGAGGATCAGAAATCCAAGCCTATCATTGGGCTACAAAACAAGTTTAAGACTAGCTTAGGCTACATGAGACTGTCTCATAACAACAGCAGCAGCAGCAACAAACAGACAAACTATATTATATTACCTAAAAATTGAAATCAATCAACCAACCAATAAATAGGGTAATAAATTGAACAGACCGGACGAAATTCAAGTGTCAAAAAACAAGTAAAAAAACAAACAAAAAACATCTCAAACTAAAACTGCCTTGAGGTTCCATGTCTCCCAAATCAGAATGGTTATCATTTAAAAAACAAATTAAAGTTCAAGGTCAGTCTGATCTACATATTCAATTCCAGGCCAATCAAGGCTAAAGGGTGTGTGGATCTTGTCTAAAAAAGAAAGAAAATAAACAGCAACAAAGGCTGAGAATGTCAGAACAAAGCACTCTATGCTGTGGATGGAAATGTAGACCAGATAAGGCCACTACGGAAGCCAGTGTAGAGGTCTCTCAGAAAACTAGGAAAGAACTACTCCACAACTGCTGTACTGCTTGAGTATACCCAAAGGATTCTAAATCCACATCATATAGATACATTCATAGCCATGCTTACACGAGCACCACTCATAACAGTCAAAAAGTGGAACTAGTCTAGATGCCCATTAACTGGTAAGTGGATTAAAAAAATGGAGACATAAATACGATGGGATTTTTGAGAGTTTTTCTTTTCACATAGGTGTTTTGCTTGCATGTGTTTGTATGCCACATGGAAGCCAGAAGAGGGTGTCAGATCGTTGGAACTAGAGTTTACACAGACAGTTGTGATCCACCATGTGGGTGCTGGGAACTGAACTCGGATCTTCTTCAAGAGGTACTAGTGCCCATAACTGCTGAGCAGTCTCTCCAAGCCCTAATACATTGGAATTTTATTCAGCTATACAGAAAACTGAAATTGTGACATTTGCAGGAAGGTAGATACAACTGTAAATCATTATGTTAAACAGAAAAATGTAAGCAAATATCATATTATTATGCAGGATCTAGATTTAAATTAATGTGTTTCTATATGTGGACCCTAAGAGGAGAGCTTACAGAAGGGGAACAAAGAAAAGATGGCGGACCCCGTATGAAAGCAGAGGGTCGATTCAGGGAAGTGACCAGCCAGCAGGAAGTGGGGGCGGGGCGGGGAGGGCGCCCAGTAAGGCGGGGAAGGATGAGAGGAAGCAAAGCACAATGGTGTATGTGCATGAAAACATGTAAGGGGTTTCATCACCAAACCCCCTAACTTACATGCTAATTTATTTTTAAAAAGCAATTAAGAATTGAAAATTACCCACTGCTTCATAAAACAATGTTTGAAAAAGACAAAAAACAAATATGCTTACTTGATGGTGTACAAGGTCTAAAAGGTGTTGCGGGGGGGGGGGGGGGAGGGACAGAGGGATCACTCACAGTCCTTCTTTGCCCCCAAAACAGCCCATCATCACAGAAATAATCAACACCAGAACAGTCAGGATAATTGGATTTTTTTCCCTTTTTACAGTAGCATATGCTTTTATCTTGGGGTGTGTGTGTGTGTGTGTGTGTGTGTGTGTGTGTGTTTGTGTTTGTGTGTGTGTAGGGTCTCTTTATGTAGCCCTAGCTGGCCTAGAATCTGTTATGTAGACCAGGCTGCCTTGGAACTCACAGCGCTCTGTCTCCTAGGCACTAGAATTACAGTCATGTATCACTATGCCAATTGCGTTCATCTTTTGATTGGGCTAAGACAATGAACCAAGAGGTGGAAGAAAGGTGGCTTGGAGGGACACAGGCTGACAGTTCAACACTGAGGGGCCATTCTAGTCCATCTTGTCAGCTATGGACAAGCAAGCCTCACCTAGCTGTCCCATAGCTTGGCAGGCAGGCTACCTTTAGACCAAGTGACATGCACTGCCAACTCATGGCTTCCTTAAGAGTGGGTTTGTTAATGTGGTAGCTTCATTGACTTAGTCCTCAGTGTAATTAAAAATTATGTCTATACATTTAAGATAACTAGTGGGTAAAAGTTTTTGTCAGTATACCTGATAACCTGAGTTCTATCCCCAGGACCCATAGGATAGGAAGAGAGAACTAACTCCTTAACTTTAGCCTTTGGTCGAAAACGCACACAAATAAAATAAATATTAAAAAACAAGAACTATTTGGGGGCTGGAGAGATGGTTTGGTGGCTATGAGCACTGGCTGCTCTTCTAGACGACCTGGGTTTGAGCCTCGGCACCCAATAGCTCACAACCCTTTGTAAGTCTAGTAGCCGCTGTGTGTACTGAGCACACATGGTACACAGACATACATGTAGGCAAAACACCCATACACAGAAAATAAATATGAAAATATAAAAAAGAATTAATCATTCTACTCTTACATCATTGTTTTTAAATGTACATGATGGTGTGTCATTTAGTTGCTTTGGGAATGGGAGAAGTTAGTCCCTGATAAAATGCACATTAAGACTACACAAACCTGTATGTCACTTAAATCAATTAGCCCTAGTAACTCAAATGTAAGCAATATGGTAAATGATACTTATCATCTTTACATACAAACGAGAATACACATGCTACCTGTTAACAATATAGAAAAGCTTGTACAAATCCTATTTGTCTTTTTCTATGGCTGTAATTGTATAGTGCTTTTAGAAGCAAAAAATATTGAACTGTCTAGAAATAGTTCTAAGTAGTAACAGTGAATTTTATTTTCAAATTTTGATCAAGGACAAAGGAAATAAAGTAGATAAAAAAATCAAAGTCAGAAGAGCCACATATACACAGAAAACGGGAACAGAATTGACTCATCTTAGTTAGTCCATCCTATTTACACACTTGAAATAAAAAAGGCTTTCAACCTGTCAAGAAGCTGACTGCATTTAGCACCAAAAAGGAACTGTAGTTCAGCTTCTCATCAAGATCCCAGCATCCTGAGCAGGGAAGGAAACGCCATGAAACCCAGGCGCACCGCGGCCACTCTCCTGCTGACAACTGGGAGGAGAGCCTCGAGCTACTTGATGCTGCGGACTACTCTCCTGCAGTGGTTTGTTTTCATCTCCTCTAGCGCCTGCTCCAGCTGCTGAACCAAATGAAGTAAGGTAGCTGGGTCTGTCTGCAAAACATGAGTGCTCTGGTCGCCATTCTGATCGAGGTGCAGCTTCATAGTCACTGATGGTTTAATTTGTTGCCGAAGACTTCTGCTCGCAAGCTTGGAAACACAGAAAGAGCATGTTAACTAATAATTATGCTGCATAGAGACACTTAAAGTTCACTCCACCATGTAAAAAAATCAAAGTTTAGATGAATCACAAATGTCAAAATGAAAGGTAAACCTTAAAACAGTTGGAAAGAAAAACAACGGCTGGGCGGTGGTGGCGCACGCCTTTAATCCCAGCACTTGGGAGGCAGAGGCAGGCAGATTTCTGAGCTCGGGGCCAGCTTGGTCTACAGAGTGAGTTCCAGGACAGCCAGGGCTATACAGAGAAACCCTGTCTCGAAAAACAAACAAACAAACAAACAAACAAACAAAAAACCAACAAAAAAAAAAGAAAGAAAAAAAAGAAAAACAACAAGATGGTAAATGAAACCTTATTGTATGGGAAGATTTCTTAGGATAAAAGGGCACACATTACAAGTACAAGGTCAGCATGGGCTACACAGCAAGTTGTAGGCCAGCCAGTGCTACACAGTGGGGCCCTGTCTCAAAGAGCCAAATACAAATAAATACATTCATTCAATTAAATATGAAATAAAGCAGAGGTTGGTAAGTTTTTCCTGTAAGTAGCCACATAACAAGTACTTCAGGTTGTGCACACCATGTGGTTTCTGGTACAGTGACTCAGTTCTGCCTCTGTACTTTAAGAGCAGTCACTATGTGCAAGCAAACATGGCTGCACCAACTAAAACTTTATAGAGAGAAGTAACAAGTCAGATGTGGCCAGCGTGCTGAGTCCTAATTCAAACTGCAATTTAAGGCGGCAGTGTGGTAAACGCCTTTAAGTCCAGCACTTGAGAGGCGGAAGTACGTGGATCTCTGAGTTTAAGGTCTGCTTGGTCTACAGACAGAGTTTCATGACAGTCAGGATTACAGAGAAACCCTACCCCCAAAAACAAAATGAATGAATCAAAAAATACACTGTAATTTAAAAAGGTAAGAAAAAGAGCAAAAAGATACTAAGTGTAGGACAAAAAGGTATATCATATAGAAAGGGGACAATGACTGTAAAGGCTTACATTCTTTATATTTCTAAATTCCCACTTTTGTTCTGATTTATCCATAGATGCCAAATTAATTGTTTAAACAACTGCTTCAATGTCACATGTTTATCAAAGAATTTACAAGGACCTCCTATTGTTTGCTATATGACATCTAAATTCTTATCACATTTCTGCAACCCATTTTGGCTTCCTTATTTCAATCACAAATACTCATCTGTGATAAGGGATCACAAACTTTCATTCCTATTAGCAATATCTGGATTAAAAGGGAGATTTTAAAGTTTCTGCTCTGTAGGCCAAACTTTATACTAGTATCATCAGAATCAGATGGTGGGGCAGTAACAGATTATTTAAGTCTGAGAACCAGTACACTGTTATACAAGCGATCTCTGATTTCAATCCCTGAATTCCTATGAGCCTTTAAAACCTAGGTTCTCTCTTCTGTCAAAAATATAGACCTTTATTTTCTATGTCAATTTTTATTCAGAAATGTATGTTTTGCTAAAACAATTATTTCAGTTTATGTGAGCACATGTAGACCACAAGCTATAAACCTTTTTGAAACATTCAGCTGCTATTTTATTAGTGAGAATGTATATTTTTCACCTATAAGTTTGTTTTACAAACTAGTGGTTTATATCCTAAACCACTAGCTATTTTAACAACCCTAACCAGACAATAGATAGCATCTTTCTAGTTGAAAAAGTATCTCACACTTGTTCCCAGGCTGCTCTCAAACTCCTGGGTTAGTGGCCCTCTGCTTCAGCCTCTCAAGTAACTGAGACTTGGGGTCTGTACTGGGCCTGGACCCTGGATTTATGAGTCTTTCAAAATAGCTAAATGACAACTCTTCAAAAACAATGTTTTACCAAAGAAGCCAGACACCAAAGATTTTTTTGTGTTCTGTGTAAGTTCTTCTGTTCCGGTGCTAGAGATTGAAGCCTGGGCCTCACATACACTAGGGGAATGCTCTACGTCAGAACTGGACCCCAGCCCTACAGATAAGTGCTGCCTCAATCACTGCATGTGCGCACAGCTAAAATGGGTTAAAAAATAAATAAATAAAACTGTGTTAAATACTTTGGGTGCTGGTCACCTTTGGGGTGGAGGGAAGGAACCATCACTAGGAGGAGGTAAAAGAGACGTCTCTCGGGTCCTGGTCACAGTCACATTTATTTTGAGTATGTGACTGTGTGATATTTATTGAGTACACTGACTTATACACTTTTCTGTGTGTGTGTTTAAAGAGAAATTTTTTTTAAACTAAGCATTGCCAAAAAACAAAGCAAAACAAACAAACAAGACTGCCTTTTAAACCATACTTTTTTTTCTAAAATTATTTCTTTAAAACTTTGCAAATTAGGGCCTTTGGGATGGTTCAGTGGGTTAAGGCACTTGCTGCCATGCCTGACTACTTCAGTTCAGTCCCTCAGGACACACTTCTGAAAGTTGTCCTCTGACCTCTACCCAAGTGACATTCATACATAAAGTAAATACATGTAACAGAAACAAATTAAAAACCTTTGCAAATTAAACTCGGTAAATCATGTTAGAAATAAAAGGAAATGAGTTATTTGTGAAATGACCCCAAAAAATGACCATTAAAATTTACATATTTTGTTTTCACACCAGAGCTTGGTTAAGTTAGTAAATAACAGAGCATATAAACAATTCTTGAAGTCTATGTCGCATTTAGAAGAAGAAGGAGCCGCACCTGTACATCTAGCCGCCACTCAAGACTGTGGTAACTGGGAGGACGAGGCGTCAACTCATTCAGAATCGTTCTGATCTCCTTTCTGTTGTCCAGGTAGAGCTGAAGCAATAATTTGTTCAGTTCTTCGGAGAATCCCAGAACAAAAATGGAGTCTTGGAAATCCAATTCAGAAATCTAAAGATAAATTGAGTTCAACAGAACACTGGAATTTATCTTTGTTTAGTAAATACTAAACCATTTCTACCCAAAAAAGTATGTGTACATATATATGTATGTATGTGTATACATATATATACACACATATATGTATATGTGTGTATATATATATGTATACACATACACACACACACACACACACACACACACACACATATATATATATTTATCCCCTAATTCTGTCTAGAACATTCCTTATAGTTAAAGACAATCATTGCCCACCATTCGGAAATCCAAGTTTCTAATATACAAAATAACCTTATTAAAATATGAAAGAACAGCACTTGGGAGGCAGAGGTAGGTGGATTTCTGAGTTCGAGGTCAGCCTCGTCTACAGAGTGAGTTCTAGGACAGCCAGGACTACACAGAGAAACCCTGTCTCGAAAAACCAAAAGAATAAAAATAAAAAATATGAAAGAAATTAAGATGCCTAATTTTATTTACTATTTTTCCATCAGATACTGACTGCTGATACATTTTTTTAAAAAATGCAATAGTTCATTCTCCCCTCTCCTAGGTTACACAGGTGATGGCATATGATACAGAAATAGAGACAATTATAATTTAAACTAGCAAGAGGTATGCATATTAGATAATGCCAGTAACACTGTTTTGATTAATCCTGCACAAATTCGATTATGAGTTAGTAATATTGTAATAGGTGCCTGTTTGAAAGGATCTGGGTAATTCAATGCAGTTCTCAGAAGCCTTACCATGAGCTTTGAGCTCTCGGTGAGGAGATATATTAATCCTTCCACACCATGCTGGATAGTGTCACTACTCACATTGAGTTTCCCTACAGGGGGATGGGGGAGATAAACAGATTATCCATTTGTTTAAAAATAAACACGTTCAATTACTCTATGTTTTCAAACAGTACAATGAAAATGAGTAAAGTGGAGACTACTGTTGCTTCTCAACCTGCTCCACTAAGAGGCATAACAAAACACAGACCTGTGAACAGATGCACAAAGCCCCTTCAAGCCAGGCAGAAGAAGAAGTCAACAGAGATAGATGTTCTTAATCTCACCCTCACCCTCCTCCAGTTTAGCAAATACACTTTCTGGACAGCAAATGTTGACTAAACACTTCAATGACAGTTCCATTTCTTTAGAATGCAGCATTGTATTAAGCACCATGGTATTGCTGAAAAGGCAGATGGTACTGTATTCGTTTTATATATGAAGACATTTGTTTCATACTAGCTTTAAAATCACGCAGCTACTTGCAGAGTTTGCGCCTGGATTGACTGCCCTGCCGGTTTTTAAAGGGCTGCAATGGGAACAAGACCCCAGGACTTGCAAAGGCTCCTGCGGGGAAAGAATGGATAGCACTTTCCAGCTCAACAGACAGAGCCGGTCCTCTCCCTTTCTTACTGGCGGCGCCTTCGTAGATCTTCGGGTTCGATCCCCGTCGGAGGAACTCCACGGCGATCCTCCCGAACTCGGCGACCACTGCAACAGAAGTCAGCAGGCCGTGAGTGCCGGGCTGTCCCCGGACTGTCCTCGCCGCGAGCACCCCGCACGCCCTTACCCGCGGTGTCCACTTGCGGCAGGAAGGCCAGGTGCTCCTTGTGCTCCTCGGACAGATCCAGCAGCATCTTGGCGGGTCGCCTGACTTTGCCCCTCGGCGCCGGCCCCGCCGTCACCACTTCCGACCTCTGTGCACACAAAAAGAAGCTCCGGCGGCGTCGCGGTACAGCCCCGTGTTTTGGGTTCCGGCTTCTGGCAGTCCTACAAGCATGAAATCGTGGGGTTCATTCTATAGGAGTGAAGGGAGGCAGTGAACGCTGGTAAGAAAGAGTTGAAGGTACAAGTCTTCCACTCATTCATGAACCATCCTGCAAAAGTGAAATATGTGGCGCTGGAGAGATGGCTCAGTGGTTAAGATCTCTTGTTGCTCTTGCAGAGGACCCAGGTTCAGTTCCAGCACTCACATGGTGTCTCACGACCCTCACTAACTCTCGTCGTAGGGGAATATATAAAAGGGAATCTGTTGATTCCTTCAAACATACCTTCATTTTCATGGGTGGATTGCCTCGGATGGTGCAAACACCATTTCTTCAGGTTCAGAGGCTGGCTGCTCAGTTGGTGAGCGGGTAGGGATAGACACGCCCTACACTGTATCCCTTGCTGCCACAACTCTGGGACCCATCACAAGCCTTCTCTCTGGCGGTCTTTTCTTGCCCTCTTCTAGAAGCAGACACAGTGCTGGAGCAGCAATGAGAAAAGCAGCCAAGTGGGAACAGCCGCAACTGCCGAGTGCCCTGAACAGCACAGCCTGAGCCTTGGCAGCAGGAGCAGGAGAGCCGAGAGGCAGGAGGGGGAAGATAGCCGGTTTCTTAGGAACTGAAGAGGGATAGAAGGTTGTAAAGACTCAAACAGACTGGCTGGGTTAGATGGCTCAGTGGGTAAAAGGTGCTTCCTGTGAAGCCCGAGGACCTGAGTTCAACCCCTGGGACCCTCATGGTAGAAGAGAAAACCGACTCCTATGATTTGTTCTCTGACTTGCCAAAGTACACTGAAGCACATGGGTTCACATATACACCCGCTCCCCTCCCTCTCCACCTTTCTCACTCTCTGTCTGTTCCTAATATAATAAAAAATTATTTTAGAAATAAAGAGTAGTTGCAGGCTTTGGTTGCTGGGAAAGTTCGTGAGTTCTAGGCAGCTGATGTTTTTAAATACTCCCGCTCCAGGAACTGCAAAATTGGCTATCCCCGAGGGGTGAGGAATTGGATACCTGCCCATCGAGAATCTCCAGTGCTTGGCTCCTGCCCAGCACTAAGGAATCTTGATTATTTTTTGCACCTATAAGAGAGTTGTAATCCGTGTAGCACCAAGGGTCCTGGTACTGTAGACCCATACAAGAGTCATGAACCTTGTAGAAGGATTCCACTACCTAATGTTAGATTTCTGAAGCAGCACAACATTAAATTTCGGAGGCAGCTTAAAGAAACAGCTTAAAGAGGCAGAAAGCAGCCCAGTCTGAGCTCGGCAGATGGGACTCTATTTCAAACAGTGAGGACAGGCACAGGATAAAGGCAGGGTCTTCAAAGAGAAAAGGGGGATGCTTGGGGCTCATGTGGGCAGTTTGGGAATGCAGCTGCTAAGGCGGGCCTGTGGTTTCTCCGTCCTGGAGCTGTTTATCCGGACAGGCCTGTTTGTCTTTAGAGGCTGCCTTGCCTGGATGTCAGGATGCCAGGACAGAGTGGACAATGAGTTTGGCAATGGCAGTGAGGGGAGAAGAACTGGAGGGGGAAGAACTGGAGGGTTTTGCTTTGTCTGTTTTTGTGGTTTTCTGAGACGGGGTCTCTCTTCATAGTCCTGGCTGTCCTGGGACTTGCTCTGTAGAAAGGCTGGCCTTGAACTCAAAGGTCAGCCTGCATCTGCCTTCAGAGTGTGGGGATTAAAGCCATGCCCCACCATGCCTGGCAAGAGGTTGGAGTTTAAACATAGTGTCAGGGGATCTCAGCAAGCTTTAGGGGAGAAAAGTTCCTTAGTCCGAGTCTGACAGTGTTTGTTCAAGGTCTATTCCAACACCCAAGGCCTGCCCAGGGGTCATAACCCCTCTTGCAGGGTAAAGAGTGTTACTATCAGAAATCTGCACATGAGATGTAACCGTAGAGGTTGCCACCAGATACTGGGCCCATCTGCTGCTGCCTTCTGGCAGGGTTATAAAAACCACCAGAGGTGCTGGAGAGATAGCTCAGCGGTTAAGAGCACTGACTGCTCTTCCAGAGGTCCTGAGTTCAAATCCCAGCCACCACATGGTGGCTCACAATCATCTCTAATGAGACCTGATGCCCTCTTCTGGTGTGTCTGAAAACAACTACACTGTATTTATATAAAAACCACCAGAGGCTAGCAATGGAAGAACTTCTTTCTTACCTGTGATTTCTGAGGAGGCTGAAGGCCTCTGGCCAGCTACTTGGAAACGTTTGAACTTGTTTGTTAGGCCTTGAAGTAAGGGTTAGACTCATGTCAAATGAGAGCTCTTTTCTGTTGTGGTAGAAGTGTGAAATTGCAAAGGCACCCAAAAAACTCTTAGACAGTTTCTTTCAATGCTAATTTTGTACTCATCTTGTTATCAAATAATTCCATTCCTAGGTATTTACCCCTTCCCCCCCCAAAAAAAAAAACACTGAAAACAGATATCCAGACAACACTTTGACGATACTGTCCATAAATGCTTTATTCATAATATCTCAGAAATGGTGACAGTCTAAATTTCTATGCATGTCAATAGATAATACGGTACAGCCACAAACAGAATTCCAGCTATTAAGGAAGTAATGAAAAAAAAAACTAGGGCTGGAGAGATGGCTCCGTGGTTAAGAGTACTGTCTTCTCTTCCAGAGGTCCTGAGTTCAATTCCCAGCAAACACATGTGGCTCATAACCATCTGTAATAAGATCTGATACCCTCTTCTGGTGTGTCTGAAGACAGCCACAGTGTACTCAAATACATAAAATAAATAAATCTTCTTTTTTTAATCTGTACTGGTTGTATTGGTTGTAGTGTAGCAGCTCATGCCTATAATTCCTAGCACTTGGGAAGCTGAGGCAGGAGGATTGCCACAGCAATAATGTTTGAATAATTTGGACTACAAAATTAGTTCCAGGCCAGCCAGGACTACATATTAAATCATACCCCATAAAAACAATCAAAGCCCTAACAAAAAGTGCCATTGATAAATGCATTAATGTATACTAATCACAAGCCATCAGCTCTCAAGTGAACAACAGTGTTCCACGTGCTTTGTGAACCTTCTGTCTAGAAACTAATGTCTGAGCAGCATGTCCTGCAAGGTTGAGATTTATTCAACAGCTTAACCAACTTCCTAGGGGTAACTCAGCTGTTCTACATGTTGACTGGTGTGTTCTTACACAGACACATGCTTCATAGATCCACTACCTGTTACATATAACATCCATCTGGTTCATTGTATGTAAGTTTTACTTCAGTTTGAAAAAAATAATAAGAAATAATAAAATAACAAGAAATGCTCCAGCAGAAGTTAAAATGTCTGAACTTACAGGCTTTGGTAACTCAAAGACCTTGTTATATAGACTTTTGTTTAAAAGTTATCATATTACATCTTTATTTATATGACTTCTAAACCCCAGAGAATTAAAACAAACTCAAGAAAAACAAAGGTAAAAAATACAACAAAAATTCTAAATTCCCATTCTTTTTCTGTCTTCTTTTTAAGGTTTATTTTATGTATGTGAGTACACTGCAGCTGTCTTCAGACACACCAGAAGAGGGCATCAGATCCCATTACAGATGACTGTGTGGCACTATGTGGTTGCTGGGAATTGAACTCAAGGCCTCTGGAAGAACAGTCAGTGCTCTTAACTGCTGAACCATCTCTCCAGCCCTCTGAATTTTTTTTTTAAATCTGCCTGCCTCTGCCTCCCAAGTGCTGGGATTAAAGGTGTGTGCCAACACTGCCCGGCAGCCCTCTGAATTCTTAATCTTATATCCTCCTTAGTTTTCCAACCCAACAGGCAACTTCTGGTGTCAGCTTTTGCTTGTTTTCCTATGAGTTCTTTCTGAAACTCTAATGGGCAGCATGTCCTTAACTTTAACATCAGAACAATACTGTTTTTGTAAATGCTATTTTAAGTGCTGTTTTATCCCTGATGTTTAACCTTGAGTGTTTACTTGACTGTACCTGAACTGACTAAGAGGTAAGTCTCCGAAACTTACCTGTGTGGGGTTATCTAGACAAAAGTTAGCCCCGAGGATGTGAGGAAGGGGTTTTCTTGATTGGGTCGTTTAAGTGAGTAGGTCGGCCTTAAATGGCATCTTCTACTGGTGGAAGGTAACTCTTATGAGTGGAACCATTTAGTTGGGGGCTAGCTTACAGGCATACTAGCTGAGAGCGACGTTCTGATGCAAAGGCAGAGAGAGACTGGGCCTGGCATGGGCGTCTGAAACCTCAAAGCCACCCCCAGCGACACACCTCCTCAACAAACAGAACAACAGACCTAGGCATTCAAATATATGAGCCCCATTCTTTTTCAAATCACCATAATGTAAGGAGGTCCCAGGGGGAACCTTCAGTTCTTGCCTGCTTGACTCTGTGCCCCATTTTCCCCTGTCCTTGCCGCTCTGGCAGCCGCATTCCTTTCCTGATAGAAAACTCCATCTTCTTCTGGCTGCCAACTGGAGGGAAGACCAAGAATCCTTCATGCCTTTGGCAGCTTGTTGGAATTGTGGGATCATCCAGCCTCCTGGGTTGAGCAGGCATCTGGTTCTTCCATGCGAAGGCACCTGCTGTTGGACTATCCAAACTACATCTTGTAAGACAATCCAATAAACCCTTTTTTTGTTTGTTTGTTTGTTTGTTTGTTTTTCGAGACAGGGTTTCTCTGTGTAGTCTTGGCTGTCCTGGAACTCACTCTGTAGACCAGGCTGGCGTCGAATTTAGAAATCCGCCTGCCTCTGCCTCCCAGAGTGCTGGGATTACAGGCATGCGCCACCACGTCCGGCCCAATAAACCCTTTTAACACATACACTCATTCTATAGGTTCCGCTCCCTAGAGAGTTCTGCATAGTACAGTGTTGAAGGAAGCTTGCAGTTATGCATCACCCCTCCTCAGGATGAAGATGTGTAGCACTGGAACCATCCTTAGATATGTTGCCATCAGAATTGGAGCTTCTATTTGGCCAGATCTCTGTTCAGACCAGGGCTGCCGTGACTTTTCAAAGCACAAGTTCTGGATAGTTTTCAGTTTTCACACTTTGCCGGACCTCCTTTGATTGTCAGGTTAGAAATGCTCCTTTTGGCTAGGACTCTTGCTATTTCTAACTGCTGAAGCCATCGCTTCTCTTTAAAGGCACTACAAAAACAAAACAAAGCAAAACAATACAATGCCAATAAAAAGTACAGTGACAATTCACAAGGAGGCTCAATCTCTTCCCTGTAAGTGGCTGAGGTGGAAATCTTGTTTAATTCTCTTGTTACATAGGTCAGAGGGGAAATATAAACAGCAGTCTTCTACAGCTAATTCCTTACGATGCGGGAGGAAGGATGGCCCTCCAAGTTAGTGCTCGAGGCCCAAAGCCCACCTAGAAACCAAAAGCCACACAAAGCCATGTAGACTTTTCTGGGTTGTCACATTTTCTATCCGTCCTCCATAGGTACCTCTACGTAGCACATTCTCGCTCACCCCTTTCCCTTTCTGACCCAAGTAGGATTCTTAAAGGAAAAAAAAAATCTTGTTTTGACAGTCTTTAAGTGAAATGTTAGGGAAATAATTCTTTACTATACTCGCCCTGGGCCAGTATTAAGAAAGAGTTGTAAATTTCAATACAACGGCTCCTACTTTGAATGGTTAAAATGAGATTCATTAGGGAAGGATCTTACAGACTGTAGAAATGGCTCCATGGTTAGAAGCACCAGCTGGTCTTGCAGGGGACCCTGGTTCAGTTCCAGCCCCACAAGGCAGCTCACAGTTATTTCTAACTCCCATTCTGGAGGATCAGAGGCCCTCTTCTGACCCCTACAAGCACTATATGTATACTGTATGCTGCTATCCATGCTGGTAAAATACCCATACACATAAAATAAAAATAACTTTTTATCATTTTTTATATAAAGAACAGTTAATTTGGGGTTATGGTTTCAGAGTGGACCTTCATAATGGAAAGGGAGGGACAATAACAGGTGGCCAGAGCAGGAAGCTTAATTGGATCCTTAATGCAAGCACAGAACAGAATGAACTGGAGGGTGGGTGAAGCTACACACTGTCAAAACCCTCACCCAGTGACACACTCCCTCCAGCAAGGCTGCCCTTCCTAAAGGCTCCATACCCTCCCCGAAGAGAACCACTACTGGTGACCAAATGTTTAAATATGTCTATGGGGGGGGATATTTGTTTAATCAATAATTATATTCTCTGCTATATTTATTAAAAATCCACTTTGGTCTACATTTTGTCTGTTACACAAAAGTTATATTACAATCTATCATCTACTCTGTAAGAGGGATGAAATGTCCTCTGGAAACCAGAAACCATAGTATGGAGGCCTAAACCAGTGACGATGCACCACCATAGGTCATGACTTTATACATGCATGAATGAATTATCTATCAGGCTATGCCTCATTGATACTAGATGATACTTTTGTCCAGAGTATACCTCCAGAGGAATCCCAGATTCTTGTACTCCCAAACAAGAAGTTGAGCAGGGTAGTTGTGGCATATTCAGGAATCCTGGATGGCGCTGGTAGAACTGTGTTATTGTTTCTGGTTATACTTTCCTGCTGTGTGTTCATGACCATGTAGGTGGCCAAAATTTAACCTTTTTTTAATTTTCTATATTTTTTGTTTACATTCTGAAGGCTTTCTCCTTTCCCAATTTCCCCTTCATCCTGTGTCCCATAAGTACTCCCCCCGCCCCCGCCCCCGCCTCCCGCCTATTCCCCCATCACCCCCCCCAGCCTTTTTTCTGTTCTGGTACTCTCCTAAAAAACTGGATCCAGTCTTTTCAGGACCAGGGTCCTCTTCTTCCTTCTTCTTGGGAATCTTTTCATTTGCGAATTATGCCTTGAGTATTCAGAGCTTCTGGGCTCATTAATATCCATTTATCAGTGATTGCATTTCATGTGTATTCTTTTGTGATTGGGTTAACTCACTTAGGATGATATTTTCCAGATCCAACCATTTGCCTACAAATTGCATGAATTCATTATTTTTAATTGCTGAGTAGTATCCCATTGTATAAATATACCACATTTTCTGTATCCATTCCTCCTTTGAGGGACATCTGGGCTCCTTCCAACTTCTGGCTATTATAAATAAGGCTGCTGTGAACATAGTGGAGCATGTGTCTTTATTGCATACAGGGGAAGCCTCTGGGAATATGCCCAGGAGTAGTATGACAGGGTCCTCTGGAAGTGTCATGCTCAATTTTCTGAGGAACCGCCAGACTGATTTCCAGAGCAGTTGTACCATCTTGCAATCCCACCAACAGTGTAGTAGTGTTCCTCTTTCTCCACATCCTCGCCAGCACCTGTTGTCTCTTGAGTTTTTAATCTTAGCCATTCTGACTGGTGTGAGGTAGAATCTCAGGGTTGTTTTGATTTGCATTTCCCTGATGACTAATGATGTTGAACATCTCTTAAGGTGCTTCTCAGCCATCTGAATTTCTTCAGGTGAAAATTCTTTATTTAGCTCTGTACCCCATTTTTAATAGGGTTATTTGGTTCTTTGGGGTCTAACTTCTTGAGTTCTTTGTATATATTGGATAGTAGCCCTCTGTCGGATGTAGGGTTGGTGAAGATCTTTTCCCAATTTGTTGATGGCTGTTTTGTCCTTCTGACCTTGTCCTTTGCCTTACAGAAACTTTGTAATTTTATGAGGTCCCATTTCTCAATTCTTTTTTTTTTTTTTTTTGGATTTTTCGAGACAGGGTTTCTCTGTGTAGCCCTGGCTGTCCTGGAACTCACTCTGTAGACCAGGCTGGCCTCGAACTCAGAAATCCGCCTGCCTCTGCCTCCCGAGTGCTGGGATTACAGGCGTGTGCCACCACCGCCCGGCCCATTTCTCAATTCTTGACCTTAGAACATAAGCTATTGGTGTTCTGTTCAGAAACTTTCCCCCTGTGCCCATGTCCTCCAGGGTCTTCCCCAGTTTCTTTTCTATTAGGTTCAGTGTGTCTGGTTTTATGTGGAGGTCCTTGATCCACTTGGAGTTGGTCTTAGTACCAGGAGATAAGAGTGGGTCGATTCGCATTCTTCTGCATGTTGACCTCCAGTTGAACCAGCACCATTTGTTGAAAAGGCGATTTTTTCCACTGGATGGTTGTAGCTCCTTTATCAAAGATCAAGTGACCATAAGTCTGTGGGTTAATTTCTGGGTCTTCAATCCTGTTCCATTGATCTGCTTGCCTGTTGCTGTACCAATGCCATGCAGTTTTTAACACAATTGTTCTGTAGTACTGCTTGAGGTCAGGGATATTGATTCCCCCAGAAGTCCTTTTATTGTTGAGAATAGTTTTAGCTATCCTGGGTTTTTGTTATTCCAGATGAATTTGAGAATTGAGTTTTCTAGATCTATGAAGAATTGATTTGGGATTTTGATGGGGATTGCATTGAATCTGTAGATTGCTTTTGGCAAGATGGCCATTTTTACTACATTGATCCTGCCGATCCAAGAGCATGAAATATTTTTCCATTTCCTGAGGTCTTCTTCGATTTCTTTCTTCAAGGACTTGAAGTTCCTGTCATACAAATCTTTCACTTGTTTGGTTAGATTCACGCCAAGATACTTTATATTGTTTGTGGCTATTGTGAAGGCTGTTATTTCCCTAACTTCTTTCTCAGCTTGCTTGTCCTTTGAGTACAGGAAGGCTACTGATATGCTTGAGTTGATTTTATAACCAGCTACTTTGCTGAAGTTGTTTATCAGCTGTAGGAGTACTCTGGTGGAGTTTTCTGGGTCGCTTAAGTATACTATCATATCATCTGCAAATAGTGATAGTTTGACTTCTTCCTTTCCAATTTGTATCCCTTTGACTTCCTTATGTTGTCTAGTTGCTCTTGCTAGAACTTCAAGTACTATATTGAAAAGATATGGAGAGAGGGGGCAGCCTTGTCTAGTCCCTGATTTTAGTGGGATTGCTTCAAGTTTCTCTCCATTTATTTTGATGTTGGCTACTGGTTTGCTCTATATTGCTTTTACTATATTTAGGTATGGGCCTTGAATTCCTGTTTTTTCCAGGACTTTTAGCATGAAAGGATGCTGAATTTTGTCAAATGCTTTTTCTGCATCTGAGATGACCATGTGGGTTTTTTTTCTTTTAGTTTGTTCATGTAGTGGATTATATTGATGGATTTCCGTATATTGAACCATCCCTGCATCCCTGGAATGAAGCCTACTTGATCATGGTGAATGATCATTTTGATGTGCCCTTGGATTCGGTTGGCAAGTATTTTATTTAGTATTTTTGCATCAATATTCATAAAGGAAATTGGCCTGTAGTTCTCTTTCTTTGTAGGATCTTTTGGTATCAGCGTAATTGTGGCTTCATAGAATGAGTTGGGCAGTGTTCCTTCTGTTTCTATTTTGTGGAATAGTTTGAAGAGTATTGGTGTTAGATCTTCTTTGAAGGTCTGATAGAATTCTGCACTAAAACCATCTGGTCCCGTACTTTTTTTGGTTGGGAGACTTTCTATAACCCCTTCTATTTCTCTAGGGGTTATGGGACTGTTTAGCTGATCTAATTGATCCTGGTTTAATTTTGGTATTTGGTATCTGTCTAGGAAATTGTCCATTTCCTCCAGATTCTCCAGTTGTGTTGAGTATAGGCTTTTGTAGTAGGATCTGATGATTTTTTGAATTTCCTCAGTTTCTGTTGTTATATCCCCCTTTTCATTTCTAATTTTGTTAATTTGGATACTGTCTCTGTGCCTTTTGGTTAGTCTGGCTAAGGGTTTATCTATCTTGTTGATTTTCTCAAAAAACCAGCTCTTGGTTTTGTTGATTCTTTGTATAGTTCTCTTTGTTTCTACTTGATTGATTTCAGCCCTGAGTTTGATGATTTCCTGTCTTCTACTCCTCCTGGGTGAATTAGCTTCTTTGTGTTCCAGGGCTTTCAGGTGTGCCATTAAGCTGCTAGTGTATGCTCTCTCCAGTTTCTTTTTGGAGGCACTCAGGGCTATGAGTTTTCCTCTTAGCACTGCTTTCATTGTGTCACATAGATTTGGGTAGGTTGTACCTTCATTTTCATTAAATTCTCAAAGGTATTTGATTTCTTTCTTTATTTCTTCCTTGACTAAAGTGTCATTGAGTAGATTATTGTTCAGTTTCCATGTGTATGTGGGCTTTATGTTGTTTTTGTTGCTATTGAAGACCACTCTTACTCCATAGTGATCTGATAGGAGGCATGGGAGTAGTTCGATCTTCTTGTGTTTGTTGACATCTGTCTTGTGACCAATTATATGATTGATTTTGGAGAAGGTACTATGGGATACTGAGAAAAATGTATATTCTTTTGCTTTAGGATGAAATGTTCTATATATATCTGTTAAGTCCAATTGGTCCAAAGTTTCAATTAGTTTCACTGTGTCCCTGTTTAGTTTCTGCTTTCCTGTTCGGTCCATTGAGGAGAATGGGGTGTTGAAGTCACCAAAATTATTGTATTAGGTGCAATGTGTGCTTTAAGCTTTAGTAAAGTTTCTTTTACGAATGAGGGTGCCCTTGCATTTGGAGCATAGATGTTCAGTATTGAGATTTCTTCTTGGTGGATTTTCCCTTTGACCAGCAAGAAGTGACTTTCTGAGTCTCTTTTGATGACTTTAGGTTGAAAGTCAATTTTATCTGATATTAGAATGCCTAATTTCCTTGTTTCCTGAGACCATTTGCTTGTAAAATTGTCTTCCAGCCTTTTACTCTAAGGTAATGTTTGTCTTTGACATTGAGATGTGTTTCCTGTATGCAGTAAAATGTAGGGTCCTTTTTCCGTATCCAGTCTGTTAGTCTATGTCTTTTTATTGGGGAATTGAATCCATTGATGTTAAGAGGTATTAAGAAATAGTAATTATTACCTCCTGACATTTTTAATATTATTTTTTATATTTGAGAGGGTATCTTCTTTTGGGTTTGATGAGAGGAGGTTTCTATCTTGCTTCTTCCTGGGAGTAATTTCCCTCCTTGTGTTGGTGTTTTCCCCCTATTATCCTTTGTAAGGCTGGGTTTGTAGAAAGATATAGTGCAAATTTTGTTTTGTCATGGAATACCTTGGTTTCTCCATCTATGGTGATTGAGAGTTTTGCTGGGTATAGTAGTTTTGGCTGGAATTTGTGTTCTCTTAGAGTCTGCATGGTATCTGCTCAGGATCTTCTAGCTTTCATGGTCTCAGGTGAGAAGTCTGGTGTAATTCTAATAGGTCTTCCTTTATATGTTACTTGGCCTTCTTCTCTTACTGCCCTTAATATTTTTTCTTTGTTTAGTACATTTGGGGTTTTGATTATTATGTGATGGGAGGTATTTCTGTTCTGGTCCAGTCTATTTGGGGTTCTGTAGGCTTCTTGTATATTCATGAGCATCTCTCTCTTTAGGTTGGGGAAGTTTTCTTCCATAATTTTGTTGAAGATATTTGCTGGCCCTTTAAATTGTAAATCTTCACTCTCATCTATACCTATAATCCTTAGGTTTGGTCTTCTCATTGTGTCTTGGATTTCCTGGATGTTTTGGGTTACAAACTTTTTGCATTTAGCATTTTCTTTGACTGTTGAATCAATGGTTTCTATGGTATCTTCGGCATCTGAGATTCTTTCTTCTATCTCTTGTATTCTATTGTTGATATTTGCATCTATGGCCCCTGATTTCTTCCCAAGGTTTTCTATCTCCAAAGTTGTCTTCCTTTGTGATTTCTTAGTTGTTTCTACTTCTGTTTTTAGATCCTGGATGGATTTGCTCAGATCTTTTGCTTGCTTGTTTGTGTTTTCATGTAATTCTTTAGGAGATTTTTCTGTTTCCTCTTTTATAACTTCTACTTGTTGGCCCACATTCTCTTGTATTTCTTTAAGTGATTTTTGTGTTTCCTCCTTATTGATCCATATTCTCCTGAATTTCTTTAAATGATTTTTGCGTTTGCCTTGTAAAGGCTTCTAACTTTTGATCCATTTTTCTCCCGTATTTCTTTAAGAGATTTATCTATGTGTTCTGCTATCAGCATACTGACCAGTGATTTTAGATCCAAATCTTGTTTTTCTGGTATGTTGGGGTATCCAGGACTTCCTGTTATTGGCAAACTGGGTTCGGATGCTGGCATGCTGCCTTGATTTCTGTTAGTAATGTTCCTATGTTTGCCTTTTGCTATCTGGTTGTCCCTGGCGTTAGTTGACCTTGTTGTCACTGGCTGGTGTTTGAAACTCAGGTGAGGCTGGGCCTGCCTATTGGTTCTCTACTGATGACCAGGCAGCAAGATGCTGAGAGTGCTGAGAGGACCTCAGAGTAGGCAGTTCCCAACCGAGTTGGTGCAAGGCTGGGTAGCCGTGGAGATGTCCCGCTGGGCTGCCCTGGCACCGGCCACTGGCGAGAGCCTGGCAGATTTCCACCCAAGTGATGGTAATCACAGATTAAGTCTGCGTCTCTGGCCCTTTCTACTAGTGACCTAGCAGCAAGATGGAGACCGTGGGTGTAGGGGCCTGGGAGAACCGCTGGGCAAATAGCTCCCAGCCGCCCCGTGGAGATGTTCCGCTGAGCCACCCCGGCTCTGGCTACTGACGCGAGCCTCAACTTTTTATCATTTTAAAAAGGATTTTACACCTTATTAAATCTTGGTGTCATCCAAGATCTTATCCTATCTTTAAAAGTCCCTTCAGAGAGGCCCGCAGATGTCCTCAGATACCATCCGGTGCACAGGCCTGCAGTGCCCTTATCCTAGCCCCCTTTCCTTATCACGTTGGGTACTAGGCCCGTGACTTTCACATCCTGCGATTTCTTTCAAGCTTTATACCTCCAGTTATCAAGCAGGAATATTTCTCCCCCATACGCGTACAATTCAGCACATCTTTTGCAGCCTCTATAAATGTGTGTGTTCCCTTCACAACACCTCTGTGCTGCATCATTCTCCTGCCTCCTCCCCATCTACAAAGCTAGCGCCAACCCCCTGCTCTCGCCTCCCTCTCCTCACCCACACCCTCAGAGCCACCGCTTCCTCTGAAGCATTTCTCCACGTTCGGCAGCTGCCCTCCCCCCTAACTGCTACTGTCCTCTGTCTGTGCTGTCTCTTCTTTGCCACATGGCTGCGTGCTTCCTCTACTGGGGTTTTGCTTTTCACGGACATCCACCAGATTTGTCTCCAAAAGCAAACACTTTTGACTATTCCACTCGCCTTACTAAAATCCCACCTCCCTGATTAACTCCCTATGCTATGGGGACAAGAATAAGACTACTTCTCCCCTTGGACAAAGATGCTGTTGCTGTTTGTTGTAGATGTAGTCTACCTTGCCAATTCCACCTCCAGCCAGTCTCTCCCTGGGTCCTCAAGCAGTGCAGTCAGTTTTATCTACCAGTCTACCACCTTACCTAGATCCTTTCCTTAATCATTCCTTTTGTCTATATTTATAAATAAATATAAATATTTATAATAAAAATATTTATTTATTATTTATTTTTATGTGAGTAAATGCTGCTCTCTTTACACACACCAGAAGAGGGTGTCAGATCCCATTACAGATGGTTGTGAGCCATCATGTGGGTGCTGGGATTTGAACTCAGGACCTCTGGAAGAGCAGTCAGTGCTCTTAACCTCTGAACCATCTCTCCAGTTCCTTTCTTTGCTTTAAAATTAAATTTTATTTTATTTCATCTTTGTATTTTCCTGCATCTTTATACATATGTATATATGTGTGTGTGTGTGTGTGTATACCATATATATATATGTATATATATATACATATATATATGTGTGTGTGTGTGTGTGTGTGTATGTATGTATGTATGTATGTGGCTTCTGATCACGGACGTCAGAACATCGTTTTGGATTCCAGGGAACTGGAGTTAGAGAGGGTTGTTAACTGCCATGTGGGTGCCAGGAACCCAATCCTTGGGTCTTCTGTGAGAATGGTAAGTTCTCTTAACCACTGAGCCATGGATCCAGCCCTTTCTTTAGGCTTTAAAATGTTGTGTCTAACTTCTTGCTTTATCTCAGTGGTTATGTCTCTCTGAATCCTCTAAAGTGTGTTAACCCATCTGTGCCACCCATGTGATTGACTCTTGAACCTAGACACGGTCACTCGTATGCAGTTGTCTTTCCTTCATACGCCATCTGACTTAACCTGAGGATCTCTCCCCTTCATTCTGAAGCTTATCTCCACTCCTCCCTGTTCAGAGCTTATCCTTGGTTCTACCTTGATATCTGAACTCTGGCCCTTCTACATTCACGTACATGTTATAGGTTTTATACCACCTATACACCGAGAACTGTTTTATCCACTGAAAACACAAAAACATGGACAAAATGCACAAGGTATGCCTTTTTAAAACTACAAACAGAACAGAATAGAGAGCTCTGGTCGCTTCTCAAGCACAGACACTGTTCAGAGTGAACATTCAGGCTGATGTCTGATTTCCACGTGCTCTTAACACAGCCTTCTGAACCAGCCTCCTATATTTGAATAGTCACTCACCTGGACTTCGGATCACATGAGGCTCGTTGGATGCTTTGTTCAACACTATAGACATTTCCTATGTTAATCCTACACTGTCTTCTACTCCAAGACTCTGTGACCTTTGGTCTCAGTCACTCCCATCCCTGCAAAAGCCATACAAACTCACCAAGCTAGCTCATATTAGCCTGTGTCTGTGCTAACTGCAGCAATGTGATCCTTGATTCAACTGTAGATGCTCCACTTTTATTACTCTAAATGTAGAGTTCATTCACGACCGTTGGTCCACCCAGTACTTCTACATGATATGCTAAGTGAGTTCTCTGGAGTCCTGGGTTGGGGGACTAGCCTTCCAGTGGCTGCTTTAACTGACCTGACCCATTATGGGCAGTGAGGTTCTTGTTTAGTTTCTACCTGTAACAGCTCAGTGTTAGTGTACACTGCATTAAGAACATGTGTACTGATCACATATGTGTGCCTTTTTGATAAAAGAGCTGCAGTGGTTATTTGGAGATGCTTACTTAGAGCCTCTGATTGTCTGGGTTGACTGGATGGATGATTCAAATAGATCCCCTGACTTCTGTGACTTTCATAATGCATGCAAACAAGACCAACAAGATGACAAAAGAAGGGCCATGAGGCCATAGGTCTCCCCCTTTCTTCCTGGGCCTAGCAGCCCAGAAAGACTAAACAGATGCTGGGAAAGACACCATGGAAGGTGGGCAGAGACAAATGTGTTGAAGTGAAACAGAAATATACTGTGAAATGAGAACCAGGACATGGATTTGCCTGAAGTAACTGACAAGGAAAAACAGCCAGGAGGGCCACCCCTCATGGGTCTCTCCTTTCTGCACTAATCCTTTTTATTGAACAATTTTTTCTAGAAATTTTCTTCTCAACCTTGAATTGATTATTTGATAGTTCTTGTCTTACACAGCTGCAAAAGCCCAGCATCTAAACAGAGAAAACTGACCAGAAGTAGTTACAAAAGCCAACCATAAGCATGCCCTACTATCTATTCATTCCTAGATACAGAACAAGAAAGAAATGCTGATATCACCAAAGGACTTACACAAAAGTAACTGTGTATTGGTGGCCAGGCTCTTGCCCCCAATTCCATCAGACTCCAGCTGCTCAGGTGCAGGCCACACCAGTCAGAAGAACAGAGAACCCCTGCTGCACCAAAGGCCAAGCAAGTTACCAGAAGTTAAGACTCCAGTGTGGTCAGAGACTCCCTTGTGGATCAAAGGCCAAACAAGCTTCTAGAAATCCAGGTCACAAAGGTGAGAACACTAAAGAGGAAACAGAAATGTATGGGGAAATATCCATCCAACAAAAACAAACCCAGCAATCAGCACCTAGACCTATATTTATCCTAAATCTAGACACCTAAGCTCCAGTGTAAGAACACAATCAACAACAGCTCAGACTACTATACCTAACAAAACTCCCAATCACCACAGATGGAGAAAACAAGATATTTCATGACAAAGTCAAATTTAAATAATATCTATCCACAAATCCAGTCTTACAGAGTCCTAGAAGACTCTAACCCAAGAAGCTTAACTACACCCACAAAAACAAAGAAAACAATCTCATAGCAGCCGAAGGGACACACACCACCACCACCACCACCATCACCACCACCACCACCAACAACAACAACAAAATAACATTAGGAATTAACACTCATTGGTCATTAATATCTCTCATATCAGTGGACTCAATTCCCCAATAAAAAGACACAGGCTAACAGAATGGGTACAAAAACAGAATCCATCCTTCTGCTGCATACAGAAGCACATCTCAACACCAAAGACAGACATTACCTCAGAGTGCAGGGTTGGAAAAAGCTTTTCCAAGAAAATGGACTTAAGAAACAAGCTGGTGTAGTCATTCTAATATTCTAACAAAATAGACTTCAAACAAAAATTAATCAAAAGAGATTGAGAAGGACATTTCATAGTCATGAAAATGGAAAAATCCATCAAAGTGATGTTTTAATTCTTAATATCTATGTCCCAAATGAAAGGGCACACACATTTGTAAAGGAAACATTACTAAAGCTTAAATCACACATTGAACCTCACAAAATAATAGAGACTTCAATGTCTAGCTCTCACTAATGTACAAAACATCTAGACAATAAATAAATAAATAATGGAACTAACAGATATTATGAGCCAAATGGACCTAACAGATCCCTACAGAACATTTTACCCAAAGACAAAAGAATACCATCTTTGTTCAGCACCTCATGGGAGAGTCTCAAAAACTAACCACACACTCTGTCACAAAGCAAGTTTCAACAGATCCAATAATATTGGAATAACCCCCTGTATCTTATCAGACCACCGTAGATTAAAGCTGGACTTCAACAACAGAAACAACACACTCATGGAAACTCTTTACTGAATGACCACTGGGTCAAAGAAGAAATAAGAAAAAAAGAAATTAAAAGACTTTCTAGAATTCAGTGAAAATGAAGTCACAGCATACCCTAACTTATGGGACACAATGAAAGCAGTGCCAAGAGGAAATTTTATCGCATCAAGTGCCTTTATAAAGAAATTGGTAAGATCTCACACTAGCAAATTAACAGCAAATCTGAAAGCTCTACAATAAAAAGAAGCAAACACACTCAGGAGGAGAGGACAGCAGGAAATAAACGGCAGCGGGCTGAGGGACTCGCAGAGATCAGGGAGCCTGTGGGGTCTGACTTAGCTCCTGGGGACATGGGGTGTGGCTGAGTAGCCTGGGACCCCTTTCCTCCTACTGGTTTGCCTTGCCCATGTAACAGTATGTGCCTGGTATTAGTGTAGCTTGTTATGCAGTGTTTGGTTGATGTACCTGGGAGGCCTGTTCTTCTCTGAAGGGAGGAAGAGGAGGTGAACTGGGGAAGAGAGGAGGTGATTGGTGATGGGGGTTGGAGGAAAGGCTAGGGGGAGGGAAGCTGTGGTCAGAATATAATCTATGAGACAGGAATAAGAAATATTATTAAAAATCAGATTTTAATTCAAAAACAGCCTCTAAGTTAAAGACAGCCCAGATTCCCCCTAATAAAATGGAAAAATATATTAGGATATGGGATATTACATAGAGTTGGAATACATAGAAATAAGAAAAACCAGTATACACAAAATATAAATTAGTTTCATAGGTCATATGTCGAGCAAATGGCCAGATAGAGAAATTAAAGAACGGATGAACCTTTAGTAAGATTGTGGGTGTCTCTGGAAGGATTTACTGTTTATTTAAACCTAGTTTACAGAAGGGGAAACAGAATCTACCACCATGTTAAGTAGATCAATCAACATAGTATCTTTCCAGTGAACTAGTATTTCTTCATTAGAACATAGTTTAGTAAATACAGACAAAATATAGAAAGCAAATAGTATTTTAATTGGATTCAGTTAAAAAAGAGGCTAGGATCATAGAGATGATCCACCACACTGAGATATGTTGGATTTTTTTTAATTCTTAAAATATTTTTTAATTGACATATAAAGCTGGATCTCTTAATTTTGAAATTTACAGGCTAAATTACTCTCACCACTAGGTGGCAGCAACTTAGGAGGAAAACAACAAAACCAGCCCAGACAGGACCACCTTGTTTTAAATGTCTGGCTCCTGGTCCTGAGCAGTTGAAAAGGCCCTCTGTGGTTCTCTAACCTAGGTACCCCGCTGTGCCCCGCACGTAATCAGAGCATACATGATTTAATAGGAAGGTCCGCTTTTCAGGTATAGTAGTGACTGTTCCAGAAAGCCCCCCTTTATCCTGTGTGCCCCCAACTGTGATAGCCCAGCACCTTAAATTCCAATCCTACCATTCTACTGAGGACAGATGTCCTCTCTCCTGTAAATCTTGTCTTGTAAACCTCCTTAAGTTTTTATTGTTCAACTTGTTACTTGTTATTAATCCCCCCCCCACACACACACTTTCATGGCTGTTCTGTCTTTGGGGGCAGTTTTGATGACACCCTCCCATATTCAAGTTTCCTTGTCCTGTGTCCCTTCCTGAGATCTTTCGGAGTAAAGATAGACACATGGACTGGGTAACAGCACCAATTGAGGTTTTCTTTAGATCTAAGGCTGAGGCGAGATCTGTCTGTTGCTGTTATTTTGTTTTCTGAGACAGAGTCTTACTGTAAATCCCAGACTTGAAATACCCCTGACCCTGACTCCCAAGTGACTACAGGCAAGAGAGACTAGGCTCGGTGAGACAAAATCCTTGATGCTAATTAAGTATTGACATTTTATTTGGGTTTTTTGTTTGTTTGTTTTGTTTTTCAGACAGGGTTTCTCTGTGTAGCCCTGGCTGTCCTGGAATTTACTCTGTAGACCAGGCTGGCCTCGAACTCAGAAATCTGCCTGCCTCTGACTCCCAAGTGCTGGGATTACAGGTGTGCACCACCACTGCCCGGCCAAGTATTGATGGTTTTTTTTTTGTTTGTTTTTGTTTTTGTTTTTGTTTTTGTTTTTTTTGAGACAGGGTTTCTCTGTGTAGCTCGGGCTGTCCTGGAACTCACTCTGTAGACCAGGCTGGCCTCGAACTCAGAAATCTGCCTGCCTCTGCCTCCCAAGTGCTGGGATTACAGGCGTGCGCCACCACTGCCCAGCCAGTATTGATGTTTTAAAACAATTTGTATTACTCAGTATGCCATAGCAGGGCTCCATGAACATTTCCGCTTCCGTTAGGATTTGCCCTTGTATATTTAAAGAGAAACCATTCATTACCTTGCCACAGCCAAGCAGTAGATGGCATTCTCGCGGGGAGTCCTCCCGCTGTGCTCTGAGAAAGATGCGAAGAGGGACCTTAGCAGACCATCAGCCCTGGGCGGAGCGCAGTAGAACAGAGGGTGCGCATAATCCACTCTGGAAACTGGAGGGAGGGGGACCTGGGGGAGATAGGGGTTTTTGATGTGCTTTTCTTTTCTAGACGTGGCAGGGACTTTTTTCTGGTTTTCTTGTTGATGACTTCGCACTGTTGAAAAGCTCTTTGCATCTCCCAAGGATGGGAATGTGGCGATTTGTTGTTTTCTGGTGTCTGGCTGTGATGTTGGTAAAGGATCGCCAGGTTTCCTGCTTAACTGTTGCTTGCAGGGCGGTGGTTTACTCTGGGTGCTTTGCCAGCTCTTGTCTTCAGCCTTATACCAGCTCTTGGAGGTCATTTTGGGCTTGGTGAAACCGTCCACCATCACAGTGTCTCCAACTTTCGCCCCAGAGACCCTCGCTCTGCCAAGCTGGCTTTCATGGCACCGACGACTCTGAGCTCGGAGAATCCACTGCTTTATCTTAATATAAATCCTCATCGGGACTGAAAGTTTTAGAAAAGACACCGTGGACCACATTTTACTCAGTAAATACAACACGCAGTCTTTACGCTGGTGTTTGGATGCGATGGCCAGGGGAGAGTGCCCTGCTGCGTTCTTACACACCAGGCACAGGACACTGCAGTTGACAAAGGCCTTCAGAATTAACAGCTGGCCAGCTTCTGCAGCGGCGTGAATAGGGCCGTTAGAGACATCTGTGTGAAGGGCTTCGTGGCACCATGCTCGATAAGGGTGAACCCCAACTGCCTCGTGGGGCTGCACCCCCTGTTTCAGAGCCCATTCGGTGAGCTCAGTGTGTCCGTGGAAAGCAGCGATGTACAGGGCTACCCTTTTCTGGTACCTGAACGAGGGGAACAAGTTTGGTACAAAGGGTTAGTGGGTCAGCCAAAGGACAAAAGCAGTTAAGCTAGATAAAAAACAATGCTCATTCCTTACGCTAACAGTAAGCAGGGTTTAGAAGGTTTGGGGTATGGGTGCAGGGGGTAAAGTGCTTCAGGGAACCTGTAATACAGCGCTGTGAGGGCAGAGGCAGAACTGCTAGGACTTGCCAGGATGGATGGAGGGCCAGTGAGAGACCCTGTCTCAGGAGCCACTTGACACCTTCCTCGATCTTCCAAGCGTGAGCTCACATACGCATGCACACCTCCACACATGTAACACACACACACACACACACACACACACACACCCCACACACACACACCCTGCAATCGGTTCCATTTTTTTTGAGACAAGCTCTCCTAGAGCCCACCCTAGTTTTGAACTCACTATGTAGCTAAGTCTGGCCTTGGACCCCAATCCTGCCTTTACCTTCTTGAGTGCTGGGGCTGCAGGTAGGGGTGATTGCACCCAGCGTGAGCTAGTTTTTAAAGATCAGTCTTGCTCTTTGCCACCCCCAATGTCTTCTCAAAGCTTGGTAGGTAAGCCCAGATTCCTTCACACGTCTCCATGAAGAGGTCTCAGACTTCCAGCCTCTGCCTGCCGACTGCCTCCTCTCCTCATGGCTCACCCAGTTCCTGAAGCTGTCCCCTTGCTCCCAGGTCTTGGCATATAGTTCTGGGATACCTACTTCAACACACTGATTTTATGTGCACTGCTGTGCCACCTGCAGTGTGCCCTGACATAGCCCCTCTCATACTGACCGAATGATAATAGCAGTGAACCTTGACTTTATAGCCTGCTTACGGTGGGCCAAGCGCCAAGCGTACTTACAACGATTGACTCATTTAATCCCTAGAAAGCTTCTGGACTGTAAACTCACAGAATACGACAACCATCTTTTCTTACTGCTGAATTCTTAGGATTTCACAGTACAGTACATAGTAGGCGCTCAATAAAGATGTGCTGATTAGCTAGAGAGGAATAAAAAGCATTTCAGGGGCCGGGCAGTGGTGGCGCACGCCTGTAATCCCAGCACTCGGGAGGCAGAGGCAGGCGGATTTCTGAGTTCGAGGCCAGCCTGGTCTACAGAGTGAGTTCCAGGGCAGCCAGGACTATACAGAGAAACCCTGTCTCGAAAAACCAAAAAAAAAAAAAAAAAAAAAAAAAAAAAAAAAAGCATTTCAGCCTGACCATATACATCTTTACCTACCCATAGAATTACTGTATTTATAAAAATGATAGACACGGTAGAGTGTTTGATCTTGAGCAATGTATTAAAAGCAATACAGCCATTTGTTCGGATTTAGAATATTAAACAGTATTACAACTATCCCTAAACAGAAGCTGATGGGGATTTTTGTACATTTTGTGGTTGTAAGAACTCTGCCTCCGGTGTTCTCTGTGGAGGGAACCTTTGGGGCTACTGCGGATGCCTACAGTCAAGCGTGGTTAAATTGCCCACAAGAGGGCGCTGTTCTAAGACACCATATCCCAAACAATTCAACCGATTCTTGAGCAGCTGCGGGTTGTTAACGCAATAAAACAAACGCCCAGCAGCGTCTCCAAGCTAGCCAGGTTCCACAGCCCTAGACACACGTTACCCTTCACATAAGGAAAAAAAAAGTGCGAACTATTGCTCTATTGAGAGGAGAGCTTTTTATCTGCTTCTCTGCAAACACATTCATTCGGGCAGAGCGAGATTCATGCCAGAGGAAGGCAGAGAGAAGGCAGCTGGGTGTCCTGTTTGGGGTGTAGCTATGGCCACTGTGTGCAAAGGGGCTGGGGGGAGGTACCGGACAGGCAGCCAAGTCAGTTCTTAACAAGGCCTCTAAAGGAGAAGCTAGACTCATTGTCATTTCAAATGACAACCAAACGTTTAAAGTCGAACAGCAGCTTACAGTTTTGTAACAATGTTGTTAAACCCTGGCTTTTTTTTTTTTTTCAATTAAAAAGCAATTGCAGTTATAACTCAATGCAAATTTAACAGTTGTATTTGCAGTTACATTGGTTTTGTTGTTGTTTTGTTTGTTTGTTTTTTCGAGACAGGGTTTCTCTGTGTAGCCCTGGCTGTCCTGGAACTCACTCTGTAGACCAGGCTGGCTTCGAACTCAGAAATCCACTTGCCTCTGCCTCCCAAGTGCTGAGATTAAAGGTGTGTGCCACCACCGCCCAGCTGAGTTACACCATTTTAACAATTCAATTTAGCTAATAAAATATATGTAGGTTTGGGAAGAAGTGGCCACAGTTTTTAGACTATCACTTGGCAATTTTTTTTAAAAAAAATTGTTGCTTAATAAAATAATTAAATATGTATGGTAAGATATTTATTCTGAAGATAAGGACATTTAGTGTTATTATGAGTATGATATGTGCTGGGTGATGGTGGCACATGCCTTAATCCAGGCACCTAGGAGGCAGAGGCAGGCAGATATTTGAGTTGGAGGCCAGCTGGGTCTACAGAGCAAGTTCCAGGACAGCCAGGGCAACACAGAGAAGCCCTGTCTTGAAAACCAACCAACCAACCAACCAACCAACCAAGTACGATATGCAAACTAAACTTGTCATAGATTTATTTAGTGTCTCAGAGAAAAATCTGCCTGAATTGCAACTCATTACCAGTCCTAGTGACTCTCTTGTTATCTTGAGTTATTAAATATCTTAATAATAATAATAATAATAATAATAATAATAATAAATCCTCTTATCGAATTGTGTCAGGTGAAACTGGTTTGCCCCAGGACTATGTCTCTACAGAGAATTCAGGTTCATGGTCGTATGGAGGCTTAGAACTAAGTGACGTAAATCCATCTACTGTCTGCTTTAGCTTCCGTACTTGAGGATTGGTCCTTCTTTTGATAAGTAGCGTTGGACTTTAGGTGTTTGCCCAAGAAGACATCCCATGAGAAATTCCTTCCATCCATCCCAGACATCCAAACGAAGTGTTGTGCCTGTGGAGCAAGAAAGACAGTTTCCGGTCCAGTCTCTCACTGTGGCTCAGCAATACATTAAATTTTAATGTTGCCTTTCCCCAAACATAGCGAGAGGCACAGTAAGGTGGAAGCAGGGTAGATATTCCTGTTTGGGCCTTTCCTGGGTGGGGGAAGCCCATTAACATTCAGGTACTTTGGCTTTTCCCTCTTCTCAGTGAGTGCCTTTAATGCCTAAATGCTGGGGATTTTATAAAAAAATATCCCACACTTAGGAATAGTTTCTCATTTTTTGTGCCCACATCCAAACCTGGACTTCTTGAACTCTTTTCATTAGCAAGTCCTTGTTGCCCGGCAAATTTATGCAGTTTTGGGTGAATAGGTATATCAAATAAGTATACACGCCAGACATTTGCTTACAATCAATCTTAAAGAGTTTATAGAGGAGCCAGTGGGGCGGCTCATAAGCAAAGCTGCCTGAGCCCCAGCACGCCTGCCCGGGCTGGATCCCAGGGTCTGTTTGGTGGAAGGAAAGGACCGGCTCCTGCAAGCTACCCTCTGACATAAACGGTTCTGACATTAAGACCTGAAGTTTATTTACTTTGACCTAAATATTTAAATCAAATTTGAACCTTGGGGTTCAGTGGTTCAAGGCTCTTACTGGTCTTGCTAGGAACCCGAACTTGGGTCCCACCATCCACATGGTGGCTCACAATTGCCTGTAACTCAAGTTCCAAGGGATCTGATGCCCTCTTCTGGCCTCTGTGGGCATATACACACCCCGAAACACACACATAAACATAAATTAAAATGAGATTTTTTTTTTAAAGACAGGTTTCTCTTTGTAGCCCTGGCTGTCTCGAAACTCACTCTGTAGACCAGGCTGGCTTGGAACTCAGAAATCCGCCTGCCTCTGTCTCCTAAGTGTTGGGATTAAAGACATGCGCCACCACCACCTGACAGATACATTTATCTTGGACGAATATTTGATGCAGATGTAGATCGTCTGCAAGATTTGCCAGAGTTAACTGACGTTTTAACCTTTTAACTGCCACTGCCAAGAGAGCTGCTTCACAGAACCGTGCACTACAAATGCTGAGGAATGTGTAGGCCTCAACCCCAAGCCACAATTCATTTAACAGTGTAGATGTGCAGGTGCATGTGTGTAGAGGCTAGAGATCACAGTGAGGGTCTTTCTTAATCTACTTTTTACCTTAGTTTTTGAGACAAGACCTCATACTTGATCAGACCCTTAGCAATTTGACCAGACAAGCGGTCTAGCAGGCTCCATAGAGCCTTCTGTCTGTGTTCTCTAGCTCTGGGGCTATAGGCATGCATCGTTCATTGCACTATGTGGGGAGTGGGGAATCAAACCTGGGCCCTCCTGTTTGTGTGACAAGGTCTTTTGTCAACGGAACCATCTCCTCAGCTCCTCGTCTAAGTTTTATTCTTTTGGAGGTGGGGACAGTCAATCTCTCCCTATGTAAGTAACTCTAGCCAGCTTGGAACTTGCCACAAAGACGAGAGGGACCTTACATTTGTGGCGATCCTCTTGTCTATGTCTTGTAAGTGCGGGGATTATAGGCATGTGCCGTCATGGCTAGCTCGTTGGGCTGTGCTTCGCTGTGTTGTCAGGGAAATCCTTTCAATTTCGTCTTTTATTTTCAGCCTCTCCTTAGGATTAGTGTTGATGGACGAGATTTCCTATCCATTCACACTGAGGCAGTGAGAGGCCAGTGATTGGAGGGGAGAGAGGAGGAGGAGCTAAGAGAGGGAGGGGCGGAGAGGGAGGGAGCCTGGGAGCTGCACGAGGGAGCAGAGGAGGAGGCGCATATCCAGATGGTGTCAGATGTGTTTCTGGTGTGCTGAGAAGTTAGAAATAGTGGGATAAAACTTTATCATTGTAATTTGGCAGTATGTAATTGGGAGTTACATAGACTTAAATATATTTGGTTAACTACTCAAGTTTAAGAGTCATGCTTTACTGGATACTTGGAAGTAGTGGGGGCTGGGCAGGAGATTGGGACCCACCAGGACTTGAAACAGAGGCCCGGCGAGGCGGTACTATGTTTTAACAATTTCCCACTACGTAGTGCATGTTCACAACCCTGCAGCTAGCATCCGGGAAGCCCAGAATGCCTTCCATCCCTCCTCTCCGTGCACCACAGCCCACATTATCCTGAATGTCTCCTTGTGATCCCACTGGCTCACACCAACATGGTTTGTTGGATTACAACTGAGGCTATGGCCACAGCTCGTTTCTTCCACTTTCCTGCGAATGGCAGTGTGCAAGGGCAGCCGTGTGCATTTCTGTATGAGGTAGTGTGTATGCTGACTCGCTGAGAAACTCAAATCTGTTTTTTTTCAACCTGGACGTGATTGCGTTTCCAGAATTATATTTCACACCACTTTCGGAGAATGATTCAGAGTTTCCCTATAGATAGCAGCAAGGGTGGTTTATTGAGCAGAGGGTGGAGAGGCTCTTCCGATAAGCAGAATTCTGGCCAGGATTCCGCTAGTCGAAGCAAGTGGGCTGGCTGGCAGCCTCGGGAACGATGGCTATCCCTTGGGAATGGCAAGCCGCAGGCCAAAGCCACCTCCCTAAGCCCACCTTCCCTTTGAGCCTTTGCTCCAATGTCCTATGTGTTCTCTGGGTACCCAGGAGATCTACCTATGATTTCTAGTCTCTAGACTTTGTATCTGAAATCCCCTCTCTCAAGTACCCTCCGCTCCCACCCACCCCCACACATTCAAATGCATGCTTTAAGGAATTCTTCAAGATAGCATGAAAAATTTAGAAACTGTGTTGTTTTGTTTTTAATCTGAGAAAAGTGGGTTTGGAGCAGGTAATTTCCAAATTCTTTCCAGCTTTAAAATGTCACAGTCCGAGAAGTGAGTGAGCGAGCGAATGCCCTCCGGAAAGCATTCTAGTGCTGTTCTCTCTTTTGATCTGTAATTGAAGCATTTGGATTATCAGCTGCTCGAGCACACATGACAGTGAGCCCTACATTCCCGGCCGTGGAAGCCTCCAGCAAGCACTCAGAACTAGAGCAGCACTCTGGGGACAGAGCCTACGGCTTCACTGTCTCTGATCAAAAACAGAGACAATAATTGATATCAACAGTTTTAGATCCTCAGGTCCAAACAACATGGAAGTAGATTGCTAAGCAAAGTAAGAGCTGGGAGAAGTGTCAATAAGTATAGATTTAGCAGTTAGAGAGCAAAACTACTTAACTCAGCATGCCTAGAGAGCCCTGTGTTTCTGTTAGAGCGCTAAATCCCTTTCAGCAAATGTCGCTGCATCCTCACTCTGAGGCAGACTGATCTTCAGCAAGGATTCATCCACCTTTCAGTAATAATTCAAGATCCAAGTCACTTTCTTTTTTTGTTTTTGTTTTTGTTTTGTTTTGTTTTGTTTTTTTGAGACAGGGTTTCTCTGTGTAGCCCTGGCTGTCCTGGAATTCACTCTGTAGACCAGGCTGGCCTCGAACTCAGAACTGCCTGCCTCTGCCTCCCAAGTGCTGAGATTACAGGGATGCGCGACCACGCCTGGCCCAAGTCACTTTCTAGCCTAGATGAGACAAACCTAGTACTTTTTGTTCTTGACATTTGGCCACCGAAGATGCGACCAGAATGCATGGTACTGGAGGAGAAGTTATAGTCTTTCTTGTTGGGCACATTCCAGTCAGCTAGGGCAGCTTTTCATCCTGCACATCACCGCTGCTAAACAGGTTGTTTTAATATCATTGTCAACATTTTAAAATGAAATTATGCTAAGCGAGCTTCAGAACACTGTATTATAATGCTGCCACCCGCGTCAAGAAAGAAAAACATTAGCCAGGCGGGCGTGGTGGTACACGCCTTTAATCCCAGCACTCTGGGAGGCAGAGGCAGGTGGATTTCTGAGTTCGAGGCCAGCCTGGTCTACAGAGTGAGTTCCAGGACAGCCAGGACTACACAGAGAAACCCTGTCTCGAAAAAACCAAAAACCAAACCAAAACAAAACAAAAAAAACAAAACAAAGCAAAGGATTCCTGAATGTGCTTGACATGTGCTTTAGGAGACAAAGATGATGTTATTTGAGTTTTGTCCTTCTAGCCTGATGATATTACCAAAATGTTGCTTTAAGAATTAGAGAGCCGGAGATGGCTGGGCAGTACAGAGCGTGGGAGGGGCTCTCGTAAAGAACCCGAAGACCAGTTCCGGCACTCAGCTCAAGCAACTCATATCCACTTGTGACCCCAACTCTAGGGGGTCTGACTCCCTCTTCTTGCCTCCAAAGTCACCTGTACATATACATATACACATACACATACATATACACACATATATATCTTCACACATACATATGCACACACACAGATAAAAATTCTAAAATTACATAGAGGCATAAGCAGAATTGTGAGACCTTAATTTCTTATTCTACAGACGCAGATGAAAAAGCAAAGTATTGATAATTTACACCCTCGGGTGCCTTCTGAGGTTTCAATTTGCAACAGTTCCATTTGGTGTGATGTAATTTGTGATTTTAAATCTTGATAGCAACCAGAGTCTCCTGTAGGGAGGGGACAGAGTGCTCAGGGGCTCAGGGGCCCAGGGGGCCAGGAGGCCAGGGAGAGTTACCACTCTACATCTTTTTATACTTGATAGTTAAATCACATACTGTCTTAGCTATTTTAGGATAAATAAATAAGCCTAACAATCTGCATATAAAAACCTAAGTTTCTGTTCCCTCTGGAAAATCTGCAGAGCCTGGCATAAAAGAGCCCTGGCTGTGGGCGGCAGCTGACAGGAAATGTGGCGGGCAGTACCCATATCAGTCTGGTAATCCTTGAGGGTGTTGCAGTCGTACATCTCCAGTCCCGTGGGTGTCCGGAGACAGTAGACGCTCACAGGGAAGCCACACCTCAGAGTTACCAGCTTTCTCAGGTCAGACACCTTTTTATCCAGGATAGATGTGTTCTCCATTATAGGCATCGTCTCCTGGGTCACAGCATTGAACACATAGAGCGTGGGCTTGTCTTCTTTCTGCAGGAGAGAAAAGGGGACACTCACTGTCTGAAGGTTGCTAGGGACACTGGACTCTGAGCCTTTCTCCTTCCCATGACATGTGTGTAAAGCGGGGAAAAATAAAGCCGGTTTTCTTCTGTGGCTTTGTTTCACTCCCCGCCCTGAGGACATGACATGGCGCCTGCTCTGAGCCAAGGTATGAAAGCTCGGGGCTCTGGCATTCAGTTTCCAGATCCAGATCCAGAAACGGGGTGCTGCCGGCTTGTCTCTTGTGCTTACAGAGGAAACAGTACAGCGAACACTCCACCAGTATTCTGTGCTTAATGCGGAGAGACGGTGGGCTTTTACCCTTTGGCCAATTAAAAAAGTACCTTTTCTGGGGTTCCCTGGAGATGGGATCTGAGGGAGAGCATGAGGAACAGTTTTCTTACTGTGTGTCTTTTTCCTCAGCTGCGTGGTCTGCTCCTTTTTTTGTTTGTTTGTTTGTTTGTTTGTTTTTTTCGAGACAGGATTTCTCTGTATAGCTCTGGCTGTCCTGGAACTCACTCTGTAGACCAGGCTGGCCTTGAACTCAGAAATCCGCCTGCCTCTGCCTCCCAAGTGCTGGGATTAAAAGCGTGCGCCACCACCGCCGCCCGGCTGCTCGTTTGTTTTTTTAAGTTTCATTTATTCCCTTTATTTTAGAGTCCAAATAGGAAAGCAAGTAGAATTGAGACATCAGAAGTAAAACATAAAAAATAAAAGATGTTAAGTTTGGGGAATGTTAATCTTCTCAGCAATAGTTGAACCAGCCAAGCCCAGGAAGGGGTCCGCCTTTCCTGCGGTCTGGAGAAGTGAAACTGGCTCTACTTCCTCTTCAGTGGTTGCGGGGCTGTTAACGTTTTTTCTCCAGCCGCCAGCCGTTGGCCGAGCACATGCAAGCGAGTGGCACCCACCCAGAATGTCTCCACCACAGAGACTTTCGTAGAAGTGACTACCGGGGTTCCAAGTCCTTCATGCGGCTTCAGCCAGCCCAGCCACTTACCACATCTTGCCTGTAGTTATAGGACTTAAGAGGTTGGGAGGTAGAGGCAGTAGGATCAGGAGTTTGACCCCAGCCTCATCTACGTAGAAAGTTTTCTACTTAACTGTCTCAAAAGACAGATGCCAACCCAAAGCTAAATTCTTCTGATTCTCCGGGAGCCTGTTCCTGCTCCAAAATGACAGTGTGTTGAATCTATTCTTCTTCCCAGATACCACTGTCATCATATAATACACACATCTCAGAGATTCTTAGAGGACCCATGTTACTGATGAAATATGAGTGTCCAGTGTTTTGATTGAGAGCGCATTTCATTGACTCAAACCACTTGAACAAGTTCAGGCTTTCTTCTGTTACATACAAAGCCAGCCCAGCAAGCTGTGCCCAGTGCGCCAAATGTCCTGATCATAGGCTGTGGTCATCTCACCCAGTAAGAATACTCATGGTTCCCCTTGGCTCCCACAGGTAAGTATCTGCCAAATTTATCCCAGAAATATTTATAGTCAGGAAGAAATTGCTATATAATGTAATTAAAAGGCAGCGGAGAGGGACTGGGAAAAAAATGGTTCAGTGTTTACGAGCACTTGCTGCTTTTCCAGAGGACCCAAGTTCAGTTCCCAACACAAATACCAACACATCAGGCAGTTCACAAATACCTGGGAATCCAGTTTGGGGTCTCTGATGTTTTTTTCTAGTCTCTGTGGGCCCCACACATATGTGGTGTGGTGGTGGTGGTGGTGGTGGTGGTGGTGGTGGTGGTGGTCGTGGTGGTGGTGGTGGTGGTGGTGGTGGTGGTGGTATGTCTGGGTTGCTTCCCACCTCTAATAGTTGATGTTCTTGAATGAAACACACACACACACACACACACACACACACACACTGCAGTGTTTATATTTTACTGTGCCTTAAGCAACACAAGCGGAGAGGCTTCCTAACCTCCATGCTGCTAGAATTTACCTCCCTCTGACAATTCTGAGTTACTACTTCTTAATTCCTATGTTCCATCTTGGCTGCTCTTAACTCTAACTGGTCAGCCATGTGGGTCACGTTTTCCAGGCCACTCTTCTTGCTTCTCTACTCCATGGCAGGCTCTGTGGACGGATCCTCCTGGCCCCAAGCCCAGGAAATTTTGAAATCCCTCTTCCGTCTGTCCTCTCCAGCTATTGGCTGCTGGCATCTTTACTTACCAATAAGAACCAACCGGGGGCGGGCTCCCAGAAGCTGCATGTGGACCTTCTCATGCAAACAGTTTTGGGGAGACATAATTAGCATGTACAATACAAGTAGCTACACATACATACACATTTTTTAGATTTATGTATTTATTTTACGTATATGAGTACACCGTAGCTGTCTTCAGACACATCAGAAGAGGGTATCAGATTCTATCACTGATGGTTGTGAGCCATCCTGTGGTTGCTGGGAACTGAACTCAGGACCTCAGGAAGAGCAGCCAGTGCTCTTAACTGCGGACTCATCTCTTTAACCCCATATACATTGTTTAAAGATAGTGGCAGAAAAAGAAAAATTATAATTTACATAACACCAGACTGTTATTTCTTTAGAATTCCCTAATTTCTCTTTAGTGTGCTCTAATTTATATCTATCAATCAAGGCAAACAAGTGACAAATGAAAGGCAAATAAACAGGTAACAACCTGTAAACAAAACTCTAAAGGTTTAGGTTGATCTTAGCAGTTAACTGAGTTGATTTCAACAGCAAACTACTACATAATAACATTAGATAAGTAAGATTAAAAGCATGCCAGAATAGTAATTATCCTATGATTATAAAGAAAAAGGTCTCTAGTCTGTGCATACATATAGAAAACTCTGGAGCAAGTCATAACAAGGGGGGCTAGCAAGCAAACTAGCTGGGAGCTTTAGATGAAAATCAGAAGCAACTAGAAACAATTGCTATCTATGATGCTAGATTCCTAAGTCTCTGGAAATGCCTTCAAGTCTGCTCCCCCAACCCCTTTTTTTGTACTAGAACTTTGTATCATAGTTTTTTTTTTTATCAATGAACACAGATGACATTATTGCATTGCATCAAATGCAAGAAAGGCTCATTGCATTTCTCATGTAGGGAGAAAATAGTTTCCATTGTGCTATTGTAACCATACATCTACTATTTCATAAACGGTGTGTTCATTTAGTAGTTTGAACTGTAATGTGGTGTAGTGACAAAAGAGAGTTCTGCCCTTGATTGTATACAAAAAGGAGCATATAGATGCCCGTGGGAGGCACAGCAGTCCTTGTGCTTACAGAGAAGCAGTAGGAGAACTAGGGATGTTAATTACATAGGGTTATTCCAGCAAAGGGAGGGATGTATGATCTGTTTATCACCCAAGAGGCTTTATACTGTTGTGGTTAGTAGCCTGGTGACTTTTGTTTGTTTGTTTGTTTGTTTGTTTGTTTTGGTTTTTCGAGACAGGGTTTCTCTGTATAACCCTGGCTGTCCTGGAGCTCACTCTGTAGACCAGGCTAGCCTCGAATTCAGAAATCCTCCTGCCTCTGCCTCCCAAGTGCTGGAATTAAAGGCATGCGCCACCATGCCCGGTCGCCTGGTGACCTTTGTGCTATCTGCGTGGCTGAGACCACACTGAATCCCTCCCCAGATCCTTATCACAAGCTTGTCAATCTATACAACTTATCTGTATGGAAGGCGTCACATGTAGTTGATCTAGAGAATCCATCTTTATAGACGTATCACACGTACTTTTACAAAGAGTTTTAACGTAGCTATTCCTTTTTATTGAACCCATGGGACTGAGTTATTTATCACCAGAAAAAAAAATGTGACGAAACTACTCAGGTTCAGACTCTTGAAGTTTCAACCAACACTGGCTATTTAGTCATGTTGAACCAAACTACCTTTTTGCCTCTTGCAGTAGCAGAGATAGCCTACTACCCCTGAAGATGCCAATTAATAGTACCTGTTAACATAATAATACAATAGAAAGCATCATAAAATAGGCATCTCTCTGTAAGATAAGATAGCCATGGGCCAACAGGATGGGTCCATGGATAGACCCACTTACTGCCAACTCTAATGACCTGAGTTCAATACCCAGGACACACATGATGGAAGGAGATAGCCAACTCCTTCCAGTTGTGTATTGACCTCCACATGAAAGTATAGCATATGTGCATGTATGCACTCACATGTGCACACACACTCAAATACATAAATATTTTTTATAGAGAGGTGCCTGAAAGCAAAGGCATCTTTCTGCCTCCATACATGATATTCCTCCCCAAGCATCTGAACTAAGACAGGTTGCTTAGTATGCCCAAGTATGTTAGATGCTGTGGTGGTTTGAAAATGCTTGGCCCAGGGAGTGGCACTATCAGGAGGTGTGGCACTGTTGGAGTAGGTGTGGCCTTGTTGGAGTAGGTGTGGCCTTGTTGGAGGATGTGTGTCACTGTGGGGATGGGCCTTGGAGTTCTATGCTCAAGTGCCACCCAGTGCAGAAGAGAAAGTTTTCTCCTGGCTGCCTTTGGGTCAAGATGTAGAACTCTTAGCTTCTCCAGCACCATATCTGCCTGCATGCAGCCATGCTTCCTGTCATAACTGTAAGCCAGTCTCAATTAAATGTTGTCCTTTATAAGAGTTGTCTTGGTCACAGTGTCTTTTCACAGCCATGAAAACCCTAACCAAGACAGATGCTACTAGATAAACAAAACCATAAATAAATCATGGTTAGACACATATAAGATTGGACTTTTTCAGAGGACCACCTGCTACCACATGGCAGCTTAGCGTGGGAAGGCAGAAGGCACCCACTTCTGTGTGGCCTGCCAGCCATGGATGCCACTATGAAGTGCAAGTGCCAGTATGTGGTGGAGAGATGGGAGAAAAAGAGACGTGGAATGGTTTGAGCACTACGAAGAACGGAAGAACTGTGAGGGAGCGAGGAGCAGCCTGATGTGAGCAGCCTGTGCTGTCACCCGAGGCCATGGCCAAGTCTCAGCTTGCGATACCACTGTGGTCCGTGGCCTTGCAGCAACAGGTGTTGGAGTTGATGTCCATGGCCCATGTTACCATCAAAGGCCATGTGGATGTTCCTACTCTGTCCTGCTACCTAAAGCCAAGTTGATTTTCAAGGGCTGCAGAGCTTGCCTGGCCCCTCGCTAGCTCCCACACTCAGGAGAGCCGGCCCCTCCCCTAGCTGGCTGCAGCACTGAGGTGAACAGGGCATGGGAGAAATACTCTCCTCCTCCTCCCCCGCCTGCAGCAGACAAGAGAGCTGGTCGTGAAGGTTGCAGAGCTTGAGGCCTGGCCCCACCCCTTGCCAGCTGTGGCACTTGGATGAACTAGCAGAGGCAGTGCTAGAACGCTTGCCCTGATGGTGTGGGTGCATGAGGACCGGCAGGCTGACCGAGTCGGCTACCGCCCAGGCCCAGATCCAGAGCTGTGGGTTGACCCACCCGAACGTCTACCCCATCAATGAACTGCTGGAAGGCATTAAGGGGCCAGTCCTGCACATACAAAACTGCAGAATCTCCATGACATAGGGCAACAACAGGATATCCCAGAGGAGTCCCAATGAGGATCCAGTATTGATAGTGTAGCAGAGCGAGAGGCCTTTTAACACATCAATGACTCACTGCAATGAATATTTGCAAGTAAAGATGTTTGGACAAAAGTGTATACTGTGTAATACTTTGTGACATACCGCTGATGTTTTTGTTTATTTTGTTAATTTTATTTTTTGTTTTCTTTTAAGACAGAGGTTGCAAGGATGGATTACCTTGGAATCGAACTTAATAATAAAGAGCTTGGTTGTCCGGTATGGAAGAGGCTCTGCAATCAATCCCCAGCACCCACGGTTGCAAACAAACAAACAAACAAACAAATAAGTAAATAAATAAATGAATGAATAAGAAATCACTAACAAGCTGGGCGGTGGTGGCACACGCCTGTAATCCCAGCACTTGGGAGGCAGAGGCACGTGGATTTTTGAGTTCGAGGCCAGCCTGGTCTACAGAGTGAGTTCCAAGACAGCCAGGGCTACACAGAGAAACCCTGTCTCGAAAAAGTAAAAAAAAAAAAAAAAAAAAAAAAAAGGAAGGAAGGAAGGAAGGAAGGAAGGAAGGAAGGAAGGAATCACTAAGAACAAAGCACCAATAGAAAAGATTACATTTTTTTCCCATTGGAAACAAAACCACAAACAAACCAGTACACTATGGTGAAGGACAAACTCAAAGTCCAAACAAAAGTATTCTATTTCAAGATCATAATTCCTTTTCGTCTTCAAAAAGTAGATGCAAACACACTAAAAATAATATATGTACATTAGCAACGAGATGGAAAATATTTTACCAAAACCAGGCAGTACAAATGGAGGTTGGTGTGGATCTGAATTCTGCTATCATTCTGCCTCAAAACATTTGCAGAAACCAAAGAGGCAGCGACCTGCCCAGCCTGTTCCAGAGTGAACAAGGTGGGAAGGGATGTCTGGTTTTGTTAAACGAACTGAAGTCCACTTGAGAAATCAAAAGAAGTTCCCTTTTTGGACAGCAGCTGTCCAGAAAAAGGTGTGCTTGGAAGATGGGTCAACCCAGTTATTTCTGTAACTGTTCTGACTCTGTGTCTATGACACAGAAAGGTACTCTACAGGCTACCAAAAGAGAAATGGAAACACCAACTCAAAAACAAAATCATGGGTCTACAATCTGCCTGCTTTCACATGCCAGGTCATGGCAGCACACACTGTTGGAGTAACCAACCAACGTCTGATTTGACTTACCATTCCATGCGATAGAACGCATATGTGGCATTGCTAGGGTAACCAAGAATCAGAGTCTACATAGTCCAGAAATCTGGGGTGAAAATCTGATACTACTAGTCTAAAAACCAACAAAACAAAACAAAACAAAAAACAATAAAATGATTCCTAATGATAGACTGCTAAGGCTTCCTCTTGCAGCAAACAGGAAAAAGATACAGACATCTACAGCCAGAGAGCGTGTGCGTGTGACAGAGAGAGACAGAGAGCAAGCTTAAAACACACACCGTGAAATCCCTCCCCTCAGAGCTCAAAGAACCCCACAGAAGCGGAGCTAGAGGGAATGGTGGAGACGGAGCGGACAGGAGAACAAGGCTTTGTAAACCAACCGGGCAAAGTTCATCTGAACTCACAGAGACTGAAGCAGCAATCACAGCCTGCACATGCCTCTGCCGGGTCCTCTGCATACGTACTATAGCTTTCAGTTTAGGACCTTTAAAGGAGTCCTGGATGTGAAAAGGAAGGCATCTCTGATTCTTGGGCCTTCTCTTGTAGCTCTTTTATTTTACTGTGGGCTTGTTTTGTCTAACTTTGGTATGATGATTTTGCTTTATTTTATTATATTTCCTTTTGTTAAAAAAAAAATTAGAGCCGGGCAGTGGTGGCGCATGCCTTTAATCCCAGCACTTGGGAGGCAGAGACAGGCGGATTTCTGAGTTCAAGGCCAGCCTGGTCTACATAGTGAGTTCCAGGACAGCCAGGGCTACACAGAGAAACCCTGTCTCGGAAAAAAAAATTAGAAACCAAGAAGTAACGGCAGACCTTGGGGTTATCCTAGCGATGGTGGTTCAGAAGCATCCTGGGCTGGTCCCAAGGCTGCCAGCGTAAGGAGTGCCTGGTGTAAGGAGGAGGTGCTGGCTGGGCACGTGCCCAGCTGTTAAGAGCACCTGCTGCTTTCGCAGAGAACCCGAGTTCAGTCCCCAGAACCACCGAGACCTGCAGCACTGTGTGTGTGTGTGGGGGGGGGGGGAAGTGCCTGAGTTCAGTCCCCAGCCTCCACATGGCAGCCAGAACCACCTAGACCTGCAGCACTGTGTGTGTGTGTGTGGGGGGAAGTGCCTGAGTTCAGTCCCCAGCCTCCACATGGCAGCCAGAACCACCTAGACCTGCAGCACTGTGTGTGTGTGTGTGGGGGGGGGATGGGGGGGAAGTGCCTGAGTTCAGTCCCCAGCCTCCACATGGCAGCCAGAACCACCGAGACCTGCAGCACTGTGTGTGTGTGTGTGGGGATGGGGGGGAAGTGCCTGAGTTCAGTCCCCAGCCTCCACATGGCAGCCAGAACCACCGAGACCTGCAGCACTGTGTGTGTGTGTGTGGGGGGGGAAGTGCCTGAGTTCAGTCCCCAGCCTCCACATGGCAGCCAGAACCACCGAGACCTGCAGCACTGTGTGTGTGTGTGTGGGGGATGGGGGGGAAGTGCCTGAGTTCAGTCCCCAGCCTCCACATGGCAGCCAGAACCACCGAGACCTGCAGCACTGTGTGTGTGTGTGTGTGGGGGGGGAAGTGCCTGAGTTCAGTCCCCAGCCTCCACATGGCAGCCAGAACCACCGAGACCTGCAGCACTGTGTGTGTGTGTGTGTGGGGGGGGAAGTGCCTGAGTTCAGTCCCCAGCCTCCACATGGCAGCCAGAACCACCTAGACCTGCAGCACTGTGTGTGTGTGGGGGATGGGGGGGAAGTGCCTGAGTTCAGTCCCCAGCCTCCACATGGCAGCCAGAACCACCTAGACCTGCAGCACTGTGTGTGTGTGTGGGGGATGGGGGGGAAGTGCCTGAGTTCAGTCCCCAGCCTCCACATGGCAGCCAGAACCACCGAGACCTGCAGCACTGTGTGTGTGTGTGTGTGTGTGGGGGGGAAGTGCCTGAGTTCAGTCCCCAGCCTCCACATGGCAGCCAGAACCACCGAGACCTGCAGCACTGTGTGTGTGTGTGTGGGGGATGGGGGGGAAGTGCCTGAGTTCAGTCCCCAGCCTCCACATGGCAGCCAGAACCACCGAGACCTGCAGCACTGTGTGTGTGTGTGTGGGGGGGGAAGTGCCTGAGTTCAGTCCCCAGCCTCCACATGGCAGCCAGAACCACCGAGACCTGCAGCACTGTGTGTGTGTGTGTGTGGGGATGGGGGGGAAGTGCCTGAGTTCAGTCCCCAGCCTCCACATGGCAGCCAGAACCACCGAGACCTGCAGCACTGTGTGTGTGTGTGTGTGGGGATGGGGGGGAAGTGCCTGAGTTCAGTCCCCAGCCTCCACATGGCAGCCAGAACCACCGAGACCTGCAGCACTGTGTGTGTGTGTGGGGGATGGGGGGGAAGTGCCTGAGTTCAGTCCCCAGCCTCCACATGGCAGCCAGAACCACCGAGACCTGCAGCACTGTGTGTGTGTGTGTGGGGGGGGAAGTGCCTGAGTTCAGTCCCCAGCCTCCACATGGCAGCCAGAACCACCGAGACCTGCAGCACTGTGTGTGTGTGTGTGTGGGGGGGGAAGTGCCTGAGTTCAGTCCCCAGCCTCCACATGGCAGCCAGAACCACCGAGACCTGCAGCACTGTGTGTGTGTGTGTGGGGGGGAAGTGCCTGAGTTCAGTCCCCAGCCTCCACATGGCAGCCAGAACCACCGAGACCTGCAGCACTGTGTGTGTGGGGGATGGGGGGGAAGTGCCTGAGTTCAGTCCCCAGCCTCCACATGGCAGCCAGAACCACCGAGACCTGCAGCACTGTGTGTGTGTGTGGGGGATGGGGGGGAAGTGCCTGAGTTCAGTCCCCAGCCTCCACATGGCAGCCAGAACCACCTAGACCTGCAGCACTGTGTGTGTGTGTGTGGGGGGGGGAAGTGCCTGAGTTCAGTCCCCAGCCTCCACATGGCAGCCAGAACCACCTAGACCTGCAGCACTGTGTGTGTGTGTGTGGGGGGGGGAAGTGCCTGAGTTCAGTCCCCAGCCTCCACATGGCAGCCAGAACCACCGAGACCTGCAGCACTGTGTGTGTGTGTGGGGGGGGGAAGTGCCTGAGTTCAGTCCCCAGCCTCCACATGGCAGCCAGAACCACCGAGACCTGCAGCACTGTGTGTGTGTGGGGGGGGGAAGTGCCTGAGTTCAGTCCCCAGCCTCCACATGGCAGCCAGAACCACCTAGACCTGCAGCACTGTGTGTGTGTGTGGGGGGGGGGGGGGAAGTGCCTGAGTTCAGTCCCCAGCCTCCACATGGCAGCCAGAACCACCGAGACCTGCAGCACTGTGTGTGTGTGGGGGATGGGGGGGAAGTGCCTGAGTTCAGTCCCCAGCCTCCACATGGCAGCCAGAACCACCGAGACCTGCAGCACTGTGTGTGTGTGTGTGGGGGGGGAAGTGCCTGAGTTCAGTCCCCAGCCTCCACATGGCAGCCAGAACCACCGAGACCTGCAGCACTGGGGGGGGATGGGGGGGAAGTGCCTGAGTTCAGTCCCCAGCCTCCACATGGCAGCCAGAACCACCGAGACCTGCAGCACTGTGTGTGTGTGTGTGGGGGGGGGGGAAGTGCCTGAGTTCAGTCCCCAGCCTCCACATGGCAGCCAGAACCACCGAGACCTGCAGCACTGTGTGTGTGTGTGTGGGGGGGAAGTGCCTGAGTTCAGTCCCCAGCCTCCACATGGCAGCCAGAACCACCGAGACCTGCAGCACTGTGTGTGTGTGTGTGTGTGGGGGGGGGAAGTGCCTGAGTTCAGTCCCCAGCCTCCACATGGCAGCCAGAACCACCGAGACCTGCAGCACTGTGTGTGTGTGTGTGGGGGGGGGGGAAGTGCCTGAGTTCAGTCCCCAGCCTCCACATGGCAGCCAGAACCACCGAGACCTGCAGCACTGTGTGTGTGTGTGTGGGGGGGGAAGTGCCTGAGTTCAGTCCCCAGCCTCCACATGGCAGCCAGAACCACCTAGACCTGCAGCACTGTGTGTGTGTGTGGGGGGGGGGGGAAGTGCCTGAGTTCAGTCCCCAGCCTCCACATGGCAGCCAGAACCACCGAGACCTGCAGCACTGTGTGTGTGTGTGTGGGGGGGGGGAAGTGCCTGAGTTCAGTCCCCAGCCTCCACATGGCAGCCAGAACCACCTAGACCTGCAGCACTGTGTGTGTGTGTGTGTGGGGGGGGGAAGTGCCTGAGTTCAGTCCCCAGCCTCCACATGGCAGCCAGAACCACCGAGACCTGCAGCACTGTGTGTGTGTGGGGGATGGGGGGGAAGTGCCTGAGTTCAGTCCCCAGCCTCCACATGGCAGCCAGAACCACCGAGACCTGCAGCACTGTGTGTGTGTGTGTGGGGGGGGGAAGTGCCTGAGTTCAGTCCCCAGCCTCCACATGGCAGCCAGAACCACCGAGACCTGCAGCACTGGGGGGGGATGGGGGGGAAGTGCCTGAGTTCAGTCCCCAGCCTCCACATGGCAGCCAGAACCACCGAGACCTGCAGCACTGTGTGTGTGTGTGTGGGGGGGGGGAAGTGCCTGAGTTCAGTCCCCAGCCTCCACATGGCAGCCAGAACCACCGAGACCTGCAGCACTGTGTGTGTGTGTGTGGGGGGGAAGTGCCTGAGTTCAGTCCCCAGCCTCCACATGGCAGCCAGAACCACCGAGACCTGCAGCACTGTGTGTGTGTGTGTGGGGGGGGGGGGAAGTGCCTGAGTTCAGTCCCCAGCCTCCACATGGCAGCCAGAACCACCGAGACCTGCAGCACTGTGTGTGTGTGTGGGGGGGGGGGGGAAGTGCCTGAGTTCAGTCCCCAGCCTCCACATGGCAGCCAGAACCACCTAGACCTGCAGCACTGTGTGTGTGTGTGTGGGGGGAAGTGCCTGAGTTCAGTCCCCAGCCTCCACATGGCAGCCAGAACCACCGAGACCTGCAGCACTGTGTGTGTGTGTGTGGGGGGGGGGGAAGTGCCTGAGTTCAGTCCCCAGCCTCCACATGGCAGCCAGAACCACCGAGACCTGCAGCACTGTGTGTGTGTGTGTGGGGGGGGGGGAAGTGCCTGAGTTCAGTCCCCAGCCTCCACATGGCAGCCAGAACCACCTAGACCTGCAGCACTGTGTGTGTGTGTGTGGGGGGGGGGGAAGTGCCTGAGTTCAGTCCCCAGCCTCCACATGGCAGCCAGAACCACCGAGACCTGCAGCACTGTGTGTGTGTGGGGGGGGGGGAAGTGCCTGAGTTCAGTCCCCAGCCTCCACATGGCAGCCAGAACCACCGAGACCTGCAGCACTGTGTGTGTGTGTGTGGGGGGGGAAGTGCCTGAGTTCAGTCCCCAGCCTCCACATGGCAGCCAGAACCACCGAGACCTGCAGCACTGTGTGTGTGTGTGTGTGGGGGGGGGGAAGTGCCTGAGTTCAGTGCCCAGCCTCCACATGGCAGCCAGAACCACCTAGACCTGCAGCACTGTGTGTGTGTGTGTGGGGGGAAGTGCCTGAGTTCAGTCCCCAGCCTCCACATGGCAGCCAGAACCACCGAGACCTGCAGCACTGTGTGTGTGTGTGTGTGGGGGGGGGGAAGTGCCTGAGTTCAGTCCCCAGCCTCCACATGGCAGCCAGAACCACCTAGACCTGCAGCACTGTGTGTGTGTGTGGGGGGGGAAGTGCCTGAGTTCAGTCCCCAGCCTCCACATGGCAGCCAGAACCACCGAGACCTGCAGCACTGTGTGTGTGTGGGGGGGGGGAAGTGCCTGAGTTCAGTCCCCAGCCTCCACATGGCAGCCAGAACCACCTAGACCTGCAGCACTGTGTGTGTGTGTGTGTGTGGGGGGGAAGTGCCTGAGTTCAGTCCCCAGCCTCCACATGGCAGCCAGAACCACCTAGACCTGCAGCACTGTGTGTGTGTGTGTGGGGGGGGAAGTGCCTGAGTTCAGTCCCCAGCCTCCACATGGCAGCCAGAACCACCTAGACCTGCAGCACTGTGTGTGTGTGTGTGTGGGGGGGGGGAAGTGCCTGAGTTCAGTCCCCAGCCTCCACATGGCAGCCAGAACCACCGAGACCTGCAGCACTGTGTGTGTGTGGGGGGGGGGGGGGAAGTGCCTGAGTTCAGTCCCCAGCCTCCACATGGCAGCCAGAACCACCGAGACCTGCAGCACTGTGTGTGTGTGTGTGGGGGGGGGGAAGTGCCTGAGTTCAGTCCCCAGCCTCCACATGGCAGCCAGAACCACCTAGACCTGCAGCACTGTGTGTGTGTGTGTGGGGGGGGGGGAAGTGCCTGAGTTCAGTCCCCAGCCTCCACATGGCAGCCAGAACCACCGAGACCTGCAGCACTGTGTGTGTGTGTGTGTGGGGGGGGGGGAAGTGCCTGAGTTCAGTCCCCAGCCTCCACATGGCAGCCAGAACCACCTAGACCTGCAGCACTGTGTGTGTGTGTGTGGGGGGAAGTGCCTGAGTTCAGTCCCCAGCCTCCACATGGCAGCCAGAACCACCGAGACCTGCAGCACTGTGTGTGTGTGTGGGGGGGGGGAAGTGCCTGAGTTCAGTCCCCAGCCTCCACATGGCAGCCAGAACCACCGAGACCTGCAGCACTGTGTGTGTGGGGGATGGGGGGGAAGTGCCTGAGTTCAGTCCCCAGCCTCCACATGGCAGCCAGAACCACCTAGACCTGCAGCACTGTGTGTGTGTGTGGGGGGGGGGGAAGTGCCTGAGTTCAGTCCCCAGCCTCCACATGGCAGCCAGAACCACCTAGACCTGCAGCACTGTGTGTGTGGGGGGGGGGGGAAGTGCCTGAGTTCAGTCCCCAGCCTCCACATGGCAGCCAGAACCACCTAGACCTGCAGCACTGTGTGTGTGTGGGGGATGGGGGGGAAGTGCCTGAGTTCAGTCCCCAGCCTCCACATGGCAGCCAGAACCACCTAGACCTGCAGCACTGTGTGTGTGTGTGGGGGGGGAAGTGCCTGAGTTCAGTCCCCAGCCTCCACATGGCAGCCAGAACCACCGAGACCTGCAGCACTGTGTGTGTGGGGGGGGGGGGAAGTGCCTGAGTTCAGTCCCCAGCCTCCACATGGCAGCCAGAACCACCTAGACCTGCAGCACTGTGTGTGTGTGTGGGGGGGGGGGAAGTGCCTGAGTTCAGTCCCCAGCCTCCACATGGCAGCCAGAACCACCGAGACCTGCAGCACTGTGTGTGTGTGGGGGGGGGGGGAAGTGCCTGAGTTCAGTCCCCAGCCTCCACATGGCAGCCAGAACCACCTAGACCTGCAGCACTGTGTGTGTGTGTGGGGGGGGGGGGGAAGTGCCTGAGTTCAGTCCCCAGCCTCCACATGGCAGCCAGAACCACCGAGACCTGCAGCACTGTGTGTGTGTGTGGGGGGGGGAAGTGCCTGAGTTCAGTCCCCAGCCTCCACATGGCAGCCAGAACCACCTAGACCTGCAGCACTGTGTGTGTGTGTGGGGGGGGAAGTGCCTGAGTTCAGTCCCCAGCCTCCACATGGCAGCCAGAACCACCGAGACCTGCAGCACTGTGTGTGTGTGGGGGGGGGAAGTGCCTGAGTTCAGTCCCCAGCCTCCACATGGCAGCCAGAACCACCTAGACCTGCAGCACTGTGTGTGTGTGGGGGGGGGAAGTGCCTGAGTTCAGTCCCCAGCCTCCACATGGCAGCCAGAACCACCTAGACCTGCAGCACTGTGTGTGTGTGGGGGGGGGGGGAAGTGCCTGAGTTCAGTCCCCAGCCTCCACATGGCAGCCAGAACCACCTAGACCTGCAGCACTGTGTGTGTGGGGGATGGGGGGGAAGTGCCTGAGTTCAGTCCCCAGCCTCCACATGGCAGCCAGAACCACCGAGACCTGCAGCACTGTGTGTGTGTGGGGGGGGGGGGGGAAGTGCCTGAGTTCAGTCCCCAGCCTCCACATGGCAGCCAGAACCACCTAGACCTGCAGCACTGTGTGTGTGTGGGGGGGGGGGGGGGAAGTGCCTGAGTTCAGTCCCCAGCCTCCACATGGCAGCCAGAACCACCTAGACCTGCAGCACTGTGTGTGTGTGTGGGGGTGGGGGGGGAAGTGCCTGAGTTCAGTCCCCAGCCTCCACATGGCAGCCAGAACCACCGAGACCTGCAGCACTGTGTGTGTGTGTGGGGGGGGGGGAAGTGCCTGAGTTCAGTCCCCAGCCTCCACATGGCAGCCAGAACCACCTAGACCTGCAGCACTGTGTGTGTGTGTGTGGGGGGGGGAGTGCCCTCTTCTCTTTCAGGGCACCCAGACACACGTACACGTAAATAAAAACAAAAATAAATAGTTTAAGATGAAAAATGTTCAAAGCCAAGGGTAGCCTCTCAGGACTAGTTCTCTGGCCAGATTTAGATGTCTTTCCGGCTAGGTACCTGCACATCCTGACTTTCTGTTCTTCCTCAAAATATTAGCAACCGTCCAATAGGCTTTGAATAGGTGTCTTTTCTGTTTTAATTTTCTGTGGTTTGTGTCTGGTGCTTGTAACTAAGGACAGTGTTGTAGAAAGAGAAAAATCCAAGAATATTAGGGAGCATGTTGCCTTGGGATTAGAGAAGGAGGGGATCCAGGCCCTGAAAACATCAGTGTCCTGCAGTGAAGTCTGAACAGTAGTCTTTTAAAATGTATTGAACAGTATATCACCTATTTACATAAGGTGTTTATCACATAAACAATACTTCATAAACTGCACAAAAATGTAAGCACAGTATGAAGTGGGTACCCTTGTTTAATTTCATGACATATATCTACTTGTACTTTCTTTTTGTTTTGTGTGTGTGTGTGTGTGTGTGTGTGTGTGTGTGTGTGTGTTTGTTTTCTTTGTTTTCTTTGTCAAGACAAGGTTTCTTTGTGTAGTCCTGGTTGTTCTGGAACTTACTCTGTGAACCAGGCTGGCCTCGAATTTATAGAGATCCACCTGCCTCTGCCTCCCTACTTGTACTTGTTTTAGAGGAAAAACTACTTATTTGGTAAGCTTTTGACTTCAGCAAGAGTTTCTTTTCTTTCTTTCTTTCTTTCTTCCTTTCTTTCTTTCTTTCTTTTTTTGCTTTTTGTTTGTTTGTTTTATTTTTTTGAGACAGAGTTTCTCTGTGTAGTCCTGGCTGTCCTGGAACTCACTCTGTAGACCAGGTTGGCCTCGAACTCAGAAATCTGCCTGCTTCTGCCTCCCAAGTGCTGGGTTTAAAGGCGTGTGCCTGGCTTCTTTTATATTTCTAACTTATGCTAAAGTAAGTTAAAAGGCTTTCCTAGATTCTCAGAAGACAGAACTAACTTGAACACAGCAATATAATTAAATGTTACAGAACAAGGACATTTTACTTATATTAGTATGTATATAGTTATGCAACAAAGCAATAATCTGTTTGCAGAGCAGTCTCTGGTTACCTGAGATAGATCAAATGCATGTCTACACTCTTCAGGACATGGGACCCTTTTTACTTTTTTCTTTTTTTCTGAATGATTACCTTATTTATTTATTTATTTATTTATTTATTTATATTCGATATATTCTTTATTTACATTTCAAATGATTTCCCCTTTCCTGGTTCCAAAAGTCACATAAGCCCTCTTCCCTCCCCCTGTTTCCCAATCAACCAACCCCCTCCTGCTTCCCTGTCCTGGTATTCCCCTACATTGCTGCATCAAGCCTTTCCAGGACCAGGGGCCTCTCCTTTCTTCTTCTTGGACATCATTTGATATGTGAATTGTGTCTTGGGTATTCTGAGCTTCTGGGCAAATATCCACTGATCAGTGAGTTGCATACCATCAGTGTTCTTATATCTACCAAGAAGAACTCTCAATTCTGAACATCTATGCCCCAAATACAAGGGCACCCTCAATCATGAAAGAAACTTTACTAAAGCTTAATGCACACATTGCATCCCACACAATAGTTGTGGGTGACTTCAACACCCCACTCCCCTCAATGGACAGATCAGGGAAACCCAAACTAAGTAGAGACACAGTGAACCTAACAAGAAGTTTTGGACCAAATGGATTTAACAGATATCTATAGAACATTTCATCCTAAATCAAAAGAATATGCCTTCTTCTCAGCACCTCATGATACCTTCTCCAAAACTGACCATATAACTGGTCACAAAACAGACCTCAACAAATATAAGATCGAACTAATCCCTTGCCTCCTATCAGATCACTATGGAGTAAGGGTGGTCTTCAATAGAAACAAAAACAACAGAAAGCCCACATATACGTGGAAGCTGAACAATGCTCTATTCAATGATAACTTGGTCAAGGAAGAAATAGGGAGAAAAATAAAAACCTTTTTAGAATTTAAAGAAAATGAAGAGTTTTTTTTATGGAGAGTTTTTATTATTGTAAATCCATTTTCAGATGCTATCATATACATAGAGCAAATACGGGGGATTTTAGGAATAGCATGTTTAACTGTCTAATCGAAATAGGAACCAACAGTTAAGCAATTCTTTTTCTTTAGATTAAAGGCACCACTTTCCTTCTTGTCTGTAATAAGGAACTCTAGATGTGACTCCAGTGGACCTAATGAAGAAGAGTAAAATCTGTAAATTTCCCACGAAGTGTGAGTTTCTAATGAAACCCTGCATCGGTCAGCGTGCCAAAGATGGCCACGCTCTGTCTGGAATCTCTCAAATCAACTGTTTTGCCACTGAAGTCTATTCCCTGCTTTGTAAGTTTGAACCCCATAAAAAGGTTAGGGTTCAGTGCAGAGCTTGCAGCACTCAGATGGATGATGTTTTATTGGCAGTATTTAGGAGATGTTTTTCTTGGTGTAACTATGTATATAGACTCTCGGTGTAACTATGTATATGTATGTAGGGAGGGAACTGGGAGCCATATGCTGTGAGAACCGAAGGTAAATGCTGGAGGCTATTTATATTTTCACTTCCCTTAACGCGTTTGTTTGACCCGTTTGCACCTGCACCAGATGCGCTCGGTCGCATGTGGGTGGGAGGTATGTGGGCAGGAAATACAGCAGGGTGTACTCTTGACTCTGATTGGATGTGGGTGGGAGCTACGAAGGCAGGAAATACGTCAGGATCGATGCTTGCCCCTGATTGGACCTGGTGGGAAATAGGGTGACCTTGTGGAGTTGCCTTTTTAAGCCTCTACAAGGTGCAGCCTGTGGCCATTTTCTGGGGTCCCAGAGATGGACTTGGCCAGAGATGTATCCTCCTGCCCAGTATTTAATTAAAGCTCACTTCAAATTTGGCTTTAAATCTTGATAGTGATCTTATTTTTGCTCATTGGGATTCACTATATCCTTTTGTATCTTTTGAATTGAGAACCACAAGAATATATTAACTAGTCGAAAAATATATAAAATTTGTTTTAAATAATGAAGACTAAGGTGGGTCTTAGTTAAATAAAAGCACTCTCAATACATTCTATATATCCAGCCATCAAATCGCTCCTGCCAGCTCAAAAGTCACAATTGAACTTACCATTGGATAAGCAAGCCAACAATTAAACTAAAGCCAACCAACCAACCTTGGGGCTGGAGAGGGCTTGATGGCTCAGAGCACTAGCTGATCTTCCAGGGGACCCAGTTTGAGTTATAGGCCCTAGTACCCACATGGTAGTTCAAAACCATCTGCAAATCCAGTTCCAGTGATTTGACACCCCTTCTGGCCTCCATGGGCATCTGGCACAATGTGGTTGGTACACAGAAATACATGCGAGCAAAACACCACATGTATAAAATAAAATAATAAATTTAAAAATCTAGACCCTCTTTATTGTCATTTGGCAGCAGTTAGATTGCTAGCAGTTAGATAGTTAGATAGTTAGCAGGCGTTGATTCCGCGTGGCTCTACAGTGCCTGAACATAGTATAGGAAAGGCACACAGAGAAGCTGTTTAAGAAAAGACAAAGAAACTAAATGCAACAGTACAGTCTTGTAATCCTAACACCTTGAATCAAAAGCTTGAGACTAGCCTTGGGTTCATAGTAAGATGCTGTTAGAAAAGCAAAGCAAAGAAAGGAAAGGTAATTGGTGTGCTTTAAAAATATTTTCTGAGTATTAGAGGAATGAAATTAGGGAAATCAGTCTCCGTGACTTCAATTTTTGGTAGTTAAATATTCCTCAAAAATATAAAGAATACACAAATAATAAACGCCTAGAAAACATTAAAATTATATAAATGGAGTCATGCAATAGCATTCGCGACAAGTGTTTAGCTCTTAATATGGGGAGAATGTTACAGCCAGGGCTACAGAGAAACCCTGTCTCGAAAAAAAAAAAACAAAAACAAAAACAACAACAACAAAAACAAAAAACAAAAAAAAAAAAAAAAGAAAAGAAAAAAGGAAAAAAAAAGAAACCCAAATATAGGAGAGTGTTTTATTTTTAAACATATGCATATTGAGAATTAATTTTGAGTCTCATAAAAAATGTTTAATGCTGAATATGAGAGAATAAGTGTCTTGTTTAAAAGGGATGAGAGCTCATGCTTACAGGGGTTACAAAGAGCATAAGGTACGTGGCGTGAACAGCAGCTCTCAGTTGGGTCACTTGTCCAATTAAAAGTTAACTGCAAATTAGAGATACTGAACCCAGGAAACCGCAAAGTACACAGTTTGTATAGGGTTAGTGTTCAGAAAGCTGAGTCTAGGATCACAAGTCATGTACCATCTGTTAAGGACACCCCCCACCCCCCACCCCCCTCCCCCGCAAAATGGCAAAGACATTTCCCCTGTATATATATCTAGTCCAGATGGTCGCTTTGTCTGAACTCGGATATAGACACTGTTTTAGGGTTTCTATTATTGTGATAATCACAATAACCAAAAGCAACTTGCTGGATAAAGGGTTTATTTCGGCTTAAACTTTTACATCCCAGTCCATCACTGAAGGATATAACCCAATAGTCTCTGGTCTTATAGAACCAACCCAAGTGTAGTAGTACCTACCTCCTGTGGGAAGGGTCCTCCTACATCAATTATTAATCAAAAGTGTGCCGCACAGGCTTGCCCATGGGCTAGTCTGAAAGGGTCACTTCCTCATTTGTGTATCCCTCATTTTAGGTAATTCTACCTCGTGTCAAGTTAACACATAACTAGCCAGTACAGATGCTTGCCCATCTGTACTGAATGGTTTTATGTGTCAACTTGACACAGGCTGGAGTTATCACAGAACAAGGAGCTTCAGTTGGGAAGTGCCTCCATGAGATCCAGCTGTGGGGCATTTTCTCAGTGATCAAGGGGTAAGGGCCCCTTGTGGGTGGCACCATCTCTGGGCTGATATTCTTGGGTTCTATAAGAAAGCAGGCTGAGCAAGCCAGGGGAAGCAAGCCAGTAAGGAACATCCCTCCATGGCCTCTGCATCAGCCCCTGCTTCCTGACCTGCTTGAGTTCCAGTCCTGACTTCCTTCAGTGATGAACAGCTGTGTGGAAGTGTAAGCTGAATAAACCCTTTCCTCCCCAACTTGCTTCTTGGTCATGATGTTTGTACTGGAATAGAAACCCTGACTAAGACACCATCATTCTTATTATTACTTAGAATTTCCTCTTCATCATGCCACCACCCCTAATCCTTATGATCCAGGAAGTGACCTCATCTGCTCCATTCTGTACAGATATTTCAGAGCCAACCCTTAAACATTCTGGTCTATGGTGAGTCCTGTGAGGACGGGATGGACAGATGGCCAGGGATGAGGCAAGAAAGAGAGATGGAACCGTGGGGAATGGGGAAATAGTGCATCTGTATCTTACTGCCATTTGCAAGCACAAAGCCTGCATAAGACCATGAGTGCCCTGGAGAAGCCACAAGACAAGGAAGGCTGGAGAGGTGGTTCAGTGGTTGAGTGCGCAGTACTCCTGTCCATGATCTAGGCTAGGTTCTCAGTGCTCGTGCAAGGCAGCTGACAACGTCTCTCACTCCAGCTCTTAGGAAATCCAGTGGCTCCAGCCTCTGCTGGTCACTGCTCTCATATGCACACACACACACACACACACACACACACACACACGCATGCATATAATTAAAAATAAATCTCTAGGGGACTAGAAAGATGGCTTGGAGGTTAATAGAATGCACTGCTTATAGATGACCTGAATTTGATTCTCAGAACCCACATCCAGTGCCTTATGATCACCTGTAACTCAAGCACCAACATCCTTTTCTGCATCTAGACACATAGAATAAAACAAGTAAGTCTAAAAATTAAAAACGAAAAGAAAGCCCCCTTTATTATACTCTTTTTGGTAGGATCTTGCCATATTGCCTAAGCTGCCCTCAAACTTACGGTTGTCCTGTCCCTGACTCACAGTGCTGGGATTATAGGTATGCATCAGCCACACCAGCCTATGGGAAGCTTTTTTCTAAGTTATGAAATTACTTAGTTGAACCATTCACAACTTTCTCTCTAAATGAGAGAGACATGTGAGGCAGTCATTATTCCGCCATACCTTAACGAAGCATTTGAGAGTTGAACAGGAAGATATCCCGACATCCAACAGACTCCAGCTGTTCCTTAGGGCGGCTCCAGCATACATGAGTTCAAGATACCACCTGCCTTGTTTGTCTTCAGAAAGAGGAACGTGGAAATAATCCTAAAGAGCAATGACATCTTATGAAGACAGTCTGTCTCCTTCTTAGCAGACCGTAATTACAACGCTCCCCTTCCCTCTTCTTTCTCTCCTCTTCTCTCTTCCTCCCTTCTCCTCCCCCCCCATACAGTGTTATAATTGTTTTAGAACAAAGGGAAGGAAGACTGGATAGGCTTCTCAACTTGGATCCTACTGTTCCCATAAGCTTATAAATAGATTTTAGCCGGGGGGGGGGAACCCTACACCTTCATTCTTTTAAAAACGTGTTATTTAAAAATGTGTGAGTGCTCTGTCTGTCTGTCTGTCTGTCTGTCTGTCTGTCTGCCACAGATATGCTTAGAACCTGGGCTAGAAGAGGGCACCGGAGAGCCCGAAACTGGAACCACAGTTCTCTGTGAGTAGTGGGAACTGAGTCCAGGTCCTCTGAAAGAATAGCCGTCGGTCACTTAAGCAGTTAACTATGTCTCCAGTCCCTACAGCTTTGTTTTTGTGAGCTCTAAGTGAAATCAAGATTTTTTTCCTCTTTCATTCTGTTTAATCGAGTCATTATCTATAGCTATGTCTTTGTTGCTAATTGAGAATCGCATTCACTTTCATTTTATGTTCCTGTTGTTGCAGATATTTCAGAATATCCTGTGTACTTTTCACTAATTTGAAAGTATACCAGCTGTTAAGTGCCTAAAACCTGTTAGCTAATGTTAATAAATCTCCATACCCATACCCTATGCCACTGTGTCATACATTTGATCATTATTTAAAGATTATATTTAAATCCAATTCACTTTTTTTTACTTGTTTTCTTTGAGAGAGTCTTTTATTCTGTAGCCTAGGCTGGCCTCAATCTCTCATTCCTCCTGCTTTAGAGTTCATAGTGCTAGGATTATAAGTGTGCATTGCCTTGCCGGTCATGGTTATCTCTCTCTGTGTCTCTCTCTGTGTGTCTCTCTCTCTCTGTTTCTCTCTCTCCGTTTCTCTCTCTCCGTTTCTCTCTCTCTCTCTCTCTCTCTCTCTCTCTCTCTCTCTCTCTCGTGTGTGTGGATGTTATGTGTTTCTATTTTTATCTTACATATGTTATGCATTTAACAACATTCTGAGAGACTTTATTATACTTCCACATAGATCCATGAAACATATTGGGTATTATCTCCTATGGGAGATCTAGATCGTAATAATCTACCAAATACTAATAATCCTCAGAAAATACTCAATAAAGCTGGGCATGGTGACACATGCTGTTAATCCCAGCACTTAGGAGGCAGAGGCAGGCACTGTGAGTTTGAGGCCAGCCTGGTCTACCACCAGAGCTATAAAGTGAGACCTCATCTTAACAAAACAAATAAAGCAAAAAAAAAAAAAAAAAAACAACCCACAAAGATATACTTTTTAATAAATGAGAATGACCACATCTAAATTAAATACTTCATGACTGTTTTCTTATTCTGGCAGTGTGGTTTGAGCTAAGAAGCCCTCTCTGAGCTTCAGTTTTCTCTGAATACCAAATAAAATCAAAGCTCACAGGTTCACTGATGTCTTCTAAGTCTCCAAACTCCTTTGTTTCCTTGTATCTGTTTGCTTACCAAGCAAGGCGTTTGTCTGATAACTGGCATGCTCTTTGCGGGTGCTAAAGTTAGTGCTACGTCTTTTTATGAATAATTGCAGTAAGCTATCTGGTCCAGGCACAACCCATGAATTCACTAAAGAGAAGTGAAACTTAACAGTGAGCTTCCTTGCCCTCTGTCAAGAATTTACTAGCTCGGTTTGTTTTTCTTACCTAAGATCTCCAAATATACAATATTCTTATCATCTAGTATGCAAACAAATAGCGATATTTTCCAAAACCTCTTTGTTCCTTGTGTTAAAAATGTACCCAATCATATCCCTATCCTATGCAGATCTGTAAGGCATAATTAAACCCAAACACTTCCTAGTGACCCTTGAGCAAACACATACCTTTACCATCTGCTTGATGGCTCCCACTGAAGTATGTGCTTCAACATCAAACGCCTCAAAAGATCCTTCGAAGGCTATGAAAATCCTCATCATGAAGTTATCTTCTCAAAAGCAAGACAAAAAACCAAAACCAAACCAAACCAAAACAAAAAACAAAAAACCAAAAATCCCTGTTTCTAAAGGTAGTTGGAAAAAATTTCCAGTTCACAAATGGGCACAAAATGCACGGCCAGAGGCACCTCTCATTGTCTATTCTCCACAGCGACCTGAAAGAGCTTAAAGAAGCACATCCAAGGTCGGTATCCCAGGGTGGGACAGCCTAGACCGTGGCTCATTGGAGGGAATGTTTCTCTCAACACAATCACGACAGCCACCTGGTTCTCAGATTACAGAAACCAGTGCGCCCGACAACGGCCCGGGCAAGTGTGAGCAGGCTTCTGACGTGTAGCGCAAAGATCCTACACACAAGTGACACTTAGGTGTTGTAATTGCCATCCCTGACCTTTGAATTTATCACTCAAGAAAAGCCGATCAAGAACCCATCAGAATACGGGCTTCATTAGGGTGCACTGGCGTACAGCGAAGCAAATACAGTTGATTTTGTTGAATGAGGTGGTCCTGCAAATTCTCTGTCCAATGTCTGCCTGGAAGCACTCTAGTTTCCATAACAACTTTGTGTACTTGTTCTCTGGCAGTGTATCCAATCCTGCCATGGGCTTACAGAACAATACCCAGTTGTACCAGGAAAATGAAAGTGGCCTTTCCCTTCCCGTCCATGCATAATCAAATCTGCTGCATAGCAACACAATATAATTGATAACAACACAATATAATTGATATTTCTTTTAGTCTTTGTACTACTCAGAATGATTTGCTGTTGTGATCTCTCTCTCTCTCTCTCTCTCTCTCTCTCTCTCTCTCTCTCAACTGAAAACAGAGTCTTCCCTCATATAATACACCCCCAACCACAATTTCCCCTCCCTCCACCCTGCCCAGCTCCTCCCCACCTTCTCTCCAATGGACCTCCAGGTGCACTCTCCCTCTGTTTCCTTTCAGAAAAACAACAACAGCCTACTCAACAAAAATGGGAAATCTGGATGAAATGAAAATTTTTCTAGGTAGATACCAAATACCAAGCTAAATTAGAGTCAGGTAAGCCATCTAAACTGTTCCATAACCCCTAAAGAAATAGAAGCAGTCATTAAAAGTCTCCCAACCAAAAAAGTAAAAAAATAAAAATGCCCAGGACCAGATGGTTTTAGTGCAGAATTCTATCAGAATTCTTCAAAGAAGACCAAATACCAATACTCTTCAAACTATTCCACAAAATAGAAACAGAAGAAAACTTTATCCAATTCATTTTACGAAGCCACAGTTACACTGAGTATTCTCCCTTGGAGATGGACCAATTCTGTCTAATGAGGAACGTTTCACAATTTTCTTTTATAGAGGACTTCATAAGAGATTTCTTTTTCTACTTCTATCATGCTTAATGTTTCAAATAGATTTTAAAAACTGGAAAAAAAACAACAATAGCAACAACAACAACCAGATCTACAAGAGACAATAGCTAAACAGGACAAAATAAAACACAATAAGACAAGGCCAAAGCTCCCATATCAAGGCTGGACAAGGTAACCCAATAGGAGGAAGAATCCCAAGAGCAGACAAGAGAGTCGGAGATGTACCCACTCCCACTGTTAGGAGTCCCACAACAACGCTAAGCTAACAACCATAACACACACATACCCAGAAGACCTGGTACAGATGCATGCAGGCCCCATGCTGGCCACTTCAGTCTCTGAGAAGTCACGTGAGCCCTGCTCAGTAGTTGACGCAGTAGGCCATGTCCTCCTGCTGTCCTCCAGCCCCTGTGACTCATACAGCCTTTCCTTCCAGTCTTCTGTTGGATTCCCCTATTTCCCAGAGGAGGGATGCAATGATGCAATGGAGACCTCAAATTTAGACTCTCTCTCTCTCTCTGTATAGTCTGCCTATGTGTCTCTGCACCTGCTCCATCTGTTGCCAGAGGAAACGTCTCTAATGACACCTGGACAAAGCACCAATCTATGAGTAAAGCAGAATATTATTAGAAATCATTTAATATTTCTTCCTTCCTTCCTTCCTTCCTTCCTTCCTTCCTTCCTTCCTTCCTCCTCCTCCTCCTCCCCCTCCTCCTCCTCCTCCTCCTCCTCCTCCTCCTCCTCCTCCTCCTCCTCCTCCTCCTCCTCCTCCTCTCTCTCTCTCTCTCTCTCTCTCTCTCTCTCTCTCTCTCTCTCTCTCTTTCATTTGGGTTTGGTTCTACCCAACATCTCAGGGCTATCTGGGCAGTGTGTGGAATGGGCTCCCTCGCATGGTATGAGCCTTAATTTAAACCAGATATTGCCAAGGACAACATCCACACGACTCATTGAATATAGAGAGGTCAAGATAGTTGGAGCCATCACCCCTATGTTTTCGTGCAATGGTTCTTAACCTCCCTAATGCTGTAAACTTAAAATACACACCTTCATGTTGCGGTGATCCACAACCATAAACTTATTTTCATTGCCACTTTCCAACTGTAATTGTGCTACTGTTATGAATCATAATGCAAACATCCAATGTGGAGTATATCTGATATATGACCAGGTAGAAAGGGATATTCATCCCTCAAAGGGATCTCGACCCTCTGGCTGAGAACTGCTGTTCTAGTCTCTGGCATGAGAAGGTACTCCTCAGACAAGTGAGAAAGAAACCTGGACACCAAGTAACTCTCTACTTAAAATTCGTCCTGCCTGCAAGATGTGCTGGGGAAAAGGTGGTTCAGAACTTGTGGGAGAGCCCAGCCCATGTTGGGTGGGAATTTTTTCAAACCCTATTCACAGAGTGGTGGTATTAAGCACCATTGAGTGCAAGCATTTCCCTGGAGCTGACAATCGTTCCTCTAATCCTCTGTATGAGGCACTCAGCTCAGTGTCTGATCTTTTTTTCTCCCCGTAGGTGTACATCTGCCTTCTTGCTCAAATATATCCGATGTAGGATAGGACCACTGTCTTTGATTCTTAACAGCACTGAGCACAACTCCAGTTACATGATAGGTGCTTGGTACATGGTTATCTAGTGGGGGCTCTTGCTTGTAACCTCAGTGCTCGGAAGGCTGAAGAAGGAGGCTTGCCATGACTTGGAGTCCAGTCAGAGGTGTAGAATGAGACTCTGTCTCAAAACAAAGTAACTGCAACAACATCACAAGTGAAAACAAACTCCCACACACTTATGTGGGAGTTTACGAGTCCCTTCTTATTTCGTGCCTGAGTTCCAGATGCAAGAAATTTGAGAAAGTATAAATGGATAAATGGGGGTGGGGGGTGTTGAGTACAAGGCTCTCTCTCTCTCTCTCTCTCTCTCTCTCTCTCTCTCTCTCTCTCTCTGTGTGTGTGTGTGTGTGTGTGTGTGTGTGTCTCTATCTCTGTCTCTCTCTCTCATCACATAATTTTCAAATGTGTTTTGACACAGTGGTAACCTTGCTTTCACTATTTTTTTTAACGATTTATTTATTATATGTGAGTACTCTGTAGCTGTCTTCAAACACCAGAAGAGGGCGTCAGATCTCTTTACAGATGGTTGTGAGCCACCATGTGGGTGCTGGGATTTGAACTCATGACCTTTGGAAGAGCAGTCAGTGCTCTTACCCCCTGAGCCATCTCTCCAGTCCCTCACTATTTTGATAGAGAAGATAATAGTGCAGAATGCAGCTAATGCTTTGGTTCTCTGAATATTCCCCTCCACTCACCTCCCTCAGCAACTGTGTTTGTCAACTGCTAAAAGTCACAAGAAGAAATCGTCTTCAGTTGTTGGGTGACACTTTCCAGAAGTTAAGCACTCTTTCAATGTCTGACTGCTTTAAGACTGCCAAGATCACCCTGTTATCTTAAGGGTGTGACCACATTTGGAATGAGCTACAATCCAGAAATGGAGGGCACACCTATGATCCAGATCTTGAGGCTGGAAGACACAGGCTTCTGACCCAGATCTTGATGTGGAGATCTTGAGGCCTAGTGGCCATGAAAAGCTTAAGCCCAGACAAGGTAGTCCACACCTTTAATCTCAGGAGACTGAAGCAAGCAGATCTTTTGAGTTCAAGGCCCACCTGGGACAAAGCAAGTTCAAGATTCAGGCATGGTGGTACACACTGGGTCACACTTCTGCTGGAGGCCTACATAAGGACATTGGATGAAGAAGGAAGATGACTCCTCTTTGATTGCTTGCATTGCTTGACAGCACATCTATTGAAACCGACTTCTTCAGGATTCCAGCTCACACAGAAGACCAGCTGACACAACCAGCCTCGAAGGACCGAGCTACTGCTGGACCTTTGACCTTCCCATCCACTGCGGCCCATTGTTGGGTTAGCTGAACTACAGACTTTCATAACAATAAATCCCCTTAATATATAGAGACATCGTACAAGTTCTGTGACTCTAGAGAACTCTCATACAGTAGGTAACTGTGCAGAGGATCCTTGTATACCAGGCTCTGGATGGAGTTTGTATTTACAACCTTGCTCAGCCCCCACCTTTTTTTTTTTTTTTGTTTTGTTTTTTTTTTGTTTGTTTGTTTTTTGTTTTTTGAGATAGGGTTTCTCTGTAGCTCCGGCTGTCCTGGAACTCATGCTGTAGACCAGGCTGGCCTCGAACTCAGAAATCCGCCTGCCTCTGCCTCCCAATTGCTGAGATCACAGGCGTGCGCCACCACCGCCTGGCTTGCTCAGCCCTTTCTTCTGTTTATTTCTCTCCATTTTTAGTTGTGTTTTAAGAGTACTAGATCTGAAAGTGGCATGCATCTGTCACTGGACATTTAGGGGAGTCCTACCAGAGTCTCTCTATGTTACTAAGGAATCAGGGTTCCCACAGAAGATTGTAGTTTCATTAGTAAAAGAACATAAGACCAGCCTCTCTCATAAGGAACCTTGAGGACAATTTTATTAGAATTTACGAGGAAAACCCTGAGGCAGGAGATCTGTCAATCTTGGCAGTTGCCTAGGGGAGGGAAGGAAAATAAGACAGAAAGGCACGCCTTTTCTGAGTTAGGCATGGACGGTTAGCAAGCAGCCATAGCCGACAAGCCACCACATAGGAAAGGGTAGGAGGCTGCTGGGCTTTAGCTCCGTAAGCGACTGCTTGAGACAAGGGTTCAGGGAAAGCAAAGAGCGTTGTCTAGGGGGAAGGTGTAGCTCTTTCTCCATCTTGTCTTTGGTGCTGCGTGAATTCAGTTCCCGAGGGTTGGTCCCTCAGCCGGGCCACTGACCTGTCCACTTGGATCAGTTCCTAAGGGAGGAGACAATGGCGGACCTCCACCCAGAGGCACATCTCTTCTTCCGGGTGTGAGGTGGCAGCTTTCTCTTAATGGACTCCAGTGCTATTGGAACACATTGGAGTCCCCTTCTCAGGTTCTGCTTCCAGAGAATTCTGGTTAAGTTAGAGAGTCTGCGGAAACTTAGACGCTTCCCACAAAGCCACAGCCGAGCGATCTGAAGCTTCCAGAGCTGCGTGTTTATTTCCCTACAAGCGTTTGTCACGCCGCTGTTGAACTGCCTTTTGAAAGACGTGAGCAAGTCAATTAGACTTAGGTAGCTGCTCCCTACCCCAGGCAGCCTGCTTTTACTGTGAACCTCATTTCAACATCCTCTGGTTGAACTGTAACTAAACAGTGAGAATCCTTGCTTTCTGCACTGAAGGTAAATACCAGATAGTGGTTGAAACTGCAGCATTCAGATGAGGAACTATGATCGAGTATCATCCTACTCCAATACAGAGACAAGTTCAAGGGAAGTTAGCTCTTGTGGCAAAAATTACTTTGGGTTTATTTTAAAAACCTACTTAGACCATATAGATCCCAAATAAAAGACACAAAACCTTTCATATTTATAATGAGCTTAGTTAGAGTGTGGTGGCACACGCCTGTAATTCCAGCACTTGGGTGGCAGAGGCAGGCAGATTTCTGAGTTCGAGGTCAGCCTGGTCTACAGAGTGAGTTCCAGGACAGCCCAGGCTACATAGAGAAACCCTGTCTCGAAAAACAAAACAAAACAAAACAAAACAAAAAACAAAACAAAACAAAACAAAAATCCACTGCAAGAATGAGAGAAATAGAAATAGAGTCCATTCTACTCTTTAAAAGAGTGTTAGTTTATATGCTGGAAAAACAGGCAAATTGGAAGATGACAGAAAGGGAGAAGGGAAAGGAGAGAAGCGTCATTAAGAAGGTCTGGGTGAGAATAAAAGCTGTGCTAAACCAGAGAATTGTGCTTCCATTTTCTTGTTTGATGTCTCAAAGATGGAAATCAAGTACCCAAATCCTTTTTATTTGTTGTGACTGGTCAAGTAATGCTTTTATTTTAATTATCTTTTTTTTAAATTTGGGATATGAAATAGTGAAATTATCTGATCTTCATTTTGCATTTAAAATGTAACATTATCCATATGTATGCATTTGTGGTGGTATGAATAAGAATGGCCCCCATAGACTCATATGTTTGAATGTTTGGTCATCTGGAAGTGGTACTACTTGAGAGGGATTAGGAGGTGTGGCCTAGATAGAGTAGGTGTGGCATTATTGAAGGAAGTGTGGCACTGGAGGTGGGCTTTGGGGTCTCAAATGCTCAAGAACATTCCAGTGTCTCTCCCTGATGCCTGCAGATCTGGATGGAAAATTCTCACTTCTCTAATACCTGCGTGCCTGTATGCCACTATGCTTCCTGCCATGATGACAATAGACTAGACCTCTGAAACTGTACACGAGCACCAACTAAGTAATTTCCTTTATGAGAGTTGTATGATTACAGTGTCCCTTCAAAGCAACTATGAATATATATATAATATATGATATATGATGTATAGTATACAGTATACAATATATAATATATAACATATGACACGACATATGTCATACGACATATGACATGTGATATATGGTATGACATATGATATGTGATATGTGATGTGTGATATACAATATATGATATACAATATGCAATATATGATATATGATATATTATATAATATGTACATATATATCTCCAAGCTTCTAATTTTTTTGTTGTTTTTTTTAATTTTCTTTTTTTTCTTTTCTATATTATTTGTTTACATTCCAAAGGCTTCCCCCTTTCCCAGTTCCCCCCTCACCATATGTCCCATAAGTCCTCTTCTCCCCCCTCCCCCATTCCCCAATCACCCCACCACCACCACCACCACCACCATTTCTCTGTTCTGGTACTTTCCTACAAAACTGGATCTAGTCTTTTCCAGACCAGGGTCCTCTCCTTCCTTTTTCTAGGGAATCTTTTGATTTGCTAATTGTGCCTTGAGTATTCAGAGCTTTTGGGCTCATTAATATCCACTTATCAGTGATTGCAATTCAAGTGTATTCTTTTGTGATTGGGTTAACTCACTTAGGATGATATTTTCCAGATCCAACATTTGCCTACAAATTGCATGAATTCTTTTTTTTTGTTTGTTTGTTTGTTTTTTTTTTTTTTTTTTTTTGGTTTTTCGAGACAGGGTTTTTCTTTATACCTCCGGCTGTCCTGGAACTCACTCTGTAGACCAGGCTGGCCTCGAACTCAGAAATCCACCTGCCTCTGCCTCACAAGTGCTGGGATTACAAGCATGTACCAACACCGCCTGGCTTGAATTCATTATTTTTAATTGCTGAGTAGTATTCCATTGTATAAATATACCACATTTTCTGTATCCATTCCTCCATTGAGGGACATCTGGGTTCTTTCCAGCTTCTAGCTATTATAAATAAGGCTGCTATGAACATAGTGGAGCATGTGTCTTTATTGCATGCCGGGGAATCCTCTGAGTATTTGCCCAGAAGTGGCATGACAGGGTCCTCTGGAAGTGTCATGCCCAATTTTCTGAGGAACCGCCAGACTGATTTCCAGAGCGGTTGTACCATCTTGCAATCCCACCAACAATGGAGGAATGTTCCTCTTTCTCCACATCCTTGCCAGCACCTGTTGTCTCTTGAGTTTTTAATCTTAGCCATTCTGACTGGTGTGAGGTGGAATCTCAGGGTTGTTTTGATTTGCATTTCCCTGATGACTAATATGTTGAACATCTCTTAAGGTGCTTCTCAGCCATCTGAATTTCTTCTGGTGAAAATTCTTTATTTAGCTCTGTACCCCATTTTTTAATAGGGTTATTTGATTCTTTGGGGTCTAACTTCTTGAGTTCTTTGTATATATTGGATATTAGCTCTCTGTAGGATGTGGGGTTGGTGAAGATCTTTTCCCAATTGGTTGGTTGCCGTTTTGTCCTTCTGACAGTGTCTTTTGCCTTACAGAAACTTTGTAATTTTATGAGGTCCCATTTGTCAATTCTTGATCTTAGAGCATAAGCTGTTGGTGTTCTGTTCAGGAACTTTCCCCCTGTGCTCATGTCCTCCAGGGTCTTCCCAAGTTTCTTTTCTATTAGGTTCAGTGTATCTGGTTTTATGTGGAGGTCCTTGATCCACTTGGAGTTGATCTTAGTACAAGGAGATAAGAGTGAGTCAATTCACATTCTTCTGCATGTTGACCTCCAGTTGAACCAGCACCATTTGTTGAAAAGGCTACCTTTTTTCCACTGGATGGTTGTACCTCCTTTATCAAAGATCAAGTGACCATAAGTCTGTGAGTTCATTTCTGGGTCTTCAATTCTATTCCATTGATCTACTTGCCTGTTATTGTACCAATACCATGCAGTTTTTAACACAATTGCTCTGTAGTACTGCTTGAGGTCAGGGATATTGATTCCCCCAGAAGTCCTTTTATTGTTGATAATAGTTTTAGCTATCCTGGTTTTTTTGTTACTCCAAATGAATTTGAGAATTGCTCTTTCTAGATCTATGAAGAATTGATGATATACGATATACAATATACAATATGATATATTATATAATACATACATCTATATCTCCAAGCTTCTAATTTTTATCAATGTGTATTTATGTGGAAGTGAGTATAGAAACCAGAAAATGCAAAGGAGCCTGAGAAAGGTGGATAATTTTATCCATACAACATGAAGTTGGGGGTGGATTCCCGGGAGTGGAGATTTTTAACTGGAGATAAGGGGCAGGAAATATATGAAAGGTAAGCTAATAAGTAAGATAAAGGGTGGGGGCTATTGAGAGGGCTCTGTGACTAAAGGTGCTGGGATTACAGGCGTGCACCACCACGCCCAGCTGTGAAGAACTTTAATATGTGGCTGAGAGACTGTTTTTGTGATGTTTTGGTGAAGAACATGGCTGCTTTTGCCATTGTCTGAAGAGACTGCCTAAGGCTAAGGTAAAGAGATTTATATTAATTGCATCGACAACGGAAGTCTCAAAAAAAGCTCAACAGAGACTTTGTTCTCTAGTTAAGTCTGATGAAGAGCATTTTGAACAAACATAGCAAGATGAGAAAGGAAAAATACAAAATATATAGTTTGAGTATTAAAGTCACACCAGGAAGTGAAATCCGAGCTGAATTCAAGGATATTAAATTTAATTAAGGGAGTAGTTACCTTGGGGCAAGATTCCACCCAGCTAAATTCAGGTCCAGGCTTGGTAGTATAAGCCTTTAATCCCAGGAGGCAAAGATAAGCAGATCTCTGAGTTCAAGGCCAGCTTGGAGCAGAGCAAATTCTAGGTGAAGAAAAGCTTAAATCCAGGCTTGGTGGAGTGCACCTTTAACCCCAGTGTTTAGGAGACAGACATGCAGGTCTCTTGAGTTCAAAGTCCGTCTATGGGGCAAAATCCAGGACAGCCAAGTTTAGGCAGTGAAGGAGTTGGAAAAGAGGAAGCTAGTGATAATGTAATAGAACAAGTGGGGCCAATGTTCCAGCTCCTGCAAGCAGCAGAACTCAGCAGCTTCGGCCATGTGTCTCTGGCTTTATATTGTCCAGCTTTATATTTCAAGAGGAGGAGACTACTGGGACAGTTGATGTGGCAGGAAAGAGTTAGGTCCTGGACAGGATAGTGTGAGGACAAGATGTCGCTATGAGTGTCTCCTGGTTTCAATGGCAGATTTAGGGTAGGGTTTTAGGTGTTGTGCCCAGCGATTGAGTTACTGTTGTTTCTGTTTTTGTTTTTGTTTTTGTTTTTGTTTTGAATTTTTTTTTTGAGACAGGGTTTCTCTGTGTAGCCCTGGCTGTCCTGGAACTCACTCTGTAGACCAGGCTGGCCTCGAACTCAGAAATCCGCCTGTCTCTGCCTGCCAAGTGCTGGGATTAAAGGCGTGCCCCACCACCGCTGGGCGTTACTGTTGTGTCTGAACTAAGTTTGTGTTTTGTCTTCTTTCACATGTCGACTCGTGACCACAGCAGCGTTGGTTACTGAAGAGAATAGAAGCAGGGAAACACACGGAACAGCTTCAGAGGCACTGGCCTCACACAATAGATACAGAAAAAAAAAAAGACAGTTTTGAAAATAAACATGGAAAAGGTTTAAGGCAGACTTGGCCCACCTAAAATGTTTACCTGGCACTGAATGGAAACAGAGCAAATGATACAAAACAGTACCATAGGCAGAGGAGGAGCTGGAGAGGCAAGCTGGGGAAAAGACAAAGTCAGCTGGACGTGGATGTGGAGTTCCTATTCTTTCACCATGGTCTCCATTTCTAACACACCTTGTAGCTTTAACTTGGTCACCTAAACATGTAATAAATGTAACAGGATCATTCCCTCTGTTTTTAGGAACGAATAAACCAGAATAAACCATTAAATAAAACATGCTAAGATTGATAAGCCTTCACTATAATGCCTGGAGAGGTGGTTAAGAGCACTGGGTGGTCCTGCAGAGGACCAGGCTTGGTTCTCAGCACCCAAATAAAGGTTCTTTCATACCATCTGTAACTACAGGTCAGGGTGAAGGTTCACACCGCCTGTAACTCCAGGTCAGGGTGAAGGTTCACACCGTCTGTAACTCCAGGTCAGGGTGAAGGTTCACACCGCCTGTAACTCCAGGTCAGGGTGAAGGTTCACACCGCCTGTAACTCCAGGTCAGGGTGAAGGTTCACACCATCTGTAACTCCAGGTCAGGGTGAAGGTTCACACCGCCTGTAACTCCAGGTCAGAGTGAAGGTTCACACCGTCTGTAACTCCAGGTCAGGGTGAAGGTTCACACCGCCTGTAACTCCAGGTCAGGGTGAAGGTTCACACCGCCTGTAACTCCAGATCAGGGCCTCTGATACTCTCTTCTGCCCTCCGCAGGCACCAGGCATGCACATGGTGTTATTCACAAATGAAGACAAAACTCTCACGCACATACAATAAAAATAAGTAAACTGTTTTAAAACTTAGGAGATGATTAAGACAATAGAACATGACAGCAGAAGGGAAGAGATCACTGAGTTCTCTTTTTACTGATCATTTTACTGAACGAGACAGCGTTAAAAGACAGAATTAAGCCGGGCGGTGGTGGCGCATGCCTGTAATCCCAGCACTCTGGGAGGCAGAGGCAGGTGGATTTCTGAGTTCGAGGCCAACCTGGTCTACAGAGTGAGTTCCAGGACAGCCAGGACTATACAGAGAAACCTTGTCTCAAAAAAACCAAATCAAAAAGAGAGAGAGAGAGAGAGAGAGAGAGAGAGAGAGAGAGAGAGAGAGAATTAAACTTACCAATTCTTTTTTGTTTTGTTTTGTTTTGTTTTTTTCCAGACAGGGTTTCTCTGTACAGCTCTGGCTGTCCTGGAACTACTCATTCTGTAGACCAGGCTGGCCTCGAACTCAGAAATCTGCCTGCCTGCCTCTGCCTCCCAAGTGCTGGGATTAAAGGCGTGTGCTACCATGCCTGGCTTTACCAATTCTTTATTGATATGAAACAGTCCAACTAACACTATGAGGCTTTGTATCCCAATTAGCCTGCTGTTTGCTTTGGTTTGGTAGACAATGAGATGCCTTTTATAACTGCCATTTTCGTCAATACTGCTTGTTTCCCTAATTGTATAGTTCCTTTCTTCCCACTGCATGTTATTTCCTGCATTAAGCATAAACATATCTCAACTCTCAACTGCACAATTTCACTTCCTTGAAAGAGTCTGCATCTGGTGGTGAGCTTCGTAGTCTGGAAATACTCCCAGCTTCCATCCTGATGTTAGTGGAGTCTTTTATTTTATGTTACATGCTACATCAGTGGACATCTCTCTCACTACAATTTGAACCAGGAGCAGAATGAAAAAAAAAAAAAAGCCTGGATGGTCCTGCAGGGGAAAAAAAAAACATTGATTAGGTACTGCTATTGGAGCTCTGGATCCTTATAGGACTAGATTTCAAGCACCTTAAAATTCTGTTTAAATTTTATTTTATGTATGTGAATGTTTCTGCCTGCATGAATGGATGTGCACTCAGAAGAGAACTCTGTGTAGTCAGGATAGTTCTGAGCCACTACTTGGGTGCAGGTCCTCTGCAGGAGCTACCAATAAGGTTAGCTGCCGAGCCAGAGCCGTCTCACTAGCCCCAGTGTTCTTATAACCCTGAGTAGTCCATATCCTTCAAACAGGTTTCCTTGCTATGCTGAGATTTATCAGCATTGGCTTCTATAGCTGGCAACCTAAACAAACAAACAAACAAACAAACAATCCGCTACTTCTCAGATCTTGGCTTCTGTCAGTTTTCACAGGGGTTTCTGTAATGGTCTCATATACCACTGGGCTCGTCCCTAAAAACACATTTCTTCATCTTTTGTGACAATTTTACAGTTTTATAACTTAATATATTTTATATTGTTATAATACTGGAATAAACTGGATCTTTTTTCTTTTAAATTTTTGTTGTTTATTTTTATTTTATTGTTATTGGGTTTTCTTTTAGTCCTTACTCAGAGTGTGTGTGTGTGTCTGTGTGTGTGTCTGTGTGTGTGTGTGTGTGTGTGTGTGTGTGTGTATGTGTGTGTGTGTGTGTGTGTGTGTGTGTGTGCATTCAAAATGAGGTTGGTCTTTAATTTTTCTTACTAGGAGGTTGAGTTTTGATGTAAAATTATGCTTTCCTCCTAATACCCCACACTGTAGCATATGGGTAAACACTGCCAATTCTCCTGTTTGCTTTATGATGTAATATGCTGCCATTTGGGGGGAAATTTCACTTATACCCAAAAGGAATATCTTCAAGGGTCTCTATGTGCTTCTCATATTGCCCCCAGAGTCTGTGTTCCACTAATATTTTGCCTGTTAGATGAACTGAAATTGATAACATTTTGTAAAGGTTGCTGCTCTACCAACTTTTCTGTAGCCAGAATCTAACCAATCCTAGAGAATGTTTCATGTACATTTTAGAAAAACATGTTCCGGTGATCATTGTGTGACATGCTTCAGATAGATTCATTAGGTCTATATGGTCTCAAGAACTCTATGTTCAGCCTGTGGCCCACAAATAATTAAACCTGGCCTAACACAACATTGTAAGCTTAATTAAAAGCTATTTCTTTCTTTCTTTTTTTTTTTTTTTACAGAGCTAGTCATTAATAGTAAATAATAGTTATTAGCAATATATAATATAATCATATATAAAATAACCATAATTAATTATGAACTAATTTAATTACTTTACATCACAAGTACAGGTTCCCCTCCTTCCTCTCCTCCTGATACACCCCACTCTCACCAATCAACTCCTCCCTTCTCAGAAAAGAGGAGGACTACCATGGTTACCGATCAGCCTTGGCATATCAAGTTCCAGTCAGACCAGGTGCATCTTCTTTTATTGAGGCTAGACAAGGCAGCCCAGTAGGGAGAAAGGGTCCCAGGGGCAGGCAACAGAGTCAGAGGCAGCCTCTGCTCCTGCTGCTAGGGGTCCCACGAGAGGGCTAAACTGGACATCTGTTACACATGTGCAGAGGGCCTAGGTCAGGCGCATGCATGGTCCCTGGTTTGTGGTTTACTCTCCGTGGGCCCCTCTAGGCCCAGGTTAGTTTATTCTGCAGGGTTTCTTGTGATGTCCTTGATGCCCTTGGGTCCGTCCATCCTTCCTCCCCATCTCTCGAAGGATTTCCCAATCTCTACCTAATGTTTGGCTGTGGGTCTCTGCATCTGTTTATATCAGTTACTGGGTGGGACCTCTCTGATGATGGTTATGCTAGGTTCCTGTCTGCAAGTATAGCAGAATATCATCAGTGTCAGGGGTGGGCTTTCTCTCATGGCATGGGTCTCAAGCCGGACCAGTCAATGGTTGGCCATTCTCTCAATTTCCGGTCCATCTTTATCCCTGCACATCTTGTAGGCAGGACAAACTGAAGCTCAAAGGCTCTGTGACTGGGTTGGTGTCGGAATCAATGCAATGGAAGTCTTGCTTGGTGACTGGAGATGGCCTTTTCAGGCTCCAGATGCCCCATTGTTAGGACCCTCAGCTAGGGTCTCCCTCATAGATTCCTGGGCGTTTCCCTTCCCTAGGTTTCTAGCTCATCCCATAGCCCCTGTAGTGGCTATTCCTGGTTGTCAACTTGACTATATCTGGAATGAACTACAATCTAGAATTGGAAGGCTCACCTATGATCCTAATCTGGAGGCTCAGAAATACAAATTTCTGACCTGGATCTTAGCATGGGGATCTTGAAGCATAGTGGCTATGGATTCCAGTTCAAGATCATCTGGGATTAAAGGCATGGAGACACACACCTTTAATCTGGGCTACACCCTCTGCTGGAGACATATATAAGGACATTGGAAGAAGGAAGACAGATTCTTCCTTGCCGGCTTGCCTCGTGGGACTGAGCCACTGCTAGATTCTTGGACTTCCATCCACAGCTGCTGCTGACTATTGTTGGGGAGTTGGACTACAGACTGTAAGTCATCGACAAATTCCCTAACTACAAAGAGACTGCCCATATGTTCTGTGACTCTAGAGAACCCAGACTAATACAGCCCCCCTCCCCAATTCCAGTTGTTTCCCCCAGTACTCTCTTCCACCATCTTTCCCCCAACCTGATCCCTCCTGTTTCAATGACTACCCACACCCCAGTCTACCCACAATATCTATTCTATTTCCCCTTCTCAGTGAGATGTACCATTCCCATGAGCCCTCCTTTTTTACTTAGCTTCTTTGGGTCTGTAGATTGTATCATGGTTAATGTTTATTTTATGCATAATATCTACTTATAAATAAGTACATACCATGTTTGTCTTTTTGGTTCTGGGTTATCTCACCTTGGATGATCTTTTATAATTCCATCTATTTTCCTGCAAATTTCATGATGTCATTGCTTTTAAGAGCCGAGTAATACTTCACTGTGTAAATGTACCACATTTTCTTTCTTTATCCATTCTTTGGTTGAGGGACATCTAGGTTGTTTCCAGTTTCTTGCAATTATGAATAAAGCTGCAGTGAACATAGCTGAGCAAGTGTTCTTGTGGTATGGTGGAACATCCTTTGGGTCTATGCCCAGGAGTCGTATAGTTCCATTTCTTAAGCCTTGGCTTCTGTTAGTTGTCAGAGGGGTTTCTGTGATGGTCTTGTAAATCCACCAGGAGTGATATAGCTAGGTCATGGAGTAGATCCACTCCTAGTTTTCTAAGAAACTATGAAAATGATTTCCAAAGTGGTTTTAGAAGTTTACAATCCCAATAGCAATGGTGGAGTGTTCCCCAGGCTCCACATCCTTACCAGCATGAACTGTTTGAGATTTTGATCTTAGCCATTCTGATTGGTATAACACTTTGACTCCTTCCTTTCCAATTTGTATCCCTTTGATCTCCTTTAATTGTCTTATTGCTATAGATACAACTTCAAGTAAAGTATTGAATAGATAGGGACAGAATGGGCAGCCTCTTCTTGTCCCAGATTTTAATGGAATTGCTTTAAGTTTCTCTCCATTTAAGTTGATGTTGGTTTTTGTGTATTGCTTTTATTATGTTTAGGTATGTGTCTTGTATCTCTGATCTCTCTGGAACTTTTATCATGAAAGGGTGTTGGATTCTGTCAAAGGCATCTAATTTTAGCATCTAATGAGATGATCATGTGATTTCTTTCAGGTTTTTTTTTGTTTTTTGTTTTTGTTTTTTGTTTGTTTGTTTGTTTTTGTTTTTTGGATTTGGTTTTTTTTCAAGACAGGGATTCTCTGTATAGTCCTGGCTGTCTGCCGGGCAGTGGTGGCACACGCCTTTAATCCCAGCACTTGGGAGGCAGAGGCAGGTGGATTTCTGAGTTCAAGGCCAGCCTGATCTACAGAGTGGGTTCCAGGACAGCCAGAACTACACAGAGAAACCCTGTCTCGATAAAAAACCAGAAAAAGAAAAAGAAAAAGAAAAAAAAAGTTCTGGCTGTCCTGGAACTCATTCTGTAGACCAGGCTGGCCTTGAACTGTGAAATCTGCCTGCTTCTGCCTCCCAGAGTGCGATTACAGGCATGCGCCACCACCTCCTAGCTTTCTTTCAGTTTTTTAATATGATGGTTCATGTTGATAGATTTTTGTATGTTGGTCCATCCCTGTATCTTTGGGATGAAGCCTATTTGATCATGGTGGATGATTTTTTTTGATATGTTCTTGGTTGTGAACATTTTTATTCGTATATGAGCATCGATGTTCATGTGGAAAATTGGTCTGAAATTCTTCTCTGTGTGGAGTCTTGTGTGGATTAGGTGTCAGGATGACTGTGACCTCATAAAAGCAATTAGACAATGTTCCTTCTGTTTCTGTTTTGTAGCATAATTTGAGTATAACTCTTCTTTGAAAGTCTGATATAATTCTTTGCTAAAACCATCTTGCCCTGGGCTCCTTTTAGTTGGGATACTTTTTTTTGTTTTGTTTTGTTTTTTTGTTTTTTTTTTCAAGGCAGGGTTTCTCTGTGTAGCCCTGGCTGTCCTGGAACTCACTCTGTAGACCAGGCTGGCTTCGAACTCAGAAATCCGCCTGCCTCTGCCTCCTAGAGTGCTGGGATTACAGGCATGCGCCACCACGCCCGGCTCTGGGATACTTTTAATACCTGCTTCTTTTTTGTTAGGGGTTATAGTCTATTTAAATAGTTTATATGCTCTTGATTTAACTTTGGTAAGTGGTATTTATCAAGTAAATTGTCCATTTCTTTTAAATTTTCCAATTTTGTGGAATACAGGTTTTTGAAGTAAGATCTAATGATTTTTTTTTGTATTTCCTTGGAGTCTGTTTTTATGTTCCCCTTTTTATTTCTGATTCTGGATAGTGTCTCTCTGCCTTTTGGTTAGTCTGGCCAAAGGTTTGTCTATCTTATTGATTTTCTCAAAGAACAAGTCTTTGTTTCATTGATTCTTTTTTATTGTTCTCTTTGTTTTTACTTGATTTCAGCCCTGAATTTGATTATTTCCAGAGGTCTAATCATGTTGGGTGTGTTTGCCTCTTTTTGTTCTAGAGTATTCATGTGTGCTAAGTCACTAGTAAGAGATCTCATTAATGTGTTTATGAAGGCACCTAGTACTATGAACTTTCCTTCTCCTTCTCCTTCTCCTTCTCCTTCTCCTTCTCCTTCTCCTTCTCCTTCTCCTTCTCCTTCTCCTTCTCCTTCTCCTTCTCCTTCTCCTTC